>CM076849.1:57260086-58585086 GCA_039519185.1 Astragalus membranaceus
TCAGCATGGATAAAATTCAAAGGCATCTGAATACGATCAACTTTTCTAACCAAACACTGACCCCCCTGACGGTCAACGGCATTAATAGTAGATCCTCCATGCCCTGGCAACGGATTGGTGGCTACATTGGGTTGTTGAAACGATATGCTTTTCGTATCAAGTAATTCTTGCACCACATATTTGAATGCTTTACAATCCTCTACCACATGACCTACCCCCCGGGAATGAAAGGCGCAGGTGGCATTCGCGTTGTACCCTCTGGGATAGGGAGGCTGATATGGCTTCATTTGACGAGTACTGATTATTTTGTTGGTGATGAGATAATTAAACAAGTCCGTGTAGGACATGGGAATGGGATCAAAGACAACAGGCTTCCTTTCATTATAGTTCCGGTGCTGATAATTTGATTGAAAAGGCTGTGCCAGTGGTGCCTGAGGAGGAAACGAAATAGCTTGCGGTGGATTGCTGTGCGACGGACCACTGGCTCCGATGACTGCATTAGTTTCACCTTCTTTCTTCTTTTGAGACCCAAAAAATGGCTTTTTTTGACCGGCAGGAGGTGTCGGGCCCTGAGCTATTCTTCCGCTCCGCATACCGTTCTCTACTCTTTCCCCTGTAACCACCATCTCAGAGAAGTTTGAGGCTACGCTGCCAACCAGCCTATCATAATACACCGCAGGAAGGGTTTCCATAAACATGTGGACCATTTCTTTGTCCAGCAGAGGGGGTTTTACTTGAGCCGCAAGGTTCCGCCATCTCTGAGCATACTCTTTGAACGACTCGTTATCCCTCTTAGACATGCATTGTAGCTGAGTTCTATCTGGAGCCAAATCATTGTTATACTGGTATTGACGCATGAAGGCATCCGCCATGTCTTTCCAGCAACGGATATTAGTTGGCTCTAACTGCATGTACCAGTCAAGGGGAGCTCCGGCTAAACTTTCTTGGAAGCAATGCATCATTAAGTTATCATCACGGGCGTAGGCAGTCATCTTTCGGCAGTACATTGTCACATGGCTGACTGGGCAAGTTGTCCCTCTGTATTTGTCAAAAGTTGGTGCTATGAACTTGGGCGGCAGGACTAGATCAGGAACCAAGCACAACTCATGGGCATTCCTGGCTCGGGAACCTGCCCCTTCAACAGCTCTTAACCTTTCTTCCAGCATCTGATACTGACTTCTAGCTTCGGCAGGGTAATTCTGTGGGAAACCGCCGGCACCATAGTGAGGGTTATTCATCGATGCCGCGACCGGGGTCATGTGTCGGTGAGCAATATTCTGAGGGACTGGGCCCTGTACGTGTGGATGAACCATTATTGGTGAATTGAAACCCGCCGGAGTTCCTGGAGCAATAACAGGAATTGGGATCTGAATCTGGGCTTGATGCGTCCCTGTTCCAACTTCATTCACAATTGTATTAGGCTGAGCGTGCCCCGTGGCTCCCGAAGGATCTCTTCCAGGGTTTGCATCAGCAGCAGGAGGCGTATAGCCCAGTGGGAGACCATAGGGAGGCCATTGCGCAGCTTGAAGGGTTTGAGAGATCCCAGACCCAGGAAGGGGAGGAGGATTGTTCGTCCCAGCGACAGCAGCTTCAGTTGTGCCAACATCTCTTAAGGCACTTAGCACTCTTATGACCTCCGCCATTTGAGCCTTTAGGACTTCCATCTCAGCTTGAATGACTTGATTCCCCTGATTCTGACCATGCTGACCCTGACCATTAGGATCCGGACCTCCTGGAATTCCATCATCCTGATGTGGCTGCGGATCGTTCTGATCATGGTTGGCTTGATTGTTTTCCATGTTTCTTGCTTGCAGGCGCGTCCAATAGCGATGATTAACCAGCTTGCCTAATTTTCTGTTGACGGAACACGCTTATGAACACAAGAACGAATAAATGAATGCAATGCGAATGAATGCGTGTTTAGTTCGTCTTGCCGAGAATCGCAGTGTATTAGGTCTTGTCATAGATACGCAGGTAAATCCTTGATTATTTTTGTTATATTACTTTCTTTGGATCATACTGAAATTGGAATCTGGAAGCGAAACGGGTGTATTCAAACAAAATACTTCAAAATCTGAGTCCGAAAGTACGACATTCTGATACAATGATTGAAAAAGGAAAGGTACAATAAAACAAAATGGAAAATTACAATAAAGAAGCTCAAATACAAAGAGCTTTGACATTTCCACTCTTTTTCCTTTTGTTGTTGGTAGAGGTACTTCCGGCTTTTCCTTTGGCTTCCTCAACTAGGGCTCTGCAGTACTCCACAAATTTGTACACCTCAAGCGGGGTGTTGAGGGGATGCATCTCAGTTTCGGCTTTTCTTAATTTCCTGGGCGTATCCGCAAGAGCCTGGTTGACCAATTCTGATAGCTTGAAGAACCTATCCTTCCAGTGTTGAACTTCGTCTCTCAGCTCTATGATGACTGCCTGCTCTTCAATCCTACCGAGCAGCTCAACATAGCGATGCTCCCAATACTGACTTTCATCCCTCACTTGCCGGTACGCATCACTGATGTGACAAAGACGCTCCTTCAACTCATCAGAATCCTCTTGCTCTGCTTTTAGGGCCCGCTGATATTCTCTGAGGATGTTCTCAAATGAGTCTCTCTCTTGCACAACACTGTCTAACTTACTCTCCCATTCAGCTTGTAACATGCGGGATTCTCTTTTTGACTTGGCAAGCAAGCTTTTCGCAGCTCTCTCTTCCATTTTTGCTTCATCCCACAATTCTTTCCACTGATTGGCTTCTTCCAGGGCCTTCTTCTCTTTCAAGCTTCGCCTCTTGATTTCCTCCTTGGCTCCTTGCAGATACCTTTGAAATTCTAACTTGCTTTCTTCTTCCCCTTTTAGTTTCTGACTGAACTCCTCAATGGTAGCAGACTTCAAGGCATTTTCTTCTTTCAACCTTTTGTTCTTCAGAGCCATCTTCTCTATCTCAGCTTGCAAAGATTTCTTCTCTTCCTCTGCCTTCATCAGAGCCAACTTAACCTCGCCTAATTCTTCGACAACAGGGACACTGGCGTCTACTACTTCCCTCTCGACTTGCAACTCTTTTTGGTAGGGCAGTTGAACATTCTGGATTCTTTTTCCGAGCCACTGAGCGAAGGTGATACCACTAGTCCTCTGAGCAAGCTCTATTTTTCCCATGTGAACCACCGTACTCCAGGCTTGCAAGACCTTTCTAAGCAAATTGTCATCTCTTGGTCCTCCTTCAAAGATGTAAAACGGGAGTATCATCTCTTCAGTAGGCGAATTCCTCATCGGATACCCCAATTGCCTCAGAGTCAGAGACGGGTTGTAGTTGATGCATCCCTTAGTGCCCATCAGCAGGACGTTTTGAAAACCACCACAACGGAAGACTACCTTAGGCCTATCTTCCCAGCAAGATGAGAGATACCAACGGATCGAGTGCTCATCTAGACCCCCTAGAAACTGGATCCACTCTTGAATACTCATAGCTTTCACCTCACAAGTTACAGCGTAGCTAATCAACTTTTCCACTCGTGTTGGGTTGGTGAAGGCATGAATGAGAAGCCACGCATATAACAGGTGAGAAGAGCAAGAGATTTTCTTCCTTCTCAAGTCACAATGATGAGTGAAAGCAGAATAAGTGTCAGCAAGGATGGCGGGAATTGGATTAATGGGACTCTTCCTATTCTGAAAAGCTAGGAAAATACCAATAACGGTCACATCCACATACCTCTCAATCTGCGGAAAGAGAACAACCCCAAAAATTGCTAAGGCCAGAACTCGCTTGAAGACAACCCAATTTTTACTTCTAGCATAGGCTCCCATTAAACCTTCAAGGTAGCTCTGCGGGAAACCTATCACATTGTTTCTCTTCTGCTTTTGGAGCTTCAGATCCTCTACACTCACTTGCAATAATGCAGCGAACCCCTCATCTGTGTAGTACTGTTCTTGATACCGGTAGGGGACAGCTTCTGTCTGAGTGAAACCCAAAATCTGCTGATATTCCTCCAATGTGGGGGCCATTTGAAAATTTTTGAAAAGAAAGCACCTGATTTCTGGGTCATAAAATCTACTCAAAGGCACAATAGCCTCAGTCTGCACCTCTAGCAACAACAACTTCCGGAGGTTCCCATATGCATTGTCAAACGATCCCCTTTCAATAGGTCCCATCAGGTCAACACATTTTTTCAGACTAGTCACATCTACCTTGTTTACAACAGGGTACCTTGGAGTATAAACCGTTTCCCTTCTAGATTCCATGCCGTATCTATGACAAAAATTTCTCATTATTTGGGATTCTCGGCAAGCAAACCATGATGAAGTGCAAAGATGCATGCGAAAACTATTGAAAATGTATGTTTTATGCAAAGGATGCGTGTAAATGATGATGATGTCCTATGTCTATGTAGCTCAGAGACCAGTCCTTATGGGCAGTGATTCAAGTTTTTTTTGGAAAATGCGGGTCGTACGTTATTTCATATGGACCGGTATGAGAAAGGCTACAGCGGTAACTCTTTCACCCCCCTCTTTTTTCTAAAATAGAGTGGTTCATATGTCACTTCGTACAAACCGGCGAAAGAAAGGTTACAACGGCAACTCTTTCTCTATTTTCACTTTTTTTCGAAAAATCTCCTTTTCTTTTGAAAACGTGCCTAGTTTATAATGCAGCACACAATTTGGAAAGCCCTTGTGACCTAAAAAGAGGTGAGACCTACGATCTAGGGTAATTTAAAGGGTAATCCTCCCATGTGGCTCTATTCACTCCCTCGCAAAGGCTACCAGAGCTAAATCTCTCTCACGATAACACCCACAACGATGGAATGCCATCTGGTGTGAGGTACCATAAAAGAGCATACTCTGGCTGAAACTTTCGTGAGAGCAGAAGGACATCGGTCCAATTGGCAGTCACTACTCGTTTCCACTCTCCTAGGTGTTTTTTCAGACCTTGGGTTTTAGGCCTCTCTCAAAGCACATAATTATAAGGGGGTGAGTGTGTGTAGCGGGGACATACCGCCTAAAACTTCCCACATATATCCCCACCTGCGAAGGAAAACCCAGAACAGTCCAGACAATAGCAAGCGATAACATGTTGTCTACACTAGGGTTCAATATCAAATAAGCTAGCCTAGGATTTCAACAATAATCAAGTGCTTTGCTTACCTCAAGAAAGGGGGCCAAGAAGAGGGGAACATAACAAGATGGGGGGAAAAGCATGAGGGTACTAAGCACATAAGCAAAGACGAGGAAAAATAAACATGGAAGGAGAAAAAACAAATGCACATGCATACAACATGATAAGAAGAGCAAACCGAAAAGGGATAGAAGCAAACAAAGTATCCAAATCACATCGATAGCACACTAAACCACACATTTAATTAGTTAGGCTTGACCCACTTAAAAAAGAAAAGTCCCCAGTGAAGTCGCCAGCTGTTGCGCCCGAAAAAGTCCCTGAGGGAATCCTTCTTCGTTTACAACTTTTTCAAAAAAACAATGAAGTCGCCACCAATATTTTTTATAAGGAAAATATTGAAGAAAAACCTTTTGGAAAGCGGATGGCCTTTTGGAAAACCGGAAGATTTGGGTTCGGGGGTCGGTTAGGCATAGGGAAGGTTTTAGCACCCCACGCCTCCTTTCTACCGAAAGGGAACCTTTAATTAAATGTGTGGTTTTATGTGCTGATTTGGAAAGTACTTAAGTTTGCCCTTTTTTCGAAAAGAGAATGAAAAGACTTAATGAAAATTTTTTATTTTTGGCAAAAGTGTTTGTTTTTTTTTTTTAAGGAAAAAAAATGTTTTTAGTTTATTGTGCTTGACGGAGGATATCCGCTCCTACGTATCTCCCGGTGCGATGGAGAATTCAAAGCTACGTAGTTCTGGTTTTTCGAAAAGGTTTTGTTTTTAATCTTTTTGGAGTTTTTCGTAAAGGGGTCGAGCGTTCGCAGTGACTAAACAATGATGGTTTAGAGTGGTCGCACTACTAACTCTTATGAAAATGAGTTATCATTAACATCCAAACGGCAACGGCGCGAGTGATGATTGATGATAATCGGTTTTTATTTTGAGCATTGAAAAGGCTTTCGCAATTGAAGGAGAGCGTTTGTGAGGACCAAACAACAACGGTTTAGAGTGGCCACACTACTAGCTCCCACAGGAATGAAATCATCACCCACAATCAAACGGCAACGGCGCGAGTGACCATTAGGGATGATTAATTTTGATTTCGACGTTTGAAAAGATTTGTTTTTGAAAAGTGTTTCGTTGATTTCGACGTTTGAAAATATTTGTTTTCGATGTCAGAAAATATTTATTTAGGGAAAGGAAATATATTTTTTTTAAAGGAGAAACAGTGGATGCAATAGTAAAATGGGGGTGCAAATAAAAGGAGGGCTGCATTATTAAAAATGGGGTGTAAACAGCAAGGAGGGTTGTATTTTAAAATAGGGGGTGCAGGAATCAGGAATTGTTCCAATGGGCTGTGTAAAAGCTGGGCTCTTTCAAAGGGGGTTAAGTTATCAAAATTAGGGGGTGTGGGAAAAAGAAAGAATCCCAGTTCGCATGGGAGGGCCCAGTTAGCGAAACTAAGCTTAAGTGACAAAAGGGGCCTTATGCTTGAGCCTGGGGGGTGTAAATAGCAGTTTACTTGTTTTTAAAAATGTTTTACTTACCACTCTTTTTTTACTAGGGAAAAGTTTTTTTGTTTTTTTTTTCTTTTGTTAATTTCTGATTAAATAAAAAGCGAATAAATAAATAAATAAAGGAAAAACATAAAAATCAGTTTATTTGTTTACTTAATAATAGTAAAAGAAATGGGTTAACTACCCCCTTTTTGTTAATTACTAGGAAATGTTTTTTTGTTTTTGAAGTCAAAAGATCCTTCTTTGATATTAAAAAAAATAAAAATCTTGATTAATAGGGACAGTGTTACTAAAAGAAAATTTGACATAAAGCAAGTGATTACTTTTTATAAGGTATTACTTTGGATCTTTCTTAAAAAAATGTTTGATTCTCATTATTACTATTTTGATGATGATGATTATTGTTGATAAGAAAATCCTTTAACTAACTATCATTACTCATGGTTATACACATGATTTGTTTATTTAGGAAGGCATAGGAAAAAAAAATAAAATTGAACGTGACATTCAAAATAAACTGAATCCTTTACAACTGAAAAAACATATTAAATAGTCTATGCATGCTCTTCTATTCTTTTACTCAAAAGAAAGATAATAGAACATTCAACATCAAAAAAAAAACCATATACATGAAAATGAACGGAATATCAAATAAAAGATTCAAAAAACTAAAATAGAAGAGTAAAATATACAACAAACCTTGGACAAGGAATTCTCTTCTCAAATCTCACCAACAAGAATCATAAAAAATAAAAACTGTATGATAAATTTAGAAAAAGAAAAACGAAAATTTTCTCTCTCTCACTCTTTCACTCCAATATCTCCAGAACCCGTTTTTGCTCCTCTTTGCTTCTGGATCTTCTTCAAGCTTTCGACCCCCCACCCTCTTCTCTCTCCCAAAAACCGTCCCCTTCCACAAAACTATAACCCATATTTATACTAAAAAAGAACTTCCAATGGTGTGCTTTGTCTTTCGGTTTTTTCACCAAACCTTGTGTATATATCCGTTTGTGTGCTATCCTTGAGAAAAACGAGATGGAAAACATGTTTCCTTTGGATGGACCTACGAACTATGGAGAGACCACCAGCAACTTGTGTGTTGATGCCAAAAATGGCGATTTCGTGTGAGAGAGGAGATGAAGGAGGCACCGAAAATGGAGGTTTCGTGAGAGGAGGTGAAAGGAAGCGTGGAAGGAGGAGAAAGGAGGGTGGACGGCTAGGGAAGAGAGGTGGAGGTGATGTTTGCTTTTTTTTCTTTTTCTTTGATGGAGTGTGGGAGTGTATGAGAGAGAGAGAAAGAGAATTGAGTGTGTGAAAAGATGAGAGTGAGTATGATAGGAGAGTGTGAGGGATGCGTGAGGGAGAGGAGAGAGAGGGTTGAGTGCCGAATTTTTAGGGTTTGGAAGGGGAAGTGTGTGAGAGAGAGTGAGTTGAGTGATGTGTGAGGGAGAGAGAAAGAGAGGCGTGGAAAAAGGGAGAGAGAGCCGTTGGGGAGGAGAGAGGGAAGGGTGGAGTGTATGGGGAAAGGAGATGTGGGGAAGTGGGAAGTGTGTGGAAGTGGGATTGTGAGTTCCAAGGAGGGAAAAGAGGGAATGGGGGGCGGATTTCTAGGCTAGGGTTTGGGGATGAATGTGGATGATTTTTGGGTTAAGGGGGAGAGTGAATGTGGCCACACTTTAGGGTTAAGGGGGGTGGCCGAATTTTTTAGGGTTTGGAAGGGGTGGAATTCGAATTAGGGTTTAGTTGGAGCGGGTTGGATGGAGTTGGGTTGGTAGGAGTTGGGTGTTGGGTTAGGAAGGAGTTGGGTGTTGGGTTAGGAAGGAGTTGGATTGGGTTTGGTGGAGGAATGGGCTTTAAATGGCCCAATCTTGATTGCACCTCTATATTTTTTACAAACCTCCCCTATTTCCTCCTTTGCTTATTTTTGTTTCTTTACTTCTAATTATTATTTTTTTCAAAGATTAAAACTTGTAGCAAACAAAAATAAAATAAAACATGGCATGAAAATAAATATTTTTATCAAAAATAAATAAAATTTCTTATTTTTGGATAGGACAAAATTAGGGTATTACACAACTCAGTGGTAATATTTTAAGAAAAAGGGTCACTCAATCCAGAGTGCCCAAAAAGAGGAAAGGAAAGGGGCCAGATAAGCCTACTTCAGCTCGAGAGAGGGTCTACAATGCAGATGCTCAGAAGTCAAGGCTACGGACACTCCACCGAGTATATGGATATTGTCCTAGGTATGAGATGGATGACTTCACACCATGTGAATATTGATTGTTTCATCGAACTATCGGTTTCGCCTCCGAGTCAGTAGAGCTACAGCCGACCAATCCTGAAGTTGTTATTTCTTTTACTTCAGCCAGTAACTGTCTGTTCCAAGGCGCAGAAGCTTATGTCATGATGTTGTCTGCATCCACTGAGACAGGCCTAGATTTATCTTCTGTGCAAGTTGCTAATGAATTTCTTGATGTGTTTCCTGATGAAGTTTCTTCGTTACCTCCAGATCGTGAGGTGGAATTCTCTATAGAGTTGGTTCCGAGCACTGGGCCAATTTCTATAGCTCCGTATAGAATGTCGCCATTAGAGTTGAGAGAATTGAAAGTCCAACTGGAAGAGTTAATTTCCAAACGGTTCATCCGGCCGAGTGCCTCACCATGGGGTGCTCCAGTGTTGCTTGTCAAGAAGAAGGACGGAAGTATGAGATTGTGTATCGATTATCGTCAGTTGACTAAAGCAACCGTCAAGAACAAGTACCCTTACCGAGGATTGATGATTTGTTAGACCAATTGAGGGGAGCTTCTGTATTTTCAAAGATTGATTTGAGGTCCGACTTTCACCAAATCAGGGTTCGAGCTTTGGACGTCCCGAAGACCGCTTTCCGTACGAGGTATGGACACTATGAATTTGTAGTGATGCCCTTCGGTTTGACCAATGCTCCAGCCGTATTCATGGATTATATTAATCGGATTTTTAATCCCTCTCTAGATCAGTTTGTGGTAGTATTCATTGATGATATCTTGGTGTTCTCTAAAACGATTGAGGAGCATGTGCAACATCTCCGAATTGTTCTGAACGTACTCCGAGAGAAGAAGTTGTATGCTAAGCCGTCCAAATGTGATTTTTGGATGCCCGAAGTTAAGTTTCTGGGCCATGTGATATCTAGGGCAGGTGTTGCAGTGGATCCCAGTAAGATCGAAGCTGTGGTAGACTGGGAACAACCGTCTACAGTTACTGAGGTAAGAAGTTTCTTGGGATTAGCTGGGTATTATCGAAGATTCATTCAAGGATTTTCCCAGCTGGTTCTTCCACTCACTCGGTTAACTCGCAAGGGTCAGCCGTTTGTTTGGGACTCAGACTGAGATAATTGTTTCACGGAATTGAAGGATCGTTTGACTTCTGCACCTATCCTGATTCTTCCAGATCCGTCCGTAGGATTCCAAATCTATTGAGACGCCTCTGGTAAGGGTTTGGGATGTGTCCTGATGCAGAATCAACAAGTAGTTGCCTATGCCTCCAGGCAGTTGAAGCCGCATGAAGAGAATTACCCAACTCATGATTTAGAGTTGGCGGCGATTGTGTTTGCCCTAAAGATTTGGAGACATTACCTGTATGGGTCACGTTTCGAAGTCTTTGGTGACCACAAGAGCCTTAAGTATTTGTTTGACCAAAAGGAGCTGAACAACAGACAGAGGAGATGGGTAGAATTCCTGAAAGATTATGATTTTGAATTGAAGTACCATCCTGGTAAGGCAAATGTTGTGGCTGATGCTTTAAGCAGGAAGTCTATCCATACTGCAGAGTTGATGATGCACGAGATGTCTTTGTTGGAATCGTTCAGAGACCTTAACTTGAGAGTTAAGTCAAGAAGGAACAAGTTGGTGTTGAGCCATATTCAGATTTCAAGTTCATTGAGAAATCTGATTCGCTCAGCCCAAGAAGGTGATGTATAACTGCAAGCACAGAAAAGATTTACGAATTACACCGAAGACGGTGATGGCGTAATTCAGTTTGATGGTAGAATCTGTGTGCCGAATGATGAGAATGTAAAGAGGCAAGTTCTAGAAGAGGCTCATAAGAGTCAGTTCTCAATACATCCTGGGTCCACCAAGATGTATCGAGATTTGAAGCAATTGTACTGGTGGCCGGGTATGAAAGTAGATATTGCAGAGTTTGTGTCTCGATGCTTGACTTGTCAAAGGGTTAAGATAGAGCACCAGAAGCCATGTGGCCAGTTACAACCGTTGAATGTACCTGAATGGAAATGGGAAAGCATGTCTATGGATTTTGTCATGGGATTGCCACGGTCCCAAGCCGGAAATGATTCTATTTGGGTAGTGGTGGATCATCTCACCAAGTCCGCCCATTTTATTCCGGTGCGTTCGAATCACAAGGTTGCTAGGCTAGCAGATGAGTATCTCAAGAGTATTGTGAAGTTGAATGGAATCCCTACAAGTATCACCTGTGATCGAGATCGCAAGTTCACATCTTGATTTTGGAGAGCATTGAACATGGCGTTGGGAACAACGGTGTGTATTAGCACCGCATACCATCCACAGACAGACGGGCAGACTGAAAGAACAATTCAGATGGGAAGATCATCTTCCATTGGTGGAATTTTCATACACAACCGTTACCATTCTAGTATCGGAATGGCTCCATATGAAGCATTGTATGGAAGGAAGTGT
Organism: Astragalus membranaceus; assembly: GCA_039519185.1. Classification (NCBI taxonomy): domain Eukaryota; kingdom Viridiplantae; phylum Streptophyta; class Magnoliopsida; order Fabales; family Fabaceae; genus Astragalus; species Astragalus membranaceus. The sequence continues at coordinate 57,271,385 of CM076849.1, forward strand.
AGAACACCATTGCGTTGGTGGGATGTAGGTGAGCAGAGATTGTTGGGACCGGATTTGATCCGTGAGACTACGGAGAAGATCCGTCATATAAAAGAAAGGATGAAAGCCGCGCAGAGTCGACAGAAGAGTTATGCGGATAAGAGAAGAAGACCGTTAGAATTCAAAGAAGGAGCCCATGTCTTTTTGAGACATTCTCCAACCATCGGGACCGGTATTGCATTGCGAGCAAAGAAGCTCAGTCCTCGGTATGTCAGACCCTTCCAGATTATCGAGCAAGTTGGGCCGGTAGCGTATCGCCTTGCATTACCTCCAGAATTGTCCAGATTACATGATGTGTTTCATGTATCGCAGTTAAGGAACTATATTCATGATCCGAATCAACCCTTAAGTTATGAAGCGATTGACATCAGACCAGATTTATCTTATCAGTCTACTCCAGTCAGAATCATCGAACGTGGCGAGGAAACGCTCCGGACAAGATCAATTCCTATTGTCAAGGTGCTTTGGGACGGCGCCTCACCCGACAAAGCGACACCGGGAAGTAAAGGAGAACATGCGGGTGAAATATCCCTATCTTTTCGAATGAGGTACGTTTTGTCAATTTTGAGGACAAAATTTTTAAAAGTTGGGGTGATTGTAACATCCCCAATTTTGCTAATTTAAATTATTTAAATTAGCAAGAGGTCAAGATGATTAATTAAGCATTATTGATTAATTATGATATGGTGAGTTAATTGGGATTTTAAGCAAATAGGAGCACAAGGGGTATTTTCGTCTTTTCCACACATTAATGAGTTTCGGCTAAACCATCCTCCACAGAACATAACTATATGCAATATGTGATTATTGTTTAAGTATTGTTTGATTAAAATTGACTTATGAAGAAATTAAGAAAGTTTAAGCCAAAATTTGGACATAAGGGCATTATGGTCATTTCGCCCCTTTTAAGTGAATTTCAGCTGAAACAAAACACAACACATGAGTCACATTTCTCTCAAGCTGAAAACAGAAAATGGAGAGGGTTGAGGGGGAGAGAAAACCATGGGAAAGGGAAGGGGATGAAGGGAGGAGACCTCCACCAATCCTTCATGCATGTCTATTCTATTTACACCATTGTGATCCTTATCCCCTCCTCTCCAAACTGATACCAATTTCACCACCAAAGAATCATCCATCCTCCTTTCACCATTTTCGCACCTCAAGTTCCAAGTGAGAAAAAAATGGATTCCTAGCTTGCATGTGGTTCCAATAGAACCTTAGGAGGGGTTTGAAGCCTTACATTTCAGTTGGAGTGTTGCGGTGCAAGATGAGGAGCCACATTTCGAATTAGAAACACATTTGGAGAAGGTTCGGTAGCTGGAGGTGCTGGGATTCGAAGTTGGGGTTGAAGATAATCAAGTTCACCAATAGGGAAACAAAATCCAGTAGAAAACCCGTTTGTACCACCTTCAGTGTTTAACCGATATCTCTCTGTACACAGCTCGGATGAACATGATTCTTGATGATTCAGAAACTAGACACGAAATTCTTCGGATTAGGCACAAGAATGAACCGATTTCATTGAGTATGGTGGAAGAAAAAGGAATTGCAAGTTTCAGTTTTGGATTAGAGACAGTTTTGACTCAGTCACCTTGTTTCGGGTGTATCTCCCAAGTTACTGGATGCATGCATATGATCCTTTGACCATCAGAAAGTAGACAAAATTATCTACAGAATGGGCGCTGGTTTGAAGGGTTTTGGCCACGATTTGACCAAGATACGCGTGTTACAAAACTGCTCACTGATTCTGGAAAACGGATGCGAAATTGGAAGTGTTGGTTTCTCAAATTTCGGATCGAATCGCCAAAGTTCGAGAGACGCCAATTCCGTAGTCAAGGAGGAAGTTCAGTAGCTGGATTTGTGATTGGTTGCTGTTCCGAAGTTCAGTTTCGAGTATCGGACGAGTTCGGTGCGAGTACGTGATTACGGGGATTGTTCGAGAGGTTACGGTTCGTGAGGACGTGATTTCTCGCGAGGTCGTCAAATCGGTGAGTTCTATACTCGCTTAGGGACGTTTTGTTGTCGAGTCATGTTATTTTCTGAAATGATACTATGGAAAATCCGCTTTGTGAAAACTTAACGAAAACGTTTTTATCGAAAAACCGTAAATCGCATAATTGCTCGGATTGATTGGATTGTCGATTTATGATATATATTGTTTGACTGTTTAATCGCTTTCGCTGGTCTGGAATAATAACTGTTATGTTGGGATATCGGTTGGAACGAAATTGGAATCGGAACGGAATGGAATTTACTCATGAAAAGTCTGTTTTCTGGAAAACGAATGGAGACGCACGGATCGTGTGCCTCTGTGCACGGGTCGTGCGCCCCCATCTGATGTTACACGAACTGAGTTTTTAAACACACACGGATCGTGTGCCTAGTCGCACGGGTCGTGTGTATCCTTCTGGAACTTTTATTCAACAACGCCCGGATCGTGCGCCTAGTCGCACGGGTCGTGCGTATCTTTCTGGAAATCTTTTACATCTTTGTTCAACAGCGCACGGGTCGTGCGCCTACATGCACGGGTCGTGTGAGACCTTCTGATCTTCAAATTCAAAGTACCTTTTTATCCGTTCCAAATGATTCCAATCCTCTTCTAATCCATTCCCCAAAGTTCCCCAACAATGTAAAGATACCGATGGCATGAGATTGAACATGTTCGATAGAAAACTTGTATATTATGAAAGAAATGGGAAACCGTACTTAGAGAACGCGAGAGAACATATGTCAATAATTATACACGGTACTTGACTGATATTATACATGGTACTTGACTGAAATGACTAACAGCCCATTGCGGGTACATGGATTTATAATGTATAATAAATACAAGAGGAAAAAAGGGTGACGACCCTTAGAGGTTAGCATACTAGGGGAGGGGAAGTCATGAGCCCCAAAACCTAGACTCAAGAATGTTTCCCCCACTAGAAATAGCGGGATGGGTTCACCAAAGTCAAGAAGTGCCTATAAAATAGGTAGACTGAGGTGTTATGCTAAAAACATGGAACAAAAGATTGTATGCTTCATGTGTCGCTTAGGAGGGCCATGAGCATAATGATACAGGAACTTAATATATTTCCACGTGGTTGCTTTTTAGGGCCACGAGTTCAAAGCAAAGCATAATGAACCGCTAGAGTTAGTAAGGGGTCTCGATAGGACTCACTGAGATAATGTTTATCTCACCCTTCATATTTGTGGTTTTTACAGAGAAACAGGGGAAAGCAAAGGCGACGAAGCACGGTTAGCCGGTGCGACTCTTGGAGTCATTGAAGGCCGAGTTTCATGTTTTAGACCTTTGTCCCATTTATTGTTTCTATGTTACCGATTGTATAACTTTCATTGTTTAAGTTGTAAAATTGTTTCCGCTACTTTGTGTTTTGAGTATTGAACACCAGGATTATGTACAAGTCTTAAGTTTTTGAAACTTAAGCATTTTCAGGAAGTGTATTAGGTTCAGAGAACCATTTGATATGTATTATCGAAAGCTTTAGTTGTGTTCAATATTTCAATAACAGGAAGTTACTCTGATGAATGCCATTTAGTGCATTTCGGTGATTCTACATGTTAGAATTTATCGGGGTGTTACATTATGGTATCAGAGCAGTTCGACCTAGTCGGGCTTAGTTTAGTTTAGGGTTGAGTCGATTCCTTGTTAGTCCTTGTTGTGATTACACTTGTGATGCTAAGAGACATTGAGCCTGATCAACTCAATACTTGGTGTATCATGAGCGGAATTATGGAAGGATGACAAAGACGTAGTCCTCGACCAAGACCAAAGTTCCTTAAAACCCGTTTCATCTTAGGGAATACTGGAAAGGAGAAGGTAGTTAAGCCATCAACTCCGAATGCAAAGTTAAAAGGCAGCCGATCAAGGGAAAGAAAGTGCAGTTGTATGATTCCTCAAGATTCTCCAAGTGTTTTGCTGGTAGGAAGCCCAAGAGGTGGATGTCGTCCTAGTGCAACTCAGTGGTAATATTTTAAGAAAAAGGGTCACTCAATCCAGAGTGCCTAAAAAGAGGAAAGGAAAGGGGCCAGATAAGCCTACTTCAGCTCGAGAGAGGGTCTACAATGCAGATGCTCAGAAGTCAAGGCTACGGACACTCCACCGAGTATATGGATATTGTCCTAGGTATGAGATGGATGACTGCACACCATGTGAATATTGATTGTTTCATCGAACTATCGGTTTCGCCTCCGAGTCAGTAGAGCTACAGCCGACCAATCCTGAAGTTGTTATTTCTTTTACTTCAGCCAGTAACTGTCTGTTCCAAGGCGCAGAAGCTTATGTCATGATGTTGTCTGCATCCACTAAGACAGGTCTAGATTTATCTTCTGTGCAAGTTGCTAATGAATTTCTTGATGTGTTTCCTGATGAAGTTTCTTCGTTACCTCCAGATCGTGAGGTGGAATTCTCTATAGAGTTGGTTCCGGGCACTGGGCCAATTTCTATAGCTCCGTATAGAATGTCGCCATTAGAGTTGAGAGATTTGAAAGTCCAACTGGAAGAGTTAATTTCCAAACTGTTCATCTGGCCGAGTGCCTCACCATGGGGTGCTCCAGTGTTGCTTGTCAAGAAGAAGGACGGAAGTATGAGATTGTGTATCGATTATCGTCAGTTGACTAAAGCAACCGTCAAGAACAAGTACCCTTACCGAGGATTGATGATTTGTTAGACCAATTGAGGGGAGCTTCTGTATTTTCAAAGATTGATTTGAGGTCCGACTATCACCAAATCAGGGTTCGAGCTTTGGACGTCCCGAAGATCGCTTTCCGTACGAGGTATGGACACTATGAATTTGTAGTGATGCCCTTCGGTTTGACCAATGCTCCAGCCGTATTCATGGATTATATGTGTAACACCCTAAAATTATTTAATTCATTTATTTAATTAAGTAATTGGGGATTTAAATTAACTTATTTGATATAATGTAATTGAATTAGAATTTTATTCGTTGTGGTGGTATTAGGAGGGAGTGGAGGCGCCACTTGCATGACTTGGGCTTAAGTGAAAAGCCCAAGCCCATGATTTCCAATGTATGCGAAGTGTTAGTTAGTTGGGGACTAGGTTTTTGGTGGCCAATTCGCGAAATCAGAAGAGAAAGCAAGAAAGAAAGAAAAGAGCGTGAGATAGAGAGTGAGCAAGGAGGCGGCCAAGAGAAGAAGGAAGAGAGGAATTCGAAGAGCAAAGAAGAGGGGATCTCCGTTGTTGCTGTGGATCTGTAGGTGACTGCATCCTAGGCATCGAACTCTTCTTGAAAAGGTTAGGGGAGCTCTATCCTTCCATCTAATACATTCTATGATAGGCCCTAGATCTAAGGTTTCTCCTAGATTTCATGATGTTCTTGATGTTCTTTGCGTTCTTGATGTTCTTGATGTTTACCTTCATATATGTTTGCTATGAGAATAATGCGATTTTAATTCCTTGCTTGGTTGTGATCTATGATTTCGCCTTATTGATGGTGTTATGCGTATGTGATGAGAATTATAATGTTGATCTATGCGTTTGATTTGTTAGAAGTGAAGTCGCATAAGGGTTGTAGGTGTTTGGGCGCCTAGGGCGCTATGATGGTGTTAGTGGTGTTGTTGTGTTTAATTGAATTTGATAAACTGAGTTTGGGGTGATTTTGAATGAGATAAATGCGTTTTTAGTTGCTGGAAAAATTGGAGTTTTTACGCTTTAAAATTGTTAAGAAAACAAATTTTAGTGTTAAAAAGAGTTGGACAAAATTCTGGGTTGGTTGTTGGTTTCTGGGCGCTAAGCGCCTGTGCTGGGCGCTGGGCGCCTGTGCTGTGTGGTGTTGCGCGTGGGGGAGCGCCTGGGCGCTAGGCGCCCGTGTTGTGTTGTGTGTTGCGCGTTGTGCGCGCGCCTGGGCGCTAGGCGCCCGTGTCTTGTTTGTGTTGCGCTGTGTTGCGCGTTGTTCCCCTGGGCGCTAGGCGCCCGTGTCCGTGTTGCGTTGCGCTGTGTGCGCGTTGTTGCCCCTGGGCGCTAGGCGCCCGTGCTGTGTTGCGTTGTCTTGTGCGCCTGGGCGCTGGGCGCCAATGCACGTGTTGCCTGGTTGCCTGGGCGCCTAAGGCGCCTGTTCCCAGGATGTTGCCTAATTTTTCCCCAAACTTATTTTTATCATAACTTTTGACTCAGACGTCCGTTTTGAACGATTCGAAAAGTGTCGTGAAGCTTTTTACGTTGTCCATCTATGGGTCCAATTTTTAAAATGAAAAATTGTTATTTTCTGGCTGTTTGTGGACGCCCAAGTGGCTGTCCCCGGTGATCGTCCCAGTGACATTGAAAAATGATATGAAGCTCTTTAAAAATCCTTTTCGGTGTATAAACGACAGTTTTAGCAAAATAATGTCAAAAATGATGATTTTGACGATGATGCCTTCGGGGCTAGTTAAATGACTGTTTCGCCCTTAGTGGCTATTATTACTATTATTTATGAAGTGTAAAAGACTGTTTTGCCCCTAGTGGCCAAAGTTGTAGATAATGATGTGTAAATGACGAGGATGCCCTTGGTGGTTAGTTAAAGGACGTTTTTGCCCTCAGTGGCTAATGTTTGAGTTGAATGATGTTTATGTGTAAGTGACATTTGGGGCCTGAGTGGCTAAGTGATGTTAAGGCCTAAAAGGCTAAGTGACGTTAATTGTGTGTGAATTGTGAAATGACAGGTGCTGTGCCTTTATTTGGCAAACCGGTAAGTAATGGGTCACATTGTTGACTATGATCTGAGTAATTGTGTGGTTGTGTGTTGTGAATGGTGCATGTCATAGTGTCTCATGCCCATATGCATAAAATCAGTGACGTTTTGAAGCCTGAGTGGCTAAGTGATGATGAGGCCTGAGTGGCTAAGCGACGTTTGTGAAAAGGTACCTCATGCATATACCCGCGAGTGGGTTGCATTTTCATAAACTTACACGACATGAGTTGAGTATTGTAAATGATGTGAATGATGACTGTGATGTGGATGTTTTGTGTATTGGATGCTGATTTTTCTAGTGTGTAGCCTATGATTAGTACTTATCATATTTTCTATTATATGGATTGAAATGATGCTCACCCTTTCCTGTTTGAATGTTACCCCCGTGTTGGTAACGTGCAGGTGATTCCCAGTGAAGGTCTTAGCTTCACTTTTTGAGTCGAGTCGTCATGCTCTGATACGTAGCACTCAGGGGGGGGAAAACGAACTCGGCATTTATTTAATGATTTTCGGTTGTTATGTCCATGTGGACTATTCTGTTATGTTTTACTATTTTTCCGCTGCGTAGTTGGTTTTATTATGTTGAGATTTATAAGCGACGTTAAATTGAGGCTTGAGATTTCTTTTATTTGTGACGTGCTACGTGGATGCATCATTATTGAGTTGAACTGTTTTGAAATTGATAAGCGACGTTTTATTGAGATATGTGTAACATTCCCTATGAACGAATTTTTCAAACTCTGATTTTATAAACAAAGTGACGGGTAGAAAAGGGGTGTTACAATATGAATCGGATTTTTAATCCCTATCTAGATTAGTTTGTGGTAGTATTCATTGATGATATCTTGGTGTTCTCTAAAACGATTGAGGAGCATGTGCAACATCTCCGAATTGTTCTGAACGTACTCCGAGAGAAGAAGTTGTATGCTAAGCCGTCCAAATGTGATTTTTGGATGCCCGAAGTTAAGTTTCTGGGCCATGTGATATCTAGGGCAGGTGTTGCAGTGGATCCCAGTAAGATCGAAGCTGTGGTAGACTGGGAACAACCGTCTACAGTTACTGAGGTAAGAAGTTTCTTGGGATTAGCTGGGTATTATCGAAGATTCATTCAAGGATTTTCCCAGCTGGTTCTTCCACTCACTCGGTTAACTCGCAAGGGTCAGCCGTTTGTTTGGGACTCAGACTGTGATAATTGTTTCACGGAATTGAAGGATCGTTTGACTTCTGCACCTATCCTGATTCTTCCAGATCCGTCCGTAGGATTCCAAATCTATTGCGACGCCTCTGGTAAGGGTTTGGGATGTGTCCTGATGCAGAATCAACAAGTAGTTGCCTATGCCTCCAGGCAGTTGAAGCCGCATGAAGAGAATTACCCAACTCATGATTTAGAGTTGGCGGCGATTGTGTTTGCCCTAAAGATTTGGAGACATTACCTGTATGGGTCACGTTTCGAAGTCTTTGGTGACCACAAGAGCCTTAAGTATTTGTTTGACCAAAAGGAGCTGAACAACAGACAGAGGAGATGGGTAGAATTCCTGAAAGATTATGATTTTGAATTGAAGTACCATCCTGGTAAGGCTAATGTTGTGGCTGATGCTTTAAGCAGGAAGTCTATCCATACTGCAGAGTTGATGATGCACGAGATGTCTTTGTTGGAATCGTTCAGAGACCTTAACTTGAGAGTTAAGTCAAGAAGGAACAAGTTGGTGTTGAGCCATATTCAGATTTCAAGTTCATTGAGAAATCTGATTCGCTCAGCCCAAGAAGGTGATGTAGAACTGCAAGCACAGAAAAGATTTACGAATTACACCGAAGACGGTGATGGCGTAATTCAGTTTGATGGTAGAATCTGTGTGCCGAATGATGAGAATGTAAAGAGGCAAGTTCTAGAAGAGGCTCATAAGAGTCAGTTCTCAATACATCCTGGGTCCACCAAGATGTATCGAGATTTGAAGCAATTGTACTGGTGGCCGGGTATGAAAGTAGATATTGCAGAGTTTGTGTCTCGATGCTTGACTTGTCAAAGGGTTAAGATAGAGCACCAGAAGCCAGGTGGCCAGATACAACCGTTGAATGTACCTGAATGGAAATGGGAAAGCATGTCTATGGATTTTGTCATGGGATTGCCACGGTCCCAAGCCGGAAATGATTCTATTTGGGTAGTGGTGGATCGCCTCACCAAGTCCGCCCATTTTATTCCGGTGCGTTCGAATCACAAGGTTGCTAGGCTAGCAGATGAGTATCTCAAGAGTATTGTGAAGTTGAATGGAATCCCTACAAGTATCACCTGTGATCGAGATCCCAAGTTCACATCTCGATTTTGGAGAGCATTGAACATGGCGTTGGGAACAACGGTGTGTATTAGCACCGCATACCATCCACAGACAGACGGGCAGACTGAAAGAACAATTCAGATGGGAAGATCATCTTCCATTGGTGGAATTTTCATACAACAACCGTTACCATTCTAGTATCGGAATGGCTCCATATGAAGCATTGTATGGAAGGAAGTGTAGAACACCATTGCGTTGGTGGGATGTAGGTGAGCAGAGATTGTTGGGACCGGATTTGATCCGTGAGACTACGGAGAAGATCCGTCATATAAAAGAAAGGATGAAAGCCGCGCAGAGTCGACAGAAGAGTTATGCGGATAAGAGAAGAAGACCATTAGAATTCAAAGAAGGAGACCATGTCTTTTTGAGACTTTCTCCAACCATCGGGACCGGTATTGCATTGCGAGAAAAGAAGCTCAGTCCTCGGTATGTCAGACCCTTCCAGATTATCGAGCAAGTTGGGCCGGTAGCGTATCGCCTTGCATTACCTCCAGAATTGTCCAGATTACATGATGTGTTTCATGTATCGCAGTTAAGGAACTATATTCATGATCCGAATCAACCCTTAAGTTATGAAGCGATTGACATCAGACCGGATTTATCTTATCAGTCTACTCCAGTCAGAATCATCGAACGTGGCGAGGAAACGCTCTGGACAAGATAAATTCCTATTGTCAAGGTGCTTTGGGACGGCGCCTCACCCAACAAAGCGACACGGGAAGTAAAGGGGAACATGCGGGTGAAATATCCCTATCTTTTCGAATGAGGTACGTTTTGTCAATTTTGAGGACAAAATTTTTAAAAGTTGGGGTGATTGTAACATCCCCAATTTTGCTAATTTAAATTATTTAAATTAGCAAGAGGTCAAGATGATTAATTAAGCATTATTGATTAATTATGATATGGTGAGTTAATTGGGATTTTAAGCAAATAGGAGCACAGGGGTATTTTCGTCTTTTCCACACATTAATGAGTTTCGGCTAAACCATCCTCCACAGAACATAACTATTGTTTGATTAAAATTGACTTAAGAAGAAATTAAGGAAGTTTAAGCCAAAATTTGGACATAAGGGCATTATGGTCATTTCGCCCCTTTTAAGTGATTTTCAGCTGAAAACCATGGGAAAGGGAAGGGGATGAAGGGAGGAGACCTCCACCAATCCTTCATGCATGTCTATTCTATTTACACCATTGTGATCCTTATCCCCTCCTCTCCAAACTGATACCAATTTCACCACCAAAGAATCATCCATCCTCCTTTCACCATTTTCGCACCTCAAGTTCCAAGTGAGAAAAAAATGGATTCCTAGCTTGCATGTGGTTCCAATAGATCCTTATGAGGGGTTTGAAGCCTTACATTGCAGTTGGAGTGTTGCGGTGCAAGATGAGGAGCCACATTTCGAATTAGAAACACATTTGGAGAAGGTTCACTAGCTGGAGGTGCTGGGATTCGAAGTTGGGGTTGAAGATAATCAAGTTCACCAATAGGGAAACAAATCCAGTAGAAAACCCGTTTGTACCACCTTCAGTGTTTAACCGATATCTCTCTGTACACAGCTCGGATGAACATGATTCTTGATGATTCAGAAACTAGACACGAAATGCTTCGGATTAGGCACAAGAATGAACCGATTTCATTGAGTATGGTGGAAGAAAAAGGAATTGCAAGTTTCAGTTTTGGATTAGAGACAGTTTTTACCCAGTCACCTTGTTTCGGGTGTATCTCCCAAGTTACTGGATGCATGCGTATGATCCTTTGACCATCAGAAAGTAGACAAAATTATCTACAGAATGGGCACTGGTTTGAAGGGTTTTGGCCACGATTTGACCAAGATACGCGTGTTACAAAACTGCTCACTGATTCGGGAAAATGGATGCGAAATTGGAAGTGTTGGTTTCTCAAATTTCGGATCGAATCGCCAAAGTTCGAGAGACGCCAATTCCGTAGTCAAGGAGGAAGTTCAGTAGCTGGATTTGTGATTGGTTGCTGTTCCGAAGTTCAGTTTCGAGTATCGGACGAGTTCGATGCGAGTACGTGATTACGGGGATTGTTCGAGAGGTTACGGTTCGTGAGGACGTGATTTCTCGCGAGGTCGTCAAATCGGTGAGTTCTATACTCGCTTAGGGACGTTTTGTTGTCGAGTCATGTTATTTTCTGAAATGATACTATGGAAAATCCGCTTTGTGAAAACTTAACGAAAACGTTTTTATCGAAAAACCGTAAATCGCATAATTGCTCGGATTGATTGGATTGGCGATTTATGATATATATTGTTTGACTGTTTAATCGCTTTCGCTGGTCTGGAATAATAACTGTTATGTTGGGATATCGATCAGAACGAAATTGGAATCGGAACGGAATGGAATTTACTCATGAAAAGTCTGTTTTCTGGAAAACGGATGGAGACGCACGGATCGTGTGCCTCTGTGCACGGGTCATGCGCCCCCATCTGATGTTACACGAACTGAGTTTTTAAACACACACGGATCGTGTGCCTAGTCGCACGGGTCGTGTGTATCCTTCTGGAACTTTTATTCAACAACGCCCGGATCGTGCGCCTAGTCGCACGGGTCGTGCGTATCTTTCTGGAAATCTTTTACATCTTTGTTCAACAGCGCACGGGTCGTGCGCCTACATGCACGGGTCGTGTGAGACCTTCTGATCTTCAAATTCAAAGTACCTTTTTATCTGTTCCAAATGATTCCAATCCTCTTCTAATCCATTCCCCCAAGGTTCCCCAACAATGTAAAGATACCGCTGGCATGAGATTGAACATGTTCGATAGAAAACTTGTATATTATGAAAGAAATGGGAAACCGTACTTAGAGAACGCGAGAGAACATATGTCAATAATTATACACGGTACTTGACTGATATTATACATGATACTTGACTGAAATGACTAACAGCCCATTGCGGGTACATGCATTTATAATGTATAATAAATACAAGAGGAAAAAGGGTGACGACCCTTAGAGGTTAGCATACTAGGGGAGGGGAAGTCATGAGCCCCAAAACCTAGACTCAAGAATGTTTCCCCCACTAGAAATAGCGGGATGGGTTCACCAAAGTCAAGAAGTGCCTATAAAATAGGTAGACTGAGGTGTTATGCTAAAAACATGGAACAAAAGATTGTATGCTTCATGTGTCGCTTAGGAGGGCCATGAGCATAATGATACAGGAACTTAATATATTTCCACGTGGTTGCTTTTTAGGGCCACGAGTTCAAAGCAAAGCATAATGAACCGCTAGAGTTAGTAAGGGGTCTCAATAGGACTCACTGAGATAATGTTTATCTCACCCTTCATATTTGTGGTTTTTACAGAGAAACAGGGGAAAGCAAAGGCGACGAAGCACGGTTAGCCGGTGCGACTCTTGGAGTCATTGAAGGCCGAGTTTCATGTTTTAGACCTTTGTCCCATTTATTGTTTCTATGTTACCGATTGTATAACTTTCATTGTTTAAGTTGTAAAATCGTTTCCGCTACTTTGTGTTTTGAGTATTGAACACCAGGATTATGTACAAGTCTTAAGTTTTTGAAACTTAAGCATTTTCAGGAAGTGTATTAGGTTCAGAGAACCATTTGATATGTATTATCGAAAGCTTTAGTTGTGTTATTTCAATAACAGGAAGTTACTCTGATGAATGCCATTTAGTGCATTTCGGTGATTCTACATGTTAGAATTTATCGGGGTGTTACATAGCTCAATTGGTAGTGGGAATGCATTGAGCTTGTACCTAAGCCTCAGGGTACAAGGTTCGATTCCCACGGAAGGCAAAAACTCTACATGGGGGGTAGAGAAGATCATGAGTGCATCGCTGGGTAGCCTACTAAGTAAGAAAAGGGCCCAGGATGTTACAAAAAAAGGCGCCTTTTTTTGTAACAGCCCAACCCTTTTACCTACTCATTTTCGGCTTATGGCATTGGCACTGTCACTCATGACCTTCTCCACCCCCCATGTGGAGTTTTTGCCTTCCGTGGGAATCGAACCATGTACCCTGGGGCTCAAGTACATGCTCATTGCATTCCCACTACCAATTGATCTAGTAGCTCAATTGGTAGTGGGAATGCAATGAGCATGTACTTGAGCCCCAGGGTACATGGTTCGATTCCCACGGAAGGCAAACACTCCACATGGGGGGTGGAGAAGGTCATGAGTGACAGTGCCAATGCCATAAGCCGAAAATGAGTAGGTAAAAGGGTTGGGCTGTTACAATACTCCCTTCCGTCCTATTATAAAAGATTTTTGGAGTTAATTTTGGTCTCAAAATATAAGAAACTATTTCAGTTTTTAATGTATGATTATTGCTTAAATACCAATTTTGCCCTTATTGAATGCTTTGTCTTTTCAATTTTTAAGGTGAGTGGGAGTAGTGCACATAAATTTGATTTTAGAGGAGTTATTTCACATGTGAAGTTAAGTTGATGGTCTTTTGGAGACTTAAGTTAAAAAAGACAAGAATTAAATGAGCTCATTGATAGTGATGATTTTTATATTTTCTTCTTATAACAGGACCGGAGGGAGTAATTGCGATTGAAGGCCCCTTTGTTTTGAAGTGAGTAGTGGTCAGACTATTTAATCCGTAAGCAGAAATAGTCGTTGAGTTATCTTTAATATGGGAAATATGGGAAACATGCTTGCAGAGAGATAGGGTAAATCTATAGTTATATCTGATACAATTTCAGCAATAGCGAATATATAAGTACAAACTTAAACTGAATAGTTTTCCTTTTATCCATCGGTTGCACAGGAACATTTCACAACTCTGATGTAATCAAAATTATTTGTTCATAAATTTATTAGAACTCATATTAGGCAGAATACTAATAAGGCATAAATATATGTTTGACCCCCGTAAATATGGTCATAATCTATTTAGGCCCTCGTAAAAAAAAAGTTTTAAAATGCCCTTTACAAATACTAAACGTTTACGGTTAAGCCCATCTGTTAACTTTCCATCCAAAAAAACTGACGTGGCTAACGGAGATGACGTCAGCATGACATAATCAATGATGTCACTGCCAGGGACGGATCCATGTGATCCTAATTGGGGGCATTTGCCCCCACTTAGTTCAATATTTTTAGTCTATATATGCTTAATAAATATGTTTTGCCCCCATAAAATAATAGATGTTGCCCCCATGCCATAGTTTTTATAAACAAATACATGTAAAAAGGTATAAGAGATAAAAGTGAGAATACATTTCTAAATATTTTCTCTCTTTATTCTTCTAATTTTGACTTCTCTTCTAACACTGAAGATACAAATTGACACCAAACACATAATTAGATTTTGGGATTAAGTTTTTTCTATCACGAAACTAGGTATTTTGTTAAAATTTATAGCAGTTTTCTTATATAAAAATATTATGGACCAAAATTTTGCCCCCACTAACAAAAATTTCTGGATCCGTCACTAGTCACTGCCATGTATCATCATTTGATTGGGCATCTGTGCCACGTGGCACTGACACGCCATGTCATCATGGACACATGACACTGACAGGTGCCACGTTAGCAGCCAATAAATAACCACCACGTGGCACTCGCATGGAAATGTGGGGCACCTTTGTTACTAAAAAAAATTATAATTTGAGAAAAATGGGTGTTGAACTCGTGATCTCCGTGTGGTATCAACTATAGAATACCACTAAGTGTGTGTTTGATTGCACGTTTGCAACCGCTCAACTCACGTTTACAAGTATGGAAGCGCTTCTCTCCTGTTTGGTTCTACCCCAACACGGCAGTAACGACGCAAATCATAGTCCAAACTCACGGCAGCACTGAAGCAACAAATTGTAGCTTCTGCGTTCAACAAGATCCGCGTCTCCCATGGCTAACACGTGATTTCTCTAATTTACCCTTTATAAATGCCCTCATCACAACGTTCACCAATTAACCCGATACTTCGTAACTTCATTACTAATAGGTGACTTATCTATTATGTGTAGAGGAGAAGAAAAAATTAAGAAAGAAGGAAGAGATCAATCTGAGAGAATCGTTTAAGGAGGATGAAGATGAACAGTGGTGTTGTGCGGCTATAGAAGATAAGAGGAAGACTTTTTTAGGGTTTAGAAAATTGGGCCTTTTTTACTAACATTCAGTGACATAAAAATGGGCTGGTTACTGATCAAAAAAAAATGGGCTGATTGTTATTGCCCAAAGAAAAAACGGGCTGGTTGCTATTAGAATATATTTTCATTAAAATATGCTAATTCAATATTTTTGTTTTCTATTTTATGTAATTTTTTATATATGATAAAATTTTAATTTTTTTTAAGTTTTTTTTGACAAATAATATTAGTTTATTATTTTTGGTAAATCTGTTGTCTATTTTATCAAATTTTAAATTTCCAATTTAATTTTAAGTTGATACTCATTTCGGTAATTTTACATTAAAAAGTACTTTGGATTTAATCTATCCAAACAACGATAGTTGGTGAAAATCACTTCGGTAAATTTATCCAAACAAAAATCACGTTACATTCAACTCACTTTTAACTAAACTCAATTCTGTAAACTCAATTCTGGCAAACTCAATTCCCCTCGCCGTGCAACCAAACATACACTAAGCCAATCGATCACTTTCATAAAGTAAGACATTTACTAATATATAATAGATAACTATTTCGATTAAAAAAATAAAAAAAAAACAATATCATCATCTTCCATATCTGGAACGACGGAACTCATCATTATCACAGCTTCATTTCTGGAAACGAAATCGAATTTAGAAACTCATAAACGGGAAAAAAAACTGCAAACGAAAAAAAAAATCTACAACCGATTCATATGGAATTTGGAGAAACAGAAATGGAAAACGAACCGAACCATGAAGAAACGATTTGGGGTTTCTTTTGATTTCTTATCTGTAACAAACTTGAAAATGGGTTTCTTTTGATTTTTTTCGAATCTGTAGTCAAAAATGGATTTCTCTTTGATTTCTTATCTGTAACAAATTTTATTTCGATTTTGATTTCAAATGGGTTTCTTTTTTTATTTAAAATGGGTTTCTTTCGAATCTGTAGTCAAAAATGGGTTTCTCTTTGATTTCAAATTTTATATTTGTAGTTGGTACAATTTACCAAAGGTCCGATAGCATCTTCACACATGGTAGTGACGTGATTGCTGACATCATCTCTGTTGGCCACATCACCTTTTTTAACAGAAAATTAACAAAGAGGCTTAACTGTAAACGGTTAATATTTATAAGCGTCATTTAAAACTTTTTTTTACGGTGGCCTAAATAGATTATGGTCATATTGGCATGGGCCGCTTACTAATAAATACCGAGCAAAATGATGAACAAGTCATAGAGCAAAGCAATAAAAAAATAAAGATGATCAATTATAGTACAAAGATGACTATATTTTTTTTATAAACAAGATGATAATAATCATAATCATCATAACCATACACAATCATATAATACACACATCACTTGTCCACATATTATTCTCAAAAAATACGCCAGCTGCCACTTAATTGTTTAAAAAAACATGTGGCAAACCTGCAATTGTGTGGCAAATAATATGTATACGTGGCTATAAACATCTCTCTCTCCTAGCTGAATATATATCAGTTATTATATAACCAACAAGTATAACAATTATATATAAAAGGAAAACGGCATTAATTTGAAAATTCCATTAACGTTGTTATTAAAAGAAATACGGCATATTTTAAAAGGAATTCAAAAATGGTAATTGTTGTTCATTAGGTCAAACTCTTAGGTCTTAGCCATGGATTCGGCCAGGGGTTTGAGCAAGGTCTTCGATTCTTTGTTCTTCAAGCGATTGTGCCAATGAGGGAACTCTGCTCATTGACTGTGGGTATCCTGACTCCTCTAGAAATGGTCAGGTTATGTGAGAGGGGACTGCGAGGGTTGGATTATACTACTGGCTAATGCATACAAAATAAAGATAAAGTGCGATAAAAGCAGATAGATGAAATAAACGTAGAGTTTTTTGATTGATTGATTGATTGTCTTTTCTCTGTACAATTACTCTCATATTATATACATAGGCCCTCGTCGGAACTCATCATCATCACAGGACCCAAGGACCCAAGGCTTCAAGCCTAAATAGTTAATGTATTCGGTCGAGGCATCGTGTATCTCTACACATGAGTGCTGAGCCAAGAAGTTAGTCAAGGCTTGCCCTTTAACAACTCTCAATGACAAGTCTCCCCTGCAAGACGGACCTATTAAGAAGATGCCTGATAATGTCAACTTTGCACACAACTAGAACCTCTTTCGGTAATAAATAATATTCCAGTTTAGTATAAGCATTAAATAAAGACAAACAAAGCTTCTCAATAGGAGAATATCTAGTCTGAGCGTCGTTGAGGATCCTGCTGAGATAATAAATAGCATGCTCGGCGCCATTATCATCATCTTGGGCTAATAGGCAGCCGATGGCTTGATCTTCGGCCACAATATAAAACTTCAACGGTTTTCCAGGCTGCGGAGGTACTAGGACAGGAGGGTTAGTCAAGGCAGCCTTGATCTGGTCAAAGGCCTCCTGTTGCCTCGCTCCCCACATCATTTCCTCAGAATTCTTCATCCTCAACAAAGGTGAGAAAGCTTTTGTAACACCCCGATAAATTCTAACATATAGAATCACCGAAATGTACTAGATGACATACATCAGAGTAACTTCCTGTTATTGAAATATTGAACACATCTAAAACTTTCGATAATACAAAACAAATGGTTCTCTGAACCTCATAAACTTCCTGAAAATGGTTAAGTTTCAATACTTAAGACTTGTACATAATCCTGGTGTTCAATACTCAAAACATAAAGTAGCGGAAACGATTTTACAACTTAACAACGAAAGTCATACAATCGATAACATAGAAACAATAAATGGGACAAAGGTCTAAGACATGAAAATCGCTCTTCAATGACTCCAAGAGTCGCACCGGCTAACTGTGCTTCGTCGCCTTTGCTTTCCTCTGTTTCTCTGTAAAAACCACAAATATGAAGGGTGAGATAAACATTATCTCAGTGAGTCCTATCGAGACCCCTTACTAACTCTAGCGGTTCATTATGCCTTGCTTTAAACTCGTGGTCCTAAAAGCAACCACGTGGAAATATATTAAGTTCCTGTATCAATTATGCTCATGGCCCTCCTAAGCGACACATGCAGCATACAGTCTTTTGTTCCATGTTTTTAGCATAACACCTCAGTCTACCTATTTTATAGGTACTTCTTTGACTTTGGTGAACCCATCCCGCTATTTCTAGTGGGTGAAACAGTCTTGAGTCTAGGTTTTGGGGCTCATGACTTCCCCTCCCCTAGTATGCTAACCTCTAAGGGTCGTCACCCTTTTTCCTCTTGTATTTATTATACATTATATATCCATGTACCCGCAATGGGCTGTTAGTCATTTCAGTCAAGTACCGTTTATCATATCAGTCAAGTACCGTGTGTTATTATTATCTCTTGACATATGTTCTCTCGTGTTTTCTAAGTACGGTCTTCCATTTTATTCATAATACACAAGTTTTCTAGTAAACATGTTCAATCTCATGATATCGGTATCTTTACCTTGTTGGGGAACCTTGGGGAATGGATTGGAAGAGGATTGGAATCATTTGGAATAGATAAAAAGTATTTTGAATTTGGGAACCAGCAAGTCTCGCACGATCCGTGTGTGTAGACACACGATCCGTGCGCTGCAGACGGAGTTGTGGAAGACTTCCAGAAAGATACGCACGACCCGTGCGACTAAGCGCACGATCCGGGCGTTATTGAATAAAATTGTAGAAATTTCAGAAACATACGCACGACCCGTGCGACTAGGCGCACAATCCGTGCGAGTTTAAAAATCCAGTTCTTGTAGCATCAGATGGGGGTGCACGACCCGTGCTCAGAGGCACATGATCCGTGCGTCTCCATCAGTTTTCCAGAAAACAGGATTTTCATGAGTAAGTCCATTCCGTTCCGATTCCAAAGTTTCTTCCGATCGAGACCCAAATCTAAACACGCATTAAAACAGTATATTATACCAATCTCAATCAAGTACCCCCAAACAATCAATCAACAATGTATGATTTAAATCACAATCCTCTTGAGAAAACGGTTTTTGATAAGTTTCCTTTCGATAACAGAAACGCGTGACCATGGTTTTCGAAAAGAAGACTTAGAAACACACACACATTCCCTAAGCGAGTTATAGAACTCACCTTATCGTGATGACAACCACAGCTCAACTCGAAAGCAAGGCTCCCGAAAAACCGAAATCCCACAAACGATCCCCGATAGGCTCCCAACTTCGAACTCGAACTCACCCTCAACGAAACAGCCTCTGAAACCCTTTCTAATCTACTCAAATACACAAGGTAGGTTCTGTTTTACTTCATGCTAGCCTGGATTTTGACTTGCAAGCTTCCAATCTTCTCAAAACTCCATTTTCTCACTTGGAGCTTTGATGTTTCAAAAATGGTGAAATGGGAAAGGAGGTGAATGAGTAGTCATAAGTGGTACCAACGTGAAGAGAACGAAAAATGGAGGAGAATGGTGTGAATATGACTTACATGCAAGCTGAATCCAGAACTTCTCTCCTCTCCTTCTTCCTCTCCCTTGCTCGACTTCCTCTCCTCTCTCTCCTCTCTTACTTCTTTGCTGTTTTTTTTTTCAGAAATGAGGGAAATGAAGTGTGTGGGAGTGGTTTGGTCAGCTGAGGTTTATTTAATGATGGGAAATGACTAAATCGCCCTCCCTCCTTCACTCTCACTTAAGCTACTTATAACTCAACAATCATTCTATAATTCATTTACTTAACATAATGTACCAATTATGCATAACCAATAAATCATTTATTTATTTGATCCATGATACCATTTCATAACTAAAATAATTATGCTCACTAATCAACTTAACCTCGTGCTAATTTAATTAAATCTAATTAGCTAATTAGGGGATGTTACAGCTTTCATCTTTCCGGCCGAGTTGGGGATGAATCTTCTCAGGAAGTTGACTTTACCTAGCAGGCTCTGCAGCTCCTTCTTGTTCCTGGGAAGTCTTGGCTCAAGGATAGTTCGGGCTTTGTTCTTGTCTACTTCAGTGCCTTGGTTGTGTACCAAAAATCCCAAAAAGCTGCCTGCAGACCCGCAAAAAGCACATTTAGCCGGGTTCATTTTTAGATTACGGAGTCTCATCCGTTTTAGAGCTTGTTCAAGCTCCACTAAGTGGGCTTCGAAACTCTTGGACTTGACCACCACATAATCGATGTATACCTCCATACTTTTGCCGATGAGGTCAGGAAAAATAGTGTTCACGGCCCTCTGGTAGGTGGCGCCTGCGTTTTTGAGACCAAAAGGCATTACTAGCCACTCATAGATACCCAGGGCACCAGGGCACCTGAAGGCAATCTTATGGGTGTCAGCCTCGGCCACATATATCTGGTTATACCCAGAATAACCGTCCATGAAAGTTAACATGGCAGTGTTGGCCGCGGCATCAACAAGCATGTCTTATGAACCCTGCTTTAAGCAGTCTTTCCACCTCGGCTTTGATTTGTGGCATCAGTTGTGGATTGAACCTCCTTGGTGACTGTTTATGAGGCTTGCAACCTTTCTTGATGGGTAACCTATGCTCTACCAAGGCTTTATCGAGGCCTGGCATGTCATGGTAATCCCACGCAAAGCAGTCACGGTAGCTCTTTATTAACGCCAACATGTGATCTCGCTGTTGAGGTTGTAATTTACCACTGACCTTTGTTATCCTTGGCTTCTCTTCACTCCCTAGGTTCACCTCCAACAGAGGATCTTGCGCTTCAATGGTGGGCATCTTCCTTTGGATGGGCTCCAGGTGAGGAGGTTCGGCCAACGTCCTGTCAAAGGGGTCATATCCGAATCTCCTTGGTAGGAGTATTGTTCAAGTTCGTGCTCTTCGTTTATCGCACCAAACATAGCCTCTTCAATGCTGGATTCAATTTAGAATAGGTGCAACCGATCCAGCAGGCTTTGTACTTCTGGTGGGAGATTAATCATTATCCTCATTGGTAGGCCGTGGGTCGGCCAACATTTGGAATTCAAAACCGCTTTTGGTCCAGTCACAAGATTTAACGCCACCTTCTTCATAATTCCCTGGGATGGAGATAGGGTGTAAATGGGGAGAATAGAAGACAGCTTCGAACATCTTTACTTCCGCGGGAAATGGATTAGGGTCTGCTTCTATTATCTCCACTTGATCCCCTATCCATATCATTAACTTCTGATGCAAGGTGGAAGGTACGCATTCACTGGTCCTAACTGTCACATCGGCAACCAACACTCGGCAACTGTCACATCGGCAACCAACACTCCCAAGGCGTGGGATGGGTGGCCCATGAAACTAGTCATGGTCATGGTGGTTGGAATGAGGTCGCGTTCTTTCCCAACTTTTTTATAGTGGCTAATGGCATGATATTCAATACAGCACCACCATCTATGAAGACTCGATTAAACAGCTTCCCATTCAAATAGGCTTTGATATACAGTGGTTTCAAATGTCTAGTCATGTCGGCTGTGGGTTTTTCAAACAACATTCCTTCTGTACTCACTCCCTCGGGCTCTATCAAGGCAGCCCATTCGGCCCCCTCAGCAAAGACATCTCCCTCAAGAGCTCATGGTTGATCTTTATTACCCTAGAATTCTAGTGGAAGAAGGCCCACCATCTCTACGTCAGCATAATACGCCCCATCGGCCTCGTCCATGATATCGTCTAGGATTGACCCTGTCAAGGAGTCCCCGTCAAAGTTCAGAGGGCCAAAGGGGTTCTCTTCATCTCCTCCCAGAAGGTCGTCCTCTACCAGTTCCTCCTCCCTCATAGCCCCTTCAATGTGAGGCACATTGGCCGACTGAGGTGGCTTGGGGCTATTAGGCCCATATAGACATCCTATTACTGCCTCAGTCAGTGGGCTATGAGGGGTATCCATCATTCCTATCATGGCGTTGGGTCCCTCCGTTGTCTCATCGGGTGCACTAGGATCAGCTGCGTCGAGGTTTGGCCGCTCCGGAGCTGTTTCCTCGACCGATTTTGGGAAAGTCTGTTCCAAAGTCGTAGCCACAGTGACTGTGGGGATGGCTTGGGCATTCCCTTCTCTAGCCGAGGTGACCATCTGGAGGGTCTCCCTCATTCTGTGGTAGGCCCTCGCCCTCTGTTACCTTCTCTTTTGGGAACGAGATTTGGGGACAATCACCGGCGCTGGTGCTTCCGCTGCTGCATGTGTCATCCATTGAACTTGTGGCACTTCTGATGGTGGCTTTACTGTTCTGCAAACCCTTAATTCGCGGTCGTTAAGTACGGTAATATCTACTGATGTTGACCCTTGGTTCTCAATGACCTGCGCGACACTTCTTTCATCTTTGGTATGAGGTTCCCCGCCTAGGACTGGCACGGTGGCTTGCCTAGCTGAACCACGAACAGGCCTACCGTGCCCCCAGGTGAAGCGTACTGCAGTTTTTTCGTCACATCCCGAACCCGAGGTGCACTTCTCCCAAAATTATTCCCAGAGTTAAGCTTGTAAACACACAATCAATCAAACATCTACACTTTTCAAAGTCTTTACTCTCTTTTATTCGCATTTACCTTATCTTTATGCTTTTCGCTTGGTCCAATTCGCGTCCCTATCACCTAACCTAACACTCTTTAGAGGAGTTAGGGAACACATAGTTGAGGAACAGAGTTCCTCCCTCAGTGCAATCGTCTGAAGACAGAGGAATCAAAAGGCTCAAACTTCTAGCTGATCCCATCAGCTAAAAGAGAGAGTTTGGCGACAACACATGTCTTACATTTATTGTTATTTATTAGTCTTATTTATTATTGTTTATTATTAGTATTACTCTTTTTATTAAAAGAAAGATAGGGAGTAGATTATGCATCACCTCCATTGTAACCAAAAAAATGCATCACCTTCACAACTTTTTTACTCAAGAAAGTCACCTCCGCAACTAGTCAACTACTATTTTCTATTGTTTTTAATGCTGAGCAACACATCCATACATTTGCATTTGCTTGTAGAAGCATTTATTTTTAAGTGAAGCCGGAGCATGTGCCAACAAGACCAACTCCAATGATTGTTTTCTTTAAGCAATAGTTGCACAACTTAAGCAATGAGTTAAGAAATATGCATTTGAGTTTCTCTTAGGTTGAACTTGGGATATCCATTTTGCAAGTGGTGCATACCACTTTGTTCGCAGATAAAAGAAAATACCACTACAAGAAAAACAGGATTTTCCGGCGGGCAAAATCCGCCGGAAAAGCCATATTTCCGCCGCAAAATTTGACTTTGCGGCGGATTTTTGCTGCCGGTAGCCAGCTCGCAGCAAACGCTTTCCGGCAGATTTTTAAAAAAAAAAAAATTTTTTTGGGAATTTTCCGGCAGATTTTAAAGGCATTTGCGGCGGATTTTAAAAAAAAAATTTTTTTTAAAAATCCGCCGCAAAAGCCAAAAAAAAAATTTAAAAACTGCCGGAAATGCCTAATATCCGCCGCAAAATCCAA
Organism: Astragalus membranaceus; assembly: GCA_039519185.1. NCBI lineage: Eukaryota > Viridiplantae > Streptophyta > Magnoliopsida > Fabales > Fabaceae > Astragalus > Astragalus membranaceus. Next base: position 57,294,953 of record CM076849.1, read on the forward strand.
AAAAAAAATTTAAAAAGTCCAGCGGTAAAAATTTTGAATTTTTCAATTTTTTTTTAAATTTTTTTGAATTTTAATGTTTAATTTGTATTTTAATAAAAAGTAAGAAAAAATGAAAATGAAGTAGAATATGAGAAAAAATGATACAGAAAAGAATGAAAATAAATAAATGAAGGCTAAAGTGCTCCCGGGGTCCCTTATCTTTATTTAAAGTAACGATTTGGTCCTTTATCTTTTTTTTGTCCCAAATCAGTCCTTTATGTTTTAAATTTTTGACATATAAATCATTTTCTGTCCCAAATCAGTCCTTTATGTTTCAAATTTTTAACACATAAATCCTTTTTTTTTTGACACATAAATCAGCACTGTTAACGGAAAAGGATTTATGTGTCAAAAATTTGAAAGATAAAGGACTTATTTGGGACAAAAAAAACATAAAGGACTAATTCGTTACTTTAAATAAAGATAAGGGACCCCGGGAGCACTTTAGCCATAAATGAATGAGAATGTAGAAGTAGGAAGGAATAAGAATGAAAGAGAATATTAGAAGAGAATGATATATGAGAGAATGTGAATAAAGAAGTAAGAAAAAATAAGAATTAAGGAGTGAATGAAAAAGAATGAAAAAGAAAGGAGAAATATAGAAGAGAGATATGTAGAGAAATTTATGGAGATGAGAGTATAAGAAATATAGAAGAGAGATATGTAGAGAAATATAGAAGAGAATGAGAATGAAATAAAGAGTGAAATGAGAGGAGTGTAGGAGAAATTTTTATTTATAGGCGAATTTTTTCCCTCCGAATTTTCCGGCGGATTTTTTTGAAATTACCGGCGGACTTTTTGAAATTTTTTTTGGCTTTTGCGGCGGATTTTTTGGCATTTGCGGATTTTTCCGCCGCAAATGCCAAAAAATCCGCCGGAAATACCCCAAAATCCGCCGGAAAAGTTTGCGGCGAATAAAATCCGTCGGTAACTCCTAAAATCCGCCGGAATCTTTCCGGCGGATAAAATCCGCCGGAAATTCCTAAAATCCGCCGGAATCTTTCCGGCGGATAAAATCCGCCGGAAAGTCCTGGCCGGAAAATCCCATTATTCTTGTAGTGTACGCTCTCTTTAATAAAGGGCTCTAAATCAAGATGTACCCTCTAGTTCTCTCAACTGAGCAATCTCAAGATGTTGAAGTGGAGAAGCATGTGGTCATGACCACATCCTTCATTAGAAAGCAGATTGATATGGGTATACATGACATCATGTACCAAGTCTCTCAATAATTGGCTGACATAAACAAACCTATGGTGCACAATGAAGTGCAACAAGCTAGAAAGCATGAAAATAGAGGAGTTACTCAGAGTAGTAGCTCAGCTGGTTTCGGTACCCCTGGCAAGGAATGCCTATGAATATAGTGGGGAATGCACAACAAGCTCCATTGTACTATGCTATAACAGGGCCACAACAGGTGATTTCATCCCATGTAACTCCTAACCTTGGTTTTTCTCAGCCAAGCAACTTAGCCACTATCAACACTGGGGGGAAAGTAGGTGGCGAATGTTACCACTAGCTCGAATATTTTTCAACTTGGAGAGGTGAAAATGGCTAGAACACCACCTGAGGCCATAGGGAAGATTGGTATGCCATAGGGACCACCAGATGGACCCCCTATGAAGGCTAACAATCCACCTTATGCAGGGGGCAGCCCTTTGGCCTGGAAGCAGGAATTATCCAAATTACCAGACCTGGGCTCCAAAGCCACCTGGTTCGACTAGTTTTCCACCTAACCAACCCTACTCTAAAGTAGTTGTTCAACCTCCGATGGGTCCATTTCCATCACAATAGGTGTTAGGCAACACTAATGAGCAGACATGGAACATTGTTCCATCTTACCAAGTTAGCCCGACCTCCTATGCATGGAACTGGATTTGTTAATCCTGGCCAAGTTTTCTCCAGGTTAGACATTGGCAAATATCCCACTGGTACCTGCTCAGCTAGGAATACAAAGCACCCTAGATCAACTATGGCGTTCTTCTGTGCCAGCCGATCCAAAGCCTTTAGGGTCCCAACTCCTGGATCCTACAATTATTGCAAACAAATCAAGAAGTATTTTGGTGTTCAATTGAAGCCTCTTGATAGACCCATAGGGGATTTAAGACCCCAAACTTTGCTACCTTTTCTGGAGAAGCCTTGCCCTGCGAGGATGGACAGACTGGTGCCTCTGCCTAGCGAATTTAAGACCCCGGACTTTGCTACCTTTTCCAGAGAAGATGGAAAGTCTACCATGGCACACATCGGCCGATTATGGAGAAGAAAACCAAAATTTATTCCATAAGCTGCAACTATTCCCTTTATGTTTGATAGGAACGACTGTTACATGGTATTCCCCCTTCCACCAAATTCAACTCAAACTGGGCAGGCATGGAAAGGTGCTTCCATGATAGGTTCCATTGGCGTCAACCTGAGGTCATTGTTGCTGACCTCATGAATTTAAGCCAGAAGGTTGATGAGGCAGTAGTCGATTTCATTGAAAGATTCGAAAAGAGGGGTTGGCGAATGCCCAATGCAATTCCCTGAGTCACAATGTACTGCTATGACCATTACTGGAATGCACCCAAACCGAGAGAGTTCACACCAAAACCAAAAGCCAAATCCTTAGGGTTAGTTCATAGTTAAGTTGTCTAACTTTAAATAAAAATGGGACAAAAAAGAATATAGAGATATTTTATCATCTTAACTAGTAGTTGAGATAAAAAGAACTTTTAGAATAACTTCATAATTAAGTTAACATATAATCTTTTGTAGAATTAATTAGTTAGTTTAATTACTTTAAACAAATAGATGAGATAGGTATTTTTTTTTATAAATTTAATGTCCCGAACATTTTGTCTTTTCACCATTGGAACACTTCACAGTTGAGTGAGTTTCGCTTTGCCCGCTCCCTTGATCTCATTTCCAATTTGTTGTTTGTTTCAACTGCAACCAAAAATCTGTCAGGTTTCTCTTTGCCCTCTTCCTTGATCTCATTTCCAGTTTGTTTCAATTGTAAGCAAAACTCTTTGTTAGAGTGAGAGATGGAGAAATCTACGGTGGTGATTGCATCTACAACAAATGAGGTGATAAAGGTAAACAAACAATTATATATCCCTAATGATCTTTCCTTATCCATTCTCTCTAAACTGCCTTTAAAATCGTTGAAGCGATTTGGGTGTGTTCAGAAATCATGGGCCATCTTACTTGAAAACCCTAATTTCATGAGCATGTACCGCAAAAATTTCTTATCTAACGATCATTCTTATTATGATGGTACTTCCATCCTCGTACATCAAACTACTAGTGGTGGTTGCGGAAGTTGTAATGTTGAAGACAACTATGCATTGTATTCTTTTTCTGGTAAGAGGTTTGAGAATATTGTCAAATTAGATTGGCCAGATCCATTTCCAGAGGGTGACCATGGTTTTAATATTTGGGGTTCTGGTTGTAGTAACGGCATACTTTTGCTTGTATGTAGATCCCAAGAAAATATTGTATTGTGGAACTTAGCCACCAAGGAATTCAAGGTCATTCCTCAGAGCCCTCTAGATTCTGTACCTTACTGGGAAGCTGTGAGTGATGCCCATCGATTTGGTTATGATCCTATTAGAGATGACTATAAGGTCATTCGACACATAAGATTTTTTCCAACAACTAATCGTGACAGTGATGGGATGCTATGGGAAGAGGTTGTTGATGGCAATAGGTTTGGTTATGAATTTATTAGAGCTGATTATAAGGTGATTCGGCGTGTACAATTTGCTTCAAGAAATAATTGTTACCTTGATATGATTCCATGGGGATATGTGGTAGAGAAAGAATTTGTATCTTATGACTCTCTATGGGAGATATATAGCCTTAGAAGTAACTCCTGGAAAAAGCTTGATATCGATATGCCTCTTTCTTATGATGACCAAGAAGTGTACATCGATGGAATGTGTCACTGGTGGGGTAAAAGTGAAGCACATAATGAAACATGTTTGGTGTCATTTGACTTGGGGAATGAGGTGTTCTGTACAACACCCATACCCTCAAACATGGATGATAGTTCTAATTTTATAATGGACTCGAAGCAGTTGATGGTACTAAATGGATCTATTGCTATGATCTTAAAACATACTGAGACAGACACTTTTCACATATTTATTTTGGGTGAAATTGGTTTCAAGGAATCTTGGACTAATGTCTTTAATGTTGGGCCATTACTTTGGGTTGATCATCCTATTGGAGCATCAAACAAAGGAGACATATTCTTCAGAAAAAGCGATGGTGGAATAGTTTGGTTTGATTTAGGTACTCAGAAGATTGAGGAGCTTTGTTTTATAGCAAGTGGAACTTGGATCAAGATAATATCTTTTAAAGAAAATCTTCTTCCATTGGGAGGAACAGGTAATTAAATTTGTTCTTGTTTCCTTGTAGAGGTATATGAATATTGTTATAAGAAGTTTTTACCTTGTATGAAAAAGACTTGTCAATTGCGCATATAATTATTATAATCAAGTATATGCTGAATCAATGAAACCAGTTGAGCATATAAGTCTTACTTTATCAGCTTTATTTTGATTTTTGAAGTATCACTCTCTTTCTATTTGCAAACATATTTAGTTTCTATTTCATTTATAATAATGATCTTTTTTTGTTAGTCTCAAATCCTTTTGTTTAGCAAGTTTTTAAAATTATATTCAAAGACTGAAAATTATTAAGGAATAAGATAAAGTGTTTCTTTATGCTAGGGGAGTACCAACGAGCCAATGACCAGAAGCACCAAGAGACTGAGAGGGCCTGAAGTTACATTTGTGGAGGGTAAGTTCAATTCTTTGCTTGGACTAGGATTTGAAGAGATATTAGTTACACTATACACTTAAGGACTTATTTATCATCTTGTTATTGTTATAGATGTGTACATATGATCTGTAATGAATGCTTTTGTGGTGACACAATTTTGACTAGCATGTTTCTAAGTTCTAATGATTTTGCTGTTGTTAAAATTGAAAGGTAGTGCTGAGGAGAATAAGGAATATTCACTGGAGATCACAAATGGAGTTAAGAGCAAGATATTTTCTCCTGGTGGTGCAAATTTCATGGACAACTCACTTTTGGGCATGGTACCAGGCGCAATGCACATTAGAGAGAAAGAGGGAATCTCACTAATTTAGAACAATGCAATTCTGTTATGCGATTCTGGATTTTTCTTAGTTTTTTCTATTGTGTAATGATACCTTTCCTAGTGTATGGTGTTGCTTACTTTATATGGTAGTATTGGATCCTCTTCAAAATTTTCATTGAATCATTTTATTTCTTGATCAAGTACTGTTTTAATGCTTTTCTCAGCTTTTATGGCTATTGCCTTTTATAACTCAATCATATTTTTTGTAACATCCTGGGCCCTTTTCTTACTTAGTAGGCTACCCAGCGATGCACTCATGATCTTCTCTACCCCATGTAGAGTTTTTGCCTTCCGTGGGAATCGAACCATGTACCCTGAGGCTTAGGTACATGCTCAATGCATTCCGACTACCAATTAAACTACTAGATCAATTGGTAGTGGGAATGAATTGAGCATGTACCTAAGCCTCAGGGTACATGGTTCGATTCCCACGGAAGGCAAAAACTCTACATGGAGGTAGAGAAGATCATGAGTGCATCGTTGGGTAGCCTACTAAGTAAGAAAAGGGCCCAGGATGTTACATTTTTCACTTTCTTTAAGATAGTATCGACTATCGAAGCATTAGCTTTTGCTGAGTACCTTGCTTATTTTTTTCCTTCTTTCCTTCCTTTGTTTCACTGGCATGGTGACTAAATGTGCCTTCCTTCCTTTGAAAACTCTGAGACAGATAGTAATTCTTTCATTTGTTCTTTGAATTCAAGCAATCTTGGCTTATGGATCATAGGTTCTAGTGTTAGTGTTCATATATGTTGCGTTCTCAAACACTATAAAAACTATGTGCCAATTAAACCTATCAATATAAAGTTGCCAAATGGAAACATAAAGCAAATGCTAGAATTAAAGTATTTGTTCAGATTTCTTCTAAATTGTATATTCTGATGCATTATATGTGCTAAATTTTGCCTAAATTTGATTTATGTTCCTAAACTCATGATTGATCTAAATGTGAGTGTCCTTCTCAACATACCTAACGATTAGTCCTATTACAAAACTTACCATGGTGATATTGTTGCTAGTTGTTGCTTCTCTGAAGAATTGGAATTTGCATCAACTTGATGTCAATAATGCTTTCCTACATAATAACCTCAATGAAGATGTATACATGGAAATTCCTAAGCGAGGGTTCTGTGATAAAGAAAACCAAATTTGCAAATTAAAGAAATACTTGTATGGCCTCAAACAAGCTGGTAGGAAATAGTATGAAAAATTGACAACACTATTACTACCCCAAGGATACAAATATTCCAATTTTGATCATTCCTTGTTTATCAAGAAAAGGATGAAGATTTCAAAGTGCTCTTAATTTATGTTAATCATGTGATTCTAGCAGGAAATTCATTGAAAGAGCTTGACAAAATCAAGTGCATTCTTGATAGTGCTTTCAAGATAAAAGATCTTGATTCTATAAAGTATTTTCTTGGATTATAAGTGTCTCAATCCAAACTTGGGATTAATATTGGTCAGAGAAAATATTGGCTAGATCTATTACATGAGAAAGGGCAGTTTGCTTCAAAACCCGCTTCTACTCCCTTAGATCCTAATGGGAAAATCTGGCAAGACTCCGCAGATCTCTTTACATATTAGAATCTAATCTAATATCTAATATCTATTTCTACAAACAAATCTCCTATGAAATTACCAATTTAGATCTCTTATTAACAAGACACATATCAATGTCATTACCCTCTCTTTATTCCTTTTTCTTCTTACACTCTTTTTCTTCCTTTTCTTCTCTTTCTTTTTACACTCTCTTTCTTCATTTTCACTTTTCTCCTACACTCTCTTTCTTCATTTTTTCTTTTTACTTTACTACTATTACCTCTCACAAAATTTTGACTTTTACTTCACTTCTTTTTCTTTATATCTCATATATCATCTTTTTACCTCATTTCTTCTTTCTCTCTCTCTCTCTCTCTCTCTTCTATTTTTCCTATAAATAATTTTCTATTTCTCTTATCACTTCATTTTGGGGATTAATATTTGTCATTGACAATTAAAATTTTTGAAGACTACAACACTGATATATAAAAAAACACATGATAAATAATTGTCATTGATAATTAAAATTTTTGAAGACTACTATAAATCTACTATCTAAAAAATAAGAAAATTTAGTGACTATTTAAACTACTGATTAATATTTAAAAGGCTAAATAGCACTTTTGGTCCTTTATCTTTGCTCCAGATTTCACTTTGGTCCTTTATCTTTTTTTTGGTCTGTTTTGGTCCTTTATCTTTCATTTTCGTTTCACTTTGGTCCTTTATCTTTTTTTTTGGTTCGTTTTGGTCCTTTATGTTTCATTTTCGTTTCATTTTGGTCCCTCACGTTATTATTTAATTCAATTAAAACATTAAAACAATTAAAACAATTAAAACAAAATTATTTTAAAACAATTGGTGCGCTGAAAATGTTGCATAAAACGAAAATCAACATTTTATTTAGTAGTAATTCATTAATTTCTGGATTCAACAACAACAACATCAGGTTTGTGTGTTTGGATTCAACAACAACATCATCATGTTATTTAACAACAACAACATTAATTCCACATCGTCAGTTTTGTGTGTCTGATTCAACAACAACCATTCGCTCCCATCTTTCAACAACAACAACCAGATCTGTATTTTTTCAGATTCACAAATGGGTCTTCAGATTCAAAACAATTTCGTTCAGATTCACAAATGGGTCTTCAACAACAACAACAATTTCGTTCAGATTCAGAAATGGGTTTCGTTCAGATTCACAAATTCATCATCTTCTTCTTCTTCAGATTCACAAAATCAAAATCACAATAAAACGAAATCGAAACCCAGAAACGCGTCTTCGAAACCCAGAAACGCGTCTTTGATTTTCGTTTTTGATTTCAGAATATGGGACTCAGATTTGTTGTTGGGGGTTGACGAAAAGGGGTTGAATGTTGTTGATTTTCAGATTTGTTGTTGATTTGGGGGTTGAATGTTGATTTTCAGACTTGGGGGTTGAATGTTGATTTTGAGGTGTATCGTGGTGGTTGACGGTTGTGGGTGGTGGTTGACGGTGGTGGGTGGTGGTTGGTGGTGGTGGTTGGTGGTGGACGGTGGGGGGGGGGGGTTATGTTTTATTTTTTTAATTGTTTTAATTGAATTAATTGTTTTAATTGTTTTAATGTTTTAATTGAATTAAATAATAACGCGAGGGACCAAAATGAAACTAAAATGAAACATAAAGGACCAAAACGGACCAAAAAAAGATAAAGGACCAAAGTGAAACGAAAATGAAAGATAGAGGACCAAAACGGACCAAAAAAAAGATAAAGGACCAAAGTGAAATCTGGAGTAAAGATAAAGGATCAAAAGTGCTATTTAGCCTATTTAAAACAAATATTTCTTATTGATAATCTACTATCTCTTTTTTACTATCTACTATAATCAACTAATCAACTAAAATAATCAATTGAAACTACGAGATAACTGCATTGATATATAAAAAAACATGGGATAACTGCACTGATATATAAAAAACACGAGATTAATATTTGTCATTGATAATTAAAAATTTTGAAGACTACTACTACAAACCTACTATCTAAAAAACAATAAGACTTAATGACTATTTAAACTCTATTAAACTCTATTTATACCCTCTATTATACTCTATTAAACTCTATTTAAACTCTAATATCAATTTATCTATTTATACAAACAAACCTCCTTTGAAATTACCAATATTTATCTATTTATATAAACAATCCTCCTATGAAATTACCAATATTTATCTATTTATACAAACAAGCCTCCTATGAAATTACTAATTTTGATCTCTTATTAACAAAACACATATCTTATTTAAGGGGAAAATGTCATTACCCTTTCTTTCTCTCTTTTTCTTCTTACACTCTCTTTCTTTCCTTTTTTTCTCTTTCTTCTTATACTCTCTTTGCTCCTTTTCACTTTTATCTTACACTCTTTTTCTTCCATTTTTTCTTTTTACTTTAATTTTATTTTTCCCATAAACAATTCTTCTCTTTCTCTTATCACTTCACTTTAGTTTTATTAACTAAATTTCAAAATTTATACAAACACTGCTCTACTAAAATTAACTATAAAAATGTAAATGAGTCACACTAAAAAACGAAAAAAAACTATCACCTTTTTGCAAAAAGTTATCACCTTAAAATTTTAATTTTTCTCTCTGAAATCTGCTTACACTCTTATTGATAATCTACTATCGCCTCTTATTAATAATCTACTATCTATCTTTTACTATCTACTATAATCTACTAATCAACTAAAATAATCAATTGAAACTACGAGATAACTACAATGATATATAAAAAACACGGGATAACTGCACTAATATATAAAAAAAACACAAGATTAATATTTGTCTTTGATAATTAAAAAATTTGAAAACTGCTATAAACCTACTATCTTAAAAACAAGAAGATTTAATGACTATTTAAGCTACTGATTAATATTTAAAACAAATATTTCTTATTGATAATCTATTATCTCTCTTTTACTATCTAATATAATCTACTAATCAACTAAAATAATCAATTGAAACTACGAGATAACTGCACTGATATATAAAAAAACACGGGATAACTGCACTAATATATAAAAAACACGAGATTAATATTTGTCATTGATAATTAAAATTTTTGAAGACTACTACTACAAACCTACTATCTAAAAAACAAGAAGACTTAATGACTATTTAAACTATTAATTAATATTTAAAACAAATATTTCTTGTTGATAATCTACTATCTACTATAATCTACTAATCAACAAAAATAATCAATTGAAACTACGAGATAACTGCACTGATATATAAAAAAACACGGGATAACTGCAGTGATATATAAAAAAAACGCCGGATTAATATTTGTCATTGATAATTATAATTTTTGAAGACTACTATAAACGTACTATCTAAAAAAACAAGACGGCTTAATGACTATTTAAACTGATTAATATTTAAAACACACGTCACAAATATTTGTCACTAATACCTTAAAGAGGACAAATAACTGTCACTAATATATAAAAAAACACGGGATAAATATTTATTTTATTGATAATCTACTATCTATCTTTTACTATCTACTATAATCTACTAATCAACTCAAATAATCAATTGAAACTATGAGATAATTGCACTGATAAATAAATAAAAACACGGGATAACTGCACTGATATATAAAAAAAAATACAGGGATAACTGCAATCTATATCTATATCTATAACATTTGAGAATGAATCTCATTTATTGTTATTCCATGTGTCACTTCTACAACAATTTGGTAATTAATATTTTTTTTGTAATTAATGCTCTACAAATACTATATATGCATAATAAAGACTAAATAACATGTTTTTCTAATGAATCCAAATTGTATTCGAAAATTATTTAATTTATCAACACTCAAAGAGTTTTTGATTAAGAGTTATTTAAGTATTTTTTCTAAAATATAATTAATTAAAAAAATTATATTATATAAATTATTTTCATTATGAATATAAGTTAAATGACTAAGTTTATTTAACTTTTATGTGAGGAGAAATTTATGAGTATTATAATAAATCACTTTTTTTACAAAATTATAATGAATCACTTATCAAATCTCTTTCATGTATATTTGATCTATTTTATTGTATTTTACATTTAAAAATTAATAAAATTAGGTTTTATGAATTATTAAAAATACATTCTAGAATGTATTTTAAGGCCCAAATTCTTAGATGTTAGTCTCTTAGACATGTCACGTAATGCATAATAATAATAATAATAATTTGGTACAATCACACATATGGTCATCATCAAAGAGAGCACGTGGCAAAACACAACTCTTTTTTCACTTAGAAACAACTTAATGTGATGGGCATACATGTTATTTAATATTCTAAGTACTTTTTTATATTTGAAAATTCTATTATAATTTAATGCTTTCTCTCTCTGCATTAATTTTAGAAATAAATAAAGGACTTCTCTTTCTTATTTATAGCCAATTATGCTAATATCACATATTACAAATTAAAATTTAAGAAATGTTACATTCTAAAATTTTGAAGCTTCAATAAAAAATATTTAGAAAAATTGTCACATTAATATTGCCCCTGAATAATGAAATTCACGTTTTCTTTTCCCATTTTCTGAAATTATAAATTTTTGAAATAAACTCTCAGCAAGTAAAAACGTTTTTTTGGTTCATTTTTGGTTCCCTCTTTGGTTCACGGTTCAACCGACTGGTCTGATTTTCTAAACCATGGTTTTTAGTCCAAATAGAAAGTGTATACATTGCTAACATACTATTGCTAAAAAGCAACTGTGAGTATTTTAGCATATGCCTGATTTTTTGTCCAAATAAAAAGTGTATACATTGCTAGCATATTACTACTAAAATGCCTTATTGATAATCTACTATATATCTTTTACTATCTACTATAATCTACTAATCAACTCAAATAATCAATTGAAACTATGAGATAATTGCACTGATAAATAAAAAAACACAGGATAACTGCACTGATATATAAAAAAATACAGGGATAACTGCAATGATATATATAAAAACACAGGATAGCTGAACTGATATATAAAAAACACGGGATAACAACACTGATATATAAAAAAACACTGCACTGATATATAAAAAACACGGGATAAATGCACAGATTATTTTTAAATGATACTTTTACATTTTTAGATTTTAATATTTATCTAGTTTTTAGTTGAAACTTCTTTTTTATCTACTTTAAATTTGTATTTATTTTCATAGGGTAATGTTCAGATTATTTAAATACTGTCTAAGTTCTCTTGGCATCAGCACAACAAGGCAAAATAAACTGCATATTGCAGGAAGTTTATTGAATAATGATTAAATGTACAAATGAATTGAAGTTAGCTTATATACATGCTGAAGAAGGAAGAAGAAGCTAACCGTAAACTAACTAGTGAAGTTAGTAAACTAAACTATGGTTTAAGCTAATTACAAAAGAGTGTAATGTACAATAATATCCTAATATCCCCCCTCAAGTTGGGCTGTGGATATCTACAAGGCCCAACTTGGAGATGAATGAGGAAAAGGAAGGAAATGGCAATGGTTTCGTAAAAACATCTGCCAATTGAGCAGCAGAAGTGACGGGCAGTAGGTGCAAAACCCCTTTCTGGATCTTCTCACGAATGACGTGACAGTCGATCTCAATATGCTTTGTGCGTTCATGGAATATAGGACTGTGAGCAAGATAAATGGCAGACTTGTTATCACAATAAACAGCAGTAGGAGTACCAAGAGGAACCTGTAAATCAGTGAGCAGAAAGTGAAGCCACTAAACTTCACAAGATACGCTAGCTAAAGCACGATACTCTGCTTCGGATGAGGAACGAGACACCGTATTTTGCTTCTTAGATTTCCAAGAGATCAAAGAGGAATCCATGAAGACACAATAGCCCGTGATAGAGCGTCTAGTGGATGGACAACAAGCCCAATCAGAATCTGCAAAACCAGATAAATGCAGAGAATTGGAAGCTGAGAAGTATAGTCCTTGAGCAGGAGCAGTTTTCAGATATCTTAGAACCCTGGTAGCAACAACAAAATGGGACTGCAGAGGCTTAGCAACAAATTGACTAAGCTGTTGGACGGCAAAAGTAATATCTGGTCGAGTAGTAGTGAGATAAAGAAGACGTCCAACTAGTCTCCGATATGAAGATTCATCAGCATATGGGAGAGACCCCTCATCAGAGAGTTTAACCGAGGGATCACTGGGTGTGTTAACTGTCTTGGAGAAGATCAAGTGTGTATTTGCGTTGATTTAAGATAATCCCAGCTTTGTTACGGGAAATTTCTAAGCCAAGAAAGAAACGTAACTCACCCAGATTTTTAATGCAAAATTTTCTATCAAGAACCTGCTTAACAGATTCAATATCAGTCATGGAGTTCCCAGCTAAAACCACATCATCAACATAAACTAGGAGAATGGTGATAGTGTTATCATTGCTTCTTGTAAAAAGAGAATGGTCAGCTTGTTACTGTTTGAAACCTAGTGAAATCAATGTTGAAGTGAGCTTGTGATTCCATTGTCTACTAGCCTGTTTGAGTCCATACAGTGACTTATGAAGCTTGCAAACAGGAGTAGAAATGGTGGGATCAATAGAAGAAAATCCTTGGGGAAAAGTCATATAAACCTCCTCATTGAGGTCCCCATGTAAAAAAGCGTTATTGACGTCTAATTGCTCCAAGAACCAATCCTTGGCAGCAGCAAGTGCTAAAAGGACCCTGACTGTAGTAAGTTTTGCAAATGGACTAAAGGTATCAAAATAGTCCACTCCCTCAGTTTGAGTGTATCCCTTAGCCACTAGACGAGCCTTGTATCTCTCAATTGTGCCATCAGCATTGTATTTTATTTTGTAGACCCATTTGGAACCAATGGGAGTCTTACCAGGTGGTAATTCCACAATAGACCAAGTGTGGTTGAGGTCAAGAGCATGAAGTTCTGCCTGCATAGCCTGCTGCCAGCAGGGTTGTTTTGAAGCTTGGGAGAAGGTTGAAGGTTCAGTGTGGATGGTTACAGCAGAGCAGAAGTTTTTGTATGAAGGTGAGCAGTTTTGATAAGACAAGACAGAATTTAAAGGATAAGGAATAGAAGAGGAAATACCTGAAGAATCACCAGTACAGCTAGAGAGGTTACAATGATAATCTGCCAGATAGCTAGGTGCAGTTCTGACCCTTTGTGAATGTCTAGTAGGTGCAATAGCAGTTTGTGGAACAGAGACAGTTGTATCGAGTTGTGGATTTGGTGTGTCTGGTGTAATGGGGGCTACATCAGCTGAAGAAAGAGGGAGGGGGCTGGTAGGGATAGTAACAGTAGGTTGAGGAAGGTCATGGCAATCAAATAAGGTTGAAGAGACAGAGAATGTGGTAGGGGTAGGTGCAGCAAGGTCTGCATTGGTTTGTGAGGTTTTGAATGGAAAGTGTGATTCATAGAAAATGACATTCCTAGAAGTGAGTAATTGGTGTGATTATAAGTCATATAGGAGGGATCCTTTGATGCCCTCACTATAGCCAAGGAAAACAGTTTTACGTGCTCTAGGATCAAATTTGGTCCTATTGGCATGTAAGGTAGAAGCATAAGCGAAGCATCCAAACACTTTCAAGTGAACAAGGGAGGGAGGTTCATTGAATAAAATGTGATAAGGTGAATTGTCTTGAAGGAGAGGGGAAGGTATTCGGTTAATAAGGTGCACAGCATGTTGGATAGCAAAGTTCCATAATTTGGGAGGTAAGTTGGATTGAAAAGAGAGGGCACGGGAAACATTCAAAATGTGTTAATGCTTGCGTTCAACTAACCCATTTTGTTGAGGAGTTTCAACACACGATCGTTGATGAATGATTCCTTTGGAGGCAAGGAATTCATTCATAAGGAATTCAGGGCCGTTAGCACTCCTAAGGCACTTGAGTTTGATTTGAAATTGTGTGTCAATGTAAGCAAAGAAGTTGGTGAGGTGGGTGTTAGGACTTTGGCAAGTGTACCAAATGTCGTCGCAAGTAATACAACGATTCGGACTCTCCCTGTGTAAAATTGGAGATATCAGCTCTTTTCCTTATGAATTTTGAGATTGGAAAGAACCTCTCCAAGAACTTGTTCTCAAGGTCATTCCAAGTGTTGATTGTTCCTGGGAGAGTGTTCAACCAATCTTTCGCCATCCCTGTGAGAGTGAAAGGAAACAGCCGGACCTTCTTTGCACTATCGGTTACTCCCTCCGGGTGTGTAGTCCCACATATCTCGTAGAATTGGAACAAGTGCTGATTTGGGTCTTCGGCATCCGACCCAGAGAATTGCTCTGATTTCAAAGCTGTGAGCACGGAGGATTTGATATCAAACTGTGCCACGCCCACTGGTTGAAATGCTAATGCTTGGGCACCTTGATTTCTTCGCCCGAAATCACCTAGAGTACGTCGGGGTGGAGGTGGAGGATCAGCCATCTCTTCCTCCTCACTCGAAAACTCTTCCGGTACCGCAGTAGAAGTTGATTGTACCTGTGACAATTCCCTTGCTTGCTGCTTGGTGAGCTTAGCCTTTCTTCGATTTGCCTTTGCTAGTTTTTCAATTTCCGGGTCAAACAAGAGTTCTTGTGGACCCTTGCTCCGCATGCACAAATCTCTGAAACACTGAAGCAAACGTCAAAAAATTCAAGGAACCAACAAGTAGCAAATTTAAGTAACAAACAAACAATCAAAAACTAAGAATCTAGAATCAACTCGTTTGCCTTGTCGACAACAAAGTCAACAATCCCCGGCAACGGCGCCAAAAACTTGTTAGGACTTTGGCAAGTGTACCAAATGTCGTCGCAAGTAATAAAATATCGGTAAGAACCGGTCGATTCCACAGGGATTGCGCGTTGACAACAATAGCAAAATTGTAAATTCGTAGATTGTAGAGATTTGATAATTTGAGTAATTGGTAACAATACACAACGTGAATTAATAATGCGAGAAAAACGACTAGGGATCGAATCCTCTCACCTCGCCTATCACATGAACCTTAGCCAATTTAAGTTGATTATTCAATTTCTAGATTCAATTCACTAATTAAGGTCAAGGGCAATTCCTTGCCTCAAGACCCCTATTACCCTAAGAGTTACCCTAATTCCTTAGGTGAGTCATGCCAGAGGGTAACGCATTAAGATTAAGAATTTTAATGAATTCACATAAGCTACCACATATTCCTATGATGATTACTAGCATGTGACCTAACTACCCGATTTCCAGCTACTAACTCATATTTCTATGCAATCACTAGCCTGGATCATTGCAATTATCATATGTAATTGAAAAGCATTAAGAACATAGGTAATTAGCCAAGCAAATCGAATAACAACTAAATTGACTAGAGCAATGGTTCACATGATAGGGTTGGGAGATTCATCTCTCCCTAATCTAAGCAAATTAGTTACAATCCATCCTAAGAGTGGAAACCAACATCAAATAGAAAACAAACATAAAGGAAAACATTAGAACCTTCAATCCCTTGTTCCCAAGTGGTGAGAAGGCCCCAAAATCGCACCCTCCAGCTGCTCCAAAGTGTGGCTCCAAATCCCAAAACGAAGTCCCATGAAAAATTGCTGAAACTGCTTTAAAAACCCTAATTTTCACGCACCATCGCGACGCGGCCCGTGTCCGTCGCGTCGCGACAAAAGACAGAAGCTTCAGGCCTCGCAGAACTGCTCCAGGTCGCGTCGCGAACCCTCCTGGTCGCGACGCGAAAATTAACAGAAAGTTCTGGCTTGCAAAATTCCTCCAGATCGCGTCGCGAACCCTCCTGGTCGCGACGCGAAAAATAACAGAAAGCAAATCCCTCCATTTTGCTGCATTTCCGGGCAAGTGTCTGGTTCGCCGAATGATGCCACAACCAATTAGAGGTCTTCAATGTCAAAGTTAGCTCCAAAAGTGAAAGAATTACTTACAAATGAACTTCCTACTACAATTATCTAAAACTAGACTAAATCCCAGATAATGACCGTGATACAATGAAAAACCTGCACAATTGGTCCTAAAAAATGCCTAACTTACATCATATGATTGGGAGTCAACACAACCCCAAACTTAAACTTTTGCTTGTCCTCAAGCAAACAATCAATTCAGACTGTGGCTGATTTTTCTATTTAGCTGTTACATGTAATACATCAACCTTAAACACATCAGCACATCAACTATCATCATCAACCTAGTACAGTGGCAGGACAACTGAATTGGAAATACCGAATCATAAGCAGACAGCATTCTCAAGTTTTCTCTGTACGCACATCTCACCAGTGTTTCACTCTTGAGGTGTTTCGGGTATTCACTCAATTCACATTACCTGCATCATCGTTTCATAGGCTTGACAGAGTTCTATATCATTTTAGACAAATGAGATGCATACACACATTTTGAGGACTTTAAAGGTTATAGCGGGGCTTAGGTAAAGGTGGATACATTTGGATAAGTAGGTTGCACTTGGAGTTAGGCCTACCTCTCTTTTTGTCAATTTCACGCAATACTCACCCATTTTCCCAAAGCATTTAACAAAACAAGAGAAGGAATTTATTTATTTATTTTTCTCTTTTTTTTTGATATGTATATATATATACATATATATATATATATATATATATATATATTTTTTTTTCCTTTCTTTTCTTGTTCCTTCTCTTGTATACCACCCCAAACTTATATTCTTGCTATTCCAAGAGCAACCCCAAACTTAAAAATTTCCCCACTCTCACAGCTTTTGTTACCTAACTCCAAGTTAAGAATTACTAGGCTATGATTTTCATAGAAACAGCATACAATTTTTTAACAATAGGCTCAGAGGGGCTAGCAGAGGATAAACATTAATTAGGTGTGGTTTGAAAGGCTCAGGGGTGCCAACAGAATTGCCTCAGTGTGTATGAAAATTAAATGCAAAAAACAATTAAGCACAATGTCAAGTTCTGCAGACTAATGCAGGCAAGGAATACACACACAATATATATAAGAACGTGTTTAGGCTCAAACCTCACAGTTGGGATCATAGAGATGGAACTTGAGAGATGCTGCTCACAGATGATAAAGAACTTCCGCAACGTTTGTCATGACCCCTGCTATTACTTGATGATAAAACTTGAAGTGCGAGTGTCAAAAGGAAAATGCAAACATGCGACCCCAAATGCCACAGATCATCACTATTGAAGCTGCTTTAACAAAACAAAAACAAAATATAGGGCAGTGGTGCCCCAATATCACAGAGTAAGTTATAATAATAAGTACAGACCAACGTGCGAAATAAAGTCAAAATAGGGCAAAATACAACCAACAGTGCAAAATAAAGATGTCTGAGTAAAACAGAAAAATAAATGAGCCTCCTGCTCAAGGAAATGAAATGTGCTCCTCCAAATACTCATCCCCTGAAAGAAGTGGATCCTGGGGGACCTGCTGCTGCTCTGCATGTGGTACTGATGAAGATGAAGCGGCGGCTGCTCTGTTCTCGGCCATATACTCCTCAGCAGCACGGTGGACTCTGTATGATGCCAGGTGTGAAGTATCTATGCCCTGCTGCTGCAATGACAGAGACGACCCGCACCAGGTGGCCATGAGGAGGTCATACTGGAAAGAGGAGTCGGTTTGAAACTGCTCCCGGTAAGATGGGTCTGCTGGCTGCTGTGGTGCTGGCTGCTGTGGTGCTGCTCCATCTATGGGCCCCTCGGGCTGCTTCAAGATCCATGCTGCTGTGATACCCTCCCTGGGGTCGGTTAGAAGATCATCTGGGTACTCCGGGCAGCCCTGCTGTCTACATAAAGCATGGATGATAGAACAGTGCCCCAATCTAGCCCTAGGACATCTGGCAATCTCTGCAATGCTCGCTGAAATGGCTCTCCCCAGATTGACCCTCTGGCCTCTCATGATAGCTTGTAGTCCCATGGCTACCTTTGTCTTGACATCAGTGGAGTTGGAGCATGAAATGATAGTCTGATTAAAGAAATTGTTCCAGGCCTTAGGATTTGCCTTCAGAGCCATGTTGCAAAAGCGGCGGGGGAAGTCTTGACCAATCGGACCGATAAGATGTTTGTCCCATGTCGCTCCTTGACGACACAACTCCCTCAGCAAACCCTCATAATCGTGCTCCCCCTTGCTGTCCCAGGCATCCATCATGGCACAATTAGCAGTAGTAGGTAGCCCGAGGAGACTGTTGATGGTATCAGGAGAGTAGGACACCTCTCTTCCCCTCACCACTGAAACTCTATTGTCTTCATCCCCATAGGCATTTGCATAAAATTCTCTCACCAGGCTTTGGTTAGCTTGTTTGATCATTGAGTTGAGCGAGAGCCAACCCAATTCCCGGAGAGTGGAAGTAATGATGGGGAATTCCCCCGTGCTGAGGTTGAAGGCCCTTTCTGGATTTATCTTTTTTCCTTTGACCACTTGGTGGTACCTCTCCTCGTGTACGGGGGACCTGAATCTGTCAACCTCAACTGCGGGTTCCCCTCGCCTTTTCTTGGAGGTGCCTACTTTGCTTTTCCTCAACATTTCTGCTTACCTGTAATGTTCTGTAAAAATAAAAAAAAAATCCAGCACCAATCATTAGTTCTTGGTGGGTCCCTGGTGTGGGCCCCACTCACAGCAGAGAATCTAACAAAAACAGACAATAACATCTTCTCAGCACTAATCAACTACCCTAAGGTTCAATGATTATTGACAAAATTAAAGCACCGGCTAGCAACCAAAACAGAATTCACTTAGACATTTTCACAAACAGTTTGGTTGCTTAGCCAAAACCCATTTGAGCATTTTCACAAACACCTTGGCTACACAAAAATTTCATTCAAGCTTTTTATCGAACACCTTGTGTATGCCCAAAAATCAACTTAGTTCCTACCCC
Organism: Astragalus membranaceus; assembly: GCA_039519185.1. Taxonomy (NCBI): domain Eukaryota; kingdom Viridiplantae; phylum Streptophyta; class Magnoliopsida; order Fabales; family Fabaceae; genus Astragalus; species Astragalus membranaceus. The sequence continues at coordinate 57,314,520 of CM076849.1, forward strand.
CAATTCAATCATTCTCTCCCCAACATTAGCAATAAGCAACAACCATGCAACACCATATCATGGGGAACAATCCTACTCTTCTAATTTGACTTCGAATCCTCACACTTCCTACCCAGAAAAATCACCCCAACATCCACCAAAACCACTCAAAATATTATACTCTAATTAAAGAATAAGGTTGAGATTGATACCTGGAGATGTTGATGGTGATGAATTCGCGCAAGGTAGCAAGAATTCACAATCAAATGTGATCAAAACCGTAATGGGGAGGGGAATTCGTAGTGTGCACCAAAGAGGGGAAATAGAGAAATTGAGAAATTTTGTATTTGTGTTCGGACTGCTCAGTTTTACACTAAAAGGGCTTCCATCGCGACGCGGTCCGTGTGCCTCGCGTCGCGAGATTACACAGAACCGTTACAGATTCCAAAATTTTAAAGCATCGCGACGCGACATGCCTCTCTTGCGACGCAAGAAATGGCAGAAACATTTTTCTTGACAAATTTTAAAGCATCGCGACGCGACAGCACAGGTTCGCGACGCGAAGTAGACCAGAACATTTTTTTCTTTGAAATTACTTCCCCTTCGCGACATGAACTTGACCGAACACAAAAAATTTTCTTCTCATGCCTAAGGCTAACAGCAAAATAAAGTAAATTAACGACTTGAATTTAAATTGAATTAAAGACTTGGTACCTCAGTGGGTTGCCTCCCACTCAGCGCTTCTTTAACGTCACTAGCTTGACGGTTCAGAAGATGTCTCACATTGGCTCCGGTGGAGCCTTTTGCTCTTCAAGTGCCCCATTCACAGCTCCTTCCAATTTTTCTCCATTGAATTTCCAGCTAGGCTCTCCCACCACTTCCTTTAGATCTACCCACTCGCTAGGTGACTTGTCTGGTGGCGAGTGAATGTGCCTTCTGTTTTTGGCTTTTATCTGGGGTTCCTCAACACTATAGCACCCTTCCTTTTTCTCATCCTTTCTTGCTGCCTTGATCACTTTTAGGGTCACCTCTTCATCTTGCACTCTCAGCTTCACAGTCCCGTCTGCCACATCTATGATAGCTCTACTGGTGGCTAGGAAAGGTCTTCCCAAAATGAAAGGGATGTCATTTTCCCCATCCATTGAACTCTTGACCTCAGTGTCACCATCCAACTGCAGAATCACAAAAATCTACCGGGAAGAGGAATTTTCCCACCTTTACCAGGACATCCTCCACAATACCATACGGATACCTTATTGACCTATCAGCCAGTTGCAAGGTCATGTGAGTCGATTTGACTTCACCTCCCCCAAGCTTTTTCCACATTCCCAAGGGCATTAGGTTTATGCTTGCCCCCAAGTCACAGAGGGCCTTATCTATAGTCACATCACCAATTGCACAGGGAATGGTGAAGCTTCCTGGATCCTTCAGCTTAGGAGGTATTTTGTTTTGAATGATAGCACTGCACTCCTCTGTTAACGCCACCGTTTCATTCTCCCTTAACTTTTTCTTTTTGGTCAATAGCTGTTTCATGAACTTCGCATAGACGGGCATCTTTTCCAGGGCGTCAGCAAAAGGTATATTGATCTGGAGGCTTCTGAACACCTCCATGAACTTGGAGAACTGCTCATCCTTCTGATTTTTCTTACTTACCTGAGGATAGGGCAGTTTCATGTATGATGGGGTTTCTTGGGGTTCCGCTTGAAGGTTGTCTTTCCCCGCTCCTTCACTCTTTTCAGTTGTTTTCTTTTCCCGAGGCTTGGTTACTTCTGACGGTTCCAATTCCTTACCACTTCTCAGATAGATGGCATTGCAATTCTCATTCCTTGGGTTATCTACAGTGTTGGCAGGGAAACCACTTTTGGATGTCTCCGCAAGTTGCTTCGATAACTGACCAATCTGTACCTCCAAATTTTTCATTGATGCTTCATGGTTTTTCTCCATGTTTTTCATTACCTGCTCTTGAGCTTGGAAGGTATTTTTGGTCATCTGCATAAACTGTGTCAATGCATCCTCTAACCGAGAAGGTGGTTTCTGCTGTTGATTGGCAGGTGCCTGAGACTGTTGTTGGTTGGAACTCGTGCCTTCATTGTTATTCTTCCAAGAAAAATTGGGATGATTCTTCCACCCTGGATTATAGGTGTTAGAAAATGGATTCCCGCCTTGTCTTTGAAAGTTTCCCATATAGTTGGCTTGTTCCAATGCTTCTCCATAAGCTGCACAATCACCTTCATGGGATTCCCTACCACAATAATTGCACCCACCTGCTTGCACTGCTTGTACTGTTGTTGGAGCTTTGGAACCTACTTCACATGCTGCCGCTAATTGCTTAGTGAGAGCCTCGATTTGCATGGTCATTAGTTTCTGTTGGGCTAACACTGCGCTGTTTGAATCAAGCTCCAGCACACCTTTCTTTTTGTCAGCCCCCCTATCATTTTGGATCCTGTACTTATTGGAAGCCATGTCTTCAACCAACTGCTTGGCTTCTTCTCAAGTCTTGGTCCCTAGGGATCCCCCAGCTGAGGCGTCCAACATCATTCTTGTTTGTGGTCTCAGCCCATGGCAAAAGGTCTGTAATTGGAGGAAATCTTCTATGCCATGGCCAGGACATTTCTTGAGTAGCAGTTTGAATCGCTCCCAAGAATCATACAACGATTCGGACTCTCCCTGTGTAAAATTGGAGATATCAGCTCTTTTCCTTATGAATTTTGAGATTGGAAAGAACCTCTCCAAGAACTTGTTCTCAAGGTCATTCCAAGTGTTGATTGTTCCTGGGAGAGTGTTCAACCAATCTTTTGCCATCCCTGTGAGAGTGAAAGGAAACAGCCGGACCTTCTTTGCACTATCGGTTACTCCCTCCGGGTGTGTAGTCCCACACATCTCGTAGAATTGGAACAAGTGCTGATTTGGGTCTTCGGCATCCGACCCAGAGAATTGCTCTGATTTCAAAGCTGTGAGCACGGAGGATTTGATATCAAACTGTGCCACGCCCACTGGTTGAAATGCTAATGCTTGGGCACCTTGATTTCTTCGCCCGAAATCACCTAGAGTACGTCGGGGTGGAGGTGGAGGATCAGCCATCTCTTCCTCCTCACTCGAAAACTCTTCCGGTACCGCGGTAGAAGTTGATTGTACCTGTGACAATTCCCTTGCTTGCTGCTTGGTGAGCTTAGCCTTTCTTCGATTTGCCTTTGCTAGTTTTTCAATTTCCGGGTCAAACAAGAGTTCTTGTGGACCCTTGCTCCGCATGCACAAATCTCTGAAACACTGAAGCAAACGTCAACAAATTCAAGGAACCAACAAGTAGCAAATTTAAGTAACAAACAAACAATCAAAAACTAAGAATCTAGAATCAACTCGTTTGCCTTGTCGACAACAAAGTCAACAATCCCCGGAAACGGCGCCAAAAACTTGTTAGGACTTTGGCAAGTGTACCAAATGTCGTCGCAAGTAATAAAATATCGGTAAGAACCGGTCGATTCCACAGGGATTGCGCGTTGACAACAATAGCAAAATTGTAAATTCGTAGATTGTAGAGATTTGATAATTTGAGTAATTGGTAACAATACACAACGTGAATTAATAATGCGAGAAAAACGACTAGGGATCGAATCCTCTCACCTCGCCTATCACATGAACCTTAGCCAATTTAAGTTGATTATTCAATTTCTAGATTCAATTCACTAATTAAGGTCAAGGGCAATTCCTTGCCTCAAGACCCCTATTACCCTAAGAGTTACCCTAATTCCTTAGGTGAGTCATGCCAGAGGGTAACGCATTAAGATTAAGAATTTTAATGAATTCACATAAGCTACCACATATTCCTATGATGATTACTAGCATGTGACCTAACTACCCGATTTCCAGCTACTAACTCATATTCCTATGCAATCACACTAGCCTGGATCATTGCAATTATCATATGTAATTGAAAAGCATTAAGAACATAGGTAATTAGACAAGCAAATCGAATAACAACTGAATTGACTAGAGCAATGGTTCACATGATAGGGTTGGGAGATTCATCTCTCCCTAATCTAAGCAAATTAGTTACAATCCATCCTAAGAGTGGAAACCAACATCAAATAGAAAACAAACATAAAGGAAGACATTAGAACCTTCAATCCCTTGTTCCCAAGTGGTGAGAAGGCCCCAAAATCGCACCCTCCAGCTGCTCCAAAGTGTGGCTCCAAATCCCAAAACGAAGTCCCATGAAAAATTGCTGAAACTGCTTTAAAAACCCTAATTTTCACGCACCATCGCGACGCGGCACGTGTCCGCCGCGTCGCGACAAAAGACAGAAGCTTCAGGTCTCGCAGAACTGCTCCAGGTCGCATCGCGAACCCTCCTGGTCGCGACGCGAAAAATAACAGAAAGTTCTGGCTTGCAAAATTCCTCCAGATCGCGTCGCGAACCCTCCTGGTCGTGACGCGAAAAATAACAGAAAGCAAATCCCTCCATTTTGCTGCATTTCCGGGCAAGTGTCTGGTTCGCCGAATGATGCCACAACCAATTAGAGGTCTTCAATGTCAAAGTTAGCTCCAAAAGTGAAGGAATTACTTACAAATGAACTTCCTACTACAATTATCTAAAACTAGACTAAATCCCAGATAATGACCGTGATACAATGAAAAACCTGCACAATTGGTCCTAAAAATGCCTAACTTACATCATATGATTGGGAGTCAACAGTGGGTGCGTGTTTCAGCTTTGGTTTTCATCAAGATGACCCATGTGAACCGACTAAAGTCATTTACAAGGGTTAGGAAATACTTGTGACCTAAGATAGAAGGTTGGGAATAGGGTCCCCATATGTCAGCATGAAAAATATCAAAGATTTTTGTAGTTTTGGTGGTACTAATGGGAAAGGGAAGCTTTCTTTGTTTGGCCAAGTGACAAACATCACAAGGTGTCTTGATGTTTTGAAAAGCTATAAGGGGAAATTGTTGAGATATACATTGATGTCTGTTAAGAGGTATGTGTCCTAGTCTCATATGCCAAATTGAAGAATTAGAATGTAAAGAGTCAAGGGTGCAAACAGTGGCAATTTTATTATTAATTGGAGATGTGGCAGTACACTGTGTGGGGGAGGGAAGTAAATCAAGTAAACTATGTGTATCTGTGGTGACAGTGGGCATATTACATTGTGTAGGTGGATGAGTGTTTGTGTTATTTCAACTAGTAGAACAATCACTAGAAGCAGAACTTGGCTTAGCTATAGAGAGATTGATCCTGTAGAGTCCTCGAGTAAGCTTAGCTGTATCAATAATCCTCCTTGTATTGCCCTGCAAAATGAAGAGAGCGTGAATGTCAAAGAAAGCTGAGCAATTACTGGTTTTAGCTAATTGAGGTCCTGACATTAGATTAGCATGAAAATTTGGTATATATAGGACATTGTGCAACACAAGACCATTACTAAAGTGGATGGAACCTGCTATATTTGCAATGGCAGTTGTTTTGTTGGGTAAACTAATGTGAATTGGCTTAAAAGGATAACAATTAGATAGGAGTTTCAGGTTATAGGTAATGTGGTCTGTGGCACCAGGGTCAACAATCCATTGTTCAAACTCATCAAGAGAAGAGAAAGGATAGAACGGATTACCAGAATTGTCATTTGAACATGAATTAAATGCAACAGAGGAATTGGCAAAATGCAAAGGAGTTATGGCAGTGTTGGCTGAATGTGATATAGCAGCTTGTTGTTTGGATGCCTGCAACAATTCAATCAGGTTCTGGTATTGCTCTGCAGTGAGAGAGATGCTACCTTTGGAGTGTGTTGCTGGTTTGTCTGAATCAGTATCAGCATTAGCAGTATTGGCATTGGCAGTGTTGGCAGAGGTGTGGTTGCTTTTCTGGTTTCCATTGCTTTTGTTCTGATAGCCCAGAGGGAAGCCATGGAGGAAATAACAAGATTCAACCGTGTGATTTGTCTTCCCACAGTTGGTGCAAAGTCTATTACCACCTTGAGATCTTCCTCCACCTCTACCACGGCCTCGATCGTTGTTATATCCAACACGACGATTCTGGAATTGTTGATTATTCACAGCATTCGCCTGGTTTTCAATTGCAGAAGACTTCTTGTTGTTGTTAACATCTAAATCAGCAGCTATAGGAACAGAGAGTTGTCGTTCTTGTGGAACGACCATGGAGAAAGCTTTAGCGACTGCAGGAAGAGGATCCATCAACATTATCTGAGATTTAACGTGAGAATATTGTTCATTCAAGCCTTTTAGGAATCAAATCGTGTAATCCTGATCCCTAAAATTACGAACAGAAGTCAGAGCACCACACGAGCATTTCGTCGAACACTTGCAAGACGGCAAAGGACGAAAATTCTCCAATTCATCCCAAAGTCCTTTCAACTCTGTGTAATACTCAGATACACCGAGATTTCCCTGAGCAAGACGGTATATATCCTCCTGGAGATCGGCTATACGAAATACATCACCTTGTGAGAAGCGATCATTGAGATCCTTCCAAGCTTCATAAGCCTTGTCAAAATACGCAATAGATTTCTGAATTGATGACGAAATTGAGCGTTGTAACCACGACAACACCATACTATTGCATCTAGTCCATTGATTGAATATTGAATCGGTCTTCTCCGGTATCTTGAATGTTCCATCGACAAACCATAATTTGTTCTTCGAGACAAGGAACATACGCATCGAACGGATCCATGGTTGATAATTTTTGGTTCCTTCAAGCACGGGAGTGACCAGAACAGTGGCTGGAGTCTCACTTGGATGAAGATAGAATGGATTAGCGTTGTTCGTAGCATAATCCTTGTAAGTAGAGAAATCTTCAATCGTCGTTGTCATGATTGGAAAGAAATACAACAATCAATGAGCAAAAAAAACGAAGAATATTCAAAGTTGCGAGATGCAGAAGAAAGGGAAGAAAACACAGAAAACGTGAACGGAGAGCGGAAGCAAAGTAATGAACCAGAGCTCAAGAATAGAGCTCTGATACCATCTTGGCATCAGCACAACAAGGCAAAATAAACTGCATATTGCAGGAAGTTTATTGAATAATGATTAAATGTACAAATGAATTGAAGTTAGCTTATATACATGCTGAAGAAGGAAGAAGAAGCTAACCGTAAACTAACTAGTGAAGTTAGTAAACTAAACTATGGTTTAAGCTAATTACAAAAGAGTGTAATATACAATAATATCCTAATAACTTCATTCATAAAAAGAACACGACACTCTCTTTCCTCCTTTTCACTTTTATCTTACACTCTCTTTCTTTATTTTTTTCTTTTTAATTTACTTTTATTTTTCCCATAAACAATTCTTCTCTTTCTCTTATCACTTCAGTTTTATTTTATTAACTAAATTTCAAAATTTATACAAACACTACTCTACTAAAATAAAAATGTAAATGAGTCTCACTAAAAAACGAAAAAAAACTATCACCTTTTTGAAAAAAGTTATCACCTTAAAATTTTAATTTTTCTTTCCGAAATCTGCTTACACTCTTATTGATATATCTACTATCACCTCTTATTGATAATCTACTATCTATCTTTTACTATCTACTATAATCTACTAATCAACTAAAATAATCAATTGAAACTACGAGATAACTACAATGATATATAAAAAAAACACGGGATAACTGCACTGATATATAAAAAAAACACAGGATTAATATTTGTCTTTGATAATTAAAAATTTTGAAGACTGCTATAAACCTACTATCTAAAAAACAAGAAGATTTAATGACTATTTAAACTACTGATTAATATTTAAAACAAATATTTCTTATTGATAATCTACTATCTCTTTTTTACTATCTACTATAATCAACTAATCAACTAAAATAATCAATTGAAACTACGAGATAACTGCACTGATATATAAAAAAAATATGGGATAATTGCACTGATATATAAAAAACACGAGATTAATATTTGTCATTGATAATTAAAAATTTTGAAGACTACTACTACAAACCTACTATCTAAAAAACAATAAGACTTAATGACTATTTAAACTCTATTAAACTCTATTTATACCCTCTATTAAACTCTATTTAAACTCTAATATCTATTTTTCTATTTATAGAAATAAACCTCCTATAAAATTACCAATATTTATCTATATATATATATATATATATATATATATATATATATATATACAAACCTCCTATGAAATTACCAAAATTTATCTATTTATACAAACAAGCCTCTTATGAAATTACTAATTTTGATCTCTTATTAACAAGACACATATCTAATTTAAGGGGGAAATGTCATTACCCTTTCTTTCTTTTTCTTCTTACACTCTCTTTCTTTCCTTTTTTTTCTCTTTCTTCTTACACTCTCTTTCCTCCTTTTCACTTTTATCTTACACTCTCTTTCTTCATTTTTTTTCTTTTTACTTTACTTTTATTTTTCTCATAAACAATTCTTCTCTTTCTCTTATCACTTCACTTTAGTTTTATTAACTAAATTTTAAAATTTATACAAACACTACTCTACTAAAATTAACTATAAAAATGTAAATGAGTCACACTAAAAAACGAAAAAAAACTATCACCTTTTTGGAAAAAGTTATCACCTTAAAATTTTAATTTTTCTCTCCGAAATCTGCTTATACTCTTATTGATAATCTACTATCACCTCTTATTGATTATCTACTATCTATCTTTTACTATCTACTATAATCTACTAATCAACTAAAATGATCAATTGAAACTACGAGATAAGTACAATGATATATAAAAAAACACGGGATAACTGCGCTGATATATAAAAAAAACACAGGATTAATCTTTTTCTTTGGTAATTAAATTTTTTGAAGAATGCTATAAACCTACTATCTAATTAAAAACAAGAAGATTTAATGACTATTTAAACTACTGATTAATATTTAAAACAAATATTTCTTATTGATAATCTACTATATATCTCTCTTTTACTATCTACTATAATCTACGAATCAACTAAAATAATCAATTTAAACTACGAGATAACTGCACTGATATATAAAAAAACACGGGATAACTGCACTAATATATAAAAAACACGAGATTAATATTTGTCATTGATAATTAAAAATTTTGAAGACTGCTACTACAAACCTACTATCTAAAAAACAAGAAGACTTAATGACTATTTAAACTACTAATTAATATTTAAAACAAATATTTCTTATTGATAATCTACTATCTACTATAATCTACTAATCAACAAAAATAATCAATTGAAACTATGAGATAACTGCACTGATATATAAAAAAACACGGGATAACTGCAGTGATATATAAAAAAAACGCCGGATTAATATTTGTCATTGATAATTATAATTTTTGAAGACTACTATAAACCTACTATCTAAAAAAACAAGAAGGCTTAATGACTATTTAAACTGATTAATATTTAAAACACACGTGACAAATATTTGTTACTAATACCTTAAAAAGGACAAATAATTGTCACTATTATATAAAAAAACACGGGTTAAATATTTCTTATTGATAATCAACTATCTATCTTTTACTATCTACTATAATCTACTAATCAACTCAAATAATCAGTTGAAACTATGAGACACTTGCACTGATAAATAAAAAAACACGGGATAACTGAACTGATATATAAAAAAATACAGGGATAACTGCAATGATATATATATAAAAACACGGGATAGCTGAACTGATATATAAAAAACACGGGATAACAACACTGATATATAAAAAAACACTGCACTGATATATAAAAAACACGGAATAAATGCACAGATTGTTTTTAAATGATACTTTTACATTTTTAGATTTTAATATTTATCTAGTTTTTAGCTGAAACTTCTTTTTTATCTACTTTAAATTTGTCTTTATTTTCACAGGGTAATGTTCAGATTATTTAAATACTGTCTAAGTTCATTCATAAAAAAACACGACACGCATGAGTATCCTACTAGTTTGTATAGAAAACTAATAGGGAAGCTGCTATATTTGACAGATACGAGGCCTGACATCACATTTGATGTTCAACAATTGAGCCAACATGTAATTAAATTCCCCTACTATCACTCACTTCAATGCAGCCTAAAGAGTTGTTGTTAGATACTTAAACATGAGTCCTGGCTGAGGTTTATTATTTCCAATATATTTGGTCTCATAGTTGTTTAGGTTTTCTGGTGCTGACTAGACCAATTGTGTTGATAATAGGAAATCAATTACATGATATTGTTTATTTTTGGGCTTATCTCATGTGTCATAGAGAACAAAGAAAAAAATATCAAGGCCCTCATTTGAAGCATAATGTTGTGCTTTGTCCACTGCCACTTGTGAGCATCAATAGCGTTTATTCTTACTTGAGGAATTGAGAGTAAAATGTGATAGGCTTCAGCATTATTTCAAAGCTTGGAATGATAAATATTTCTCATGGTCCAACTTGCGAAGGGGTGTTAAAAGTGAAAGAAATGCTGAGGAGAGTAAGGAATATTCATTGGAGGTTACAAAATGCATGGAATTAAGAGCAATGCACATGGACACCACACAATAGTGAGCCAAATAAGGTCCCTAATTAGCTTTCTTTTCTTCCTCCCAGTAAGGGAAATGCTTTTTTACCCCTCTTTAAAAGAGAGAGAAATGGAAAGGGAAAGTAAGATAGGAGATAAAAATGCGACTTAAAAAAGAAACAAAGAGAATAAATAGGATATAAGAAGTATAAAACCAAGATGTGAATCTTAACTTGAATTTCATTAAGTTGGCATTGAAACTGCATTTCCACTTCCATTCTCCATTGTTGTTCAAAGGAAACATTTCCAAACATATGCTAACTAGCTAATTACTAATAAAACCTTCAATGGAAATTAATATTAAACAACATATCTTGAATATTACTCTCACATCTTGCTGCTCTAAATGCTTCCATTGCATTGACAACCATGATATCATCATCTTGCAAGCTTGACACATAACTATCCATCACCATCATGTTATCAGGACCACTAGTTTCTATTAAGATATTATTATTTCTATCACCCTCATATGAGACAGAAAGTGATGATGTTTCAGTGAAGTGGTCCACATTACTAGGGAAGCTCAATGTGGATAATGGCACCTGAAAATCATCATCATCGTCATCATCATCATAATTAGTGGCAAGCATGATGGCACACATGTTATAATTATACATTGCATTAATATTGTTGTTTGGGACTTTGCTTATGATTAGTCTAGCTGGACGAGTGGAAGTTGATGATAACATAGATGATGATCTTGCTTCAGCTTCTACTCTTACACTCTCCCATTCAGCCATATGATATGCTTCAATAGTATTGTTGTTGGATTTAGATTTGTGGGTAATGGGATCTATGCCCATTTTGATGAGTCTCTTTTTGATAACACTGTTCCAATAATTCTTTATCTCATTGTCTGTTCTCTTTGGTAGGTGGGCTGCTATTGTTGACCATCTGTGTAATATATAATAAATATGTAAGAGAGCTTTTATTAGCAAAAAGACATGCAACAATGAACATCATTGTAAAAATCAAATAAATTTTAACAGGTAATAAAACAATTTCTATCCTGAAAATGTGAGGTATTATCGTTATAATTCTTGAATGTATCAAAATTGTAAGTACATATCTCCAAATGCTTTTTAGTAATAAGTCATTTAAGTTCTCAAATGTGTTTTTTGTTAGTTCTAAAATCTAATTTATTGGTCAATTTTATCCCTAAAACTACTAATAAAAGAGATTTAATTAGGGAACTGTTTGCAATTTTGATACAATTTCAGACACTATAATAATAGCGCTTCACACATTTAGACACCAAAATAGTTGTCTACCCAAATTTGCAACTGTTTTGGACTTTACTAATCACTTGCCCGTGCCCACATGATATACAAGACAGTGTCAAACAAACCATTGTGAATAATTAAGAAATCTCAAATAGTTCACTTCAGTACATAATATCGAAAGAGCTTAGGAAAATTATTTTATCAAAAGGAAAACCTTCACAATGGTATAACAACCAATAGTCAGAATATTAAATAAGACAAGTGCAGTCTCCTAGGTTACCGTTAACAATTCCTAGCTAGAAAATCTGAAGAGTTATAGGAAAGCTTACTTGTTTCCAATAAGAGCATGGAGTTGAATAATGGTGCTTTCTTCCTCTAAGCTGAAATTTCCTCGTTTTATATCAGGTTTCAGATAGTTAATCCATCTCAATCGACAACTCTTTCCACATCTTTGAAGCCCTGATATATAAATGAAAACATGAAACTCAAAATTCCTGGTTAAATTTTGAAAAATATATGACAAACTAGCATAAGCATCTTATATTATATATATGTGGATAGGATACCCAAAACCCTAAAAAAAAATACAAGCTCACACACTGAGGTCAAAACAATAGAGAAGGTACATTTTCTAGCCTAATGTATTAAAACCAATGTTTTAAGAAACGAATTGGATATCAACCGGTGAGAACTCCAAGTCATAGTTCAACCGCCTTGAACGGCTCAAACCGAAATGAAGTAACAGTCAAACTGCTGAAATAGCCGAACCATAGATGGTTTCGCGGGTCATAGTTTAACCAATTGAATCAGTCCATTGAGTTTTTAAAATGTTGCTTAAAACAAAGAAATATGGTTTATATATATTACCAGCTCTGGAAGGCAGTAAATGCCAGTTTCCATGTCCATGTTTGGTAACATAAGCTATAAGCTTCTTATCTTCTTCACGTGTCCATTGTCCCTTCTTCAACCCTACCTTGCTCATTTCAAAAGATACAAATTGATATAAGAAAACCAGGATAATATTAGTATCGACCTTATGCTTGTTGCTAATATATGCTGCAACTGTCCAATAGGAAGTAGACCTATACCTGTGGCATATTTATGAACTATAAGCCTCCGTAATTTGTAGGTGAATATTTGTAGGGCCTATATATGTTCAAATGAGCTTATTATAAGAATGCAAATAAGGAAACGGGAAAATAACTAAAACTGTGTGTTGTTTGATTTCTCCATCCAATCTTGGCCAAGAGAATCTTTATTAATATATTCATCTATCACATTTATGAAGATGGGGTCGGGATTGAAGTGGTAGGTAATTCCATTGTTGGCTAGCTTGTTAATTATGATTCAAGTGCGAAATAGTTTTTTTATTCGGACTATTCCCTATCCATGAAGTGTCTCGATACTTTTAATGAAACACTAATTTCTGCTAGTTTTTAAGAGCAAAAAAAATTTATATTGACTAATACTGAGTTTGTCACTGCAGAAATTCAACCTAGGAGCACCAACTCGACACCCTATGTCTCGGGATAACTTATGTCACTAGGCCAAGTGTGTTGTTTCAAGTGGAAAATAATTCTACGTCTAAAAATCTTGCTCAAAAGAGATGTTTTTCTTCCAACTCTATATTTTCAAGGAAGTGTATATATTATTAAAGGGTAAATAATTATTTTGATCGCTTAATTGACGAATGCCTTGAAATTTCAAAAACATTTTTGAATGAGTTTTCTTTTAGTAATTTGGAAATTAAACTCACTAATAAAAAGCACCTTTGAATACCAAACTATTTTTTTTGCAATTTGTATGCATTTAAGATTATAGTGACGACGCCTCACACATTTACGGTCTAAAAGTAAGGGTATGGACGGAACAACTTTATTTGTACACTGTTTGATTTGAAAAGTGGTCATGATACTCAGTGACGGATCCAAAAAATTAAAGCACTGGGGGCAATATTTATATAGATTACAATTGTTCTTTGCGGTTTTTCATATTTTGAAAACATTGAATGATTTTCTCATTGTCAACACTTTCAAAAATATCCCTCTTTATATAAGTAACTAAACAAGGGGTTACTGCCGTAGACGTAGTGTGGGTCAGCTTCATTCCTTCAATTGAGATTGTGGATTAAATGTGAGGGAGTTGAGGAATTTTTTTGGGAGAAGACGAATGTATACAGAGAAGAGAGAAATAGAGTAATGAGGGGAAAGGAAATAATTGTTTTTTAGGGTGAGTGGGTGAAATTAAAGTGTGGTAGTGGTGGGCCATAGTATGTGGGAATTGAGGTGTGTATTAGAGTTACATTATAGTAGTTTTACTGTTTTACTACCTACAGTATTTATTGTACAGTTGATCCTTTTTAGCACTTGAGAGAAAGTTGTTTTACATTCGGTTACTTTCTTTTAGTTAGAGATCTCTAAGTTAGTTGCTATCTAAAAGCTTGTATATAGCTGAAATTCTCTCCATTTGTACAGTGCATAACAATCAATGAAATTCATTCTTTCAATTCACCTTTGATCTGTTAACATGGTATCAGAAGTATTCAACGCTTCTCTCATCTTCACCGCACAATTCCATGTGCGTGTTTTTCGTCTCACTCTGATCCACTTCGTTTCAGTGTGAAATCGTTTCGATTAGCATCATTTCCTTCGATTCTTGCTGAATCGAACTTCGATCCTTTTTTCTTCATCGATTCTTGACGGATCTCACTTCCCTTCTGTTTTCCCCTTTTCTTCTTCATCGCGATCTTGTTCTTCGTCTCACTGCAATCTTCAACGATGACGACAACTCCTCAAAATCACGATGATGTCTACTATCTTCATCCATCAGACAATCCAGGTCTCGTTCTGGTTTCTCAACACCTCACTGAAGATAATTTCAGTTCATGGCACCGCGCAATGACGATGGCCCTTGACGGTAAGAATAGGCTAGGGTTCGTTGATGGCTCGATCCCTAAACCTGAGGAAACTGATCCCAAATACCGTTCTTGGATCAGAAACAACAGCACGGTATCTTCTTGGCTTCTCAACTCGATCACCAAAGACATCGCTACCAGCGTCCTCTATTCTCAAGATGCTGCCACGATTTGGAAGGATCTTCACAATCGCTTCCAACAGCCCAATGGACCTCGCATCTTTCAACTAAAGCAAGCAATCCCCATCATTCATCAAGGTACTTCCTCAATTAGCACCTATTACACGAAATTCAAGTCCTTATGGGAACAATTGTCTGAGTACAACTTCGTTCACACTTGCACTTGTGGAGGAGTCAAACCTTTATTAGATGGTATTCAATCTGAATGTGTTATGATATTCCTCATGGGGCTCAATGAGAACTTCATCCATGTGCGTGGCCAAATCCTCCTTATGAATCCCATCCCTACCATTGATAAACAGAGAGACAGAGAGAAGTCAGTGTTGTAATCACTCCTATTGAGACTGCAGTGGCATGTGCTTTTCAACATCAACCTACAAGAACATCTAAGAGAGAGAGACCTCTCTGCTCTCACTGTGGAGTGCTTGGCCATCTCAAGGAGAAATGCTTCAAACTCCATGGATATCCTCCATCTTACAAGAAGTCCTTCCCTTCCAAAGGAACCACCACAGTCAATAATGTCACTGATTCTGATAACAGCAAGACTGAGACCTCAGGTAATCCCTCTTTGTCACCACAACAGTATGAAATAATGTTCCAATTCATACAGGCTCAAATGGCTAAGGATGCTTCCCCAGACAGTGACAAATCCAACTTAGGTATGATCCTCTCTACATTAGAATCCTTTTATAATAGTACTTGGATATTTGATTCTGGTGCTTCTTCACATATATGTTGTCTTTTATCTCTGTTCAGTTCTTTTAGACCTCTATACAATAAGTATGTCACCTTGCCAAACAATACTCGTGTCCCTGTAGCAGGCATAGGATCTGTGACTATTTCACCTAAAATCACTTTGCATGATGTGTTATACATACCTAGTTTTAAGTAAATTTGGTTTGTGAAACAATTATTACACAATACTGATATGTCTATAACCTTTTTTGCAAATTTTTTCTTAATTCAGGGAACCCAACTACTGACAGAGATTGGTAAGGGTATCCTGGAAAATGGTCTTTACACCATGGAGTCACCAATTCCCAAACACTTGTCTTCTGTTTCAAATTGTAATAATGTGAATGATTCACAAGTTTGTTTCTCTGTTTCCAATTACAATACTTTAGCAATACAAAAGGCCAATGTATGGCACAATAGGTTAGGTCATCTCTCTGACAATGTATTGAAAATTGTTGGAAATAAACTGTCTTTTACTGTTCCTAGCAGTTTTCATTCTAATAATTGCAAAATATGTCCTCTAGCTAAGTTTAAAAGACCACCCTTTCCCCACCTCAATAACATGACAAATAAACCCTTTGATTTGGTTCACTGTGATATCTAGGGGCCTTTTAGCAAAGCAACTTATGATTCTAAGAACTGTTTTCTCACTATTGTGGACGATCACAGTAGGTTTACCTGGCTATACATGCTGGGATACAAGTCTGAAGCTCCTGCCAGACTTAAGCAGTTCTTTCATATGGTTAAAACTCAGTTTGACACCACTATTAAATGCTTAAGGTCTGACAATGCCAAAGAGTTGGCAATCTTTGATTTTTTGGAGGAACAAGGCACCCTACACCAGTTTTCATGTCCTTATCGCCCGGAGCAAAATTCAGTGGTTGAACGCAAACACCAGCATCTACTCAATGTTGCAAGAGCATTGATGTTTCAAGGCAATCTTCCCATCAAGTTCTGGGGTGACAGTGTGTGCACTGCTGCTCACCTAATCAACAGAACACCTTCTCCTCTATTGGAAAGTAAATCACCTTATGAAGTTTTAACTAACAAACTGCATGCTTATGATCTCTTGCGTGTCTTTGGCTGCCTTGCATATGCCTCAACCATACCCCAACTAAGAAACAAATTTTCCCCTAGGACATCTCCTTGCATATTCCTTGGTTACCCTACTGGTGTCAAGGGATACAAACTATATGACCTAGCTACTAGAAAGTTTCTCACCTCTAGAGATGTTCTCTTTCATGAAGACACTTTACCCTTCATGACTTTCACCAATCACAACCCTATGCCCTTCCCAGACATAGTCATTCCATCTTCATCAAAACTTAGCTTCACTGAACCTAAACTCATTTTACCTGTAGCACCTCACACTGATCATCCAATTTTTGATGATCCAGAGCCTATACATGCTGAACCAGATGCACCCGTCCCTCCACCAACTGACCCTGTGCCAACTCCACCAAATGCACTTGTTCCCCATTGGTCAACTAGAGAACATAACCCCCCTCCATACCTACAAGAATACATTTGTGCAACCAAATATCCCATTGAGCCTCACTTGTCCTATTCCAAACTCTCCCAACCATATGCCAATTACATTCTCCAAGTCTCCCCCATTTATGAACCAGTGTATTACCATCAAGCATGCAAGCATGCTGAATGGTGTCAGGCTATGCAAGAGGAAATTAATTCTCTAGAGGCCAATAATACTTGGACTCTCCAACCTCTCCCTCAAGGCAAGAAAAGCATTGGTTGTAAATGGATCTACAAGGTCAAATACAAAGCAAATGGGACTTTGGATAGGTACTGTTAAGGATTCAGCAAGTGTACTGAAAACGTTGCAAGTAATAAAATTACGGTAAGTACCGGTCGATTCCACAGGGATTGCGTGTTGTAACAATAGCAAAATTGATTAATTCTAGATTGTGAAAATTGGTTTGATTTGTAATTGAGTAACGCAAAAATAAAAGCGGTTGTTGAAATAACGAGAAAAGCGATTAGGGGTCGAATCCTCTCCCTTCACCTATGTTATGAACCTTCAGCTAATTACAGATTAATTGTTTGAACTACCAGATTCAATTCACTATAGTAGGTTAAGGACAATTCCTTGCCTCAGAACCCCTTTTACCTAATTGAGTTACCCTAATTCCTTAGGTGAATCATGCCAACCGGTAAATCAAAAAACTTAAGAATTAGAGAATTCATGCATCCAACCCCATATTCCTATGGTGATCACAAGTACATGATCTAATACCCCATATCCAGCATGCAACCCATATCCCTATGCGATCACATAACCTAGATCATTATAATTATCATATGTAACTATAAAGCATTACGATCAGAGGCATAGACTTATGATAATTCAAACAACTATTTGTATTAACCATAACAAAGTATCCATAACATAGGTTCAGGGAGAATCATCTCTCCCTAATCTTAGAAAATTAGTTACACATGGTGAATAGAGACATCACTCGAGTAAAAGAAGCAATACAAGTAAAGATAGGCATAGGAACCTTCAACCCTCGTTCCCAAGTGGTGAAAAGCTCCCAAAATCTCACTTTCCTCTGCTCCAAGACGTCTGGCTGCGCTCCAATGACCAAGCTCCCTTAAAAAAACGCAAAACTGAATTAAAAAAAAAACCCTAACTTCAGCAAGCCATCGCGTCGCAACACGAGCCCGTCGCGACGCGAAATTGGACAGAATCCAATTTTCTCCTGCTTGATGCTTCCTTCGCGACGCGAACCCTCCTGGTCGCGACGCGAAGTTGGACAGAACTGAAATCTTCCCAATTGTGCTGCATCTCCGGGCAAGTGTCTGGTTCACCGAATGATAGCACACAGATTGGAGGTCTTCAAGTACAAAATAACTCCAAAAATGCAGGAATGGCTTACAAAAGGAATTCCTACTACAAATTTCTAATACTAAGCTAAATCCCCAGATAACGACTACGATACAATCAAACCCGCACAATTGGTCCTAAAATTGGACAACTTACATCATATGACAGAGAGTCAACACAACCCCAAACTTAAACTTTTGCTTGTCCTCAAGCAAACATTCAATTCAGGTTGTGGCTACTTTTTTATTTAGCTGTCACACATTCTACACAAACCAATAACTACACAGTATATCAAAAATCATCATCAACCTAATGCAGTAGCAAGACAACTGAATCGGTAAGACACAAGATCATAAGCAGGCAAGCATTCTCAACTTTTGGCATGACCACTAGCAATACCTGATGATAAAATTTGACACACTAGCAATCACAAGGTAAAATTTAAAACATATGAAACTAACTACCACAAATCATCATAATTGAAGCTGCTTGCAAAAATTTTAAGATAGTGGTGCCACAATATCACAGGATAAGTTGTAATAATATAGTACAGACCAAAGTGCAAAATAAAGTCAAAAGGGGAAAGTAAGACAAAAAATGCAAGATAAAAATGTCTGAAAATAACAGTAAAAGATAAATGAGCCTCCTGCTCAGGGAAAAGAAATGTGATCATCAATGTACTCGTCCTCTGAAAGTAGGGGGTCTTGGGAGTCTGGCTGCTGCTCTGCCGGTGGTGCTGATGAAGATGCACCTGCTGCTCTGTTCTCTGCCATATACTCCTGGGCAGCTAGGTGGACTCTAGCTGATGCAAGGTAAGAGGTGTCTATGCCCTGCTGCTGTAGTAGCATCGACGTCCCGCACCAGTTGGCCATATGGAGGTCATACTGGAAGGAAGGGTCGCTGCCATACAGCTGACGGTAGGATGGGCCTGCTGGCCGCTGCTGTGCTGGAGATGCTGGCTGAGGTGGTGGTACTGCTCCATCCATAGGCCCATCGGGCTGCTTCATGATCCAGGCTGCAGTGATGGGCTCCCTGGGATCAACTAGCAAGTCATCGGGGTACTCTGGACAGCCCTGCTGTATACATAAGGCATGGATCACAGAGGCATGCCCCAATCTAGCCCTAGGACATCTGACTATCTCTGCAATGTGTAACGCCCGATATTTAATTAATTATTTAATTGAATTATTTCGGAATTAAGTGTGGGAAATTGTTGAAGTTGGGAATTATTGGTATAGTAGCTACGTTGGTTATCATTTAATTAATAGGTTGATTAAGTTGTAGAAAATAATATTAGAATAATAATATATTATTTTACATGGGTCTATTTTAATATTAGGAGTAGTAAGAGTGGGGGGTGTAGAGAGGGGTGCATAAGACTAAAAAGAAAATAATAATGTTATTATACTTATTAGTTTGAGTAATAGAAGGAGGGGTATAAGTGGCATTAAGAAATTAGTTTAGGTTTTATCAGGAGAAGAAATAAGAATTTGGGGGAATCACGTAGAATAGCGGTTACAGTTGCGGGAGAACCAAGAGGCACAACCAAGGGAGCTTGCGCAACCTTCAATCCAAGGTAAGGGTGGGGTTCTAACTCTATAACAGAGTACATGAAAGATTATATGTAGGAATTGGGATTTATGATTTGCCACCGTATATGATTGTGTTGTTTGTATGTTGTTGTTTCTATTGATTTTGATAGCGATTTTGTTGCTACTGTTGCTCTTGATTCCTCCTTTTGTTGTTCTTGTCGTTGATTTTGGATTGTGATTTTGACAAAAAAATTCCCCAATATCTTGTACCTAGTATTTTTTCCAAATAATTTGACGAATAAAATGTTCTTCCATGTTGATACCACTTAATTATTCCATTATTCATTAGATGAAAGTCAACTTTCAATGCATATGCATCAAGTTTGTTCGGTATCAATGTCTTCGCCCTTGTATGAAGGTGTAATATGCACTTTTACATTGGACATAAAAAAGTGATAAGAATTAGTAAAACCAGGCGCAAAGGAGGGGATATACCACTAATGATTATTTTCCTGAATCTAATATATTCTTTTTCATATGTCCTATTATATGGTTCGATATCTCACCCCTTCTGTTTGAATGTTACCCCTGTTGGTAACGTGCAGGTAATCGCGAATGAAGGCTGTTTACCTTCATTAGTTCGAGTCGGTGTCGTCGCTCTGATACGTAGCACTCGGGGGGGATGAACGCATGTTTCCTTATTGTTATGTTATTTTATTGTTGAGATTTAAAGTTGTTGCTATTAAGAATTTTGCTATTTCTGAGTTGTCCTAAGTTGGGTACAGATGCCACGACTACTTTGAAGTGAATTTCTTTTTGTGAATCCACTGCGTAGTAACGAAAGTTGACTTATTTTTAAAGACTAAACAGATTTGTTTATTAGTTCATCCGAATCAGAGTGTTATGTATCTGATTTTACAGGTGATTTGATTATGTTTTTTTTAAGTCAAAAGTGTAGCATTCCATTTGTCCGTTGGAGATTTTGCAACTCTGAATTTGTATTAATTACCGGGTAGAAATGGGTGTTACATTAGTTGTATCAGAGCGAGTCGGTCCGTCCGGCCAAGTTGTCGAGTCGTTGTGTCATTTAACGATCGAGTATTGTCATTTAGTTCTAACTACTGTTTGTGTTGCAGTAATAAGTCAAGATGGCTGGGAGGAATGATGCTGCTATCGCTGCTGCTTTGGCGGCTATGGCGCAGGCTTTGGAGAATCAGTCGAACGTTGGCGAAAATGCTGGGTCTCGTAGTTTAGCGACTTTTCAAAGGGAGAATCCGCCTACCTTCAAAGGAAGGTATAATCCTGATGGAGCGTTGGCTTGGCTGAAGGAGATAGAGAGAATCTTCCGTGTGATGGACTGCACTCCAGTGCAGAAGGTTCGTTACGGTACTCATATGTTGGCAGAAGAGGCTGATGACTGGTGGCTAGAGACTAGTCAGAGATTGGAAACTGCAGGTGAAGAGATCACTTGGGTTGTGTTCCGTAGGGAATTTATGAGGAAGTATTACCCTGAGGATGTTCGGGGTAAGAAGGAAATTGAATTCCTTGAGCTGAAGCAGGGAAACCTGTCAGTTACTGAATATGCTGCTAAGTTTGTGGAGTTAGCCAAGTATTATCCGCACTATAGTGAAGCAACTGCTGAGTTCTCAAAGTGCATCAAGTTTGAGAACGGGTTACAGCTAGAGATCAAGAAGGCAATTGGGTATCAGAAAATCTGTGTCTTTTCTGATTTAATTGATAGCTGCAGGATCTATGAAGAGGATAACAATGCTCATTATAAGATTATTAATGAGAAGAGGAACAAGCATTAGAATCGTGGTAAGCCATATGATGCTCCTGCTGGTAAAGGTAAACCGAAAGTCGCTAAATGTAAGGGTACTAGTGGGGGCGACACTCCTGCTGGTATCGTGTGCTTCAAATGTGGCAAAGCTGGTCATAAGAGTAACGTGTGCAAGGCTGCGGCGAAGAGGTGTTTCCGTTGTGGTAAGACCGGGCATGAGATGTCTGAGTGCGCGCATAAGGAGATGATTTGTTTCAACTGTGGCGAAGGAGGGCACATTGGTAGTCAGTGTCAGAAACCGAAGAAAGAACGAGCTAGTGGAAGAGTGTTCGCTTTGGCAGGGACAGAGACTACTAAGGAAGACGGACTTATTAGAGGTACATGCTTCATTAATAGTACTCCTCTAATTACTATTGTTGATCTACTCATTGTTTTATTGCTGCTGATTGTGTTGAAAGATTGGGTCTTGCGTTGTCTTCTATGAATGGAGATATGGTTGTCGACACTCCGGCTAAGGGGTCGGTGACTACTTCTCTTGTGTGTTCTAAGTGTCCTTTGTCGATTTTCGACAGAGACTTTGTTGTTGATTTGATTTGTTTGCCGTTAAGAGGATTGGATGTGATCTTAGGTATGAACTGGTTAGAGTATAACCATGTTCATATTAATTGTCATAGCAAGTCTGTGAGTTTTTCTACTCCTGAAGAGGAGAAAACTGGTTTGTTGTCTGCTAGACAGTTGCGAAAGTTGATGCAGGAGGAAGTCCAGTTACTCTCGCTGATGGCATCGCTGTCTGTTGAGAACCTAGCCATAATTGAGGAGTTGCAGGTGGTGTGTGAATTTCCTGAAGTTTTCCCTGATGAGATTCCAGGTGTACCGCCAGAGAGAGAAGTTGAATTCGCTATTGATCTTGTACCTGGTACCAGACCTGTTTCTGTGGCACCATACCGGATGTCAGCATCTGAATTGTCTGAATTGAAGAAGCAACTTGAGGATTTGCTCGAAAAGAAGTTTGTGAGACCAAGCGTGTCGCCGTGGGGAGCTCCTGTGTTGCTAGTAAAGAAGAAAGATGGGAGTATGAGGCTTTGTGTTGATTACAGACAGTTGAATAAAGTAACGATTAAGAACAAGTATCCACTTCCAAGAATAGATGATTTAATGGATCAACTGGTGGGTGCTCAGGTGTTTAGTAAGATTGATTTGCGATCGGGTTACCATCAGATTAAAGTGAAAGATGAGGATATTCGGAAGACGGCTTTTAGAACTCGGTACGGGCATTATGAGTATTCGGTGATGCCTTTCGGTGTTACCAATGCGCCGGGAGTATTTATGGAATATATGAACCGTATCTTTCATACTTACTTGGATCGGTTTGTGGTAGTATTCATTGATGATATCCTGGTTTACTCCAAGTCAGAAGAAGAGCATGCAGAGCATTTGAGATTAGTGTTGGAAGCCCTGAAAGAGAAGAAGTTATATGCAAAACTGTCTAAATGTGAATTTTGGTTAAAGGAGGTGGGTTTCCTTGGTCACGTCATTTCAGGTAGTGGCATTGCGATAGATCCATCCAAAGTAGATGTTGTGTTGCAATGGGAAACCCTGAAGTCGGCTACCGAGATTAGAAGCTTTTTGGGATTAGCTGGCTATTATAGGACATTCATTGAGGGTTTTTCTAAGTTAGCACTTCCGTTAACTCAGCTGACTTGCAAAGGTAAAGCCTTTATATGGGACGCTCGTTGTGAAGAGAGTTTCGCCGAATTGAAGAAGAGATTGACGACGTCTCCTATCTTGACGTTACCCAATCCGGGGGAATCTTTCGTGGTGTATTGTGATGCCTCCAAGATGGGTTTAGGAGGTGTGCTTATGCAGAATGGAAAGGTAGTTGCTTATGCGTCAAGGCAAATGAGGACTCATGAAAAGAACTATCCTACGCATGACTGAACTTGCTACGGTTGTTTTTGTGCTGAAGATTTGGAGGCATTATCTTTATGGTTCTAGATTTGAAGTATTTAGTGACCATAAGAGTTTGAAGTATTTATTTGATCAGAAGGAATTGAATATGAGACAGCGACGGTGGTTGGAGTTATTAAAAGATTATGATTTCGGATTGAATTATCATCCAGGAAAGGCTAATGTCGTGGCTGATGCTCTAAGTCGAAAGACCTTGCATATGTCAGCGATGATGGTTAAGGAGTTGGAATTAATTGAACAGTTCAGAGATATGAGTTTGGTTTGCGAAATGACACCACAGAGTGTTAGGTTGGGGATGTTAAAGATTAATAATGACTTTCTGGACAGTATCAGAGAAGCTCAGAAGTTGGATGTTAAACTGGTGGATTCGATGGTTGGAATCGGTCAGTCTGGGAATAATGATTTCAAGTTGGATGCGCAAGGTGTGTTGAGGTTCCGTAATAGAATTTGTATTCCTGACGATGCAGAGATGAAGAAAGCGATTCTTGAAGAGAGTCATAGGAGTAAGTTGAGTATCCATCCGGGGACTACTAAAATGTATCAGGACTTGGAGAATTTGTTTTGGTGGCCAGGGATGAAGCGTGATGTAGCGCAGTTTGTGTATGCATGTTTAACTTGTCAGAAGTCGAAAGTTGAACATCAGAAGCCTGCAGGGTTGATGCAACCGTTAGAGGTTCCAGAATGGAAATGGGATAGTATTTCAATGGACTTTGTGACGGGATTGCCTAATACCGCAATAGGGCATGATGCGATTTGGGTGATTGTTGACAGGCTAACGAAGTCGGCTCATTTTATTCCTATTACCATCACATATCCAGTACCGAAGTTGGCAGAGATTTATATCCGAGAGATTGTAAAGCTGCATGGTGTTCCTCTGTGTATCGTTTCGGATAGAGATCCGAGGTTTACTTCTGATTTTTGGAAGAGTTTGCAAAGGGAGTTGGGTTCTAAGTTGAGATTGAGTTCGGCGTATCACCCTCAGACGGATGGTCAGACAGAGAGGACTATTCAGTCGTTGGAGGATTTTTTGAGAGCGTGTGTTCTTGAGCAAGGAGGTTCGTGGGATACCTATCTTTCATTGATAGAGTTCACTTATAATAACAGTTACCATTCTAGTATTGGAATGGCACCTTTTGAAGCGTTGTATGGTCGGAGATGTAGGACTCCTTTATGTTGGTATGAATCTGGAGAAAGTATAGTACTTGGACCCGAAGTTGTTCGAGAGACTACTGAGAAGGTGAAGTTGATTCGGGAGAAGATGAAAACTTCGCAAAGTAGACAGAAGAGTTATCATGATAAGCGAAGGAAGGATTTAGAATTTCAAGCGGGTGATCATGTATTTTTGAGAGTCACACCGGTGACCGGTGTTGGGCGCGCCTTGAAGTCTAAGAATCTTACTCCTCGTTTTATTGGTCCGTATCAGATTTTACAGGTGATTTGATTATGTTTTCTTAGTCGAAAGTGTGGCATTCCATTTGTTCGTTGGAGATTTTGCAACTCTGAATTTGTATTAATTACCGGGTAGAAATGGGTGTTACACAATGCTCTCAGATATGGCTCTCCCCAGGTTCACCCTCTGGCCTCTCATAATAGCCAATAGCCCCATGGCCACCTTGACCTTCACATCAGTGGAATTGCAACAAGAGATGATCGACTGGTTGAAAAATGCATTCCAGGCCTTCGGGATTGGCTTCAGTCCCATATTGCAAAAGCGGCGTGGAAGGTTCTGGGATCCAGCCCATTGTGCCCCTGGACGGCACAACTCTCTTAATGTCCCCTCATAATCAATCTTTCTGGGGTTGACTGCAGCGTAGCACATAGCACAGTAGGCTTCTGTAGGTAGGCCAAGCAGGCGGTTGATGTTGTCTGCAGAGTAGGACACGGTCTTTCCTCTGACATAAACTGATGTAGACTTGTCCTTGTCCTCCTCCCAATAGGCATTGGAGTAGAACTCTCTGACCAGGCTCTGGTTCACCTGCTTAATCATTGCATTTTGTGGAAGCCACCCCAACTCCCGCAGTGTGGAAGTGATGATCGGGAACTCATCTGTGGAGAGGTCAAATGCCCTCTCATGATTTATCTTCTTGCCTCTGACCACCTGTTGGTACCGCTCTTCGTGCGTAGGGGACTTGAATCTGTCAACCTCAACTGGTGGTCCCCCTCTCCTTTTCTTGGAGGTGCCTGCATTGCTTGGCCTCATTTTAGTTTGCCTGTAAATGTCCTGTAATGAAATAAACCAGAATGCAGCACAAATTGTTAGTTCTCGGTGGGTCCTTGGTGTGGGCCCCACTCACAGCAGAGAATCTAACAAAAACAGGCAATAAAGTTTTCTCAGCACTAGTCAACTACCCTAAGGTTCAATGATCATTGACAAAATTAAAGCACAGTCTAGCAACAAAAAACAGAATTCACTTAGACATTTTCACAAACAGTTGGGTTGCTTAGCCAAAACTCACTTGCGCATTTTCACAAACACCTTGGCCACACAAAAAAATTTCATTCAGGCATTTCATCAAACACCTCTCCTACACTCTAAAAAACAAAGATTTTCTATCCTAATTCAAAATATACTACCACAAATCAAGAATTAAGAAGCAATGGTGAGGATTATCATACCTGGAGAGTGTTGGGGATGCAAAATTGTGTGCTCTTTCACACGTTGAGTGCCAAAATTGAATTAGAGGGGGAGAAGGCTTGCAATTCGCGCACAAGGGAGGAGGAAAAAGTTTTTGGTTTTGGTTGTGTTCGGTCTGCCTGGTTTTAGGCAAATTGGCGTCGCATCGCGACGCGACGCTTCCTTATCGCGTCGCGAAATCAAACAGAAAAAATTTTGCTGAAAATTTTTTGAACAGTCGCGACGCGATGCCATTCCTTCGCGACGCAAAATCAAACAGTATTTTTTTTCTTTGAAATCCTTCTTTTTCGCGAAGCGAATTTGACCGAACACAGTTTTTCCTAAGACTAACAACAAATTAAAACTACATTGCAAACTTGAAATTAAACGAAAATAAATACTTGTTACCTCACAGTGGGTTGCCTCCCACTCAACGCTTCTTTAACGTCACTAGCTTGACGGTTGTCAGAAGATGACTTAGTTTGGCTCCGGTGGAGCACTCAGCTTTTTCAGTGCCTCTTCCAGCACTCCTTTGGCATACTCCACTTCCATCTTACAGTTCTTACCAGATGTACTTGTAACTTCCTTCGGGTCCTTCCAGACAGCAGGTGGCTTCTCACGGGTTGGGTGGTTGATTTTTTTCCCAACGATCTTGGAATTAGTGGTCTCAATGTAGTGACATTCTTCTTTGGTAGACCTGTCAGCAAGACGCAAGGTCATGGTAGTTGGTTTCACTTCTCCTCCACCCAGTTTCCTCCACATAGCTAGGGGTATTAAGTTTATGCTCGCCCCCAAATCACAAAGTGCTTTATCAACCTTTTCTTCACCAATTTTGCACGGGAGGGTGTAGCTCCCAGGATCCTTCAACTTCTGAGGAAGCTTGTTTTGGATTATGGCACTACACTCTTCAAATAGTGCCACAATTTCATCATCCTTAAACCTCCTCTTTTTAGTCAACAATTCCTTCATGAGCCTTGCATACATGGGCATTTGCTCTAATGCCTCTGCGAAAGAAATGTTGATCTGGAGACGTGAGAAAATTTCCCTAAACTTGGAGAATTGCTCCTCCTTCTCTTTCTTCTTGGGTAATGGGGGGTAGGGCAATTTCATGTATGATGGGATCTTCTGGACCTTCTCTCTTGCCTCCCCCTCAATTTTCTCACTCCCTGTTTCTTTTTCTTTTTCAACCACCTCATTTTCTTTTTTCAATTCCTCACTAGGCTTGTGCTTGGCTACCTCAACGGGTCTCAACTCTTTTCCACTTCTTAGCGAGATAGCATTGCAGTTTTCATTCTTGGGGTTATCCACAGTGTTTGCAAGGAAGTTGCCATTAGACTTCTCAGCTAATTGCTTTGACAGTTGACCAAATTGGGTTTCCAAGTTCTTCATGGATGCTTCATGGTTTTTTCCCATGTTTATCATCACTTGCTCTTGGGATTGGAAAGTGTTCTTGGTCATCTGCATAAACTGTGTCAACGCATCTTCCAACCGAGAAGGGGGTTTTTGTTGTTGATTAGGTGCCTGAGACTGTTGTTGGGAACCTGAGGCTTCATTGTTTTTCCTAGAAAAGTTGGGATGATTCCTCCACCCAGGATTGTAGGTGTTGGAAAAAGGGTTCCCACCTTGTTTTTGGAAATTTCCCATATAATTGGCCTGTTCCATTGCCTCTCCTTGGGCTGCACAATCCCCTTCATGAGCTTCTCTGCCACAATAAATGCACCCACCTGTTTGAACTGCTTGGGCGGTTGCTTGGCTTTTTGACCCAACCTCACAAGCTGCAGCCAATTGTTTGGTGAAGGCCTCAATCTGCATGGACATTAATTTCTGCTGGGCTAACACTGCACTGTTTGAATCTAGCTCCAGCACACCCTTTTTATTTATACCTCCCCGATCATTCTGAATTCTGTATTCAATGGAGGCCATGTCTTCTACTAGCTGCTTTGCTTCCTCCCAAGGCTTTGTACCCAAAGATC
The DNA here is from genome assembly GCA_039519185.1 of Astragalus membranaceus. Classification (NCBI taxonomy): domain Eukaryota; kingdom Viridiplantae; phylum Streptophyta; class Magnoliopsida; order Fabales; family Fabaceae; genus Astragalus; species Astragalus membranaceus. The sequence continues at coordinate 57,342,800 of CM076849.1, forward strand.
CTCCAGCTGAGGCATCTAGCATCATTCTTGTCTGAGGTCTCAGACCATGACAGAAAGTTTGCAGCTGTAAGAAGTCATCTATACCATGCCCGGGACACTTTTTTAGCAATAGTTTGAATCTTTCCCAAGAATCATACAACGACTGTGACTCCCCTTGAGTAAATTTAGAGATTTCAGCTCTTTTCCTTATAAACTTGGAGACAGGAAAGAATCGCTCCAAGAACTTATTCTCTAGGTCATTGCAAGTGTTGACGGTCCCTGGGAGAGTGTTCAACCAATCTTTCGCCCTGCCCGTTAGGGTGAATGAGAACAACCGAACCTCCTTTGCATTATCAGTCACCCCCTCAGGGTGTGTAGTACCACATATCTCATAAAATTGGAAGAGATGTTAGTTGGGGTCTTCGGCATCAGACCCAGAGAACTGCTCTGATTTAAGGGCAGTGAGGACAGAAGATTTGATGTCAAACTCGCCCACGCCCACTGGTTGAAATGCTAAAGCTTAGGAACCTTGATTTCTTCGCCAGAAGTGACCTAGAGTACGCCTTGGTGGAGGTGGAGGATCAGCCATTTCTTCCTCTTAACTCGAAAAATCTTCCGGTACCGAGGTAGAAGTTGATTGTACCTGTGACAATCCCCTTGCTTGCTGCTTTGCAAGCTTAGCCTTTCTTCGATTTGATTTTGCTAGTTTTTCAATTTCTGGGTCAAACAAGATTTCTTGTGGACCCTTGCTCCGCATACACAAATCTCTGAAACACTTAAGCAAACGTCAACAAGTTCATGAAAACCAACAAGTAGCAAAATTAAGTAACTATAAATAAAACAAAAACTAAAAATCTAGAATCAACTTGTTTGCCTTGTCGACAACAAAGTCAACAATCCCCGGCAACGGCGCCAAAAACTTGTTAAGGATTCAGCAAGTGTACTGAAAACGTTGCAAGTAATAAAATTACGGTAAGTACCGGTCGATTCCACAGGGATTGCGTGTTGTAACAATAGCAAAATTGATTAATTCTAGATTGTGAAAATTGGTTTGATTTGTAATTGAGTAACGCGAAAATAAAAGCGGTTGTTGAAATAACGAGAAAAGCGATTAGGGGTCGAATCCTCTCCCTTCACCTATCTTATGAACCTTCAGCTAATTACAGATTAATTATTTGAACTACCAGATTCAATTCACTATAGTAGGTTAAGGACAATTCCTTGCCTCAGAACCCCTTTTACCTAATTGAGTTACCCTAATTCCTTAGGTGAATCATGTCAACCGGTAAAGCAATAAACTTAAGAATTAGAGAATTCATGCATCCATCCCCATATTCCTATGGTGAACACAAGTACATGATCTAATGCCCCATATCCAGCATGCAACCCATATCCCTATGCGATCACATAACCTAGATCATTATAATTATCATATGTAACTATAAAGCATTACGATCAGAGGCATAGACTTATGATAATTCAAACAACTAATTGTATTAACCATAACAAAGTATCCATAACATAGGTTCGGGGAGAATCATCTCTCCCTAATCTTAGAAAATTAGTTACACATGGTGAATAGAGACATCACTCGAGTAAAAGAAGCAATACAAGTAAAGATAGGCATAGGAACCTTCAACCCTCGTTCCCAAGTGGTGAAAAGCTCCCAAAATCTCACTTTCCTCTGCTCCAAGACGTCTGGCTGCGCTCCAATGACCAAGCTCCCTTAAAAAAACGCAAAACTGAATTAAAAAAAAAACCCTAACTTCAGCAAGCCATCGCGTCGCGACACGAGCCCGTCGCGACGCGAAATTGGACAGAATCCAATTTTCTCCTGCTTGATGCTTCCTTCGCGACGCGAACCCTCCTGGTCACGACGCGAAGTTGGACAGAACTGAAATCTTCCCAATTGTGCTGCATCTCCGGGCAAGTGTCTGGTTCACCGAATGATAACACACAGATTTGAGGTCTTCAAGTACAAAATAACTCCAAAAATGCAGGAATGGCTTACAAAAGGAATTCCTACTACAAATTTCTAATACTAAGCTAAATCCCCAGATAACGACTACGATACAATCAAACCCGCACAATTGGTCCTAAAATTGGACAACTTACATCATATGACAGAGAGTCAACAGGTACAAGGCAAGATTGGTTGCCCAAGGGTACACCCAACAATTAGGCCTTGATTTTGTTGACACCTTCTCTCCTGTGGCAACCATTACCACAGATTGTGTCTTACTTGCCTTGGCAGCACAACACAACTGGAAGTTTGTTCAATTGGATGTGAACAATGCTTTCCTTAATGGGGATTTACTTGAAGAAGTTTACATGAAACCACCTTTGGGGTATCCTAGCAAGGGGGAGAATATGGTTTGCAAACTCAACAAATCATTGTATGGTTTGAAACAAGCATCTCGTCAATGGTTCACCAAGTTCTCAACCACCATCATCAGCCATGGTTTCTGCCAATCAACAGCTGATCCCTCTCTTTTTACTATAGGCAGTGGCAACTCATTTGTTGCATTACTCCTCTATATGGATGACATCATCCTTGCTGGGCCTAATTCCAGTTGCATCTCCAATGCTCAGACTCTACTGCAGAGCCTATTCAAACTCAAACTGTTGGGTCCCTTGAAGTACTTTCTGGGCCTTGAAATATCCACCTCAAGCACTGGAATATACGTCTGTCAGCGAAAATATTCCCTGCAACTACTCACTGACACAGGATATATTGATTGTAAGCCTCTCTCCACACCTATGGATCCCAATATCAAGCTTACAGCCACTGATGGTGAAGCTCTTGAGTACACATCCCAATATAAAAGGCTTATTGGACGCTTAATGTACTTAACCATCTCAAGACCTGACATTGCTTTTGCTGTCAATAAACTAAGTCAGTTTATGTCAGCTCCAAGGTCACCACATCTTCAAGCTATCCACCACATCCTTCAATACATCAAGTCAAGCCCAGGCCAAGGAATCCTTTTTTCCTCCAAACCTTCACTAGCAATCTCTGCCTAGGTTGATGCAGATTGGGGCAGCTGCATCACCACCAGAAAATCAACAACTGGTTTGTGCATCTTCATTGGAAAGTCTCTCATCACTTGGAAGTCCAAGAAGCAACCTACTGTCTCTAGATCCTCTGCTGAAGCAGAGTATCGTGCCCTAGCTCTCCTTACAACAGAGTTATTGTGGCTCAAACAACTCTTCAAGACATTTCAGATTGATGTGCCCATGTGCAATGTATTTTGTGATAGCAAATCAGCCATTCAACTTGCCACCAACCCCACATTGAATGAAAGATCAAAGCACATTGATATTGATGTACACTTCATCCGTGAGCACATCAACAACAAATTCATCAACCTCTTTCATGTTTCAACTAAACACCAATTGGCAAATCCCTTCACCAAAGTCTTGCCAAATCCTCTGTTTTCATCTCTCATTGCCAAGTTGGGAATGGTTGATTTATACTTCCCAACTTAAGGGGGAGTATTAGAGTTACATTATAGTAGTTTTACTGTTTTACTACCTACAGTATTTATTGTACAGTTGATCCTTTTTAGCACTTGAGAGAAAGTTGTTTTACATTCGGCTACTTTCTTTCAGTTAGAGATCTCTAAGTTAGTTGCTATCTAAAAGCTTGTATATAGCTGAAATGCTCTCCATTTGTACAGTGCATAACAATCAATGAAATTCATTCTTTCAATTCACCTTTGATCTGTTAACAATGTGAGAGAAGTTTCACACTTTTACTGAGAGAGGAATAAAAAATAAGAGTCTACTTTCTATATAATCAAAACATATGCTAGCACATTTACAATTTTAGACATCACCAAATTTTGACATTTGTCACAATTTAGGGGCAAAAAAGACAATTCACCACATAAAGACAAAATACTACAGTATCACTACAGTGCGCTACAGTGACGTTTCTGATGCGCTACAGTACCGCTTATGTCACTCTACAGTACGCTACAGTAACGTTTCTGACGCGCTACAGTACCAATACATTTTTTTATATTCAATTTTTTAAAAAAAAACTGATTTTTTTTTTAAATTTATACACTGTTTTTTTTTTAATTTTTTTAAAAAACGGTTGTCAATAATTTTATAAAAACAATTAGTCACTATAATTTCAGTCCAATACTCGTCCCGATAAATTCCCAAACATCAAGGCACATAATTTCAGTCCAGAACAACAATTAATTAAAACAATTACAGCATCATTCAATCAATCGTATAAGTTATCGTTAAAATGTAATTTCGTAAAAACGGTTTTGGACTCGATTCCTTTTTGAAATAAAATGCGAGACACATGGATTCCGACACATGCAAACTCATTATGAAATAAACATCACTAAGCGAGTATAGAACTCACCTAATGTGATAAAAATCACGCAAAATCGGAAACATTTGGAGTTCAACGACACCGAATTTACACGAACTAGCTCCGTACATGTTCAACCACTTCCAAAATCGAGCCCAGCAGCTTCTATTTCGAATCTAAGCCCCTTTTGCTACTGAGATTGCTCCCACTATGGCCCAATTCACAATGTAGCTTCAAGGAGTTGCTAATGATTTCTCCTAAGGCTTCAAAGGCACATGCAAGGCTTCTTCAAAGTTAAAAACTTCTCTTTGAGCTTTGGAGTCCAAAAATGGTGAAATGAAAAATAGATGGAATGAGGTTCTGGAATTGGTATCAATGAGAAGAGAAAGAAAAATGCAGTAGGATGGTGGAAAGAGAACTTACATGCAACAAGGATATGAGGTTAGTTCTCCCTCTTCTCCTCCCTCCCACTCTCTCGAGTTTCTCTCCCTCACTTCTAGTTTCTGAATTTTGTGAAAATGCTGAATGGAGGAGAAAAGAGTAGGATCAGATGGTTTAATGAAATGAGGGTTGTTTAAATGGGTGAAATGACCAAAATGCCCTTGCATTCTATTTGCACCCTATTGATTCTAAAACACCACCCTATGTGACTTATTTAATCAACCATCAATTTATCATCAAGGCACACATACATACATCATTGGCAATTAGATTAACCATGAGATTTAATCATTTATGCCTAATTATTCAAATTAGCTAATTAATTAAACATAACCTCTTGCTAATTTCAATAAATGAAATTATCTAAATTGGGGATCTTACAATCACCCCAATTTTTTAAAATTTTGTCCTCAAAATTGCACAAAACATACCTCAACTGAAAAGATGGGGATATTTCACCCGCATGTCTTCCTCTACTTCCCATGTCGCTTCGTCAGGTGAGGCACCATCCCAAAGCACTTTGGCAATAGGAATTGATCTCGTCCGGAGCGTTTTCTCGTCACGTTCGATGATTTGAATTGGATTAGGCTGATAAGACAAATCCGGTCGGATGTCAATCGTTTCAAAACTCAACGGTTGACTCGGATTGGGAATGTACTTCCTCAATTGCGACACATGAAACACATCATGTAATCTAGATAAAGCTGGAGGTAACTCGCTCGATAATTTGGAAAGGTCCAATATACCGAGGACTGAGCTTCTTCGCTCGCAATGCTATACCGATACCAATAGTTGGAGAAAGTCTCAGAAATATATGGTCTCCTTCTTCAAATTCCAATGGCCTTCTTCTTTTGTCGGCATAACTCTTTTGCCAACTCTGAGCGGTCTTCATCCTTTCCCTAATCTGTCGGATCTTTTCAGTAGTCTCACGGACTAAATCAGGACCCAACAATCTTTGTTCACCGATATCCCACCAACACAATGGTGTTCTACACTTCCTTCCATATAATGCTTCACATGGAGCCATTCCAATACTAGAATGGTGACTGTTGTTATAAACAAACTCCACCAATGGAAGATGATCCTCCCATCGGCCTCCACTGTCAAGTACACAAGCTCTAAGCATATCCTCCAAAGTTTGAATGGTTCTTTCAGTCTGTCCGTCCGTCTGCGGATGGTAAGCGGTACTGTTGTTCCCAACGCCATATTCAGTGCTCTCCAGAATCGTGATGTAAACTTGGGATCACGATCACAAATGATACTCGTGGGAATTCCATGCAGCTTCACAATATTCTTGAGATACTCTTCGGCTAACTTAGCAACCTTGTGATTCGAACGTACCGGAATAAAATGAGCAGACTTGGTCAAGCGATCAACCACCACCCAAATAGAATCATTTGCGGCTTGGGATCGTGGTAACCCCATGACAGAGTCCATAGAAATGCTTTTCGATTTCCATTCTGGCACATTCAAAGGCTGTAACTGATCGGCAGGCTTCTGGTGCTCTATCTTAACCCTTTGACAAGTCAAGCATCGAGACACGAATTCTGCAATACTTTCATTCCCAGCCACCAATACAACTGCTTAAGATCCCTATACATCTTGGTAGACCCAGGATGTATTGAGAACTGAATCTTGTGAGCCTCTTCTAAAACCTGCTTCTTGACATCTTCATCATTCGGCACACAGATTCTACCATCATAGCAAACCACACCATCACTATCTTCGGTGTAATTTGGCAACCTCTTCTGCGTTTGCAGGTCTAGATCAATCTCTTGGGCTGAACAGATCAGATTTCTTAAGGGACTCGAAATCTGAATATGGCTCAACACCAATCTATTCCTTCTTGGCTTCACTTTCAAGTTGAGATCTCTAAACGATTCAAACAATGCCATCTCATGAATCATCAATTTTGCCGTGTGAATAGATTTCCTACTCAAAGCATCAGCTACTACATTAGCCTTCCCTGGATGGTACTTCAATTCGAAGCCATAGTCTTTCAGAAAGTCTACCCACCTCCTCTGTCTGTTGTTCAGCTCCTTTTGGTCAAAAAAATACTTAAGGCTCTTGTGATCACTAAAGACTTCGAAACGAGAACCGTATAAGTAATGTCTCCAAATCTTTAGGGCAAACACAATTGCCGCCAACTCTAGGTCATGAGTCGGGTAATGATAGGCCCGCAAGTGCACGGTCTTATCGCGTAATAAAAGAGTTATCGATCCTCAGGGAGAGCCTAGGTGATTACCAATTTAATTTTCCAAAGTTGGTTAGCTAGAAGGAATGGTTTTTAGGAGTTGTAAAATTTAGAAATAAAAACAAACAATCTCAGGTTTATAGTTTTATCACAACAATGAGGAACCAAAATAATTTCTTTAGACTATTCAACAAATTATAAGAGTAATATATTTCAAAGACAAGGCAGCGAATATAACTAATGTCTCCTTTCGGAGTACAAGAGCGTGTTTTGAACCAACAATCAAGCCTATTCTCATGGTTGATTGTCACCAAAACCCATTAAGCATAACACCTTTAAAAAGTCTCAAAAGTTTCAAAACTATTCTCATGTGTTGATTCCCTTGTCTAATTTCGGTTCTTCGTTTGATGTTTAAAATAAGATTTGAAGGACAATAAAATAAGATTGAAATATAAAACAATTTGGAGTGGAGAATAGTCTTGGGAATTATTAGGGACCTATCATTGGATTACTCCCAATAACCCAAGACTTTGTATCTACTCACTCATATTAAATATGAGAGAAGAAAAAGAAGAAGAAAAGACATGAAACTAAATAGCGAGAAATAAAAGAAAGCGGTAAATTGCAAAATCATAAATAGCGGAATTGTAAATGACAAGAAAATAGAAGTGCAAGAAAGTAAATAGCAAGCAAAGTAAATGACTTGGAAAATAAAAGGGCAAGAAAGTAAATAGCAAGGAAAGTAAATGACTTGGAAAATAAAAGGGCGAAAAAGTAAATAGCGAGAAAATAAAAGAGCGAGAAAGTAAAAGAGCGAGAAAGTAAAAGAGCGAGAAAGTAAATAGCAAGGAAAGTAAATGACTTGGAAAATAAAAGGGCAAGAAAGTAAATAGCAAGGAAAGTAAATGACTTGGAAAATAAAAGGGCGAGAAAGTAAATAGCGAGAAAATAAAAGAGCGAGAAAGTAAAAGAGCGAGAAAGTAAAAGAGCAAGAAAGTAAAAGGGCAAGAAAGTAAATAGCAAGAATTTAAAAGGCAAGAATTATAAAGAGCATGAAGAGTAAATTGAAGATGAATCTTAGAGAGTCTTGTTCATTGATTTTCTAACAAAATTCAAGCTTAGTTACAAGTGAGGATCAAGCCTCTATTTATAGGAAAATATGAGGGCCAAGGCACTTGAGTGGAGGGGAAAAATGGTCCAAAAAAAAGTGGCAAATCAAGTTGGCAAGGAAAGCCATCAACAAGTGGGTGCAGCCAAAATTGACTTGTCTGGTGCCAAGGTCGTGCGCCCATGTGCCTGGGTCGTGCGCCCTGGCCAGTCAATTTTGGCTGCTCTGCGCCAGTTTTGCACCAGGGTCGTTCTCCTATGTGCCAGGGTCGTGCGCCTTGTGTTGGAAACAGCTGTTCTGCGTTGCTGGCAAGCATGGGTCGTGCGCCTATGTGCCAGGGTCGTGCGCCTTGTTCTGCCAAAATGGGCCATTTTCAGTGGAAAACACGCACGGGTCGTGCGTGGTATAGCACGGGTCGTGCGCAGGCTCTGCGCCAGTTTTTCACCAGGGTCGTGCGCCTATGTGCCAGGGTCGTGCGCCAGTTTTGCACTAGGGTCGTGCGCCTATGTGCCAGGGTCGTGCGCAGGCTCTGCGCCAGTTTTGTTGCTGCTGTCTTAAAAATTGTTCCTCCTCAAATATTTCCTTTTTTCTTCATTTTAGCTCATATTTTCTCTTTTGCTCCAAAATAAAACCTGAAAATAAAAAGCAAACATTTGTAGTAAAATAGCTCAAAGATATAAAATATAATTAAAATACCTAAAAAAACTTAATGAAAATAACTATTAAAAAGACTCTAAAAATAGACTTATCAAACTCCCCCACGCTTGAACCTTTGCTTGTCCTCAAGCAAAAAAACAGTGTAAATCCTTAGGCCAATTCTGAAGGAAAATTATTTTCACACGAATCATTAAGTGAACTGTAGGGCAATTCTAACACTTTGGTTTGAGAAATACTATCTGGGCTTCTTGTGGAATTGGGAGACAATTTTAAAGTATCAATACTCTAGAGAGGATATCAATGTCATTATAGAACCGGTTCCCCAGCATTCTTAAGCTTGGGTCCTCCATTTACTAAGACCGGGTCTCAAAGGAGGGTCTTTATACGTTGGGTATTCAAGCATTTTTCTTTTCTTTTTGATTTTATATGCTAACCATTCATTTTGACATTTAAAATGCACCAATTTTTGCATTTTGAATTGGTTTTTGCAATTTTTTTTTTGAATACCCCAACTCAGACGTTTTTCTCCAGTAACCGCGCATCTAGTGAATGTCACCAAGAGAACTAGGTTACTAGTTTCTTTTCAGTCCTTCTAATTGTATTAACAACTGAAAACAGTCTCAGTAGTGTGTGTGTGAACAAGCCCTAGAAGTAGAAATCGAACCATGATACAATTTTGTTGTTCCCAACCAGTCCACCTAGATGATTGCTAATGAAAAATTGAAAAATTATTTTTGTCCAGAAAAGGCTTATCTAAAACATGCTTAGGGTTCACAAAGTTTCATCATGGAGGGAGCAGATACAACTCAAAGTAAAAAGATAAAAACTCAGCAAAGCAATAAAGACATACCCAAATAAAAGCAATAAAATACCCCCCCATGCTTGGACTAGGCATTGTCCTCAATGATTTTTCAAATAAAACAAAAGGGGTTAGGAGAGCTCACCTGGCTGTCTGGTTCAGGATACTCGGCCCTGGGGTATTTTATTTTTTAAACAAATCTAAAAATACATTAAGCCGTGGGTTGCCTCCCACGCGGCGCTCTTTTAACGTCACTAGCTTGACGATTGGTTTTTTTTTTTGTAAAGTTTTTCCTGGGTCCCATTGCTTGAAGCATAAAGACCAAGTGACACATGAAAAATGAAGTTGTATAAGCAATAAGATCTTATTTACAATCCCCCCCAGATCAAATGTTATTTTCACAAAGGAATGTGAAAAATAAGATAAAGGAGATGGTTTGTATGGTGGTGGGGGGACGTTTGGTTCTTTTCTTTCCTTTTCTGGTTCCTTCTCTTTTTCTTTCTCTTCTTGCTCACATGGTAAATTATGTTTTTCACTCACAATTTTTTCTTGGTTTGCTTTTGGTTCCTCTAATTGTTTTTCGCTTCTAAGGGTGACAACATATGTTTGGCCATTTAGATTTTGTTCAGGCTGTTCAGGAAATACCCCCGAAGATTTAGAGGATGAAGCCACCTGTGTTGCCACTTGAGTTATTTGATTTTCAAGCATCTTACTGTGAGTGGCAATAGAGTCGATTTTTGATTCTACTTTGATAAGTGTGTCATTCAAATAACAAGTTTGATTTTTGAATTCTTCATTTTGTTTTGTTTGAGATGACACAAATTTTTCCATCAAAAATTCCAAGTTCGACTTTTGCGGGCTGTTTTGTGGGTTGTTAAAAACCCTTTGACTTTGAAAAACAGGAGGTGGTCTAGGTGCTGGATTGGGTGGAGGATTTTGATAAGAAAAATTTGGATGATTTCTCCACCCAGAATTATAAGTATTTGAAAACGGATCTTCTTTTTGAGCATAGTTAATATGCTCATTTCCAGTACTAGATGCCTCAAGCTGGAATTCAGCTCCAATATGGCCAACAACCCCACATAATTCACATGGTGGAGTAGTAGGAGAAAAAGTTTGTGAAACGGCACTTACATTTAATTTTTCAAATTTTTGAAAAAGTGCGTCCACTTTTGAGGCAAGATGATCAATAGCAGATATTTCATACTTACCTGGCTCTTTTGATGATGCTGGTTTATTTGTTATGGCTCGCTCAGTTGCCCACTGACAATGGTTTTGAGCCATATCTTTAATGAGTGCATAAGCTTCAGTGAAATTTTTGTTCATTAAAGCTCCACCTGCAGCTGCATCAACAGTCATTCTAGTTGCATATTGTAATCCATTATAAAAAGTGTGAACAATGAGCCATTTCTCTAGTCCATGATGGGGGCATAGCCTTAACATTTCTTTGAAACGTTCCCATGTATCATAAAGAGATTCCCCGTTGTTTTGAGAAAATCGAGTAATTTGACTTCTCATTTGAGCTGTTTTACTCGGGGAAAGAACCTAGCGAGAAAAGCTTGTTTTAATTGGCCCCAGCTGGTAATGGATTCCGAAGGCAAAGAATGTAGCCATGCTCTAGCTCTATCCCTTAAAGAAAAAGGGAAGAGTTTTAGTTTTATGGCATCTTGAGGTACCCCGTTTAATTTGAGAGTCCCACAGTATTCTAGAAAAATTGAAATATGAAGATTTGGGTCCTCCGTGGGAGAACCAGAAAATTGGTTTTGTTGAACCATTGAAAGCAGAGATGATTTGAGTTCAAAATTATTTGCTTCCACATTTGGATGTACAATGGCAGCCGATGGTTCTGCTGAAGGTGTTGCGTACTCTTTGAGAGCACGATTTTCATTAGCCGCCATTTGGTTATCGGGAATTTCTCTCCTCCTTCTATGTAAGAACCTTTCAATTTCGGGAAATTGTTGAACAGTTTCTCCGAAACTTTTGGTTCTTCGCATTCGAGGGACAAGAGAAGAAAAAGTAAAAATAAAGAAAATAAGACTTCAGTCTAACCGGTTTCGAAAAATTTAATTAATATCACTGCCTCCCCGGCAATGTAACACCCCAAAAATATTTATTTGGTTGTGTAATTAATTATATGAAGTTATGTGATAGGAATAATATTTATTTAGTTATTTATGTGTTTATTTGTTTGAGTAATTATTTATTTGTTAATTAATTGGAGGTTTTAGGTGATAGAAGACTAGAATGATATATGTGGGCCTTATTGGGTTTAGGATTAATTAAATAGGATGTGAGTGGTATAAGAAATAATATGGTGTTTAGTAATTAAATTCGGTAGTGGAAGGAGGCCCATGATCCACAAGTAAGCCCATGACCCAATGGCTAGTCATAGGACTCGACTCACTTAGGGGTCTTGTGGGTTAGTTTTCATTTCACTTATTCTATCCAAAAGAAAGAAAAGATTCGAAGAGAGGAGAGAAGAGAAGAGGAAGAAACTTGCGAAGAGGAGAGTGAGAGAGAAAGGGGCGCGATGGTGCTAGGGCAAAAGGAGGAGAGCTTGGATCGTTGGTGGTGTTGGTGAATTCTAGGGTGCCTTGCGAGTTCTTCACTTCAAGAGGTTAGGGGGTCCTCTTTTTATCTTTAATAGCTTATGTGATGAGTAATGCCTAGGGTTAGGTCCTAGGGTGATTTTCTATGAATGATTGGTATGTTGTGATGTTGTGCTATGCTGAATTTTTAATTGTGCAAAGAGATGTTTGATTGGTGTTGAAATTGTATACAATAGGAATGGTGCATGCCCATTGTTTGGTATTATGATTGAATGAATTTTTAGTGGTAAATGTGATGGTCAATCTTATATTGATAAATTAAGGTTGGAGATTTAATTTGGGAATTTTTGGTGGTGAGGAACTCGAATTTGGTTGGCTCTTTAGGCTCCTAGGTGTGTGTGTGTGTGTTGCTGGAAATTCTGTCTAAGTCTGTGTCTAGCTCCTGGGAGCCAGGCGCCCATGTGCTGTGTCTGTGTTGCCAGTGTCTGGTTCTGTGTCTAGACACTGGGCGCCGGGTTCCCTTGTCTGCGCCACTGTGTTGCAGAATTTTGTTGCTCGTGTCTAGGCACCATGGGAACCGAGGGTCCCGGAGATTGGATGCTCGGTTTGCTTTCAAATTTGATATGGGAGTTCCTGGACACAAAAAGAGTCAGGGGTCAAAATTTGGCCGTGTTCCTTGTGTCATGGGCGCCAAGGGCCCCAATTTTCTGGTGATTGTTTTGCCAATTTTGGCTTTTGGTTTTCATGTCCAAGTAAAATAGCTCGTGTAAAATGATTTTGGCCACCAAAAGAGTTGTGTTCCGTGTTTTCACTAGGCGCCTAGTGCATGGGCGCCGTGTGCTCTGCGCCAGTTTTGGGTGTTCCTGCGCCAGTTCTGTGTCTGGGCGCTAGGCGCCCTGCGCCTGTTGTTCCCTGTGCCTGTCTCACTGTGTTGCCAGTTTTGGCGCTAGGCGCCTTGGCCATGGGCGCCAAGGGCGCCACTGTTGTGTTGATTATTTTCTCAAAATTCTTTTTGGGTTCTCATACATTGAATAAATGGCTCGTGTAAAATAATATTTGGAGTCATAGGAGTTGTGGTCTGTCCAGGCCTTAGGCGCCTAGTACATGGGCGCCAAAGATGCGTGTCACTTTTTGCCAAAATTTTTGTTGGGTTCTCATATTCTGAGTATTTGGCTCGTACAAAATTAATTTCGAAGTAAAATGAGTTTTCTTGCGTGTTGGCCTTAGGCGCCTAGTGCCTGGGCGCCGTGTTCCCCTGCGCCAGTTCCTGCGCCAGTGTGCCAGGCCAGTGTTGCTGTTCCTGGGCGCCAGCGCCTATGCGCCAATCCTGTGTTGTTGCTCCTGGGCGCCCAGCGCCTGGGCGCCAGTTTCAGAATGTCTAAGTATTTTTCCGATTTTGTTTCAATCATAACTTTTGACTCGGTTATCCAAATTTGACGGTTCAAAATGCGTTTCGAAGCTAATTTCAGTGTCTATCCAAATGTTCTGGTTTTATGCAAAAATGGATTATTTTACTGGTGGTTCTGGACTGAAGTTGTTCAAGGTGTCTGATTTCAATTTTTATTCACTTTCCCTATGTTGTGTCAAATCCTAAATTGGCCTAATTGAAATTGGTGTTGGTGTGAGTGGTGGGTTGAGTTGGTGAGTGTATTATGGTGTGATTGGTGAGCAGAGGCTTCGGCCTAATTTTAATTGGTGAGCTGATTAATACAACGGTGAGAATATGAATAAAATGGTGAGTTGATTAAATGGTGAGTGTATTATGGTGTGATTGGTGAGCAGAGGCTTAGGCCTAATTTTAATTGGTGAGCTGATTAATACAACGGTGAGAATATGAATAAAATGGTGAGTTGATTAAATGGTGAATTGATGAATTGTGTGGTGTGTTGTGGTGCATTTCCATAGCATCTCATGAAACATGTGCATTATTGGTGAGCAGAGGCTTCGGCCTAATTTTATTTGGTGAGCAGAGGCTACGGCCTATTTGTATTTGGTGACGGATCCGACATGCATGTGCCCGTGGAGTTTGGGTTGCATTTCACGCATAACCATACCTTTTGCATTGTTGTTTGGAGATTGTAATTGTGATGTGGTTGCTGCCTTTGTTGTGAATCGGTGTGCCTAGTTACCTTTCCTATGCAATGCTATTTCCATATGTTATTAATTATGAAAAGAGACTCACCCTACTGCTTTTATGTTGCTTCTTATGTCGGCAACGTGCAGGTAATAATGAGTGAAGGTTACCCTTATGCCTTCGTCTGGTAGGAAGTGTCATGCTCTGATACGTAGCACCGGGGGGCGTCTTATGTTTATGTGTTATTTTAATTATACTGTTTAGACTGTTATTGGTGATGTATTGGATTTGTTTTCGAACTTAATATTTTTCCGCTGTGGTAGTGACTGTATTTAGTTGATGCGAACTGAACCGGTATTTTATGGTGCTATGTATCCTGTGGATTTTAGCCGAAGCATGAAATTTTGAAGTTGTTAATTTAATGGAGTAAGTGTAGCACTCTCTTATATTGTTTTAAAAAAAAAAAAGAAACTCTGATTTTATTAAAAAGTAAGGTTATTAGAAGGGGGTGTTACATTAGTGGTATCAGAGCAATGGTTGGTCCGTCCGGCCAAGTTGTCGAGTCGTTGCGTCGGTTAACGACCAACTGTTGTCTTTTTAGTGCTGACCATTGTTGTGTTGCAAGTACAGAAAAAGTTGCCAATGGTAGGTGAACTAGTGGGGGAGATGTCTCTACTAGTGTTATATGTTTTGTTGTGTTCCTAGGTGTGAATCATGTGATGTTGTTTTGGTTGGTTTTTAACCTTCTTGTTGTGAGAACTCTGTGATTTTATTTATTGTGTGTTGTATCGTATTTGTGTGTGAACCCTGTTTTTTTTCTGTTTTTGGTTCTTATTGTTAACTTTCCGGTTGTGTGAATCTTGACTTCATTAGTGTGGTCCCCAATGATTTACACCGTGATTTGGCGACCCAAGTTTTGAATGTGTGTGGTTGTACATTTCGTATATGTGCCTTTAACTATGAATAGAAATCTCCTGTACCGAGTCTTCATGATTTTGTGTTAGTAGTTATATTTCTAATCCAGTATGTACCACGTGAAGCTTGATATTGTGCGCTTGAGTCTTTATGATAAATTTCCTTTTGGTGTCTTCTTCCTGAGTAGTTTTGAAAATATTAAAATGATAATGTCTGCCGAGGATGGATATATGTTTTCCTAAAGTTAGTTTTGTTGCTAGACGTTCATATGAATGCTTAAACTAATTTGGTTCGGTTGATGTGTAGTTTTATGTAAATACTTTTGCTGTAGCATGTTTTTACTTCTATGTTGACGCTATTGTTGTCGTTGTTTTGCTTTTGTTGCTGTTTTTCTGGAAATTATTGATGCTGTTTTCTGAAAAATATTGCTACTGTTTTCCGAAAACTATATTGGCTGTTTTTCAGGAAAATAAATGTCACTGTTTTCTGAAAACTACTGCTGCTGTCCTCCTAAGATAATTGTTGTTGTTTCCTGAAAAATCATTGTTGCTGTCTTTAAAAATTACTTTCACTGTACCGAAAAGTACTGTTACTGTTCCTAACTTATGCGCTGCCCCTATTTTTATGAGTTGTGCCTATTTCGATTGTTAACTGTTGCTGGTGCCTTAGTGCCCGATTGTTGTGACTAGGTTGCTAGCCCTGATATTGTTTACTATTGATGATGTTATTACTAGTTATGTTGTTGTTGTCGTGGGTATCGCCGAATGGCCCACATTGTTGTTTTGTCTTGGGTATCGCCGAATGGCCCAAGTTGTGTTGTTGTTCTGTCGTGGGTACCGCCGTATGGCCCACATGGTTTTGTTGTTAGTATTGCTGACTTGTTTTGTGGGCCTATGGCCATTGTTAAAAAGGGATAGGTGATCCTGGAGTTTAACTGTGTTGATGCTATGCGTTGTTGTAATAATATTAACTATTGTGATATACCGTGTGTTGTCGATCTTAATGATGTTGTCATAGAAACCAAACCATTAGCAGGCTGTTAGTGTGCGTACCCATAAGGGTAGATGAGTAAGGTAGGATGTAAGTTAGTCTATCGGAGTAGCATAGCAGAGTAGAGAGTGAGCCTGATTATTACTGCTTGAAGTTACCTGGTTGAACAAGTAGGAGGGACGGCCGCCCAAGCACTTACCACCGGTAATCAAAGCAATAGTAATCAGCATGAGAGATAGCACTAGTTGCCTAGATGGCTTTGGCAGGTAAATTTCGAGGACGAAATTCTTTTAAGTGGGGGAGAGTTGTAACACCCCAAAAATATTTATTTGGTTGTGTAATTAATAATATGAGGTTATGTGATAGGAATAATATTTATTTAGTTATTTATGTGTTTATTTGTTTGAGTAATTATTTATTTGTTAATTAATTGGAGGTTTTAGGTGATAGAAGAATAGAATGATATATGTGGGCCTTATTGGGTTTAGGATTAATTAAATAGGATGTGAGTGGTATAAGAAATAATATGGTGTTTAGTAATTAAATTGGGTAGTGGAAGGAGGCCCATGATCCACAAGTAAGCCCATGACCCAATGGCTAGTCATAGGACTCGACTCACTTAGGGGTCTTGTGGGTTAGTTTTCATTTCACTTATTCTATCCAAAAGAAAGAAAAGATTCGAAGAGAGGAGAGAAGAGAAGAGGAAGAAACTTGCGAAGAGGAGAGTGAGAGAGAAAGGGGCGCGATGGTGCTAGGGCAAAAGGAGGAGAGCTTGGATCGTTGGTGGTGTTGGTGAATTCTAGGGTGCCTTGCGAGTTCTTCACTTCAAGAGGTTAGGGGGTCCTCTTTTTATCTTTAATAGCTTATGTGATGAGTAATGTCTAGGGTTAGGTCCTAGGGTGATTTTCTATGAATGATTGGTATGTTGTGATGTTGTGCTATGCTGAATTTTTAGTTGTGCAAAGAGATGTTTGATTGGTGTTGAAATTGTATACAATAGGAATGATGCATGCCCATTGTTTGGTATTATGATTGAATGAATTTTTAGTGGTAAATGTGATGGTCAGTCTTATACTGATAAATTAAGGTTGGAGATTTAATTTGGGAATTTTTGGTGGTGAGGAACTCGAATTTGGTTGGCTCTTTAGGCTCCTAGGTGTGTGTGTGTGTTGCTGGAAATTCTGTCTAAGTCTGTGTCTAGCTCCTGGGAACCAGGCGCCCATGTGCTGTGTCTGTGTTGCCTGTGTCTGGTTCTGTGTCTAGACACTGGGCGCCGGGTTCCCTTGTCTGCGCCACTGTGTTGCAGAATTTTGTTGCTCGTGTCTAGGCACCATGGGAACCGAGGGTCCCGGAGATTGGATGCTCGGTTTGCTTTCAAATTTGGTATGGGAGTTCCTGGACACAAAAAGAGTCAGCTTCAGGTGTTGGGTCAAAATTTGGCCGTGTTCCTTGTGTCATGGGCGCCAAGGGCCCCAATTTTCTGGTGATTGTTTTGCCAATTTTGGCTTTTGGTTTTCATGTCCAAGTAAAATAGCTCGTGTAAAATGATTTTGGCCACCAAAAGAGTTGTGTTCCGTGTTTTCACTAGGCGCCTAGTGCATGGGCGCCGTGTGCTCTGCGCCAGTTTTGGGTGTTCCTGCGCCAGTTCTGTGTCTGGGCGCTAGGCGCCCTGCGCCTGTTGTTCCCTGTGCCTGTCTCACTGTGTTGCCAGTTTTGGCGCTAGGCGCCTTGGCCATGGGCGCCAAGGGCGCCACTGTTGTGTTGATTATTTTCTCAAAATTCTTTTTGGGTTCTCATACATTGAATAAATGGCTCGTGTAAAATAATTTTTGGAGTCATAGGAGTTGTGGTCTGTCCAGGCCTTAGGCGCCTAGTCCATGGGCGCCAAAGATGCGTGTCACTTTTTGCCAAAATTTTTGTTGGGTTCTCATATTCTGAGTATTTGGCTCGTACAAAATTAATTTCGAAGTAAAATGAGTTTTCTTGCGTGTTGGCCTTAGGCGCCTAGTGCCTGGGCGCCGTGTTCCCCTGCGCCAGTTCCTGCGCCAGTGTGCCAGGCCAGTGTTGCTGTTCCTGGGCGCCAGCGCCTATGCGCCAATCCTGTGTTGTTGCTCCTGGGCGCCCAGCGCCTGGGCGCCAGTTTCAGAATGTCTAAGTATTTTTCCGATTTTGTTTCAATCATAACTTTTGACTCGGTTATCCAAATTTGACGGTTCAAAATGCGTTTCGAAGCTAATTTCAGTGTCTATCCAAATGTTCTGGTTTTATGCAAAAATGGATTATTTTACTGGTGGTTCTGGACTGAAGTTGTTCAAGGTGTCTGATTTCAATTTTTATTCACTTTCCCTATGTTGTGTCAAATCCTAAATTGGCCTAATTGAAATTGGTGTTGGTGTGAGTGGTGGGTTGAGTTGGTGAGTGTATTATGGTGTGATTGGTGAGCAGAGGCTTCGGCCTAATTTTAATTGGTGAGCTGATTAATACAACGGTGAGAATATGAATAAAATGGTGAGTTGATTAAATGGTGAGTGTATTATGGTGTGATTGGTGAGCAGAGGCTTCGGCCTAATTTTAATTGGTGAGCTGATTAATACAACGGTGAGAATATGAATAAAATGGTGAGTTGATTAAATGGTGAATTGATGAATTGTGTGGTGTGTTGTGGTGCATTTCCATAGCATCTCATGAAACATGTGCATTATTGGTGAGCAGAGGCTTCGGCCTAATTTTATTTGGTGAGCAGAGGCTACGGCCTATTTGTATTTGGTGACGGATCCGACATGCATGTGCCCGTGGAGTTTGGGTTGCATTTCACGCATAACCATACCTTTTGCATTGTTGTTTGGAGATTGTAATTGTGATGTGGTTGCTGCCTTTGTTGTGAATCGGTGTGCCTAGTTACCTTTCCTATGCAATGCTATTTCCATATGTTATTAATTATGAAAAGAGACTCACCCTACTGCTTTTATGTTGCTTCTTATGTCGGCAACGTGCAGGTAATAACGAGTGAAGGTTACCCTTATGCCTTCGTCTGGTAGGAAGTGTCATGCTCGGATACGTAGCACCGGGGGGGCGTCTTATGTTTATGTGTTATTTTAATTATACTGTTTAGACTGTTATTGGTGATGTATTGGATTTGTTTTCGAACTTAATATTTTTCCGCTGTGGTAGTGACTGTATTTAGTTGATGCGAACTGAACCGGTATTTTATGGTGCTATGTATCCTGTGGCTTTTAGCTGAAGCATGAAATTTTGAAGTTGTTAATTTAATGGAGTAAGTGTAGCACTCTCTTATATTGTTTTAAAAAAAAAAAAGAAACTCTGATTTTATTAAAAAGTAAGGTTATTAGAAAGGGGTGTTACAGGCAACGGCGCCAAAAACTTGATAGGCCCGCAAGTGCACGGTCTTATCACGTAATAAAAGAGTTATCGATCCACAGGGAGAGCCTAGGTGATTACCAATTTAATTTTCCAAAGTTGATTAGCTAGAAGGAATGGTTTTTAGGAGTTGTAAAATTTAGAAACAAAAACAAACAATCTCAGGTTTATAGTTTTATCACAACAATGAGGAACTAAAATAATTTCTTTAGACTATTCAACAAATTATAAGAGTAATATATTTCAAAGACAAGGCAGCGAATATAACTAATGTCTCCTTTCGGAGTACAAGAGCGTGTTTTGAACCAACAATCAAGCCTATTCTCATGGTTGATTGTCACCAAAACCCATTAAGCATAACACCTTTAAAATGTCTCAAGAGTTTCAAAACTATTCTCATGTGTTGATTCCCTTGTCTAATTTCATAGATCCAACATCAATACTTCACCTTTCGGTTCTTCGTTTGATGTTTAAAATAAGATTTGAAGGACAATAAAATTAGATTGAAATATAAAACAATTTGGAGTGGAGAATAGTCTTGGGAATTATTAGGGACCTATCATTGGATTACTCCCAATAACCCAAGACTTTGTATCTACTCACTCATATTAAATATGAGAGAAGAAAAAGAAGAAGAAAAGACATGAAATTAAATAGCGAGAAATAAAAGAAAGCGGTAAATTGCAAAATCATAAATAGCGGAATTGTAAATGACAAGAAAATAGAAGTGCAAGAAAGTAAATAGCAAGGAAAGTAAATGACTTGGAAAATAAAAGGGCAAGAAAGTAAATAGCAAGGAAAGTAAATGACTTGGAAAATAAAAGGGCGAAAAAGTAAATAGCGAGAAAGTAAAAGAGCGAGAAAGTAAAAGAGCGAGAAAGTAAATAGCAAGGAAAGTAAATGACTTGGAAAATAAAAGGGCAAGAAAGTAAATAGCAAGGAAAGTAAATGACTTGGAAAATAAAAGGGCGAGAAAGTAAATAGCGAGAAAATAAAAGAGCGAGAAAGTAAAAGAGCGAGAAAGTAAAAGAGCGAGAAAGTAAAAGGGCAAGAAAGTAAATAGCAAGAATTTAAAAGGCAAGAATTATAAAGAGCATGAAGAGTAAATTGAAGTCATGAATCTTAGAGAGTCTTTGTCATTGATTTTCTAACAAAATTCAAGCTTAGTTACAAGTGAGGATCAAGCCTCTATTTATAGGAAAATATGAGGGCCAAGGCACTTGAGTGGAGGAGCAAAATGGTACAAAAAAAAAGTGGCAAATCAAGTTGGCAAGGAAAGACATCAACAAGTGGGTGCAGCCAAAATTGACTTGTCTGGTGCCAGGGTCGTGCGCCCATGTGCCTGGGTCGTGCGCCCTGGCCAGTCAATTTTGGCTGCTCTACGCCAGTTTTGCACCAGGGTCGTGCTCCTATGTGCCAGGGTCGTGCGCCTTGTGCTAGAAACAGCTGTTCTGCGTTGCTGGCAAGCATGGGTCGTGCGCCTTGTTCTGGAAAAATGGGCCATTTTCAGTTGAAAACACGCACGGGTCGTGCGTGGTATAGCACGGGTCGTGCGCAGGCTCTGCGCCAGTTTTTCACCAGGGTCGTGCGCCTATGTGCCAGGGTCGTGCGCCAGTTTTGCACTAGGGTCGTGCGCCTATGTGCCAGGGTCGTGCGCAGGCTCTGCGCCAGTTTTGTTGCTGCTGTCTTAAAAATTGTTCCTCCTCAAATATTTCCTTTTTTCTTCATTTTAGCTCATATTTTCTCTTTTGCTCCAAAATAAAACCTGAAAATAAAAAGCAAACATTTGTAGTAAAATAGCTCAAAGATATAAAATATAATTAAAATACCTAAAAAAACTTAATGAAAATAACTATTAAAAAGACTCTAAAAATAGATTTATCAGGTAATTTTCTTCATGTGGTTTCAACTGTCTGGAGGCATAAGCAACTACTTGTTGATTCTGCAAAAGAACACATCCTAAAACCTTACCAGAGGCGTCACAGTAAATCTGGAATCCCATAGACGGATCTGGAAGAATCAGAATGGGTGCATAAGTTAAACGATTCTTCAATTCTAAAAAACATTCATCACAGTCAGAGTCCCATACAAACGGTTGACCCTTGCGAGTTAACCGAGTGAGTGGAAGAACCAACCAAGAAAATCCTTGAATGAATCTCCGATAATACCCAGCTAATCCTAAGAAACTTCTCACTTCAGTGACTGTAGATGGTTGTTCCTAGTCTACCACAGCTTCAATTTTACTGGGGTCCACTGCAACACCGGATTGAGATATCACATGGCCCAGAAATTTTACTTCAGGCCTCCAAAAATCACACTTAGATGGCTTGGCATACAACTTCTTCTGTCTGAGTACGTTCAGAACAATTCGTAGATGTTGCACATGCTCCTCAATAGTCTTAGAATACACCAAGATATGATCAATAAACACCACGACAAATCGGTCTAGATAAGGATTAAAAATTCGATTCATGTAATCCATGAATACAGTTGGAGCGTTGGTTAAACCTAAGGGCATCAATACAAATTCGTAATGTCCATACCTAGTACGGAAGGCTGTCTTCGGAATATCCAAAGCTCTATCTTTGATTTGATGATAGCCCGACCTTAGATCGGTTTTAGAAAACACTGAAGCTCCCCGCAGTTGATCTAGCAAATCATCAATTCTTGGCAGAGGATACCTATTCTTGATAGTTACCTTGTTCAACTGATGATAGTCAAGGCATAATCTCATGCTCCCATCTTTCTTCTTGACAAGCAATACAGGAGCACCCCATGGAGAAGCACTCGGTCGGATAAATTGTTTTGAAATCAACTCTTCAAGTTGGGTTTTCAACTCTTTAAGCTCTAAGGGAGACATTCTATACGGAGCGATAGAAATTGGTCCTGTGCCCGAAACTAATTCTATACAGAACTCTACCTCACGATCCGGGGGTAAAGAAGAAACTTCATATGGAAATACATCTAGGAATTCATTAACAACTTACACAGAAGATAGATCTAAACCTGTCTCCGTCGATGCAGACAACATCATAACGTAAGCTTCTGCGCGTTGGAATAGACAATGACTAGCGGAAGTGAATGAGATAACCGCTTCAGAACTGGTCGGTGGTGACTCCACTGATTCGGAAGCAAAACCGATAGTCCGGTTGAAGCAATCAATAGTTACATGTTTGGCAGACATCCAACTCATACCTAGGACAATGTCCATACCCTTCATTGGCAAACAAATAAAGTCCACCACAAAATTTCTGTCTCCGATGGATAGAAGACAGTTTTCACATAAGGCTTGGGTCTGAACACTACCCTCAGCAGCAGTTTTAATGGAGATTGGTTGAGGCGATGGAGTGAAAGCCAATCCCAACCGATCGACACAACCTTGAGACATAAAACAATGTGTTGCACCTGAATCATATAAAATACTAACGTAGTTATAGAAAAGAGATCACATACCCCTTAGCAAGTTGTCTGAAGGTTTGACGTTCTGAGCGTTCCAGAGTGTAGACTCGACCGTGTGTTTGTTCTTCCTTGTTTCTCTTCTTTGTTGGACATTCATGAGCATAGTGACCTGCCTCTCCGCAATAATAGCAATGATTGGACCCAGATTGACACTTGCCTTGGTGATACCTTCCGCATTTGGAACACATACTGAACCTCAGGGAATTAGATGATTGGACTTGTTTTCCTTTGTTGGAATTATGCTTGGGACCCATCTGAGAGTTAGATGACCCAGCATTCCTCCTATTCTGACTAAACGCCTTTCGGCTTGCTTATAATCTCTTCAAGTCGCTCTCAGCAATACGAGCCTGTTGTACCATAGCTGCGTAGTTGACACACGCAAAGGAACTTAAACTCTGTGCAATGTCTTCTCTCAGCCCATACTTTTACCTGTCAGTCTTCCACTTGTCATTGGGAGCATACCCAGCCAAACCGAAGAATTGGTACAACTCTTCAAATTTGGTCGTGTATTGGCCCACCGTTAAACTTCCTTGCATGAGAGCTAAGAACTCGTTTTCCTTATCAAACCTCATAGAAGTTGGAAAGAATTGCTCCATAAATGTTTGCCTGAAATTCTCCCAAGTCTGGGGAGTACCCATGGTCTCCAACATGGCTCTAGCATTAGTCTACCAGTGGTTGGCTTCTCCCTTCAGCATATGGGATGCCAATCTCAGCTTATCCTCATCAGTAACTTGCATTGTGAGGAAAATCTTTTCAATGTCGTCCAGCCAATGCTGGGCTTCCATGACATCAGGTCCTCCTCTGAACTCGAAGGGTTTTATCTTCAGGAATTCAGAGAAGATCTGCCTTGGGTTAACTTCTGGCTCAGGAGCTTGCTGAGGCTGAGCATAAGCATTTTGTTGCATTTGCAGCATATCTTCCATCATCTTTTGCTGCCTTTCTATTACAATCTGCATCCAAGCAGAATGTGGGTCGATTGGTGGATTGTTCCTTGATCCTCCTGCCATAATTCGGCAAACGATACACCAAGTATTAAGTTGATCAGTCTCAATGTCTCTTAGCATCATAAGAAGCAATATAGTAGAATTACTCAAGGGACAACCAACCCTAAACCTAATCTAAGCCCGACTAGGTCGAACTGCTCTGATACCATAATGTAACACCCCAGTATTTCTAACTTGTAGAAATACCAAAATGCACAGCATGGTATGCATCAGAGTTGACTTGTATGCCTGGAATATTGAACACAACTAAAAACTTCGATAAATAATTATAAACGGTCACTTGAACCTCATTAAACTTGACATAAGGTACTTGAGTCTCGTGACTTGTAAACTTTTACAACCTGGTGTTCAATATCCAAAACATAAGTAGCGGAAACGATTTACAACTGCTAGCGAGTAATAGTTATACAATCGGAACTACAAAGACAACAAAGGGAAAATGGCATAATCATAAAACTGAATCTTCAATAATAACTCCATAAAGCACGCCGCCTAGCCGTGCTTCGTCACCTTTGCCTTTCCCCGTTTCTCTGTAAAAACCACAATTATAAAGGGTGAGATAAACATTATCTCAGTGAGTCCTATCGATACCCCTTACTAACACTATCGGTTCATTATGCTTGACCTTTGAACTCGTAGCCCTAATAAGCGACTACGTGAACATCTTATTCTTTCGTAGCCCGATTCTGGATAGCTACGTGCTTTATCTTTTACTTAGCATAAAATCATGCTTCTATTGTCAGTAGCCCAATTCTGGATGACTACGTACAATTCCTTTTCTTTAACTTAGCATAACACCTCAAGCCACTTTCTTTATTTTTCTATGGCCTTTGGTGAACCCAATCCACTAACCACTAATTAGTGGGCAAACCTCATGGGGCCTAGGTTTTGGGGCTCATGACTTTCCCTCCCCTAGTATGCTAATTCTTGGGGTCGTCACCCTTGATATACATATATAGTTATATGTATGACATCTTTCTTTTCTTTAAGGAACTAAATTGACTTGTGTGAACATAATGTTTCATTAATAATAACCTTAAACTTAGCTTTGATGAACTTATAGTCCATCTCATTATCGTGACTTAGGGTTTTCCTCTCACGTCGTTGCTAAACAATGTTTTAACCAATTCATATTACCTTGCTTATAACTTAGGGAATTCTCCCCGATTCAACCCAAACATAGGCAATTCCAATGAACTACGGTTATTTTATCATTTAATAGGGTTGGGGAAAGTGTAACACCCCGATAAGTTCTAATATATAGAATCACCGAAATGCACTAAATGGCATACATCAGAGTAACTTCCTGTTATTGAAATATTGAACACATCTAAAACTTTCAATAATACATATCAAATGGTTCTCTGAACCTCATAAACTTCCCAAAAATGCTTAAGTTTCAAAACTTAAGACTTATACAAAATCCTGGTGTTCAATACTCAAAACATAAAGTAGCGGAAACGATTTTACAACTTAAACAACGAAAGTTATACAATCGGAACATAGAAACAATAAATGGGACAAAGGTCTAAAACATGAAACTAGGTCTTCAATGACTCCAAGAGTCACACCAGCTAACCGTGCTTTTTCGCCTTTGCTTTTCCCTGTTTCTCTGTAAAAACCACAAATATGAAGGGTGAGATAAACATTATCTCAGTGAGTCCTATCGAGACCCCTTACTAACTCTAGCGGTTCATTATGCCTTGTTTTGAACTCGTGGTCCTTAAAAGCAACCACGTGGACATACATTAAGTTCTTGTAACCTTTATGCTCATGGCCCTCCTAAGCGACACATGAAGCATACAATCTTTTGATCCATGTTTTTAGCATAACACCTCAGTCTACCTATTTTATAGGTACTTCTTTGACTTTGGTGAACCCATCCCGCTATTTCTAGTGGGGGAAACATTCTTGAGTCTAGGTTTTGGGGCTCATGACTTCCCCTCCCCTAGTATGCTAACCTCTAAGGGTCGTCACCCTTTTTCCTCTTATATTTATTATACATTATCAATCCATGTACCCGCAATGGGCTGTTAGTCATATCAGTCAAGTACCATGCATAATATCAGTCAAGTACCGTGTATAGTTATTGACATATGTTCTCTCGCGTTCTCTAAGTACGGTTTCCCATTTCTTTCATAATATACAAGTTTTCTATCGAACATGTTCATTCTCATGCCCTCGGTATCTTTACATTGTTGGGGAACCTTGGGGAATGGATTAGAAGAGGATTGGAATCATTTGGAATGGATAAAAACGTACTTTGAATTTGAAGGTCAGAAAGTCTCACACGACCCGTGCGTGTAGGCGCACGACCCGTGCGCGGTTTGAACAGATTGTAGAAATTTTCCAGAAAGATACGCACGACCCGTGCGACTAGGCGCACGATCCGTGCGTTATTGAATAAAATTGCAGGGAGTTCCAGAAACATACGCACGACCCGTGCGACTAGGCGCACGATCCGTGCGTGTTTAAAAATCCAGTTCTTGTGGTTTCAGATGGGGGCGCACAACCCGTGCTCAGAGGCACACGATCCGTGCGTCTCCATCAGTTTTCCAGAAAACAGGCTTTTCATGAGTTAAACCATTCCATTCCGATTCCCATTTCCCTTCCAACCGAGACCCAAACATGAACACATACATTATATCAGTATAGTACAGCAGACATATACCATTCAATTCAGCACATTTCAACAATCAAAACATAACGTGTTATAAAAAGTCACTGTTTTTAGAAAAGCGGTTTTCGAAAAGGTGGAGACTCCGAAAATACACACATTCCCTAAGCGAGTTATAGAACTCACCTATCGTGATGAAAATCACGCAACACCGGGACTCCGAGAACTCAACCGCTCCAAAACCACGAACTCTCTTCGAACTCGCTCCAACAACGAACTCAACTACTCCAAATCGCTTGGACAGCAGTTGATTTCGAATCCTAGCTACCCAAACAACTTCAACAGCAATTGTGGCAAAAAAATGAGTCTTGGTACTGAATAATGGGCTCTAGCAAGGACATGCCAACTATTTGGAGCATCAACACTCCATTTTTGGCTCTATGAAGCTTTGAGGATCTAAAATGGTGAGATGAGATGGAGAAGTGTGTTGGAGATGATGTTTGTACCAGTAATTAGAGGTTGAAAAACTAATTTCAATGGTGCAATCGG
Organism: Astragalus membranaceus; assembly: GCA_039519185.1. NCBI lineage: Eukaryota > Viridiplantae > Streptophyta > Magnoliopsida > Fabales > Fabaceae > Astragalus > Astragalus membranaceus. Next base: position 57,369,846 of record CM076849.1, read on the forward strand.
ATGATACATGCATTCAGTTTGGTGGGATTTCTCTTCCTCTCTTCCTCCCCTCTCCTCCACGCCTACCCTTCCTTTCTCTCTTCTTGTTTCTGATTTCTAAAAGTGGACCAAGTGTTTCAGTTTTGTGGTTTTTCAGCTGGAAACAATTATATATATATATATATATATATATATATATATATATATATATATATATATATATGGTATGGTTAAAAGACAGGTTTGCCCCTCACTTAACCTTTTTATCTCCTATGACTCCCATCAGCCTTAAGCATCCTACTAACCTCCCATTAATTACTATCTTTATACCTTATTTTGATTATGCATGACTACAATTATTTATTTCAACTTCATATAATTAAATGGCCTATGCAATTAACTTAATTCATGATGAACCTTTTGCGCTAACTACTCGACTTAGCCGATGATTACCTTAACCTTTTCGCTAATTTAAATAAATTAAATTAGCTAGTTAGGGGATGTTACAATCACCCCAACTTTTAAAATTTTGTCCTCAAAATTGACAAAACGTACCTCAATCGAACAGATAGGGATATTTCACCCGCATGTTCTCCTCTACTTCCCAGGTTGCTTCGTCAGGTGACGCACCGTCCCAAAGCACTTTGACAATAGGAATTGATCTCGTCCGAAGCGCCTTCTCACCACGTTCGATGATCCTAATTGGAGTAGGCTGATAAGATAAATCCGGTCTGACGTCAATCGCTTCATAACTTAATGGTTGATTCGGATCATGAATATATTTCCTTAGCTGAGATACATGAAACACATCATGTAATCTGGACAATTCTGGAGGTAATGCAATGCGATACGCTACCGGCCCAACTCGCTCGACAATCTGGAAGGGTCCGACATACCGAGGACTGAGCTTCTTCGCTCGCAAAGCAATACCGGTTCCGATGGTTGGAGAAAGTCTCAAAAAGACATGATCTCCTTCTTCGAATTCTAACGGCCTTCTTCTCTTATCTACGTAACTCTTTTGTCGACTCTGCGCGGCTTTCATCCTTTCTCTTATCTGACGTATCTTCTCCATAGTCTCACGGACCAAATCCGGTCCTAACAATCTCTGCTCACCTACATCCCACCAACACAATGGTGTTCTGCACTTCCTTCCATACAATGCTTCATATGGAGCCATTCCGACACTAGAATGGTAACTGTTGTTGTATGAAAACTCCACCAATGGAAGATGATCCTCCAATCTGCCTCCGCTATCGAGTACACAAGCTCTCAACATATCTTCCAATGTCTGGATTGTCCTCTCAGTCTGCCCGTCTGTCTGTGGATGGTAAGCAGTGCTAACACACACTTTTGTTCCTAGCGCCATATTCAATGCTCTCCAAAATCGAGATGTGAACTTGGGATCTCGATCAGAGATGATACTTGTAGGGATTCCATGCAATTTAACAATATTCTTAAGATACTCATCTGCTAACCTAGCAACCTTGTGAGTAGAACGCACTGGAATAAAATGAGCGGACTTGGTCAGGCGATCCACCACTACCCAAATAGAATCATTTCCGGCTTAGGACCGTGGCAATCCCATGACAAAATCCATAGATATGCTTTCCCATTTCCATTCAGGTACTTTCAACGGCTGTAACTGGCCACCAGGCTTCTGGTGCTCTATCTTAACTCTTTGACAAGTCAAGCATCGAGACACAAACTCTGCAATATCTACTTTCATACCCGGCCACCAGTACAATTGCTTCAAATCTTGATACATCTTGGTAGACCCAGGATGTATTGAGAACTGACTCTTATGAGCCTCCTCTAAAACCTGCCTCTTCACATCCTCATTATTCGGCACACAGATTCTGCCATCAAAACAAATTACACCATCACCGTCTTCGGTGTAACTCGGCAATCTTTTCTGCGCTTGTAGCTCTACATCGCTTTCTTGGGCTGAGCGAATTAGATCTCTCAAGGGACTTGAATTCCGAATGTGACTCAACACCAACCTGTTCCTTCTTGACTCATCAACTCTGCAGTGTGGATAGACTTTCTACTTAAAGCATCGGCCACAACATTAGCCTTACCAGGATGGTACTTCAATTCAAAATCATAATCCTTCAGGAATTCTACCCATCTCCTCTGTCTGTTGTTCAGCTCCTTTTGGTCAAACAAATACTTAAGGCTCTTGTGGTCACTAAAGACTTCGAAACGAGACCCATACAGGTAATGTCTCCAAATCTTTAGGGCAAACACAATCGCCGCCAACTCTAAATCATGAGTTGGGTAATTCTCTTCATGCGGTTTCAACTGTCTGGAGGCATAAGCAACTACTTGGTTATTCTGCATCAGGACACATCCCAAACCCTTACCAGAGGCGTCGCAAAAGATTTGGAATCCTACGGACGGATCTGGAAGAATCAGGATAGGTGCAGAAGTCAAACGATTCTTCAGTTCCGCAAAACAATTACTACAGTCTGAGTCCCAAACAAACGGCTGACCCTTGCGAGTTAACCGAGTGAGTGGAAGAACCAGCTGGGAAAATCCTTGAATGAATCTTCGATAATACCCAGCTAATCCCAAGAAACTTCTTACCTCAGTAACTGTAGACGGCTGTTCCCAGTCTACCACAGCTTCGATCTTACTGGGATCCACTGCAACACCTGCCCTAGATATCACATGGCCCAGAAACTTAACTTCGGGCATCCAAAAATCACATTTGGACGGCTTAGCATACAACTTCTTCTCTCGGAGTACGTTCAGAACAATTCAGAGATGTTGCACATGCTCCTCAATCGTTTTAGAGAACACCAAGATATCATCAATGAACACCACCACAAACTGATCCAGATATGGATTGAAAATCCGATTCATATAATCCATGAATACGGCTGGAGCATTGGTCAAACCGAAGGGCATCACTACAAATTCATAGTGTCCATACCTCGTACGGAAAGCGGTCTTCGGGACGTCCAAAGCTCGAACTCTAATTTGGTGATAGCCGGACCTTAAATCAATCTTTGAAAATACAGAAGCTCCCCTCAACTGATCCAGCAAATCATCAATTCTCGAGAGAGGGTACTTGTTCTTGATAGTCACCTTATTCAACTGACGATAATCGATACACAATCTCATACTTCCGTCCTTCTTCTTGACAAGCAATACTGGAGCACCCCATGGTGAGGCACTCGGCCGGATGAACCGTTTGGAAATTAGCTCTTCCAATTGAACTTTCAATTCCCTTAACTCTAACGGCGACATTCTATACGGGGCTATAGAAATAGGTCCAGTGCCCGGAACCAGCTCTATAGAGAATTCCACCTCACGATCCGGAGGAAACGAAGGAACTTCATCGGGAAACACATCAAGAAATTCATTAACTACTTGCACAGAAGATAAATCCTGACCTGTCTCAGTGGATGCAGACAACATCATGACATAAGCTTCTGCGCCTTGGAACAAATAGTTACTGGCCGAAGTGAAAGAAATAACAGCTTCAGAATTTGGCGGTTGTAGCTCCACTGACTCGGAGGCGAAACCGATAGTTCGATGGAAGCAATCTATTGTCACGTGATTGGCCGTCATCCAACTCATGCCTAGGACAACGTCCATGCCCTTCATTGGTAAACAAATGAAGTCTACTACAAAATTCCTGTCTCCAATGGATAGAAGACAATTTTCACATATCGCTTGGGTCGAAACACTACCCTCAGCAGCGGTCTTAATGGAGATTGGTTGAGGTAAAGGAGTTAAAGCCAATCCCAACCGTTCAACACAAACTTGAGATATAAAACAATGGGTCGCACCTGAATCATATAAAATACTAACGGAGTTATTAAAAAGAGATCCCATACCCCTTAGTAGATTATCAGACAGTGTGACCTTCTGGGCGTCCAAGGTGTAAACTCTTCCATGAGTTGTAGTAGCAGCAGGGTTACTTCCTTGACTCTTCTCCTTCTCTGGGCAGTCCCGTGCATAATGACCGTCTTTCTTGCAAAAATAACACTGGTTGGATCCCATCTGGCATTTACCCTGATGATACTTTCTACAGTTGGAACATGTACTGAACCTTGAGGAGTTCGACGACTGAACCTGTTTCCCCTTGTTGGAGTTGTGCCTGGGACCTGTCTGATGGTTGGATGATCCAACACTCTTCTTATTCTGATGGAATACTTTCCTGCCTGCATATAACCTCTTCAAGTCACTCTCAGCTATGTGTGCTTGTTGAACCATGGCAGCATAGTTAGTATAAGCAAAAGAACTTAAACTCTGAGCAATATCTTCCCTTAGCCCATACTTGAACCTTTCGGTTTTCCACTTGTCATTGGGAGCATACCCGGCCAAACCGAAGAATTGATATAACTCTTCAAACTTAGCCGCGTACTGACCCACAGTTGAGCTCCCTTGGGTGAGAGTCAGAAATTCGTTCTCCTTGTCGAACTTCATGGCGGTTGGAAAGAACTGCTCTAAAAATACCTGCTTGAAATGTTCCCAAGTCTGGGGAGTATCCATAGTTACCATCATGGCTTTGGTATTAGTCCACCAGTTGTTAGCTTCACCTTTCAGCATATGTGTTGCCAATCTCAGCTTGTCCTCATCAGTGACTTGCATAGCTACGAAAATCTTCTCTATATCATCTAGTCAATGCTGGGCTTCCATGACATCCGGTCCTCCTCTGAACTCGGACGGCTTCATTTTCAGGAATTCAGAGAAAACCCTCCTTGGGTCAACTTGAGCCTCAGGGACTTGCTGAGGCTGAGCTTGAGCATTCTGCTGCATTTGCAACATATCCTCCATCATCTTCTGCTGCCTCTTGATCACGTTCTGCATCCATGCAGCATGCGGATCAATCGGTGGGTTATTCCTCGATCCTCCTGCCATAATTCTGCAAATGATACACCAAGTATTAAGTTGATCAGTCTCAATATCTCTTAGCATCACAAGAAGCAAGATAGCAGAATTACTCGAGGGACAAAACCACCCTAACTGTCTAAGCCCGACTAGGTCGAACTGCTCTGATACCATAATGTAACACCCCGATAAGTTCTAATATATAGAATCGCCGAAATGCACTAAATGGCATACATCAGAGTAACTTCCTGTTATTGAAATATTGAACACATCTAAAACTTTCGATAATACATATCAAATGGTTCTCTGAACCTCATAAACTTCCCAAAAATGCTTAAGTTTCAAAACTTAAGACTTATACAAAATCTTGGTGTTCAATACTCAAAACATAAAGTAGCGGAAACGATTTTACAACTTAAACAACGAAAGTTATACAATCGGAACATAGAAACAATAAATGGGACAAAGGTCTAAAACATGAAACTAGGTCTTCAATGACTCCAAGAGTCACACCAGCTAACCGTGCTTTTTCGCCTTTGCTTTTCCCTGTTTCTCTGTAAAAACCACAAATATGAAGGGTGAGATAAACATTATCTCAGTGAGTCCTATCGAGACCCCTTACTAACTCTAGCGGTTCATTATGCCTTGTTTTGAACTCGTGGTCCTTAAAAGCAACCACGTGGACATACATTAAGTTCTTGTAACCTTTATGCTCATGGCCCTCCTAAGCGACACATGAAGCATACAATCTTTTGATCCATGTTTTTAGCATAACACCTCAGTCTACCTATTTTATAGGTACTTCTTTGACTTTGGTGAACCCATCCCGCTATTTCTAGTGGGGGAAACATTCTTGAGTCTAGGTTTTGGGGCTCATGACTTCCCCTCCCCTAGTATGCTAACCTCTAAGGGTCGTCACCCTTTTTCCTCTTATATTTATTATACATTATCAATCCATGTACCCGCAATGGGCTGTTAGTCATATCAGTCAAGTACCATGCATAACGTACTTTGAATTTGAAGGTCAGAAAGTCTCACACGACCCGTGCGTGTAGGCGCACGACCCGTGCGCGGTTTGAACAGATTGTAGAAATTTTCCAGAAAGATACGCACGACCCGTGCGACTAGGCGCACGATCCGTGCGTTATTGAATAAAATTGCAGGGAGTTCCAGAAACATACGCACGACCCGTGCGACTAGGCGCACGATTCGTGCGTGTTTAAAAATCCAGTTCTTGTGGTTTCAGATGGGGGCGCACGACCCGTGCTCAGAGGCACACGATCCGTGCGTCTCCATCAGTTTTCCAGAAAACAGGCTTTTCATGAGTTAAACCATTCCATTCCGATTCCCATTTCCCTTCCGACCGAGACCCAAACATGAACACATACATTATATCAGTATAGTACAGCAGACATATACCATTCAATTCAGCACATTTCAACAATCAAAACATAACGTGTTATAAAAAGTCACTGTTTTTAGAAAAGCGGTTTTCGAAAAGGTGGAGACTCCGAAAATACACACATTCCCTAAGCGAGTTATAGAACTCACCTATCGTGATGAAAATCACGCAACACCGGGACTCCGAGAACTCAACCGCTCCAAAACCACGAACTCTCTTCGAACTCGCTCCAACAACGAACTCAACTACTCCAAATCGCTTGGACAGCAGTTGATTTCGAATCCTAGCTACCCAAACAACTTCAACAGCAATTGTGGCAAGAAAATGAGTCTTGGTACTGAATAATGGGCTCTAGCAAGGACATGCCAACTATTTGGAGCATCAACACTCCATTTTTGGCTCTATAAAGCTTTGAGGATCTAAAATGGTGAGATGAGATGGAGAAGTGTGTTGGAGATGATGTTTGTACCAGTATTTAGAGGTTGAAAAACTGATTTCAATGGTGCAATCGGATGATACATGCATTCAGTTTGGTGGGATTTCTCTTCCTCCCCTCTCCTCCACGCCTACCCTTCCTTTCTCTCTTCTTGTTTCTGATTTCTAAAAGTGGACCAACTGTTTCAGTTTTGTGGTTTTTCAGCTGGAAACAATTATATATATATGGTATGGTTAAAAGACAGGTTTGCCCCTCACTTAACCTTTTTATCTCCTATGACTCCCATCAGCCTTAAGCATCCTACTAACCTCCCATTAATTACTATCTTTATACCTTATTTTGATTATGCATGACTACAATTATTTATTTCAACTTCATATAATTAAATGGCCTATGCAATTAACTTAATTCATGATGAACCTTTTGCGCTAACTACTCGACTTAGCCGATGATTACCTTAACCTTTTCGCTAATTTAAATAAATTAAATTAGCTAGTTAGGGGATGTTACAGAAAGGATAAGAACGCAATTGGAACCGTTCGGATTGGCCTAAGACGTATTTTGAATTTGGGTAACAGAAGCCTATGCACGATCCGTGCTTAAGAGGTGCACGACCCGCGCGTGTTTTCAAAATATTTTGAACACGAATACGAAGAGTACGCACGATCTGTGCCCTAGGGGCGCACAGTCTGTGCTATGTCTTTAAATTTTTACAGGCATCCTGCGAACAGGACACACGGTCCACGCCACTGGGGCGCACGACCCGTGCGTGTTCATCAGTAGCCCAAAAACTGTGATTGTTCCAGAAAACTTGGCCGTTCCGATCGTTCCAATAATTGTCTTGATAAATTACGAAACATCAAGACACATAATTTCAGTCCAGAACAACAATCAATTAAAACAATTACAGCATCATTCAATCAATCGTATAAGTTATCGTTAAAATGTAATTTCGTAAAAACGGTTTTGGACTCGATTCCTTTTTGAAATAAAACGCGAGACACATGGATTCCGAGACATGCAAACTTAGTATCAAATAAACATCCCTAAGCGAGTATAGAACTCACCTAACGTCATGAAAATCACGCAAAATCTGAAACACTTGGAGTTCAACGACACCGAATTTCCACGAACTTTCTCCATACACGTTCAACCACTTCCAAAATCGAACCGCTCCTATTTCGAATCTAAGCCCCTTTTTGATACTGAGATTGCTCCCACTATGGCCTAATTCACAGTGTAGCTTCAAGGATTTGCTAAGGATTTCTCCTAAGGCTTCAAAGGCACATGCCAGGCTTCTTCAAAGTTAAAAACTCCTCTTTGAGATTTGGAGTCCAAAAATGGTGAATTGAAAAATAGATGGAATGAGTTTGTGGAATTGGTATCAATGAGAAGAGAAAGAAAAATGGAGTAGGATGGTGGAAAGAGAACTTACATGCAACAAGGATATGAAGTTAGTTCTCCCTCTTCTCCTCCCTCCCACTCTCTCACATCATCTTTTAATTTTTTATTTCTCTTTAAAACTTACTTTTCTCGTTCCTCTCTCTCACTCTTCCACTTCTCTCTACTATCAACATAATCAAACAACCCACTTCCAAAAAATTTTTTTTAAATTTAATTTTTGTAAAAATTAATATATACAAACAAGCTACTACCAAAAATACTAAATTATCCTCCACTTTTCTCTCAATCTTAAGAATAAAAATGTCATTTCAAATTATTTCCTCTCACTTTTTTCTCTCACTCACTTTTATCAATAGTGGGTCACACTCTCACATAATCTTTTAATTTTTTATTTCACTTTAAAACTTATTTTTTTCTTTTCTCTCTCTCACTCTTTCCACTTCTCTCTACTATCAACATAATCAAACAACCCACTACCAAAAATCTTTTTTTCTTTAAATTTAATTTTGTAAAATTCAATATATACAAACAACGTACTACCAAAAATACTAAATTATCCTCCACTTTTCTCTCAATTCTATGGATAAAAATGTCATTTCAAATTATTTCCTCTCACTTTTTCTCTCACTCACTTTTATCATTAGTGGGTTACACTCTCACATCATCTTTTAATTTTTTATTTCACTTTAAAACTTACTTTTCTCTTTCTTCTCTCTCACTCTTTCCACTTCTCTCTACTGTCAACATAATCAAACAACCCACTTCCAAAAAAAATTTAAAATTTTTTTTTTGTAAAAATCAATATATAGAAACAACCTACTACCAAAAATACTAAATTATCCTCCACTTTTCTCTCAATCCTAAGGATAAAGATGTCATTTCAAATTATTTCCTCTCACTTTTTTCTCTCACACTACTACAAAAAAGGCCTTTTGAATCGGTTATTTGGCACATTTAGAGTCGGTTATTTGCCGATTCTAATACTGCCGATTCTAAAGGTGATAACATTTAGAATCGGTTAAATAACCGATTCAAAATGGGTAATTCCGAATCGGTTGTTGTAAAACCCGATTCCAAATCCTATCTCAGACAACAAAATACGAAGCCAAACAAGGAGATTTTGAATCGGTTATATAAACAACCGATTCAAAATTACTATGTTTAGAATCGGTTATATAAACAACCGATTCTAAATGTCAGGTTATAAGAATCTGTTGTTTATATAACCGATTCTAAATGTCAAAATGACTATTTTTTGAATCGGTTATATAAGCAACCGATTCTAATTGTCTGTTTATAAATAGACATTTTGAATCGGTTGTTTATATAACCGATTCTAAATGTCAGAAGCTTGTCAGAAGTTTTTTCCTGTTTATTTTCTTCCCATTTTTTTCAATCACCTAATAACATTTTTACAGCAACTCATAATAATACATAAATTTGTTTCTTTTAATTCAGTTCAGCAACTACATATTTCTTTCAATTCAGCAACTATATATACACCATCAGCTAAAACATAGAACTAAATACATATGTCTTTCAATTCAACAACTAGTGTTTCAAATACCTATAACAAAAATGCTAAACCTGAGAAACCTGCTGGACCAATACATATATATCAAATACCTGATACACTAATTCATGTACTGGCTATAACAAATACATATATATCAAACTTAACGCTTTCCACAAAAAGAAAATCAACATATATTTCCTGCTGGACGAATCTGCAAATAAAATTCCGCCCAAAGCTTGCGGACCTCCAAAATTTCCTTATGAGTGTATGCCTTTTGGTTATCAAATACCTACAAAAGGTCCATAAAAAAACTCAGCACAATGAGAACTAAAAGACACGGTATTAAAGAAACACTGAACCTATATCCAGATTTAGCCCAGAATTTTACCCTAACTTGTGAGACCTATAACTTGAGCTACACAACTCCAAATTCAACCAAACCGGTGCCAAAATGACCAGAATTAAGTCTAGTTTCTAAATCACTAACCCTCAAAATTTTTGGATTAACAGAACACTACCAGTTTCAAAAAGACCGAACCTATGTCCAGATTTCCCAAAACAGTGAGTTTAACATCAAGATCACTCAATTTGACACCAAATTTCGTACAGTATTATGATGTCTAGTTTCTTACTATGATTTTAGATTTACAAAACAATAGGCCAATTAGTACAGTATTAAAGAAACAAACAGATTGGTTCTCAGGTTTGACAATTTCTGTCCTTCAACTTCAAACAGCCCTAAGTTGACCAAAACTTAACCAAATAATACGGGACCTGAGCTAAAACTGAAGAAAATTATGTCTAGTTTACAATGGAATAAGAATAGTTCGAAACGGAGTTGAATTGAAAACACCACAACCGAAATACTGAACCTATATCCAGATTTAGCCCAGAATTTTACCCTAACTTGTGAGACCTATAACTCGAGGTACACAACTCCAAATTCAACCAAACCGGTGCCAAAATGACCAGAATTAAGTCTAGTTTCTAAATCAATAGCCCTCATAATTTTTGGATTAACAGAACACTGCCAGTTTCAAAAAGACCTAACCTATGTCCAGATTTCCCAAAACAGTGAGTTTAACATCAAAATCACTCAATTTGACACCAAATTTCGTCCAGTATTATGATGTCTAGTTTCTTACTATGTTTTTAGATTTACAAAACAATAGGCCAATTAGTACAGTATTAAAGAAACAAACAGATTGGTTCTCAGGTTTGACAGTTTCTGTCCTTCAACTTCAAACAATCCTAAATTGACCAAAACTTAACCAAATAATACGGGACCTGAGCTAAAACTGAAGAAAATTATGTCTAGTTTACAATGGAATAAGAATAGTTCAAAACGGAGTTGAATTGAAAACACCACAACCGAAATACTGAACATATACCCAGATTTAGCCCAGAATTTTACCCTAACTTGTGAGACCTATAACTCGAGCTACACAACTCCAATTTCAACCAAACCGGTGCCAAAATGACCAGCATTAAGTCTAGTTTCTAAATGACTAACCCTCATAATTTTTGGATTAACAGAACACTACCAGTTTCAAAAAGACCGAACCTATGTCCAGATTTCCCAAAACAGTGAGTTTAACATCAAAATCACTCAATTTGACACCACATTTCGTATAATATCATTAAAACTATTACATACCTCCTCCCATAAGTTTATGATACTGGCATTCACAATCGTCATCATATACTTCATCACAAAGTACCCACAATGATACCTATTTTGTTGTCGTGCCACCTACACATATACAAACTTAGCTTCAGCACCATTGAACATAACTCCTATCACTCAGCAAAGAGTAATGACTACAGTAAATTATGCTTATTTACCTTAGGGAGCAACCATATGGTGTCCAGTGTAGAATTCATTGCTCTAATAACATCAAAAGTTAATAATAATTAATTTTAAAAAATTTATCATAGTTAAAATATTACAATGTAAACAATGGTAAACAATTAACCACTTACTTGTTAATCATGTCTTTGATTCTTTTGGCTGGTTTTTTACCATTTGAACACATCCAGACAACAGTATTTTGCTCGGGGACCAAGACAATCAGTTGCCAATGGTCTCTGCAATATTGGTAAAGATAATAATATGTAAGAAAAGAAGCTAACAAAGGAAACTAGCATATAATAATATGTAACAAAGAAACTAACAAATAATATGCAACTACGTACTCATTGCAAAGCGGAGCCAAATATACTCTCTTATGATTGCTGGCCATTTTGTTTTGAATATAGGCAGAAACAATGCTTGGGGAAGAGCCCTTCAATGTAATCTTATATGGACACATAAATCCATATAAGTCACCAACACTCCTTTCAGCACATTTACGATGTAGATATCTATTAGCACGTAAAAACAATTTTATCAAATTAATATATATATATATATATATATATATATATATATATATATATATATATATATATATATATATATATATATATATATATATATATATAGAAACACGAGAAATTTAATTGCGAAATAAATTATACTACTTACGTGCACCATATAGCCAAGTGGGATAACTCAAGCCACCTATCACCGGAAGCCATGTCGCTCAGCTCTCCGAAAGAGATAAAGCAATCATGCTCTTCATGCTCCAACATTATTCGGACGCTCCCCTCATCATAACCCTTAACGACTATCTCTCTCAGCCAATCTGTTTCAACCATCTCCTCCACAGCATCAGATGGTGACCAGCTACCCTTAGATCCGATAGTGCTTATGTGAGAGGGAACCTGGACAGCTACATTTTGACCGCAACTGCCCATAGCAGCCATTTGCTGTACATCAGTTCCAAATTCAAATCAGTTTCTTTATCATGTATCTCATAATAATAATATAACAGAGTCAGCAAAAATAATGGTTCAAATAATAATAATATAACATATACCTTTGCCACCTCCTTGCTAACTCGTTCTTCCATTTTCTTCTCGAACAATTGCTCCATTTGTTTCATCATCTGCGTTGGATCAAATTGTGAACTGCTCGAGCTCGTCCGAGCAACACCTCCAAAGTATTTTTTTAGCCCAACTCCTCTTCCAGCTGTTCGCACACGACCGGGATGGTCAGGTTTTCCGATGGCAGTGGCTAAAATATCATTTTTTCCTCTCGAAACAAAGGATCCCTGGCTGCTCAAATCCACAATATCATCCTACAATAAAAGAATGTTCGCGTGTTAGTTATTCCCTCTTATCATTTGTTTGTCACAGTTAATTGGATCAGAATATAAACTGAATCAGAATTCAAGAAGGAAGGAGCAGAATATAAACTGAATCAGAATTCAAGAAGGAAGGAGCAGAATATAAACTGAATATAAACTGAATCAGAATTCAAGAAGGAAGGAGCAGAATATAAACTGAATCAGAATTCTGTTTTCTAATATAACAGAATCAGTAACAGTTACATTTAAAGCACACGTGCACAATAGGAAGGTAAAATATCTAAGTATCTGTACAGGTGTATCAGATAACTAGTATACACTTACAATATCAGATTGAAATATGAATTAATTATAGATTCTACTGCAAGCCAAATTCACAGATGCAAAAGAAATAAAATCACAGATTTCTGATGTGACTAATCAAGTTTTAACTAACTATAACAGTATCTGTTAGTCACTTGTACAGATACTTACGGAATAATTGTAACTGTTAGTCAGCTAATCAAGGTTTAACTAACAAGATTTCTGATGTGACTGTAACAGCTAATCAAGATTTCTGATGTGACTAATCAAGTTTTAACTAACAGTAACTGTTAGTCACTTTCTCTTTAATTACGGAATGATAAACCAAGGAACAGAAAGTAACTAATCAAGTTTTAACTAACTGTAACTGTTAGTCAGCTACTGACTCTAACTCAAGGAAGGCTACTAAAAAGATGCTAACAGAAATAAAATCACAGATTTCTGATGCAAAAGAAGTAAAATCATAGATTCTACTGAATAAGAATAGTCCATACATGCAGCATAGTCAGCCAACAGAATAGTCCATACATGCACATAGTCAGCCAACAGAATAGTCCATACTTACAATCTTAGATGCAATCGATTCTGACTCCTCAGTTACATAAGATCCCGATTTCTTTTTATGGGCAGCCTTCCACAGCTCATGTCGCTCCGGAGATGTAGGAGCCACCTCCAAATTAGGGTCACCAGACTCCTCCCGCTTTTTTTGTACTTGCTCTTCCTTCATATTTTGCTTCAACTTTTTATAACTGCCCCGCCCTACTGTGTGATAGTATTTATTATTACTTTGATTTTTCTGAGCAGATTCTCTTTTCACCTGTCACAAAACACACACCATCATATATATAATAAATGAATAATATTTAAGAAACAAAAATAGTTGTGGTGAAAACAATACCACAAATTCCGAAGTAAGGCGACTTTTAACAAATGCGGTCCATGTCTCAGTAGATATACTAGGATACTTGTGAAATGGGGTTGTTTCGCCGGACTTATCCCCCTTGCCAAAGACATATTTGCTCGTGAGTGTTGTCTTGAACTGTTTCCAACAGAGACCTATATAAACCATCCAAGTTTTCTTGAATTCCTCATCATCGGGAACATCAAATGTTTCCTTAACACAAGAATAAGGTGGTGTTAGCACAAGAAATAAGGAAAGATGAATAAACCCAAGATTTCTTTCATTAGTGTATATACATACCAAAACAGTATCCCAAACAATCTTCTTTGTCTCCTCATCCACTTCATCCCAAGCCATGGGCAATATGCTTACTTTTGTCCGCGCGACCACCCCTAAAAAGCTCTTGAATTTGTCACAATACGGACCAATAGGTTCGCCGTCACTATCAAACTCCATTCTAAACCTTTGACCCATCAGACGCCTAGTAAGGAACCACTTTAATGATGTCGGACGACTAGTCATCTTCTTTTTGGGAAGGTCAGTGTTGGAGTCATCCATGATATCTGTTGAACAAAGGAAAAAACACAAATATAAATAACCAAATATAAATATGAATTAGGTAAACAAGTATAAATATAAATTAGATAACCAAATATAAATATAAATCATATAACCATGAATAAATATGAATCAGATAACCAAGTATAAATATAAATTAAAGAACCAAATATATGTACCCATACTCATTCATGGGTTAATTAGAACTCCTTCGCATAAAATCCCTTCATTATGATCATTGCGAGTGGAATGTACATCATCAACTTCATTATCATCCATTAAAGCAGGCACTTGTGTTAAGAAAGAAGGTATCTCAGAAATTGCAAGAGTTGAATCTTCAATTTCATCACTACCTATTTTTCCTTGTAGGACCACCGACCACTTTTTGTTAGAAGGATCTTTGATATAGAAAACTTTTTTGCATGGTCGGCCATGATGAAAGGCTCATTCTTATGACCTACCTTGTCAACGTCCACTAGTGTAAATCCCATTTCATCGGTATATACGCCACCATTGCTGTTTACCCAATTACATTTAAAAATGGGCACTTTAAATTTACAGTAATCAAGCTCCCAAATCTCTTCGATAACACCAAAGTAAGCAACGGATGCGAGTACGGGTTTTTTATCTTTTGAACTAGAAAAGTGCATTGAAGAAGCCATGACCATAACACCACTATTTTGCACAGTACTCTTGTCATCTTGCGACTTTGTGGAAAAGGAAAAATTATTTATGTTGTACCCGTTCCAACAAAAGACATCAAAGTTAGGGTAATTTGCTAGCCATCTCAAAGTATCAGATGCGCTTGCATCTTTATTAATCTCTGATTTAAACCATTCATTGAATGTCTTGTTATGCTCTTTCAATAACCATAATTCATCCCTTCGAGGGTTTTTGGCCTTTACTAGCTTTTGATGAGAAGACAAGTAAGGTAGTACTTCATCTGTGTTATTCAAAATATAAAAATGTGCTTGAAGCACTTCCTCTCGACCCATGCTCTTAATGTTTATACCTCTACCCTTACCCTGACATCTCCATGCATATCGAGACTTTGGTAGCCCTACAGGTTTTGCTTCTGACAAGTAGTCTGAACAAAACTCAATAGCTTCTTCTGTGACGTATCTTTCGATAATGGATGCTTCGGGACGATATTGGTTCTTCACATATCCTTTCAAGATCTTCATGTATCGCTCGATTGGGTACATCCACCTTAAATAAACGGGACCACATAATCTAATCTCCCTCACTAGATGAACAATTAAGTGAACCATGATATCAAAGAATGAGGGCGGAAAAAACATCTCCAACTGACACAAGATAATAGCAGCCTCATTTTCCAACTCGTCCAATTTTTGAGGGTCAATGACTTTACCACATATAGTATTGAAGAACAAGCACAACCTAGTTATGGTATGTCGGACATCTTTTGGCAAGATGCCGCGTATAGCAACAGGTAGTAGTTGTTGCATCAACACGTGGCAGTCATGAGACTTCAAGCCAACTAATTTGAGATCTTTCATTGAGACAAGACTCTTTACATTTGAAGAGTAACCCTGTGGCACTTTGATTCCCCTTAGGCACTCGCAAAGGCTTATTTTCTCTTTTTTTGACAAGGTATAACATGCTGGAGGCAAATATGTGCCTTTACCTCTTGCCACTGGATGTAACTGCTCTCTTATGCCCATCTCAAGCAAATCCAAACGAGATTTGATGCAATCCTTTGTCTTGCCTTTAATGTTAAGAAGCGTCCCGATGACACTATCACAGACGTTTTTCTCGACGTGCATGACATCAAGACAATGCCTTACATCAAGACAAGACCAATATGGAAGATCAAAGAATACAGACCTCTTCTTCCACTTGCAATTGGTATTCTCATTTGACTTCTTCTGCTTTTTTCTGAATACAACATTGATGTCCTTAACCACTTGATAGACTTCTTCTCCGGTCAAGGCATTCGGAGCAATGTCATTTTCCTGGCACCCGTTAAAAGCTTTTTTCAACCTACGATAGGAGTGATTACGTCTTAGAAATTTACGATGCCCAAGGTAAACAGTTTTTCTTCCATGTTTTAGTTGATGGTGGGACGTGCCTTCTGCACAAATAGGACAACCTTTATGTCCTTTAACACTATACCCAGACAAGTTCCCATATGCTGGGAAGTCATTGATCGTGCAAAATAGCATCGCTCGCAGCTTAAATGTTTCATTAGAATACCCGTCAAACACATCCACACCTTGATCCCACATTTTTCTCAAGTCTTCAACCAACGGGCTAAGATAAACATCTATGTCATTACCTGGTTGTCTTGGGCCAGAAATCATCATAGATAACATAACATACTTGCGTTTCATGCACAACCAAGGAGAAAGGTTGTAAATTACAATGAGAACGGGCCACGAACTATGATTTGTACTTAAGTTACCATATGGATTCATCCCATCTGAAGCAAGCGCGAGTCTAAGATTTCTTGGCTCGACGCCAAAATCCGGAAACAAACGATCAACTTTCTTCCACTGCAAAGAATCGGCTGGATGGCGAAGCTGTCCGTCACATTTCCTCTCATCTGCATGCCATCTAATGTTCTTTGCATCTTTTGCATTAGCAAATAAGCGTTGGAATCTAGGTATTATTGGAAGATACCACAAAACCTTTGCGGGAGAACCTTTTGTGACATCATCATCATCGCTACTAGATTCACCAGTCTTCACTTTGTAGCGCGAAAGATTGCACGTGGGACACTTGTGCAACTTCTCAAAATCATTTCGATACAATATGCAATCATTGGGGCATGCATGTATTTTCTTATACCCCACACCCAACGGACACAATATCTTCTTCGCATCATAGGTACGATTCGGCAATGTGTTACCTTCGGGAAGCATGTCTTTCAACAACTCAAGTAATTCAGTGAAGCCCTTATCGGTCCACCCATTTATTGCCTTCAGATTGATCAATCTTATCGTCGCAGACAACCGTGTGTATTTTTTGCATCCCAAATACAGAGGCTCTTCTTTGTCTTTGCATAGAGTATCATACACATGCACTTGCTTAAAAGATTCAGGACCGATGTCACGGATCATATCCTCCATTCGGTCATTCATATCTTCATCGACTTGCACTCTTCTGGACACACTTGGGGTGTCTCTTGATTCACCATGCCATATCCATGTGGTGTAACTCATGCAGATCCCATGAACAAAGAGATGGTCCTTTATTACGGAAAGTGATTGTGGGGTCTGATTAACACAAATAACACAAGGACAAGAAATTTGACAACAGTTTTGGGAAGCTTTGCTTGAGCAAAATTTAGAAACTCTTCAACTCCTTTCGCATACTCATCACTCAGACGATTGCTTTGCATCCAGCTACGATCCATGGCTATGATCCAAGTAAGTACTTAATGTCAGACACGTATAGGTTCAGTTACTAGACTTGGGTATTAAAATGGAAATAATAGTTCCTTCTAAATTTACTATGAGTTTAGTGACAATAACTAACAACAAAGCAAACTTGACACAAAATTCATGTTAGTTAACTCCATGAGGGAGCATTATTGATTCAATAATAGTCCCTTTTGTTTTTGAAGATTATCATTACTAGAAGAAATGCATGTAGAATGCACCCTTCAACTTCAATCAAAGTCCCAAAATGCACCTTTCTATGTGCAATATAGCCAACCATTTTAGTTAAAATCAAAGTAACAAAATGCACCCTTAATTATTGAAATCCAGTTCAAAACTAACAGCTCAATTATTTAAGCTTGATAACACAATCTAGTCCTAAAATCAAATGAAACAAAATTACTTACTTGTTTTTCCAGTAAGTCTGAAATGTTTATCCAACATTTTCTAGGGATATCCTTTCGTTTGCCTTTTGCCTTATCTGTTTATGTTTCAATTGGTTTTAGTTTATTATCATGGATAATGTTAGGAAGCTAGGGAAGAATACCAGTAATTCTTTATTGAGTACTGAATGAAAGAATTACAGAATGCTTCCTAACATTATCCATGATAATAAACTAAAACCAATTGAAACATAAACAGATAAAGCAAAAGGCAAACTGAAGAATATCCCTAGAAAATGTTGGATAAACATTTCAGACTTACTGTATAGAGGTAAACAGATAATCCAACATTTTCTAGGCAAACTGAAGAATATCCCTAGAAAATGACTTGTTTTTGCTATTTTAATGCCCCATTTTCAAGTACTTGTATTTAAATCAATTCCAATCGAATTCACAGCCATCAATAGAGGTAAAAAAAGTTAAAACAAGCAAATTCATGCATTCATTCTTTTAATTCCAAATATGTAAGATTCAGCATGCAATTTCACCCAAACACATTCAAACACTTTTTCAGCTCAACTATCAATTCATCATGCATTTATTCATCATTTCATCATCTCATCTAAAAAATTAATCACATGCACTCAAGGTTTTAGAATACATCCACTATTAGAGCTAACATCAAACTAAAGGAAACACAGAGGGTGAAGAACTCACCTATGAAGCTGAACGCCAAAGTGTAAGCAAGACCAGTTGCAGAAATATCACCAACTCAAAAGCTCCTAAAACCTTCATCCCGTGATTCCATCATCAAATAACCTGAGTATTGAATTATAGAAAAAAAAGTTTAACGAAAGTTTAATATACTAAATTTTTGAAACACGTTTGAGATAAAGAAAACGTTAACCTGAGTGAAGAGGGATACGGCGGAGTGAAGCGGGATGCGACGGAGAACGAAGGAGGAAACTGAGAACGAAGAGATGCGACGGATGCGACGGAGAACGAAGGAGGATTTGCTTCCAACGAAGGGGATTTGCTTCCAACGAAGGGGATTTGCTGCGAACGAATGGGATGAGAACGAGTGAGCTGCGAGGGATGAGAACGAAGAGGGATTTGCTGCGAGTGAGGTGCGAACGAAGGGATGCGACGGAAGTGAGCTGCGAACGAGGGGATGCGACGGAAGTGAGCTGCGAACGAGGGGATAAGACGGAAGTGAGCTGCGAGGATGCGACGGAGGAAACTGAAAGGGATCGTGAAAGGGAGCTGCGAACGAAGTGATAGGGGTGATTAGGTCAAGGGGGATTGTGAAAGTGAGCTGTGAGAGGGAAAGTGAAAAAACACGGGGGGAATTGTGAAAATGTTAACCAAACAGACATTCTGAATCGGTTGTTTAAAGAACCGATTCTGAATGTAGCTATTCAGAATCGGTTATTCAGTTAACCGATTCCAAATGTCTAAATTGTCAAATTTTGAATCGGTTGTTTAAACAACCGATTCAAAATGTCTAAAAAAATCTGCCACACTCCCATTTAATTGCAATTTTGCCACCGCGTCCACATTTTGAATCGGTTATCCACATAACTGATTCAAATTAGTGCTTTTTAAAGCACATTTTGTAGTAGTGTCACTCACTTTTATCATTATTGGGTCACACTCTCACATCATCTTTTAATTTTTTTTTCACTTTAAAACTTACTTTTCTCTTTCCTATCTCTCACTCTTTCCACTTCTCTCTACTATCAACATAATCAAACAACCCACTACCAAAAATCTTTTTAAATTTTTTTTTAAAAAGTCAATATATACAAACAACCTAATACCAAAAATACCAAATTATCCTCCACTTTTGTCTCAATCCTAAGGATAAAATGTCATTTAAAATTATTTCCTCTCACTCACTTTTATCATTAGTGGGTCACACTCTCGCATCATCTTTTAATTTTTTATTTCACTTTAAAACTTACTTTTCTCTTTCCTCTCTCTCACTCTTTCCACTTCTCTCTACTATCAACATAATCAAACAACCCACTACCAAAAAAAAAATTTAAATATATTTTTTGTAAAAATCAATATATACAAACATCCTACTACCAAAAATACTAAATTATCCTCCACTTTTCTCTCAATCATAAGGATAAAAAGGTCATTTCAAATTATTTCCTCTCACTTTTTTCTCTCACTCACTTTTATCATTAGTGGGTCACAGTCTCATATCATCTTTTAATTTTTTGTTTCACTTTAAAACCTACTTTTCTCTTTCCTCTCTCTCACTCTTTCCACTTCTCTCTACTATCAACATAATCAAACAACCCACTACAAAAAATCTTTTATTTTTAGTTTATCTACTATCATCTACTATCTACTATCAATATCAATATATCAATATATACAAACAACCCACTACCAAAAATACTAAATTATCCTCCACTTTTCTCTCAATCCTAAGGATAAAAATGTCATCTCAAATTATTTCCTCTCACTTTTTTTTCTAACTCCCTTTTATCATTAGTGGGTCACACTCTCACATCATATTTTAATATTTTATTTCACTTTAAAATCTATTTTTCTCTTTCCTCTCTCTCACTCTTTCCACTTCTCTCTACTATCAACATAATCAAACAAGCCACTACCAAAAATCTTTTTTTTTTTAAATTTATTTTTTGTAAAAATCAGTATATACAAACAACCTATACTACCAAAAATACTAAATTATCCTCCACTTTTCTCTCAATCCTAAGGATAAAAATGTCATTTCAAATTATTTCCTCTCACTTTTTTCTCTCACTCACTTTTATCATTAGTGGGTCACACTCTCACATCATCTTTTAATTTTTTATGACACTCACTTTTATCATTAATGACACTAATTCTTCTGTTCATTTTCACGTTGCTAAAGCTACCTGTTTCCTCAGCTAGATAACAATGCAAAAGGGGGGCACTTATTAATACCCAAAATATGCTAAGTAGTTGGCCGAGGAAGAACCTAACTGAGGAAAAGGCTTGGTCGAGTGGATATAAGCCAAGGCACTCATATATGGAGCAAGAAGATGAGTTTATTGCCTATTGGGCTTGATTTACCTTATTCTCCTAATTTTTATCTTATTATTTCTATTTATAGCAACCACATAACCAATGATGGTAGCCTTGGTGGAGTATGGCTAAGGGTAGAATTAAAGTTCATTGAAGCTAGCTAGGAGCATTAGTGAATAAATGCTTGCCAAGGAAGGCAAGGAATAGATAAGAACAAGGGAATTTGGCAGAAAAGGGCCTAAGTATACGTGCTTAAAGACAATCAGGGGCTAAAATGCCAAAGGTATGATGATGATTGCTGACCAGCAGCAACTCGGCTAAGGGAATGCTCTGCTGGAAGATAACTCGGTTAAGGAGCTAGTGGCTAAGGACAAAACAGGTTGCATAGATGAGGATGTTTTGGCTGAGGTGAAGAGCTTGCGTGGGAAGCAAGTATTCAATGCACGTGGATACTTAGACCGATAAATCGGTTGAAGGAAACGAGGGAGAAGTGCCATGGAAATAGGAGTGAAGGGAAACTACCCACTATCCGTGCTAGTGGACGTTGTGGAGCATGTCTCCTAGTTTTTTAGGGTGTAGGTGCGATATTGTACGTTGATCATAGCTGATCCCACGGTGGTTAAAATGTAGGCTAGTAGTAGTGGCCAACAGAGACCATGCATATATCTATGTGTGTGTGTATAGACTATACATTTGTAAACACACAACCAATCAAACATCTACACTTTTCAAAGTCTTTACTTTCTTTTATTCGCATTTACCTTATCTTTATACTTTTCGCTTGGTCCAATTCGCGTTCCTATCACCTAACCTAACACTCTTTAGAGGAGTTAGGGAACACATAGTTGAGGAACAAAGTTCCTCCCTCAGTGCAATCGTCTGAAGTCAGGGGAATCAAAAGGCTCAAACTTCTAGCTGATCCCATCAGCTAAAAGAGAGAGTTTGGCGACAACACGTGTATTACATTTATTGTTATTTATTAGTCTTATTTTTTATTGTTTATTATTAGTATTACTCTTTTTGTTAAAAGAAAGATAGGGAGTAGATTATGCATCACCTCCATTGTAGCCAAAAAAATGCATCACCTTCACAACTTCTTTTTGACTCAAGAAAGTAACCTCCGCAACTAGTTAACTACTATTTTCTATTGTTTTTAATGCTGAGCAACACATCCATACATTTGAATTTGCTTGTAGAAGCATTTATTTTTAAGTTAAGCCGGAGCATGTGCCAACAAGACCAACTCCAATGCTTGTTTTCTTTAAGCAATAGTCGCACAACTTAAGCAATGAGTTAAGAAATATGCATTTGAGTTTCTCTTAGGTTGAACTTGGGATATCCATTTTGCAAGTGGTGCTTACCACTTTGTCCGCAGATAAAAGAAAATACACTCTCTTTAATAAAGGGCTCTAAATCAAGATGTACCCTCTAGTTCTCTCAACTGAGCAATCTCAAGATGTTGAAGTGGAGCAGCATGTGGTCATGACCACATCCTTCATTAGAAAGCAGATTGATATGGGTATACATGACATCATGTACCAAGTCTCTCAATAAATGACTGACATAATCAAACCTATGGTGCACAATGAAGTGCAACAAGCTAGAAAGCATGAAAATAGAGGAATTACTCAGAGTAGTAGCTCAGCTGGTTTCGGTACCCCTGGCAAGGGGTGCCTATGAATATAGTGGGGAATTCACAACAAGCTTCATTGTACGATGCTATAATAGGGCCACAACAGGTGATTTCATCCCATGTAACTCCTAACCTTGGTTTTTCTCAGCCAAGCAACTTAGCCACTATCAACACTGGGAGAAAGTACGTGGCGAATGTTACCACTAGCTCGAATATTTTTCAACATGGACAGGTGAAAATGGCTAGAACACCACCTGAGGCCATAGGGAAGATTGGTATGCCACAGGGACCCCCAGATGGACCCCCTATGAAGGCTAACAATCCACCTTATGCAGGGGGCAGCCCTTTGTCCTGGAAGCAGGAATTGGTAGGGTCTGGTATAGCTACTATCCGAATTACCATACCTGGGCTCCAAAGCCACCTGGTTCGACTAGTTTTCCACCTAACCAACCTTACTCTAAAGAAGTTGTTCAACCTCCGATGGCATCATTTCCATCACAATAGGTGTTAGGCAACACTAATGAGCAGACATGGAACATTGTTCCATCTTACCAAGTTAGCCGGCCTCCCATGCATGGAATTGGCTTTGTTAATCCTGGCCAAGTTTTCTCCATGTTAGACATTGGCAAATATCCCACCGGTACCTGCTCAGGTAGGAATGCAAAGCACCCTAGATCAACTATGGCGTTCATCTGTGCCAGCCGATCCAAAGCCTTTAGGGTCCCAACTCCTGGATCCTACAATTATTGCAAACAAATCAGGAAGCATTTTGGTGTTCAATTGAAGCCTCTTGATAGACCCATAGACCCCAAACTTTGCTACCTTTTCTGGAGAAGCCTTGCCCTGCGAGGATGGACAGACGGGTGCCTCTGCCTAGCGAATTTAAGACCCCGGACTTTGCTACCTTTTTCGGAGAAGATGGAAAGTCTACCATGGCACACATCGGCCGATTATGGAGAAGAAAACCAAAATTTATTCCATAAGCTGCAGTTATTCCCTTTATGTTTGATAGGAACGACTGTTACATGGTATTCCCCCTTCCACCAAATTCAACTCAAACTGGGCAGGCAACGAAAGGTGCTTCCATGATAGGTTCCATTGGCGTCAACCTGAGGTCATTGATGCTGACCTCATGAATTTAAGCCAGAAGGTTGATGAGGCAATAGTCGATTTCATTGAAAGATTCAAAAAGAGGGGCTGGCGAATGCCCAATGCAATTCCCTGAGTCACAATGTACTACTATGACCATTACTAGAATGCACCCAAACCGAGAGAGTTCACACCAAAACCAAAAGCCAAATCCTTAGGGTTAGTTCATAGTTAAGTTGTCTAACTTTAAATAAAAATGGGACAAAAAAGAATATAGAGATATTTTAGGCTAAAGTGCTCTCGGGGTCCCTTATCTTTATTTAAAGTAACGAATTAGTCCTTTATGTTTTTTTTGTCCCAAATAAGTCCTTTATCTTTCAAATTTTTGACACATAAATCCTTTTCCGTTAACAGTGCTGATTTATGTGCCAAAAAAAAAGGATTTATGTGTTAAAAATTTGAAACATAAAGGACTGATTTGGGACAGAAAAGGATTTATGTGTCAAAAATTTAAAACATAAAGGACTGATTTGGGACAAAAAAAAGATAAAGGACCAAATCGTTACTTTAAATAAAGATAAGGGACCCCGAGAGCACTTTAGCCGATATTTTATCATCTTAACTAGTAGTTGAGATAAAAGAACTTTTAGAATAACTTCATAATTAAGTTAACATATAATCTAATATTGTAGAATTAATTAATTAGTTTAATTACTTTAAACAAATAGATGAGATAGGTATTTTTTTTTATAAATTTAATGTCCCGAACATTTTGTCTTTTCACCCTTGGAACACTTCACAGTTGAGTGAGTTTCGCTTTGCCCGCTCCCTTGATCTCATTTCCAATTTGTTGTTTGTTTCAACTGCAACCAAAACTCTGTCAGGTTTCTCTTTGCCCTCTTCCTTGATCTCATTTCCAGTTTGTTTCAATTGTAAGCAAAACTCTTTGTTAGAGTGAGAGATGGAGAAATCTACGGTTGTGATTGCATCTACGACAAATGAGGTGATAAAGGTAAACAAACAATTATATATCCCTAATGATCTTTCCTTATCCATTCTCTCTAAACTGCCTTTAAAATCGTTGAAGCGATTTGGGTGTGTTCAGAAATCATGGGCCATCTTACTTGAAAACCCTAATTTCATGAGCATGTACCGCAAAAATTTCTTATCTGACGATCATTCTTATTATGATGGTACATCCATCCTCTTACATCAAACTACTAGTGGTGGTTGCGGAAGTTGTAATGTTGAAGACAACTATGCATTGTATTCTTTTTCTGGTAAGAGGTTTGAGAATATTGTCAAATTAGATTGGCCAGATCCATTTCCAGAGGGTGACCATGGTTTTAATATTTGGGGTTCTGGTTGTAGTAATGGCATACTTTTGCTTGTATGTAGATCCCAAGAAAATATTGTATTGTGGAACTTAGCCACCAAGGAATTCAAGGTCATTCCCCAGAGCCCTCTAGATTCTGTACCTTACTGGGAAGCTGTGAGTGATGCCCATCGATTTGGTTATGATCCTATTAGAGATGACTATAAGGTCATTCGACACATAAGATTTTTTCCAACAACTAATCGTGACAGTGATGGGATGCTATGGGAAGAGGTTGTCGATGGCAATAGGTTTGGTTATGAATTTATTAGAGCTGATTATAAGGTGATTCGGCGTGTACAATTTACTTCAAGAAATAATTGTTACCTTGATATGATTCCATGGGGATATGTGGTAGAGAAAGAATTTGTATCTTATGACTCTCTATGGGAGATATATAGCCTTAGAAGTAACTCCTGGAAAAAGCTTGATATCGATATGCCTCTTTCTTATGATGACCAAGAAGTGTACATCGATGGAATGTGTCACTGGTGGGGTAAAAGTGAAGCACATAATGAAACATGTTTGGTGTCATTTGACTTGGGGAATGAGGTGTTCTGTACAACACCCATACCCTCAAACATGGATGATAGTTCTAATTTTATAATGGACTCGAAGCAGTTGATGGTACTAAATGGATCTATTGCTATGATCTTAAAACATATTGAGACAGACACTTTTCACATATTTATTTTGGGTGAAATTGGTTTCAAGGAATCTTGGACTAATGTCTTTAATGTTGGGCCATTACTTTGGGTTGATCATCCTATTGGAGCAGCAAACAAAGGAGACATATTCTTCAGAAAAAGCGATGGTGGAATAGTGTGGTTTGATTTAGGTACTCAGAAGATTGAGGAGCTTAGTTTTATTGCAAGTGGAACTTGTATCAAGATAATATCTTTTAAAGAAAATCTTCTTCCATTGGGAGGAACAGGTAATTAAATTTGTTCTTGTTTCCTTGTAGAGGTATATGAATATTGTTATAAGAAGTTTTTACCTTGTATGAAAAAGACTTGTCAATTGCGCATATAATTATTATAATCAAGTATATGCTGAATCAATGAAACCAGTTGAGCATATAAGTCTTACTTTATCAGCTTTATTTTGATTTTTGAAGTATCACTCTCTTTCTATTTGCAAACATATTTAGTTTCTATTTCATTTATAATAATGATCTTTTTCCTTTAGTGAACAACCCCTAGTATCATGTAGTATAAAATGATAAGTTAATGTGCAATGTCTCTCTCTTTAAACTCCATTATACTCTCTCTACTTGAGGATGTTAGCATAGTGGTGACTACCCATGTTGTAATTCCAAGGGACCATGACTAAATTCTTATTGTAATATATGTTAGCAACCTGATATGATATCTTTTTTGTTAGTCTCAAATGCTTTTGTTTAGCAAGTTTTTAAAATTATATTCAAAGACTGAAAATTATTTAGGAATAAGATAAAGTGTTTCTTTATGCTAGGGGAGTACCAACGAGCCAATGACCAGGAGCACCAAAAGGCTGAGAGGGCCTGAAGTTACATTTGTGGAGGGTAAGTTCAATTCTTTGCTTGGACTAGGATTTGAAGAGATATATAGATGTTTACACTATACACTTTAGGACTTATTTATCATCTTGTTATTGTTATAGATGTTTACATATGATCTGTAATGAATGCTTTTGTGGTGACACAATTTTGACTAGCATGTTTCTTAGTTCTAATGATTTTGCTGTTGTTAAAATTGAAAGGAAGTGCTGAGGAGAATAAGGAATATTCACCGGAGGTCACAAATGGAATTAAGAGCAAGATATTTTTCTTAGTTTTTTCTATTTTGTAATAATACCTTTCCTAGTGTATGGTGTTGCTTACTTTCTATGGTAGTATTGGATCCTCTTCCAAATTATCATTGAATCATTTTATTTCTTGATCAAGTACTGTTTAATTTATTGCTTTTCTCAGCTTTTATGGCTATTGCCTTTTATAACTCAATCATATTTTTCACTTTCTTTAAGATAGTATCGACTATCGAAGCATTTGCTGAGTACCTTGCTTATTTTTTTCCTTCTTTCCTTCCTTTGTTTCACTGGCATGGTGACTAAATGTGTCTTCCTTCCTTTGAAAACTCTGAGTCAGGTAGTAATTCTTTCATTTGTTCTTTGAATTCAAGCAATCTTGGCTTATGGATCATAGGTTCTAGTGTTAGTGTTCATATATGTTGCTTTCTCAAACACTATAAAAACTATGTGCCAATTAAACCTATCAATATAAAGTTGCCAAATGCAAACATAAAGAAAATGCTAGAATTAAAGTATTTGTTCAGATTTCTTCTAAATTGTATATTTCTGATGCATTATATGTGCCAAATTTTGCCTAAATTTGATTTATGTTCCTAAACTCATGATTGATCTAAATATGAGTGTCCTTCTCAACATACCTAACGATTAGTCCTATTACAAAACTTACCATGGTGATATTGTTGCTAGTTGTTGCTTCTCTGAAGAATTCGATAGCTCTTGCGGATTTTTCTTCTTACCAATTAGTGCTACAAAAGAGGATGTGAACGCTTTTGGTAATCTTCCATTAGTATGAAACTGTTCCATTACCCCAAGAATATCCTCCTTAATGGTGCTCCAACAAGATTTGATGAAATTAAAATTGAATCCATCGGGCCCCCGGCTCTTGTTTCCTTCACAACCCCATACCGCTTCCTCCACTTCCTCAATAGTAAACGGGAGAGTCATTCTTTGCGCTTCTTCCGGTGACATTGTCTTGAACTCCACATTGTCTAAGGTCGGCCTACCCTGATGTTCTACCGAGAATTGATTCTTGAAGTGTCTTCTCACCTCTCCTTTAATTTCCCCAACTTCTCTTAGCCATTCCTCTCCCACTTTGAGCATCTCTATTTGATTCTTTCTTTCTCTATACTTGATAGTATTATGGAAAAAATTTGTGTTACCATCCCCTTGTTGAATCCACTCACTCCTAGCCTTCCGAGCTAGCAAAGACTCCTTATGATGCAGTTCATTAATAATCTACTATCTATCTTTTACTATCTACTATAATCTACTAATCAACTAAAATAATCAATTGAAACTACGAGATAACTACAATGATATATAAAAAAAACACGAGATAACTGCACTAATATATAAAAGGCTAAATTGCTCTTTTGGCTCTTTATCTTTGGGGTTGTGGTCACTTTGGCCCTTTATCTTTTTTTTTCTCATTTTAGACCCTCATGTTTTTTGTGTGTGTCATTTTGGCCCCTGCCGTTATGTTTATATTTTTTGTAGCAAATTTTTAAGGACGAAAATGAAATCAATTAAAAACATAAGGGCCCAAAATGAAATCAATTAAAAACATAAAGGACTAAAATGAAATCAATTAAAAACATAAGGGACTAAAATGATAACGGCAGGGGCCAAAATGACACACAATAAACATGAGGGTCTAAAATGAGAAAAAAAAAGATAAAGGGCCAAAGTGACCACAGCCCCAAAGATAAAGGGCCAAAAGAGCAATTTAGCCTATATAAAAAAAAACACAGGATTAATATTTGTCTTTGATAATTAAAATTTTTGAAGACTGCTATAAACCTACTATCTAAAAAACAAGAAGATTTAATGACTATTTAAACTACTGATTAATATTTAAAACAAATATTTCTTATTGATAATCTACTATATATCTCTCTTTTACTATCTACTATAATCAACTAAAATAATCAATTGAAACTACGAGATAACTGCACTGATATATAAAAAAACACGGGATAACTGCACTAATATATAAAAAACACGAGATTAATATTTCTCATTGATAATTAAAATTTTTGAAGACTGCTACTACAAACCTACTATCTAAAAAACAAGAAGACTTAATGACTATTTAAACTAATAATTAATATTTAAAACAAATATTTCTTATTGATAATAATCTACTATCTACTATAATCTACTAATCAACAAAAATAATCAATTGAAACTACGAGATAACTGCACTGATATATAAAAAAACACGGGATAACTGCAGTCATATATAAAAAAACACGGGATTATTATTTGTCATTGATAATTATAATTTTGGAAAACTACTATAAACCTACTATCTAAAAAAACAAGAAGGCTTAATGACTATTTAAACTGATTAATATTTAAAACACACGTGACATATATTTGTCACTAATGCCTTAAAAAGGACAAATAATTGTCACTAATATATAAAAAACACGGGATAAATATTTCTTATTGATAATCTACTATCTATCTTTTACTATCTACTATAATCTACTAATCAACTCAAATAATCAATTGAAACTATGAGATAATTGCACTGATAAATAAAAAAACACGGGATAACTGCACTGATATATAAAAAAATACAGGGATAACTGCAATGCTATTTATAAAAACACGGGATAGCTGAACTGATATATAAAAAACACGGGATAACAACACTGATATATAAAAAGCACTGCACTGATATATAAAAAACACGGGATAAATGCACAGATTGTTTTTAAATGATACTTTTACATTTTTAGATTTTAATATTTATCTAGTTTTTAATTGAAACTTCTTTTTTATCTACTTTAAATATGTATTTATTTTCACAGGGTAATGTTCAGATTATTTAAATACTGTTTAAGTTCATCCATAAAAAGAACACGACACGCACGGGTATCCTACTAGTTTGTATAGAAAACTAATAGGGAAGCTGTTATATTTGACAGATACGAGGCCTGACATCACATTTGATGTTCAACAATTGAGCCAACATGTAATTAAATTCCCCTACTATCACTCACTTCAATGCAGCCTAAAGAGTTGTTGTTAGTTACTTAAACATGAGTCCTGGCTGAGGTTAATTTATTATTTCCAATATATTTGGTCTCATAGTTGTTTAGGTTTTCTGGTGCTGACTAGACCAATTGTGTTGATAATAGGAAATCAATTACATGATATTGTGTATTTTTGGGCTTATCTCATGTGTCATAGAGAACAAAGAAAAAAAATATCAAGGCCCTCATTTGAAGCATAATGTTGTGCTTTGTCCACTGCCACTTGTGAGCATCAATAGCGTTTATTCTTACTTGAGGAATTGAGAGTAAAATGTGATAGGCTTCAGCATTATTTCAAAGCTTGGAATGATAAATATTTCTCATGGTCCAACTTGCGAAGGGGTGTTAAAAGTGAAAGAAATGCTGAGGAGAGTAAGGAATATTCATTGGAGGTTACAAAATGGAATTAAGAGCAATGTTTGGTAACATAAGCTATAAGCTTCTTATCTTCTTCACGTGTCCATTGTCCCTTCTTCAACCCTACTTTGCTCATTTCAAAAGATACAAATTGATATAAGAAACCTGAATAATATTATGCTTGTTGTTCTAATATATGCTGCAACTGTCCAATAGGAAGTAGCCCTATACCTGTGGCATATTTATGAACTATAATAAAGTCTCCGTAATTTGTAGGTGAATATTTGTAGGACCTATATATCTTCAAATGAGCTTATTATAAGAATGCAAATAAGGAAACGGGAAAATAACTAAAACTGTGTTGTTTGATTTTTCCATCCAATCTTGGCCAAGAGAATCTTTATTAATATATTCATCTATCACATTTATGAAGATGGGGTCGGGATTGAAGTGGTAGGTAATTTCATTGTTCGCTAGCTTGTTAATTATGATTTAAGTGACTCGATACTTTTAATGAAATACAAATTTCTGCCAGTGCTTAGGAGAAAAAAAATTTACATTGACTAATACTGAGTTTGTCACCTCAGAAATTGAACCCAGGAGCACCAACTCGACACCCTATGTCTCGGGATAACTTATGTCACTAGGCCAAGAGTGTTGTTTCAAGTGGAAAATAGTTTTACTTCTGCATGCATGCTTTAATTATTAATTATTAATTATTAATACTTCTAAAAATCTTGCTCAAAAGAGATGTTTCTCTTCCAACTCTAGATTTTCAAGGAAGTGTATATATTATTAAAGGCTAAATAATTATTTTCATCGCTTAATTGACGAATGCGTTGAAATTTCAAAAACATTTTTGAATGAGTTTTCTTTTAGTAATTTGGAAATTAAACTCACTAATAAAAAGCACCTTTGAATACGAACTAACTAACTAAAGAGGCATTCAACAACCAAACTAATTAGCAAAAGGCAAATTCAAGGATTTTGTTTGCGATTTGTATGCATTTAAGACTATAGTGACGACGCCTCACACATTTATGGTCTAAAAGTAAGGGTATGGACGGAACAACTTTATATGTACACTCACACATTTATGGTCTAAAAGTAAGGGTATGGACGGAACAACTTTATATGTACACTGTTTGATTTGAAAAGTGGTTATGATACTCAGTGACGGATCCAAAAAATTTAAGCACACTGGGGGCAATATTTATATACAATACAATTGTTCTTTGCGGTTTTTCATATTTTGGAAACATTGGATGATTTTCTCATTGTCAACAGTTTCAAAAAAATCCATCTTTATATAAGTGACTAAACAAGGGATTACTGCCGTAGACGTAGTGTGGGTCAGCTTCATTCCTTCAATTGAGATTGTGGATTAAATGTGAGGGAGTTGAGGAAATTTTTTGGGAGAAGACGAATGTATACAGAGAAGAGAGAAGTAGAGTAACGAGGGGAAAGGAAATAATTGTTGTTTTTTAGGGTGAGTGGGTGAAATTAAAGTGTGGTAGTGGTGGGCCATAGTATGTGGGAATTGAGGTGTGAGAGAAGTTTCACACTTTTACCGAGAGTGGAATAAAAAATAAGAGACTACTTTCTATATAATCAAAACATATGTTAGCATATTTATAATTTTAGACATCCCCAAATTTTGACATTTGTCACAATTAAGGGGCAAAAAAGACAATTCACCACATAAAGACAAAATACTACAGTATCACTACAGTGCGCTACAGTGTTGTTTCTGATGCGCTACACTTCCGCTTATGTCACTCTACAGTACGCTACAGTAACGTTTCTGACGCGCTACGGTATGAATACATTATTTTAAAATACAATTTTTTTCATAAAAAAAAACTGATTTTTTTTATAAATTTATACACTGTTTTTTTATTTTTTTAAAAAAACAGTTGTCAATAATTTTATAAAAACAATTAGTCACAATAAATCAATTTTCACTATTTTTATAATCTACTCAAACTAGTAAAATTAATAAAATAATTAGTCACTATAAATCTATAGTCACTATCCATTGTCAAAAAAATAATTGTAAAAAAACTTTAACCCCTACCAAAAATTACAAAATAACTACTAAAACTAATCAATTTAACTACTTTTGTTAAAATCAATCAATTTAACCACTACAAAAAATTACCAAATAAATATTTTATAATTACTAAAAAAGAGTAAAATGTCAATGGGAATGCCAACGGGAGTGGCAACAAGAGCGCCAATGGGAGTGGCAACGAGAGCGCCAACGGGAGAGGCCACGGGAGTGGCAACGATAGGGGGACAAAAAAGTGAGGGACAAATTACTGATTGAAAACTGCAATCAGAAGCTGCAACTGGCACAGCAAAAAGACAAAAAATAGCAAATTTTAAAACCAGCTTTTTTTTTCAGTTTTTTTTCCAGTTTTTTTTTTCAGTTTTTCTTTCCATAAAAAATCACTTTTTTGTCAGTTTTTTTTACTAAAAACATAATTTTTTTAACTATTTCTATAATTTACTCAAACTACTAAAATTAGTCAATTTAACTACTACCAATTGTCAAAAAAACCATACCTCTAACAATAGTTTCAAAATTATTTATTCCAAAAAAATAAATTATTAAATTAATATCACACTCTGTGAACACCCAATTTTAACCGGTGCATTTTTTTTATTATTTACTTTTTCTTTTACGAAAAATAATAAAATAAATCCCTTTGAATAAATATTTGGTTTGTGCGCGTGTTCGCCGCGCCGTTGTTTTAGCGTTTCATCGTGTTTAGTCCGACATGTTTTGTCGCGTTTCCTTTTAGTTCCCTTTTGTTTAGTAATAATAATAGTAATAATAAAATAGGAGGTGTGTGAAAAAATTTTATTTACAAAGTGTCTAGTTACACATGGCCCAAACATATGCCAAAATTACAAAAAAAAAACAGCCTCAAATGGGCCCAAAAAAAAATCCTCTACACCTAACTGTCAAAAAAAAAGGGGGAAAGGCCCAAATAAACCCTAATCTCTGCCAGCAACCGTACGCGCCTCCTGCTCCTGAGTTTGCTCTGCAAGCTTGCTCCAGCTGCCCAAGCACCTGAAAAATAGCCAATTCAAATCAGCAGCTAAAAAAAGGGGGAAGGTTGAGTCAGCCCTGAGTCAGCTACTAGCTGTCCAGAGACAATGCAATTAATCAGTAATCAAAAACATTAATTTTCGGTTTCAAAACTATTGCTATAAAATGCTAATCTGAAAACCAGAGGGGGAGAGAGGACTGAAAAAACACAGCAATTTTCACAAAAAAATTTCACACAGGAAATTCTGGGAAAGCAGTATCTGAAGCAGTGGGGTGGATCGATTTTTTTTCAATAACGAAAAAAAGCTTTTGATTTCTTTCTTTTCTGGAAAAAGGTTAGTCAAGTCAATTTTTTTTTTTCATCTTTATTAGTAGTAATAAGTTCAGTAGGTATTTTATTAGAAGTAGCCCATTCTGTTTCACTGTGAATATATACTAGTATTAGTATTAGAGAAAAAATTAGTTCTTTTTTTTGTTCTCAGGTTCTCCTCATATATGCATAAAAAAAGGGAAGGGGGGAACGAAGATTAGGTTGTGTGTATGCTAGGTACAGTGATAAAAAAAAAGGATATAAGAAAAAAATGAAAGCAATAGTTAGAAACAAGGTTCTGTTCTGCAAGGTTTGAAATATGTTGTTTAGTTATAAAAATTAGTTTGTTCCTTAGAAGACAAACACAAAATATATATATATACAAAACAACAAGAGACAGTAGGCAGATTAGGGAAAAGAGGGCCAGATCCGTGAAAACAACAAAAAAATAATAATAATACTTGTTAGCTCCGGCCACCATAGACGGTGGCCGTCCGCTCCTATGTCACCGAAAGCCTCCTTCAGCGACGTCACTGTTAGTCTGCGGTGAGAACGCGCCCAAGCCGTTGTGTTCGCGTCGCCCCGTCGTTTGCTCGCTGCCCCGGTTCCCCCATCGTCGCCGTCAACGGCGCACTTTGAGCTAGGACCGCGTCTTCGGCGGTCGGCCGGAAATCCTTTACCGTCGCGAACCTTCCCGGCGTGGCCCTGACACCATCGCACTCGCATCCCTATGTCCTCCTTCCCCCTCGAGGTCCTTCTCTCTCTCACCATCGTGAAGCTCTCTCTCTCCCAGTGAAGAATTTTTTTTCTCTCTGTTTTAGAACAAGGATGCGGCGCTGAGAGTTTTAGAAAGGATAAGGAATTAGGTTTAATGTTTTAACAAATTGCCTTATATATGTGGGCTTTTCCTTTTTTTATTTTGTGTTGTTTAAACAGTTTTGCTACTCCCCACCCCTCTTTTGTTTACGCCAGCCCTTAAAAAAAGGGGAGAGGCCCATAAGTTGTGGACCCATGAACCCAAAAAAAAAAAACACTACACTGGGCTGCTGTCTGCACCCCCTTTTATAATACCACCCCTTCTATTAATTACACCCCATTTTACTATTTCACCCTCTTTTCGTTTTTTTTATTATCTCTTCTCAAAATAATTTCTTTTAAAAAAAAACCTATAAAAGTAAATAAATAAATATTTCTTTTTTTTTAAATATATATATATATATATATATATATATATATATATATATATATATATATATATAAAAATAGGGGACTAAGTCGACTGTACAGTCGGGTTAGTCTGCTTTTTAGGTCACTAATGAACCGTTACGGATCATGTCCTAGAATCCCTATTTAAAACAAGCAATTTATAAATTAAAAAAAATACAAACACATTTCTACCCACAAATCAATATTTTAAAGTAGGGGATTAAGTCGGCCGTACGGCCGAGTTAGTCAGCATTTTAGGATGAATGAACCGTACGGATCAAGAGTCCTAAAATCCCTATTCAAATAAAATTAAACCAACACACATCAAGTCATTTTCCAAAGCTCAAAAAAACTCCATTTTTATAAAATAGGGGACTAAGTCGACTGTACAGACGAGTTAGTCAGCGTTCTAGGACGGATGAGCTGTACAGCTCAATAATCCTAAAACCCCTATATTAAGAAACATCAACCAACAAAAATTTTCAGAAAGAACTACGTGACTTTTGAGTTCCTCATTGCACCTGAGGATACGTAGGAGCGGGGGGCTTCCCCGTCAAGTCAAAATAAAATTTTCTTAAATTAATCCTTTGTAAATAATTTTTTTTTTACTAAATCTTATTAAGTATTATTTTTTGGGTAAACAAATAATTAAACGACTTAATAATTCTTGCGCAAATCAAATTTAGGGTAACTGTCTTAGGACAGATGTGCTAGGGGTGCAGTGAAATTAGGTTTTCGCCCCTTCCCTACGCATAACCGACTCCCGAATCCAACCTAGTTACGCAGACCACTAACTCTTAGGTTAGGTTTTTCTCAATTTTTCCTATTTTTAATAAATTGGGTGGCGACTCCCTGAAATATCAATTTTTGGGCCGTCTACGTCGGGACCACGGTCACGACACACTCAATAATTAAATAATTTAAAATTTACTATTTACTATAATCTCTCTATTAAAACTACTAAAATCAATCAATTTCTCATGTAACGGGAGCGGCAACGAGAGACTGACAACGAGAGTGCCAACGGGAGTGCCAACAAGAGAGGGAACGAGAGCGCCAACGAGAGTGCCAACGGGAGTGCCAACAAGACAGGGAACGAGAGCGACGGGGCTGCATATTTTACCTTTTGCTCCATTATTAATATTATAAGAAGATACCGATTTTGTTTTAACATTTTGCAACACAACTATTTTAGTAAATTCACCCCTAAAAGACAAAATTTGCAACACAACGAGAGCGGCAATGCGAGACTGGCAATAGAATCGACAACGAGAGCGACAACGGGAACATGAGTGGGAACAAGAGAGGCAAGGAGAGCGCCAACGTGGATGCATATTTTAAAAAATCTTATTTTCTTTTTTCTTCATTTTTACTCCATCTAAAATTTATTATTTACTACAATCTCTCTATTAAAACTATTAAAATCAATCAATTTAACCACTAAGAGAGGTAACGAGAGACTGGCAATGGAAGCTGCAACGGGAGTGGCAACGGGAGAGGTAACGAGAGCGCCAACGGGGGTGCCAACGGGAGGGTCAACGAGTATGCAAACGGGAGTGTCAACGGGGATGCATATTTTACCTCTAATGTCCAAATACATTATTATGGATCAATGCAATTCTGATTGTCAATCTCTTTCCACTTTGAATTTCAAATCATACATTTTGGACATTGTTCACAACTTATGATTATCTTCCAAATTACTATTATGACTTCATGGCAATACACCGACCATACAGTATCACCCGTGCGTATGCACGGGTAAAATACTAGTATATATTAGTAGTTTAGCCTATAGGTAGTATACTACTATAAAGTTAGTATAAATATCGCTAGGGCATTTGACCCCACACTCCTTTGAATATCTCCATCCTTGATGGTACCGGACAAAAGAGTGGACAAGGGACTGAGCTGAACTACAGTACAACATTTTGTCCCAGCTGCAAACTATTGAAAATATCGAAATACCCTTTTTTACAAACTCTGAAATACCCTTCATGGAATTGGTTTTTGGCTAAGACTAAGTCGAGTCATTACCTTTTTTATGAGTTGTGTGTGGCTCCGTTGGAATGCATTTCCAGAAGATAAGAGTAATAATTGTGTGGTTATACTATGTCTATAAATCCCCGATACTTCAAAAATGGAGACGTACCCGTGTCGGATACATATCCGATACCGATACGCACCCGATACTTCTCGATACGTACCCAAAGAGTGTCTAATAATTTTTTAATTCTTTTTAAAAAATATTTGACTCGATACTTTTCAGATACATCTTTGATACTTCTTACCAACTAAGGATACTTCTCAGATACTTTTTCGATACCTCTTACCAACTAAGCACATGATTGTCACTCATATATGATACACTTTAATACCTCAATAACTAAAAGACAAAATTATATGTTTTTTCGTAATACAATAATAGAAGAAATAATACATTGTAATATGAGTGGGATAAATATACGTAACTATCTCTACTTGATAAGATCACAAATGTAACACCCCGATAATTCTAACATGTAGAATCACCGAAATGCACTACATGGCATACATCAGAGTAACTTCCTGTTAATGAAATATTGAACACAACTAAAACTTTCGATATAAGTATCAATGGTTCAATGAACCTCCATGCATAATCGGAAAGATCTGAAGTCTTAAGACTTAAACATACATTATCCTGGTGTTCAATACTCAAAACATGAAATTAGCGGAAACGATTTATAACTTATACATGATGGTTATACAACCGATAACAAAGTACTACAGAAGGGCAAGGGCCTAAAACATGAAACATAGACTTCCGGACTCCTCGAGTCACACCGGCTAACCGTGAACTTTCGCCTTAGCTTTCCTTTGCTTCTCTGAAAAACCACAATACATAAAGGGTGAGATAAACATTATCTCAGTGAGTCCTATCGAGACCCCTGACCAACTCTAACGGTTTATTATACTTGAATCTGAACTCATGGCCCTAATAAGCGACCACGTGAATACATGGTGTTTTCTCATAACTTGTAGCCCTAATAAGTGACTAGTCGTTACATTTCTGATTTTTCCTGATGTAGCCCTAATAAGCGACTACGGATCATATTTTAACATGAACTTAGCACAACACCTCGAAGCCCGCCTTAGCTAAGGTTAGGACGTCTCAGTGAACCCATCCCCACTAATCCATGTGAGCAACATGAGAGCCTAGGTTCTGGGGCTCATGACTTCCCCTCCCCTAGTATGCTAATAACTGGAGGATCGTCATCCTCAATATACACAAGGTATACCATCTACCTTTCCCCGAGGGAAAGTAACCTGAATTGTGTTTACATGAATTGAGAGTTTTCATGTCTTTATAGACTTACAATCAATTAGCTTACATGACATGATGAACTTGAAGTTCGTTATCATAACATGATTGGACTCTAGGTCCGTTAACATTTCTTGACTTATGTTCTCTCGCGTTCTCTAAGTATGGTTTTTCCGTTACGTTCATAGCACACAAGTTTTCTATCAAACACGTTCAATTCCATGATATCAGGATCTTTACATGGTTGGGGAACCATGAGGAATGGATTAGAAGAGGATTGGAATCATTTGGGATGGATAAAATGGTACATTGAATTTGAGGATTAGAAGGTCTCACACGACCCGTGCGTGTAGGCACACGATCCGTGCGCTGTTGAACAAAGTTGTAGAAGGTTTCCAGAAAGATACGCATGACCCGTGCGACTAAGCGCACGATCCGGGCGTTGTTGAATAAAACTTTCAGAAGGATACACACGACCCGTGCGACTAGGCGCACGATCCGTGTGTGTTTAAAAATTCAGTTCGTGTAGCATCAGATGGGGGCGCACGACCCGTGCACAGAGGCACACGATCCGTGCGTCTCCATCAGTTTTCCAGAAAACAAGCTTTTCATGAGTAAATTCCATTCCGTTCCGGTTCCAATTTCCCTTCCGATCGAGACTCAAACTTGAATACACACAGAACAGTATAACACAACAATATATTCAAATCAAACCAGCGCATCCAAACAATTACACATGCAATTGATCAATTTAAACTTGTAGTTTTCTGAAAACAGTTTTTCGACCTTATTTCTTCTCGAGATCAATCGAACACAACGCTGGTTTTCGAAATAGAGAACTCAGAACACACAAAATCCCTAAGCGAGTTATAGAACTCACCTCTTGCGATGACAATCGCAACAACAACAACAAACGGAGTTTCTACGACCACGAGATGTCCCGAACGTTCCCAAATTCGAGTCCTATGCACCAACAATGTCCAAGATCGACCCAGAGCTACCAAACCTTCTTCCTAATGCTTGACAAACACAATATTGGTTCTGAACTACTTCAAACTAGCTACCAATCCAACATGCAAGTCACATTCAGCCCCTAGACTCCATTTTTGTCCATTTTGAGCTTGAGGGTCTAAAATGGTGAGATGAGATGGAGAAGTGTGTTGGAGATGATGTTTGTACCAGTAGATAGAGGGTGAAAAACTGATTTCAATGGTGTTGAGAAGTGCAACATGCATTCAGAATTGTGGGAGTTCTCTCCCCTTTCTTCTCTCCCTCGTTCTCTCGAGCTCCTCCTCTCTCTCTCTCTCTCACTCTCTATTTCTTTTTCAGATGCTGAAATGGATGAAGGAGTTGTGTGTTTGCTGTTTGGTGTTTAATGTGCTGAAAGGATAAGTAATATGGAAATGACTCTCCTACCCTTCAGTCACTTACTTATTCCCCATGACTACTACATGGCCTAGTTTAATGAAATTAACTTAGCAATCAAGCACACAAGCAGCAACAAATCCCTTAATCAATAATTTTATCTCATTTTCAGAAAACTGAATGTGTGTGTTATGTTTGGCATGTGAGTGAGGGTAAGCTTAAGTGACTCAGCTGGGGCTGTTTTGTAATAAAATGCGCAAAATGACTCTTTTGCCCGTGCCATCCCATTTCTACTTAAACCTCAATTCTATTTAATCAATCAATCAATTACGCTAATTTACTCAATTTAGCTAAATAATTATCTTAACCTCTTGCTAATTTCAATAAATGAAATTAGCTAAATTGGGGATGTTACAACAAGTATTTATTTCTATGTGATGAATATATATTGACTAATGATATGCTTATGTTTTATTGACCAATTACGTACTAATATGAATATCTTAGTCTATAAAAAGTCTTCTATTTCTGCCACTGACTATTCGTATTATACGATTTCGGGTGGTCTCAGTTACTTGTCCACCATTACTTTTTATGACTAGTCACTCATACAAATGTGTGTCGGTTGTCCTCTTCCTTTCATCCATATATTTTGTGTGATTTTTTTTATCTATTTGGGCAGTTTTTTTTCATATCTGTAAAATACAATATTTCAGTTTTTCATCTTTGTTTTTTTCTATTTGTGTTTCTATTCTATTTTATTTTTTGTTATGTTTTTATATATTTAAATTTTAATTTAATTTTTTATTAAAGTATCTCAGCCGTGTCGTATCTTGATTTTCAAAAATTTTCCGTATCACTGTATTCGTATCGTGTCGTATCCCGTATCGTATCCGGTATCCAGGCTTCATAGTACTATGTCCTTCAAGGGGATACGCCGGTTGTCTTGTCTTGGTGGAGGTTGACTGTGTGTAGTACATTGTACACTAGCTTTTGTTTTTCTATTATGGATCATTTTTGAGTATGAAGGTTGTCTCTGTATCAGTGTTATCAGACCCGGACCGGCCATCGACCCGGTCAAGGCACTGGGTCACTAGACCCGGGGTCGGACCGCGGGTCTCTAGTCGGACCGGCATGACCCGGTCTATATTAAATAAATTCAAAAAATTATAATATATACTAAGAAAGTATACATTTATTAATATAGAAATTTTATTATAATTTTATTTATAATTATACATTTACTAACATGTTTATGAGTGTTGAACTTGAATCAATTTGTCAAAAAAATGTGTGTTTAATCAAAACTATTAATGAAAGAATGTGCAAAAAAAATTAACATATCCGGAATTGATTATATTTAATGAATGCGGGACAGTATCAACAAATAATAGATAGCTTAGTGGTTAAAAAGTTAAAATACAACTTTAACAAATGGAAGATTAATGGAAAGCTTGGCAAAAAAATTTAACGCTAAATGAATACATATATATCATAAAAGCAACGCCTTGACATCAATTAAGTTGTGGCTTACTTGGTTGCAAGTGCCAAGGTTGAATTCTAGGTGATGAGTTCGAACCCCAGGTAGGACATTTTTGCGAAAAACTGCAAAATATATCTTGGTCAACACCGTGTTTGACCGGGTCAAAGGCGGATTTGACCGGACTGATGACGTCACCACCGGGTCAATTGCAGAACCGGACCAACATACAGACCGACCCGTCCAAGCCACCGGGTCCCGGTCGAACCGGTCCGACCGGCCGGTCCGGTCCGGTTTTAATAACACTGCTCTGTATACAGGTTTTTTGTGTTTCTTAATACACATACTATATATAATACAATTTTGTTGTTAAAAAAACTTTTTTTTATTTTATACTTAATAAATATTTTATCTCTCCCATTTCTCTTCTCTCTCTTCTCTTTCTCTCTCCTCTCATTATCCAATCTCTCTCCCCTCTT
The DNA here is from genome assembly GCA_039519185.1 of Astragalus membranaceus. Taxonomy (NCBI): domain Eukaryota; kingdom Viridiplantae; phylum Streptophyta; class Magnoliopsida; order Fabales; family Fabaceae; genus Astragalus; species Astragalus membranaceus. The sequence continues at coordinate 57,411,683 of CM076849.1, forward strand.
CTCTCTCTCACTCTCCTCTCATCTAACCCTATCTCCCTCCTCTCCTCTCTCTTCTATGTTCTCTCTTTTTTTCTCCATATGCTCTCTCTCATCTCTCTTCATAATTTAATATTAAGTTAGAGTATATGTTATTAAAATCATTCTATATAAATATATATATATATATCAAAAATGTTATTATAAACTTTACATTTTTTTGGTACGGTGTCTTGTCTCCATCAAAAATTGTTCAATACAAAAAAAAACTCAATATATTCTGTCCAATATTGTACTGCTTACCTATACGCAAATTAAACGGACCTTTAAGAATCAAAAAAATTGTTTACCCATATACTAAATAAAATAAAATGTTCATTGTTTAGGTGAATTTCATTTATCGTAAATTACAGAAAATGAAGGATATATAATAGAGAGAACCTATATACCTAATGTCTTAAGGTTTTGGGTAGAGATGTGATGTTCAAGTTTCTTGGTGGTCTGGTTAATTGGCGTCCAATTGAACACCACAATTAACTCATTTCTAGTCGATGTGAGACTAACCACTTACATTTGAATTCTTAACTTATATTATTGCAAACATATTAAGAAAGTACTTTTTGTATGTCAAATCCATTCATGCACTTTTCAAAAAAAAAAAAAAAGAAGCATTCATGTATTCATATAACAATACTAATACTAGAAGTCAGAAAAAATAGAATCCAAAATTTTTGCAAGGTAAAAACTCCCCAAAAGAGACATAAAACAGAACAATGTTGCAGGCTGCCCCTCCTCCTATCGATGCATTAAATAGCACCAACTCTTATGAAAATGACCCGAGATTTTAAAATGTGCAACGGTGCAAGTCGCAACTAGAACTTGAAAATGGAGGAGCAATTAATGTTGTCAAACTCAAACGGAAGACTCTATGAAAATTTGTGGAGCTTTCTTAAACTCCACTCGTAAATATGTAAGAGTTTACCTTATTTGGAATTTAAATGTGAGTCGTTATCATCAATTAGAAATGAATTAAATGAAGGATACGTATAAGATAGGTGGTCCTCAGTCAAAAAAAAATAAGATAGGTGATTCATATACTCATTTACTTATAATTAAGGTTTTGGGTGGAAATATGATGTCAAAGTCTCTTGGGGGTTCTTAATATTGATTTGTTGTTGCTCCCCGTACTCTCCTAGATTCCCTAAAATACCTTGTGTTAAATAAACCTATAAATAATAAATATGCATATATAATATAAAATAGTTTATCTAAACAATAGTATCATTTAAATTTCTTCTACCTCTCTCTCTCTCTCTCTTTAAACTTTTCTCTCTCGCAATTTAATTATCTCTCTTCTCATTTTGAATTTTTTCTCCTTCCTCTTTCACACTTTAAACTTATCTACTATTTATCTATAAGTAATACATGTTATTACGAAATGAAAAGCGTAGATAAGGGTAATATTAACTTTATGCATTTACGCGTAGTGTGTATTACCATTCGCAGAATGCTATTCGTAATGAGTAGCATTTTTGTTTATCTATTTACAAGCAATCTAACTATCTATACAAGAAATAGACCATGGTTTCAAATTGCAGACAACATCGCGCGATGCGGTCATAATACTGTTATTGTGGTGGTGACTGCATCCGCATCAGGTCGCAATTGCGATGTGTTAGGAAATCACATGACAACCCAAATCACAAGGCCGCAACCACAACGTAAAAAATACAACGGTCGCATCAAGCCACAACCGACCACATCAGGCCGCCATACACTTTACAGTAGTCACACAAATTATTTTCCTATCTTCCTCTTTTTTCAAATCGTAAATTTAGAAAGAACTTTAAAGAGTATTAGTAATATTCTAAAGTGATAATGAGTTGTTAATGTTGGAAATATGAGATTTTAAAGGTAAAATGGGAAATGTATGATTTTAAAGATAAGTTATAAACAATAATATTTTGTGTGAATTTAAAATTAACTCACACCGCAATGTGCGTTGCAGCGACTGCGATAGTCGCAGTCGCAAAGACCACGACTGCAATTTAAAACCATGAGATAGACTACCAAAATTACTTTTTTAGGATCAAAAGTGTCATTTGAATTTCTACTACTTTTCTTTCTCTCACTTTAAACTTTTATGTCTCACACTTTAATTATTTCCCTTCTAGTGTTGTGAGAATCGGACTAGACCGAACGGTTCAACAAGTTGAACAGTGAAATTGTCAGCCTGGCGGTTGGTTCAACCTCAATTTGACCGCAGTGCGATTAGACAGGGTTGAACCATTCAAAATGCTTTTTTTTAAATTTACTATATCCACAAAATTTAATACTTTTTTATTTTTTTTATTATTCATACAGTTCAGCCGTGGTTGAACCAATTGAACTATTATCTGCATGTCTCGCTGGTTCGATCTCTTTTCCGATTTTAAAAACATTACTTTCTTTTCGTTTTGAACTTATTTTTCCTCCTCTTTCACACTTTAATTACACTTATCTACTATTTATCTATTTGTATAAGCTCCTGTCAAAAAAAATCTATTTGTATAAGCAATAAGCTACCGAAATTACCTTTTTAAATATCTTATATTGCTGAGACCTATTAACTTTTATGGTGTCATTTGAATTTTTCTAATTTTCTCTCTTTCACTTAAGACTTTTCTCTCTTCCACTTTAATTATCTCTCCTCTTATTTTAAATTTATTCTCCCTCCTCTTTAATATTTTATACTTTTATTTTGACTACAAACTCTTTAAATTTATCTACTATCTTTTCTATTTATACAAACAATAGGTTACCAATATTACCTTTTTAAACAGCTTACAATATTGTTGGCACTATTAACTTTTAGGGTCAAAAGTGTCATTTGAAATTCTTCTACTTTTCTCTCTTTCTATGCCTTTAAACCTTTGAGTCCTGACAAGAAAACATTACGCGTTGTCAATATAATTTCATTATTTTTAAGGTGACGGAAAAATATTATCAGTTATCGGAATAATTATTTTTTATATTTTATCTTTATAAATGTCTTTATAATTTATATTGTCAAAAAAAATGTCTTTATATTTATAAATAATTATTTTACTTTTAAGTCTTCATAGAGAAATATTACTTATTATCAATATTATTATTTTGTATTTTGTTTTCATGAATGTCTTTATTTTTATAAATTATTATTCGGCTAGAAAAATAGATGTTAATGGTGTATTTATTTTTGTATTTTACCTTTATAAATATCTTTACTTTTGTTAAGTGAATATACTTCGAATCTTGGGTTAAATATGTTTTTGTTCTCCATAAATTTCACCTACTTTTGGTTTGGTCCCCGGGTTCTTTTATCAGTTTTAATCCCTCGTGAATTTTAATAGCGCTTCATGATAAAATAAATTCCCATCATAAAAGAATGATCAAAATACATAAGTACTGAAAAATTGTCATATAGTAGTATTGGTCATGTTTTCAATATAATTAAGGGTTAAATATCTTTCTGTTCTCTATAAAATCTTTCATTTTTTATTTTTAATCCCTCAAAAAATTATCATCGACTTTTGGTCCTTATATTTTATTTTTTTATCAGTTTTAGTCTCTCATGACTTTTAATAACTGTAACACCCTAATATTTCAACCGTCGAAGAAATACTAGAATATACTTTAAGGCATATATCAGAGTAAAATTCCTGTCTTTAGATATTGAACAAAACTAAAACTTGATAAAAACTCATCAAGCGGTCTCTCATGTTTCGTACTTTCAATTAGAAATACATAATTACTATAAAAACCATATTTTATTTTCCTTCCCACATCCTAATGTCCAATATCCAATACAGAAATAGCGGAAACGATTTATAACTCCTAATACCGATACAAGTCATAATATTGAAGATACAAAGAAAGCAAGGGAAGCAACATAAACCCTAAACAAAGTTCTCAATAATCTCCATGACCTTCATATGGTGCACCGGCTAACCGTATGCTCCTCTGCTTATGACTTTCCCTGTTTCTCTATAAAAACCACAACATATAAAGGGTGAGATAAACATTATCTCAGTGAGTCCTACTGTAACCCCTCACAATGACTCTCGGTCCATTTATTCCTTTTCATTTAATCGTAGTCCATATGGGTCCTACGTGCATATATCTTTTCCTTTCATGCCATAGTACATCTTCGGTAATGACCACGCCTTTACCGTCGAACCTCTCCACTAGTTTACACTAGCTTCAAACCTTCTGAGGCCTAGGTTCTGGGGCTCATGACTTCCCCTCCCCTAGTATACTAATCTACTGGGTCGTCACCCATCCTTTGATATAATTATATATCCTGTCTTGATTGAACATTTAGTTCCATGACCTTAACAATTGCTTGAACATTTAGTTCCATGACATTAAACATAACATATGTTCGCTCACGTGTGCTACTTTACGGTTTTTAAACAATTATGACTTCCAAAAACAATTCATTTTAATCCTTGCAATCATGTTCAAAAACGAAGCATCATTGGTTCCATGACATGAGGGATGGTTGAGAAGAAGATTAGAAGAGGTTTGGAATCGAAAGGAGCGATGAAACGAGAATTCAGTGTGTGCACGCACGGTCCGTGTGCCCTAGGTGCACGACCCGTGCGCACTGAACATTATTTGAAAACCATTCCAGAAGCTGGCGCACGACCCGTGCCCTAGCATCTGACATGAGAACATTAGGAATGTTTTGGGGATGAGATGCCAAATGATTTTGGTGATCCTGTGGCTATTGATGCCCAAGGAACAGTTGCGCGGTATGATTATTTCGAATTGGTTGTGTCCAAGACCCAAAAGAAGAAATTGAGGCAAAAAAAAGAAAATATTGGTCGTTGGATATAATACTCGTTCAAAGGCAAATATTGGTCGTTGGATATAATACTGCTTTGACTTTAGTTTCTATTCTTGCCAAAGATTTTGGTCTAGTTCCCCCCTTAGAGCCTCTACTGCCTTCTTTCTTGAAATTAAATTCATAATCATTTATAGGATAATATAGGATTTGGATGCTCTCCTTCCCACTCACCCTACATCTCCCTCCATCCTCTCTATCTCTATCTTAAATTCAATCTTTCTCATCACTATTTATAATTTTTTAATTATTTTCTCTCTCCTCTCACCCTTGTATTTTGTGATGAAGAGAAAGGAGGGAAGGAGATTATGCAAACACCATAATATACGGTGCAATCCTTGCCGGTACCGGATTATAATGCTTGTAAATATGATTAGACGTGTTAAAATTTATGACTAGACATGTTTACTTTCATCGTTGAATCTTGATTAAAATGTTGTAAAACATTCGTTGAATATGTTTCTGGTTTGACATGTGAATATGTTTCTTGTCCCTGTAAAGTTTTGTTTTTTTTTTTTAATCTCTCAAAAAAAATTCACCTACTTTTGATCTTAATATTTTATTTTTTTCATCTGTTTTAATCTCTCATGACTTATAATAGCACTTCGTGACTTTTAATAGTGTTTTTTACCTCTTATAAGCACAATTAAAAGTCGTGCAGCGCTATCAAAATTTATGAAGGACTAAAATTGATAAGGAAATAAAACTTGGGGTTAAATATGTTTTTGGTCTTTATAAAATTTGGGTTTTTAGTTTTTTCTTCTTCATGACTTTTAATAACACTTCATGATTTTTAATAGTACTTTTTTGACTTTTTATAAGCGCTATTAAAAGACTTGAAGCGCTATTAAAAATTATGAGGGACTAAAAGCAAAAAATCTAAATTTTATAGGGACCAAAAATTGGTACAAAATTTTTTAGGGATGAAAACCAAAAAAATCCAAATTTTATAAGGACGAAGAACATATTTAACCTTAAAACTTGAGGACAAAAAGTAGGTAGGTGAAAAAAATTTAGAGACTCATACGAAAAAAGTATAGGAACAAAACATATATATATATATATATTTAACCCTATAATTAATTGAATTGGCGCTATGGTGTTTATATCAATTATCAAGCATACTCCTCTCGTCCTATCAAAATATAAAAAACTATTCCAGTTTTTAATGTATATTTATTACTTAAATACCAATTTTGCCCTCATTGAATGCTTTGTCTTTTCAATTTTCAAGGTGAGTGAGAGTAGTGCACATAAATTTGATTTGAGAGGAGTTATTTCACATGTAGAGTTAAGTGGAAGGTATTTTAGAGACTTAATTTAAAAAAGACAAGAATTAAATGAGCTCATTAATAGTGATGATTTTTATATTTTCTTCTTATAATAGAGACCGGAGGGAGTAATTGCGATCGAGGGCCCCCTTTGTTTTGAAGTGAGTAGTGGTCAGACTATTTAATCCGTAAGCAGAAATAGTCGTTGAGTTATCTTTAATATGGGAAATATGGGAAACATGCATGCAGAGAGATAGGGTAAATCTATAGTTATATAAGTACAAACTTAAACTGAATTTATTAGAACAGGAACATTTCACAACTCTGATTTAATCAAAATTATTTGTTCAAAAATTTATTAGAACTCATATTAAGCGGAATACTAATAAGGCTTAAATATATGGTTGAACCTGTAAATATGGTCATAATTTATTTAGGTCCTTGTAAAAAAAAGTTTTAAAATGCCCTTTACAAATATTAAACGTTTACTGTTAAACCTCTCTGTTAACTTTTTATCCAAAAAAACTGATGTGGCTAACAGAGATGACGTCAGCATGGCATAATCAATGATGTCACTGCCATGTATCATCATTTGATTGGGCATCAGTGCCACGTGGCACTGACACGCCACGTCATTATGAACACATGATACTGACAGGTGCCAACTGCCACGTCAACAGCCAATAGATAACTACCATGTGACACTTTGTGGAGCACCTTTGTTACTAAAAAAAATTATAATTTGAGAAAAATTGGGGTTGAACTCGTGATCTTCGTGTGGTATATCAACTCTAAAATACCACTACTAATATATAATATATAAGACAACTACTAATATATAATATATAAATAATTCAATTAAAAAAGTAAAAAAAAACAATATCATCATCTTCCACATTTGGAACGATGGAACTCATCGTCATCACAGCTTCATTTCTGGAAACGAAATCGAATTTAATAACTCATAAACGGAAAAAAAAAACTGCAAACGAAAAAAAAAACTTCAATCGATTCATATGGAATTTGGAGAAACAGAAATGGAAAACGAACTGAACCATGAAGAAACGATTTGGGATTTCTTTTGATTTCTTATCTGTAACAAACTTGAAAATGGGTTTCTTTTGATTTCTTTCGAATCTGTAGTCAAAAATGGATTTCTCTTTGATTTCTTATCTGTAACAAATTTTATTTCGATTTTGATTTCAAATGGGTTTCTTTTTTTATTTCAAATGGGTTTCTTTCGTATCTGTAGTCAAAAATGGGTTTCTCTTTGATTTCAAATTTTATATTTATAGTTGGTACAATTTACCAAAATTATCAAGTGCCTCAGTGGTATTTCAGAGCTTTTACTATTTGGGAGGTCACCGGTTCAACACCTTGTTCCCCAAATTATTTCGTTTTTAGTAACAAGATTCCCCACATGTTGCCATGTGGCAGTCAGCAATTGGCTGCTGAAGTGGTAGGGGTGACATGGCCTGTAAAGGTCCAACAGAATGTTGACACGTGGTGTTGACTTCATCTCTGTTTGCCACATCACCTTTTTTTAACAGAAAATTAACAGAGGGACTTAACTGTAAACGGTTAATATTTACAAGGGTCATACAACATTTTTTTTACAGGGGCTTAAATGGATTCGGGTCATATTTGCATGGGCGAAAGATATATTTAAGCCTACTAATAAATACCGAGCAAATTGGTTATAGAGCAAAGCACTAAAAAAATAAAGATGATCAATGAATTATGAAGGTGCCGATTCAATATTTTTTTTATAAACAAGATGATAATGATAATAATCATAATCATCGTAATCGTAACTATACACAATCATGAAAAATACACATCACATTCTCAAAAAACACGACAGCTGCCACTTAATTGTTTAAAAAAAATATGTGGCAAACCTGCAATTGTATGGCAAATAATATGTATACGTGGCTGTAAACATCTCTGTCTCCTAGCTGGTTATATATCAGTTATTTTGTAACCAATTATAACAATTATATATAAAAGGAAAACGGCATTAATTTGAAAATTCCATTAACGTTGTTATTAAAAGAAATACGGCATCTTTTAAAAGGAATTCAAAAATGGTAATTGTTGTTCATTAGTTCAAACTCTTAGGTCTTAGCCATGGATTTGGCTAGGGGTTTGAGCAAGTTCTTCGATTCCTTGTTCTTCAAGCGATTGCGCTAAGGAGGGAACTCTGCTCCTTGACTGTGGGTATCCTGACTCCTCTAGAAAGGGTCGGGTTAGGTGAGAGGGGACTGCGAGGGTTGAATTATACTACTGGCTAATGCATACAAAATAAAGATAAAGTGTGATAAAAGCAGATAGATGAAATAAACGTAGAGTTTTTTGATTGATTGATTGTCCTTTCTCTGTACAATTACTCTCCTATTTATATACATAGGCCATCGTCGGAACTCGTCATCATCACAGGACCCAAGGACCCAAGGCTTCAAGGCTAAATAGTTAATGTATTCGGCCGAGGCATCGTGTATCTCTACACATGGGTGCTGAGCCAAGAAGTCAGCCAAGGCTTGCCCTTTAACACCTCTCAATGGCACGTATGTCAAGGCAAACACATTTAACTTAATGGCCCACATGACAAGTCTCCCCTGCAAGACGGGCCTATTAAGAAGATGCCTGATAATGTCAACTTTGCACACAACTAGAACCTCTTTCGGTAATAAATAATATTCCAATTTAATACAAGCATTAAATAAAGACAAACAAAGCTTCTCAATATGAGAATATCTAGTCTCAGCGTCGTTGAGGATCCTGCTGAGATAATAAATAGCACGCTCTGGCGCCATTATCATCATCTTGGGCTAATAGGCAGCCGATGGCTTGATCTTCGACCGCAATATAAAGCTTCAACGGTTTTCCAGGCTGCGGAGGTACTAGGACAGGAGGGTTAGTCAAGGCAGCCTTGATCTGGTCAAAGGCCTCCTGTTGCCTCGCTCCCCACATCATTTCCTCAGAATTCTTCATCCTCAACAAATGTGAGAAAGCTTTCATCTTTCCGGCCGAGTTGGAGATGAATCTTCTCAGGAAGTTGACTTTACCTAGCAGGCTCTGCAGCTCCTTCTTGTTCCTGGGAGGTCTTGCCTCAAGGATAGCTCGGGCTTTGTTCTTGTCTACTTCAGTGCCTTGGTTGTGTACCAAAAAGCCCAAAAAGTTGCCTGCAGACCCGCAAAAAGCACACTTAGCCGGGTTCATTTTTAGATTATGGAGTTTCATCCGTTTTAGAGCTTGTTCAAGCTCCACTAAGTGGGCTTCAAAACTCTTGGACTTAACCACCACATCATCGATATATACCTCCATGCTTTTGCCGATGAGGTCATGAAAAATAGTGTTCACGGCCCTCTGGTACGTGGCGCCTGCGTTTTTGAGACCAAAAGGCATTACCAGCCACTCATAGATACCCAGGGCACCAGGGCACCTGAAGGCAGTCTTATGGGTGTCAGCCTCGGCCACATATATCTGGTTATACCCAGAATAACTGTCCATGAAAGTTAAGATGGCATTGTTGGCCACAGCATCGACAAGCATGTCGGCCACAGGCATGCCATACTCATCCTTGGGAGTGGCCAAGTTCAGATCCCTGTAATCTGTAACACCCCGGTATTTCTAACAAGTAGAATTACCTAAGTGTACCAACTGTGATACGTCAGAGATATAAATTCATGTTTAGATACTGAACACCCCACTATAAATTTTTGCTGAATAACACCAAAATAGTCTTAATCATAAATAAGACCACAACGGTTCCCTGACCATCAACCATCAGCAAGATTTAGTGTTCAATACCATACTAGAAAGCGCGGAAAAAAACTACATAATGCTTACATCCGATACAAACATAATGTTATGATACAAAGATAACAAGGGAAAACATAATCTTAAGCATAAAAGCTAAGTCTTCAGCAACCATCCGAGTACAACCTACTCGTGCCTCTTGGATCTCCTCTTTCCCTGTTTCTCTGTAAAACAACAACATATAAACAATGAGATACAATCTCAGTGAGTTCTACCGAGACCCCTAACCACGCTCTCGGTTTCTTTATAAAACCTTTATCTGGCAATTCAATTAATGAATTGCAACTTACACTGGTAATTCGATATGAATTACAAACATAAACTGGTAATTCAATATGAATTACAAACATATCTTTTTACTATTTAGCACATCACCAACAACCCGAAGAAGCTTAAGTGAACCCCAACTAGCCAATAGTAGTACATGTCCTAAAGGCAAAAACATATCATCTGGGGACCTAGATCAAGGGCTCATGACTTCCCTCATCTAGCATGCTAATCCATAGGGGTCGTCCCCGACTCGATATAATTTATATATCGTGAATCATAGACCGGTTTAGATGAATAATTAATAAACATCCCGCGTCAGTTATACAATACCAATTAGGACTTATAGTCCATTTTGTTTTCGATAAAACATGTCCTCACACGTATACTATATTTCGGTTTTTCGAAACAATTGTATCTTCAAAACATTTTATTTAAAATCATCATGGACATGGTTAAAATCATGTTTTTATCAATCACAATTCATAACAAATGGTTGGAAAGAAAATTAGGAGAGATTTGGAATCGAAAGGAGCTACGAAACGAAGATTCGGCAAAATATTCGTTTGTTTGTTTCGTTTCGCTTCTCCGATCGCATCCAACCCATAATCCAATCCATTTCCAACATAAAAACAATCAATATCACATAATGTTCCAGTCAATACAGTCCAGTAACATCAATTCAGGAGCAACAATATTCAATAAGTCGTTCCTAACTATCAGTGACACGACACACTATTTGACACAATACATGAGTGCAGAATTTCTATAATCGTGCGCCTATTTCCGTGAATTAATTAAAATAGCAAACGAGTATTCAGTAAGTGCAGTTTTTCAATTTATTAAACGTGCACCTCGTTGGAAAGCTCTATGAGTCTAGTTTTCATTCCTAAGTTCAGCTTTTCAAAAAGAGTATTCAGTAAGTGCAGTTTTTCAATTTACTACACTGGTACCAGAATTTGGACAGAATTGTTTAGTCATTTTGAAATCAAACTTTCTCCCTCATTTCTCAATGAAATTTAGTGAAATCGGTGTCTATTCAATAGGAAATTCAGTCTAATTTCTAAAAAAACAAACCCCACGAAATTTGGAGGATCAGGGAATTCACAATTAGACAAAAACTGAACATATATCCAAAACAGTCCCAGATTTTTGACTCAATTTGCAACCAAGAATTCTTCCATTATACTTATCCAAATTGAGTAAACTTAGTGCCTAATTTGTAGAAAATTGTGTCTAGTTTCCCGAAAAACAAAGCACATAATTTTTAGACAAATAGAACATTCACAATCACAGAATTACTGAACCTGTACCAAACAGTCTCAATACCGTAATTTTTCCGAAAACGGTTTTCGACTCGTATAATCTTTCGAAACGAAATTTACTTCATAAACCGATATTTCGAGTCATTCAACACAGTAAAAATAAAGTCCTAAACGTGAGTAAAACTCACCTATCGTGATGAAAATCACAAAACACCGAGACTTTCCGACTCTCGAACGTCCGACTCGCGAGAAATCTCAACTTTGATCCAAGGCACCAACAGTTTGCTCCTAGGACTTCAAGCTCACCACCAAAAGCACTATTCATCATCTTCAAGCTCCAATTACTATTCATCCATGAAATCCCAATTTGAACCCTAACCTCTTGATTCTTCAAAAACCCCAAATCGGACCTCAATACTCGCGTAATCCACCTTGGGTTTGCTCCTAATCATATTTAAAACATTAAAATCATCATCAAACTCGAAATCATCTATTAACACCCTCAATTTCGAAATCCACGAAAGGGGAAAAAGAGGGTGAGAAGCTTACCTAGCTCATGGGAAGCAAAAAAAATGGAAGGGAGATGATGAATATGATGAACTTGGGGTTTGGATTCAAACCTCTTCTTCTTCTCTCCTCTTCTTCTTTTCCTTTTCTCTTCTCTTCTTCTCTTTTCTTCCCTTCTCTGTTTCTTTCTTTCGGTTCCGCTCTTCCTTTCTTAATTCTCTTTCTCTTCTTCCTTTCATATATACATATATATTATTATTAATAATATTTGGGTAAATTTCCAAAACTACCCTTTCTTAAACCTTTTTATTCCTTATAACTCCTATCCAACACCATAATTTCTCTTCAACTTAATTAAATTCCCTAAAACCTCAATTACCCATTAACTAGGAATAATTAATTCACTCGGCTTCAAAATAATTCCGATAATTATTTTGGGGATGTTATATTACACCCCAACTTGGAATATTTTTGTCCTCAAAAATTCGTCAAGTCATACAATTGATTATTCGAGAATCGACATTCTCAGAAAGACCTTAACTTGCTGGAAAACAATCTTGAATTAACGAATTGAGTATATAAACTCTTCATTCGCCCACATAAGCTTGGTACTGAGTTTGAAAACACTTTCGTAACTTTATTCTAATTGGTCTCATTTACACCCCAACTTTGATTAATCTTAATCAAAGTGTTTAATATGAGGTACTTGATAGAAATACAGGTTGAAAATGAGGTCCACGTATTGGTACTCCTCGATAGAGGTAAGAACAAACATGATTTTCGATAAGGGAGTAAACTCCTTTTCAACAAATTTCTAAAAATCCTTATTAGTTCTCGTACACATTGAAAAATGTGACGGAAAAGTCACTGTGAAATTCCTTGCCTCGCTTCCAAGTTTTCGTGGTAAAACTTTTTCAAAAAGATGGAAGGAGGGTTTTACTAAAAACGTTGGCCTTACACGTATAAATAAGCCGTGAGGACATCAAATAAATTTGAAAACAATCAATTCACCTCAAAGTTGTTTTCAAAACAACTATTAAACTGAACTCAGAGCTTCTTTTCCTCTATAGCAACTTTCCTCACGATATATTTACCAACGACGCACCCAATTCCTTTCCGAATTGGCCAATAGAGTTGAGAGTTTCCCCTCAACCAAAGTACGCCTCCAATGATTTTCCTCAATCAGATTTTATTAGCCTCTTGATTCGTTCCCAAAATTAACTTTAGCATGCGGGTTTTCACAAAATGATTTTCAAAATTACCATGCCGCACGCCAATATTCACTTTGGAAATTTCAGTCACTTGCAAGCAGATCCATCAATTAATCCTTTGATGGGTATTCGCAACGTGAAAAACAGTCAGCAGTCACCTCACTTTCATATTCGTATTCACGTTTGACTTGTCAAACGGAATCACATAATACAATCTGATTGTTAAACTTCGCAAGCGAAAGGTTAACACCAAAACCTTGCCACTATAGTGGAAACTTATGTATGTACCCCTTCTTAGAGCTAAAAGACTCTAACAATTCCATTTCATGTATCATTAACTCTGCCGTGTGAAGCGATTTTCTACTCAGCGCATCAGCTACAACATTGGCCTTTCCTGGATGATACTTCAACTCGAAGACATAATCCTTCAGAAACTCAACCCATATCCTTAGCCTGTTATTCAATTCTTTCTGATCAAACAAATACTTTAAGCTTTTGTGATCACTAAAGACTTCGAAACGAGACCCATATAGATAATGTCTCCAAATCTTTAGTGCATACACAATAGCTGCCAATGAGATTTCAATTGCCTGGTTGCACAAGCTACCACTTGTTGATTCTGCATGAGAACACATCCTATACCCTTCCCAGAAGCATCACTGTAAATTTGGAACTCCAAAGACGGATCTGGAAGAATCAGGATGGGAGCAGAAGTCAACCGAGTTTTCAATTCTTGAAAACATTCTTCACAATCAGCATCCCACGTAAACGGTTGACCCTTACGAGTTAACCGAGTTAGTGGAAGAACTAACTAGGAGAACCCTTGAATAAACGTCCTGTAATAACCAGCTAGACCCAAGAAACTTCTGATCTCTGTGACTGATGTTGGTCGTTCCCAGTTTAACATAGCTTCCACTTTACTGGGATCTACAGCAACTCCCGATTGGGAAATCACATGTCCCAAAAACTTTACCTCAGGCATCCAGAAATCACACTTCGGAAGGTTTCGTGTACAACTTCTTTTCTCGGAGTACATTCAGAACAATTCGGAGATGTTGAATATGCTCCTCAATGGTCTTTAAGTACACCAAGATATCATCTATGAAAATGACTACAAACTGATCCAAGTAGGTGTGAAAGACTCGGTTCATGTAATCCATGAATACCGCTGGAGCATTAGTCAAACCGAAGGGCATCACTACAAACTCGTAATGTCCATAACTAGTACGGAAAGCTTTCTTCGAAATATCTAAGGCTCTAACTTTTATCTGATGATAACCCGACCTTAGATCAATTTTAGAAAACACCGCGGCACCTCGAAGTTGATCAAGCAAATCATCTATTCTTGGCAAGGGATATTTATTCTTGATCGTCACTTTATTGAGTTGTCGATAATCAATGCACAGTCTCATGCTACCATCTTTCTTTTTGACTAGTCACACTGGAGCACCCCATGGAGAATCACTCGGTCGAATGAACTTCTTTGATATCAACTCTTCAAGTTGAGATTTCAGTTCCTTTAATTCTAAAGGAGACATTCGATAAGGAGCAATGGATGTTGATCCTGTGCCTGGCATCAATTCAATAGAAAATTCTACCTCACGATCAGGAGGTACAGAAGAGACTTCATTTGGAAAAACATCCAGAAATTCGTTCACAACTTGAACAGACGACAAATCTAAACCAGTTTCAGTGGATGCAGATAACATAATAACATAAGCTTCCGCACCTTGGAATAATGACTGGCTTGCTGAGGTGAAAGAGATAACTGCTTTAGAATTTGCCTTTGTCAATTCAACAGATTCAGAGGCAAAACTGATGGTTCGATTGGCACAGTCGATTGTAACGTGATTTGCAGTCATCCAATTCATACCCAAGACGATGTCCATACTTCTCATAGGCAAACAAATAAATTCTACTATGAAATTTCTGCCTCCTAAGCCAAGTAGACATTTTGACACAAAGATTGGGTCTGGACACGACCCTTAGCAGCAGTAAAAATAGTTATCGGCTCGGATAGCGGAGATAAGGCTATTCCTAACCGATCCACACATGATTGAGCTATAAAACAATGGGTTGCACCCGAATCATATAATATACTGACGGAGTTATTGAAAACTGTGGATACCTTGTATTGCAGGTAAACTAATATTGCAGAATATGTTTTGATGATGAAAAAGGCAAAGGTAAAGTTGATGGCCAAAGTTGATAAAAGTGACTAAACAACAAAGTCACAACCCAAGACAATCAAGCTCAAGAACTGAAGATTCAAGTTTAAGGGTAGTCCTTAAATATAAGGGTAGTCCTTAGGGGTTGGGTGTGTCTTAGGAAAAAGTGTAAGCTCTTTCAAAGGTCAGCTCGTATCTCAAAGTCTCACACACTCACAAGTTGTTTCAAAGATGCATGCATACTTACGTAAATATACCTATCATCTTTAAAACATAAGAATCGATTTCATCTTACATATACACTCATTAAAATCGATTTTCAGGCCAATCAGAAAAGAAAGAATCGATTTTCACTTCATGTATTTTCAGTACATAAATCGATTTCTGAGCCAAACATTTTTTAAGGGAAGAATCGATTCCCACTCTTTTGCACTTAACTGAGAATCGATTCCTACATGTCTCAGGCAAGCTGAGAATCGATTCATACAAAGTTTCACTAAGTATAGAATCGATTCCTAGCTCTCCATGGTTCTCAAGAATCGATTCCTAGCTCTCCATGGTTCTCAAGAATCGATTGTCCCTATTTTTCAAACAAATCAAAATCGATTCCTCACTTAAATGAATCGATTCCTAGATCAAATGCTTTCAACAAAGAATCGATTCCTACACTATTTTTAATGTAAACTTGATTTTTTCATAGCCTATAAATAGGCAGTGCTTCACGTTCATTTTTAACACAACCCATTTCACGAATCAGAAAACTTTTGAGAAAAACTCTTCACGCTTTTACTTTTGCTCGTCACGCACCGTTAGTCCGTCTGAGCTGATCTGTTGCTAAGAGTTAGTTGGGGTTGCATTCTTCAAGTTGTAATATCTGCCTTCATTAGAGGTATTTCTGTCTTTACATTTGTTATTATTTAATTGTTGTTATTTGTACTAGGGAGTGGGGTATCTCTCTAAGGTAGCTGTTTGTACTAGGAAGTGAGGTATCTTTCTGGGGCAGCTGATTGTAACAGGGGTGGGGTATCTCTTGTTATTGTTATATTAGATTTGAGGGCTCTCCATAGGTGGGGTATCCTAGGAGGAGAGTGCCTGAGTCTGTAAAGGTTTTCCAAGGCACCTGTAAGCCTTGTTGTTTTGGTTAGTGGAAAATCTCACAAGGGTGTGAGGACTGGACGTAGGTCACTAGGAGGTGACCGAACCAGGATAAATCTCTGCGTGCTTTACTGCTTTCCTGCTTTACTGTTATACCGCTTTACTGCTTTATATTCTAATTCCTTCACTTCCACTTAACCTGCGCGAAAATTGATCTAAGTCATTGAAAAGGGGAAAAACGTTTTCGAAAGATCTGAAAAGTTTTTAAATCTCAATTCACCCCCCCCTCTTGAGACTGAAGCCACTTGGTAACAAAAACTGATCCCATACCCCTCAGTAAATTGTCTGCAGGTGTGACTGCTTGGGCATCCAAAGTGTTGATTCGCTCGCGTGTTAGAGCAGCTTGAGCTTCTTTGAAACTCTTCCTTGCTGGGCACTCTTTACCACAGTGACCTTCTACATTACTATAATAGCACCGATTAGATCTTTGCTTACAATCACCACTGTGATGCTTTCCACAGTTAGAACATCTCCTGACCTTTGAAGAATCGAAGAATTGTACCTTATTTTCCTTTGATGAAATTATCTTAGGGCTTTGCATTCGGAGTTGATAATTCAACTACCTTCTTTCATTTCCAGTACTCTCTTTAAGATCATCCTCGGCGACATAGGCCGGTTGCACTAAGGCAGCATAATTGGTGAGAGTATAAGAACTAAGACCCTGAGTCTTATAAGCACGAAGGTCCATCTTATACATCTGCATCCTCCATTCATCATTCAGAGCATACTTTACCACTTGGTAAAACTGAGACAACTTCTCAAACTTAGCGGTGTACTCTTCCACTGTCATGTCACCTTACCTGAGGATGCACCAGTTGGAGATTTCGGTCTTGGTTGAGGATTGCGTCTTGATCATCCCGCCATAATTCTGCTTATGATGCACTAATTATTGAGTTGATCAAGCTCAATGTATCTTAGCATCATAAGTATAATTACAAAAAAGACTAACAAGGAATCGACTCAACCTTAAACTAAACTAAGTTCGACTAGGTCGAACCGCTCTGATACCAAATGTAACACCCCGGTATTTCTTACAAGTAGAATTACCTAAGTGTACCAACTGTAATACATCAGAGATATAAATTCATGTTTATATACTGAACACCACTATAAATTTTTGCTGAATAACACCAAAATAGTCTTAATCATAAATAAGACCACAACGGTTCCCTGACCATCAGCAAGATTCATATTGCTTACATCCGATACAAACATAATGTGTTCAATACCATACTAGAAAGCGCGGAAAAAAATTACATAATGCTTACATCCGATACAAACATAATGTTATGACACAAAGATAACACGGGAAAACATAATCTTAAGCATAAAAGCTAAGTCTTCAGCAACCATCCGAGTACAACCTACTCGTGCCTCTTGGATCTCGTCTTTCCCTGTTTCTCTGTAAACAACAACATATAAACAATGAGATACAATTTCAATGAGTTCTACCGAGACCCCTAACCACGCTCCCGGTTTCTTTATAAAACCTTTATCTGGCAATTCAATTAATGAATTGCAACTTACACTGGTAATTCGATATGAATTACAAACAATTACTGGTAATTCAATATGAATTACAAACATAAACCGGTAATTTAATATGAATTACAAACGTAAACTGGTAATTCAATATGAATTACAAACCTAAACTGGTAATTTGATATGAATTACAAACATATCTTTTTAATATTTATCACATCACCAACAACCCGAAGAAGCTTAAGTGAACCCCAACTAGCCAATAGTAGTACATGTCCTAAAGGCAAAAACATATCATCTGGGTGTAACATCCCTAGTTTTGTAAATTTTGGATTACGAAATTAACTAACGATTTATTATTCAATTAGATGATAAATCGGGTCATTGATATGACAATTTCGGGAAAGCAATGTTTAATCTCGCAAGCATATGAAATACGCGCAAATTATTCGAGTTGTGTAAATTTTAAATGGGAATTGGAGCGCAAAGGTAACATGGTCATTTCACTAAATATCATTGGACCGATCTAGTAAGAGGTCATGGCTATAGTTGTTAGTCGACCCAAGTATTTTAGCTAATCAAATTGCTAATGAAAGGAGAAGATGCATGATGATTGGGATTTAAGTTTAAGGGAGAGTTTTAAACTAAGGGCATTTTGGTCAATTGCTCCTTTTCTTAAAAACACACTGAACTTCAGCACCCTCTGATTGTTATCTAACTTCTGTAACAGAAAAAGAAAAGGAAATAGAGAGGGAGAGAAGAGAGAAACCCATGAGAAAAGAAAGAAGAAGAAGGAGGAGGAATTCTCACCCCTAGTTGCATGTAAGCATCCTTTGGCTCATCTTACTCCATTTTCCACCCTCTTTCTAAAGATACAACTTTCAAAATCTGATTCACCCTCTTCCTCTACTTACCATTGATGAACCTTGAAGCTCCAAAGTGAAGCCTTGGGCTTGGAAGCCTTGCATGCGAATTTAGAGCAATGCTAGTGTATGGTGTGATCCTAATTTCGAATCCCAAGAGAGTGTTGGAATAATTTGGGAAGAAGTCTAGTTGATGGGTTCAACTTTAGTAGATTGGGGTTGGTTTTTGGTGTGTGAAAATATGTGCAAGTATACACAGTCACAAACAAGTAATATAATGATAAGAAAGGTCGAACCCACAGGGATTGGATTAACTTTATGTATGTTCAGAGAGCATATAAATTAGTACTACTATTCTACTCACAAATTTTGGGGTTTTTAGTTTATGTAAAAACAGAATGCAAGTATGTAAATTAAGATGAAGGAAATCAGTTGAGAAAGATATTTTAGATGTCTTTACTAGATAATACTTCTTTTGAGAGTTTCTATGCTTTTAGAGATGCAGAAGCACTATGATGCAAAAGCATCAAGTGCAGAAGCATCAAGTGCAGTATCATTGAGTGCAGTTGCATAAGTGTGTGCTTTTCAGCTACTTTCTTCAGAGTTTCATTACAAGCTTCCCATGTCTGGGCTTGCTAAATAAGTTCACTCCTGCCTTTGAAGTTCCCACTGTTTCACCCTAAGGACTATGTTATCCTATGTCTAGGACTTAACATGGTTTTAACACAGTTTCTTTATTAAACAAGTTTAACAAAGCCTTTATTAAAACACTCACCCTTATTAGTCTTGATTTCTAATTATAAACCATGTCTGTGAATATAACTCTACTTATTGTAAGAGATCAACCTTAAAATAAGATGGATGTAGTATAACACAAGACCCAAAATGCTACGACACTTAAAAGCATAATAACTTACTCAAAAGTTCATTATAAGTTTAGAACATCTCAACTAAAGGAATTTAGCTCATGTTACTCATTATATAATAGAGAGAATCTGTAATGAGCATGATAACATGAATCATATAAAAGGTATCAATAGGGTAGAATTTACACAAATTGATGTTCCTTTGCATGAATTCTGATTGGTGCAGAAGCACTGATTCCTTCGTCTATCTATGAAGAAGTGGAGGAAGAGGGTGGCAATTCCTTCCTCACCTTCTTACAACTAACTAGTAAATAAAATGCAAGAATTGAAACTACTAAAATATAAGTAAAGTGTTTGATCTACATATTATCAAGTGAGATATGCGATGCCCTTCAAGTGAGAAGTGGGAGCCCTTTTTATAGCCTTGGAGATTTCCTTTGCTTGAGGGTTTGCTTGAAAACCAAGTTAACCTAAGGAGGCTTAACCATGGTTGCTTTTCTGATCTTTAGATAAGGAGATTGAGTTCAGCACATTTCCATAAGGAGAGGTCCAATTATGTAAGGCCATATGTCTTTAGGTGAATAGCCTTTCATGATGATGTTTATGGTGGGCGCCTCCTTATGCATGTGGCCATGTGCTCCATGTGAATTGTGACAAAGCATGATGTCATAGAAGTTTTGGAGCAGAGGTATGGTGCAGAAGCACTAAGTGCAGAAGCATTTGTGGTGCAGGAGCACTAAATGCAGAAGCATCGTAGTGCAGAAGCATCATCTGTAGGAAAACTGAACAAACACATCAAACATACCAATATATATACAAAATTCTTTATTCATCACATAATTCCTCGAATGTTGTTATTTTACTAATATTACTATATTTAACACACTTTGTACTTGAGTTTAAAGCAATTTGTTGCGTTTAGAAGTATAAATAATTCTATATAAATTAGAGTTATCACACCCCCAAACTTAAATCATTGCTTGTACTCAAGTAATGACAAAAAGGGAATACAAGTAGGATTTTCAATTTAGAGAAGAAGAGATCAGCTTATATCTTTTCAAAGAGTGAATTTGCATTTTTATGAACTTCATTTTTCAGAACATTTTTTGCTTTGGAATTCCCTAAACATCCAAAGTTTATTAAAAATCATTTGTGTGAGTGTGTGCCCCACTGAGATCCAATCAGTTCCAACCAAAACTAAGTGAAAAGTTTCTCTCTAACTTTTGGGAAATTTTAGATCACGTTTGGTCAAAACAAAGATGTTTCATAACATAGACTAGACTAACAACATCATCAAGACTTGGGGGGCTTTAAGTACAACTAAGGACTTTGATTGAGCTTTTTCAAAACTGTTTGGGTCTATGCACTATACTTTATTTTTGGTGGTTCTTTTTGTTGGTGCAGGAGCACTGTTAGTGCAGATGCACTGAATATTTTTGTGAAGTGCAGAAGCACTGACTTTTTGTAACAGTGCAGAAGCATTTAAGTGCAGCTGCACTTGACACTACTTTTCAAGGTTTGTAGCATGTATTGCCCTCCTCACTGACCTCTTTATGCATACTTTTTTTCTTTTCTTTTTTTTTCTTTCAAACCAAATGCACTACTAGAACAGGTTCAGTTTAATGATTTGGGTCAATATGGCTAGCTCATAACATTTTGGCTCTTTTGTAGTGTATTTTGGTAACCTTTTGCATTGACTCTTCTAAGATTTTTATACTCAGCCTTAGTATTCATGGAAATTCCCCCAAACTTATTTCTTTATGCTCTTCTATATTTTTAGTAAAAGTTTGTTTTTGACCTTGGTTTTCTAAAAAATTCTTCTTGTATCAGATAGTTTTTCATATAGCAAGGTTCTTTTCAAAACTCAGTTTTGATGTGTCAAGGTAATAATAAAAATTGGTCATTTTGAGGAAAACAAAGCTTTCTTTTTTTTTTCTTTCTTTCATCATTAAAACTTAGTTCAAAGAATGCATTTAGTTTTGTAAAAAAAAGATTTCAAGCGGATCATGCTTCAAAAACTTTCAAATCTTACTTTGACATAAAAACAATTGGATGTGCTTCAACAAAAGTTTGTGTAACTAATGTTTTTTTTTAAAACAATTTTCTGAAAAAATTTTCAAAAGAAACTTTGTTGATTGCATCACAAAATTTGAAAATAGCTCTACTATATTTTGCACATACAAGGAAATAACAAAACTTTAGACATGCATACTTACTAAAAACATATCAGCACATGCATATAGTAGATTAAAAGTGTTTTTCTCCCCCCCAACTTAAAGTTGAGCAGTGTCCTCACTACTCTAAGTTGAGTTAGAAAAAGTAATTTTTGTTCCAAAATGGGGAGGGGGGTTAATACATGTGGGATACAAATAGAACATAAAATGTACTTATAAAATAACAACATGAAAGAGTTTACTCTTTCTTGGCACCACTTTTGATTCTGGAGCTGGTTCTGCTGGACATGTGTTTGACTTTCTGTTTCTTCTTCTTTGCCTCTTCAACCTTTGGTGCTTCTGCACCAAGTGCAGCTGCACCAACCTCCTCTGTTGCTGGTTCTGTAGGTGCAGATGCACCAGGTGCTTCTGCACTGATTTGTTTAGCAGTAGTTCCGTCTTCTGTTTGTTGTTCTGGTGGTTGCTCAAGTGTAGCCTCAGCTTCTTTTGGTTGGTCTTTCTCCTTCTGTGGGTCCTCCTTTTCAGCTTCTTCTCCTTGTGCCTTGCTGTATTCTGCACCTTTCAGTCCTTGACTTTCCTTCACACTGGTTTCAACAGCTTTCTTGAAGAATTTCTCGGTGTTGCCCAGTTCTTCTCTTTTCTTCTGTGCCAGCTCTTCCAGTACCAATTTGACAGTATCTTCTTTGTTTTTTGGTATGATTGTCACAACTGGAACACCTTGAGATGCATCTGCACTAGGTGCAGAAGCATCAGTTGCTGGTTGATCTTTTTCTTCAGGGATGACTTCTTCTTCTTCTTCCATTGCTTCCTCTTGAATAACCTGCAAAGTTTGTTTCTCAAAAATAATGTTAGAAGTTTGTGTGGCTGGTTCTTGTTCAGGTTGGCTTTCTTGGAAGATGGGTGGTGGTGATGATGACTGTGGAATGGGTGATGGTGGAGGGGTAGGTGTCTTTCCTGTGGAGGGTGATGTTGATTTTTCTGGCTGGGGGTGGGTTGGTGGAGTGACTTGGGTGAGGAGTGGTTCTGCTTGGGATCCAGCCTCATATTTCTTTCTTACAATTTCCTCCATGCTCAAATTCTCTTCCTCTTCCTCCCCACTTTTGTCTGTACTTTCAGTGGTATCATCATCCTCTTCATCTTCATTTCTCTCCATTTCCTTCACCATTCTTATTAATGTCTCATCTTCATCAGTCTCGACTAGTCCCTCACTCAGTAGTTCTTCCTCTTCTTCATTCTTTTTCTTCTTCCCTTTCTGCTTCCTGCTAGTCTCCTTCTTTCTTTTCATTACTTTTTTCTTTTTCTCTTCACTCTCTTCCTTCTCTTCCTCCTTTTCTTCTTCTTCTTTTTCCTCCTCTTCTTCTTGTTCTGGGCTCTGAAAGACCCATGTTGGAAACACTAGGGTTTCTATCTGGGTTGGTACCTGAGATATCTCTATTAACCTAAGTTGTAGCCACTCATGCTGTTATTGCTGAAATTTCCAAACTGCCTGGTGCTTCTGCACTAAGTGCTCCTGCACCAGGCTAGTTTCTTCAGTCTTAATTTTTGTTCTTTCTTTCATCTCAGCAGACAGTGGGCCTGGAGGATATTTTCTTTGCTTATGTTCCTCAGGACTGATATCCACCCCTTGTTTCATACATAGTCAGTGATTAAGCATGGGAAAAATAAAAATCCTTCATTTCTTGCTGCACAATCTAGGATCTGTTTATTGATAATTTTCCCTATATCACATTTTTGTTTTCTAAGATTGCATCCAATAGGATCAATCTATCTTTTGACAGTGTGTATGTGTGGGATGTAGGAAAAATAGAGCAATCAATGAACAGATACCAGTTGCCTAACTCAGGGATTAAGTATCTGTTTTTTAATTTGAATTCTGTATTGGAAATCTTATCGCACTTGGAGTTTTTCACAGCAATCCTAGACTTGACTCTTTCCATCTCTTTCTTACCATAGTTCTCTACGTTTTCTTTGAAATCAGACCCAGAATAGACTAGATTATAATGAGTATGATTCTATCAGCACTAAAATAAACCTTTCTACCTCTTATCACAGAATGATCATGCATGTTACCTTGTTTGTTGCCTTGAATTCCAGAGTAGAATTCCCTGACCACCTGCTCCAGATAGAAGGCTCTGTGTTGTATAAACAGATCCCAGTTGAGACTTGAGACTGTTGCCATGACATTGGGGTGAGCCTTCATTAGACTGTAGCCTCGCTCAGGGAGAAATTTCCTTTCCCAGAAATGTGCAAATTTAGGGTCCACAGTGCTTGAACCAGGTGCAGTAGCACTGGATTGCTTTTTTTGATGTTGTGGTGATGAGGTTACTGTGCTGGCTTTGCTCTTGCCTGAGGTCTTGTTTGCGCTTTGTTTGCGAACCATTGTTGATTGTTGGCAAGAAACTTTGAATTTTTTTTGCAAGAAGATGGTACTTCGTATTCTCAGAAATTGGGGATTTTCTTGATAGAGAAAGGGATTTCTTGAATTGCGGTTTCTGTGAGTGAAAGAGTGATTAATGGTGAAGGGAAACAGTCACTTTGGGGAAGTTTGAGTGTGATTAATGCTTGGTAGTAGCCGTTAGGGTGTGTGAGCGTAACTTGCATGCGTGAGGACACGTGGGGGGCTAGGTGACACCACACAAAGTCTATGTCACAGATCACAACTGCTATTTTTGTTGTGCTGGCAGTTTTTGAAAAAATTTTCACCCAAGTATATTTTTAAATTTGAAATTCCGGTGCAGTAGCACTGAAGAGCTGTTAGGTGCAGATGCACCTAAGTGCAGAAGCACTAAAAACCTGTGTTCCTACAAAACACTTGAAAAACATTAAATTGAACAAAAATTGCATAACTAAATATTAAATAACATGGGTTGCCTCCCATAAGCGCTTGTTTTAAGAGTCTTTCAGCCTGACTATCTCCTTTTCATAGAGATTTTGAAAATGGGTGGTGAGTTTATCCCTCACCACATGTTCACCATAGTACATTTTGACTCTCTGCCCATTTACCTTGAAAGTGGTGTTTGTGGTTGCATCATATAAATTAACTACACCATGGGGGTAAATTTTGATGAGCTTGAATGGCCCTGACTATCTTGATCTCAGTTTTCCAGGAAATAATTTCAACCTAGAATTGTATAGCAAGACCATTCCTCCTTCTCTAAGCTCTCTTCTTTGGATTTTCTTGTCATGCCAAGCTTTGGTTTTTGTTTTGTAAATTTTTGCATTCTCATATGAGAATTGCCTAAATTCATCTAATTCATTTAATTCTAAAAACCTTTGTGCTCCTGCTTTATTGAGATCATAATTTAGCTTTTTCATAGCCCAATAAGAATTGTTTTCCAACTCAACTGGCAGATGGCATGCTTTGCCATAGACTAATCTATAGGGGGACATACCTAATGGTGTTTTAAATGCTGTTCTGTATGCCCATAATGCTTCATCTAAATGTAAGGACCAATCTTTTCTAGATGGTCCAACCATTTTTTCAAGCATTCTTTTAATTTCCCTATTTGATAGCTCAGCTTGCCCACTTGTTTGTGGGTGATAGGCTGTAGCAATTTTATGCTTAATCCCATATTTTCCAAGAAAATTTTCAATAAGTTTATTGCCAAAATGTGATCCTTCATCATTGATAATTGCCCTTGGGGTGCCAGACCTTGTAAAAATGTTTTTCAAAAGGAATTTGCTAACAGATTTGGCATCATTATTTGGTAATGCTACTGCCTCTACCAATTTGGACACATAATCTACATCTACTAAGATATATTTTTTGCCAAAAGAAGGTGGAAATGGTCCCATGAAATCCATGCCCCATACATCAAAAAGTTCAATTTCTAATATATTGGTTCTAGGCATTTCATGTTTTTCAGAAATATTACCTGCTCTTTGACATTTGTCACAAGTTTTGACCATTGAATATGCATCTTTAAATAAAGTTGGCCAATAATAACCAGACTGTAGTACCTTAGCTGCTGTTCTGTTGCATCCAAAGTGACCTTCATATGGTGCAGCATGGCAGTGCAGAAGCACTGCTTGCTGTTCTTCTTGGGGGATGCATTTCCTCATCAATTGATCTGGACACATTTTGTAGAGAAATGGCTCATCCCAGTGATAATCTTTGATTATGTGAAAAAATCTCCTTCTTTGTTGGTAAGTCATATCTACTGGTACCACCTTGCTTACAAGAAAGTTAACAATGTCGGCAAACCAAGGTGCAGAAGCACTAGGTGCAGAAGCACTTGGTGCAGAAGCACTTGGTGCTGTTAGAGTTATGGCTAATAGTTTTTCATCAGGAAAGCTTTCCTTGATCTCTCCCTTTTGTGTACCTGTTCTTTCACCTTCAAGTCTAGATAAATGGTCAGCAACCTGATTCTCCACCCCCTTTTTGTCTCTGATTTCAAGATCAAATTCTTGAAGGAGGAGAATCCATCTTATTAACCTTGGTTTTGCATCTTTCTTGGAAATTAAGTACTTGATGGCAGCATGATCAGTATAGACAATAATTTTGGTTCCAACCAAGTAGGATCTAAATTTATCAAATGCAAAAACCACTGCTAACAATTCTTTTTCTGTTACAGTGTAATTCATTTGAGCTTCAATTAATGTCTTGCTAGCATAATAAATAGAATGAAATATTTTGTCATACCTTTGTCCTAAGACAGCTCCTACAGCAAAGTCACTAGCATCACAGATTAATTTAAAGGGCCTACTCCAATCTGGTGTAACAATCACTGGTGCAGTTACCAATGCTTTTTTGAGTTTTTGGAATGCTTCCATACAAGGCTCATCAAAGTTAAAAGGTGCATCAACTTGCAAGAGTGTACATAATGGCTTGGATGTCCTTGAAAAATCTTTGATAAATCTTCTGTAGAAGCCTGCATGGCCTAAGAAGCTTCTGATTCCCTTGACAGTTGTTGGAGGTGGCAGTTTTTCAATGACCTCAATCTTTGCTTGATCTACTTCCAAACCTTTCTTTGATACTTTGTGACCTAATACAATGCCTTCTTGTACCATGAAATGGCATTTCTCCCAATTAAGTACTAAGTTTGTTTCCTCACATCTTTGGAGAATTTTCTCTAAATTTGATAAACATGTTTGAAATGTGTTTCAAAAGACTGAGAAATCATCCATGAATACTTCCATTGATTGCTCAATGAAGTCAGAAAAGATGGACATCATGCACCTTTGGAATGTTGCAGGTGCATTACAGAGTCCAAAAGGCATTCTTCTAAATGCAAATGTTCCATAGGGGCATGTAAAGGTAGTTTTTTGTTGGTCTTCAGGTTCTATTGCAATCTGATTGTACCCTGAATAACCATCTAAGAAACAATAAAACTCCTTACCTGCCAACCTATCTAACATTTGGTCAATGAAGGGTAAAGGGAAGTGATCTTTCTTTGTGGCCTTATTGAGTTTTCTATAATCCATACAGATCCTCCAACCTGTAACAGTTCTTGTTGGTTTCAATTCATTTTTTTCATTGGCTATTACTGTCATACCTCCTTTCTTTGGAACACAATGAATAGGGCTTATCCATGCACTATCAAATATGGGGTATATGATTCCAGCTTCTAGCCACTTGATGATTTCTTTCTTTACAACCTCTTTCATTATAGGATTTAGCCTTCTTTGCCCTTCTATATAATTTTTAGAGTTATCTTCTAAATTTATCCTATGCATGCATATAGAAGGGCTAATTCCTTTTATGTCTGCCATTTGCCAGCCTATAGCTTTTGTATGCTTTCTTAAGGTACAAATGAGATCATGCTCCTGCTCTATTGTTAAGTCAGAGGAAATGATCACTGGGAGTGCACCATCTTCCTCTAAGAAAGCATACTTCAAATGTTTGGGCAATTCTTTCAATTCTAGCTTAGGAGGTTGTTCAATTGAGGGTAAATTCTTTTTAAGGTTAGGGTCTTCTAAATTAAGTGATTCAAAAGTTCTAGACCATACCTTTTGTGCTGGTGCTTCTCTTGAAAAAATGTCTTTTTCCAAGATTTCTTCTTCAGGAGGTGCAGAAGCATCTGGTGCTAGTGCACTAGTGAGATAATCATACTGTTTCTGGAATTGCTTCTACACCAAATGGTCAAGATTGGTGATTGTTGAGCACTCTTCACTCTCCTCAGCAGGATACTTCAGAGCATTCATCACATTGAATTTCACCTCTTGATCATTTACTCTCATGGTCAGTTCTCCCTTTTGCACATCAATTAGTGCCTTTCCAGTTGCTAAGAATGGTCTCCCAAGAATGTCTGGGATTTCTTTATCTGTATCAAAATCAAGAATAACAAAATCTGCAGGAAATACAAATTTGTCAACCTTAACCAAAATATCTTCAATGATTCCTTCTGGATAAGCTATTGATCTATCAGCTAGTTGAAGTGTTACTGTTGTGGGCCTAGCATTTCCAATCCCTAGTTGTGTAAATATGGATTTAGGCATTAAGTTGATACTTGCACCTAAATCACACAATGCACGACCTGTATAAGATTTTCCTATTGAGAATGGGACTGTAAAGCTACCAGGATCCTTTAGTTTTCTTGGAATTTTGCTTTGTAGAATTAGACTGCATTCTTTAGACATAGGAACAGTTTCAAAATCCCCTAATCTTCTTCTTTTTGAAAGCACATCTTTCATAAATTTAGCATAATTAGGCATTTGATGAAGTGCTTCAACTAAGGGAACATTGATGTGTATTTATTTTAAAATCTCAAGAAACTTACTGAATTGCTTCTCCTCATGTGCCTTTTTTAACCTTTGAGGATAAGGAGGAGGAGGGTATTCAGGAACTAACCTTGGAGTTGGAACTTCAGGAGATGCAGATGCATCTGGTGCTTCTGCACCATGAGTATTTTTTTCATTTTTATTTTTTTCTCCCTTACCTTCACCATGATCTTCACCTGGATCTGCAAGATCTTTTCCACTTCTTAGAGCAATGGCCTTTACCAGCTCCTTTCCTGGCCTTTGGGCTGTGGTAGCTTCTGTATTTGATGGTAATGTACCTGTTGGTCTTTGATACAGAGCTGTTGCTAACTGTCCCACCTGATTTTCTAAATTTTTTATAGAGGCATCTTGAGCTTGCCTAGCTGTTCTGGTTTCACTAATGAAAGACTTGAACAAGGCTGTTAAGGAGTTATCAGTGGCAAGTGTTTGTTGTCTTTGGTTGTTTTGAGAATGAAATTCTGGTGGTGTGGCTGGTGCAGAAGTACTAGGTGCAGATGCATCAGTATTGTTCCATCTGAAATTTGAGTGGTTCTTCCAGCCAGGGTTATAAGTGTTAGAGTAAGGGTTGTTATTCCTGTTATATCCTACAAAATTGACAGAGACAGGGTTGCTGGGACATTCTTCATACAAATGGCCTCCTCCACAATACACACAACTTGTGTCTCCTGGGGGGGGTTTGTTCTATGGCTGCTGCAGTGTTTTCAATTGGTGCAGCTGCACTAGGTGCAGATGCACTGGTTGAAGTGAAGTTTTTAAACAAGTTTGTCAGAGAGGCTAACTGAGCAGATAGGGCTGATATATCACTGATTTCATGTACCCCTGATGGTTTCTTTTGGGCACATACCCTCTCAGTAGGCCAACTAGAACTATTGGTTGCAATTCTATCAACTAATTCACATGCTTCATTATAAGATAAGTTTAATAACACACCCCCAGATGATGCATCAAGCATTATTCTGGTTTGGGGTTCTAAACCATTGTAAAAAGTTTCCATTTGAATAATGATAGGTAGACCATGATGTGGACATTTTCTTAAAAGTTCTTTCCATCTTTCCCATGCTTCAAACAATGATTCAAATTCTTTTTGTCTAAAAGTTGTAATATCATTTCTCATCCTGACATTTTTGATGGGTGGAAAATATTTTGCTAAGAACTTTTCAGCTATTTCATTCCATGAATGGTTAGAATTAGGCTCCATTGAATTTAACCATGATTTAACCTTATCTTTTAAAGAGTATGGAAATAGCTTAAGTCTAAATGCATCTTCACTAACACCAGGAATGATAAAGTTACTACATACTTCTAAAAACTGTTTTAAATGCTCATGGGGATCCTCATGAGGAGATCCACCAAATTGACCAATTGTTTGTAGCATTTGGAACATCATGGGTTTAAATTCAAAATGCACAGCATCAATATGAGGTCTTGCTATACTTGTTTGCATATTTTGATGATTAAAGATAGCATAATCCCTCATGGGTCTATTTCTATCATTAATCATACCTATTGGGCCCATGTTGATGAATTGATTTCTGTGTCCTTCTTCAGTATCATGCTGTGAACCAAGTCCTCCTCCAACTGAGGCTGATCTTGAGCTTTGTCCTTCACTGTGATGAGACATGTTTCTGCAGTCTTGATTCCTTTGCTTTTGAAGTCTTAGCAAACTCCTGAACCTTCTTTCAATCTCTGGATCGAATTCAAATTCTGGTGGCTTATCTCTGGGCATAAGCTAGTGCATCTGCACCTGTTTCTGCACAGAAAATAACCACTAGAGTAATAAAATACTAACTTATAAATCTAAACAACAAAAATTAATGGCAACCCCCGGCAACGGCGCCAAAAACTTGGTGTGTGAAAAGATGTGCAAGTATACACAGTCACAAACAAGTAATATAATGATAAGAAAGGTCGAACCCACAGGGATTGTATTAACTTTATGTATGTTCAGAGAGCATATAAATTAGTACTACTATTCTACTCACAAATTTTGGGGTTTTTAGTTTAAGTAAAAACAGAATGCAAGTATGTAAATTAAGATGAAGGAAATCAGTTGAGAAAGATAGTTGAGATGTCTTTACTAGATAATACTTCTTTTGAGAGTTTCTATGCTTTTAGAGATGCAGAAGCACTATGATGCAGGAGCATCAAGTGCAGAAGCATCAAGTGCAGTAGCATTGAGTGCAGTTGCATAAGTGTGTGCTTTTCAGCTACTTTCTTCAGAGTTTCATTACAAGCTTCCCATGTCTGGGCTTGCTAAATAAGTTCACTCCTACCTTTGAAGTTCCCACTGTTTCACCCTAAGGACTATGTTATCCTATGTCTAGGACTTAACATGGTTTTAACACAGTTTCTTTATTAAACAAGTTTAACAAAGCCTTTATTAAAACACTCACCCTTATTAGTCTTGATTTCTAATTATAAACCATGTCTGTGAATATAACAATACTTATTGTAAGAGATCAACCTTAAAATATGATGGATGTAGTATAACACAAGACCCAAAATGCTACGACACTTAAAAGCATAATAACTTACTCAAAAGATCATTATAAGTTTAGAACATCTCAACTAAAGGAATTTAGCTCATGTTACTCATTATATAATAGAGAGAATCTGTAAGGAGCATGATAACATGAATCATATAAAAGGTATCAATAGGGTAGAAGTTACACAGATTGATGTTACTTTAGATAAGGAGATTGAGTTCAGCACATTTCCATAAGGAGAGGTCCAATTATGTAAGGCCATATGTCTTTAGGTGAATAGCCTTTCATGATGATGTTTATGGTGGGCGCCTCCTTATGCATGTGGCCATGTTCTCCATGTGAATTGTGACAAAGCATGATGTCATAGAAGTTTTGGAGCAGAGGTATGAATTGAGTGCTTCCATTGTGGGGTTATAAATCTTCAGCGCAGGATGGTGCAGAAGCACTAAGTGTAGAAGCATTTGTGGTGCAGGAGCACTAAGTGCAGAATCATCGTAGTGCAGAAGCATCGTAGTGCAGAAGCATCATCTGTAGGAAAACTGAACAAACACATCAAACATACCAATATATATACAAAATGATTTACTCATCACATAATTCTTAGAATGTTGTTATTTTACTAATATTACTATATTTAACACACTTTGTACTTGAGTTTAAAGAAATTTGTTGCGTTTAGAAGTATAAATAACTCTAAATAAATTAGAGTTATCAGTTTTGGAGCAAATTTCGTAGCTCTTGATGGTTGAGATTGAAGACGCCCACTCAAGGCAAATTCTGGGTGAAACCCGTATGAACTATCTTTAGTGTTTACGTCTTATCTCCCTGTACACAACTCTTCTGAACGTTATTTTTGTTCCTCTGGAAACTAGACACGAAATTATTCAATATGGGCACAAGAACCATCGGATTTCATTGGGAAATGAGGGAGATATTGTGTCCATAAGTTTCGATTTTGAATCTGGCCCAGTACTGAACCAGTCCCCTTATTTTCGAGATAATTACTGGAATAATGGTTGCATGCGTTTGAAGTTTCCACCATCAGAAAATAGACAAAATTCTCTACGCAATGGGCACTGATTTGAGGGGTTTTGGTTACGAATTGCCCTAGATACACTTGTTGCAACTCGGTACACTGATTCTGGAAAACCGAAGTAAGAGCTGGGAATCTCGTTTCGTCGAATTTTGGTTCGAGTCGCCAAAGTTACGAGAGACATCAATTCAATATACCGGAGAGGAGTTCAGTAGCAGGAATTATTGATTGAGTTTCTGTTTGTGCAAGTGGGGCCCATTGAGTTCAGTTGCGGAGGCATTCGGAGTGTGTTCGTGATTACGGGGATTGTTCGAGTGGTTAACGGTTCGATTGTTCGAGCGAGGACGCGACTTCTCGGGGACTCGTCATACCGGTGAGTTTTACTCATGATTAGGGTTTCATTTTTTATAACCTTGAATGATTTAAAATTCAGTTTCTGAAGCTAACTCAATTTCGAAAGAATTATCGAGTCAAAAACTGTTTTCGGGAAAATAGTGTTTTTACGGTTTTTCGGTGAATATATATGTTTTTATCAATTGGTTGATTTTAATGCTTTCGCTGGAATATGGACTGAATTGCTGGCTATAATGTCTATTTTTAAGTCTCGTTGGTCAAGAAATGTCTCGGGGTCGAATAGAAAGCGAAACAGTACAAAACGGGTGTTCGAAATACTGTTTTCAGC
Source organism: Astragalus membranaceus (assembly GCA_039519185.1). NCBI lineage: Eukaryota > Viridiplantae > Streptophyta > Magnoliopsida > Fabales > Fabaceae > Astragalus > Astragalus membranaceus. Next base: position 57,444,498 of record CM076849.1, read on the forward strand.
CATTTCTGCCTCCCATCGCGCCGCGGCCGGTGGCCATCGCGTCGCGACCTCCCCTTATTTTTGCAACGCAAAACTTTCTGTAACTTTTCGCGTCGCGACGGAACCAGTTCGCTTCGCGACGCTTTGCAGTTTTTCAGCAAAACACACTGATTTTGTTTTCGCAATAACTTTTGATCCGGGAACCCGATTGAGGTGTTCTCAGGTGCGTTGGAAAGCTTATTCAAAGACCTAACTATATATATAATCTGAATTTGGAAAATACACTGTTTTGGAAAGTCAAAGTTGTTTTCAAAACCGAATTGTAGACCGCGTGTGAGCATATGATTTTGAATAACAAAACGAATAATTCGTCCAACTGGGTATTGTATTATAACGCCGGATGTCTAACTTGGTATTCATCAAAACGGGTTATAGAACGACGATAGATATAGATATATCGAACATAGAAGTCGGCCCAATGCGGGAGTGATATATAGATTATATCGAAAATAGGAGTCGGCCCAATGCGGGTATGATATATAAATTATATCAAGTTGGGTGGCGACCCGACGAAATAGCATACTAGGAAGGGAAGTCATGAGCCCTCACCCTAGGCCCTGGAAATGTTATGGAATGGTATAACGTGGGTTATCGGGATTGTGGGCTTTGCACAGCCGATTTATTCTAAGTTAAGTTCTCGACTCATCGGGATTGTGGTCTTTGCACAGTCGATGTTTCGTTTGGAAAAGCTTGTAATTATAAATTAATTGACAAGGCTTAAAAATATATAATATCACTTCATTTACTGGGATTGTGGGCTTTGCACAGTCGGTAATGGGCTAGGTATATATATATATATTGTTATTAATAGTTATGAGTTAACTATGTTGCAACAGTTTATAAAATAAACCGAGTGAAAGTGAGGGGGCACGGTAGAACTCACTGAGACAAGTTGTCTCACCTTATCATTGTTGTTATTTTTACAGAGAACGGGAAATGGAGAAGCAAACGGGATGGTCAGTTGTCACGCTCGAGGAGAAGATAGAAGATTGACTCATTCCTAGCTGTTTATATTTTTTCTGCCGTTGTCTCTGTATTTGATATCATAACTCGAATTTGAGCTATGTTATGTTTTAGTTTCCGCTGTTTTCTTGCAACGATGTATATCTAAGCAGGAATTTTTATACTCTGATGTAAACCAAATTGTATATTTAGGTATTTCTTTGTTTTAGAAATACGGGGTGTTACAATTGGTATCAGAGCGGTTCGACCTTGTGGACTTAGTGACCTTCGGGTCAAGAGTATAGGATCGAGTCAGCTAGGGACTTAGACAATTAAGTGTCAGATCTTTTTAGTATATTATGTGACGTATTGAGTCAGGATCCACTCAATGTTTCATGTAAATTACTGAAAATTATGACAGTTAGTTGCCTCAACCCCGAAAACGTCTGGAACCCTAAACCATAGGATTCTCAGCCTTCTCGTTCCATCAGAATGCGCAGCAGGAGCAGAGGGAAACATATGACATTTGGGAACAGTGATGGGCATCCGCGATGGTTTGAGGAAACTGTGGGCGACTGTTCAGTAAATGAATCGGATGCGGCTAATGAGTTGCAGTATAAGACATCGTATGTCTTATCGAGAGTTCAAGTTAAGCAAAGCCATTGGGCAGTAGTAACGTCAATGTCCTGAGATCTGTCAGATTAGTTAACACCCAAAACCCTGACCATTGATTAGTCAGCCTATCAGTTATCTAAATAATGTTTGACAGTAAATCTTACCTTCTGGTATAAGTCAATCCCAGTTTTGATAGCAGTTAAGGAAGCCCTTATGGGTTAATTCCAAGCATAGATCCTGATTCTTCTTCTTCCGGGTCACTATGTGACAGATGATAAAGCCAACTGAGTAAAGATACTCTGTCGCCAGTATTGACTAGCAGAGTCATAATGTGCCGATCAGGTTAAGTCCCGATCAGGAATTACGATTCAAATCCTTCAAAGCAGATTAGTATGTGGAATCAGTAGAAATGACCATATTTCGATCCTCTGACTAGAAGCATCCCGATCGCGGTCTGTGAGAAATTCGCGTTAGCCTTCCGACTCATTTTGTTCGTAACTCCTGCTTCGGAACTCCGTTTTTTATGCTCCGAGAGGCGTTGGAAAGCTAACGGAAATATCTACACCGATGAATGGGTTGTGGACCGTGTCTCCAATTGTATTGTGAAGTATATCTCTGTTTTGATCTGAACCATAAAATCTAAAGCATTCGTGGAGTGCCAACCTCTCTGTTGTGCGGGAAATCGGAAAGAGGATTTCCAATCAGTCAGTTTAGACTATTGGGCACCAGTTCAGAATGATGTTACTGTAAGTTTTGCCAAGAAACCTAATTCCGGAGATTGTCATTAGTAGTGATAGCCGTTCAACCATGAGAAGTGATTCCGAAATCTTAATCTATAAGACCTCAACTAACTGGTTAGAAGAACGAGGAGCTTAAAGTCGCCCAAGTGGCGAACATGATGTAGTCATGGAGTAGAAATCGTTCTGGAACTTGATTGATTTAGATGATAGTAATCATTATATCTGAATAGTTACGGAAGTTCGGCAAGAAGCTGGGCCAAGGAAAATTCCAAATAACATGTACTTGAAATTTTATGAATCAATACGAAAACACTCAAGGTATGCTCGTTTGATTTCCAAATTAACTTTTGTTTTCAAAATCCCCTTGGTACCACCACAATTCCAATTTCGTAACTGATCCGAGAATAATTGCTACGCTGAAGTTAGTCGATAAACCCAAGATTTCCTAGGATGACATTGAATCTTACCTTCTAAGGAAAACCTTATGTCGTTCTAGTAAGATTCCTAATATCGAAATTCTCATCTCCTTAGGATCTGAGTGATAAAGACCTAAGCAGGATAGGTATCAACCCACGTTAGAACAATCATCTTTCGGCAGTAATAGTGTTCAAGCATCTGCTACCGAGGTAAAGCTCCAATCGTAATCTGGATCTCCTTAGGGTTAGCAGTAAGTTGCAGTGACCCTGATCCATCGGATGGATCAAGGCTAGTTTCTCCATTCTAATAACCTGTTGGTTAAACGTCAATAAAGCAAATATGTGCTGAACTCAGAATTGTCTGATTGCGGTCCAGCACACGAGGCTTTTTCTAAGAATCCGATAAGTTGGGTACGTGTAGTGCTTTCCCCTTTTCACCCACTACACCCGTATGATGGAAGAATGTCTGAGGATGAACCATGTATCGGTCTGAGACTAAACGATTGGACAGTGAGTGTATAACACATGAGTCCTTGATAGTGAAACTTATAACCATTTTGTGTAGTCTCTCGAGACATTAAACTCCTGCTTGTTTTTCATCACGAAATGCGAGTCTTTGTTTTAACCTTGAAATTTCATCTTGGGAAAATTAGAGAAAAGGATTGAAAGGAAATGAATTGGATCGAATAGAATAGCGGTTTAAGGAAAATCTTAAAATCAAACATCCGCCCTCCTTTCGACTCAATGTCTTTCCCGATCCCTTCCTCGAACGAACCAAATTATTTTATCTTAACGGAGTCAAACTCAAGCACGATAATGGAAGTTTGTGAGATTTTGATCACACAAATGGTTAGTTCCAACAAAGTAACCCTTTTATCCTCACTTTCGACATAGTAAATTTTTAAAATCAGAGGATGAGATTACCGTTTTGTTGAAACGTCGTGCATTGAGTAAGGTCGTTTATAAGTTGGGGTGAATTATCGTTTTTGGATAGTCGTATTTTTCGAACTGTCATTATTGAAAACCCCATTGAAAAGAATTTTATCCAAATGAAACGAAGGTACTTTCAAGTTTTGGAACAGATTTAATGTAAGAATATTTCGCTACTATTTTAGAGCTTTCTTGGGTCAAGTTGCAAGAAAAATTGTTTTCTAAATTCATTTGGACTGAGAGTCAACCTATTTTATAAAATAACTCTGTTTACTTCAGTCAAAATTTTTAGTAAAATGAGTCAAGCACTTATGAAAGCGTAACTCGGGAAAGGAAGAAACCGTTCATCCAGATACCGCGTAGTTTGAGTTCAAAGTAATCCTCTCATAGACATCGTTTCTTTCAATTCAAGCTACGGCTAAGACGGAACCTTTCTGAGTCTTTAGCCTCGATGGTGAAAGACGTATAGTTACCCTAAGCTATAAGGTTGTGTTCTCAACAGATTGTAGGTATACCATTAGTCCAAAACAGCTGGTATCTGCAATTGAAAGGTCGGAGTAGTTGATTTTCGGGCGAAGCTTGTATCAACGAGGTGTATGAGTTATAAACGATTTTGAGGACAAAATCTTTCAAGTTGGGGAGATTGTAACATCCCTAGGTTTGTTAATTTCGGATTACGAAATTAACTAACGATTTATTATTCAATTAGATGATAAATCGGGTCATTGATATGACAATTTCGGGAAAGCAATGTTTAATCTCGCAAGCATATGAAATACGCGCAAATTATTCGAGTTGTGTAAATTTTAAATGGGAATTGGAGCGCAAGGGTAAAATGGTCATTTCACTAAATATCATTGGACCGATCTAGTAAGAGGTCATGGCTATAGTTGTTAGTCGACCCAAGTATTTTAGCTAATCAAATTGCTAATGAAAGGAGAAGATGCATGATGATTGAGATTTAAGTTTAAGGGAGAGTTTTAAACTAAGGGCATTTTGGTCAATTGCTCCTTTTCTTAAAAACACACTGAACTTCAGCACCCTCTGATTGTTATCTAACTTCTATAACAGAAAAAGAAAAGGAAATAGAGAGGGAGAGAAGAGAGAAACCCATGAGAAAAGAAAGAAGAAGAAGGAGGAGGAATTCTCACCCCTAGTTGCATGTAAGCATCCTTTGGCTCATCTTACTCCATTTTCCACCCTCTTTCTAAAGATACAACTTTCAACATCTGATTCACCCTCTTCCTCTACTTACCATTGATGAACCTTGAAGCTCCAAAGTGAAGCCTTGGGCTTGGAAGCCTTGCATGCGAATTTAGAGCAATGCTAGTGTATGGTGTGATCCTAATTTCGAATCCCAAGAGAGTGATGGAATAATTTGGGAAGAAGTCTAGTTGCTGGGTTCAACTTTAGTAGATTGGGGTTGGTTTTGGAGCAAATTTCGTATCTCTTGATGGTTGAGATTGAAGACACCCACTCAAGGCAAATTCTGGGTGAAACCCGTATGAACTATCTTCAGTGTTTACGTCGTATCTCCCTGTACACAACTCTTCTGAACGTGATTTTTGTTCCTCTGGAAACTAGACACGAAATTATTCAATATGGGCACAAGAACCATCGGATGTCATTTGAAAATGAGGGAGATATTGTGTCCACAAGTTTCGATTTTGAATCTGGCCCAGTACTGAACCAGTCCCCTTATTATCGCGATAATTACTGGAATAATGGTTGCATGCGTTTGAAGTTTCCACCATCAGAAAATAGACAAAATTCTCTACGCAATGGGCACTGATTTGAGGGGTTTTGGTTACGAATTGCCCTAGATATACTTGTTGCAAATCGGTACACTGATTCTAGAAAACCGAAGTAAGAGCTGGGAATCTCGTTTCGTCGAATTTTGGTTCGAGTCGCCAAAGTTACGAGAGACATCAATTCAATATACCGGAGAGGAGTTCAGTAGCAAGAATGACTGATTGAGTTTCTGTTTGTGCAAGTGGGGCCCATTGAGTTCAGTTGCGGAGGCATTCGGAGCGTGTTCGTGATTACAGGGATTGTTCGAGTGGTTAACGGTTCGATTGTTCGAGCGAGGACGCGACTTCTCGAGGACTCGTCATACCGGTGAGTTTTACTCACGATTAGGGTTTCATTTTTATAACCTTGAATGATTTGAAATTCAGTTTCTGAAGCTAACTCAATTTCGAAAGAATTATCGAGTCAAAAACCGTTTTCGGGAAAATAGTGTTTTTACGGTTTTTCGGTGAATATATATGTTTTTATCAATTGGTTGATTTTAATGCTTTCGCTGGAATATGAACTGAATTGCTGGCTATAATGTCTATTTTTAAGTCTCGTTGGTCAAGAAATGTCTCGGGGTCGAATAGAAAGCGAAACGGTACAAAACGGGTGTTCGAAATGCTGTTTTCAGCCATTTCTGCCTCCCATCGTGTCGCGGACCGTGGCCATCGCGTCGCGACCTCCCCTTATTTTTGCAACGCAAAACTTTCTGTAACTTTTCGCGTCGCGACAGAACCAGTTCGCATCGCGACGCTTTGAAGTTTTTCAGCAAAACACACTGATTTTGTTTTCGCGATAACTTTTGATCCGGGAACCCAATTGAGGTGTTCTCAGGTGCGTTGGAAAGCTTATTCAAAGACCTAACTATATATATAATCTGAATTTGGAAAATACACTGTTTTTGGAATGTCAAAGTTTTTTTCAAAACCGAATTGTAGACCGCGTGTGAGCATATGATTTTGAATAACAAAACGAATAATTCGTCCAACTGGGTATTGTATTATAACGCCGGATGTCTAACTTGGTATTCATCAAAACGGGTTATAGAACGACGATAGATATAGATATATCGAACATAGAAGTCGGCCCAATGCGAGTGTGATATATAGATTATATCGAAAATAGGAGTCGGCCCAATGCGGGTATGATATATATATTATATCAAGTTGGGTGACAACCCGACGAAAAAGCATACTAGGAAGGGAAGTCATGAGCCCTCACCCTAGGCCCTGGAAACGTTATGGAATGGTCTAACGTGGGTTATCGTCATTGTGGGCTTTGCACAGCCGATTTATGCTAAGTTAAGTTCTCGACTCATCGGGATTGTGGGCTTTGCACAGTCGATGTTTCGTTTGGAAAAGCTTGTAATTATAAATTAATTGACAAGGCTTAAAAATATATAATAGCACTTCATTTACCGGGATTGTGGGCTTTGCACAGTCGGTAATGGGCTAGGTATATATATTGTTATAAATAGTTATGAGTTAACTATGTTGCAACGGTTTATAAAATAAACCGAGTAATAGTGATGGGGCACGGTAGAACTCACTGAGACAAGTTGTTTCACCCTATCATTGTTGTTGTTTTTACAGAGAACAGGAAACGGAGAAGCAAACGGGATGGTTAGTTGTCACGCTCGAGGAGAAGATAGAAGATTGACTCATTCCTAGCTGTTTATATTTTTTTTCTGCCGTTGTCTCTGTATTTGATATCATAACTCGAATTTGAGCTATGTTCTGTTTTAGTTTCCGCTGTTTTCTTGCAATGATGTATATCTAAGCAGGAATTTTTATACTCTGATGTAAACCAAATTGTATATTTAGGTATTTCTTTGTTTTAGAAATACGGGGTGTTACACTAGGGGCCTAGATCAATGGCTCATGACTTCCCTCATCTAGCATGCTAATCCATAGGGGTCGTCACCCCGACTTGATATAATTTATATATCGTGAATCATAGACCGGTTTAGATGAATAATTAATAAACATCCCGCTTCAGTTATACAATACCAATTAGGACTTATAGTCCATTTTATTTTTGATAAAACATGTCCTCACACGTATACTATATTTCGGTTTTTCGAAACAATTGTATCTTCAAATCATTTTATTTAAAATCATCATGGATATGGTTAAAATCATGTTTTTATCAATCACAATTCATAACAAATGGTTGGAAAGAAAATTAGGAGAGATTTGGAATCGAAAGGAGCTACGAAACGAAGATTCGGTAAAATATTCGTTTGTTTCGTTTCGCTTCTCCGATCGCGTCCAACCCGTAATCCAATCCATTTCCAACATAAAAACAATCAATATCACATAATATTCCAGTCAATACAGTCCAGTAACATCAATTCAGGAGCAACAATATCCAATAAGTCGTTCCTAACTATCAGTGACACGACACACTATTTGACACAATACATGAGTGCAGAATTTCTATAATCGTGCACCTATTTCCGTGAATTAATTAAAATAGCAAACGACATCTGATTTCAACAAATGAATACTCGTTGGAAAGCTCTATTAGTCTAGTTTTCATTCCTAAGTTCAGTTTTTCAAAAAGAGTATTCAGTAAGTGCAGTTTTCTAATTTACTACACTGGTACCAGAATTCGGACAGAATTGTTTACTCATTTTGAAATCAAACTTTCTCCCTCATTTCTCAATGAATTTTAGTGAAATCAGTGCCTATTCAATAGGAAATTCAGTCTAATTCTAACAAAACAAACCCCATGAAATTTGGAGGATCAGGGAATTCACAATTAGACAAAAACTGAACATATATCCAAAACAGTTCTATATTTTTGACTCAATTTGCAACCAAGAATTCTTTCATTATACTTATCCAAATTGAGTAAACTCAGTGCCTAATTTGTAGAAAATTGTGTCTAGTTTCCCAAAAAACAAAGCACATAATTTTTAGACAAATAGAACATTCACAATCACAGAATTACTGAACCTGTACCAAACAGTCTCAATACCGTAATTTTTCCGAAAACGGTTTTCGACTCGTAAAATCTTTCGAAACAAAATTTACTTCATAAACCGATATTTCGAGTCACTCAAAACAGTAAAAATAAAGTACTAAACGTGAGTAAAACTCACCTATCGTGATGAAAATCACGAAACACCGAGACTTTCCGACTCTCGAACGTCCGACTCGCGAGAAATTCAACTTTGATCCAAGGCACCAACAGTTTGCTCCTAGGACTTCAAGCTCACCACCAAAAGCACTATTCATCATCTTCAAGCTCCAATTACTATTCATCCATAAAATCCCAATTTGAACCCTAACCTCTTGATTCTTCAAAAACCCCAAATCGGACCTCAATACTCGCGTAATCCACCTTGGGTTTGCTCCTAATCACATTTAAAACATTAAAATCATCATCAAACTCGAAATCATCTCTTAACACCCTCAATTTCGAAATCCACAAAAGGGGAAAAAGAGGGTGAGAAGCTTACCTAGCTCATGGGAAGCAAAAAAATGGAAGGGAGATGATGATTATGATGAACTAGGGGTTTGGATTCAAACCTCCTCTTCTTCTCTCCTCTTCTTCTTTTCCTTTTCTCTTCTTTTCTTCTCTTTTCTTCCCTTCTCTGTTTCTTTCTTTCGGTTCCTCTCTTCCTTTCTTAATTCTCTTTCTCTTCTTCCTTTCATATATACATATATATTATTATTAATAATATTTGGGTAAGTTTCCAAAACTACCCTTTCTTAAACCTTTTTATTTCTTATAACTCCTATCCAACACCATAATTTCTCTTCAACTTAATTAAATTCCCTAAAACCTCAATTACCCATTAATTAGGAATAATTAATTCACTCGGCTTCAAAATAATTTCGATAATTATTTTGGGGATGTTACATAATCAATACAAACTCTGACCTGGCCATTCTTTTTGATGACATGAACTATGTTAGACAACCATTCTACGTACCTTGCAGTTCTTATGAACCCTGCTTTAAGCAGTCTTTCCACCTCGGCTTTGATTTGTGGCATCAGTTGTGGATTAAACCTCCTTGGTGGCTGTTTATGAGGCTTGCAACATTCCTTGATGGGTAACCTATGCTCTACCAAGGCTTTATCGAGGTCTGGCATGTCATGGTAATCCCATGCAAAGCAGTCACGGTAGCTCTTTATTAACGCCAACATCTGATTTCGCAGTTGAGGTTGTAATTTACCACTGACCTTTGTTATCCTTGGCTACCCTTCACTCCCCAAGTTCACCTCCAAAAGAGGATCTTGCGATTCAAAGGTGGGCATCTTCCTTTGGATGGGCTCTAGGTGAGGAGGTTCGGCCAACGTCCTGTCAAAGGGGTCACCCGAATTTCCTTGGTAGGAGTATTGTTCAAGTTCGTGCTCTTCGTCTATCACACCAAACATAGCCTCTTCAATGCTGGATTCAATTTAGAATAGGTGCAACCGATCCAGCAGGCTCTGTACTTCTGGTGGGAGATTAATCATTATCCTCGTTGCTAGGCCGTAGGTCGGCCAACATTTGGAATTCAAAACCGCTTTTGGTCCAGTCACAAGATTTAACGCCACCTTCTTCATAATTCCCTGGGATGGAGATAGGGTGTAAATGGGGAGAATAGAAGACAACTTCGAACATCTTTACTTCCGCAGGAAATGGATTAGGGTCTGCTTCTATTATCTCCACTTGATCCCACTATCCATATCATTAACTTCTGATGCAGGGTGGAAGGTACGCATTCACTGGTCCCAACTGTCACATCGGCAACCAACATTCGGCAACTGTCACATCGGCAACCAACACTCCCAAGGCGTGGGATGGGTGGCCTAAGAAACTAGTCATGGTCATGGTGGTTGGAATGAGGTCCTCGGCGTTCTTTCCCAACTTTTTTATAGTGGCTAATGGCATGATATTCAATACAGCACTCCAATCTACGAAGACGCGATTAAACAGCTTCCCATTCAAATAGGCTTTGATATACAGTGGTTTCAAATGTCTAGTCATGTCGGCTGTGGGTTTTTCAAACAACATTCCTTTTGTACTCACTCCCTCGGGCTCTATCAAGGCAGCCCATTTGGCCCCATCAGCAAATACATCTCCCTCAAGAGCTCATGGCTGATCTTTATTACCCCAGAATTCTAGTGGAAGAAGGCCCACTATCTCTATGTCAGCATAATACGCCCCATCGGCCTCGTCCATGATATCGTCCAGGATTGACCCTGTCAAGGAGTCCCCGTCAAAGTTCAGAGGGCCAAAGGGGTTCTCTTCATCTTCTCCCAATAGGTCGTCCTCTGCCAGTTCCTCCTCCGTCATAGCCCCTTCAATGTGAGACACATTGGCCGACTGAGGTGGCTTGGGGCTATTAGGCCCCTATAGACATCCTATTACTGCCTCAGTCAGTGGGCTATGAAGGGTATCCATCGTTCCTATCATGGCGTTGGGTCCCTCCGTTGTCTCATCGGGTGCACTAGGATCAGCTGCGAGGTTTGGCCCCTCCGGAGCTGTTTCCTCGACCGGTTATGGGAAGGCCTGTTCCAAAGCCGTAGCCACATTGGCTGTGGGGATGGCTTGGGCGTTCCCTTCTCTAGCCGAGGTGAGCATCTGGAGGGTCTCCCTCATCTTGTGGTAGGCCCTCGCCCTCTGTTGCCTTCTCTTTTGGGAACGAGATTTGGGGACAATCACCGGCGCTGGCGCTTCTGCTGCTGCATGTATCATCCATTGACCTTGTGGCACTTCTGATGGTGGCTTTACTGTTCAGCCAGCCCTTAATTCGCAGTCGTTAAGTACGGTAATATCTACTGATGTTGACCCTTGGGTCTCAACGACCTGCGCGACCCTTCTTTCATCTTTGGTATGAGGTTCCCCGCCTGGGACTGGCACGGTGGCTTGCCTAGCTGAACCACGGGCAGGCCTACCGTGCCCCCCAGGTGAAGCGTACCGCGGTATTTCCGTCACATCCTGAACCCGAGGTGCACTTCTCCCAGAATTATTCCCAGAGTTAAGCTTGGATAGGTGTAGATCTCTGAGGTCTTGAACAAGCTTCTTTGGCTTCGGGAGTTTCTTTTGGGTCCCTTGGGGCTGGCTCGGCCCTCCCAGCTGTAACCTTTCTTGCAACAATGCCACGCGGTCTGCCACTGTGGACCCTTTGAGGGGTGACCCTAAGCGGTCGAAGACAAATACTTTCTTATCCGGGGGTGCCTCCTGCTTGGGGACCCATACATACTTCTTTTTTCCTTTCCTTCGGTCACTTCCTGAAAAGGAGACCATATTAACGCTCATGCTGGGGAAAGGATCAGTATCAATGCTCATCTCCTGTGTTTCCTTATCGGCCATCTTGAACCTCCCTTTCTTTATAGCCTCTTGAATGGCTCGGCGGAGGATAATACAATTGGAAGTGGCATGACTGAATGAATTGTGCCACTTAAAATACTTCTTCCCTTTTATTTCCTCAGGGGGGATCTTATGGCCATCAAGGAGCTTAATCTGTTTGTCCTTGAGAAGATAATCAAATATTTGATCAGCCTTGGATATGTCAAATGAGTATTCTGTAACACCCCGGTATTTTTTATTTAGTAAAAATACCCAAGTGCACCATCCCTAGAACATCAGAGATATATTTCCTGCTTAGACACTGAATATCACTATAATTTTTCGCTGAATATAAACCAAACAGTCTTATACACAAACAAGACGATACGGTTCTCAGACCATAAACCACCAGCAACTATAATATTCAGTATCATACAAGAAAACGGAAGAAAGATATAGCACTAAGGACATAGTGTTTCAATACATAGACAATAAAAGGAAATATAAACTTCAGCATAAAAGCCAAGTCATCAGTAGTCGCCCGAGCTCAACCTACTCGTGCCTCTTGGATTTTCGCTGTCCCTGTTTCTCTGTAAAACAACAACATATAAACAATGAGATACAATCTCAGTGAGTTCTACCGAGACCCCTAACAACACTCTCGATTCAATTATGAAACCATTCGAACACGACACCGACTGCGCGAATGCTAAGCCCGGTGAACCGCATTCTTTAACTTTTAATATAATGCCGACTGCGCGAACGCTAAGCCCAGCTAAGTTCAATTATGAAACCATTTTAACTCAACACGGCACCGACTGCGCGAACGCTAACTCCCGATGAACCGCATTATTTTACACATAGCATTCCACCGACTGCACGAACGCTAACTCCCGGGGAACCTGCTATAACTCGGTACGACACCGACTGCGCGAACGCTAACTCCCGGTGAACCGCACAACAAACAATTTAACATAACACCGACTGCGCGAACGCTAACTCCCGGTGAACCCCCTTACCAATAGCATTTTTCCTAATGGCACAGAGCCTAGGGTAAGGGATCATGACTGCCCCGCCTAGTATGTTAGTCTCATGGGTCGTCACCCAAACTCGATATAATATACACATATTTCCACTATCATATGAACTCATGGTTCATTTACATTAAACCAATAGTTGAACATAATACCCGCATTTGGCCAATTCCTATAATCGATATAATATATATATCGTGAATCCTAGACCGGTTTAGACGAATAAATAATAATCATCCCGCGTCAGTTATACCATACCAAGTAGGACTCATAATCCGCTTTATTATTAATAAAACATATCCGCACACGTGTACTATTATTCGGTTTTTCGAAACAATTTCAATTTCAAAAGTATTATATAAAACCTTTTTGAAACATACCCAAAATCATGGCATTATAAGCCTAATATCATTATAGAAGGGTTAGGAAAGGATTAGAAGAGGATTGGAATCGATCGGGATCGTTCCGGGCAAGTTCGGAAAAAATTTAGACAGAACATTGCGCACGGTCCGTGCACCCACACGCACGGGTCGTGCGCCCTGTTATAAAAATTTGCAAAACAGAAACAGAACCATACGCACGGTTCGTTCGCCAGGGGCGCACGGTTCGTGCGCATTTGACAGCATTCTATTTTCATTCCGCATTGCGTTTTTCGTCGTTCCGATCAAATCCGATACCTGTTCCAATCCAGTCCCAACATAAAAACAGTCCGAAAACATATTTAAACAACATTGATCACAATTAAATCATCGTTCATCAATCACAAACACAAATGTAAACAATTTTATCGTTCATGTCAAAATACGCATTTTTTTAAATATCGGTTTTTAAGACTCAAATTCGACACTTCGAAATTCTCAATATAAACCCCAAATTTGAACCCTAGCCTTTAATTCTTCAAAAACCCCAAATCGGACTTTAATATTCGCATAATCCACCTTGAGCTCGCTCCTTACCACCATCCTAAGATTTCCTTTGAGCTTGAACCACAAAACCTCCCTTTTTCTCTAAATTTCGAAAATGGCAATATGAGAGTGAGTGAGTTGATGATGATGATTTTGGTACCAAAATGAAGAGGACGAAATGGTGATCAACTTTCGTGTAGGACGGAAGACATTTTGATGAACCTTTGATCCTTCTATTTCCTCTTTTTCCCTCTTACCCATTCTTTCTCTTATTCTGTTCTTTCTTCTTTCTCCTCTCTGTCTCTCGTTCTCTCCTTTCTTTCTTTTCTTTAATTCTTTTTCTTTCACTCACGCCCACACACACACACACACACACACACACACACACACACACACACAGATATATATATATATATATATATATATATATATATATATATATATTTAATATATACGTGGTAACGTGGTCAAATTACCATATTGTCCTTAATCTCTTATTTCGTTCCGAATTGTCCTTATTCCGTATTATCCGGTTAACGATCCTATGACGATCAATAATTAATTTTAGCGCTCAATAAATTTACCAATTAAGTACTAAATTAATTCAATTGGGTTAACATTCAAATAATTCGACTAATTATTTTGCGGATGTTACATATTCAACTTTGTTCTCTGCTTTGTCCTTCTCTTTTCCTTTGGCAGGCTTAAGAGCAGGACAGAGGTATGCTTTGCCTTTGCTATCTCAGCCACCAGGATGTCTGCCATGTAATCGGCTGATTCATCATAGTCTGAGTCCTCGGCTGTATCCACTACTGATATCAATTGAGGCCCTCAACCTCAAGTAGCCCTCTTCCTTTCTCTTTCCTGTATGAATTGCTCAATTTGCACAGCCCTGGAAACTAAACCACTGAGGTCACTACAAGCCTGTCCCACGAGACTTTCCTTCAATTGAGGGTGCATTCCATAGATGGCCATGGAAGTAAGTTGAGATTCAGGGAAAGGTACTAAGCACTTTCTGGCCATCTTTCTGAGTCTTTCAATAAAGTCAGTAACTGCCCCATCCTCCTTCTGCCGTAAATTCATGAGATCGGCTGCGGTAACATCAGGTTGTGCCCAATAAAATCTATCATGGAAGCACATTTCCATGTCTGCCCAGGTCTGTATAGAATCGGGTGGGAGAGAAGAATACCAAGAGAAGGCAGTTCCTATTAGGGACAAAGGGAACGGCTGCAACTTATGGAATTTGTTCCGGTTTCCTTCCCCACACTGGGCCGTGAATCGGCCGATGTGATCCATAGTAGATTTACCATCATCGCCGGAGAATGTGGGAAAATCAGGTGTTTTAAATCCTTTGGGCAGAGGCACCAATCTATCCACCCACTCGGGGTAAGGCTTCCTGTACACTGGTCTATCAAGCGGTTTCAGCTGAACGCCAAAGAACTTCTTAATAGTGTCGGCTATCAAATTAGGATCCAGAAGTTGGGCCCCCGATGGTCTTTCAGGTGGAGGCGTTGGTCGCCACAGTGTATCTGGGGGACCCTGCGCCCCTGGCTGCGGTGGTACCTGAGGTGGAGCGTCTGTCAATGGCTGCCCAGGCACTACTTGGGCCAAGTTAACAAGGCCAGGTCCTGGTACAAATGTTTGCATGCCTCGGTGAGGTGGAAGTTGATTCCATGGTTGCTCGGCTGGAGCAACATTCATCTGTGTCTGTATATAGGAACTCGCCGGGTAGGTACTGAGTTCTCTGGGGTACGACTGGCTAGGAGGTAGGCTTGTCGAGCCAGGTAGGCTCTGGGCCCATAGCTGCCGACTCGGGCAATACCCACTGATCCTGTCATTCCCTGATTCCGGGGCGAAGGCTTGCCCCCTTGCGCAGGCCGGGTAGTTAGCCGCGGCAAAGCATCCATAGGATGGTCCTTGCGGCAAACCCACCGAGCCCACTGCCTGGGGCGGCCTTCGGGCCAATTGCACTTGTCCCTGCTGAAGATAAGCCGTATTAGTGACATTCGCCAAAAATTGCCCCCAGTGTTGGCAGTGGCAAAAGTACTGGACTGAGGAATCACAGGAGAAGAGCATACCTGATGAGAGAACGCCTGCTGAGGCCCAGTCAAACTCCCACTCGGTGAACACTGATGCATACCTCCCAGAGAAGCATAGTTGGATGCCTGCTGAGGTCCAACAGGGTTGGTGTATGGCAGGGACTGATGCGTGCCTCCCTGAGAAGTAGGATGTCGTCCCTGTAATTGGCCAGGGAAAATGGGGTTGGTGGGGATGCCACCTTGTGTTGCATGCCTGTGCTCCAATTCCTTTGCTTGTTGCACTTCATTGTGCACCATAGGTTTAACTATGTCCGCCAATTGTTGGGACACTTAGTACATTATATCATGTATCCCCATGTCAATTTGTTGCCGAATGAATGAGGTGGTCATGACCACAGGCTCCTCCTCTTGGTGAGGCGGTTCATTCGATTCTGCAGTAATCGTTGTAGTAGTATTCCCTGAAACACCTACTGGCTCTGTGATTCGGCCTTTCGCAGCAATTGCCTTTCTTGAAGCAGAAGGCGAATCCATACTTAGGTTTTTCCCAGAGCGCAGGTGCATACGCCAATGATAATCCAGTCCAGGAAAATCAAACACAATGGTCTGTTCACCCGTTCTAGTCCCACCGGGCGTGCCAATTTGTTGTTCCTTGGTTCAAACTCTTAGGTCCTAGCCGTGGATTCGACCAGGGGTTTGAGCAAGTTCTTCGATTCCTTGTTCTTCAAGCGATTGCGCTAAGGAGGGAACTCTGCTCCTTGACTGTGGGTATCCTGACTCCTTTAGAAAGGGTCAGGTTAGGTGAGAAGGGATTGCGGGGGTTGGATTATACTACTGGCTAATTCATAAAAAATAAAGATAAAGTGCGATAAAAGCAGATAGATGAAATAAACGTAGAGTTTTTTGATTGATTGATTGTCCTTTCTCCGTACAATTACTCTCCTATTTATATACATAGGCCCTCGTCGGCCACTAACACAGCCAACATTTGCCTACTGTTGGATCAGTCTAAGATCAACGATTATCATTGTTCCTAAGCCCTAAGGAGGCGGAGTAACCACCCATGATCTCACTAGCATGGTTAGTGGGATGAACTCTCTCACTCCGCTCTTCAAGACTTCGCTCCTTCGCTTGATCTTCAGCTGCTCCCACGGTCCATCTTCGTGCATGTCTCTTACGTGCCTTTCAAGTAAAACCGCCTTGCCTCGACCACTTGGTTCAGTCAGCTAACCTTCGTCCCCAGACAATAACTCAGGCACCCGAGCCTACCTTGGCCGTGACACTCTATAGGCTGAGGCTGTACTCTCCCCCTGTCTCGCTCATTGCTCCTCGGGCTAACCCATTCCTCGGGGAATTATCTAGTGATATGCCCCGAGGGTTTCCCTTGATCATTTTCTCAGGCAATTATCTCTTAAAATCTTTGATTAGTGACCTGCCTCAATACTCCGGCTCTACTGCCTTCTTCATTCAGTCCTCGGCCTATGACCTAATTATTTTTGGGTGTTAACAGTAATATTTCAAATTCTTTTGAAAATTCCATTTACGTTGTTATTAAAAGAAATACGGCATCTTTTAAAAGGAATTAAAAAACGGTAATATTTCAAATTCTAATAAATACAATAAACACAATTCATGCCATTCAATTATTATTAGCTACCTTCACGCAGTTAGAGACACCAGGACAAATGCCATTAAGCTACCGCGTATTTTATTATTTAATAATTAATGCTCATTTTTTGCAATGAAGCATTTCACCAAAGATGCAGATGGCAACAACTTGAGTTCAGGATCCTATGGGTTGTACCTGTCAATCATACATTAATTCAAAGACGAAATGCATGTATTCTCTAAATAAATTGATTATTGTATTCACTATTTTCATTCCATTTAAATTTCTAACTACAACAACCAGATCTGAATTTCATGTATTTCTTATTCATATCTTTATATTTTTGTAAAACTTTTTGCTGATTAGTTCTTTGGGTTTGCAACGGAACATTGCCTATCACCAGCCGCACATCTACTCATCAGTAAAATATCAGTTTCAACATAGACACTTTGGTGAACTGTGTGCTCCATTCTACAATTCCACCAATCGTTCATCACTTCACTAAATCTAATTTTGTTGGTATGTCCCTCAAACTTGATGTTATTTAATTCATTTAATATTCATATTTACATGTGCTTAACAATTATTCTTTCCCAGATGTTACAGGGATTCTCACTGGTGTTGAATCTAAACTAGGGTATGAGTAGGGTAAAAAGACCAAACTCAATGTTATTGAGTTGGACAATTAGTGGTAGATATAATATTATTTTTTATTTTTTTAAGACTCGATAGGCAATGCTATATAAGATATCATTGTTTTGATAAAAAAAAATATAAGATATCATTGTAATCGGTTTCAATTCAAAGTTACTGCATATTTTATCATTGTAACAAGTTTAAGATCAAAGTTACCGTGTTTGTTAATTTCATTGATGAGTTGAATTCGTTTCTATCATCTAATGATAATTACAACGATGTTGTTGTTGTCCTATTCGATAAGACGAAACTATTTGGAGGTAATATTAGTAAACAATTCATAATTGCCTACTAGCATTTTATGAATACGAACATTGAACTCTCTATTAAACTGTCTATTCTTTGTCATCATTCAGGTAAGATCAGTTTTCAGAAAAGGATGATGGAAAATATTCTTAGCCCTCTACAATGTGGTTTAAGTCAAACTAAATCATTAATGTTAGGAGGGTTTCCATCCAAGAATAGTTTGATGATTTGACTCTTCGGTGCACAGGTGATGTTCTCAAGCAAACTGTTGAGTTACTTAAAATTTCAAATTCTTTATTTGTTTGTTAAAATGAATTGGATAGTGTAAGGATTATGACCTAATTTGGTAATAAAAAATAACTTTGTGCAGAAATCTATTTAGTTTTATATTGTTATCAAGAGGCCCAATAACAATGTTGAGACTTTTGGTAGTAGAAGTGCACCATTAAAGATCCCGATGATTGAGAAGCTGCAGTTCTAAATTTGCAGAATAATTTATAGTTTTTTTTTGAGTTTCGGGTAAAACAAGATGGCAACTATCACTAATCACTAATTATCACTAATTAGGTTGCAGTGTTTTTGGATTGCTCAGTTGCTTTTGGTGTGTTGTCTTTGTATGCGCATTTAGTTTCATTCGTCGATTCTATTTATTACCAATTAAGG
Source organism: Astragalus membranaceus (assembly GCA_039519185.1). NCBI lineage: Eukaryota > Viridiplantae > Streptophyta > Magnoliopsida > Fabales > Fabaceae > Astragalus > Astragalus membranaceus. The sequence continues at coordinate 57,463,452 of CM076849.1, forward strand.
GGTAATTTGTCTTTTCATTCAATTATGTATACCCATGCATCGGATGCACGGGTCATACACACTAGTAGGAGTACAAAGGGTACTCAACTCAAAAATACACAAAGGGCACGTCAATTTCAAACAAACCAACGGACTCGAATATCAATCATCCTAAGAAATTTCTAAGCTCTGTCTCTTTCTAGCCATAAGTCAATCCCAACACAACAATTTGATATGAGAGGTTTCCTCTTGAAGATGATCTTATTTCTAGGATAGCAAATGCATCATACCCAAATAAAACGTCTAACTTCCCGTTTTACCTTCTATAAAACGGCCAAATTGTAGAAAGTTAGGGATTGGCTCTATGTGATGAGTCCCTGCTACCCCTAACCACTCACACCCCTTATACCAAACCACTAGTTCAGAAAAGACATTTAATTTAAAATCAGTTATTTTAGACATTTAAAATCAGGTATCGATCGTCCGCCACATCCTCTTCCACTCTCTAAGTCTTCTCAACAGTCTATGGCTACGGATACTCTACACGAAAAAAAAAAGAATTGGGGCTAATTGGGCAGTTTTGTCTTTATTATTATTTTTCATCTTATATCACAACCATCAATTCAATCCAACAACGGGAATTCATGTGGTAGAGATGGCGGCAGATGATATTGCAGGGATCGAACCTTTGTCAATAGAGCTGTATTACCGCCACTTACCATTTGAGCTAACACAGTTTCTAGTTAGAGAACGAAATTTACTAGTGATGTAACATAAAAATAAAATTTTGAGACCACCCTTTTTTATCAATTTTTTTAAGGCTCATAGCCCTAGCACTAGTTGTTTGGGCTTTGGGCCGGTTTTGGATGTAATTGGAATTAACTGTACTAATGCATATACTTCTAGACATCCCAATTAAAAAAAGATATTTCTTTGCCAACTTTGTAGTTTCTTGTCTTACATATAACAAAAGGTAAACAATTATTTTGATCTCTAAATGTGAGTCATTGTCACTATAGTTTGTGAATCTGTCAAAATTACAAAAACATCCATGAGAGGGCCTTCTCTTAATAATTTTTGGAATTAAACAAATTAATGAAAGATGCATTTGAGGATTGGGCTATAACGAAAAATACATTAAAGAATCAAATTGACCACGAAATACGCATTCAGGGATATTTTTGCAATTTTGATTTGTTTAAGAAGTATTATTTAGAGGCTAAAATGGTTGTTTACCTATATACAAAATAAAATAAAAAGATTATTGTTTAGGTGAAATGCATTTATGGTAACTTATAAAGTGTATATATATATACACACACACAAAGAAAACCAATAGTTGAGTAGATGAACTCAAGGCATTTCAAGAAGCCAAGAACCCAAAACTTTTGCGATATAAAAAGTCCCTGATATGCACCTTGCCTTAGCTCGGGTAGGTCCGAGACCGTAGTTGATAGGGCTCCTGCTCAAGGTCAGGTCTTAGAGTCAACCCCGGGTGTGCTACCTACAAAGCCACTCTGACATTCAAATCAGTGTATGAAAATATGAGAGTGTACCTTTTCTGCAGAGTGGGGCCCATATTTATAGGCACTAGGCCAGCCCTGGTCCGTTGGATTGCCTGAGTGAATCTCTGCCATTGATGTCTGATAAGCATGGATGATCTGAATTGTACTGGATTTGGACCTTGATTATTGAGCTGATCCAGCACTAATGGAAAAAAGGCTTTTTATATCGGTTAAAATTGACATTTCATATCGGTTCCCGAACCGATGCCGAAAAAGGAGATATAAAAAATAGGGACATTTCATATCGGTTCCTGAACCGTTATGAAAAGTTGTTTTTATATCGGTTACCCCTAGAACCGATATGAAAAGTCTTTTTTTTTTAAAAAAAAAGAGACGTTTCATATCGGTTCCCATAGAAAACCGATATGAAAAGTCTCTTTTTTTAAAAAAAAGAGACTTTTCATATCGGTTTCCAAAGAAAACCGATATGAAAAGTCTTTTTTTTTTAAAAAAAAAAACTTTTCATATCAGTTCCCTTAGAAAACCGATATGAAAAGTCTATTTTTTTTAAAAAAAAATGAATTTTAACAAATAGTAACCTGAACAGCCTCATCATTAGTATCTATATATCTAGCATAATCCCAAATACTCAAAAGATGCAACCACAATCTCAAATACATAGTACCAAATCTATATATATCTAGCATAATCCCAAATACTCAAAACAAGATCATATAATTGGGATATATTCCAAAAATTGATAACAACAAAATACAACTTAGTAGTTTTCCATAATACATCCATTGCTTGATACTGCCCTAATAAGGAAGAACCAAAGGTAGCAGCATCTTTCCTTATAATGATAAATCACTCCCTATACGCCTCCCTGCTCCATTGCTGCTGCTGCTGTTAGATACCTGATTAATTCATAATTAAGCTAATTAATTACTAGTAACTCATAAGTTTGAATTGATGCTAAAACAGAAACTAATTGAATTGAACAAGTAGCTAAAGCTGACTATGTTAGTCTCTACAAAATCATTATACAACATACATGAAATGGAATGTGGAGGTATCATTCACGTATTCAATAACTTATTTCTATTTACTAATGATGGTCAGCATCTAATTGCCATGAAACAACAAGAAGGACTGGCTAACCAATGGCTCTCATTCAAAGTTGAGCTTTGCTCTTGCTTCTGCTACTCAACTCATTGCATCACATTGCATTGAAATGGCTGAACTATCAGGAAGTAAATTCAGGCCTAAACAATAATATTCAGGTACTGATGGTTTGGTTCAAAGTGATAAATCTACTGGCATGTGATGTTCATGTGCATATATGTCAGAATTCAGAAAAGCTGTGATTAAGGAGTATGCTGCTTACTGGCAAATGGAATTAACAAGAATTTCGAAGAAATGTTTACCTACTTAAAAATTCTTAACTGACAAGATGAAGAATAACAAAAATATTAGTTAGAGAGTGCTACATACCTTGCAATTACTAAATTATGTGCTTCTTTTTTAGTCTATTGAGAAAAAAGGTTCCCGAAGAGGAGAAGCAACTCACTGAGCTAAGTCCAAGAAGTTTCTGATTTGAAAGAGTCACAACCTACAAACAGCAATATGAAGAATTTAATATCCCACAATAAATTGATACAACTAATTCAAAGTTTGGCACATAGAGAAAACCAACAAAGAATGCCACAGCACAGACCGAAGCAACTAATCGCTTCTTCGGTGATCCATCAGATCTTCCCCTCGACATTTATCAGTTGAAACTGAAAGCAAAAAATCCAATATGAACTGAAACTGATCACAGCATATATCTTGTTTCACTACACATGAAGCACCAAATTGACCATCCAAAACACCACATAAACTAGCAACCACAATATTTATAATTTCATAGAACAGTCCAAATTCCTCAAAAGGTTTGTGAGAGATTCACTCACTGATTCAAGGGTTAACCTGCAAGACAAATACATAAATCCATTACTGCTTTGTCATCTTGAACAAATCACAGGGATACAAAGAATTACAATGGTGACCACAAAAAGTATGATAAACACCAACCACAAAGTCATCCAGCAAATTGACACTTAACAATGAAAATGATGGATTCAAAAGACCCCATGAAAAGAAGGGAAAAGAAGAGGTAATTGATATTAACAAATGGGATTAAATTAAAGACAATTATTAGTCATAGAATTAAATGTAGTTCTTACTTTCATAGATCTGGTTAGTACAATGGAAAACTACATTAGCATCTAAAAAGGAATAAGAGTTACTAACAATTCAATTCAACCATTACTCAATGAAACAAGAGAAAATCAAAGTGGGATTTACATTAAATGCAGAATTGTCCAAAACCAAATCAAACAAACCCAGGCTGTAAATGTTCCAGATCCAGCAAAAATGCAAACTTTATGCAAAATCAGCAAAGAAAATTGGGGCGGTGAAGCAAAGCATTAGAAGGAGAATGAAGAACTTACTGGATGGTTTTCCCTTTGTTCATCTTCTTGTGTTGTTGTTGTCGTTGTTGTTTGGTTTCTCCTTGAACTTAAACTCCTACTTGATGCATATTGTTGTATGCTTCTATTCCTTTGGTTATTATAAGTTGATGTTTCTTGACTTTGAGATTGAAAAGAAGCTTGTCTATTATTATTTAAGGTACTAGTTAAGGTACTAGCAGCAGCTACTTTCCTTGCTTCAACTTCTTGAGGAAATAGGAGCTGAATTGTGTTCCAGAGAACTGTACTCACAGTGCAGGATCGTCCATTACTGCAAGATATTAATTATTATTAGAAAATGATCAGCTACCAATACAATATTTGTTGAACATAATAAGTGCCTTAAAACTTTATAAATACCTTATCAGCTGTCTGCATTTGGGACACTTTTTCCCACACTTGTCTGCAGCTGATCGTAGACATTTTTTACAAAAGCTGCAAAATTATAGTCACTAAAATCAGAAAATCCATGAATTGGTGTATAAAAAATTGAAGAGTAACACATAATTTTGGTCTCTCTCATACTTCTTCTAACTTAAGAGTAAATGAAATTAATGACTAATGAGTATTTTTGTTATATAAATAGTGCTTAATATTTTGCAACATAGGTCAGAAAGGATTAATGGTACAGATGTGACAAAATCATGAATTTGGATTCTCTGTCATAACAAATTTATGCAGTCAAACATAGTCAAAAAATCTGGACATTGAGAGGATGCACATTATGACTTTGCCAAAACAGTACATATAATTAGAGTAACACTTAATTTCGGCCTCCCTCATACTTCTAACTTAAGAGTAAATGAAAGTACTGACGAATGAGTATTTTTGTTGTATAAGTAGTGCTTAATATTTTGTCACATCACAATTTGGACAATGAAATCAAATCAGAAAATAGGGCGTTTTGTTGTGTTTGAATTTGATACCTATGACCACAAGGAGTAGTACTTGGCTCATAGCATATCTCCAAACAAATCTGCAAAAGTAGATATAAAATCAACATAATGTCCCAACAAAATAATGAAACTAAATAAAAACAGTTTTTTTTTTGTTACAATATCCTTTTTTGGTTATAAAAACAGTTTATGAAATATGAACTTACTGCACATGAAAGCTCTTCCCTAAGTTTATCAATACATGGAAGAGTTGAACTAGTAGTAGAGTTCTGTTTGGTCGATTCATTCTCTCCCACTTTACTTTCTTCTTCACTTACACAATTCTTCTTCTCTTTCTTCTTTATCCCACTATCTGCAAAGCAAAAACAGCATTCAATTAATAAAAAGGACACACAAAAGCAAAACACCCAATAAAGTAGACGTGACTGAAGCAACACAATTACCCTTTTTTGGAGTTTCCTCTTCATCAAGATCAAGAACAGCTATTGGGATTGGCTGTGAAATCCTCTGAGCTCTGCGTTTCCTAAGCACAAATTACAATCAAATTTGTAATCAATCCAATAACCAAACTAATCTGATTAACGAATATTACAAAAAAAACAAAACTTTAACAAGAAAAAAAGAAGTTATCAAGTGGGTTTTAAATTTCCAATCAATCCAATAGCAAAATTAATAAGATTAACCAGTATTTTGAATCAACCCAAGAACCAAATCAGTAGGATTAATCAATATTATAACATCAATATCAATATTATAACCAAAAGATCCAATTTAACAAGAAAAAACGAAGATATCAAATGGGTTTTAAATTTTCAATTTTCATTCAACCCAATAAACAAACTAATGAGATTAACCAATATTATAATAAAAAGATCAAATCTTTAAAAAGAAAAAAACAAGATATCAAATGGGTTTTCGTTTCTTCTTTTACCTTGTGGAATTGGTTGATGGGGATTTGGAGTTCAAAACAGAGCGTTTCTTGTTTTTGATATCTCTATCGGGAGTGTCTTCAACAATTAGGGTTGCAAGTAACAGAGCTTCTTCATCCCAACCAGCCATAGCAGCAGCAGATTTGAATCTTGGACTGATAAGGGTATTAGATACAGCAACGACGAAGCCGTGAACAGCAACGACGAAGCCGTGAACGTCAACGACGAAGCCGTGAACGTCAACGACGAAGCCGTGAACGTCAACGACGAAGCCGTGAACGTCGCCTCCTTCGCCTCCTTCGTTCTTTCAAGCCATCGCCTCCTTCGTTCTTTCAAGCCATCGCCTCCTTCGCCTCCTTCGTTCTTTTCAAGCGATTGACGGGTTGAAGAGAGAGAGAGATTCTAGGGTTTTTTCTGCGAGAGTGGTACTGAGAGTGAGGACCGAGCAGATGCACGCGAGAGTGAGAGGGAGCAACATGAAGAGATGCGCGTAAAAGCCTAAGTTTTTTTGGTTTCTATATCGGGTGGTTTTGTGAGCCGTTATGGAAGCCAAAAGTTTTAGACTTTCTATAACGGTTTATGCAGGGAACCGATATGAAAGATGGTTTTTTTATTTTCTATATCGGTTCTAGTGACAACCGATATAAAAATTGTAATTTTAATTACAAAACTGCCACCGCGTCACTTTTAATATCAGGCCGTTTTTAACCGATATAAATAACCGTTATAAAAGGCATTTTTTCCACTAGTGCAGGGCCCATATCTGGAGTTGGGCCTCATGACCCAGTCTAGAACAGTCCCCCAAACAAAAAACATAAAACAGAACAATGTTGCAGGCTAGCTGCCACTCCTCCTATCGACGCATTAAACTAAATTAAATAACTAAAGCCAAATCTATGAAAAAGATCGGAGATTTTAAAAAGTGCAAATCGCAAATTTATTGAAAATGGACCAGCAACAAAATATTGTGTCCAAAAAACAGTATAGATATTCACCAGAGTAGCTCTTATGCCTCTCAATCAATACAATCTAAAAGGTCAATGTACCACTCGTATTACAAACACGTGGGGAAATTACTCCTAACTGAAAACCATCACCAAGATAACGAGATAATCCTAACAGCCAGGGGTGAGCATGGGACGAGTTAGGACGGGTTATAACTAACCCTAACCCGGTCCCAAATTTTGATCGGGCCATTTTATTGACCCTAACCCGTCCTAAAACCCGAACAAACCCGATAAGTTATGGGTTAATTTAGGACCGGATTTAATCAAGACGGGACCAGATTGTCCCAAAATACAAGTACAATACAATTTTTATAAATGTTGTTACTACTTCAATGACATATTTTATACTAAACATTGAAATTTTATTGATATTCAATAAAACTTCTATAAAAGTGATGTTGATGTGTGTCCAACTTTGTTAAAAATACATAATTTTAGCATCAAACTACTTGTTTTGAGTTTATCATCTAACTAAGTTATCACAATTCACAAATATAAGTGTATTAATTATATATTAATACGTGTATGTATATTAGGGACGGGTTGGGTGACCCGAGAATCAACTTGAACCCGTCCTAATCCGAAGCCGAGTTACTATTTGGGACGGTCCCATTTGTCCATTATTTGTGTGAGGCAGGGTTGGGTTCAACCCAAAATCATTGGGTTGAGACGGGTTGGCGGGTTGGGATGAGTCCTGCACACCCCTACTAACAGCTACACATGCAACCTAGATCTAGCACCCTAGTATAGAGAAGATGCACCCACCCCAAATAACCCAACTTAAGAACAATATACTTAACCAAAATGAAGGCTTGTTTTTTTTATAAGCAAGAGGATGAAATTAAGAGGATCACACATGGGTGGTCCAACCCTTACAAAGGAATGGGAGGCCTCGTTAAAACCTCTCAAGGCCAAAATTTATTGAGGAAAAATCCAGAGAGGAAAAAGGTCATGAATGAATTAATACGGCTACAGAGATAGTTCTTGTGGGGAGGAAACAAAGAGCATTAAAAGATAGCTTATTAAATGGGACACAGTGTGCCTGCCAAAAGACAAGGGAGGGCTTGGGATAAAAAATTTGGAAGCCTTTTGTAGAAAATATATTTGTTGGGAGCTTTAAGTTTATGAGTAAAGAGAGAAAGTCTATGTACTTTGCTTCAAAGAAATACCCATTGTAAGAGACATTTATCCAAGGTTTCAAAAAACGGTCCGTTATGGCAAAAACGGCCGCGAAAAAACGGTCACGGTGGCCACCGTTTCCGTTACGGACCGATATCGCGGAGTGATTAGAAATCACAGAAAAATCCGAGACAAAACGCCGCGACGGCCGCGATTGCCGCGACAAAACGCCGTTACAGCCGCAACGGACGCGACAAACGCGACAAAGCCTTGCTAATCAGAAAAAAGTAAAAAAAAATCATTTCTTTCAACAAAACCAAAAGAATAGACACCTTTTCACTTTCAGTTTAGATTTTTATATCCAAACTCATGCTCTCTGAATCTCTTCTTTGCTTCAAATGCTTCTTACCTCCACTCCACTAGCATTCAGTAGCAGTGCACCACCACCAACAAGTTCAACCTTCTCTTGCCTTCAATCTTCATCTCCTCCTTCATGCGTTGTGTTGTGTTTTTTGTTGCTTGTGTGCTTTCTTCCTTTTGTTTGAGATGAGGTCGAGATTTGTAGAGAATGAAATATGAGATGAAATCATGAAATGATTTGGGATTTTGGGTTAAAAAGGAGATGGTTAGATTTGGCTTAAAAAGATTGGAATGATACTAAATTATTCATATTTTTATTTTATTTCGACATCTTATAATAATGAAAACAACATTCATTTTCGTTAATATACATGATATGATAGTAGAAATAATTTTAAATATTTTTTTGCATTATTGTGGTTAATTCACACCGCGATGGCCGCAACACGTATCGCAACGACCGAAACAGCCGAAACCGCGAAAGCCTTAACGCGACCGCGACCGCTATTTAGAACCCTGCATTTATCCTTTAACTTCTTTAGTATAGTGAAAGTTTCTCTTGACAAAGAAGAGACTTTAATGACACAAGCTTCTTTACGGACATAGCATACATGTTTGACTTCATATCAAGCATAAACATGCTTATTTTATCAGTAGGGTATGCACATGTGACATTGTAAATTAGATACGCGTTGCTTCTTTGAGCTAACACACATGGTTATATCACTTTGTATGGTCTGGATATATTGCATATGTGCAAACAGAATATAGTATATAATTTGTTTGTCCATATCCGTACACATAAAGAAAATTTATTAGATAATCGTGACCGGGTTCACTAGTGTGAAAATTGACATTAAAAAGTATTATTTGGAGTCGGTTGCTATTGAGTTGAAAACTAGCAATTCCCATGCTACATCTAGAGTCAATTGTTTAAACAATGGACTTTAAATGTATTTGAAATTGTATTTGGAGTCGATTATTCATACAACCAACTCTAAATTTATATTTTGCTACACATTTAGAGTAGGGTTGTTCAAACAACTAGCTTCAAATGTGCATTCACTACACATTTAGAGTCGGTTGTTCACACAACCACCCCAAATGTTTGTTCTAAGTAAACAAAACAAACAGAGTTCGCATTCTGTTTTCTTTGGGCATACTATTCAAACAAGTAGAGATCATCTTCATGTTCCTCCTTGTGTTTCTCTTTGTTTCCCTCCTACTCCAGTGTCGCCGTTGCCTCCTCGTCCTCCTTGGCGTTCCTCTAGCGCTGTATTGTTCCATGTTCGTTCCTCCAGTTCTCCTCAGCCCATACTAGTGCTCTGTCATCATCCTCAGCCTGTACCAGTGCTCGTGCTGCAACTTGTCCTCGACTGCTCCTGTTTCTTCTTCATTGAACTTTAGTAAGTAGCTAATGGCAAATACTCACACTATAGTGTATGATTAGGGTTGTGTATGATAAAAATAGGTTACTCAAGGAATCTTAGAATAGGGTTGTTACTTGTGTATGATTAGGGCTTAGAATGATTGAATATGGGTTGTTGAGTTAATCTCATTAAATTATTTTGCGAAACACAATAGGTGGCTAATCAATTAGTTCTTTCATACATATGAACTTAATTAGGGGAGAAGAAAAACATAATAGGCTGATAATCGTAGACGAACACTTTTAGGTTCTTCAACGACTCTAGAGTGTTTGTATTTGGAGCTTGTGGCATGAATACGGATTGATAAAGTGGATCTTGAGATATGGGGTGTCTCAATTTTAATGGGCCGAAGCTTTTTACAGGCATAGCCCCCCACAAAAAAAAACTTAAATTTAACGTTTGACATACTAGCTGCAAAAGTTAAACTAACCAGCTTATGCAAATATTACAGCATATGCAATGTTATTATATATAACAAAATATGATGTTATAATGTGTAGATATACATTATATAATGTCGTATTAAGTCATGAGGCTCTTCCACCCAATAAACTATTCTTTTGAGGTAGACTCTCCTCATAGGCTTAATCCTAACAAAACATGTGTAATAGCAATGTATATTTGCCACCTAAGACATGAACATTGTATTTTAAATGAGAAAGAAATTGGGCACATGCTCTTGAAAAGCATTTATCTTTCATTCACAAGCTAAACTGATATGCCTAAAGACAGGAGTTATTAGTTATATATCTTGCTGACGGTATCAAATATGGAGTGTAATTTTTTTACATAGACAGAGTAACAAATATCATCTATAAACTCACACATGCAAAGTGGAGATTCCAAATTTGAATTCAGGTAACCACGTAAAATGTTTAGGCACACAGTGTTTGTTTTTCAAGTTGTGCAAGGCTATATGGACAAAATTTTATTCCATTTTATTTAAATAGAAAAATCATTTTATGCTTTATTTCATTATATGTGTGTGTTTGTATAGACAAAATTGGCATATGACAGAAATAAACCCATGTGCTTGAGTCATATAAGCCATTGTAAGCAAGAAAATTCATGTGTATGTCATGTTACTATTTACATAAGTCATACCAATCCCAAAGAGTAATTACATAAGATTGAGCTTACCTCAAAGAACACAGGAATAAACTCTCTAGTTGATATATCAGAAATTGTCCTAAATTATAAATAGTGCATATCAGATATTGTGCGGATAAAGATGAAAATTTTTGAATATTCTGAGGAAATGGGGGTTTGGATAGACATGGAACATTTAATCTTGAAAGTTTATTAGATTTTTTCATAAGCAAATGATTGTATTAATAGGAGTACAAATGGTACTCCAACCCGTCCAATTACCTTGAGGCCTTGCTAAAACCTCCATGAGCCAAAACCCCAGGGAAAAAAGAGTGCCCAAGGAGAACAAGGCAACAAATCCAATTACATTAGTGAACAAAAACACAAAAACAGCATCAGAACAGCAAACAGCACACAACCAACGACAGCAATGCCAAAAAACAACGATAGCAACGCAACAACCAGCACACAACCAGCCAATAAACAGCAGTGTTGCGAAACCAGCCACAGCAACACAACAAACCTGCCCAAACCACTACAATAACATGATATCAACACTACACACAACCAGACGGCAAACAACATTGATGCGCAACCAGCAACAGCAACATAGCAAATCTACCCAAACCATAACAACTAGACAGCAACACAGTGACTGATGCAAGGAAAGTACTAGTGGTATTCCAACCCATTACAGAAAGGCAATATCAAAACGCTTCAAGACGTACACGTAGTGGGATTAGACCACCATTCTGCAATCAAGAAATTTGACAAGCTCCCAATCTTATAAATAAACCATCCCCAAGAGATACTTTTGACCCTATTTAACAAAGAGGAATAGTCAAAAACATTACCTTGGAAAATGATATTATTCCGCTCCAACCGGAAGCACCAAGTCCTTGCTAACCAAATTAGATTATTCGCATGAATAGATCGATTCCCTTTAATTAAATTACCATAGACAAGAGAACAATCCATCCCTTCTAAGTCAATCACCTCTTGAACACCCATCCACCCGCAAATATCCTTCCGCATATCCATCGCAGCCTGACATCTAAAAAACAAATGGGAAATTGATTCCTGCTGGCGAAAGCATAGTGGGAAAACTTTATCAATCCTCTTGCTTCAATTGCATCTCTAGTAGGAAGTCACCCAAGGAGAAGGTGCCACCTAAAAATACACACCTTTGTGGGAGCAGCTAAACGCAAGATAACTTTTAGACATGCTTTAAGATTCTCCTTAATTTGTACTAGCCGTACCACCTGTGATAGAAACAAATAACAGGATTTCACACTAAAATTCCAAAAATCCATCCTCTCTACTGTTGGACGAAAGTCAAACAAAATAGATGATAGAATATAAAAATTCTCCTTCTCATCTGAATTGAGTTCACGCCTCCAAACAAACTCCCAATGACCACTATCATCATCACTAACATACAACTCAGCAATCTTAGAATGCTTCTGCGTCGAAACCTCAAACAGATCTGGAAAGCTATCTTTATAAGATAAACTACCCAACCACTTTGTTGACCAAAAACATAAGGACTTGCCATAACCAACAATACAATTAACAACATCAAGAAAAAAAATCAAACCCCAAATTATGATCATCCCCCAAAGTAACAATTAATGTCCCTCCACCAAAGAGAATCCTTCCTACCCCACCTCACCCCTTCACTACAAATAAACTTAGAGGTCAAGTCATCGTACCTGTAAATCAACAAATCCTTCCAGATAACATTATGGTCGGTTAGGCATCTCCAGTAACATTTAGTCAACAATGAGGTATTAAATAGAATAAGGTTTTCGACCCCAAGTCCCCCATCATGTTTTGGCTTACAAATGCAATCCCAAGAAACCAAACAAATCTTTTTCACCTCCAGCACCTTCCCACAAGAACTCTCGTTGAATCTTTATTATTTCTTTAATAACAACTTTGGGTGCTTTGTAAAAGGAGAAAAAATAAAGGAAATACTATTCAACATAGAATTAATTAAATTGACCCTACCTCCAATGGATAGTTGCCTACCCCTCCATGTGGATAACCGAGAAAGCATGGCTTCGATAACCAGCTTCCACGTGGTACTCCGTCTCAAATTTGCACCCACCAGGATCCCCAAAAAACTAAAAGGCAAAGAGACAGTACGACAAGTAAGAAAAGTAGATGCAGAATCAAGAAAACCTCTCCCCAAATTGATCCCAATCAGCTTACTCTTATGTAAATTCACCTTTAATCCCAAAACCATTTCAAAGCATCAAAAAATAGTTTTGAGACTCCACAAATTATCCCAAGATTCTTTCCCCAACACAATGGAATCGTCAGCAAATTGTAATAACGACAGGTGTAGAGAATTAGATACCTCATATCCCTCAAAGCTTTCAATCAAAGTAGCCTTTGACACCAAAGAGGCCAACCCTTCCGCTGCTATCAGAAAGAAAAACGGTGACAGAGGGTCACCTTGACAAGAAATTCCTCCGTTGGACTTCCATTCACCAACACAGACATAGAGCTCGTAAAAATGAAAGATTTCACCCACCCAATTCATCTCGTATCAAACCCCATACACCCCATCATATACTCCAGATACCCCCGAGAAACTGAATCATAAGCTTTTTTAAATTCCATTTTAAATAACAAATAACCATCCTTTCTTCTCTTAGCAAGGTCAATCGTTCCAGTAAGCAAAAGAATTCCATCTTGGATATGTCTACCAGGTAAAAAAGCCGACTGGCATGAGGAAATCAGATGTGGTGGGAACTTTTCAACCTAACAGCCAAAACTTTGGCAAGAATCTTATACAGACACCCGATCAAACAAATTGCACGATATTCACGAAGACCCCTGTGGATTTTCCGTTTTTGGAATCAAAGTCAAAATAGAAGCTGTGATAGCTTTAGGTAACACACTAGTATCCTGGAACTCCTGGAAAAAAAACCCACCACGTGATGCTTCACCACTTCCCAAAACTATTTAATGAAGTGAAAATTAAAAACCATTAGGGGCCTGGACTCTTATTCCCATTACAACCTAATCTCTTCCTCGGTATTTGGAGTTGTCAAGAACAAGTTATCATCTCTACATAATTGTTTAAACTCAAGACCACGTAGAGTGGGACGATTGAAACTATATTCAGTGAAATTACTTTCAAAGAACCTCTTCACCTCCACTTTAACCTGATCAACCTCTTCCACCCAAACTCCCTCCTTTTCAGGCATCAAAATATAGTTTTTCCTTATTCTAGATTGAATGCAAGCATGAAAATACTCAGTATTTTTTTTTTGGTCAGAAAATACACGAGACTTCTTTTCTTTTCTCAATTACCTCCAAATACACTCAGTATTAACATCTCCATCCCGAGTCCAATGGGCCCTAGACTTCTGCTTAATTAAGCTTTCCTTCATATGAATCTGTTTCCAAAAAAGACACGAGACTTCTTTTCTTTTCTCAATTACCTCCAAATACGCCCCCCCTCTGAAACCAAGGCATCCAAAGCATTCAAATCATCCACATTTTATTAGTGAAGGAAGAGGAGGAACCAAATTTTCCCTTTTTCTTGGAGAGATGAGGACCAAATTGCCCCTTTTTGGTAACCACACAACAAATCAGTTGAGGAATGAGGACCCAATTGTCCTTTTTGTTGAATAATCAACGACTCATCTCTTCGGGACTAAAGCGTCGCTTTTTAGATTGGGATTTTTTGGGGGCGTAAACTGGGTATCATCTACACGCAATTTCCTTGAGCCAAGTAGGACCACAATGAGCGACAAAAACTCTCCCTCTCTCAATAGTTTTAACGTTGCTGCATTCCAGACAAGGACTAATATGTTTATTCTTTACATTTCAATGATTTTTTTTGGTATAGGGACTAAATTGTCCCCAAAAGATGTACATTTTTTTAAGAAAAAAATAACTCATTCCATGTCACCAGTCATGCCTTCAGTCAACTGTAACATCCCAGACTACTCAGAAACTATCGGACTGCCCCCACAAACCAACACGTGTCTTTTCAGCATGCGTTGTTCTCACTTGCATGCTTTCTAGGAAACTTCCCAGTAGGTCACCCATCTCACTACTACTCCAAGTCAAACACGCTTAGCTACGAAGTTCCTATGGGAATGGCTCCCGAAAAGATAGTACATTATGTTGGTATAGGTAGTCCAAATCAATTCTTTTAAGCATTCCTTCAACTGTACAGTCTCACACCTGCACACCCTCAGGATCCCTCTCATTCTGGTGCGTATTCGGTTCATTCACATGCCCCTTCTCTATAAGCTGTCAGTAGCTGCTCTTTGTCCGTGCCAACTTTTGGACACCGACGATCACTCCATGCCTCGTCATCCATGGATGTCACATCAACAATGCAAGTTTACATTTTGAGCTACGAATTTGGAGGGAAACGAACGGAGGGACCAATTTGTCCTTGTTTTGAATTCCTCTCTTCAAGAGCTATTGTCGGACTTTACTTTCAATAAACGCTAAACTGTCCTTCGTGATATTTCTTAAGGACCAAATTGTCCCTTTATTTTAATTATAATTTCTTTTGTAAATGCTGACTAAGACTTTATTTTTATTTTTTATAACAACGATATTTAAGCATCTTATTTAGTTTCCACATCCGAAATTTTATTTGTCCCCCGAGTATTTTTTTTTAGATAAGCAATTGTAATAAGGGTCGCACAAGGGGTGCACCAACCCCTTACACCAAGAGGTCTCATTAAAACCTCTGAGAGCCAAAATCCAATGGAAAAAAGACTCAGGGAGGGAAAAAGAGTACCCGACTACAATGATTTGTCCCGAGAGTATATTCGTTGAATAGTGTGTAGTGTTTATTTGTCATTTAGTCTAATTTAGCTAAAAAAACATCCTAAATTTTATTTGTACTAAAAATATTTAAGCAATTTATTTAGTTTCCATATTTTAATATGACATTCAAAACACGTTTCTACGTACCAATAAAAAAAGAGAAGTCCTAGCAAATTTTTTTTATCTACACTCTCTTTAACACTCATTATATGATTGGCTAAAACTCACGCGATTTTCAACATTTTGAAAATAGGACTCATTAATTCAGTGGGACTCACTTGAATTTTAACCGGTTATAGAGTGGGTCTTAGAAGGAGAGAAACAAAGTGAGTTGCTAGCAATTTTTCATAAAAAAAAAACAGAGAAATTACACTCACCTCCCCTCGGTTCTTTATACCCATTTTATTTTATAGAAGACATTGGCCTCTTATCGGTTGCCCACCTCCCCTCTATTATGTGATTATAAAGAATAAATTTGGTGTGTGTGTCTTTTAAACAAAACATGGGGGATGTAAGTGAAAGTTTATCAACAAATAAAGAAGGTGAATGTTTACACTTCAGGTGCTAGCTCAGTGGTAAGAGCTGCTGAATTCAAATCCCCCTGAGAATAGTTGTAAAATGGCCATTAGTGTCACTTTCAATTTATTTTTTTTTTAAAAAAAAGGTGCATGTTCATTTTAAAAATAGAGGAATTGTTAAAAAAAATTAAAAATAGTGGAAGTGTCTACGTAATTTAGTGATAACTTTGGGGAATTCGCAAACAAATAATCCAAAGACTTTCCAAACCCTGTTTACATTCTCATTCATTCCAACGTTGGGTTTTTTGTTTTATACCCCCATCAACTCCCTTCTACCCCCGTACATTATTGTAATCCCGAAAATACCCCTGACATAATTAACAAAAATTGACTTTTTGAAGATTATCTGGTGGGGGACCACTTTATCTGGTAATCGTATTTACCTAAATGCAAGGTAAATCCGATTAGCTTTAAATACGTAATAAATACACACACATAAATCAAATCAGATGTATCAAACTGACAAATAAATCCGACATGACCATTTATTTCAGTATAGAAAGCGAAATTTTGTCCTGGCGGATATAGCTAAATCCGGGGGGTATAATGAATCGGATTTACCTGGAAAAGAGAACGCGGGGGGTATAGCGAAATTTAATGAATCGGATTTACCTGGATGGGGGTATATCCGATTTTGAAAAATACAACGCGGATTTACGTTTGGGGTACGTAAATCCGATTTTTTTTTTAAATTAATTTCTGTATAACTGTTGTTCTATTTTGAAATAGCTATTGACCCTCATACAGAGTCGCAAGTTGTTCCTTTCGTGGTAGACACTACAGAGGCATTCTGGACGGAGAGGGTATATTTTTCAAACTAATTGTCTTAATCAAAGTTTGGTAGATATTTAATTAATTAAGTACGCAACATTTTTCTATTTTTTCTATTTTGTAGATATTTTCTACACGCAATGATGTAGAAGAGTGGGCTAAAGCGGTTGGGAGACGTATTGGAGTTGTGGTTATCATTGTAAGATCTGACAAAGTTGGAGTTAAAAGGGGTTCTAGAGATAAAATTATTTTTTGTTGCGAGAAGCAAGGGAAGTGGTCTAATGATTCTAGAGTTTTCGGGTCTAAGAAAAGAAGCTGTCAATTTACATTGAGAGCTACTTGTACAATACGTCATGGGGTTGGCATATGAATGTTAGGTGTGGTCTTCACACACATGAGTTGCTTACTACCCCGGTCGGGTCGACAGCTTTTGGTCGTTTAACTAAGCCGCGGAAAGCTTTTATTGATGAGCACACTGATCTGAATGTTGCCCCGAAAGATTGTCTTACTGCTTTGAAGAATCATTATCCGGACAACGTCACTTCTCTTCCTCAAATATATAGGCAGCGTTACGCCTATAGGTCTTCTAAGAGGAGTGCTAGAACGGATATTGATCAGGAGCTTTTGAGACTGATTGAGTCGCAAAATTATTTATGTTGGAGCAGAAAAGTTGAGGGTTCCGATGTGGTCAGTGACATCATGTGGGCGCATCCCACTTTTATTAAGTTATTTCGGTTGTTTCCAAAGGTTCTTATTCTTGACACCACCTACAAGACCAACAAATACAATCTACCTCTATTGGAGATTGTAGGAGTCACTTCAACGGAGTTAACTTTCTCGGTTGCTTTTGCCTATATTTCACACGAGCTTCGAATTCATTTTACTTGGGCATTACAGCAACTGAAAGAATTATTTGACTTGCACGGGCTTTAGCCTCAAGTATTCTTGACTGACAGAGATCTTGGTCTTATGTCCGGTATTCTTGATGTCTTTCCTTCGGCTACAAATTTGTTATGTTCTTGGCACATGACTAAAAATGTGAAAGCGAAGATTAAAGAGTTGGTGCACGTGGATAGGAAAAATGACGTCCTCTCTCTTTGGCATAACATTATTGATTCACTTGACGAGTCAGAGTACTCAGCTCACTTGAAGATTTTTGAGGACTCCTGCGTTGATTTGCCCGCTCTTATTAAGTATGTGCATGACACGTGGTTGACAAAGCATAAGGAAAGCGTTATCCATTGAATACCCCGGTTTTCAGAAGGAGGATAAGTGGTTGAGTTTACCCGAGATGAGGTACTTTATAGCTACTAAGTATAATGTGGCCCTAGTTCAATTGTCTTTGAATATGAATTTTACTTATCTTCCTTTGAGAGGTGGTTATTCTTCTTCTAAGTATAAAATCATATCTATTCTGAACGTCGGGGATATCCATTGGATGCATATTTCGATCTCGCCTGTCTGTCCGTTGCCTCGAGTTGCTTTGATGTGGTCTCATAATCGATCAGAAGAATCTACTTCATGGTTGGATCCTTATACCGGTCGTTTTGCCCTTTGGCAGTCTACCGCTTTGAAGATGCCCCGTCTCCCTCCCACTGATGCGCCCACCATTGTAGACTTAGCCCATGATTCCGACGATTTAGATTGACATTTCTTGTATTTATTAGGCTTAAAGGTCATTTTGGCCCCTGTAAAATACACATTAATCCATTTTGGCCCCTGCAAAATAAAAAACTTTAAAGAAGCCCCTGTAAAATCGTTATTTGTTCAGTTAGGCCCTCGCTGTTAGTGGAAGACTAACGCTGTTAGTCTTTGCCTACGTGGAAGGGACACTTCATCATCTTCCTCCCTCACCATTAACAAAGTCATAAGAAACGCAGTGCTGTTCCTCTTCTTCGTTCTCTTCTTTCTTTGCGTTTTGTTTCTCTTCTCCGTTGTTCGCTGTTCCTCTTCTTCGTTTCATTCCTCTTCTTCGTTCTCTTCTTTCTTTGCGTTTCGTTTGTCTTCTCCGTTGTTCGCTGACAAATCTGGAAAATCCAAAATCGCTTCATTCCTCTTCTTCGTTCTCTCTTTTCGTTGTTCGCTGCTCTTCGTTTTCTCTTCGTTTCGCTGTTCTTTCTTTTCTCTTCGTAAGCCACTGAGTAGCGACGACGTTAATTCCACCACCAGATCTGGAAAAATAGAAAACGAAAATCTTGAATTTGTTCTTGTTCGATATCCAGATTTGGGCAAAAACGAAAACCTTGAATCGTTTCAACAAAAACCGAAAACGAATCAAACTCAAAGAAGGAGAAGATGATTATATAAAATGAATCAAACTGAAAACGAATCAAACGGAAAACGTTTTCTGGGTTTTTGGAGATTGAAGATTAGCGATTGAAGATCTGGGTTTTCGTTTTGTAGTTATTGTGAGAATGAGAGAGCAAATTGCAACGATTGTTGGAGATGATGAGGAACAAGGAAGAGGATCGTTTCCAGATCTTGAAGATGAACACAGAGGAATTGATAGGACAAGGAAGATCTTGAAGATCTTATTATTCATTGAAGCTTGTTATTCGTTTCCAGATCTTCATTGAAGCTTATCTTTCATTTTTTGTCTGTTTCCAGATCTTGAAGATGATACACACTTGGCTACACACGTGTTCAGTTGGCATGACAAGTCAGTGCTCCACGTAGGCGAACACTAACAGCGTTAGTCTTCCACTAACAGCGAGGGCCTAACTGAACAAATAACGATTTTACAGGGGCTTCTTTAAAGTTTTTTATTTTGTAGGGGCCAAAATGGATTAATGTGTATTTTGCAGGGGCCAAAATGACCTTTAAGCCTATTTATTATTGTACCCACATTTTTGTAATTACTTATCCATATATATATATATATATATATCCAACAAATTAAATGTTTTAAATTTTTTTACAAGTCGGATTTACCCGGATTTACACTGGTAAAGGGTAAATCCGCTTTTGTATTTAACAAAGCGGATGTACCCCACAACAGGTAAATTCGACTTGATAAAGAGACAAAGCGGATCTACCTGTTGTGGTGGTACATCCGCTTTGTTAAATTCAAAAGCGGATTTACCCTTCTATCAGTATATCCGATGCGGTTTTTTTTAAATTTAATCGGATCTAGGTAAATATGCCTTTGATTAATCTCAAGTCGGATTTACCTATTTATAAGGTAAATCTGATTTAGTCAAAATTATGGAGGGCATTTTGAGATTTTCATATTCGATGGGGGGTATATTGTGATGTGGTGGGGGTATAAAAAGAAGACCCTCCAACGTTTAGCCCCCCGTACTCAACCCATGGACGTTACCCAATTGAGGTTTCATGTTCTTTCCTTATGTTCTTCTTTATTGAGGTTCATATTCTTTCCCTAATTCTAATTTCTAACACAACCCATCTATCATCTCGAAAATCTTCTCCAGGAAAACCATCCAGTTCCCCCAAAAAATAACATTTTTCCCTCTCTTCTCTTGTGTTGACTTTCCATATGGGAAAGATTGGATTATTTGATCTAGAGAAGCACTTCGCTTTCTATGGAGCTTATCACAACAATCCAATTAACATAGCAATCCATGTGCTATTTGTTTGGCCAATTTTCTTCTCAGCCCTTCTTTTTCTTTACTTCACCCCTCCTTTCTTCAATCTCCCAAATTTTGAGTTTTTCTTGTGGGGGAATCATGTGGTATTGGTTTGGAATATTGGGTTCTTGGTTGCTTTGGTATACTCAGTTTTTTATGCTAGTTTGGATCTGAAAGCTGGTTCTTTGGCTGCTTTGCTTTGTGCTATTTGTTGGGTTGGTAGCAGTTTTGTTGCATATCAACTTGGGTGGGCTCTAGCTTGGAAGGTAAACAACAAGGTTTTTGAGTTTGAGTTTTATTTTTGTGAATATGTTGTGCTTTTGTAAATGCCCTTTTTGTTTGCATGTCATAGCCTTGTTTGTTTCTCAATTCTCATCTATGAAGCACCGACACGGACACATACACGGACACACAGACACCAGTTTTAATCTAAAATTAATTGAAGTGTCGGTATATATCGGACACCAGATACGTCTTCAATTGGAAGTGTTAGTGCTACATAGAAAGAACCTGTTGTCCTTTATTTTCCTTTTTTTTGTATTTATGCAATTGTCTAACTATAGGCGAAACTATTAAGAAAGACTTAGAGGCTAATGGTTTCACTATAGGTATGATTCATGATAGACTACTATAGCTAGAACAATAATGTTCCATGGCAGTGGAGATGATAATGTTGGAATGGATGATTAAATGGACTGGTATACAAGAAGATCAGAAACTAATGTACTTGGGAAAAGTCAGAGAAGCACTGATTAAATGGACTCGTATATTAGAAAATATTATACCAGAAACTAATGTACTTGGGGAAAAGTTAGAGTGATTCTTCCTGTCATTATGAGATGCCAGAACTTGACCAACCAGGAATATTTGCAAAAGCAAAATTTAGATGTAATAACCACAAAAAGGGGGTTTCGCCTTTTTGGTGGAATTAGTGAAAGCCAAATTCTTTATTAAGTCATTTTAGTAAAGCTTTTTTTGTGTGTAATGGTTTCTCCTTAAGTTTTCATTTGTCTCCATGGGAAGTCTGGAACCTTATTGGTCTTCTACTTCCATGACCAAACCACATGAGGCAATTTTCTGACATTAGTGCTTCTTTAACTTTTCCTCAAGTACATTAGTCTTTAGTCTTATTTTTTCTTATATACCATACCATTTAATCATTGATTCTCTAGCTTTTCCCAAGTACATTAGTTTCTGGTCTTATCTTTTCTTGTAAACCAGTCCATTTAATCATCCATTCCAGCATTCTTAATTCCACTGTCATAGAACATCATTAGTCTAGCTATCTTGTGGAACCTTCTGGAGTTTGATACGCATCTTAAAATCATAAAATAAGTCTGAAGATATCTCCATTTTATCCACTTAGGTCGAATCACATGATGGATCCAAGATTCTTAATCCAGGCAATTTGTGATATGAAAACTCACTAAATATTCACCTCCATACCAATATACCATTGCTAATTAGCATCTTACTGAACTTGTATTTCATATATTCTTACAGTTTTCTTAGCCTATATCCCTCCCCAAGTTCAAAATTTATTCTCCTTTAACTCATCAAAAGAAAATATTTTTAGATAACCCAAAAGAAAATACTTTAAGCATATTACATATGGATTCTTTGCCTGATATGCACTCAAGAGTCAAGACACATGAAGTTCTTTGGATTTTCAATTTATAACAAGTATATTGGTGGCTAAATTTTAGTTCCACAATATATACAATATATACATGTTGCTACAGAGATATGTAGTATATTGGTGGCTAGATGTTAGTTCCACACTATATACATGTTGCTGTAGAGATATGTAGTACTTAGAATTAGAACCTTGTATCCATGATTTCTGCTCTCTGTTCCTCAAGTCTTTCTTCTCTTTTTTTTTGGGTGCTTCTTCGTTCATTTCTACCATTTGCATTCCTGACGTTAGGAAAATTCTAGCAGAGGTTCTGGTTGCATTTTCGTTAATTAGTTCCCATTCTCTGTCTAGGCTGAATAGCAGATAACAGAACTATCATTATTAATCATTCAAAAAGCCTATATTTTGGTTTATTAATAATCAGATATTACATAGCTGCTCTAGGTTGTTTTATGCTTACTTTTTTTTGTGATAAGCCATATCATGCATCATGTCTATGTAAATGTACTCAGAGATCATCATACTGCCCTTTTCTGCATATATTATGTAACAACAGTTGGAATACATAAAAATATATTTCATAACATCTTGATTGTGTATCTTGGAGTAGTTATGGGTATCTTAAATTATCTCTTAGGATTGGTTTCATATTTCCTTATTTGCTTTCTCATTAAGTTAGGATTAGGGATCTAGTATTAGAATATGAGTTAGTTAGTACTACGCATTTTTTAGCTCAACATATGACACAAATTTACACAGAAGAATATTAGTCTTAGCTTCTTTCGTTCTCTTTTCCTTCCTCCTCCTCTACCTAAATCCATATAAGGCATACTGACACTCATGAGGTAAGTATGCCCTGTATCTGTCCTATGAAGAAATGCATGACATATAGCTGTTATATGGATTTAGGTAGAGGAGGAGGAAGGAAAAGAGAATGAAAGAACCTAAGAAAAATATTTATATTTATACTAGTGTTATACATATATCCCTAACTAACTAGCTTATCTGAGCCCTTGAGAACTGTGATCTGTGTGATACTATTCCTTCATAGGCTGCCTCAAAATTACTATTTCATCTGGAAGTTCTGTAACTTCCTAAATGTTTGCTTTATTTCTTGTGTATAGAATCATCATTTGTTTCCTTGACAAATACTGCAGGATTAATAACAAAACTAGAAAAACAGAAGGGAAAACTTAAGATAGAAAATTCAGATGAATGACGAAAGAGTGAGTATAACAGATGCCAAAGGCTGGATATCGTTGTGTCCTAAAATTTCATAGTAGAGGTTCCCTATGAATTTAACTTATGTTTGAGAATGGCTGCTTACAGTGCTAGTTAAAGCAACCCTTACAACAATGAATTGAAAATTGTGGTGACAGAACTTTAGTTATTTTATTGAGTGTTACTTTACATAAACATCAACATAACATTTATCATTTTGCTCTCTATTCTCAAACAATCTCGCATATAGGTTGTTCTGGTGACTCAGCTAGTATGTTGGATAGGGCAGTTCATTGGTCATGGAGTGTTTGAGGTACGTTGCTACTAGCCTGCTACAATAACTCAATTCCTGACTTACCATTTCTTACATGCACCTGCGATTTTATGTCCACAGAAACGAGCACCTGCGCTTTTGGATAACCTCGTCCAGGCATTAGTAATGGCTCCTTTCTTCGTATTGCTAGAGGTATTGTTCTTAAAAAAATTCATATTACCCCTAATATTGTTTGTTCTGTTTAGTGGTTTTGTGCCTTACCGTAATTTGTTTGGTGTAGGCTCTGCAGACTTTGTTTGGTTATGAACCATATCCTGGATTTCATTCAATAGTGCAAGCAAGAGTTGAAGCTAACATCAATGAATGGAAAGAAAGTAAGCAGAGACTAATTTCGTAGCTTCTGCTTGGATTTGTGTATCTTTAATGGTTTGATGTTAAATGATCTCCACTGAATGAATAGAGCAAGAATAAAAAGCTACAAATGTTTATATATACGTATTTATGTTACACTGGTATATATGTTTTTCAGGATTTTTCTTCATTTGTTTCCATACAATTGTAATTATAATAACAACATGGTTTGAATTGCGGCCACACCGATTATATGGTTTTTCCGTAATTTATCGCAATACCAAAGATCGCAAAATAACTGTGACTATAATTCAAAACCATGATGCCATACATCTACAAAAAGGACAGCTAACAACCATACCATGGTTCCAAGTCATGTTTTCTCAAAACTCGGGTGAGGCTGGGTTGAGTAGTCGGTAGAATTCCTGTTGAAGTTGTCCTCTCTTGTCCCAAATCGGGGTACCTGCAGACACTCTGATGCCAAAGTCAGCAAGCAGAAGTCAGTGGTCCAAATGAGAATGCGTCCCTACTGCAGTTGCTGAGCTGGTAATTATGGTGCCAGGTGGAGTGCCTTGACTGCTCCAACGCATGGGTGAAGTGGCGTGCTTCGATTCGTTTGATCTGTGTGTGCGATCTCAGCCATCGATAGGCTGCAGCGCACAAATCCTTATGTCGAATTCTACGATGCGCTATTGGGACGTTGTTGGGCTCAAATACGGACATGGGCTCAGCCTAGTCCGAAACATTTGCTAAGGAGTTAGTATATCTATAAACGATTTTCAACTTATTTCCATAAGCTCACTAGGATAATTTATGAAAATAGTTTGACTGTGTTTAGCAATGACTTATACATAAGTGTTTATACTATAAGCACTTAATTATACTGTTTATGATCCAACCAGAACCTCACAAGAATAAAGAAGTGCTTCAACTCATCTGATTGGTCTTCCTAGACCTAACATCCCTATAGGGCTAATTCAACCAATTGAAATAACAACACAATAGGACTTATTCAAATTATTAATATTGCTTAACTTCTACTCATTTATATTAATTTGTTCTTTGGTGACTAAGCTAATACAAGGATTAGTAGTTAATTATTAGTTTAAAATGTGTAAAGTAAACATCAATCAACCCCTACTATATATAGAGCATGCGCACACCAACATTTTCAACACGTCATTTGTTTGTTTTTCATTTTCACACGGTTGAGCCACCATTTTTATGGATATTGTCGTCATCGTTTTGGATAAGCAACACCAAAACAAACTACCAAACAAAATAATAAGCATTAAATTAATTATTGATTTGAATACTCCATTTTTGTTCAATTATTGACTTGTCGTACGGTACTTGCCAATTATTTCCTTGGTCAGAATAAATAGTCATTGTAATAACGGTCACCAAGAAAACGGATGGCTTAACTTGAAGTATTTTTTGTCGACGAAATGACAAATAAACACTATACACTATATCCAATAGATAGATAGATACACTTGGGTTTGAAATCGGGAACCAATATTTCCATGTTGTTAAAATTGTCAATGCAACTAGTAGTGGGAATACGAAATGCTACGCTATGCATGCATGATTTTTTTATAATAAAAAGTTTAGGCGAATTGAGCCTTAAAGCTTGTCAAGTTCATGAAAAGTCTCAAAATTCAAAGAGTGGTTACGAAGATGCTTACATTATATAATATTTTCGCCAATGAGCTAGGTTTAAGCTTGCGTTTTTTTGGAAATGAGTTGCATCCTTACAAACTAAACATGTCTATGTTGGCAATACTAATGCATGATCTAAGCATCTCGTTGAACTGCATCAAAATAAGAAATATAAATTGAGGTTTGTGAACTCAGATTTAAAACTAATAAACGTGTCCTTTGATATAATGAAAAATTCAGAAAAAAGGAAAAACTATTTAACTTCATCTTTTTAGACCATTTATATTATTATTGAATGAAATTTGTGCAAGTCTTTATAAAACTCACCCAATAATATACAAAAGTTGGTTATATATTTGTAGAAAACATAAACAATGCGTATGAGAGCTATCGGATTGAATATAACTGAAAATTCATTGATTTATATAATAATAATAATATATTTTTCTACAAAGAATCTTCAGGATTATTTTATTAGTGATGTTTATCGTCACTCCTAAATAATCCAATTTCATTTTTTTTCTATTCTCTAAGGTCATATACTTGGTTAAATATCATTGGATTGTTGCTGCTGTTCTGTTTCACATGATACTTCCCTGAATCTGCTCCATAAGTGTTACTGTTAGTAGGAATTTCAACCATCTGTGAATTTGATTTTACAAAAGGATCTATTCCACCATGTGCAGTGTTAATTTGAAATTCAAAGGTTGAGTTATATGATCCATCTGATAATAAATGAGATATTGGTCCCATATAATCCATATCCAAAAGATTAGTAAGTGAACATGTCCTTGGAAATTTCATCATTTCCCCTTCACTTTCATCAATTTCTGCTTTCATATTATTGATTTGGTTTGTTGGGTAATCCTCTCTTTCCTCCATTGATTTTCCCATGTTGTTCTTCTTCTTATAGATCCTACATAGTACCCAGTCATCTAGCTGAACACATCCAAAAACAAGTCCAAGGTCAATTAAAGCAAAAATATTAAAAAAAAAACTTTGGCAAACAAAAAAAGACTTTAGCTACGAATTATTGTAAGCGGTAGAGTAGTCTTGCTGTCACAATCCACTGAGATTCGGCCATGGTTGCTTCGAATTATTAAAAAAAAAACAAGGTTTTAGAAAAAATGTCCCCAACAACCATCTGAGCGCGACATCATGATTTTTCACGTCTCAGCAATCACAACTAAGATCGCGTCGGCCATATTTAACCGCGATTTGCGCAATATCGAGATCACAATGGTGACCTCAACTGGGATTTAAAACCTTACTAAAGAGGAAGAGGGGAAAGGATTAAAAGATTATACCCTCATGGATCCAATTTGTCTGTTGGCTTGTCTTCTTGAACCAATTAACCTATATTCATGCATGATCCAATCTGTCTTGAGTCCCTTTGGTGGCTTACCCTTGTAAAACACCAAAGCTTTCTTCACACCAATATGCTTAGAACCACTATAAATTGCTTTATCTGTACCAGTAGCCTTCCAATACCCAGAAACTGTTGCTCTATTAGGCCTCACCCCATTTGGATACTTTCTCTCTCTTGGAGTAAAAAAATACCATTCCTTTTCTCCAAAGTCTGCTTTATCTACATTTCAAGAAAAGTTAAAGAGAAATTAACAAGTGGTGCATACAAAATATGAACTACTATACATTCAAATTCACACAGCGTAGACGAAACGGCAAATAAACACTACGCAGAGATCATATTTACCTGGTAATTCCCATGGATCAAATTTGTAGATATCAACTTCAGGGATAATAGATGAAGGACATGGTTGTGAGGTAGCTTGATTACAAAGGTAGTATACAATTAATTCCTCATCAGTGGGATGAAACCTGAAGCCAGGTGGGAGTTCAGAACTTGTTCTGCCTTCCATTGAATAAAGAAGAGAAAAAGAAAATATGGAAACTATAGACTAATTTTGTTGCCTTATTTTTCTAAACTACCTTAGAATTACAAGAGAGGTGTGAAGAGAAATCAAGGTGTTTGAAATGTTTGCAAAGAGATGAATGGCCTTTTTATCTTTGAGATTTTTTGTCGTTTGTGTTGAGTTGCATGGTTTTGATTGGTTCCTATGATGACTTTTTTTCTATATTTTTATATACCTTAGAATATGCGTCATCACTAAGCCCGTGCCATTCTCCAATCACGGCTCAGAACTTCTCACCTATCTTTTTAACTGACTTTTTCCTTTTTATTTTGAATATAACACTTGCATGTCCTTATCCACGTTGGGTTACATTGAATGTTGTGGAAGAATATTATTGGCATAATTCAAATAATTCAAAAATAGATAATAAAGGTCTTTAGAGCATCTCCGATGGAAACCTCTTACTCGTTAATAGTTAGATTTTAATAAGTAATTCTATTAGAGTATGAAAAATAAGTATCTATTAGAGAGGAACTATTAAATAGGAAACCATCCCTCTCTCATCTCTCTCTCGTCTGACGCGCTAACCCGCGATCTTACTTTTGATTAAAAAGCTAATAAAAAATATTAGTTGTCATGAAAGTGGAACCCATTTAGTAAATTTTGTTGGGGTTCTAGGCTGAAGAGATGAAGTTCTTATTAAATACTACTATTAAAAAATTATAAATGAGTGATGTTTACACGTGGGACTCATTTAAGTACTCAAATGAGAGATTTTTCATTGTGGATGCACTTAGCGGCCAATTTTCTAAATTCTTGGATCATTTAAATATAGGTTCAAGTAATATTTGTCCATAGTTTAAAAAAAGGTCTAGAGCTCGAATCATGTAAACGAACATTTTTATCTCGCTTTAACTAATGGTCAATCATTAATATTTGCCTATAAAAAAGTTCAATTAATTAATTGATATTAATAATTTTAGTAAAAAAAGTTAATATGAAAGGTAGTATCTTAAAAAGAAGGCGGACTCAACATCCGTTGAGTGCATCCACAATGGTAGTATCTTAAAAATTAAGGCGGACCCTCAACCAATGGTGAGTCTGCCTTTGTTTTTTTTAATTTTTTTTGGTTGTGGGTCCGCCTTTGTTTTTTTTAATTTTTTAATCCACCCTTAATTTTTTTGTTACATTTACTCCATTATATAAAAAAATTGACCTCCCTCAATTTAAAATTTTGGACCTAAAAGTTTAAAATCTTGTCTGTGTTAACTTTTTCTGTAATTTGAACTAATAGATTTTGTCGGTACTAATTTTCTCTAGTTAATGTTATGAATTTCACTCAAACTTTACCCCTAAATATTAACTATAGTATTTATAAAAGAGACTAGCCCTAATACCCGTGCGATGCACGGGGTCGGCTAAATCTAGTTTGTGTAAAATATAGTCCTTTTTAGTTTGGATCAATATTGCTGACTACTCATAGAGTGTCACAACATTTTCAATTAAAGATTAATATTTACTCGTGCTTAAGAGCAAATTTCTAACTGGCCAACACCGAGCTTGTCCACTGCGGGAATCGAACCCGAGAGCACCAAGTCGACCGTCGTGTCCCATGGTAGCTTATGCCATTGGGTCAGCGGTGTTGGTTTGTAAAATATATCGTCTAATGACTGTGAATAAAAATTAAATTATAACTATAAATTAAATAAGTAGATTAAAAAATTAAAATGGAACATTAACAAAGGCATTAAAATTTATCATCCATAGATAATAAAAAGAAACAGTCTAAAGAATTTTAATAACATACTCTGCATTCATCAAATATAAATATAAAAACTTAACCCGTAATTAGAAAGAAAAGAAGACAACACAATTAGAAAGTGAAACACGTGGGTATCATGCAGGGTTGGATGAAAACTCACAATAAAATAGGAACGGGTATACAAAGTTAAAAGAAGATGATGGGGGTTCTAATGTAAATGTGGCTGAAGTTCCCGTGGGAGTCAATGCTGCAACGCGATACTCGAATATAAAAGAAAGATAAAAATATAATACCAATTTAAGTATATTTCTAATACTTGTTGGTGAGAAATGACCAAAATAAAGAAGATAACACAAATCGAAAGTGAAACTCATATGGGTATCGTGCAATGTTGAATGAAAACTACCAATAATAGAAGCACCTATAGAAAGTTGAAAGAATATGATGAGGGGGGGTTCTACTGTAAATGTGGCTGAAGTTTCCGTAAATAAAAATTAAATTATAACTTAAAATTAAACAAGAAGATTATAAAATTAAAAAGAGACATTAACAAAGACATTAAAATTGAACATCCATAGATAATAAGAAGAAAATGTGTCAAGAATCTTAAAAACATAATCCATATTCAATAAATGTAAATATAAAAACTTAATCCCTAATTAGAAAGAAAAGAAAACAACACAAATAGAAAGTGAAACACATGAGTATGATGCAGGGTTGGATGAAAACCAACAATTAAAATAGAAGTAGCTATACAAAGTTAAAGAAGATGATGGGGTTCTACTATAAATATGACTGAAGTTCCTGCATATTAACCCATAATTAGAATGAAAAGAAGACAAAAAAAAATTGAAAGTGAAACACATGGGTATCATGCATGATTGGATGAAAACCACCAATAAAATAGACGCAGTTATACAAAGATGAAAGAAGGGGATGAGGGTTCTATTGTAAATGTGGCAGAAGTTCCCGCATGAGTAAATTTTGCGAGTTCCCGCAGGAGTAAATGTTGTAACGTGGTTTTCGAATATAAAAGAAAGATAAAAATATAAACATCAATTTAAATGTGCTTCGAATACTTGTTGGTGCAAGCTGACCAAAATTAAAAAAAACAACACAAATAGAAAGTGAAACACGTGGGTATCATGTAGGGTTGGATGAAAACCAACAATAAAATAGAATCACCTATACAAAGTTAAAAAAATATGATGAGGGTTCTACTGTAAATGCGGCTGAAGTTCCTGTGAATAAAAAATAAATTATAACTATAAATTAAATATGAAGATTATAAAAATAAAAATAAACACTAACAAATACATTAAAATTGAACATCCATAGATAATAAGAAGAAAAAGTTTAAAAAAAATTATAACAGAATCCATATTCATTAAATATAAATATAAAAACTTAACTCATAATTAGAAAGAAAGGAACACAATTAAAAAGTGAAATACACAGGTATGATGCAGAGTTGGATGAAAACCATCAATAAAATAGATGTATGATAACTCTTATTTATAAGAGTTATTTATGCTTTCTTAGCTTAAATTGTTGTGAGTTCTAAAGTAATATTGTGTTTAATTAGTTAAAATATGTTGTTTAGTGTAAAAGAGGGATTAATTTTGGTTTGTGATAATTTGACACTTTAGTGCCCCATTTGTGTTTTAACATGTTTGTTCGGTATTAATGCTGCAGCATCAGTTCCTGCGGCAGCTGAGAGAGAAAACGCTGGAGGCAATTTTTGCGCTAATTTCAGCACCTGACAGCTGTCAGAAAAGGACGGACACGTCCTGATGGGGACCAGCAGCTTTATCCAGAATATTCTCCTTTTGCTTGAGCGCATAGTATTTTTGGGCACACTAGAAGACAAAATATGGGCATTAAAGGGTTTTTCATGCCTTTCTCAACCCTAGCACTATAAAAGGCAGCTCATCTTCCTCATTTGGGAGGCTAGTTCAGAGGAGGAAAAGTATAGAAATAGTTTTTCCTCCAATTTTGTACCAAGCTACCTTTAAAATACCAAAGTAGAAATTTTGATGCTGGGAGTGATGCTGCAGCAATACAAAAGCTTAATTACTTGAAGATTTTCGTGGATTTGGGAGCTGATCTGAACCTCCATGCTACTGTTCTTGGAGTCAATCTTCAGTATACCACTTCTTACTATATTTCTTCTTTGTATTTTCGCATTTATGACTTTAAACATTATGTTTAAGTTGTATTTCTTGTGTTGTTCGCTCATCATCAGCTAAATACACTTAGTTGGGATGCTTTGATCTATGTAATGAAGTCTTAGTGTGTTTAATGCATGTATTTGATGTTTAGCATTTTTATCCCTTGCGTGATACTATTTCCAAACTTATTTTAGACTTGATCACCTAAATATAAGTACCATTTATAGATTCAGACATGGTTTATAAATTGATCTCAAAGGATAATATGGATAGTGGTTATTAAAGGACACTTTAATAATCCTTGCTTAAAACCTAGACATAAGGGTGAATACTGTGGGTGCGTAATAGCCAATGGTGGACCTATTTAGAGCTTAGACATAAGTGTTTGTAATGAAGCCCCGTAGAAAAGTGACTGAAAAGTACATACTATTGCTACACCACCCAATGCTGCAGCATCAAATACAACATTAGACCATTATTATGAATTTTCATAGTGAAGGCTTTACCAACTTACTCTCATTCTGGATTTCTACTAATAATTTATTTTACTTGTTGTTTGTTGATAAAATTGGGTTTTACAACTTGTTATTTTACCTTGCTTTTACTCACTAGCTTGCTTGCGAATTAAATATAGAAAAGAACTCAATAATACTCGTGGGAACGATCTCTACTTACTCTTTATTACTTGTTACGACTGTGTATACTTGCACATATTGTTTTCACACAACAATGTACTTATACAAAGTTGAAAGAATGCGATGAGGGTTCTATCTTAAATGTGGTTGAAGTTTCTGCGGTAGTAAATGTTAATGGCATATTATATATTGCAATACAAAGAAGTAACTCTCAGTAAAGATTGATGCAACCAAACACGAAGAGAGAAGTTATTTTTATAAACCGTAAATTCTAGAAAAATTTAAAAATATATATGTGATTTGATAGTGACCGAACTAAATGAATTAATGTCACAAAATTATTATTTCTTTTTTATCCAACTGGTTATTTAGTAACGTAACTTTGAGTAATTGAACAGATTAATTTTTTTCCCGAAGGCTAAAGTACCCCAAAACACATTGTCTAGCATCGCACTTTGCGTATTTTGTCACGATACTATTTTTTTTCCACCAAACCGGCTATTGAGGAACAAACTTTGCATATTTGAAGAGTTTAAATTTTCTGAACGCTAAAGTACCCAAAAACACACTGCTTAGCGTTCACGCTTTACGTATTTTGTCACGAAATTATTATTTTTTTATCAAACCCGTTATTAAGGAATAAACTTTGGATATTTGAACAGTTAAAATTTTTCTGAACCATAAAGTACATCAAAACACACTTCTTATGATTTCACTTTACGTATTTTGTAATGAAATTAAAAAATATTTCACCTAACTAGTCATTGAGGAATAAACTTTGCATATTTGAAGAGTTTAAAATTTTTTTGAACGCTAAAGTACTCCAAAACACACTGCTTAGCATTGCACTTTTTGTATTTTGTCACGAATTTTTTTTTCATCAAACCGATTATTGAGGAACAAACTTTGCGTATTTGAACAATTAATTTTTTTTCTGAACCATAAAGTACACAAAAATATACTACTTAGCATCTCACTTTACCTTTTTTGTTATGAAGTTCAATTTTTTTCACCTAACCGGCTATTGAGGAATAAACTTTGTAAATTTTTTTCTGAACACTAAAGTATCTCAAAATACACTGTTTAGCATCTCACTTTACGTATTTTGTCACAAAGTTAATTTTTTTTCACCTAACCGATTTTTGAGTAACGGACTTCTCATATTTGAACATCTACATTTTTCCTAGACTCTGAAGCACCCCAACACACACTGCTTTAGCATTGCACTTTGCGTGTTTTATTATGAAATTATTTTTTTTCACCAAAGCGGTTATTGGATATTGAACTACGCGTATTGAACATGAAATTATTTTTTTTCACCAAAGCGGTATTGAGTATTGAACTACACGTACTCGAAGAGTTAAATTTATTTCTAAACCCAAAAGTACCTCAAAACACACAACTTTTTTGGTCTAGGGGTCTTTGACTCCGCTCCAGTGTCTAGGAGAAAGGGACCCTAAATAATCTGGAGTTTGACCGGGGGTAAGTAAAATCTGGCTCCAATTTGTTCCACCACCAGAGATCGAATCCGGATATTAGCCGAATCTGCCACTTTAAATAAAGTGCATTTTAAAACACACAATTTAAAATATGAAAAAGAAAAAGACAAAAACAAAGAAGCAGGGAAAGCATGAGAAAAAAAAACTTGATGAATTTGGCGCGCGGCAAGCCGCTTATAATGTTTAGATTAGATATATGATTTTAAAAATTTTTGCACACCCTAAACTAAGATTCTAGGTCCGCCACCGGCAAAAATCATAAGCCTTTTTTTTTACAATCAAAATCATAAGCCTTTTAAAATTACTCTTTTTGCTTATTGTTTGAAGACATCATAATAGGTAAGATCTGGGGAAAAAACATTGTAGTCAATGTTTTGAAATCCAGAGTTTAACAATGCCAACTAGTGAGAATAGATGACGGTGCATAAAAAGCCAAAAATAGTGAATATTATTAAAAAAAACTAGTGGTAAAGAACCGATTAAGAACCCATTTATATTGATCACTTGTTAACTCCTCAAAATAAAAAATGTTATTTTTTACTTTATAATTTAAGGTTTAATTGTAGTTTCGGTTTTCTATTTTCTCAATTTCATGATTGTGATCTCCTACTTTAGTTTTCAAATTAATTTGGTCCTCATACTATTTATTTTTCACTATTCATATACTTTTAATTACATTTTTGTCCCTCAAAATCATGAGTTTCTTGCATTTTTTTGTCCATCAAAATTGTAGATTTTAAGAAAATTGGAGACTAGAAGTGCAAAAAATCATGACAAAGATTCAATGACAAATAAAGGGACCAAGAGTGCTGCAACTAAGGCTAATAAATTCTAATATATATATATATATATATATATATATATATATATATATATATATATATATATATATATATATATTTAGGGTTTTATCTTTTGTACCCCTCGTTCTCCCCTATACCCCAATAACCCTATTAAACCCCAAAATACCCGTTAAAAAATTAAAAGAAAATTGATTTTTTTAACACTTTTCGGAATTACCTCAAAAGAGGATAATTCTGGAAGCCAATTTTTTTGAGTTTTCCGGAATCACCTCAAAAGAGGTATTTTTGGAAGCCAAATTGGCTTCCGGAATTATCCTCTTTTGAGGTAATTCCAGAAAGTTCTTTTCGGAATTATCCTCTTTAGAGGTAATTACGAAAAATGGGGTATTAAAGATTTTCAGAATTATGCCAAACCACATAATTCCGAAAGTCAAAAAATTGGCCTCCGGAATTATGTTTTTTGGCATAATTCCGGAAGTATTATACTGACTTGCACTTCTTCTACTGACTTGCACTTTTCAGCTAATTGTGTTTTATTTTCATCTAACAAAAATAATGTAACAAAATCTTATTTTCTTCATTCTGCTATCTGTTTTACAATAGCTTGGACCATAAACACAGAATATATGAAATTTGGAACACGCATTCATAATTCAATAACACAGTCGACCATACTTCCGGAAAGAAAATTTGGAAAAAAAACTTTTACCTACGGACAAAACCGTGGGTAAAAGTCTAATGTTTTGATAAAAACTTTTTACCTACGGACAAAACTGTGGGAAAGAGTCAATTTTTTAAAAAAAATTCAAAAATAACATTTTTCATTCCAGAAATACCCTTTTTAACATACTTCTGGAAGTCATTTTTTGGGAATTCCGGAAATACCTTTTTTACATACTTCCAGAAGCCAATTTTTCACATAATTCCAGAAATTTTTGAAGTAATTCCGAAAAGCTCAAAAATATACGTTCCGGAATTATGTTTTAACACGTATTTCCGGATTTTTTTTGGAAATCAAGGGTAAAATCGTCTCTTTGGTCATTTATGGGGGTATGAGTATAATGGGGGGTACGAAAGATAAAACCCAAATATTTAAGTCAAACAAAGATTCAATGACAAGCTATATATAGACTTGTATTGTATACATAGTTATTTATCTCTCTATTATAATTTTATCTTCTAAATTATGTATAGAATATAATCATTTTAATTAAAAAAATAACTTACCTGATATTTCTCAATATATTGTGTTAATTTATTGATATATTAAACCTAAGTACTTAATTATTATCTATTCAACCATGACTCAAACGTGGTTAAATTATTCAATTGTGTAGCGATGGATGTCTTAATTAGTTCAATTATCAACTAAGATTTTTAAAACATTGACTTTATATAATATTTGGGCAAATTTACACTAAATGTCATTTAAGTTATTTAATTGTAACAAGTTAGTCCTTAAAGTTTTTTCCGTACCACTTAGATCCTTTAAGTTACATAATGTGTACACCGTTAGTCCTTTTTTCATTTTTCGTTACAAAAAACCCAAGTTGGCACTAATAGAGCTGACATGGCTATGATGGAGTCTACGTGTCATCTATCGGGTGACAATCTGGTCATTTAAGACTACTGTCATGTAACAATTTGGTATTTTCAACTTAAAACTTTTTTTAAAAAATGGTTCATCTTCTTTTTCATATAAGTTAAATGGACTAAATTATTACATGACGGTAGTCTTAAATGAACAAATTGTTACGAGACGGATGATACGTAGGCTCCGTCACGACCACGTAATCTCTATTAGTGCCAATTTGAGTTTTTTTTTAACGAAAAATGAAAAAGGACTAACGGTGTACACATTATGTAACTTAAAGAACCTAAATGGTACGAAAAAAACTTAAAGGACCAACTTGTTACAATTAAATAACTTAAAGGACCTATAGTGTAATTTTGCCTAATATTTGTTCCTATACCTACTTTTTTATAAAAAAAAATAAATGCGGTGGATTAACAAGTTTAATACTTGCAACCTTATTCTTTTTCATGTGGACACTTAAATCACTAAAACATGATATAATATCATGAATATATCAAGAGTAATTTACAAGAGGGAAATATAAAAGTAGTGATGACAGGTATAAATTAGGGGTAGACAATTTTTTTTACTGAAATTTCGTGATGGCCTCTCGTGTGACAGCGAACAACGATGATGGTGATGAGGTGAGAAGTAGGGCAACTAAAAAAGTCAAGTGTATGGATATTGAGGGTTTAGGTGAGGTGGTGATGACAAATCGTGGTAACAGTGGCCAACCTGAGAACTTCAGGGAACTGCTACTCAACGCCAAAAGGTTGACAGATAGTGACGAAGATTATTGGGATGATGCGTTGGATGTTGCGAGCCTCCCTAAAGATAGATGGTATAAAAGTAATGAAGAGGATCGATCCTAAGCACAAAATAACTTTCAAAGAGGGTTGTGCTCTAGTGGTACAGGCAACTGAGGAAGAGATTTTGTGGAGCAAGCCTTGCATTCACTAGTGCAAAATCAGGAAAAGAATTAGACATTTAAAGTCAGGCGCTCAGATGCCTGACTTTATATGTTGAGGCGGTGTCAAAATTGTAATTAAGAGGCAAAACTCGCGAGTTTTAAAGTCAAGCGATTACACGCCTGACTTCTAAAGTGAAAAATAGGAAAAAAATTAGACTTTTAAAGTCATGCTATCAGACGCGTGACTACATAAGTAGACACGGTGGCAAACTTGTAATTAAGAGGTAAAGTTTTAAAGTCAAGCGCATACACGCCTGACTTCTAAAGTACTAAAATAGAATAAATTATTTCACCCTTTCATTCGCAAAAACGCGAACCCTATCTCTTCTCAGTTTTCATTCGCACCCTTCATGCCCTCTTCATTCGCACCGTCCTCTCAGGCTCACTCTCACGCTCACTCCGCCCTCACCCTCACCCTCACTCTCCTCCCTCACCACCACCGCAACCTTCATCGTCGTCCCAGCCCCCCTTCTCCTGTTATCGTTGTTCTCCTCCGGCCCTACGACAACCACCGCCGGTTCATGCCTTCACAATGATGAAAACAATCGTCGTTCTCCTTCTCTCAGTCACTTCTCGCCTCTCCTCTGTTCTTCTTATTAAACGGTAAGTAGTTTCCCTCTATTTAACTGAAAAGCCCCAATTTTTTGTTGATTCAAAACCCTAATCCCTAGCCCCATTTCAGCTTTCAAATTGAGCCTCTACGCTGCTGGGTATGAAAACATGAAGGATTTGCAAACCCTAACAGGAACCAGAATGGAAAACAAGAAAGAGGAAACAATGACTCACTCACAAGTTTTGACTCAATAAGCTAGGAGAAAAGCCCTTTGCTTCAATCTTGCAAACCGAACACTCTAGGATAGGTAGCGAACAAAACCCCTTTGTGTTCTTCTTTGATTTTTCAATTTCCAGAAACCCTAATCTCAGTTTTCACCCTTCGCAGGTGTTCTAAGGCTAGGTTTTTGCAACGAAGAAACAACGAAGGTAGAGAAACACTTCCTTTACTGTTTTTCTTACCGATTTTTATTCTTCCTTGTTTTTCAACACAAACCCTAACTGTTTCTGTTGATTGTTTACTGCATGAACTTTTCAACCACTGATCGTGCAAGGTTCTTCACCAGTTGTGAGGATTACACCATCTCAAGCACGAAAGAAGGTATAATCTCTCCCTCTCTCACTTACTCTCTTATTTTCTCTTTTCTGTTTGTGATTAACACTCAACACTCACTGTTTTGTGTTTCTGATGCATGCTTTATACTATCTCCGTAGCACTCCTTATGCCCCTCATGGACGCCCTGGCGCAGGAGCAGGAAGCTAACGCGCAGATCGGTGTTGCGCTGTGTCTCGCAGCTGCCCTGGCGCAGATCTGGTGCTGATCGGAAGCGTAGTGGTCGTAGGAGGTGCGGCGAGCCGTGGAGCGATGAATCAGTTGGTTCCTTGTCTCGTAGAGTTCCTGAGTTGTGAGGATTGGACTGATTTGGTAAGTTGATTTTCAGTTGTTTATGCCCCTGATTCGGTTTCCTTCTTTTTTCTTAAACCCTAACTCAGATTTGAACATTGGGAGTGTTGTGTGACTATGAAAGGGAACTTGCCTGTCCAAGATTTCCACAATCAAAAGAGGGTGGACATTTTCCCTCTTGAGCTGAAACAAGAAGCAGAAGAAGCTGGGACATCTTCCTTCAAGCGCACACGTAGTAAGGTAGCCTCAAATAATCTCTTCCAAAGGCTCTCTTGTTTTTGCGTGGTGTTTCCTTTTTGTAATTCTGTAGAATTTTTTTTTGTAATTAACAAACGTGTTT
Organism: Astragalus membranaceus; assembly: GCA_039519185.1. NCBI lineage: Eukaryota > Viridiplantae > Streptophyta > Magnoliopsida > Fabales > Fabaceae > Astragalus > Astragalus membranaceus. Next base: position 57,502,251 of record CM076849.1, read on the forward strand.
ATTAACTATTCTGAGCTGACATGGTTGTGCATGAATTTTTCTTAGTTTTGTTAGATCAGCAGATTGTAAATGTGGGAGATAAACGTGACCTGATAAATTAGAGTTGATTTTAAATTTCAACTGAATCTTTCTTGGATTACAAATGGTTAATATTTATTTGAAGAAGAAAAGGATGAAATTGACTTTTGGTCGGTATATACAGGTTGAGGAGTAAAACAAGATGCCAATGTTAAGTTTCTGTTCTGATGCAGCCAGTTTTAGACTGATATGTAACGCAAGGAGTTAAATAGCAAGACTCATTTATCCTTAGCCATCTCTTTGGGCTACACCTCCATCTAGTGGTGGACCTTGGGTTAGAGAGTGCAAAGTTTTAAACTCAAGGGGTCAAACTAAAAATCATATAGGAAAATAATAATTTTTTTAGAGGTGGTGCACCCCCCTCAGCTGTAAGTAGATATGCCACTGGTAGCTGGATAGAGAGTGCAAAATAGTACAAACATAGGGGTCAAATAAAACTTTAAAGGAGATATCATGAAAACTCTCTGGATCTTACCCAAGTCTGCCAGTGCTTCCATCCATGCATATGCTGAAAATGAGCACAAACACAACTAATTAGACATAAGTATCAAACTTGTCTTTTACAAGGATGTGGACTCTATATGTAAGGTTAGCGAAATGCTTTCCTCTCTGGAATCTTGGGTCGTGTCATTAGGTGTAGGGGTCGCGTCGTTAGGTGTGTACTCAAGTGATTGTCCATCACTTGGAGACTTATAATCAAGGTTGATTTGTAAGAAACTTTGCACCTTTTTCAGTGCTTCCAATTCTGCTGAAACCCCTTTCATTGTTGGTCTTTTCTTCCCATTAAGTTTCAAGCATCTCCTGGCTAGATTTGCAATGGCAACTATGTCATCTTTCCTGGCTTCCAAAGGCTCTCTTGTTTCCTTGTACCTCACTTAGTTTCGACTAATAAGAGAAGTTGAAGTTTACTCTTTTTTTCAATTTGTATTTTCCATCTATGTCCTCTTTTGTTATTACTGTTTTTCTGATAAGTAATAATATTAACCAATCTTATTTCTTTGAAATTTTTATGTTTTTGTAGGTAGGAATTGTGTCTCTTGATAAGGCTCTTTCAATGGCTGAAGATGCCGAACTTGACTTGGTATGGTACCTTTTCCCTCTCTATATTCTTCCGTTCAATTTAATTTCAGTTAGTATAGTGTTTCAGCAGACACTTTCTGTTGCATGAACATTTGAACACTTGCTGCTTATGACATGAATGACAAACTCTCTCTCCCCTGCAAGTAATAGTATCCGGAGATGCAGATCCTCCAGTTGTAAGAATTAGCAGTAATGATACATAAGCCAGGTCCGTTTTCTTTCTTTCCTTCTAATTTCTAAATTCAGCAGCTTTAGTAGTTATTAAGATTATTGATTTGATTTGAGATTGATTCGTAGTAGTGATTGAGATTATTGATCTAAATTTTGAGGAATTTGGGTGAATCGGGTTTTACTTTTGATTTTCAATTGATGTGTTTGATAGATCAACTGGAAACTATTACATGCTGTGTGCGCCAGCGTGCTTAATACCGTGATATGGTTTTCAGGTGAATCCTTTAGTGACGTTGTTGAGAGCCCATACTATGTCGCGCCAGAGGTCTTGCGCAAACTCTATGGACTTGAATCAGATGTGTGGAGTGCCGGGGTTATTTTGTTCATCTTATTAAGTGGGGTGCCACCATTTTGGGTTGGTGATTATTTCTTATTCATGTTAAATTGTCAATTAGGGATGTAGGCATATTAATTTTTCCTTAATGTTCATTCTCCGTCATTGATAATACTAATCTGCGAATTCTCACATTCAAAGACTGAACCGGGGATCTTCCGACAGATTTTACTAGGAAAACTTGATTTTCAGTCTGAACCTTGGCCTAGCATTTCAGACAGCGCCAAGGATCTAATTCGGAAAATGCTTGATCAAAATCCAAAATCAAGGCTTACAGCACATGAAGTACTTCGTAATTCTCTTAAACATAGATAGAGAAAGTGTTATAGCAGTAAGATTTATGCAAGGTTATAGCACTAAAGTGTGTTTCTGTGTAGGCCATCCATGGATTGTTGATGACAACATTGCACCTGATAAGCCGCTTGATTCTGCAGTTTTATCACGTCTGAAGCAATTCTCTGCAATGAATAAACTGAAAAAGATGGCTTTGCGTGTAAGGATTCTGTTACCCTTTCTGCTATGGCTAGTAGTATTCTTTGTGCTTGTATGCTGATACCACAACATTGATAATTTTTGCTCACTTAATCCTCCAGTTGTATGCTGCTTAGTGTTCATGTGTAGTCTGTTCTTGCTCTTCATAATTTAACCTTTTTCATTTACTGTGACAAATATGTTAGTCTTCCAATGTAATGAACATCATAATCTGTTCATTGGTTTCTACTTCATTGTTATTTTCTATTGTGAAGGCCTCCACACTTTGTTTTAATTTCCAGAACCTTTACATTTAGCCTGTTCTCATTCTACCTTTTAGATATCTATCCTACTTTGACACTGAGTGATAGATGTCTGTATATGTCTGTGTGTGTGTGAAGAAACAAAATCAGAGGGAGTGATTTGTTTACTTTTTCTAGAGTGTTGTTGTATGTAGATCAGATCCATGTAATGTAAGTTGGTTATATGTAATGCATTCTGAAGTTGTTGTTAACAGGTAGCATGTTGGTGTATTGGATAAATGTTAAGTTTCCTTCTTGAAAACAAAAACTGAGTTGTTTGCTAAGGTAAATGAAATATATATATATATATATATATATATATATATATATATATATATATATATATATATTTGTGAATACATCATTCATCATTGCATTACCTTGTCTTTCTCAAAACCTTTATTTCAATTTTGCTTTACACGTCTAATAGCACAAGGAGAGAGAATTGGTTTTGAAGATTTTGGCAAAAGATATTTATAATGCATCTCTCAGGGATCTACTTATCTTGCTTACTGCTTACTGCTGATATGTCTGCTTGAAACTTATCATTTTTTATTTTTTCATTATGTTCAAGCTTCTGAATTCAATTTATCTTTTACTTTAACAGAAGCAGGTGGCTATGGTCTCGTCTCTTGTCACATCCTTCTTATTCACCTGTAAAAGGTTTATATCTTTCTGGAGGAGTGGGTACTGGTAAAACTATGCTGATGGATCTATTTTTTGATCAATTGTGAGTTTGACATATTTTTCTCTAGTCTCAACATAGGGGGGAATATTTTATGAGGCATTTTCAGAATATTTATGCAAGTGTTTTCTTTTGAGTCTCATACCTTGTATTCTGATCATCTTTGCTGACTTTATCTTATGCTTGATTTTGTTCTTCATCAGGCCCTCTAATTGGAGGAAAAAGAGGATTCATTTTCATGACTTCATGTTGAATGTACATAGCCTATTTTCATGATTTTTTTCTTCACCAGCCCCTCTAGTTGTGTCATAGCTTGAGATTTTTTATTTGGTCTTTCTGTAGGTAACGGATGTTGCTGACGCATTGATACTAAATCGCTTGAAGCTACCGAACCTGGTGCATCTTCTACTTCTATGAAGTCAGATTCTGGAGAAAAAGTTGCTGCTGTTCACTGGTTTTGTAGATTACTTATCTTTTATGTTTTTATTGCTTGACATTGTCATATGACTAAATCACTGGCATGTTCATAGAGAATTGATGGATTTATAGGGATAGAGAATTGTTGTATATGATGAATTTAAGTACAATGTGATGAATTTAGGTGTAGAATTCTATTTGGATGTACTTAGCTTTAATGTAATTTAGCTTTGGATGTATTTTGTACTTAAAGTGTAGAATTCTACTTAAAGTGATGAATTTTAGCTTTGGATGTACTTAAAGTAGAATCTGATGAATTTAAGTGTAGAATTTTATTTACTGGTTTTGCTGGGAGAATGACCAAAATCGTATAACCAGTGTGTATGTAGGAGATTAAACCAAAATTTGAAAAAAAAAACTTTTAAAGTCAGGCGCAATAATGCCTGACTTAAGTATAGATTTGAAAAAAAAAACTTACGAAGTCAGGCCATAAATGCTTGACTTTAAAACATACTTATGAAGTCAGGCGAAAAAAAATGCTTGACTTTAAAACTAACTTACGAAGTCAGGCCATAAATGCTTAACTTTAAAATATACTTAGGAAGTCAGGCAAAATAAATGCTTGACTTTAAAACTGACTTACGAAGTCAGGCGAAATAAATGCCTGACTTTAAATCTGACTTACGAAGTCAGGCTATCGCTTGACTTTAAAACTCCTGACATACAAAGTCGACTTAATAAAAGTCAAGCTGGCGCCTGACTTTAAATCCCCTTTTCGCCTGACTTTAAATCCCTTTTTTGCACTAGTGATTATCACAGTTGTTGTCTCTATTTTCGGGAAAAGGGTCACTATTAAGATGTTGGAGAATCAGGTTAAAGGAGATTTCACAAGGAAAAGGAAGGTCAGGATCATTGATATGCTTAGGGGATTCTATGCAATGCAATTTGAGGCTATAGAGGACTATCCACATGTACTTTATATAGGACCTTGGATGGCGGCAGGCCATTATACGATCATCCTGTTGTAGTTTCTCACCATTTGCTTGCTTTTCTTAGTTACAAAAATCAGATATAGGGGGTGCAAGTATCACAATATCCAGCTACTGGCCCAACCCACCACTTGACTTACCTGCTTTACAAACAAACAAAATGGTAGCGGGTTTTTGCGCACCCGAACCCACTTTGGCTGGGCTTACACGCGGATCTTCACTTGACCCGGAGTATAAAGCCTCTACTTTAGGGTTTCACTCTCAGAAATCCAAGAAACTGTTCTTCATCTTCTTGCTGCTTCTCTCTCTGGCTTTTCATGATCCTTCCTCCTCTCTCTCTGACCCTCTTTAGGGTTTCAGTGCTCTTGCTGCTCCGGCGGCGATGAAGCGCTGAAACGCTCGTCCCTCTCCTCCGATGATGATCCTTGATGACGATGATGCAACGGACCTGTTTGGTTGATCTCTGAGTCGTCACAGATCTGAGGTTATGGCTGTTTGGTGCTTTGATGATGAAGCTTCTGTGAATCTGATGCGTGAAGCTTGATGACAAGCTTCCTTGGAATGTCACAGAAGGTAATTTCTGATCTTGATATTCTTTCTTTTTTGTTCTTGTTAGCTTTTGTTTTGGACAAAACCCTAACACATTTGATGTTGTCTTTCACAGGTACAGATCTTGAAGGATCTGCTTCTGAGAAGTCCAAATAGGTAAAGTCACGTTTGATCTTTACCTTTTATGATTGTTGATGTTCTGATCTGTTTACACTATACCTGTTAATACCTTTTCTGTTGTTGTTTGTATGAACTGTGTTGCAAGAAATGATTCTTCACGCCTTGAAGAACCTTGCAAATTCCAGATTTGTTCTTCCTTAAGAACAGGTAGTTTTTACACCCTCTTTTTCTCTGTTTTTCACTTTATTTGAGTATTTCAGTCACTGAAATCTATTGATGCTAACTAGTTGCTGTTTCTCTTTCCTTATGAGGTTTGCCTTCAACCACTTGTTGAAGGTTCTGTCGCAGAAGGCCTCTCAAAAACTGAGCAGGAAGAACTTATCAATGCAGATGGAAAGAGCAGAAGAAAACTTAGGGTATAACTTGTAAAAACTGTAAAAGTATTATTGAAAATTCTATATCTGTATCTGTACATAGCTAATGTATTTATAGCATTCTCTGGATGTATAACTGGTAGTTAGAGTTGTTGCAGCTAACAACTCAGTTTGTTAAAAAACTGTTTTAACAAACTAACTGAATTAGTTAGTGACTAAATCAGTTTTTTTTCAAACAATTGTAATTTTAACTAAACAATTGTTAACTTTCCACCTAGCTGTCTCCTAAGCTTTAGTTAAAATCTTACCTTTTAGAGCCTTTAGTAAAAAATCAGCCATCTGCTCTTTAGTTGAGTAGTGGTTCAGTGCTTCTAGCCAAGCTGCTTGAGTGGCAGCTTTGAAACCCATAGAGCATTCTGCAATGTTGCTGGCAGAACTGCAATCTGCCTTGTCAATCCTTTCTAGGACTCCCTTAGCATATTTTAGTTGTTGTAGAGTAGAACTTTTAGGTGCCCTTAAGAACTCTAGTCCATAGACATCACATAGAGTCCCTAAGTCTTCATCAATGGAGTTTAACTCCTCAATTGTAGCCCTTCTCAGCCCTTCTCCTTCAAGAGCTTCATATATAGTAGTCAACTGAATCTGGCAGCCTTTGTTTCTTAGTCAGAAATTGACCAGTAGGATCGGAATATGGCTTGGCAGCTTCCTTATAGAGGGAAATTTCATCTGCTTGCTGCTGTACAGCTTCCTCAGTGTCATGTTTCCTCATCATAGGGTCTTTAGTGCTGCTTTCCTCCTTAGGACAGCTTCCAAGTAGTTCAGTTTCACCCTGAAACAGTTTAAAGCATACCAAAGCTCTTCCTTTGGTTTTTATCAAATAGATCCAAAGCTTTGCATATTCATCTACACAAGTTAAAACAATTTTGTTGGCACCTAATGAAAACACACTAAGTGGCCCATATGTAGTAGATGAATATCCAATCTGAAGTAAATCCTTAATCTCAGATTTCAGCTTTTTCACAAACAGTTTACCTATTAAACAAGTAGTGTAACACCCCAAAAATATGTGGTTAGTTATATAATTAATTAAATAGGGCCTATGTGGTAAGAATGATAATTATTAATTTATAAGGGTTTATTTTAATATTGGAAATAATTATTTATTGATATAATTAAATATGAGAGATTTAATTAGGAGGTGGTGTTATATTAAGGGTGTTGTATTTGGATTAGGGAGTGGTGTTGCTATTTAAATAGGGCTTTAGTTGTGTTGGAGGCCCATGATCCATGAAGTAGCGCTTAAGTGAGTTAGGGTTAGAGTTTTGGTTGGCCATTTGGTGCTTAGTGAAAATTGAGAGAGAGCCGTGAGATTGGAGAAAAGAGAAGAGGGAGTGCGCAATTCTAAGGAGAAAAAGAAAGAAGAGTTTCCTCTCAAATCTTCCATAGGTAATTCGATTTAGCCCTCCTTCTCCATTCTTCTCCTTTTCTTTCTAGTTTTCGATTCTCCATCCCTCATCCCTTACCCTTGCTGTTCGTATTTTTGGAGAGAAGAGGGAGAGGAATCGCGAGGTTAAACAAGGAGAAAGAAGGTTTCGTTCGTTGTGTTGCCGTGGTTATTCGTTGGTGACTTCCATCGTCTTCTTGGAGCTTACGTTTAAGAGGTAAGGGTGAGCGTTTTCAATTTAATATAATTGAATATATAGAGGGTTTGTGAGTTTTGTGTTAGTGATTGAATTAGAAAACTATAGGGAAGAGGAATGGTAGATTGAATTTATTATGTGGATATGCGAATTTGCATTATGGTGTGAGGAGATGAATTGTTGCAGAAATTGTTAGTGCTGTTGCTGTTAAATATGTATATGTATTGCTGTTGCAGAAATTGTTAGTGCTGTTGCTGTTAAAAATGTATATGTATTGCTGTTGCAGAAATTTTAGTGCTGTTGCTGTTAAATATGTATTGCTGTTGCAGAATTTATTTTGTTGCTGTTGCTGTATTTTTCATTGTGCTGTTGCTGTCATTTAAACATTGCTGTTGCTGTATTTTAAGTTTGCTGTTTTCGCAATAAAATGTTGCTGTTTTTACCAATTAAAATACTGCTGTGTTGCAAATTAAAATCGCTGTCCTTGCTGCTGTTTCAGCCTTAAAAATTCTGCTGTTTTGCGAATTAAATGGCCACTGTTTTCAGTCCTAATTTGATGTAAAAATTCTGCTGTTTTGCGAATTAAATGGCCACTGTTTTCAGTCTTAATTTGATGTAAAAATTCTGCTGTTTTGCGAATTAAATGGCCACTGTTTTTCAGCTTCGACTTGTTGCGTTATCAACCGAATTTTTTTTGTATCTTGTAAAAGAGAAGAGTGTGTAAATGTGACTTTGATACTATACTATTTTTCCGGTTAAGAATGTGAGGTGTTCTTCCACTTGGAAAACGAGATGTTCTTTCCAAATTTAATGATGGCGGTTCCTAAGTATGAAAGTAAAATACTTGTTCCATAATTTTAAAGGTGTTGTACATTATTTTTTTTAATGTGATTGTTTATGAAGAGTGGTGGTATTAATATGGTGATGATGATGAATACACTCTATGAGTGTCTTATGGTGGTGATGATGAGTACTCCGGGTGAGTAAATTTTGGTGATTGCACATGTGTCTATAGTGTCTCATAGCATGTGCATCATATGACGAATAGGCTTCGGCCTCTTAGTGACGGTGTGCCCATAGTGGCTTATTATGACGAGTATGGTACCATCATGCATATGCCCAGGTGTGGGTTGCATCTTCATGCGCATTCATTTTTTTTTTTATGATGGGTGACGTGAATTGTGATTTTGTTTGGTGTTGTGTGCAACGACGATGAAGTTGATATTAGTGACGAGGTTGTGTGATGGTTTGCTCATATTACTCTGCTGTATGTTTAATTATATTTTGTTGAAAGTTCTCACCCCTTCTGCTTGGAATGTTGCTCTATGGTGGCAACGCTGCAGGTGACTCCGATTGAAGGACATGCTGCCTTCCTTTTAGCTGTTGAGATGTCCGAGTCGCTCTCTGATATTGTAACACCTAGGGGGCGGGGTTAAAGCTGATGACTTATTTAATTAACTGTTTTTAATAATTTTATTGATGTGTGAGACGCGTTTGAGCGATTTTTGGTGAGCTATTATTTCCGCTGTGATGAGATTAAATTTTGAAGTTCGACTTTTGTGACGAATGCGTTTTTACACGAACGTTAATGACGTAGTCGATGAGTTTTATCAATGAAGATGTGACATTTCTTTTCTACTAATATTATTATTATTTCTGAAAACGAAAGCACTCTGATAATGACGTACAAATAAAAAGGGGTAGAAACGGGGTGTTACATTAGTGGTATCAGAGCAGTTTGGTCCGTCCGGCCATGTCGTCGAGTCGTTGTGTCAGATAGTGACCAACTGTTGTCTTTCAGTGCTGGCCATTGTTTATGTTGCAGGTACGCCAAAAGTTTCCATTGGTAAGTGAACTAGTGGGGGAGATGTCCCTACTAGCGCTGTGTGCCTTATTGTGTTTTCGGTGTGTGAATTGTGTCTGTTTGTTGTGGTCCTTGTTGTTGACTTTCCTTGCTGCGTGTTTCTAAAATGATTTACCCTGTTGCCTGTTACTCTGCAATGTGTTTTGATGTTTGAAAACTGAATGCGTTGTAAAATTATTTTGTGGACTATTTCAAGTTATTGCTGCACTAATAACTGTCGTAGCGTTTTGATCACTACAAACGAAAAATATCTTCATTGAGTGCTATAATTTTGACCTCAACTCTTTTTGGAAAAGACCGCAGTTTGATGTAACAATTTTAGCTGAGGACTACCGTCTCATGTGATTGCTATTTTGACTTGTCTAATTTTCCTCAAGGTGGGGTCTTGTATGCTTGAGTTTTACGACAAAATCTTTTTGGTCGTTACTTCTTGAATTGCGCTATAGAGTTTTATAATCCGAAAAATAATGGGAGTTCCGAAATTGTTTTTGAACATCCATTAAACACTTTTACGGCTGGGTACCGATATTAGCATTGAAAATTATTTTTTTTGGACCCTGTTGCGGACTTCTTTGAGTCAGCTTTTATTGCCATATGTTCTTAAGGATATTTTACTCAAACCATTTGAGCTGTCGTTTAGTCTTGTAGAGAGAGAATCAATTTCTGTGACGTGTTTTATTTCTTGTGTTGAAAACTCCAAATAAAATGTTTCGTGCGTGTGTGTCACTTCTCTAAAAGGCTATTCTGTAGTTGATGACTAATATGACTGGACTTGGTTTTCGATTTTCTGCTGGTTTGGAAAATGCTTGGTTTTCGAAAAGACGCCGTAGTTACTTCTTTTGGATCCCGGGGAAAAATGTTTTCGAGGTTCTTTTCGAATTTTCTAAACTAATTTGAAAAACTAAGTGTTCTGACTTTTGTGACATCTGAATCTGGACTGTAATTTCAAATATTACATTTTCGCACTTCCGCTTACGATTATTTTTGAGGTAAAAGGAGTACCGTCTTTAGTGATATGTCGAATGTGCGACTGTTGTGCTGTTTGAATTTTGTGCATTGGGTGTTCACTGATTCTTAGTCATAAGATTTTCTTAGTGCCATACTCCTTAATCCTTTGATCTTGAACACCTTGTGATATGCTTTTATGTTATATGTAAATGTTGTGTTATTGAAAATTACTGTTGCAGTTTTTCTGAAAACTATTGTTACTGTTTTTGTGAAAATTATTGTTGTTACTTCCAAAAAAAAAAAAAAAAAAAAAAACTATTGTTGTTGTTGCCATGTGACATTATGCCATTGTTTCCGTGCCGTATGCCTTGTTGCTGCTATATTTACGCATTTAGTAAACTTCCTCGTGATGTCGTTGATGTTATTGTTGTTGTTGTTTTTCGAAAAACTATTATTGCCGTTTTCTGAAGACTATGTTGATGTTTTTCTAAAAACTAATATTGCTGTTTTCTGGAAGATATTGTCGCTGTTTTTGAAAAATTTGTTGGTGTTTTAAGAGAAATAATCGTTGCCGTTTTCAGGAAACTACTGTTGCTGTTTTTCTGAGAGTTACTGTTGCTGCTTTCTGAAAAATAATTGCTGCTCTGTGTACCTTGTTGTTTTGATATGTTGTCCGTTGACCCTTGGTTGACGTTTGTGGAAATATGTTATGTGATCGTATAATACGTGCCAATTGTTGCCGTTGTCGAAGGCGCTTGCCCTCGGGCGCGCCATGCCTGTTTTGTTGGGTTGCTTGCGGCGCCTTAGCGCCCACCGTTGTGACTAAGTTGTTAGTCCTGATGCTGCTAATTGTTATCGTGATTGTCGAGGTTGTGGTTGTTGCCTGGTTGTATGCTGATGTCTTGCTATTGTTGTCTTGGGTATCGCCGAAAGGCCCAAGTTGTATTGTTGTTTTGTCGTGGGTATCGCCGAATGGCCCACATTGTTGTTTTGTCTTGGGTATCGCCGAATGGCCCAAGTGGTGTTGTTGTTTTGTCCGGGTACCGCTGGATGGCCCACATGGTTTTGTTGTTGTTATTATTGTTGATTTGCTATTGTGGGCCTATGGCCGTTGTTGAGATTGGATGTTGTTGTGCTGTTATGCAAATTGTTGTGTTAAGGGTATCGCTGAATGACCCAAATTTGACGTTGGTGCTATTTTGTTGATATTGATTGATACGATTGTTTTAGTGGTGCTTGTGGTGTTATAGAGTTGCCTAAAGCTAGGAGTACTGGAGAGTGAGCCTGATTATTATTACTTGAAATTACCTGGCTGAACAAGTAGGAGGGACGGCCGCCCAATCACTTATCGCCGGTAATCAAAGAAATAATAGTCAGCGGGGTGGTTAGCGCTGGTTGTCTAAAGGGTCGTTAGTTGGTTAGTGGAGGAGTGTTGGCTTAGGTAGTTAAAATTTCGAGGACGAAATTCTTGTAAGTGGGGGAGAGTTGTAACACCCCAAAAATATGTGGTTAGTTATATAATTAATTAAATAGGGCCTATGTGGTAAGAATGATAATTATTAATTTATAAGGGTTTATTTTAATATTGGAAATAATTATTTATTGATATAATTAAATATGAGAGATTTAATTAGGAGGTGGTGTTATATTAAGGGTGTTGTATTTGGATTAGGGAGTGGTGTTGCTATTTAAATAGGGCTTAAGTTGTGTTGGAGGCCCATGATCCATGAAGTAGCGCTTAAGTGAGTTAGGGTTAGAGTTTTGGTTGGCCATTTGGTGCTTAGTGAAAATTGAGAGAGAGCCGTGAGATTGGAGAAAAGAGAAGAGGGAGTGCGCAATTCTAAGGAGAAAAAGAAAGAAGAGTTTCCTCTCAAATCTTCCATAGGTAATTCGATTTAGCCCTCCTTCTCCATTCTTCTCCTTTTCTTTCTAGTTTTCGATTCTCCATCCCTCATCCCTTACCCTTGCTGTTCGTATTTTTGGAGAGAAGAGGGAGAGGAATCGCGAGGTTAAACAAGGAGAAAGAAGGTTTCGTTCGTTGTGTTGCCGTGGTTATTCGTTGGTGACTTCCATCGTCTTCTTGGAGCTTACGTTTAAGAGGTAAGGGTGAGCGTTTTCAATTTAATATAATTGAATATATAGAGGGTTTGTGAGTTTTGTGTTAGTGATTGAATTAGAAAACTATAGGGAAGAGGAATGGTAGACTGAATTTATTATGTGGATATGCGAATTTGCATTATGGTGTGAGGAGATGAATTGTTGCAGAAATTGTTAGTGCTGTTGCTGTTAAATATGTATATGTATTGCTGTTGCAGAAATTGTTAGTGCTGTTGCTGTTAAAAATGTATATGTATTGCTGTTGCAGAAATTTTAGTGCTGTTGCTGTTAAATATGTATTGCTGTTGCAGAATTTATTTTGTTGCTGTTGCTGTATTTTTAATTGTGCTGTTGCTGTCATTTAAACATTGCTGTTGCTGTATTTTAAGTTTGCTGTTTTCGCAATAAAATGTTGCTGTTTTTACCAATTAAAATACTGCTGTGTTGCAAATTAAAATCGCTGTCCTTGCTGCTGTTTCAGCCTTAAAAATTCTGCTGTTTTGCGAATTAAATGGCCACTGTTTTCAGTCCTAATTTGATGTAAAAATTCTGCTGTTTTGCGAATTAAATGGCCACTGTTTTCAGTCTTAATTTGATGTAAAAATTCTGCTGTTTTGCGAATTAAATGGCCACTGTTTTTCAGCTTCGACTTGTTGCGTTATCAACCGAATTTTTTTTGTATCTTGTAAAAGAGAAGAGTGTGTAAATGTGACTTTGATACTATACTATTTTTCCGGTTAAGAATGTGAGGTGTTCTTCCACTTGGAAAACGAGATGTTCTTTCCAAATTTAATGATGGCGGTTCCTAAGTATGAAAGTAAAATACTTGTTCCATAATTTTAAAGGTGTTGTACATTATTTTTTTTAATGTGATTGTTTATGAAGAGTGGTGGTATTAATATGGTGATGATGATGAATACACTCTATGAGTGTCTTATGGTGGTGATGATGAGTACTCCGGGTGAGTAAATTTTGGTGATTGCACATGTGTCTATAGTGTCTCATAGCATGTGCATCTTATGACGAATAGGCTTCGGCCTCTTAGTGACGGTGTGCCCATAGTGGCTTATTATGACGAGTATGGTACCATCATGCATATGCCCAGGTGTGGGTTGCATCTTCATGCGCATTCATTTTTTTTTTTTATGATGGGTGACGTGAATTGTGATTTTGTTTGGTGTTGTGTGCAACGACGATGAAGTTGATATTAGTGACGAGGTTGTGTGATGGTTTGCTCATATTACTCTGCTGTATGTTTAATTATATTTTGTTGAAAGTTCTCACCCCTTCTGCTTGGAATGTTGCTCTATGGTGGCAACGCTGCAGGTGACTCCGATTGAAGGACATGCTGCCTTCCTTTTAGCTGTTGAGATGTCCGAGTCGCTCTCTGATATTGTAACACCTAGGGGGCGGGGTTAAAGCTGATGACTTATTTAATTAACTGTTTTTAATAATTTTATTGATGTGTGAGACGCGTTTGAGCGATTTTTGGTGAGCTATTATTTCCGCTGTGATGAGATTAAATTTTGAAGTTCGACTTTTGTGACGAATGCGTTTTTACACGAACGTTAATGACGTAGTCGATGAGTTTTATCAATGAAGATGTGACATTTCTTTTCTACTAATATTATTATTATTTCTGAAAACGAAAGCACTCTGATAATGACGTACAAATAAAAAGGGGTAGAAACGGGGTGTTACAAGTAGTGCCTGGAACATAGGAAATATTTTTTGTAGGTATTACCTGTCCAACTTCCCTTTTGAACCTTAAGTTCCTCACACCAGCTGCTGTAATAGGTTTAGCATTTTTAATGCCAATTTTCTTTCTAGGATAAGAGTCAATCAGCCATTCCTTATGACTAGTCACGTGGCTTGAACAGCCATAGTTTAAGGGCCACATTCCTTCACAAATCCTGCCAATATTAGTTGAAATAACAAAGATAGCATATTCACAGATTTTACTTATCCTAGGTTCCATTTTATTAGTCACAAAAATTTCCTTAATTTCTGTTTCTACTTCAGTTTCAGAATTTGTAGTTTCTAAACTCACAGTTTCTGCACTTACAGATTCTGAATTCACATACTCAAAAAACACAGAATTTAAACTCACAGTTTCACAATTCATAGTTTTTAAACTCATAGATTCTAAACTTACAGAAACCTCTTTAGATTCTGCTTCTAGTTCAGTTTTAGGTATCACAGAAACTTCCTTAGTCCCTGTTTTAGGTTCAGTCACAGGACACACGAAAACTTCCTTAGTTTCTGTTTTAGCTTTTGAACATACAGAGACTTCCTTAGTTTCTGTTTCAAGTTCAGCTTTAACCACAGAAACTTCCTTAGTTTCTGTTTCTTCTAAGTCATCTATTATCATGCTAAAAGCTACAGGATCAGATTCTGAATCTGAATCTTCTCTAGCTACATTGGCTTCACTTTCAATTTCTTTGGACTTAGAGTCCTTTCTAGTAGGGCACTCAGTAGCATAGTGTCCAGACTTATCGCATCTGTAGCATTGCACTTTAGACTTATCTTTGCCTTTAGATGCATTGCTATTTCCCTTATTGAAATTAGATTTAGGGTTAGATTTACCTACCTTACCTTTAGACCAATTAGGCTTACCTGATTGGCTGCTGTCTGTGGCTCCTTTCTTACCCTTTGCTTTGGTGAATAATGCTTGGCCATCTTCTTCTACACCTTCTAGCAGATTGATCCTTAGCTCCTTTGTTTCAAGCTTTGTTTGAAGCTCCTCCACTTTAAAATCATCTGGTAGAGTTGTATCTTCAATGCTGTTGACTACCCAGCCAAACTTCTTAGTCAAGGACCTTAGGACTTTCTTACAGATCACCTTTTCTGTAAGAGTTTCCCCATACATTGTCATAGTATTAGTGATCTTCTTTAACCTTATAAAGAAGTCAGAAATACACTCCCCTTCCTTCATCCTAAATGTTTCATATTGAGCTCTTAGAGCCCGCAACTTTTCTTCTTTGATAGGAGCAGCCCCTGTGTAGTACAGTTCTAAGGCATCCCAGGCAGCCTTAGAAGTCTCCAGGTTCCTTATCTTATCAAAGTTGGTTTCATCACATCCTTGATGAATGAGATACATAGCTTTGAAGTCCTTTTGCTCATTTTCATTGAAGGTGTTAGTTTGGGCAGGAGTAGGGTTTTCAGCCAATGGCTCAAAGCCATTTTTGACAATCCTCAAAACCCCATGACAGCCAAGAACTGTCTTCATCTGAATGCACCATCTGTCATAGTTTTTCCCATCCAATTGAGGGACTTGTCTGTTTAAACATGTGCGTGTCATCTTACAAACTGAAACTTTAAACACTAAAGCTGTTAGAACACACAAAACTGCACAATCTGATTGTGCAGGTAAAAGAAATCAAAGGAACCTTAAAAGAAACTTCTTAAAGAGGATATAGAGATAGTGTTAGAAATTTTTCCTGTTTTCCTTGGATTGTAACTAGCTCAGTGATACCATGTTGTATTTTTCTCACCATTTACTTGCTTTTCTTGCAGGTTACAACAATCAGATACAGGGGGTGCAAGTATCACAATATCCAGCTACTGGCCCAGCCCACCACTTGACTTACCTGCTTTACAAACAAACAAAACGGTAGCGGGTTTTTGCGCACCCGAACCCACTTTGGCTGGGCTTACACGCGGATCTTCACTTGACCCGAAGTATAAAGCCTCTACTTTAGGGTTTCACTCTCAAAAATCCAAGAAACTGTTCTTCATCTTCTTGCTGCTTCTCTCTCTGGTTCTTCACGATCCTTCCTCCTCTCTCTCAGACCCTCTTTAGGGTTTCAGTGCTCTTGCTACTCCCGCGGCGATGAAGCGCTGAAACGCTCGTCCCTCTCCTCCGATGACGATCCTTGATGACAAGCTTCCTTGGAATGTCACAAAAGGTAATTTCTGATCTTCATATTCTTTCTTTTTTGTTCTTGTTAGGTTTTGTTTTGGACAAAACCCTAACACATTTGATGTTGTCTTTCACAGGTACATATCTTGAAGGATCTGCTTCTAAGAAGTCCAAATAGGTAAAGTCACGTTTGATCTTTACCTTTTATGATTGTTGATGTTCTGATCTGTTTACAGTATACCTGTTAATACTTTTTCTGTTGTTGTTTGTATGAACTGTGTTGCAAGAAATGATTCTTCACGCCTTGAAGAACCTTGCAAATTCCAGATTTGTTCTTCCTTAAGAACATGTAGTTTTTACACCCTCTTTTTCTCTGTTTTTCACTTTATTTGAGTATTTCAGTCACTGAAATCTATTGATGCTAACTTGTTGCTGTTTCTCTTTCCTTATGAGGTTTGCCTTCAACCACTTGTTGAATGTTCTGTCACAGAAGGCCTCTCAGAAACTGAACAGGAAGAACTTAGCAATGCAGAAGGAAAGAGCAGAAGAAAACTTAGGGTATAACTTGTAAAAACTGTAAAAGTACTATTGAAAATTCTATATCTGTATCTGTAAATAGCTAATGTATTTATAGCATTCTCTGGATGTATAGCTGGTAGTTAGAGTTGTTGCAGCTAACAACTCAGTTTGTTAAAAAACTGTTTTAACAAACTAACTGAATTAGTTAGTGACTAAATCAGTTTTTTTTCAAACAGCTGTAATTTTTACTAAACAGGGATTGTTCAGCCAAAATTTCCAACGGCTAGTTAATCCTAGCTGTTGGATTAATATAATCTAAGGCTAAGAGTAAAAGATAATCTAAGGTGAGGATTACCAAAATCCAACACATCCAGAGGTGGAGGACAAATTTTATGAGCAGTTCTAGCGTGTTGAAACGAAGGTGCATGGCAGTATAAATTAGGATACCAAAGCTAGCGCTGGAGCCGTACAACGTTCATTCCTTATGAGGTTTGCGACTGTCCTTTCTAAGTTTATGAAGATGGATAACCTCGTGTCTATCCACTCTAGGAGGTAGTTTGCCTGTATATGCGTGGAGATCGACTTGTCTAAGCCTCTCATTCCCCTGGTGGAGGTTAGGGGGTGATGTACATTATACAATACGAGGGGTAGAATCTGATTTACTTCAATTGTGGTGTATATGGCCACCGTATAGAGGCTTCCTAGAGTCTAGAGGGGAATAGTACAACGGGAAGAGCAGTGACGATGGTGTTGGGGGAACACTGTAGGATGGTTGGTGGTCCTACTCTGGTTGAAGCGGCCAAGGGGTTAGAAGCGATGAGGGTAACATCTCAGAGGTCTATACTCTTAGCACCCACAAGGATGCCTCTCTTGAAGGTAACATTAAAGATAAGTCCATTGGGGCTTCTGAGCAAGGGTTCTTAGAACCAATCCTTAAATCTACATTTTGATATTTTTTTTTTGATTTGGAACTGTTATGGGACTAGAGCCAAGGGTTTTGGTGCCTTGATTAAAGATATAAAGAGAAGCTTCTTAGCCTCCTCGATTTTTATTGTTGAGACTCATGTGAATGGGCATAGAGCTAGAGTGAGAGCAATGAAATCTGGTTTTTTGATAGTTTCATTGTGGATTATAGAGGTTAAGATGGGGGATTTGGTGCCTTTGGGATGGTAATGTGTGGGGTACTAATATCATGGAGCATGCAGAGTAGTGGGTTTATCTTAAGCTAACTTCGAGGAATCAAAGGAGTTGGATTTTCACGGTTGTTTACGCCGCACCGAATTACGTGGGTCGGATTCAACTCTGGAGGGATCTCACTATATTGGGTGGAAATATGGATGAGCCTTGAGTTGTAGTGGTAATTTTAACGTTGTTGTCGTTGATCATGAGCAAAAGGGTGGGTCTAGTTGTTTGAAAGACAGAGGTGTTTGTGGTTTCAAGGAGATGATGTAGGATTTAATCTTATGGAAGCAGGCTTCCAAGTTATCCCCTTCATTTGGAAGAGAGGTAACCTTTCCTAAAGGTTTGACAAAGTTCTGATTATTGTTCATTGGAGGTTAATGTTTCAAAGTGTTGTGGTGAGACATCTCCCTTTTTACAAATCTGACCACAAAGTGATTCTTGTTCGCATGGATTTCCAAAGGTGTGTTGCTAAGAGAAGGAGACCATTTAATTTCTTGGCTTCCTAGATTACTCACCCCAACTTCCCTTGTTTTATGCAACATACTTGGCCTAGAGGTAGCCCTTGCTCAGGTCAAGCATCTTCCGGATTCTCTTAAGAAATGGAATTCTAAGTTGTTTGGTAAAATCTTAGAGAAATAATAGATTAATAGCGATATTGGAGATTGTCAATCAGAAGTGGGTATTAAATCCTGTTAGTGATATGGAGAGGGCCTATAAAAGAGTGTGGCAGCAGTACAAGGAAGTGCTTGTGCATGAAGAAATTCTTTGGTTCTGAAAATCTCGATCAAAATGTCTTTAATTTGGGGATAAGAATTCTAGATTCTTCCATAGGGTAATGAATATCAGCAGAGCAAAGAATTCCTTTGATATGCTCCAAGATAGTAATGGTATTTGGGTTGGCAACCAGTGTGACCTAGAGAAGATGATTCCTAAGATGTTCTCTAAGCGGGTTTCCTTCAGAGTCAATGGAAAGTGGTTGGGGATTCCTTCATTGAGCTTATCTTGGAGATTTTCAATGAGTAAGGTTATAGTTGTCAACAACACTCTTATTCCCAAAATTGAGAATGCTTGCAATATCTTGAAGGTCTGTGTAATGTTTCCTATAAAGTGGTTACCGAAATTCTAGCACAGAGCCTCCAGTGTGTGATGAGTTATCTTGTTAATCCTTGCCAAAGTAGTCCCGTTCCTAATCGTCAAAGTAGGGATTGCGGCACAAGAAATTTTCTGCTCCACGAGAAAGAAGAAAGTTAAAAAAGGGTGGATGACAATCAAGATTGATCTTGAGAAAGCCTAAGAATTTGAATTAGAACTACGTGAAGGATACTCTGATTGACATTGGGTTACCTAAGAATTTTATTCTTGGCCAGCCCAATTCAAACACATACATGATGATCCGAACTACGAGCCCTACTTGGTCCTCGCACCTCATTAAAGCTCGGGCACTTTTGTTTCCACTTGTGCCCCTTTCCACATTTATTTCTTACGTAGAACATTGGGCCCATTTTCAAGTCCATGATTAAGTCCAATACCCGTCTCCATCAAAGCTCGACACACACCACTATTTCCAACCTCGGTCAGACATGCCAATGCAATCAAGCCTAATCCCGACTCATAGACCAGATATTGTTTTTCTCTATGAGACTACTTCTACTACTCAATTTATGGACTCAGTTCGTCGTTCAGTTGGTTTTGATAATTGTTTGGCTGTTGATAGAATTGGTCGTAGTGGTGGTATTGCGGTGTTGTGGAATAAATCCATCAATTGTTCGGTTACTGGTTATTCTAGACACCATTTGGATTTGGAGGTTGAGGAGGCTGGGGTAGGTCGGTGGAGGCTCACGGGTTATTATGGCTTCGCGAATAGGGCGCATAGACGTTAATCTTGGGCTCTTATAAGACAATTAGCTGGGATGTCTCAGTTGCCGTGGTGTATACTGGGAGATTTTAATGACTTGCTTTCTCCAGATGATAAGTGGGGTCGTTGTGATCATCCTCCGTATTTGATGAGGGGCTTTAGAGATGCTATTGCGGATGCTCAATTTGTTGATATTGAGATGATTGGTTACCCGTTTACTTGGAGATTTGGGTTGGGGACTCCTAATGCTGTAGAACAAAGACTTGATCGAGCTCTTGCTACTAGAGAATGGCTCACGACTTTCCCTAATGCTCAACTTCACAATCTTATTTCTCCTAAGTCGGATCACTCTCCATTGCTCCTTATTCGTGCGCCTGTTAGTGACGTAAGATGGGAGCGGCGTTTCAAATTTGAGAATGTTTGGTTGACGGAGCCAGACTTAGCTGAAGTGGTTCATGATGGGTGGGATAAGGCTGGCGATCAAGACATCTTAGTCAACCTTTCTAGTTGTGCATCGGTTTTAGCTCCTTGGGGGCGCAATATTGGATGGATGCGAATGTGTATTGAATCTGTGAGCTATTCTGTTATTGTGAATAACGAAATTGTGGGGCCTATTATTCCAAGTAGGGGTCTTCGTCAGGGAGATCCTCGATCTCCTTATTTATCTATTCTTTGTGCTGAAGGATTGACTGCTCTTATTCATCAGGCTGTTGCTAGAGGGGACCTTCATGGTGTTGACATCTGCAGTGGTGCTCCAACTATTACACACTTGTTTGCAGATGACTATTTTCTTTTCTTTAGGTCGTCTATCAGGGAGATGGAGAACATGAAGAATATCTTGAAAATCTAAGAGAGAGCTTCCGGACAGCAGATTAATTATCAGAAATCCGAGGTCTTCTTCAGTAAAAATGTGAATCAAGTTGATAGAGATGTGATAGTTGAAGGGCTTGGGGTGAATCTTTGTTTGGGTACTGGTCTTTATCTGGGACTCCTGTTAAGAAATTCAGCAAGTGTACTGAAAACGTTGCAAGTAATAAAATTACGGTAAGTACCGATCGATTCCACAGGGATTGCGTGTTGTAACAATAGCAAATTTGATTGGTTCTAGATTGTGAAAATTGATTTGAGTTTGTTTTTAGTAACGTGAAAATAAAAACTGTTGTTGAAATAACGAGAAAAGCGATTAGGGGTCGAATCCTCTCCCCTCACCTATCTTAAGAACCTTCAGCTAATCACAAATTAATTGTTTGAAATACCATATTCAATTCACTAAGTTAGGTTAAGGACAATTCCTTGCCTCAAAACCCCTTTTACCTAATTGAGTTACCCTAATTCCTTAGGTGAATCATGCCAATTGGTAAAGCCTTAAACCCTAGAAATAAAGAATTCATAAATCCAATCCCACATTCCTATGGTGATCACAAGTTTATGATCTAAACCCCATATCAAGCATGCAACCCATATCCCTATGTGATCACATACCCTAAATCATTATAATTATCATATGTAACTATAAAGCATTAAACCAAGAGGTATAGACTTATGATAAATAAAACAACTAATTGTATTAACCATAGCAAAGAATCCATAAGATAGGTTTGGGGAGAATCATCTCTCCCTAATGAAAACAAATTAGTTACACATGGTGAAAAGAGTACAACCTAAGAATAAGGAGAAAAAGCAAATAGAGGAAGCCATAGAAACTTTCAATCCTTGTTCCCAAGTGATTGGAAGACTCCAAAATCGCACCCCAAGCTGTTCCAAACCCCGGCTGCACTCCAATGACCAAGTCCCTGTTATTTTCGCTGAAAAATCCTTAAAAACCCTAATTTCTGGTCTCCATCGCGACGCGACACGATTCCATCGCGACGCGAAGCTGCTGAAAAGTGAAGGGTCACGACGCGAACCCTCCTGGTCGCGACGCGAGATCAGACAGAAACATTTTCTTCCAATTTCTTGCTTCCATCGCGACGCGAGCCCTCCTGGTCGCGACGCGATGGTCTTCAAAAATCACTCCTAATATTGTTTTGCACCACTGGGCAAGTGTCTGGTTCGCCAGTTGATGCCACAACACCTGGAGGCCTTTTATTACAATATAGGACCAGAATTATGGAGAATAACTTACAAATTGAACTCCTAATACAATTATCTAAAACCTATGCTAATTCCCCAGATAATGACTGAAATACAATCAAACTCAAGCAGTTTTGGCCTTAAAAATGGACAACTTATATCATATGACAGAGAGTCAACACAACCCCAAACTTAAACTTTTGCTTGTCCTCAAGCAAACATTCAATTCAGGCTGTGGCTACTTTTTTATTTAGCTGTCACACATTCTACACAAACCAATAACTACACAGTATATCAAAAATCATCATCAACCTAATGCAGTAGCAAGACAACTGAATCGGTAAGACACAAGATCAGAGGCAGGCAAGCATTCTCAAGTTATCTCTTTTTCACACATCTCACCAGTGTTTCTCTCTTTGAGGTGTTTAGGGTATTCACTCCATTCACAGTACCTGCATCATCGTTTCATAGGCTTGAACAAGTACTATACAAATCAATACACAAGAAATACACACACACTTTTTGAGGACTTTCAAAGGTTGTAATGGGGCTTAGGTGAGGGTGGATAAAATTTGGATAAGTAGGTTAAAACTCGGAGTTAGGCCTACCTCTCTCTTTGTCAATTTCAGCAATCTTGCTCACTTACCCATTTTCCCCAAAGCATTCCACAAGAGAAGGAATTATTTACTTATTGATTTGTTTATATATAATCTTTTTTTTGAAATATATATATATATATATATATATATATATATATATATATATATATATATTCTTTTTCTTTCTTTTCTTTGTATGTTCCTTTCTCTTGTATACCACCCCAAACTTAGAATGTTGCTATTCCATGAGCAACCCCAAACTTAGACTTTTTCCCACTCACATACATTTGTGTACCTAACTCCAAGTTAAGAAGCAACTAGGCATATGATTTGCAGAAAGATAATAAAAAAAACAATTGGGCTCAGAGGGGCTAACAAAGGATAAACAATAATTTGGTGGCTTGAAAGGCTCAGGGGTTCCCAAAAATTTGCCTCTGTGTATGTAAATCACATGCAAGATTGCTAAGTACAAGTTCAAGTTCTGCAGACTAATGCAAGCAAGGAATACACACAAGCATGATATAAGTGTTTGGGCTCACCTCACGGTTGGGATTTTAAGAGATGGAACTCGAGAGGACTTTCCCACAAATGATTTCGATTTTCCTCAATTTTTGTCTTGACCACTGGCAATACCTGATGATAAAATTTGACACACTAGTAATCACAAGGTAAAATGTAAAACATGTTAAGCTAAATACCACAAATCATCATAATTGAAGCTGCTTCCAAAAAAAAAGTTCAAGGAAGTGGTGCCTCAATATCACAGAATAAGTTGTCAATAGAGTACAGACCAAAATGCAAATTATAGTCAAAAAAAGGGAAAGTAAGACTAAAAGTGCAAGATAAAAATGTCTGAAAATAGCAGTAAAAGATAAATGAGCCTCCTGCTCATGGAAAGGAAATGTGCTCCTCAATGTACTCGTCCCCTGAAAGTAGGGGGTCCTGGGGGTCTGGCTGCTGCTCTGCCTGAGGTGCTGATGAAGATGGGCCTGCCGCTCAGTTCTCGGCCATGTACTCCTGTGCGGCCTAATGAACTCTAGCTGATCCAAGGTAAGAAGTGTCGATGCCCTGCTGCTGTAATAGCATCGACGTTCCGCACCAGTTGGCCATATGGAGGTCATACTGGAAGGAAGGGTCGCTGCCATACAGCTGACGGTATGATGGGCCTGCTGGCTGCTGCTGTGATGAAGATGATGGCTGTGGTGGTGGTACTGCACCGTCCAATGGTTTCTCAGGTTGCTTCATGATCCAGGCTGCTGTGATGGGCTCCTTGGGGTCGATCAGCAAATCATCAGGATACTCGGGGCAGCCCTGCTGCTTGCAGAGAGCATGGATCAATGAGGCGTGCCCCAACCTCGCCCTAGAGCACTTAACAATATCAGCAATACTCATGGAGATGAGTCTCCCTACATTCACCTGCTGCACTCTCATGATAGTCCGAATCCCAACAGCTGCTTTAACCTTGACATCAGAAGAATTGAAACATGACACTATAGATTGATTGAAAAAGGAGTTCCAAGCCTTGGGAATAGGCTTGAGTGCCATGTTGTTGAAGCGCTTGGGAAAGCTTTGCAATCCTGGTGCATATTTGTCCCACTGGGCATCCTGGCGGCACAACTCTCTCAAGAAACCCCTCATAGTCAATTTCACGGGCGCTGGCCAATGCATATCTCATCTCACAAGATGGGGACTCAGGTAGGCCTAGCAGACGGTTGATGCTCTCAGGGGAGTAGGACACACTCTTCCCTCTGACATAAACTGTAGTGGACTTGTCCTGCTCCTCCTCCCAGTACGCATTGGAGTAGAACTCTCTGACCAGGCTCTGATTCGCTTCCTTAATTATGGCATTGAGAGTGGCCAACCTCAATTCCCGCAATGTGGAGCTAATGACTGGGAATTCACCGGAGCTGAGGTCAAAGGCTCTCTCAGGATTATTCTTTTTGCCTTTGACAATCAGCTGGTACCGCTCCTCATGCTTAGGGGAGCAAAACCTGTCAGAATCAAAAGAAGCTTCCCCCCGCCTTCTCTTGGTGGTGCCTGTCCTGTTTGGCTTTACCATTTTTGTTTACCTGTAAATGTCCTGCAATGAAATAAAAACCAGAATCCAGCAAAAATTGTTAGTTCTCGGTGGGTCCTTGGTGTGGGCCCCACTCCAGCAGAGAAAATAACAAAACAGCCAAACCATAGTTTGTGGGCACCAAGTCATCTACCCTAAGGTTTAGAAATATTCGTAGAATTAAAACAAGGCTAGTAACCAAAACCAGAATTCACTTAGGCATTTTCACAAACGGTTGGGTTGCTTAGCCAAAACTCACTTGGGCATTTTCACAAACACCTTGGCTACATAGATTTTTTCATTGGGGCATTCCATCAAACACCTCTCCTAAACTCTAAAAACAAAGATTTTCTATCCTAATTCAACTCATACTTCCACAAATTCAAAATTAAGGATAATGGGGAGGATTATCATACCTGGAGAGTGTTGAGGATGCAATATTGTGTGCTCTTTCACAAGTTGAGTGCCAAAATCGAATTGGAGGGGAGGAGAGCTTGCAATTCGCGCACAAGGGAGGGTGGAAGACAATGTTTGTGGCTGTTTGTGGCGCAGGTTGCCAATTTAGGCAATTTGTTTGTGACCGTTTTTCCTGAAAATGTTCGCCTCATCGCGACGCGATTCAAGGGGGTCGCGACGCGAAAACAGCCAGAAACAATTTCTTGAAATTTTTCTTTTAAAATCCCTCCCTGTTGTGATGCGGAAGTGGCAGCACCCAATTTTTTTGGTTTTCTTTGCATAAAAAGTAAACTAACACTTAAAAGTAAACTTAATTAAAGACTTGTTACCTCACAGTGGGTTGCCTCCCACTCAGCGCTTCTTTAACGTCACTAGCTTGACGGTTAGAGAATGTCTCAGTTTGGCTCAGGGGGGGTACTCAGCTTCTTCAGTGCCTCCTTCAGCACTCTTTTGGCCGACTCTACCTCCAGCTTGCAGTTATGATCAGATGTACCTGAAACTTCCTTGAGGTCTTCCCATATAACAGGTGACTTCTCATGGGGTGAGTATTTGTGAGTTCTGTTTCCAACCATCAGAGGATTAGTGGACTCAAGCACATTGAAAGTCACAGCTTCATCTTGGACTCTCAATGTCACAGTCCCATCGGCCACATCAATTACTGCTCTACTGGTGGCCAGGAAGGGTCTTCCCAAAATAAATGGAATGTCATTGTCTCCCTTCACGGAGCTTTTGACACCAGTGTCACCATCAAGTTGCAGGATCACGAAATCTACTGGGAAGAGGAATTTGTCTACCTTCACCAGGACATCTTCTACAACCCCATAAGGGTGCCTTATAGATCTGTCCGCAAGTTGTAAGGTCATGTTGGTTGGCTTAACCTCACCTCCGCCAAGTTTTCTCCACAAAGCCAAGGGCATCAGATTAATACTTGCTCCCAGATCACAAAGGGCCTTCCCTATTTTAACATCACCAATTGCACAAGGTATTGTGAAGCTCCCTGGATCTTTCAACTTCGGAGGAAGCTTGTTTTGAATAATGGCACTACACTCTTCTGTTAATGCCAGTGTTTCATCTCCCTTGAACTTCCTCTTCATCGTCAATAACGGCTTCATGAACTTAGCATAGACCGGCATTTTCTTCAGGGCTTTGGCAAATGGTATGTTTATTTGGAGACTTTTGAAAACATCCATGAATTTTGAGAACTGCTCATCCTTTTGATTCTTCTTACTCAACTGAGGGTATGACAACTTCATGTAGGAAGGAGTTTCTTTGGGCTTCTCGTCAACTTGCAATTTTTCATTAAATACACTTTCTTTTTGGTTAGACTTCCCAACTCCCTCATTTTTTTTACTCAACTCATTTTCGACTCCTTCACCTTTCCTTTTTAAATCCTCCCTCAACACCTCAGTTTCACCACATCTTTCTCCATGCCTGAGTTTTTCCACTTCAACAGGATTCAGCTCTGTACCACTTCTCAATGAAATAACGTTACAACTCTCATTTTTAGGGTTATCCACAGTACTAGCAGGAAAACCACTATTGGATGTCTCAGCAAGCTGTTTTGACAACTGACCAATCTGCACCTCCAAGTTCTTCATCGAAGCCTCATGATTCTTCCCCATGTTTTTCATTGCTTGTTCTTGGGCTTGGAAAGTGTTCTTGGTCATCTGCATGAATTGGGTCAAAGCATCTTCCAACCGAGAAGGGTTCTTTTGCTGTTGAGCAGGTGCTTGAGACTGCTGTTGGTTTGACCCTGATGCCTCATTATTCTTCCAAGAGAAGTTAGGATGATTCTTCCACCCAGGATTGTAGGTGTTAGAATACGGGTTCCCACCTTGCTTTTGAAAGTTTCCCATGTAACTTGCCTGTTCAACCATTTCTCCATGAATTGCGCAATCACCCTCATGGGCTTCTCTACCACAATAGTTGCACCCACCCGCTTGCACCGCTTGGACGGTTGCTTGGCTTTTTGACCAAACCTCACAAGCTGTAGCCAATTGTTTGGTGAGGGCCTCAATCTGCATGGACATTAATTTCTGCTGGGCTAACACTGCACTGTTTGAATCTAGCTCCAGCGCACCCTTTTTACCTATACCTCCCCGATCATTCTGAATTCTGTATTCATTGGAGGCCATGTCTTCTACTAGCTGCTTTGCTTCCTCCCAACTCTTTGTACCCAAAGACCTCCAGCTGAGGCATCTAGCATCATTCTTGTCTGAGGTCGCAACCCATGGCAGAAAGTTTGCAGCTGTAGAAAATCATCAATACCATGCCCTGGACATTTTTTTAGCAATAATTTAAATCTTTCCCAGGAATCATATAGGGACTCAGAATCCCCTTGTGCAAAGTTTGAGATTTTTGCTCTCTTTTTAATGAACTTGGAGATTGGGAAGAATCGTTCCAAGAACTTGTTTTCCAGTTCTCCCCAAGTGTTCATAGTTCCTGCTGGTATGGTGTTCAACCAATCCTTAGCCCTGCCTGTTAGTGTGAATGGAAACAGGCGCAATTTCTTGGAGTTCACATTAATTCCCTCGGGATGTGTGGTCCCACAAATCTCATAAAACTAGAACAGGTGTTGGTTGGGGTCTTCTGCATCCGACCCAGAGGACTGCTCTGATTTCAGGGCAGTGAGCACAGAAGATTTGATGTCAAATTGGGCAACTCCCACTGGTTGGAAAGTGAATGCTTGAGCGCCCTGATTTCTCCTCCCGAAGTCACCGAGAGTGCGTCTTGGAGGAGGATTCTCAGCCATTTCTGCCTCTTCAGTCGAAGAATCTTCCGGAACAGAGGTTGAAGCAGAGTGTACCTATGACTCTCTCTGAGCTTGTTGCTTAACTAGCTTTGCTTTCTTTCGGTTTGCTTTTGCTGTCTTTTCAATTTCTGGGTCAAATAGCAATTCTCTCGCAGTTTTGTCCCGCATAAACAAAATTCTGAAATACTAAGCAAACCGTCAACAAGTCCAATAGAATCACTGAGTACCAAAAATAAATAAATAAAAACAAAAAGAAAAACTAAAATCTAAGAATCAACTCGTTTACCTTGTTGACAACTAAATCAACAATCTCCGGCAACGGCGCCAAAAACTTGTTAAGAAATTCAGCAAGTGTACTGAAATTGTTGCAAGTAATAAAATTATGGTAAGTACCGGTCGATTCCACAGGGATTGCGTGTTGTAACAATAGCAAATTTGATTGATTCTAGATTGTGAAAATTGATTTGAGTTTGTTTTTAGTAACGTGAAAATAAAAACGGTTGTTGAAATAACGAGAAAAGCGATTAGGGGACGAATCCTCTCCCCTCACCTATCTTAAGAACCTTCAGCTAATCACAAACTAATTGTTTGAAATACCAGATTCAATTCACTAAGTTAGGTTAAGGACAATTCCTTGCCTCAAAACCCCTTTTACCTAATTGAGATACCCTAATTCCTTAGGTGAATCATGCCAATTGGTAAAGCCTTAAACCCTAGAAATAAAGAATTCATAAATCCAATCCCACATTCCTATGGTGATCACAAGTTTATGATCTAAACCCCATATCAAGCATGCAACCCATATCCCTATGTGATCACATACCCTAAATCATTGTAATTATCATATGTAACTATAAAGCATTAAACCAAGAGGTATAGACTTATGATAAATCAAACAACTAATTGTATTAACCATAGCAAAGAATCCATAAGATAGGTTTGGGGAGAATCATCTCTCCCTAATGAAAAGAAATTAGTTACACATGGTGAAAAGAGTACAACCTAAGAATAAGGAGAAAAAGCAAATAGAGGAAGCCATAGAAACCTTCAATCCTTGTTCCCAAGTGATTGGAAGACTCCAAAATCGCACCTCCAAGCTGTTCCAAACCCCAGCTGCGCTCCAATGACCAAGTCCCTGTTATTTTCGCTGAAAAATCCTTAAAAACCCTAATTTCTGGTCACCATCGCGACGCGACACGATTCCATCGCGACGCGAAGCTGCCGAAAAGTGAAGGGTCGCGACGCGAGATCAGACAGAAACATTTTCTTCCAATTTCTTGCTTCCATCGCGACGCGAGCCCTTCTGGTCGCGACGCGATGGTCTTCAAAAATCACTCCTAATATTGTTTTGCACCACTGGGCAAGTGTCTGGTTCGCCAGTTGATGCCACAACACCTGGAGGCCTTCTATTACAATATAGCACCAGAATTATGGAGAATAACTTACAAATTGAACTCCTAATACAATTATCTAAAGCCTATGCTAATTCCCCAGATAATGACTGAAATACAATCAAACTCAAGCAGTTTTGGCCATAAAAATGGACAACTTATATCATATGACAGAGAGTCAACACAACCCCAAACTTAAACTTTTGCTTGTCCTCAAGTAAACATTCAATTCAGGCTGTGGCTACTTTTTTATTTAGCTGTCACACATTTTACACAAACCAATAACTACACAGTTGTTGCACCCCGAAAAATCCCGCTTGGGTTTCTCGATGTACAACGTGGAAAAATTTAGGAGCCGCCACCAATATTTTAATTTTAAGACCAAAACATTGAAAAAAAGTCTTAAGGCGGATGGTCTTTTGAAAACTAGAGATATGGGTTCGGGGGTCAGTTAGGAATGGGGAAGGTGTTAGCACCCCATTCCTCCTTTCTACTGAAAGGGAACCTCTAATTAAATTGTGTGGTTTTAATGTTTGATTTGAAGAACACCTAGATTTGCCTATTTTATTCTTATTTGAAGATGGATGGGAAGTTAATGGAAAAACTTATGTAAAGAGGGGGGAACAAGAGAGTTTTTTTTTTTTTTAGAAAAGAGCTCGACGGGGGTAACGACCCGCTCCTACGTATCTCCCGGTACAATGGAGAACTCAGAGCTACGTAGTTCTGCCTTGGTTTTTGTTTTTTAACATTTTAGGTGAATTTTCGAAATGGGACGAGTACTAGCGAGTGATTAAACTAGCTAAGGCTATGGGTAATCACCGCTAAGTACTCAAAAGGAGTCGCTACCGCTAGTCAAACGAACTAAGGTTCTGGGTGACCGTTGGTAACAACTTGTTTTTATTCTCTTTTTGAAAGCTTTTTTGAAAAGGATTGATTTGTTTGATGACCAAACTAGTAAAGGCTATGGGTGGTCATCGCTTATTGTTCTTTTTGGAGAAAGGACATCGATGTCAATAGCTAGACGAACTACGGTTCTGATTAGCTACTAACAACAGTGGGTTTGAAAACATTTTTTGTTTGTTTTGAAAATGGAAGTTTAGGGGGATGAAAAGAATTTTTGTTTGTTGCGCTTGACGAGGACGTGACTCGCTCCTACGTATCCCAAACGGGAATCAAAGCGACGTAGTTCTGAACGAGAATGTTTTTGAAAGGGTTTGAAAGGGGGAAGAGCTTTCATAACGATCGAGCAAGCAAAGGCTTTGAGCGATCATTACTAATAACCCTTGATGGCGTTCACGACAATCAAACAAGCCAAGGCTTTGAGTGATAGTCACTAATAACTCGCGTTAATTGGAAAAAGGTTTGAAAGATTTTTGGAAGAAAGGGTGAAGGCATTATCAATGATTGATTACAGAGTTTAAACACGTTTAATTATCACGAAATCATGCGTATGTTGAATATTTAATCAAGACTAAACATGCCAACATGATCAAGAGACCCACCTATCAGGGATGCAAGGTAAAAGTTCTCAAAGCAAGTGTGCGTATAGGAGGGAGTGTATTTACCCTAATGACTCTATGCTACAACAGGCATGTAGACTTACGTCTTCATTAGGAGGTCATACACATGGGTGGAATGGCACATTGAATCAAGACATTTAAAATGCATCCAATAACAAGCAAGCAATTAATCATAGGCGTAGAATGATCTTAATTAAACTAAGGAACATATGAACAATGATTTCTCAATAACATGAGAAAAGGGGAAATTGCATCAAGGTTTTGGGAAACCCATCCTTCGCAATACCCCATGGACCCTAAACCCTAAACATACAATCTCGTTTATTCACTAAGAAATTAAAAGGGAAAGGTTGAACACATAAGCTAAATTGAGTCCCTTCTAGCAATCTTCACCACTTAGATCGAGGTGCACTAGGCATAAGTGGGAATCATATGGTTCGTCATCAACAATGGACGATAATATACAAGAACGAGTAGATAAATGCTATAGCTAAGTTTAAATCACATGGATCACAATAACTAAATATTAACAAATGAAAAGACTGAAATACCTCTGATGAAGACAGATATTACAAATCTGAAGAACGCAAATCCCGACTAACTCTTGCAGAAGATCGACTCTGACGGACCAACGGAACGGATAGAGCGAAAAAATAAAGCGTAGAAGAGTTTTTTTTCTAAAATGTGAGGGATCTCGCAAAAGTGAGTTTTTTTTTCTCTGATCTCGTGAAGAATGCGTGTCTTTGAAATGAAAAAAGAGGTGCCTATTTATAGGAAATTAGATTTGATCTATTTTAGGAAACTAGGTAATCGATTATGTTGGAAATAACTTGGGAGATGTAATCAATTATTGGCTCATTGATTTTTGAGTGGATAATCGATTATGTGTGAAGGAAAAACAAGTGTATAATCGATTATCAACCTTCCTAAAAAGGTGGTAATCGATTATATGCTTAGTTACAAGAAGGGGGTAATCGATTTATTTGATAAATATGGAAACTTCCATTTGCCTCATAATCGATTATGTGTGATGTGCAAATGAGGGCTAATCGATTATTTGCTTCCTAAATGATTAGGATAATCGATTTATTGTTGTAAATAAGGAAACAATCGATTATTTGCTTTAGTAAAGATAGGAGAGTAATCGATTATGTGCTCTGAAAACATTCAGGCACATAATCTATTACCATAATCCATTATCTTTGTAAAAATATAGGATTTTAATTTCAAGCCCTCAACCAAAATATTTTTAGAAATATTTTTCAAAACTATTTTGATGCACCATGCATGTTTTGAAACACTCATCTCTCAGCTACTAAAAGTCATAGACCTTCAGTGATAAATGACCAAAATGCCCTTTTTGACCCTAAAAAAAAAACCCTAATTTCCCAAAAAGTGCATTCTAACCCTAAAAATGATTTCAAAAACTTTGGAATGGTTTCTAGGACCCAAAATGCAATGCATAATTTATTTTTGTGTGGAAAATTAGGGTTTGGACCTAAGCCGGACAAAATTGGGGTATGACAGCTGCCCCTCTTTATCTGAATTTTAACGAGGAATATGAATTGGCCGAAACATATTCCAAGGCAAAATGAAGATAAAGAATTCAGAAATTATACCGATTTTGTCCACTTGGGGAAACCCGAATTTTCCTCTTTTTCTTTTTCTATTTTTGAATAGATGGGTTTTGAGAACAAACGGGGAACGGTTAACACTTGGCGCATTAACTGAGAGAGAAAATGACGGACCACTCGGGATCTGAAGGAGCACTAAGGCTCTGAAGGACCACTCAGGGTCTGAAGGAGCACTAAGGCTCTGAAGGACCACTCAGGGTCTGGAAGGCTGCCTAGGCCTTAATTGAAGGACCATCGTGGTCTGAAGGAGCGCTACTAGCTATGGTACTAGTAAAACGGTCTGAGGGGGGCCTTTCGAGCGGCCATGATGGGTCAAGATCAGCTCCGGAATTGATATGTTGACCATGAAGGACGTCCGTTGTGTCTTAGGCTGACACAACTAGTCTGAAGGACCACTTGGGGTCTGAAGGACTTACCCGCAGCTCGAATACGAGGTGAAGTCTGTTTTTGAAGGGACACTTGGGTCCTGAAGGGATTCACGAATCCTGTTGGTTGATTGATTTGAAAAGTTCAACTAAAGCAGACAGAATAGTAAAATGAGCACTTGGCGTGCAGACAGAAAAGTAAATGGGCACTTGGCGTGCAAACAGAAAAATAAATGGGCACTTGGCGTGCAAACAGAAAAGTAAATGGGCACTTGGCGTGCAGACAGAAGAAATGGGCACTAGGCGTGCAAAAGCAGGAAATAAAGCGGTAAAGAACGCGGTAAAGAACGCAGTAAGGAAGGAGCACTGAGGGCTCAGGATGAGCGCGGAGGGCTCAGGAGGGAGCACAGAGGGCTCAGGATGAGCACAGAGGGCTCAGGAGGGAGCTCAGAGGGCTCAGGATGAGCGCAGAGGGCTCAGGATGAGCGCAGAGGGCTCACAAATTCAGTTGATTGGTCGATTTGAAATGACCGATGCTGCTGTATTGGATTGAGGTACCTGCATACGTCAGTTGATGCAAGGAATGGTGCATGGAGTACGAGTGCAGGTTATGAGTGCATGTTATGCATGTGCATGCAATGAGTGCATGTTATGAGTGCATGTTATGCATGTGCATGCAATGAGTGCATGTTATGAGTGCATGTTATGAGTGCATGTTATGAGTGCATGTTATGAGTGCATGTTATGCAAAGGCATGTTATGCATGTGCATGCAATGAGTGCATGTTATGCTATGATTTTGGTGTAATGATGAATGTAATGCATGACTGTGTTTTGTTTATTGCCTTTTTTTGCTTATTATTTTTTTTTATTTTTGCTGGTTCAGCCAACCCGCGACACTCATGACACGAGACTGAGGAACCTGTTGGACTTGCGGGGCTCATGGGCCGAGTGCATGTTGGTCTTGACTTTGCTGGTTTGAAGCAATCGTGGATGTAGTTGCTCTCTTGCATGATTGACTGGTTTTGAGGATGTGCTTTCTCTCAGGACTCTTAAGAATCTCGTAATGATTCGCAATGCTCTATGATATATGCACATGTTTTACAGTTCAGGACCATCATCATCATAAAACGTTTATTTTGAGCAGAAAAAGCAGAAAATAAAAGAGTGAACAGATACGAGAAATTTGAACTTTATTAATGTGGAAACCGGTCGCACAAGAAGTTACGCCGATTATTTATTACACTTGAAAGTTTAAACTGTAAAAAGACACGAAAAAGGAGAGAAGCTGAATTCTGACTGTCCGTCTCTGTGGAACAGTGCCAAACATCTATGTCCTTGACCTTGATCACTCCCTCATCCAAGCTTGTAGGAGAGTTGTATGCCTTTCTTTACTTTTCATGCCTAAGTTTTCAGACCCTAATTTTTGCCTGGATCGCCTTTTGCGGGTTTTCAATCCACCGGGTCGCTCTGATTTTGCCTAGGCCGCCCTTTGTGGGTTTTCAACCTAGCGAGCTAATTCTTACTTGGCTTGTCTTTCTCTTTTTTTTATATTTCTTTCAGGCATAATACTTCTTCACTTAATCTGAATTGACTGGATTCCCGAGATCTTCGCCGTCTATATTTATGAGTATCGGCGCTTTTCTTGACTTCATATGGACCGTCATAAGTGGGTATCAACTTCCCACGGAGTCAGTCTGGATAGGTAGGATCTTTTTGAGTACAAGGTCTCCTTCGCCGAATTCTCGAAGACGGACTTTCCTGCCGAAAGCTGCCTTCATCTTTGCTGGTACAACTGGCCATGGCGCAGGGCACCAATTCCTTTCTCTTTAATGAGATTCAGTTGATCTAGACGAGCTTGGACCCCATTTTGCTTCTTCTAACTTGGCCTCCATGACTACTCGTGGAGAAGGTATTTCAACCTTGATGAGAAGAACTGCTTCTGACCCATACACTAGAGAAAAAAGGGGTTGCCCCTGTATGATTTCATGAATGTGAGTGCGACAAGGGATGAGATAGGTGTAGGATCAATTTCCCCAATTGTAGGAGGGGTGAAGAGCGACAGGATTGCCCCACTCGGCATATTGTAAACAAATGAATTTACTTGTCCTTGAGCTAAAACTTTGAGAAAACAACAGCAATCAATCATTGATCGGAATGGACCTTTCGGGATTGTGGTGTTTTGTGGAGGAGAGATGAGTAGGCTTAATGAGGTATTTGGGGCTAATGGCAGGATGGTTTTTATTCGGTGTTGGCTGTCGATCGATGATTTATGATAGTTAACTGGCTTGATGAGGTATTAGGAAATTTTATTCCTGGCTAAAGGTCTGTGAAGGGTGGGTCATCGCGGTCAAATGAGAGTGTTTGCGGTTTATGAGAGGAGGGGTGCATGGAAATGAGAAAGTATTTGAAGGTTTATTGAGACGATGACCCCTTGGGTTTTGTGGTAACATGTATCAACTCATCTCTTTTGTATTTTTCTTTTGGTTTTGGGATGATTTTTCCTTCTTTGACTTCTTCTTTTTCTTGAGCTTGGGTGAACTGATAAAGAACGATGCACCGTTTTTTTTCGAGGTGGTCCTTGTCTAAGGTGACTTTTGGATTTTTGGCTTTTTCTTGGCTTAAGATGGGCCGGAAAGGATTATGTTTTTCTCTTTGGGATTTTCTTGGTTTACGGTGGGTAGGAGGGATTTTGTTTTTCTCTTTGGGGTTTTCTTGGCTTAAGGTGGTTAGGAGAGGATTTTGTTTTCGAATATGGAATGGTAGTCTGACTTCATTTCAAATCATGGTTGCTTATTTCCTCAAGAATTAACTCTGGGACAATAATTCACTTATTTTCATGCGCTTGCCCTTCTTCTTTATTTCCCTTTTGAGCTCTAATTTTCCTTTATTGAAGTACCCATCCTGACCTCTTTCTTGTTCTCAGCGGTTCCCAAGTTGATCACTTCAGTGGATTCCCTGTGATGCTGAATAACCCTTTCTCCTTGCTTCATTAACCTTCTGGAGGATTTTCCCGGTCTTTCTCAACGTCCCACTCTGCTTGATTGATAAGGTGATCAAAGTCAAAATATGGACCGTTGGCACTGTTATTTTGAGAGACAATTGCTGTGGATCCGCTTTTTACTGAGGCGAAAAAAGCAGAATGCAAGGCGAAACAAACAAACAAGCAGTAATAAGGAAAAGACACACGAAATGAAAAGGAATTGATTTTTATTGATTGGAATTCAAAAACAACATTTTTATTAATGATGATGATTCTGAAAATAAAAACATGATTGCCCCTAACAACTTGCTCTATGACCTTGGGCAGAGCCACAGAGTTGCATTACAATGATCATATTGAATTAAAAGTCACAGGAAAGGCAGCAGCTTCCCCATTCTTCAACTTTCTCTGGCAAGGCAGCGACAAACCAGACCAGTCTCACTTTCTTCAGCTTCGGATCCATTACCGATGACAGCGATTTGGTTGTATTGTTCCTCTTCCTCATCCCATCCTGTGGGCTGGATGTCTTCTATTCGGATTTGAGCACTCTCGGGAGCGTCATATCTGACCAAGTAGTCAAACTTTCCACTGGACTCCCCTAGGGTATCCCAACATCCCTCTTCTGACTTAAGACCATTATTGATGACAACAATTTGGTCGTATTGTTCCTCTTCCTCATCCCATCCTGTGGGCGGGATGTCTTCTATTCGGATTTGAGCACTCTCGGGAGCGTCATATCTGACCAAGTAGTCAAACTTTCCACTGGACTCCCCTAGGGTATCCCAACATCCCTCTTTCATAGGCACCGCTATCACTTCCTCATTGATTTCTTTTTCATCTTCAATATCATGGGTCCCTATCTGAACCACGCACCGATCTATCAGGTCTTGCAGGACTGACTTGAAAACTTCACAGGCACCCACACATAAAGGATCGGCGCATACACAGCCCTTCTTGATAACACCACGACGACACAACTCAGCATGTATATTTTCCAGAGGAGTCTGGATACACTTAACATCTTTTATTATTGTCTGCCCCACAGAGTCCTCTACTGCATTAGCGGATGGTGTCCCATGTCCCGGTAGGGGGTTTGTAATTGTACTGGGACTGTTCGGCTTGAAAGAGATCCAGTTGGCGTCAATCAAATCCTGGACTACATATTTGAAAGCCTTGCAGTCCTCCACCGTGTGGCCGACTCCTCCACTATGAAAGCTACAAGTAGCATCGGCATTGTACCCCCTAGGAAAGGGAGGTTGTATAGGCTTCATGGGGCGAGTATTGACCAAATTCTTTGAGACAAGATGATTGAACAATTCAGTATAGGTCATCGGGATCGGATCAAAATTAGCACGCCTCTTCTCTTGATAGTTCTGGGCTCTGTAGCCCGAATTAGTTTGCTGCGAAGAGTTGAAAGATAATGGCACCGCCTGCTGTGGAGAGCTGAAAGATGGGCCTCCCCCTGCGGAAATAACATTGGTTTCCCCTTCTTTCTTCTTGGGGAAGTTGGGAAAGGGTTTCTTTTGTCCACTAGAATTGCCAAATCCTCCAGCAATCTTTCCGCTACGCAATCCGTGCTCTAATCGTTCCCCAATGACAATCATATCTGAGAAATTGGACGAAACGCTCCCTACCAACCTATCATAATACAGCCCTGGAAGGGTCTCCATAAACATGTA
This sequence comes from Astragalus membranaceus, assembly GCA_039519185.1. Lineage (NCBI taxonomy): Eukaryota > Viridiplantae > Streptophyta > Magnoliopsida > Fabales > Fabaceae > Astragalus > Astragalus membranaceus. Next base: position 57,539,355 of record CM076849.1, read on the forward strand.
CACCATTTCTTTTTCAGTCAATGGCGGCTTCACCTGAGCAGCTATGCTCCTCCTTTTTTGAGCGTATTCTTTGAATGACTCTCTATCTCCTTTGCTCATGTGATGCAATTGAGACCGGTCTGGAGCAAGGTCCATGTTATACTGGTATTGTTTTAGAAAGGCTTCAGAGAGATCCTTCCAATTGTGAACTTCGGAGGATTGCAGCTGCATGTACCAATCTAGTGATGCCCCAGTCAGACTGTCCTGGAAATAATGAATGAGCACCTTGTCATCATGAGCATAAGCGGCCATTTTTCTAACATACATCGTCAGATGGCTAGATGGACACCCGGTGCCGCGATATTTATCAAAGTCAGGTGCTTTGAATTTAGGGGGTATAGCAATATCTGGGACAAGGCACAAATCTCGGGCATCCCTGGCTCTAGTTCCTGACCCTTCCACAGCTCTTAAGCGCTCTTCAAGCGAGTGATATCGATCCCCATGCTGAGTGTTCCCAAACAAATGACCTTGTGGATAGTTCCCCAGACCGTGATAATAACCCCCATACTGAGCAGGGTTTCCCATATGATGGACAGCGTTCTGAGGGTTCACAGTAACTCCCAAAGTAGGACTAGGTGAACCTCTTGGCAGTACAGTATCAGGACTAGGAGTATGAATTTGTGGTCCCATAGCAGCTCCACCAGGCATAGTCGTGACAGGTTGACTCGACCCCACAGGAATAGCTTCAGCGGCAGGCGGCATATAACCCATTGGCATCCCCCAAGGATATATCGGTGCATTCAGATGACTCTGTCCGCTTGCCCCTGGAGGATGAGCAAAGTGACTGACCCCCTGTCCGTGAGTAGTTGTAACTTCAGCGGACACCGGAGGAGAAACAAAGGTAACAACCCCTTCAGGATTTACAACAGCAGCGGCCCCAGCAGTGGCCCCACCCCTCAAATTCTGTAGCATACTCATTACTTCGACCATCTGTGCTTCCATAGCCTCCACTTTAGTCTTCAAAGCTTGATTCTCTTGAGCCAGCTGCTCAGGATTAAGAATCTCCACAACCGACTCATCTTGACCCAGGGGGTCCTCATTCTCGAGATGTTGATTGCTAGCCATTAATCTTGCTTGTAGACGAGTGGAGTATCGGTGTTGGCGAACCAGCTTGCCTTTCGTTTCTGTTGGTAGAACATTTTATAAGTACAAGTATGAATGCGTAAATGAATGCAATGCATATGGTTTTATGTTATTTTTGTATTTAGATGCATGGGGAATGCTGTATGAATTTTTTCAGAATTTTGCTTATGTAATGCATGCTGTTATGATGTAAAATGCGGATGATGAGGATGCTTGTTATAAAGACAGATATTTACAAGTGGGGTTTTGAAAAATTAGGGCGGTATACCCTATATGCCACCCCATATAGGTATTTATGAAAGAGAAGGAAAAACCTATTTTTTTGATTTCGTTGTTTTTTTTCAAAAAAACATTGGCGGAAATGAACTAAACTAGATGCAATAATGCACACACAATTTTGGAAAAGCCCTTGTGACCTAAAAAGAGGTAAGACCTATGATCTAGGGCAATTAAAAGGGTAATCCTTCCATGTAGCTCTATTCACTCCCTCACAAGGCCACCAGAGCTACAGTCCCTTTCACAAAATTCTCCACAAATGCAGCAAACTGCTAGGTGTGAGGCATCATGAAAGAGCACAACTCTGGTTGAAACTTTCGCAAGTAGCCAAACGGACAAAGGTCCTGATGGGCTCTCACTACTCGAATCCACTCTCCTAAGTTTTTGCAGACCTGGGTTGTGGTCCCACTCAAAACACATAGTCGCAGGGTATAAGTGTAGTGTGTGTGAAGGGCATTTCCTCAAAACTACCCCACCTGCAAATGAAAATCCAGACAGTCCAGACAATAGCATGTCGTCTACCCTAGGGTTTAATATCATTCAAATACAACTAGCTTAGGATACCAACAACAAACACATTACTTACTTCAGAAAGGGAGCTGAGAAGAATGGACATGATAGAATTGGGGAGAAATGCATGAGCTTACCTTGAAGAAAAGGAGCAGAGAAAGAAGGGAACATGGGGGTTGGAAGAATGCATGAGCATAAACATATAAAAAGAAAAGGATTAAAAGAAGAGATAGGGAACAACAAAGAAGACAAATGCATATGCCTACAATCAATGATAAGAAAGAAAGGCAAACAAGGTATTAATCAAATCAACAATACATTAAACCACACATTTAAATTAGTTAGGCTTGACCCTCGTCTTTAAAAAAAAAGGTCCCCAGTGGAGTCGCCAGCTGTTGCACCCCGAAAAATCCCGCTTGGGTTTCTCGATGTACAACGTGGAAAAATTTAGGAGCCGCCACCAATATTTTAATTTTAAGACCAAAACATTGAAAAAAAGTCTTAAGGCGGATGGTCTTTTGAAAACTAGAGATATGGGTTCGGGGGTCAGTTAGGAATGGGGAAGGTGTTAGCACCCCATTCCTCCTTTCTACTGAAAGGGAACCTCTAATTAAATTGTGTGGTTTTAATGTTTGATTTGAAGAACACCTAGATTTGCCTATTTTATTCTTATTTGAAGATGGATGGGAAGTTAATGGAAAAACTTATGTAAAGAGGGGGGAACAAGAGAGTTTTTTTTTTTTTTTAGAAAAGAGCTCGACGGGGGTAACGACCCGCTCCTACGTATCTCCCGGTACAATGGAGAACTCAGAGCTACGTAGTTCTGCCTTGGTTTTTGTTTTTTAACATTTTAGGTGAATTTTCGAAATAGGACGAGTACTAGCGAGTGATTAAACTAGCTAAGGCTATGGGTAATCACCGCTAAGTACTCAAAAGGAGTCGCTACCGCTAGTCAAACGAACTAAGGTTCTGGGTGACCGTTGGTAACAACTTGTTTTTATTCTCTTTTTGAAAGCTTTTTTGAAAAGGATTGATTTGTTTGATGACCAAACTAGTAAAGGCTATGAGTGGTCATCGCTTATTGTTCTTTTTGGAGAAAGGACATCGATGTCAATAGCTAGACGAACTACGGTTCTGATTAGCTACTAACAACAGTGGGTTTGAAAACATTTTTTGTTTGTTTTGAAAATGGAAGTTTAGGGGGATGAAAAGAATTTTTGTTTGTTGCGCTTGACGAGGACGTGACTCGCTCCTACGTATCCCAAACGGGAATCAAAGCGACGTAGTTCTGAACGAGAATGTTTTTGAAAGGGTTTGAAAGGGGGAAGAGCTTTCATAACGATCGAGCAAGCAAAGGCTTTGAGCGATCATTACTAATAACCCTTGATGGCGTTCACGACAATCAAACAAGCCAAGGCTTTGAGTGATAGTCACTAATAACTCGCGTTAATTGGAAAAAGGTTTGAAAGATTTTTGGAAGAAAGGGTGAAGGCATTATCAATGATAGATTACAGAGTTTAAACACGTTTAATTATCACGAAATCATGCGTATGTTGAATATTTAATCAAGACTAAACATGCCAACATGATCAAGAGACCCACCTATCAGGGATGCAAGGTAAAAGTTCTCAAAGCAAGTGTGCGTATAGGAGGGAGTGTATTTACCCTAATGACTCTATGCTACAACAGGCATGTAGACTTACGTCTTCATTAGGAGGTCATACACATGGGTGGAATGGCACATTGAATCAAGACATTTAAAATGCATCCAATAACAAGCAAGCAATTAATCATAGGCGTAGAATGATCTTAATTAAACTAAGGAACATATGAACAATGATTTCTCAATAACATGAGAAAAGGGGAAATTGCATCAAGGTTTTGGGAAACCCATCCTTCGCAATACCCCATGGACCCTAAACCCTAAACATACAATCTCGTTTATTCACTAAGAAATTAAAAGGGAAAGGTTGAACACATAAGCTAAATTGAGTCCCTTCTAGCAATCTTCACCACTTAGATCGAGGTGCACTAGGCATAAGTGGGAATTGTAACACCCCTTTTCTATACGGTAATTTGTTTAATAAAATATCCGAGTTTTCAAAATTTATTTACATCACAAGGGATGTCACACTTACTTCACCAAAACGTCACTCTTCAAAATACTCGCTTTTCGAAAAACAGTCTTATAATAACTTCAAAACGTCATTATTAAAATAAAATACAACTTCGCATCCGAAACCCAACAGTTTAATCATAAAAGACGTTACAAATATGCCAGGCTTACAATACTAAAATCCAATAACCACAACAGTCATAATGACTTAAACAACATTCATTCCCCCTCCCTAGTGTTACATATCAGAGCATGACGACTCGACTCGAGAAGTGAAGCTAAAGGCCTTCACTAAGAATCACCTGCACGTTACCAACACGGGGGCAACATTCAAACAGGAAAGGGTGAGCATCATTTCAGTCTATATAATAGAAAATATGATAAGGACTAATCATAGGCTACACACTAGAATAATCAGCATCCAATACACTAAACATCCACATCTCAGTCGTCATTCACATCATTTACAATACTCAACTCATGTCGTGTAAGCTTATGAAAATGCAACCCACTCGCGGGTATATGCATGAGGTACCTTTTCACAAACGTCGCTTAGCCACTCAGGCCTCATCATCACTTAGCCACTCAGGCTTCAAAACGTCACTGATTTTATGCATATGGGCATGAGACACTATGACATGCACCATTCACAACATACAACCACACAATTACTCAGATCATAGTCAACAATGTGACCCGTCACTTACCGGTTTGCCAAATCAAGGCACAGCACCTGTCATTTCACAATTCACACACAATTAACGTCACTTAGCCTTTTAGGCCTTAACATCACTTAGCCACTCAGGCCCCAAATGTCACTTACACATAAACATCATTCAACTTCAAACATTAGCTACTGGGGGCAAAAACGTCATTTGACTAACCACCAAGGGCATCCTCGTCATTTACACATCATTATCTACAACTTTGGCCACTAGGGGCAAAACAGTCTTTTACACTTCATAAATAATAGTAATATTAGCCACTAAGGGCGAAACAGTCATTTAACTAGCCCCGAAGGCATCATCGTCAAAATCATCATCTTTGACATTATTTTGCTAAAACTGTCGTTTATACACCAAAAAGGATTTTTAAAGAGTTTCATATCATTTTTCAATGTTACTGGGACGATCACCGGGGACAGCCACTTGGGCGTCCACAAACAGCCAGAAATAACAATTTTTCCTTTTAAAAATTGGACCCATAGATGGACAACGTAAAAAGCTTCACGACACTTTTCGAATCGTTCAAAACGGACGTCTGAGTCAAAAGTTATGATAAAAATAAGTTTGGGAAAAATTAGGCAACATCCTGGGAACAGGCGCCTTAGGCGCCCAGGCAACCAGGCAACAAGTGCACAGGCGCCCAGTGCCCAGGCAACAACAACGCAACACAACACGGGCGCCTAGTGCCCAGGAGCAACAGCGCGCCATACAGCGCAACACGCAACACAGACACGGGCGCCTAGCGCCCAGGCGCGCGCACAACGCGCAACACACAACACAACACGGGCGCCTAGCGCCCAGGCGCAACAGCGCGCGCAGCACAACAAGTCACAGGCGCCCAGCGCCCAGCATAGGCGCCTAGCGCCCAGAAATCAGCAGCAACACCCAGAATTCTGTTTAACAATTCTTCAACACTAAAAATTGGTTTCTTAACAAATTTTAAAGTATAAAAACTCCATTTTTCCAGCAACTAAAAAAAAAGAACACTTTTCTCATTCAAAAACACTAAAACTCAATTTTAACAAAACTCAATTGAAACCAAACAACCCCACTAACCCCATCATGGCGCCCTAGGCGCCCAACACCCACAACCTCTTTTTGCGACCCCATTCTTCAACAAACCAAACGCATAGATCAACATTCTAATTCTCATCACATACGCATAACACCACCAATAATGAAATTCATAGATCAAACCCAAGCAATAAATCAATTCGCATAGACTCATGATATACATATATATGAAAGTTAACATCAAGAACATCAAGAACGCAAAGAACATCAAGAACGCAAAAGAACATCAAGAACGCAAAGGAACATCAAGAACGCAAAAGAACATCAAGAACGCTAAAGAACATCAAGAACGCTAAAGAACATCAAGAGCATCATGGATCTAGTAGGAACCTTAGATCTAGGACCCATCATATAATTTATTAGATAGAATGATAGAGCTCCCCTAACCTTTTCAAGAAGAAGAATTTGATGCCTAGGATGCAGTCACCTACAGATCCACAGCAACAACGGAGATCCCTTCCTCTTGATCTTCGAATCCTCTTCTCCTTCCTCTCTTGGCCGCCCCCTTGCTCTCCCTCTCTTCCTCACGCTCCTCTCTTCCTTTCTCTCTTTCTCCACTTTCGCAAATGATAGCTAGGAAACCCTAACCCCTTGTGGCTTGCTACTTCGCATATGACTTAATTCATGGGCTTGGGCTTCTCACTTAAGCCCAAGTCCATCTAATTTGGCACCTCCATCTTCTTAATACCCCCTACACCTTTTAATATAATTTCTAATAATTAAAATATATCCACTTAATTAATTTAAATTCCTAAACACTTAATTAAATAATTTAATTAAATATTTAGGGTGTTACAACTCTCCCCCACTTAGAATATTTTCGTCCTCGAAAATTTACTCCAACTCACGAAACGAAACCCAATCTTCGTGTCACTTCCAACCATCCCCGTCCATCACCCTTCTCCACATTGCTATTCTTAATTAGATGTTCTAATCTGAAGGTCATCAAAATCACACTCAACTACTCAAACACCGTGACACTTCACTTAGGCAACCACACCCCCTCATCACTCACCTCTACAACTACCTCGGTTACATCTACTTCGGTTTTCCATCATTCTCCTTGCCACCCATACGCTGCACTTAGGCACTTTATGCTTCAACCGCACTAGCTTCTACATACATTGATAACACTGCAACACTGTACTTCGTCCCACTTATACTTCGATTTCCATATACTTCGACAACATCACACGTCGACTCCCATTCATTTCGACCCACTTATAGTCATGTAACCACCTCTCGGCTCCTATGTCACCCTACACACTTAACCTTCATCTCTTCTTGTTTCTTTGGTCCTCTCACACCATGCTCGAACTTAGCTACGACTACAACACCCATTAAAGTACTTCGACGAAAGTGACAACACCAACCACGACATCTTTTCGCTGAGAGTTCCCCAACTCCCATTTCCCCCCTTAGGTCCTTCATAGAACCGACTCATCAACAACGCATCATAACTTCACCAAGGTGAAGCACACACCACATCAATCACATCAATCACAATTAATTACGCGACTCCCTTGTCAATAAAGGGCTAAGTCAACGTACATAGGGACCAAACAGCACATAAAATAAAATAACACATAATAATAAAATAAAAAAAAATCGAGACAGCAACCTCTCACAATACCGTAACAGTACTAAGGAAAATGGGAAGACAGCCCTTTTTAAAATTTTCGAACGGCCCACTTGATTCAAGAAAACATCATTTTAATTTTTAGAACTCGGCACTTAAATTATTAAGAGAACAACACGTTATATTTGAGTGAACATCACATTTAAGTCGAAGAAAACAACACTCTAGATTGTAGAGAACAATACACTTTAATGTGCGAAAACAGCAGCAAATACGACAACATTAACGACATATAAATGGCACACTATTAATCTCAAAACAAAACAGCATCTTTAAACCATATAAAAACAGCGCACTATTGTTTTCAAAACGAAACAGCAACTGTAAACAATATAACCAACTCTTTAACTTTGGGAAAAGCACGTCAATTTTTGTAAACGTCTTCGTAAAATTTTTGGGTAAACAGTGTGAAAAACAACCACATCGTTTGAGTAAAACGGCAACAGCAAGACCAAGAAGAAGAACAACAACAACAATAAGGTGTAAACAGTGGTCTTTTAGCGCGCAACAACAGCAAAACACGGAGTGAAAATAATACTTCTTTTTAGCGCGCAACGGCAGGGGAAATAGCACGTTTACAACATAAAAATAGCGCTTCATTTTCGTAACACGGCGATACGATCATTTCATAAAAACAGCAACTCATTTCATAGAAATAAACTGCAACCCAGCAACTCATTTTTAAGCAAACCGCAGCATTCTTATGTAGCAAACAGCAGCATTTTATTTTGAAAAACAGCAAGACAGCAACTCTTCACAGCATAAAAACAGCCCCCTCTTATTTTCAAAAGCAAGACAACAACTTTGAACAATATAAGACAGCACACTATTCATTAAAAAAAAATAGAACAGCGACCTGGAACACTGTCAAACAGCACACCATTTATTTTAAATACAATTGTAACTTTGATTTCTTTGAAAACATCAAATCCAACTATCAACTCTACGAACCATTATCAATTCAATTCAATTTGATTCAATTTAATCATCACTTTATCGTTTAGGAAAATTACACTCTTTTCTTTTAGAAAATACCACATTTCAAATGGAGAAAACATCACATTTTAAGCTGAGGAAAAACAGCACCTACAAAAACAGCGCTTAAAACAAGACTGCGCATAGAAACAGCATGCAAAACCGAGCGAATAACAGCAACCCCTTTACTGGTAAATACAGTAGCTCATATATCTAATTTAAACAATGAAGCGGCAACACCCTTTTTAACATAAAAACAGCTTACTATTATTTTCAAAAAAAAAAAAAAAAACAAACAGCACTTGAAACAATGTAAAAACAACACACCGTTGTTTCCAAACAAAACGGCAACTCGAGACAGTGTAGGAACAGTACACTATTTATTTTTAAAACAAAACAGCAACACATACACACAATTAGAATTTGGCGCCTATACACCCGTGGGGATGTATAGAATACATACTTTCAAAACATTTAATTTTCTTTTTAAAACGTCTCAACTCATTGTATTCACACGTCAAAACATACAAATTAATTATTAAAATTTATAACACATCATACTCCTCATCTTAATTCAACCTCAATCATCATCAAACGTCAAGGCACGAAATTACACGTGACAACATCAACATCACAATGTACTCAATTCCTCATCAATTTCACACCTACTCGTCAATTCACAACAATACTAAAAACACCCAACGGCAAACAAACAAAATTCACCACAAGGTCTTCGTCGACAATCGACGAGAGACACCGAAAACACACCAAGCAACACATTACAGTCATACACAAAGTACTCAGAGTAAACACACACATAGCAGCAATAAGACACTAAGCAGCGACAGTAACAACAATAGCAGTCATACCGTCTGACCAATTTAGCTAATCCCTGCGACACAAATTATGGTTAGAACGAGTACCAAGAGATAGCTAGACTCGACACTGGACAACTTGGCCGGACAGACCGAACTGCTCTGATACCACTAATGTAACACCCCTTTTCTATACGGTAATTTGTTTAATAAAATATCCGAGTTTTCAAAATTTATTTACATCACAAGGGATGTCACACTTACTTCACCAAAACGTCACTCTTCAAAATACTCGCTTTTCGAAAAACAGTCTTATAATAACTTCAAAACGTCATTATTAAAATAAAATACAACTTCGCATCCGAAACCCAACAGTTTAATCATAAAAGACGTTACAAATATGCCAGGCTTACAATACTAAAATCCAATAACCACAACAGTCATAATGACTTAAACAACATTCATTCCCCCTCCCTAGTGTTACATATCAGAGCATGACGACTCGACTCGAGAAGTGAAGCTAAAGGCCTTCACTAAGAATCACCTGCACGTTACCAACACGGGGGAAACATTCAAACAGGAAAGGGTGAGCATCATTTCAGTCTATATAATAGAAAATATGATAAGGACTAATCATAGGCTACACACTAGAATAATCAGCATCCAATACACTAAACATCCACATCTCAGTCGTCATTCACATCATTTACAATACTCAACTCATGTCGTGTAAGCTTATGAAAATGCAACCCACTCGCGGGTATATGCATGAGGTACCTTTTCACAAACGTCGCTTAGCCACTCAGGCCTCATCATCACTTAGCCACTCAGGCTTCAAAACGTCACTGATTTTATGCATATGGGCATGAGACACTATGACATGCACCATTCACAACATACAACCACACAATTACTCAGATCATAGTCAACAATGTGACCCGTCACTTACCGGTTTGCCAAATCAAGGCACAGCACCTGTCATTTCACAATTCACACACAATTAACGTCACTTAGCCTTTTAGGCCTTAACATCACTTAGCCACTCAGGCCCCAAATGTCACTTACACATAAACATCATTCAACTTCAAACATTAGCTACTGGGGGCAAAAACGTCATTTGACTAACCACCAAGGGCATCCTCGTCATTTACACATCATTATCTACAACTTTGGCCACTAGGGGCAAAACAGTCTTTTACACTTCATAAATAATAGTAATATTAGCCACTAAGGGCGAAACAGTCATTTAACTAGCCCCGAAGGCATCATCGTCAAAATCATCATCTTTGACATTATTTTGCTAAAACTGTCGTTTATACACCAAAAAGGATTTTTAAAGAGTTTCATATCATTTTTCAATGTTACTGGGACGATCACCGGGGACAGCCACTTGGGCGTCCACAAACAGCCAGAAATAACAATTTTTCCTTTTAAAAATTGGACCCATAGATGGACAACGTAAAAAGCTTCACGACACTTTTCGAATCGTTCAAAACGGACGTCTGAGTCAAAAGTTATGATAAAAATAAGTTTGGGAAAAATTAGGCAACATCCTGGGAACAGGCGCCTTAGGCGCCCAGGCAACCAGGCAACAAGTGCACAGGCGCCCAGCGCCCAGGCAACAACAACGCAACACAACACGGGCGCCTAGCGCCCAGGAGCAACAGCGCGCCATACAGCGCAACACGCAACACAGACACGGGCGCCTAGCGCCCAGGCGCGCGCACAACGCGCAACACACAACACAACACGGGCGCCTAGCGCCCAGGCGCAACAGCGCGCGCAGCACAACAAGTCACAGGCGCCCAGCGCCCAGCATAGGCGCCTAGCGCCCAGAAATCAGCAGCAACACCCAGAATTCTGTTTAACAATTCTTCAACACTAAAAATTGGTTTCTTAACAAATTTTAAAGTATAAAAACTCCATTTTTCCAGCAACTAAAAAAAAAGAACACTTTTCTCATTCAAAAACACTAAAACTCAATTTTAACAAAACTCAATTAAAACCAAACAACCCCACTAACCCCATCATGGCGCCCTAGGCGCCCAACACCCACAACCTCTTTTTGCGACGCCATTCTTCAACAAACCAAACGCATAGATCAACATTCTAATTCTCATCACATACGCATAACACCACCAATAATGAAATTCATAGATCAAACCCAAGCAATAAATCAATTCGCATAGACTCATGATATACATATATATGAAAGTTAACATCAAGAACATCAAGAACGCAAAGAACATCAAGAACGCAAAAGAACATCAAGAACGCAAAGGAACATCAAGAACGCAAAAGAACATCAAGAACGCTAAAGAACATCAAGAACGCTAAAGAACATCAAGAGCATCATGGATCTAGTAGGAACCTTAGATCTAGGACCCATCATATAATTTATTAGATAGAATGATAGAGCTCCCCTAACCTTTTCAAGAAGAAGAATTTGATGCCTAGGATGCAGTCACCTACAGATCCACAGCAACAACGGAGATCCCTTCCTCTTGATCTTCGAATCCTCTTCTCCTTCCTCTCTTGGCCGCCCCCTTGCTCTCCCTCTCTTCCTCACGCTCCTCTCTTCCTTTCTCTCTTTCTCCACTTTCGCAAATGATAGCTAGGAAACCCTAACCCCTTGTGGCTTGCTACTTCGCATATGACTTAATTCATGGGCTTGGGCTTCTCACTTAATATAATTTCTAATAATTAAAATATATCCACTTAATTAATTTAAATTCCTAAACACTTAATTAAATAATTTAATTAAATATTTAGGGTGTTACAGGAATCATATGGTTCGTCATCAACAATGGACGATAATATACAAGAACGAGTAGATAAATGCTATAGCTAAGTTTAAATCACATGGATCACAATAACTAAATATTAACAAATGAAAAGACTGAAATACCTCTGATGAAGACAGATATTACAAATCTGAAGAACGCAAATCCCGACTAACTCTTGCAGAAGATCGACTCTGACGGACCAACGGAACGGATAGAGCGAAAAAATAAAGCGTAGAAGAGTTTTTTTTCTAAAATGTGAGCGATCTCGCAAAAGTGAGTTTTTTTTCTCTGATCTCGTGAAGAATGCGTGTCTTTGAAATGAAAAAAGAGGTGCCTATTATAGGAAATTAGATTTGATCTATTTTAGGAAACTAGGTAATCGATTATGTTGGAAATAACTTGGGAGATGTAATCGATTATTGGCTCATTGATTTTTGAGTGGATAATCGATTATGTGTGAAGGAAAAACAAGTGTATAATCGATTATCAACCTTCCTAAAAAGGTGGTAATCGATTATATGCTTAGTTACAAGAAGGGGGTAATCGATTTATTTGATAAATATGGAAACTTCCATTTGCCTCATAATCGATTATGTGTGATGTGCAAATGAGGGCTAATCGATTATTTGCTTCCTAAATGATTAGGATAATCGATTTATTGTTGTAAATAAGGAAACAATCGATTATTTGCTTTAGTAAAGATAGGAGAGTAATCGATTATGTGCTCTGAAAACATTCAGGCACATAATCTATTACCATAATCCATTATCTTTGTAAAAATATAGGATTTTAATTTCAAGCCCTCAACCAAAATATTTTTAGAAATATTTTTCAAAACTATTTTGATGCACCATGCATGTTTTGAAACACTCATCTCTCAGCTACTAAAAGTCATAGACCTTCAGTGATAAATGACCAAAATGCCCTTTTTGACCCTAAAAAAAAAACCCTAATTTCCCAAAAAGTGCATTCTAACCCTAAAAATGATTTCAAAAACTTTGGAATGGTTTCTAGGACCCAAAATGCAATGCATAATTTATTTTTGTGTGGAAAATTAGGGTTTGGACCTAAGCCGGACAAAATTGGGGTATGACAACAGTATATCAAAAATCATCATCAACCTAATGCAGTAGCAAGACAACTGAATCGGTAAGACACAAGATCATAAGCAGGCAAGCATTCTCAAGTTATCTCTTTTTCACACATCTCACCAGTGTTTATCTCTTTGAGGTGTTTAGGGTATTCACTCCATTCACAGTACCTGCATCATCGTTTCATAGGCTTGAACAAGTACTATACAAATCAATACACAAGAAATACACACACACTTTTTGAGGACTTTCAAAGGTTGTAATGGGGCTTAGGTGAGGGTGGATAAAATTTGGATAAGTAGGTTAAAACTCGGAGTTAGGCCTACCTCTCTCCTTGTCAATTTCAGCAATCTTGCTCACTTACCCATTTTCCCCAAAGCATTCCACAAGAGAAGGAATTATTTACTTATTTATTTATATATAATTTTTTTTTGAAATATATATATGTATATATATATATATATATACACTAGTGCAAAAAAGGGATTTAAAGTCAGGCGAAAAGGGGATTTAAAGTCAGGCGCCTGCTTGACTTTTATTAAGTCGACTTTGTATGTCAGGAGTTTTAAAGTCAAGCGATAGCCTGACTTCGTAAGTCTGATTTAAAGTCAAGCATTTATTTCGCCTGACTTTGTAAGTCAGTTTTAAAGTCAAGCATTTATTTCGCCTGACTTCGTAAGTCTGATTTAAAGTCAAGCATTTATTATAGCCTGGCTTCATAAGTATGATTTAAAGTCAAGCATTTATTATAGCCTGACTTCGTAAGTATGATTTAAAGTCAATCATTTATTATGGTCTGACTTCGTAAGTCTGTTTTAAAGTCAAGCATCTATGGCCTGACTTCGTAAGTCTGTTTTAAAGTCAAGCCTGAGCCTGACTTTAAATCTATACTTAAGTCAGGCATTATTGCGCCTGACTTTAAAAGTTTTTTTTTTTTTTTTCAAATTTTGGTTTAATCTCCCTACATATACACCCAAAACACACACCCAAAAACTGCATTAAATTCATAAGCAAGTTCAGAAGAACCCAATAATTGCATTACATAATAATATTGAGCCAATGCCACAAAAATACACAATATTTTGAACAAAGTAGCAATCTAACATTATTACTTCAAATTAGTTACATTATTCTTAACAGTACTTGAAATCAAACATTAAGGGAAATAACCAACAACAAACCTAGCATAGATCCAACAAACAAGGCCTTAAAACAAGAGTACAAACAACATCTAAAGAAACAACTTGGGCAAATGAAAAGCCACAAGGCACAAGTAGTATTGCAAACAAATGAAAAGGCACAAGAGTGATTGTGATGATGAGATTCAAAGGTTGGTTTGTTCATGGTTTCCAGAGAATGGTTGTCTCTGCAATCATGGAAGTGACAACATATGGATCCATGTTAGATGCTGGCCTCCTATCCTCAAAATATCCTTTCCCTGCTTTCTCAGTATCTCTTCCTACCCTAACAGAAGCACCACGGTTTGCAACACTGCATCCACAAACAATAACCCTGCATCCACAAACAATGATACAAACTAAGGAACACAAATAAAGTAGTACGTAATATTTATTGACATATGATTCAATATAAAGTTTGACAATTTACTCACAGGAAGAGCTTTTTCCCAACCAGCAGGTAATTCACCAGTAATTATAGACTTTAGCTCCGCAGCTTCCTCTGCGTATTTCTTCTCATATTCAGCAAACTTAGAATTCCATTCAGCTTCAAGGGCGGCGCCCTCATGGGTATGGCGACTCCAATGCCTGAATAATGTGAATTAAATTTTACTCAAAATCAGGAAAATTTTAGGAGACTAACAGTAAAAGGAAATAAAGATATAACTAACTTTGCATTCATACTTTTTAACATCTTCTGGCACATGGAAAGGCTCGAATGGCCATCCAAGATTCTTCCTTGTAGCGTCAACTTCTTTAGCACCCAATGCGGCTCCATGAACACTGTAGGAATTAACCTTATTTGGAGAACCAAATCCAATGGTAGTGGTTACCTGTGAAATAACAACCGAAATTAATGAAATACAATATGATCAATATCAAAGGCGAATAAAACCATAGGAGCACTTCAATTACTTCTATTTTGTCAAATCATTATTAGTGTCTATGTGCTCCTGTCTGTGTTGTGTCAAGTATCCATATCGGTGCTTCATAAACAGAATTAGAGAAGAAGCAAAAAAGGGTCATCATCATAGTGAGACAAACTATTATTATTATTATTATGTTATGAGAACTACCTGTGGTGAGAACTTCCTATTATATTATTTTTTTTTTTGGTGAGAACTTCCTATTATATTATTCAAAAGACAGTAAATTCAGCTAAATCAGTGAAAGTAGAATAGATCCCATACATTGAGTAAGAGCTAGAAATCAGCAATACAGACAGAAACACCGATAATAATATGAAACATCTTCAATGTGAATTGTTAGTGCTACATAGAGTAAGAAAAAGTTAGAAGAGTGAGCATACCTTGACACTATCATAGCCTGCAAGGTGAAGGAGAGCATATTGAAGCATACATCCATAAGCATAAAGACATGCTTTGTAATGTGCCTCAACAATCTCACGCCCATAAGCCTTGTCAGCACCAACACCACAATAGTATGGTCCCTAACCAAAACAAAATGAACCTCACTTCTTCCATAAAGGACCGCCCAGTTTGACAGCTGCATCTATCAACCAAAATATAGCTCAAAACAGAATAAGGACAGGGCCATTAATCAACTTTCAAATAAAAGTGAATTTGACTACAACAAAAGAAACAACTTCATCTACCAAATATACATTCATTTTGTTTCAAGTATCATCAACATGCGTGATATTACAATACTTTCAAGCCTGTCCCAACGCCTTCCTGATGTCATTCTGTAAAGGAAATAATGAAACAACTTATGAGTCAATAATTTCAAGTTTTAGGAATAGTATATGCATACACCTAAAGCCTCTAGTTATGCACGCAAACACACACACACACACACACGAGAAATTATTGCATACACCTAAAGATTCAAATTGTGGACCCTATAATTATTTAAGGTTGATATGTCTCAGATTCAAATTGAATGAGAATAATATTACATAGCACTCAAGAGAGAGAAATAGAGAGGGAGATAATAGTAATACTTCAATGGCAAATGGTGGTGTAACACCCCGTTAATTTCTAACTTAGTCATAATCGGTCTCATAAATACCACATCGGGCCATCACATAAGCAAAGACATGAACATAACATAAAACTACTTCGATCGCACTTGATTTCATGATACTAATATGTTTCCATCCTTGGGAAACCTTGAGGAGTGGATTAGAAGGGACTTAGGACCAATCGAAATGACTTAGGGCATAGTTTAAAATTGGGTACCAGCAAGACACACACGATCCGTGCGCCTTGACGCACGATCCGTGCTTGGTTTTCAGAAAATCCACCACGAGTACCAGAACCTCACGCACGACCCGTGCCCAGGGGCACACGGTCCGTGTGTGGCCATCAGTATTTCAGAAAAACCAGTTTTCGCACTCTCTTGTCCATTCCGATCGTTCCCGTATCCATTCCGATTCACATCCGAACTTAATAATACATCACAACAGTCATGGAAACCAATCAATCATCACATAGCAATCAACAATCAAACTTAACTAATCACATAATTTGCCGTTTCGTCCATGTTTTCATAAAACGGTTCAATACCGGTTTTCATAAAATGTGAGACCAAAACTCAGAGCATAACACACATGACCATAACATCCTAGTGAGTATAGAACTCACCTATTTGCCGAGACTTCAAGAATTCGACCGTTCCCGAGAACCACGAACTCTCCTAGGACTCGTTCACAACACCAACTCACGAACTTTCTTCGGAATCGCTCCAAAACACTCCCCACCGAAACCCAGCCACTGAGATGACTTCTAATGTTGTTCAAACACGTGACCCGGGTGCTGAAATTCGTTCCACAGCTATCTAATTCGACATGCACCAGTTTGGGTTTCAGTTTTGGCTAGGTGAAGCTTTGATGGTCAACAATGGTGATCTCAAGGGAAAGGAGGGGATGATTTCGAGCTTAGCATCAATGGAAAGGAAATAGGGAGCTGATTCAGAATATGTTGATAGATGAAGCATGCATGATGGTTTGAAGAAACTCTCACCTCTTCCCTTCCTCTCCCATTCGCACCCTCTCTCTTTCTCTCCCCTTGGTTCTTGTTTTTTCTGAAAAATGAAAAATGAAGTGTGTGTGTTTTTGTTCTAGCTGACTGAGTTTTTAAAGGGATAAGGTAAAAAGACCACATTGCCCCTCACTTACACATTTCATTCCTAATAACTCCTCTTAACCCTAATCACCCTAACTTAACATAATTAAATTCTCAATCACACACAATTTCATACTTAATAAATCAACAAGTCATTTTCAATTTAAATAATTTCAATCAACTAAATAAATTACTAATAAATAATATTACTCCAATATAATTAAATAGAAAATAGGGGATGTTACAGGTGGGGTGGTTCTACTATATCACCGGAGCACACGCCCTTCCTTGTCAACCAAAAACTTGGTGAAATTCTACTTTATCCTAGACCCCAGAAATCCAAATTTCTTTGCTTTTAGGAATTTGTAGACAGGTGCCGCATCAGGTCCATTGACGCGTATCTGCAACAAAAAAACAATGAATCGAATATATATGGTTAGCAAGTGCTAAACAGATTAAAGATTAATGGAATGTATTGTCATATCTAGAAACATAGTAGAGAGAATAAACATTCAGATACATGATACATTATACAGTAACATAGTTGGGCTTATCTTATGTAAGCCAAGGTATCTGACCTTGTCAATATTCATAATTTAATGAGACAACCAGTTTTCCCAAGTTCAATTTCCAATATGATTGGCAGTTTTTAGAATATGTAAACCTTGAAAATAGCAAGCTCAAAAATCTACAAGTCAACTTGTAGGGTTCGAGAACTATAAAGTAAGGCAAAAACCAACTCAGAAGTAAAATAATTAGTTCAAAGTTTAATAGAAATTGATGCTCTTATAGCTTCTCTCTTTTTCTTTGTTGGTAGAAAGGACACAAGGAGGTTCATCCCATGACCTATGGAATACTTTCCAAGCCCCTCATCACTAGGCACTAATTCATTCTTAGATGTTTTCAGTTTTCACAGCTGCAATCATGAACCTAAAACATATCTTAAATTAAATGAGTTAAGCATTTTCATGTTGTCATTTAGTGCATATTAAAAAGTATCTCTCACCAATGGAGGTTCTATGTTTTACAGAGAATTACTTGGACCAGTCATCACTATAATTCAATAAGGGGAAAACTCAGTATAGAGAGAGTCATAGGAAAATAATAACTAGGGTCTGACCTACAAACAAAGACAAAATCATTTTCGAAACAGTTTTGTGTGTTGCAAGGTAAGCAGGTGTGATCAGTGTAGCAATCCTTTTAGAAAAATACTACCAAAACACTCTTTAAAACTCTATTTTCAACACTAACTCTATTATTTGGTGAAATCCCATGCTGGCTTCATTAAAGGATACAGGGCCCAGGTTTAGAAGGACTCACATGATATTTGACACAATAATAGAAAGTGTTGAAAAGAGAGTGTCAAAGAGTGTCTCGCTAGCGTATGTCAACTTTTTCTGCTTGTCTAGGTGTAATGCAAAAATATGATTTTAGAAAAGGAGAAAGAATAGAAGAGAAACAAATCAGAGTTTGGAAAAATTACATAAACAGACAGAAAACCCCTTTATAAAGACATTCTTGCATATTTTAATAGAAAAATCTGTAAGCTTCATTTATCATCAACAAGACTTCAAGTTCTACATAATTCTCCTTAAAAAGACAGAAAACCCCTTTATAAAGTACATGGCGTCCTTTATAGATAGAGTGAATGTATAATATAATTACCCCATTGGAAGGACTCTTTCCCAGTGTTCTTCACCTGATCAAGAAACAAGCAAAAGACAACAATTAATAACAACAAAACCACAGAACATATAATTTGGCAGATTAGAGAGGGGTTATATACTATGTAGCACGTCTTCAGGTTGAAGACGTGAGTCACAGACACTTCAATTACGTGTATTTTTCATAGGTTATATATACCTATGAACTTACCATGGCTTCAATGGATTTATTGCTGGTCTCTCCTGCATGTGCAAAACAAAAAGAAAACCAAATGTTACTATTTTTCCTCAACAGCAGAGTTCTAAGAACACTCATTTTCAAGATCCATATTTAATTTAATTTGAAGACTAGAATGATTTCAAGATCTGTAAATGGAGGGATGTACCTACATCAACATTATGGATTAATTTTCCACCCTATCAGTACCTACATTCTCAGTACCTACATCATGGACAGTTAATAACTATGGATTAATTCTCCACCCTATCATCATCATCATCATCATCATCATCATCATCATCATCATCATCATCATCATCATCATCATCATCATCAACTATATGGATTAGTTTTCCAAAATGAAAAATTGAATCATTATCATTATTAATTTACATTAAAGAATAGTAGTGTACAAAAACAAATTGGCAAACACACGACAGACAGACATAAAAGAAAAACATCATTTGGTTTAATTCAAATATCTAAGTGATCTAACTAATTAACAAAATCTATATATCTGCATTTGGTTTAATTCACATGTACCAGCATGTGTCAAATGATTAGAATGAGTAAGAGGGAGAGTTAGTAGGATTACATAGAGGAGCCAGATCTTGAGAAATCTGACGTCGTCTCGGTAGCGGTCACTGTCCTTGAATTTTTTGATGCAATCTGAGTAACTTACTGAAATTGGGACCAGAACCGTTGGAATTCTCTAGGGTTTTCCTGATTGACCCGTATTCACAATAATGCCGAAAATTCATGAGATTGTGAAACTTTGTGTGAGTGTGTGAGGGGTGAGAGAGATAGTAGTACAGGTTAGAAATGAGAAGATTTACATGAGAGTTTGGTTCATGGAGAATGCATGTGATCTAAAAGAAATAAAGTGAAATTGGTATTTGTTAAATTCAAACATACCCCCCTTCATTATCACCTGGGTAACTTGTATTAGGCCCTGAAGAACGGGTACTGAAATTTACATACGAACATCCTAACAAGTGGAAACAGAAATTAGGAAGGAAGATTATTATACATTTCCAGTTTTATTGCTCTCTAGTTTAATAGAAGTAGGCAAAAGTAATAGAACGATATTGCATGATGGGGCATTAGGCAGACATGTACTCACTGTTATTCTCTTTGTATTGATCTTCCTCATTTTGTCTTCGAGCTTGCTGTCCAAGTCTATACTTCTGCAAGTTAATAGAAATGCCATATTATGCCTCCAAATGACAATGAACTGAAGGTGTGGCTCTATCATTATAGTCGTTGCATATATATGTCTCAAATCAAAAACTTTCTGGAGTATGTCTTCTAGTTGTATTAGCAATTAGCAATTTTTGAGATTAAAGTGATTAAGGAAAGAGACCTCTAAGGACCAAATTAGCTAAAGAAAGATACATTATTAAAGTATGGGGAGGATGTTTTTGTAATTTTGATACCCTAAGAAATAAAAAACAGAAGAGGCGGCAGGCACATGATGAGTGTGTATGATCCTATTATTAGAATCCAACCTGAACTTACAGATCCAGCAAAACACATATTATTAGAATCCAACCCACCACCCATATACATTCCCTGCAATTTTGTTGCCTCAGATATTAGCAAGGAAAACGAAGGACAATACCGACAACATATAATGATCCAAAAGAGAAACTACACAAGTAATATACCTGCTGTCTTGCTTGTTCAAGCTCTTGCTCCAACTGCATCAACTTCAAACGTCCGAAACGACTTGAACATCAGTATATCGAAACACTAATTACACGTCCAACATATCTATCAATGTATGAACATTCATACCTTTTTCCGCAGACGGCTCTTACGTGCAGCCTCTCGATTTTGTGCAAGGCGCCTTTGTATCTGCATTCAAGAATTCCCAAATAGATAAGGTACAGTTCAAATTAACAAAATACTACCAAGAAACGACCATTTTTCTTACCATATCATTAGATTTATTAGCTTCTTGGTCATACTTGTTAGATGTTCCTAGTATACCTTGAGAAGCATCCTCTGACTAGGCATTAAACATCATGAATTGAAATTGTTAAGTAAACAGAATAGACATTCTAATTTACCAATAAAATCCAACACAAATTTTGTAAACTTTTACCTGACTATCAAACTTCAAATCTGCCTCATCAATTAAAGGCAAAGATGCACTTAAATTTCCATTACTTTTGAAGGTTTCCCCCCACATACTAATCTGGTGAATAGGATCATACACAGTCATCCTTCTAGAAGAAATAAATTGACTACACAACAGCTATGTTTGGGTTGATAAGAATAGCTGAAATGTACAAAAATGGAAAGGAATGACTCTACAAAGGAATGACTCTACGTTTGGTTATTTGAATTGTTTAAAATGGGATGAAATTGAATGAAAGTAGATGAAATTTCTCCCAATACTCCTGTAATTTTAACCATCCATGACATTATACTGGCTGTTCCATCCCAAAAAAACATATAAACAATGGAATCATATCTTTATTTATTCCACTCTATTTCATTCCATTTTCCTCTCCATTCTCCTGAGACTGAGAATCAGAAATTTCCACTTCGACCGAACAAACAGAGCCATGCACCGACACCTGAAAAGAAGCGTAATTTCCAGCAGCTGCGACAGCAACCTCAACAGCAGCCTTCATCTCAGGAGTGGTAGTGAAGTACTCGGATGACATAATCTTATTTAACTTTTCCCTCAAATCAGCATCTACAAAAACCACAAACTAAAAAAAAACTCAAAATCACTCAACATAACGCAATAAAGACGCAAAAATTAAAATTAAAGCAAGATAAAATATCCAAAAAACAAAACCTTACATCGGTGTCCAAATCCTTCTCTCCAAGAAGATCGGTAGCGCGTTCTTATGCGAGAACCTAGAATCAGCAGGTCGCGAGATCAACAAGCCACGCAAAGCGGAGATCGAGTCCAAATCCTTCTCTCCAAGCAGATCGGTAGCATCATCGGTGACATAATCATAGGTCAAGCAACATCCCCTCTCGTGCGTCCTAGTCAGCATCGTGGAGGTGAAGTCGTTCAGCATCGTGGAGGTTAATTGTTGCATCTGAGTTTGAGATCATGAAACCCTAGCAGAGCTAGGTGAAGAAGACGAAGAGAAGAACGCGCAAGGAAAACCAGAGAGAGAAAGAAGAAACAGTGAAGGGAGTGAGCGTGAGGAAGGGATGATGGTGAGGGAGTGAGCGTGAGGAAGGGTGACGGTGAGGGAGTGAGCGTGTGGAAGAAGAGGAAAGGGTGAGCGTGAATGGAGTGAACGTGAATTCGCTTGACTGTGAGAGAGTGAGGAAATATATTTTAGGACTTTAGAAGTCAGGCGTGTATTCGCTTGACTTTAAAACTTTATCTCTTAATTACAAGTTTGCCACTGTGTCTACTTATGTAGTCACGCATCTGAGAGCATGACTTTAAAAGTCTAATTTTTTTTTCCTATTTTTAACTTTAGAAGTCAGGCGTGTATTCGCTTGACTTTAAAACTCGCGAGCTTTGTCTCTTAATTACAAGTTTGCCACCGCGTCAACATATAAAGTCAGGCATCTGAGCGCCTGACTAAATGTCTAATTCTTTTCCTGATTTTGCACTAGTGATATATATATATATATATATATATTTTCTTTTTATTTCTTTTCTTTGTATGTTCCTTTCTCTTGTATACCACCCCAAACTTAGAATGTTGCTATTCCATGAGCAACCCCAAACTTAGACTTTTTCCCACTCACATACATTTGTGTACCTAACTCCAAGTTAAGAAGCAACTAGGCATATGATTTGCAGAAAAATAAAAAAAAAACAACAATTAGGCTCAGAGGGGCTAACAAAGGATAAACAATAATTTGGTGGCTTGAATGGCTCAGGGGTTCCAAAAAATTTGCCTCAGTGTGTATGTAAATCACATGCAAGATTGCTAAGTACAAGTTCAAGTTCTGCAAACTAATGCAAGCAAGGAATACACACAAGCATGATATAAGTGTTTGGGCTCACCTCACGGTTGGGATTTTAAGAGATGGAACTCGAGAGGGCTTGCCCACAAATGATTTCGATTTTCCTCAACTTTTGTCTTGACCACTGGCAATACCTGATGATAAAATTTGACACACTAGTAATCACAAGGTAAAATGTAAAACATGTTAAGCTAAATACCACAAATCATCATAATTGAAGCTGCTTCCAAAAAAAAAGTTCAAGGAAGTGGTGCCTCAATATCACAGAATAAGTTGTCAATAGAGTACAGACCAAAATGCAAATTATAGTAAAAAAAAGGGAAAGTAAGACTAAAAGTGCAAGATAAAAATGTCTGAAAATAGCAGTAAAAGATAAATGAGGCTCCTGCTCATGGAAAGGAAATGTGCTCCTCAATGTACTCGTCCCCTGAAAGTAGGGGGTCCTGGGGGTCTGGCTGCTGCTCTGCCTGAGGTGCTGATGAAGATGGTCCTGCCGCTCTGTTCTCGGCCATGTACTCCTGTGCGGCCTGATGAACTCTAGCTGATGCAAGGTAAGAAGTGTCGATGCCCTGCTGCTGTAATAGCATCGACGTCCCGCACCAGTTGGCCATATGGAGGTCATACTAGAAGGAAGGGTCGCTGCCAAACAGCTGACGGTATGATGGGCCTGCTGGCTGCTGCTGTGATGAAGATGATGGCTGTGGTGGTGGTACTGCCCCGTACAATGGTCCCTCAGGTTGCTTCATGATCCAGGCTGCTGTGATGGGCTACCTGGGGTCGATCAGCAAATCATCAGAATACTCGGGGCAGCCCTGCTGCTTGCAGAGAGCATGGATCAATGAGGCGTGCCCCAACCTCGCCCTAGATCACTTAACAATATCAGCAATACTCATGGAGATGAGTCTCCCTACATTCACCTGCTGCACTCTCATGATAGTCCGAATCCTAACAGCTGCTTTAACCTTGACATCAGAAGAATTGAAACATGACACTATAGATTGATTGAAAAAGGAGTTACAAGCCTTGGGAATAGGCTTGAGTGCCATGTTGTTGAAGTGCTTGGAAAAGCTTTGCAATCCTGGTGCATATTTGTCCCACTGGGCACCCTGGCGGCACATGTAACGCCCCAAAAATAATAGATTAATTTATTTAATTAATTAAATGAAATTGAGTGGTGGAAATAATAATATAATTATTATTTATTACTTAATAAAATAATTATAGGTGTTATTATATGTGAGCCTTAGTTGGGTTGGAAATAATTATTTAATTTGGAGGGAGTGGTGATGGTAATTCCGGATGTTAGGATCGGCCCAAGCCCAAGCCCATTGACTTAGGCCTAGGCGAATTAGTAAGGGTTGGAGACAAGTGTCTCATTTGTGCAAAAGAAAGAAAAGAATTCGAAGAGAGGAGAGAAGAGAAGAGAAAAAGAAACGTAAAAAGAGAGGAGAAGTGAGAAGAGAAGTCGCAACTTGCAAGAGGAAAGGGAGAGGAGCTTCGCGAATCACTCAAGGAGGAAGAGAAGGCTTGTTGGTGTCTTGCAATTCCTTGGAGCTTGCTTGGTGGTCTCGAATTCTAAGAGGTTAGGGGGTCCTCTTTTTATCTTTAATAGCTTATGTGATGAGTAATGCCTAGGGTTAGGTCCTAGGGTGATTTCTATGAATGATTGGTATATTGTGATGTTGTGCTATGCTGAATTTTTAATTGTGCAAATGGATGTTTGATTGGTGTTGAAATTGTACACAATAGGAATGATGCATGCCCATTGTTTGGTGTTATGATTGAATGAATTTTTGGTGGTAAATGTGATGGTTAGTCTTATATTGATAAATTAAGGTTGGAGATTTAATTTGGGAATTTTTGGTGGTGTGGAACTCGAAATTGGTTGGCTCCTTAGGCTCCTAGGCGTGTGTGTGTGTTGCTGGAAATTCTGTCTAAGACTGTGTCTAGCTCCTGGGAACCAGGCGCCCATGTGTTGTGTCTGTGTTGCTTGTGTCTGGTTCTGTGTCTAGACACTGGGCGCCGGGTTCCCTTGTCTGCGCCACTGTGTTGCAGAATTTTGTTGCTCGTGTCTAGGCACCATGGGAACCGAGGGTCCCGGAGATTGGATGCTCGGTTTGCTTTCAAATTTGGTATGGGAGTTCCTGGACACAAAAAGAGTCAGTTTCAAGTGTTGGGTCAAAATTTGGCCGTGTTCCTTGTGTCATGGGCGCCAAGGGCCCCAATGTTCTGGTGATTGTTTTGCAAATTTTGGTTTCTGGTTTTCATATTCAAGTAAAATAGCTCGTGCAAAATGATTTTGGTCACCAAAATAGTTGTGTTCCGTGTTTTCACTAGGTGCCTAGTGCATGGGCGCCATGTGCTCTGCGCCAGTTTTGGGTGTTCCTGCGCTAGTTCTGTGTCTGGGCGCTAGGCGCCCTGTGCCTGTTGTTCCCTGTGTCTGTCTCACTGTGTTGCCAGTTTTGGCGCTAGGCGCCTTGGCCATGGGCGCCAAGGGCGCCACTGTTGTGTTGCTTATTTTCTCAAAATTCTTTTTGGGTTCTCATACATTGAATAAATGGCTCGTGTAAAATAATTTTTGGAGTCATAGGAGTTGTGGTCTGTCCTGGCCTTAGGCGCCTAGTCCATGGGCGCCAATGATGTGTGTCAGATTTTGCCAAAATTTTTGTTGGGTTCCCATATTCTGAGTATTTGGCTCGTGCAAAATTAATTTCGAAGCAAAATGAGTTTTCTTGCGTGTTGGCCTTAGGCGCCTAGTGCCTGGGCGCCGTGTTCCCCTGCGCCAGTTTCTGCGCCAGTGTTGCTGTTCCTGGGCGCCCAGCGCCTGGGCGCCAGTTTCAGAATGTCTAAGTATTTTTCCGATTTTGTTTCAATCATAACTTTTGACTCGGTTATCCAAATTTGACGGTTCAAAATGCGTTTCGAAGCTAATTTCAGTGCCTATCTAAATGTTCTGGTTTTGTGCAAAAATGAATTATTTTACTGGTGTTTCTGGGCTGAAGTGTTCAAGTGTCTAAATGGCAATTTTTACTCACGTTCCCTATGCTGTGTCGAATCCTAAATTGGCCTAATTGAAATTGGTGTTGGTGTGAGTGGTGGGTTGAGTTGGTGAGTGTATTACGGTGTGATTGGTGAGCAGAGGCTTCGGC
This sequence comes from Astragalus membranaceus, assembly GCA_039519185.1. Classification (NCBI taxonomy): domain Eukaryota; kingdom Viridiplantae; phylum Streptophyta; class Magnoliopsida; order Fabales; family Fabaceae; genus Astragalus; species Astragalus membranaceus. The sequence goes on from CM076849.1 coordinate 57,565,735, forward strand.
CTAATTTTAATTGGTGAGCTGATTAATACAATGGTGAGAATATGAATAAAATGGTGAGTTGAGAAATTGGTGAATTGATGAATTGTGTGGTGTGTTGTGGTGCATTTCCATAGCATCTCATGAGACATGTGCATTATTGGTGAGCAGAGGCTTCGGCCTAATTTTATTTGGTGAGCAGAGGCTTCGGCCTAATTTTATTTGGTGAGCAGAGGCTTCGGCCTAATTTTATTTGGTGAGCAGAGGCTACGGCCTATTTGTATTTGGTGACGGATCCGACATGCATGTGCCCGTGGAGTTTGGGTTGCATTTCATGCATAATCATATATGGTGTAGTGTTGTTTGGAAATGTAATTTTGATGTGGTTGTTGCCATTGTTGTGAATCGGTGTGCTTAGTTACCTTTTCCTATGCAGTGCTTATTTCCATATGTTATTAATTATGAAAAGAGACTCACCCTACTGCTTTTATGTTGCTTCTTATGTCGGCAACGTGCAGGTAATAACGAGTGAAGGTTACCCTTATGCCTTCGTCTGGTAGAATGTGTCATGCTCTGATACGTAGCACCGGGGGGGCGTCTTATGCTTAAGTGTTATTGTCTTTATACCGTTAGACTATTTTTGGTGATGTATTAGTTTGTTTTCGAACTTAATTGTTATTCCGCTGCTGGTAGTGACTGTATTTAGTTGATGTGAACTAAACGGTTCTTTTTGTTAGGGTGCTATGTATCTTGTGGTTTTTAATCGAACTATGAAAAAAATTGGAGTTGTTGAGTTAATGGAGTAGGTGTAGCACTCGCTTAAATTGTTTTGAAAAAAAAAAAAGAAACTCTGATTTTATTAAATAGTAAGGTTATTAGAAAATGGGTGTTACATTAGTGGTATCAGAGCAATGGTTGGTCCGTCCGGCCAAGTCGTCGAGTCGTTGTGTCGGTGTACGACCAACTGTTGTCTTTTAAGTGCTGACCAATATTTGTGTTGCAGGAAAGCCAAGAGTTGCTAATGGTAAGTGAACTAGTGGGGGAGAGGCCCCTGCTGGTACTGTGTGTTGTATTGCATTTCCGTGTGTGAACTTTGTGTCCCTGTTGTTGGTTGCTGTTCTTTAGCCTTCTTGTGGAACGAATTCTGATTTCGTTTGTGTGGTTTTCAATAACTTACCTTGTTGTTTAATATTTACATGTGTTTCGACTGGTTTAAATTTGTTTCGGCACTAGGTTTTAGAATGATTTATATGAATGAATTGTTTTGCAATTTCCATGCTACTTGGGGTTTGATATTGTACGCTTGGGTTTTATGAAAATTTTTGGTCGTTACTTCTTGAATCGTGTTATGTGGTTTTGAGATCTGAAAAAATAAAATGATTTCTGAAATTGTTTTTGAAATGTCTAATGGGCGATTTTTACGGTTGGATACTAAAATTAGTAATGAAATCTATTTTTAATGAATGAACGTGGGTGTTGATCAAAGGAAATAAATTATTTTGACTTAGGGTTTTAAATGAGGAAGTATGGAGGTGAAGTTTTGGTTGGATTGGAGAATAATTTTTCTAGTTGGTTTTATTTGGAAAAGAGTAATAATTTGTTGTTGTGTCGATTTTAAAAACCTTGTCAAAAATGATTTGATGGCGATTTTGAAAACTAGTATTGGGTTTATTTGGGAGCAAAAATGTATTAGTATGTATGAAACCTTGTGTGCTCTATGATGTTTAAATTGGTTAAGAAATATTGGCGTGCTCTATGTATTGTTTGATTTATGTGGAATATGTATTGCTCGTAATTTACATAGTGAGTGTGTTGAAGTGATTGATGTATTTTAATTGGTTGGTGTATGATTATTGGGAAGCTTAAACTATGCTTGAATGCTTAATTTGTTGCTAAGCTCACCGTGTAGGCACTTTCTGAGTAGGTTTGACTTTCGACTAAACTGGGACTGTTTTACTGGTTGATAAATCATATAACTTACAATTTTAGAAACTAAACTGAACGCTTGTCATTTTGGCTTTGGTTTGGTCGCATTTGGAGTAGTATAGCTCCAGTTATGGGCTTCGCAAGTTAGGATAAAATTCTGGGGACCGTCTGGACATAGAGTCAGTGTTTTGATTGTGGTGTTTTCAAATGAACTCCTTTTCGAATGAATCCAGTTTCTTTGAAAACTAGACAAAATTATTTACTGTTTAGGCTGAAGTTTCGTGTTATTTGGGTTTGTTTTTGGCATTGTAGAAGAGTCACAACTTTGGACACAGTCGCTGCCCCATTTTCTGGACCAGCTGCCTTGTTTGTGAAAACTGTGCTATTCGACTCATCATTTTGAAATTCTAAAAATATAGCCAGAAACTAGACTCCGTAAGTTTTCCGTAGAGGGGTTGTTTGCTAAATTCCGATGTCGTTTGATAGGGTAAATAAATTGTTGAAGTTTATGTGTGAGTGCTGGAATTTCCTGCGTTGCTTGGTTTATGCTGTCATTGTAACGGAAAAATGTTTTTGCAATATCTTTTGACCTAGGAGTCCGATTTGAGTAAACTAAAATGTTTCGGAAAGCTTATTCAGAGGCCTAACTGAATATTCTAATTTCAAGGCAAAATTGATTGTTTCTGGTGTCGTTGATTTTTAGGCGTGTCGGTCGAATTAAATTATTGTTGTGTTGTTGGTGGTTTAGTGCCCCAAGTCGTTGTTGCAGTGTCGGCGCCTTGGTGCCCGAAGTTGCTGATGTGTTATTGATTATAGGATTGTTGGTCCCGGAGTCTTGTCTCCAAGTTGTTGTCATGGGAGGGTTGGTCCCGGAGTTGTATCCGCATTGTTGCTTTGTTGTTGCTTGTGGTTGCCTCGTTAATAATGTTGAGGTTTAGGTGTTGTCTTGGGTACCGCCGAATGGCCCAAGTTATATTGTTGTTGATTTGTTGTTGTGGGCCGATGGCCATTATTGATTAGTACGGCGCTACTATGCCCCCATGCGTTGTTGTTGTTGATGATGTTGCTTTGCTGATGGTTTGTCGTTGTTGATGTCGCCTGAATGGCAAAGTTGTTTGTTGATGTTGCTGTCGTGTTGTTAAATTATGTGGCTTGTTGTACAGCTGTGATGCACTCTGTGAATTTCGTTGTGATGCTGTGATTATTGATGTATTTCGTTATCCTTAAGGGTAGATGAGTGAGGTAGAATGCGAGCTAGTTTATCAGAGTGGCGCAGCGGAGTAGAGAGTGAGCCTGATTATTACTGCTTGAAGTTACCTGGCTGAACAAGTAGGAGGGACGGCCGCCCAAGCACTTTCCGCCGGTAATCAAAGCAATAGTAATCAGCGTGATAGGTAGCACTAGTTGTCTAGATGGCTGTAGTTGGTAGTGGAGGAGTGTTGGCTTTAGCAGGAGAAAATTTCGAGGACGAAATTCCTTTAAGTGGGGGAGAGTTGTAACGCCCCAAAAATAATAGATTAATTTATTTAATTAATTAAATGAAATTGAGTGGTGGAAATAATAATATAATTATTATTTATTACTTAATAAAATAATTATAGGTGTTATTATATGTGAGCCTTAGTTGGGTTGGAAATAATTATTTAATTTGGAGGGAGTGGTGATGGTAATTCCGGATGTTAGGATCGGCCCAAGCCCAAGCCCATTGACTTAGGCCTAGGCGAATTAGTAAGGGTTGGAGACAAGTGTCTCATTTGTGCAAAAGAAAGAAAAGAATTCGAAGAGAGGAGAGAAGAGAAGAGAAAAAGAAACGTAAAAAGAGAGGAGAAGTGAGAAGAGAAGTCGCAACTTGCAAGAGGAAAGGGAGAGGAGCTTCGCGAATCACTCAAGGAGGAAGAGAAGGCTTGTTGGTGTCTTGCAATTCCTTGGAGCTTGCTTGGTGGTCTCGAATTCTAAGAGGTTAGGGGGTCCTCTTTTTATCTTTAATAGCTTATGTGATGAGTAATGCCTAGGGTTAGGTCCTAGGGTGATTTCTATGAATGATTGGTATATTGTGATGTTGTGCTATGCTGAATTTTTAATTGTGCAAATGGATGTTTGATTGGTGTTGAAATTGTACACAATAGGAATGATGCATGCCCATTGTTTGGTGTTATGATTGAATGAATTTTTGGTGGTAAATGTGATGGTTAGTCTTATATTGATAAATTAAGGTTGGAGATTTAATTTGGGAATTTTTGGTGGTGTGGAACTCGAAATTGGTTGGCTCCTTAGGCTCCTAGGCGTGTGTGTGTGTTGCTGGAAATTCTGTCTAAGACTGTGTCTAGCTCCTGGGAACCAGGCGCCCATGTGTTGTGTCTGTGTTGCTTGTGTCTGGTTCTGTGTCTAGACACTGGGCGCCGGGTTCCCTTGTCTGCGCCACTGTGTTGCAGAATTTTGTTGCTCGTGTCTAGGCACCATGGGAACCGAGGGTCCCGGAGATTGGATGCTCGGTTTGCTTTCAAATTTGGTATGGGAGTTCCTGGACACAAAAAGAGTCAGTTTCAAGTGTTGGGTCAAAATTTGGCCGTGTTCCTTGTGTCATGGGCGCCAAGGGCCCCAATGTTCTGGTGATTGTTTTGCAAATTTTGGTTTCTGGTTTTCATATTCAAGTAAAATAGCTCGTGCAAAATGATTTTGGTCACCAAAATAGTTGTGTTCCGTGTTTTCACTAGGTGCCTAGTGCATGGGCGCCATGTGCTCTGCGCCAGTTTTGGGTGTTCCTGCGCTAGTTCTGTGTCTGGGCGCTAGGCGCCCTGTGCCTGTTGTTCCCTGTGTCTGTCTCACTGTGTTGCCAGTTTTGGCGCTAGGCGCCTTGGCCATGGGCGCCAAGGGCGCCACTGTTGTGTTGCTTATTTTCTCAAAATTCTTTTTGGGTTCTCATACATTGAATAAATGGCTCGTGTAAAATAATTTTTGGAGTCATAGGAGTTGTGGTCTGTCCTGGCCTTAGGCGCCTAGTCCATGGGCGCCAATGATGTGTGTCAGATTTTGCCAAAATTTTTGTTGGGTTCCCATATTCTGAGTATTTGGCTCGTGCAAAATTAATTTCGAAGCAAAATGAGTTTTCTTGCGTGTTGGCCTTAGGCGCCTAGTGCCTGGGCGCCGTGTTCCCCTGCGCCAGTTTCTGCGCCAGTTTCTGCGCCAGTGTTGCTGTTCCTGGGCGCCCAGCGCCTGGGCGCCAGTTTCAGAATGTCTAAGTATTTTTCCGATTTTGTTTCAATCATAACTTTTGACTCGGTTATCCAAATTTGACGGTTCAAAATGCGTTTCGAAGCTAATTTCAGTGCCTATCTAAATGTTCTGGTTTTGTGCAAAAATGAATTATTTTACTGGTGTTTCTGGGCTGAAGTGTTCAAGTGTCTAAATGGCAATTTTTACTCACGTTCCCTATGCTGTGTCGAATCCTAAATTGGCCTAATTGAAATTGGTGTTGGTGTGAGTGGTGGGTTGAGTTGGTGAGTGTATTACGGTGTGATTGGTGAGCAGAGGCTTCGGCCTAATTTTAATTGGTGAGCTGATTAATACAATGGTGAGAATATGAATAAAATGGTGAGTTGAGAAATTGGTGAATTGATGAATTGTGTGGTGTGTTGTGGTGCATTTCCATAGCATCTCATGAGACATGTGCATTATTGGTGAGCAGAGGCTTCGGCCTAATTTTATTTGGTGAGCAGAGGCTTCGGCCTAATTTTATTTGGTGAGCAGAGGCTTCGGCCTAATTTTATTTGATGAGCAGAGGCTACGGCCTATTTGTATTTGGTGACGGATCCGACATGCATGTGCCCGTGGAGTTTGGGTTGCATTTCATGCATAATCATATATGGTGTAGTGTTGTTTGGAAATGTAATTTTGATGTGGTTGTTGCCATTGTTGTGAATCGGTGTGCTTAGTTACCTTTTCCTATGCAGTGCTTATTTCCATATGTTATTAATTATGAAAAGAGACTCACCCTACTGCTTTTATGTTGCTTCTTATGTCGGCAACGTGCAGGTAATAACGAGTGAAGGTTACCCTTATGCCTTCGTCTGGTAGAATGTGTCATGCTCTGATACGTAGCACCGGGGGGGCGTCTTATGCTTAAGTGTTATTGTCTTTATACCGTTAGACTATTTTTGGTGATGTATTAGTTTGTTTTCGAACTTAATTGTTATTCCGCTGCTGGTAGTGACTGTATTTAGTTGATGTGAACTAAACGGTTCTTTTTGTTAGGGTGCTATGTATCTTGTGGTTTTTAATCGAACTATGAAAAAAATTGGAGTTGTTGAGTTAATGGAGTTGGTGTAGCACTCGCTTAAATTGTTTTGAAAAAAAAAAAAAGAAACTCTGATTTTATTAAATAGTAAGGTTATTAGAAAAGGGGTGTTACAGCACAACTCTCTCAGCAACCCCTCATAGTCAATTTCACGGGCGCTGGCCAATGCATATCTCATCTCACAAGGTGGGGACTCAGGTAGGCCTAGCCGACGGTTGATGCTCTCAGGGGAGTAGGACACACTCTTCCCTCTGACATAAACTGTAGTGGACTTGTCCTGCTCCTCCTCTCAGTACGCATTGGAGTAGAACTCTCTGACCAGGCTCTGATTCGCTTCCTTAATTATGGCATTGAGAGTGGCCAACCTCAATTCCAGCAGTGTGGAGCTAATGACTGGGAATTCACCGGAGCTGAGGTCAAAGGCTCTCTCAGGATAAATCTTTTTGCCTTTGACAATCAGCTGGTACCGCTCCTCATGCTTAGGGGAGCAAAACCTGTCAGAATCAAAAGAAGCTTCCCCCCGCCTTCTCTTGGTGGTGCCTGTCCTATTTGGCTTTACCATTTTTGTTTACCTGTAAATGTCCTGCAATGAAATAAAAACCAGAATCCGCAAAAATTGTTAGTTCTCGGTGGGTCCTTGGTGTGGGCCCCACTCCAGCAGAGAAAATAACAAAACAGCCAAACCATAGTTTCTGGGCACCAAGTCATCTACCCTAAGGTTTAGAAATATTCGCAGAATTAAAACAAGGCTAGCAACCAAAACCAGAATTCACTTAGGAATTTTCACAAACGGTTGGGTTGCTTAGCCAAAACTCACTTGGGCATTTTCACAACCACCTTGGCTACACAGATTTTTCATTGGTGCATTCCATCAAACACCTCTCCTACACTCTAAAAACAAAGATTTTCTATCCTAATTCAACTCATACTTCCACAAATTCAAAATTAAGGATAATGGGGAGGATTATCATACCTGGAGAGTGTTGAGGATGCAATATTGTGTGCTCTTTCACAAGTTGAGTGCCAAAATCGAATTGGAGGGGAGGAGAGCTTAAAATTCGCGCACAAGGGACGGTGGAAGACAATGTTTGTGGCTGTTTGTGGCGCAGGTTGCCAATTTAGGCAATTTTTCGTCGTATCGCGACGCGACCTGTCTCAATCGCGACGCGATGCGAGACAGTAACCGTTTTTCCTGAAAATGTTCGCCTCATCGCGACGCGATACAAGGGGGGTCGCGACGCGAAAACAGACAGAAACAATTTCTTGAAATTTTTCTTTTAAAATCCCTCCCTGTTGTGTTGCGGAAGTAGCAGCACCCAATTTTTTTGGTTTTCTTTGCATAAAAAGTAAACTAACACTTAAAAGTAAACTTAATTAAAGACTTGTTACCTCACAGTGGGTTGCCTCCCACTCAGCGCTTCTTTAATGTCACTAGCTTGACAGTTAGAGAATGTCTCAATTTGGCTCAGGGGGGGTACTCAGCTTCTTCAGTGCCTCCTTTAGCACTCTTTTGGCAGACTCTACCTCCAGCTTGCAGTTATGATCAGATGTACCTAAAACTTCCTTGAGGTCTTCCCATATAACAGGTGACTTCTCATGGGGTGAGTATCCATGAAGCACGTCTTGTTCTTGGCGCAGATCGCCGTTGGATCATTGGTGATGTCTCGAGCATTAGTGTGTTTGGTGATTCTTGGACGGCTGACCGTAGGCCTATCTTGGAATCGGATTCAACTCACTTTAATCCGTTCCTCCGGGTCGCTGATTTGTTCTCCCCAGGCGCTAAGTCCTGGAATTTCGATTATATTCACCATTTGTTTTCACCCAATGTTGCAGGTAGAATTGTTAATACTCCTCTCTTTCTCATTGTTGAGGCGGACCGTCGTGTTTGGTGGCCGGAAACTTTCGGTATTTATAGTGTCCATAGTGCTTATCGGTTATTGATGGAGAGGGTCTTGGATACTTCTAATCTTCAAGTTGAAGGAAGCTGGCGTGTTCTTTGGAAGATGAAGATTCCTCCGAAGGTGAAACATTTTATTTGGCGTTTGTGCAGAGATGTTCTTCCCACCAGAGCCAATTTGAGGACTAGGCACGTGGAGGTAGAGGATACTTGCCCGTGGTGGCCTAGTTATTCTGAATCCCCTACTCACTTGTTTGTTTTTAATTGCAAAGCTAAAGCTAGTTGGGATAAGTTGGGTTTGTTACAGGTTATAACTGATGCTGCTATGCGCTGTATTGACTTCTGTGGCATTTTCTTCTCAGTGTTGGCTAATCTTGTTGGTACTGACCGTGTCACTTGGTGTATGACTCTTTGGAGTTTGTGGAATTGCAGAAATGAGCGGATTTGGGACAATAAGCACACTGACACTAATGCTATAGTTTGGGGGGTCAAAAGTTCTTTATTGAGTGGTATATGGCCCGCGGTGGTGATGATACCAGGTCGGCCACTTCTCTGGTGCCATCTGCGCCTATTTTGTCTGACTGTTGGAAGAAACCGATAGCTGGTTGGGTTAAGTGCAACGTGGATGCTTCTTTCTCCTTGGTTGAAAACAAGATTGGTATTGGTATGTGTCTCCTTGGTTGAAAAAGTATATAAATTAAATACGGAGATAAAAATTTCTCTTCCCTTTTTGCTACCAAAAAGAAGAGATAGAGATTCCCTTTCTTGTATAGCCTCTTTGACTGCCTAACTCCATTTCTATCCGTTTATCGGCAATGTATAAATGAAATCCACAAGATCAGCATCAATCCCTTTGCAAAAAGATGCTAGATGGGGATGTGCCTTATACGTGTTCACCACACTCCATATGGAATTTACAAAGAGAAACAACAATGATTTTTTTTTGGTCAAAAGTGAAAACAACAATTATTTTGAGCACTCAACTCAACACCACACCGTGAGTTCTTTGAGGATTTCTTAATGTTATTTCTTTTTTTGCAGTGATTTTATTTGTGTGGCAGATATCTTCTGCGCGTAATTATAGAGATTAATTCTTCGAGCCTAATGGGATTCTAATGAGCGGTAAAGTTCTTCCTCAAGAGACTAATATTAGTGATCAAAAATTAGGTAAGTAGAGAAAATATTAGTTTTCAAGATTTAAATCGTTCAAACTATTTCATATCTCTTAATTTATTAACTGAGCTACTTCTTGAAACTTTTTTTTTGTTTACAAAAAAATTAGGTGAGCTGGGCTCCAGATTCTTGGGACCTGAAAATGTTCTTTCTAAATTTTAATGGCTCAAAATAGAAGTAATCTATCTAATTTAATCTATCTAATCTAATATAATATAATCTAATATAATAATCTAATCTAATTTAATATAATATTTTAAATGCAAGCAAAGTGGCATTTTTAGACATTCTATCAAAATGTCACATGCCCAATTTTAAGGGCAAATTGGTTAAAATGTCGCCAAAAGACAAAACTTGCTTTTCTACATCACTTAACTTTTTTGCTTTTTGCAGTTTTCTGCAATTTCCACCTCTCTCTCTCTCTCTCCCTCTCTCCTCTCTCTCTCCCGCTCTCTCTCTCTCCCTCTCTCTCTCCCCTCTCTCTCTCTCTCTCCCCCTCTCCCTCTCTCTCTCCCTCTCCCTCTCTCCCTCTCTTTCTCTCTCCCTCTCTCTCTCTATGTAATAAGCTAAATTAAAATTATAAAAAATTCACTCTTACCCCCCCCCCCCCCCCCAATATCCCCATGGCGGACCCTTCCCAAATACTCAACTCTCCCCACTTTTATTTATTTAACTCTCCTCCCTCACACACAAACACACACATTTCAATTTTTTAATACTTTCAAATATTAAAAATAATTCATTTTTTTAAAGTATCAAAATATTTACTATAACCTATTAAAGCTACTAAAACCAATCAATTTAACCACTAACAGTTGACAACGGGAGAGGCAATGAGAGCGGCTGTGAAAGCGGCAATGAGAGTGGCAACGGGAGCGGCAACAGGGTGCATATCTTATATTAAATCGTTTATTTTTTTTTCTGATTTTTACTCTATTATTAAAATTAGAAGAATATACCGATTTTTTTTAACTTTTTACAACACAAGTATTTTAAGAAGATTATATAGCCTTTTTATGGAGTTTTTCATTTTTTTATTACATTTAACAATTTTCAACATTTTTATAATTTCATAACAAATACAGTGTCACCCGTGCAGATGCACGGGTAAAATACTAGTTAAATATAAAAGCAATGCAATGATAGGTTCAATAAAAAATAATTGCTTCATACACTTAGAAAAATCTTAAATATGAAATTTAAGAACAGAAAGAATGAAACTTGTCTCTAAATTTGACATTGATATACTTAAAGATGAAATTATAGATATATAATCTCAAAAAAAGAAATTATAGATATATTTCTTATTTGTTTTGTCTCTAAATTATTATCGCTATTTTTACTTTTTCTGATAATGTGAATACTGTTGTGATATATCGGTAATCTTTATTTAAATTCTAAAATAAAATATATAGCACAAGATCAAATTTTCTTCGTGAATCAGTCAGCACAGGTAACTATCAGGACCACTTACCAAAGTGACGCGTGTCCTTTCTAAAAGAGGTAGGTTAAGTATTTTTTGGAAAGGATAAGCACTAACTCGTAAAAATGAATAATTAAAATAAGAACAAAACAAAAATCGGGTGCTTTGTGTATATTATAATAGTTATTATTATGGTTATTAGCTGTACAAGTCCTCACCTTCACTTGACGTGAGAGCTTGTCTTACTGTGGTATCTTTATTTCTGCTTTTCCAGAGTAATAATATTACTACTTCTGTATGATACATTCGAATTTGATGCATCTGGTATCTATATTTCATTATCGTGCATTAATTAATGTACTTTTTATGTTATATATCTTTTAAACTTGTACATTTCATTCATTATCAAAAAAACTCATACATCAATATATTTGTAAAATATATTTTACTTAAATAGTATGTTTGTTGTTTAACTCATGGTTAAAATTTATTCAATCAATAGTAATACACTAACTACTAAGTGTGATATATTTCATATATTTATATTTATTTTCATTATTAATACAATACTGCTGTCAAAAAAATTGTTAATACAATAATTGTTGAATAAATTACAATTTTATTAAATACTTTATATTATATATATATATATGAGCGTCTCGGGTGAGAACTAGTTCTTATTTTAATAAATGATTTTAATAAATGAGAACTACTAATAACACCTGTTAGATATGAATAACAACTACGATTAAGTTTTTTAACTAATCATAACACGTGATACACCTACTGGCTAATGCATGGGATATTGGGATTAACCTACTAACCTATTTAGTACTCTTAAGAAAAAGAGAATTCGTATAGAAGTTTTTCTGTGCAGAATTTAGTCTCCTCTATGCTTCCTGATTAGTTGTTTCTCCTTTTCTCCATTACGTAACTCTCTGTGCAGATTTATACGTACGTGTTTTCTTGGAAAATAGAGCAATAAGGTAATGGCAGTTTTTTTTTGTTTACCACCATTGTACCCATACTCTCCAAATTGACCAAACGGACCAAAATACCTATAAAAAAATGTTAAAAAACGAATTCATTCCTCATTCCATCATGTCATACACTAATTTTGTCCGATCGATTAAAATCCAAAAAAATTCTTATCGCGTCACATACTGTTCTAAACGCGCGTGTCTTTGGCACTCTCGTACAACGATTGTTCGATGCTCGTTTTATTTTATTTCGTTACTGTTATTATTTAGCCTATTGTTATTGATGCAAATAATAATAATAATAATAATACTAATAATAATAATAATAATAATAATAATAATAATAATAATAATAATAATAATAATAATAATAATAATAATAATAATAATTGAAGAAGCTGGATAGTCTAAAGTTTTTAATATATATAATACAGTTTTCTTTACAAATATGAGCAAAAAAAACAAACAGCAAAAATAGTACAAAAATAATACAAAAATTAAAAAAAATACAAAGATGCTGTCATTTTGATTCCATGTACTTTCTTTGACTGTCCTTGGTGCCAGCTCTCGTCCTTTTTATTCCTCCTCAAAGATGCTGTCTTTTTGGTGCCATTTTTTGCCTAATTGCTAACCGCCCTTTGATTCCCTCAGCACCTCATCAATCCACCTATAAATACCCAAACAGTAACACAGTATTAGGGGACGAAAATTGCACTACAAAAAACGGAACGGATTGCGGGGGTTTTTAAGTCGTTTAGCGGGGGTTTTAAACCCCTGCAACATATTCTGCGGGGGTTTTAAAAAACACAAAAATACACCAAAATATACCAAAAAATAAGCACACATACATACACAGTAACTGATATTGCGAAAGTTCACAAATACACAAAAATTCAGAGCAACCAATCAGGGTTTACACTGAAACCCTAATCTCCAAAACATCAAAAATATTTTTGAAATAAAAGGGAGGCAGCAGCAGAGAAACAGTATTCACAGGAAGCAGTAAGCAAAAGAAGGTTGTTCTGAAAGCTGAAGTAAAGGTTGATTCTATTTTCTTGCTTTGTTCATTATTCTGTTTTTAAAATGTGTGTGTGCCTAAACTATACGAGTCTCTTTGAAATAGGGAGGATCAAAGTTTTTCATGTAATTTGATAAAACAGAAACATATGAACAAAAAGATCAAGTTTAGTGTTCAGATTCTTCAAAAATTTAGAAACTAGGTTCAGTTTATGGTTAGTTTTTTAAAAAAAAATCACAAACAGAATGGAGTAAAACAAGAACGAATTATAGTTTAAAACAAGGAATAGGAGTAGAAGGAAAAAGGAGACCCAGAACAGTACCTGTTAGCTCCGACCACCGTGGACGGTGGTCGTCCTCCACGAACCAGTCTCTGTCACTTCCCCAAGCACACCGTCGCCGTCGCCCTCCCTCACGGCCAGGCACCACCAAACGGTCACCACCACCACTACCAAATCTTTCACGCCACTCAACCACCGTCACCCATCCCCCCAACCACCACGACCTCACCCTCTTCGCAAACCACCCTCTCACTGTCGCTATCACCCACGCCGTAGCCAGTGTAGCCCCATCGCACCACCATGAAACCACCACCGTAATCAGCTTCACACCAACGCAATCACTGTCGCAAGCCACCACCTAACACCCCGTCGTCACCGTCCCCCTACCATAGCCACGCAACCAAAAACAGTCACCATCACCCAATCCCGTTCGCGAAACAAGTCCGGATCGGACGAAAAAACCACGCCGTGAGCCCTCCTCTCTCTTTCTCTCTCGTTTTCTTGTTTTCTTTCTCCATATCCCTCTCGCCTTCTTTCTTCTGAAAGAAATCAGTTCGGTGAGAAGAAGGGAAAGTGAGAGTCACGCAGTGAGAAGGAGAGAGAGCGAGAGTGAAACACTACAAAAAAATTGGTTATTAGCGACAGAAATTTCCCTCGCAAAATGACCAAATTCCGTCGCTAATGACCGTTAGCGAGGGAATTAGCGAGGGACCTGTTGCGTCACTAAATTGCTCCTCGCTAATGGGATTAGCGAGGGAATCTGAGTCTGTCGCTAATTAGCGACGGACCATTCCGTCGCTAATTAGCGACGGACCATTCCGTCACTAATTCCCTCCCTAATGGCAGCCACGTGGGAAAATTCTGACAGCCACGCGTCCACGTTCCCTCGCTAATTCCCTCGCTAATGCCTAGCCACGCGTCCACTTTCCCTCGCTAATTCCCTCGCTAATGCCTAGCCACGCGTCCAATTTCCCTCGCTAATTCCCTCGCTAACGCCTAGCCACGCGTCCAGTTTCTCTCGCTAATTCCCTCGCTAATGCCCATCTGATTGTATTTTTTTTTTGATTAATCTGCTTTTATACCTGTTTATTTTATTAATAAATAATAAAATCTAAAATACATAAAATAGTTTAAAATTAAAATTCTTCAATAAATAAAAATTACGAAAATAAAATTTGAATCCACAACACTTAATCTGAAATGTTATAACAAAAACGTTAATCAACAACACTAAAAGCTGCCACCATCAGACTCCTCAGCTTGCTCCTCATCTTGCTCATCATCTTCCTCCTCATATTCCTCCTCATCTTGCTGGTGATTTTGCTGCATATTCTTAAAATACTTTAACATCATCGCCTGCCTACGGCTCACCTTCTCAAAGTTTTGCTGCATCTTTTTCATCGCCTCAGAAGAGGTCCTGACCTCCTCCTGTCGAGTATCGTGCAGCTCTTGTCGAGTAGACTGCAGCTCCTGCTCCATCTGCCTCATATGCTCTGTATCTGCAGGAGTAGAAGCTGGTCGACTGCGTCTTTTGCTGCTCCCGGCCCCAGACTGGCCCATACATGGAGCCAAGGGCCCCGTACCATACAGGCGACCCTTAGACCAACCAACTGTCTTCTCCCAATGTTGATTTTCCAGATCTATCATCTCAGGAGTAAGTTGGCCAAGTGATTCAGGGTCCCAGCTCCCCTGAGTTAGCTGAGTCATGAACTCATTTACTTGCTCCTGTTTTGAATAACCACAAATTAGCGCTCCATTCTGACAAAGCAACATTATATAATACAAATCAATTTGTATATTTACCTGAGTCATCTTGGAGCGCTCATCAACATACTCGCCAGTGTCTTTCCTCACATGGGTGGCTCTATGCAGCTCAGGAGCAGTGATAGGGCGTCCTGCCTTTTTACTCTGTAAAATGAAACACATTTTCAAAAATGGCTAACTAATTAAATAATGTAAAAAAACACACAGATTTGTAAAATAATTTACCAATCTAGCAGCATGCTGAGCCTGGTTGATGGACCCGCCGCAGTGAAGCGAGCCACCCTTTTCTGAGTTTCTATTGTTTTTGGCGCTTGCAGCATTTTTCTTGAAAGTCTCGGTAGCCCAATGGCTGTTGAAGGCATTCCAAATATCATCACCCATGAAGTCAGGATTTTTATCTTTACAGCGGAGCTTATAAAGCAAATCTAAAATCTGAGCGCCCATCCTTTTCAAAAAAAGTCTCCGCACATTGTCATCTTCTTCTATGTCCCAAGTTACCTTGGTCTGTATTAAGTAAAATGAAAATATCTATTAGTAATTATATTAAACGTTGTTAAACATAAAATTTAAACAAACAATATAAGTAATGACAAAATAATTGACACTTACCCTAAAGAAGTCAAGCAGATCCTTCCTGTCATCTTCTTCGACTTTGCTCCACTTTTTATGGAACTTTTGAAAATATTTTTTCCGGATGATATAGGTGATGCTTGATGAATCAAATATATATAAGTCGTTGAATAATTAACTTAAAAAACAAACAATATAATACTTACGCGTTACCATAGCTATAAATGACTTTGAGTCTAATACCATTAATAACAACCACCTCCACTCTCTCGTCATCGGTGGATGAATCACCTTCAACATTACCACCACCAACATCATGCTGAATATCATCCTGGGGCTCTGGTGTAGGCATAGATAACCCAGCTGATGGGCCCATATGTCCAGATGATGAGCCTATATGCCCAGCTGGTGTGCCATACCCAACTGATGTGCCATACCCAGCTGGTGGGCCATACCCAGCTGGTGGACCATACCCAGCTGGTGGGCCATACCCTGCATACACATCTGCTGGGCCCATATAATGCCCATGTGATGGTAAATGATACCATCTGGGGCCAGATGGAGGCGGAGGTTGTGGGGCGGTAGCTGGTGGGCCCACATACATATGACCCCTCATATTCCCAATATTAAGTTCCACCTCACGATTACGCCTCCTCCTAGGAGGTTCATCGGTCATAGTCTTCTTCCCTTTATTATTACGTCTCGGTGGGTCAGAACCTCCTCCTGGATCCATATCTATGAAAAAATAGAAACGAAATGTGATACTAACAACATTAATTATATATATTTATAAATAATTTAAATAAAGTAAATTAACAAGAACAATATTGATATATTAATGATTCTAATAAATTTAAAGACAACATAAGGAGTCAACATAAGTAGACAATATATATAAGATTAATCAAATACAACATAAGATTAATCAAATTATTCATCTTCATTCTCTTCTTCATCTTCATTCTGTTCTTCATCTTCATTCTCTTCTTCATCTTCATTGTGTTCTTCATCTTCATCAACTTCTTCAACTAGGAGTCGATCATCACATAATGAGTCAATCGGTTCAAATTCAATTACCTCATCTACTCCTGAAATTTCATCCACCTGATAAGGAACCTCATCCTCCGCATCAATGGCTTCAATGCGACCTCGTGGTTTTGTCTTAATTGCAACACACCATCCTCTCTGAGTTGATGGATATGGAACATAATACACCTGCCTCACATTTTCTGCCATGATAAACGGATCATAAAGTTTATACCTTCCATTCATTCGAATGTCCACGATATTACATTTTGGATTCAATTTCATTCCTCTAACCGATGGATCAAACCATCTACAAAAAAACAAAACTATTCTCTTTTCATAGTCTAACAGTGGGTATTCAAGTTCATATATGTGTTCGATCACACCGTAGTAGTCATTTTCACCTCCTCCTGTTTCACCTTTAACATATACCCCACTATTAATTGTTTTTCCCCTCACTCCATGATTGGGTATCAAATTTGTAACCGTTAACTAGGTACGTGTGCCACTCGGTCACCTCAATAAATGGACCATCGGCTAAGTTCCTCAAGTGTCAGATTTGGGGAGTTGGTTCTGCTTCATAAACCTAAGTAAACAACATATGGAAAAATAAGTCATGTCTCATATCTACTTTAAAGAATTATTCAGCGCCTTGGGGATTTGGTTACTTACTCTAGTCTTAAACCGGGATGGAAAACTTTCATGTATACGAATAGAAGATTCTTCAGCGCCTATACCCTCAATTCATAAGAATGCACTGAAAAAGAATTATTATTACTCTTTAGATTGGAAGTTGATCAAAATCTGATTTAACATCATACAGTATAGATTAACAACTGAATTGGAGCATACTTACTCAAGATATGGTTTAACTTCAGTGCAATTGATCAAGACATGAACATGTGCTGATTTATGCTCTTTATCTGATAAGTAGTTGGTTGACTTCTTTCCCGAAGGGCGACCAGGTTTGATAAACACAGATAAAGTGAGCGGGTGTCTTTCTTCTTCAATCTCCATTTCATTTCTATTATTTGTTGACAACATAAAGTTGTTGAAATAATGTGAACAAAAATAAATTGTTTCACAGTGTAGATAAGCTGTGCAGATCGATCCTTCAACTCTAGCTTTATTCTTCACAGATCGTTTATAATCACCCATTAATCTATTTGTTGAACAAAAAATACTTCATTAAAATAATAATCATATTAATTAAGATAATTTTAATAAAATGTTGAAATAGATAGTTACTGTTGAACCAAGGGTAAAACAGTCCTTTATTTTGAATGATAACAAATTACATCATATCTACTAATGTTTCAAGTTGAGCAAAGTGCAGGACCTAATTTAAAAAGAAGAAGACACAAAAGAAGAGAAGCTTGAAGAAGAAGCAACATATAAAGTTCAAAACCCTATTTTGTGTCTAAGCCTTTTCTTAGGACTCTTTGTAAAGGTCCTATCACCTAAAGTGTGTGACACTTTAGATATTGAGAGAGATGATCTTTTCTAATCATACATGATGCATAAAAATAGTTTTGAAAAAATATTTCACAAAACTGCATGCATGCATAAGGTGGCAAGTTGAAAAAAAATATATTTTTAGGAAAGCTTGGAATCGATTTCCAACCCATTTCATAGGACTTGAAAATCGATTCTCAGGACCTCCTATATGGCCTGAAAATCGATTCCTTCATGTTTCCAAAGGGCCATGAATCGATTCCCATGCCTTCCAAAAAGAAAAGAAAAGAATCGATTCCCTATTATTTTAACTAGCTTAAAAATCGATTCCTCCTATTTCTTATGAACTAAGAATCGATTCCCCATGCTTCTAAATGAACCAAGAATCGATTCTCAGGACAACCATATGGCCTGAAAATCGATTCACTCCTTTCTTCATAAACAATGAATCGATTCCCTCTTTTTCCAAAACATCAATGAATCGATTCCTTCTTATTTCAACTAAACTATGAATCGATTCCTTTTATTTTTAAAGGCAATGAATCGATTCCTTCACATTTTAACTTGATCAATGAATCGATTCTTCACCTATATTAAATGCTTTTCAAAAAATTTCAACGGTGCCTAAGCCTATAAATACCCGGTTGAGCTTCACTTTCATTTACACACCGATTCTCACATTTTCTTCTCTACTCTCTCATATTCGAATCTCTATAGATCTATTACTCTTCATTGTTTTATTTTTTATAAGCTTTTGATTTTAAATTGTTATATCTTTTTTCAAAAGCTGTTTATAGATCTAAATCTGAGATCCTGTGCTCCAACTGTTTTGAATCTTGTTTTTCAAAAAGCTTTGTTTTTCAAAATCATATCTATAATTTTTTTAAAGCTTTCAAGCAACCTCAACTTCTATTGTTATATCAATTTTGAAGTGGTTGCAAAAGCAAGATCATCCCTCATCTTATAGAGCATCCATAATATCCTAAGATCACTCATCTCTCTCAGTTTCTAAACTGACTCATTCTCCGAAGTGATTGGATCATAGAACTCTATTGTGTAATTTATTTTATTTCAAGGTGTTTTTTGAAATCCTGGGCTTTGTACTTGGGTCTCTCAATCAGGTGATTGAGTAGGTGTTTTTTGAAATCCTGGGCTTTGTACTTGGGTCTCTCAATCAGGTGATTGAGTTGGTGTTTTGAAAACCTGGGCTGTGTACTTGGGTCTCTCAATAGGGTTATTGAGTTGGTTTAGAAATCCTTAGCAAGAGTGCTTAGGTTCTCAATTCAGGGGAATTGAGATTCACTTATATTGGGGTCGACTGTTTGTATCAAACTCTCTTCAATATAGTGGTTACTAAGTCCAAGGGTTGAAAAGCCTAAGGCCGAGGACGTAGGGGTTTTATCCCGAACCTCGCTAAATTGCTGTGTCTCTCTCTCTTCCCTATCTCTTTATATTTTGCACTTTATTTGCTTATAATATTGATATTATCATAACTCCTTATATTATCAAATTCTCAATATAACTGTGCAAATATATCATATTGTAATCTTTCTTCTTATTATCTATTTTATTGCTGTATACAATATTAATCTGTCCATCATCTCATTCTACTCCTTCTTTATTGGTCAAATATTATTATTCCGCATTTAATCCAAACCAATATCGAAAAAGTTTTTTTTTAAATTGAAAAGGAATCCATTAATCACCTATAACCTTATTCACCCCCCCCTCTAAGGTTACTTTTATAGACTCTCAAGTCTAACAAGTGGTATCAAAGCTAGTAATTGCTTTAGAGCTTTACATCTCGCAATTTAAATTAATCCTGTTATATATCTGTGATTATGGGTTCATTTATGAAAGAAGGAATGTCTTCTAATAGACCTCCTCTATTTGATGGTACTAACTATGATTACTGGAGTAGTCGTATGAAATGTCATGTGCAGGCTATAGATTTCACTCTGTGGAGAATTATTGTTGA
This sequence comes from Astragalus membranaceus, assembly GCA_039519185.1. Lineage (NCBI taxonomy): Eukaryota > Viridiplantae > Streptophyta > Magnoliopsida > Fabales > Fabaceae > Astragalus > Astragalus membranaceus. The sequence goes on from CM076849.1 coordinate 57,585,495, forward strand.
TGGACCTCTGATCCCTATGAAGATCAAGATCACAAAACCAGGTAATACTGATGGTGACACTTCAAAAATTCAAGCCACCGGCAAAGCTGAAGAAGTACCGGTAGAAGACATCTACACCATCGACCTGAGTGAGTTAAGAAAATCTGAGCTTGACAAGATATCCCTAAATGCAAAGGCCATGAATATCCTTCATCTATCACTCTGTGAAGAAGAATATGGTAGAGTAAAAGGGTGTCAAAGTGCAAAGGAAATCTGGGACTGCCTACAAGCCACTCATGTCGGGACAAGCCAGGTAAAAGATACTAAAATTAGAATTCTCACCTCTGAATATGAAAGTTTTAAAATGAAAGAAGGTGAGTCTGTTGCAGCAATGCATCAGAGATTAAATTTAATTGTAAACAACTTGAGGGCCTTAGGAAAGAAATACACCAACAAGGATTTGAATGGAAAGATCCTTGAATCCTTAACTGGTGATTTCTTCCCTAAGACTTGTGCTATAACCGAAGCCAAAGACATTGGCACTTTACCTCAAGAAGACCTTATTGGATCATTGCTAGCATTTGAGGTAGTTCTGGCTGCCAAAAAGAATCAAGAAAAAGAAACTGTAAAAGAGAAGAAATCTCTTGCCCTTGCTGCTAAAACTTCTAAAGTAGCAAGGAAAGAGGTTGAATCTGAAGAAGAAACCGATGATGAAGATATGGCTATGCTTGCCAAAAATTTCAAAAAATTTATGAGATTCAAAAAGTTTGGAAAGGGTGACTTTTCAAAGAAGTCCGGGTACAACAAAGAAGACAGGTATGAGAAAAAGAATGATCAACCAAGATGTTTCGAATGCAACAAACCCGGTCACATCAAAGAAAACTGTTACAAGCTGAAATCTAAGCAAAAGAAAGCAATGAAAGCAACATGGGACAATACAGAAACTGAAAGTGAGACCGAAGAAGAAGAAGTTGCAAATGCTGTCTGCCTCATGGCAAAGAACACACCTGAAGCAACATGGGACAATCTCAGCACTGATGGTGAATCAGAAGAAGATGAGCAGACCGACAATGCTGTCTGCAGCATGGCAAATGATACATCAAAGGTAAGCCTTAACTTTTCTAGTTCATCTACCTCCTCTATGCATGATGATATAATTGATAATGACTATAGTAGTCACGATCTGAGTGAAGCTTTTGAGGCTCTTTATTTTGAACATGAAACTCTTTTGTTAAAATCTAAGAAATTAACAAAGAGCAACAAAAGCTTGTCCACTCAAATCGAGACACTTGAAAATGAGGTAGTTAAATTGAAGAATGAGCTACATAAAACAAAACCTTTCAACCTTGAATTTCTTGAGCTTAAACAAAATTTTGAAAAAGTCAAGGTTGAAAATGAATTTTTGAAAGAGTCTTTGAAAAAGTTTGAGGTTGGTGAAAAGACCTTGACTCAGTTGCTTCACTCTCAACATCAATATGTTGATAGGAGAGGTATTGGGTACCAAGGAAATTCCACCACCTCCAGCTCAAACAAAAATATCACCTTTGTAGCTTCTACCTCTAATCATAAACCTACTATCTTTAAATGCACATATTGTCAAAAAGGGAACCATAGCTCTTCTTCTTGCCCCATCCGTAAAATATGTGAGCTTGGAACTCTTGTACCTGTTTGGAAGAAACCAAGGTGGATTGTGAAAGCAAACCCCTTGATGACTAACTCCCAAGGACCCAACAAAAAGGGTACCTCGTGCTAGTTGTTAAACAATTCTTTTGCAGGTTGGTCCCTCAGCTAAAAAGAAAAATGTGTGGATGGTTGATAGTGGTTGCTCAAGGCATATGACTGGTGATGCTTCACTGTTTCTAAAATTGAGCAACAAAGCTAGTGGATCTGTAAAATTTGCCAACAATGAATCTGCTCAAGTAATAGGTAAAGGTTGTGTGGGTAAGGAAAACACAATTAAAATTAAAGATGCTTTATTAGTTGATGGCGTTAAATTTAACTTACTAAGTGTTAGTCAACTATGCGATAATGATTTTGATGTGCACTTTTCTGTTGATAAATGTGTTATCACCCATATGACTTCTAAACTCTACATTACTGGCTTTCGAGAAAACAATGTATACTATGTTGATTTTGATAATGTAAGTGATGAGATAGTATGTATGCCTACCTTGATTGATGATGTGGATTTGTGGCATAGACGCTTAGGACATGCTAGTATAGAACATCTATCTAAGTTAAGTAAGAATGAGCATGTTAGAGGTCTACCTAAATTGAAATATGAAAAAGGCCAATTATGTGATGCATGTCAACTTGGTAAAATGCACAAAACCTCTTTTAAATCAAAACCTGTTATTTCCACCAAAAATGTGCTTGAACTGCTACATCTTGATTTGTTTGGTGAAATTGATGTCGTAAGTTTAGGAGGGTCTAAGTATGTCTTTGTTATTGTTGATGATTTTTCTAGATATACTTGGGTTATCCTACTTGCAAATAAAAGTGATGCTTTTAACGAGTTTGCTAAGTTGTGCAGAAAGCTACAAAATGAGAAAAACTTAGCCATCAAAGAAATTAGAAGCGATCATGGAGGAGAGTACGAAAATTCATCATTCAAGACTTGGTGTGAAAAGTATGGCATTCATCATAACTTTTCAGCTCCAAGAACTCCTCAACAAAATGGTGTAGTTGAAAGAAAGAACAGAACTATACAAGAGATGAGCAGGACAATGCTGAATGAGCACAACCTTCCCAAATATTTCTGGGGTCATGCAGTGGATACAGCGTGTCATGTGCTAAACCGTGTATACTTAAGGCCATCTCTCAACAAAACACCATATGAGCTGTGGAATGGTAGAGCTCCAAACATTTCATACTTCAAAGTCTTTGGAAGTAAGTGCTTCATTCTTAATACAAAGGACAAGTTGGGTAAGTTTGATGCTAAATCAACTGAAGGTATTTTTATGGGTTATTCAAATCATAGTAGAGCTTATATCGTTTACAATAAAATTGATAAAACTATGCAAGAATCTATTCATGTTTCTTTTGATGAAACTAACCCTTTTGATAAGAAAGCTGCTAATGATGAGGATGAAGTGATTGAAGTGATCAAAAATAGATCACCTGAAACTAACAGTGAAAGTGTAGAAGAAGCCGAGGAGGAAGCTGAACCTCAAGAAGAAGTTATAGTGGAACAAGAGCCCCAAGACATTGATAATCATCTCCATGGAAGAACACACGATGATCTGCCCAAAACATGGAAATCAGTTCGAGATCATCCCATGGAGCAAATTATTGGTAGTCCATCAAAGGGGGTAACAACTCGCTCTTCTCTTAATCTTTTATGCTTTCATAGTGCTTTTGTCTCTCAAATAGTTCCAAATAATATCAAGGAAGCTTTAAATGATCCAGAGTGGGTTTTGTCAATGCAAAAAGAACTTGAACAATTTGAAAGAAATAAAGTTTGGCACTTAGTTGAAAAACCGGTCGATCGGACCATCATAGGAACTAAATGGGTTTTTCGCAACAAACTTGACGAAAATGGAACAATTTTATTAAACAAAAGTCGTCTAGTAGTTCAAGGTTTTAATCAAATCGAAGGGGTGGATTTTGAAGAAACTTTTGCTCCTGTGGCTAGATTGGAGTCCATTAGGATAATTTTGGCATTTGCCTCCTACATGGATTTCAAACTACACCAAATGGATGTCAAAAGTGCCTTCCTAAATGGTTTCTTAGAAGAAGAAGTTTTTGTAAAACAACCCCCTGGTTTTGAAGATTTTAAAAATCCCGATCACGTCTTTAAACTTGACAAAGCCCTCTATGGATTGAAACAAGCCCCAAGAGCTTGGTATGAGAGATTAAGCAAACATTTAATTGCCAATGGTTTCCAAAAGGGTAAGATTGATTCTACCTTATTCCTTAAAACCAAGGGCAAACATATCATAGTAGTTCAAATCTATGTTGATGATATTATCTTTGGATCTACTAATGATGATTTGTGCAAGGAATTTTCTGAGATGATGACTAGTGAATTTGAAATGAGTATGATGGGAGAACTTAACTTTTTCTTGGGACTTCAAGTGAAACAATCAAATGAAGGAATCTTCATATCCCAAACAAAGTTCTCAAAGGAATTGCTGAAGAAATATAACATGAATGACGCAAAAGAAATCAGCACTCCTATGGCAACAGCAACTAAACTAGATAAGGATGAGCAAGGTAAACCGGTAAATGAAACTATGTATCGAGGTATGATAGGTAGTCTCTTATACTTAACTGCATCTCGACCTGATATTATGTTTGCTGTATGCTTGTGTGCTCGATTTCAAGCATGCCCAAAAGAATCACATTTAAAAGCTGTAAAACGGATTCTTAGGTATGTTAAAGGGACCATAGACTTTGGTTTGTGGTACCCGAAATCGAGTACGTTTGAATTAGTTGGTTTTTCTGATGCTGATTTTGCAGGCTGCACTCTTGATAGAAAAAGTACTAGTGGAACTTGTCATTTTCTTGGTCCTTGTTTGACCTCCTGGTCTAGTAAGAAGCAGAACAGTGTTGCTTTATCCACAGCTGAAGCTGAATATGTGGCTGTTGGAAACTGCGTCGCACAAGTTCTGTGGATGAAACAAACTTTGCAAGATTTTGGTCTAATTTTTGAAAATGTGCCTGTTTTGTGTGATAATACAAGTGCTATTAATATTGCTAAGAACCCTATACAACACTCTCGCACTAAACATATTGACATTAGACATCATTTTATTAGAGATCATGTGTCTAGGGGGAGCATTGCATTGAAATTTGTAGGCACTGATGACCAACTAGCAGATATCTTCACTAAACCCCTAGCCGAAGCTCCTTTTTGTAAAATCCGTAGAGAGCTAGGGATGCTTGACTATGCTAGTTTATGATTTTTGTTTCACCCCGCCTCCTTTTTGATGAAAACAAAGGGGGAGAGAATATTATTAATATTATGCATGTTATATATGGGGAGAAAATATTATGCTCATGTTATATGTGGTATTATGCTGATTATTGTTATGCATATGCTTAGGGGGAGCCTTTTCTTTTAAGATTTTTAATCCCTATGCATAATGTAATTTGTTATCATCAAAAAGGGGGAGTTTGTTGAACCAAGGGTAAAACAGTCCTTTATTTTGAATGATAACAAATTACATCATATCTACTAATGTTTCAAGTTGAGCAAAGTGCAGGACCTAATTTAAAAAGAAGAAGACACAAAAGAAGAGAAGCTTGAAGAAGAAGCAACATATAAAGTTCAAAACCCTATTTTGTGTCTAAGCCTTTTCTTAGGACTCTTTGTAAAGGTCCTATCACCTAAAGTGTGTGACACTTTAGATATTGAGAGAGATGATCTTTTCTAATCATACATGATGCATAAAAATAGTTTTGAAAAAATATTTCACAAAACTGCATGCATGCATAAGGTGGCAAGTTGAAAAAAAATATATTTTTAGGAAAGCTTGGAATCGATTTCCAACCCATTTCATAGGACTTGAAAATCGATTCTCAGGACCTCCTATATGGCCTGAAAATCGATTCCTTCATGTTTCCAAAGGGCCATGAATCGATTCCCATGCCTTCCAAAAAGAAAAGAAAAGAATCGATTCCCTATTATTTTAACTAGCTTAAAAATCGATTCCTCCTATTTCTTATGAACTAAGAATCGATTCCCCATGCTTCTAAATGAACCAAGAATCGATTCTCAGGACAACCATATGGCCTGAAAATCGATTCACTCCTTTCTTCATAAACAATGAATCGATTCCCTCTTTTTCCAAAACATCAATGAATCGATTCCTTCTTATTTCAACTAAACTATGAATCGATTCCTTTTATTTTTAAAGGCAATGAATCGATTCCTTCACATTTTAACTTGATCAATGAATCGATTCTTCACCTATATTAAATGCTTTTCAAAAAATTTCAACGGTGCCTAAGCCTATAAATACCCGGTTGAGCTTCACTTTCATTTACACACCGATTCTCACATTTTCTTCTCTACTCTCTCATATTCGAATCTCTATAGATCTATTACTCTTCATTGTTTTATTTTTTATAAGCTTTTGATTTTAAATTGTTATATCTTTTTTCAAAAGCTGTTTATAGATCTAAATCTGAGATCCTGTGCTCCAACTGTTTTGAATCTTGTTTTTCAAAAAGCTTTGTTTTTCAAAATCATATCTATAATTTTTTTAAAGCTTTCAAGCAACCTCAACTTCTATTGTTATATCAATTTTGAAGTGGTTGCAAAAGCAAGATCATCCCTCATCTTATAGAGCATCCATAATATCCTAAGATCACTCATCTCTCTCAGTTTCTAAACTGACTCATTCTCCGAAGTGATTGGATCATAGAACTCTATTGTGTAATTTATTTTATTTCAAGGTGTTTTTTGAAATCCTGGGCTTTGTACTTGGGTCTCTCAATCAGGTGATTGAGTAGGTGTTTTTTGAAATCCTGGGCTTTGTACTTGGGTCTCTCAATCAGGTGATTGAGTTGGTGTTTTGAAAACCTGGGCTGTGTACTTGGGTCTCTCAATAGGGTTATTGAGTTGGTTTAGAAATCCTTAGCAAGAGTGCTTAGGTTCTCAATTCAGGGGAATTGAGATTCACTTATATTGGGGTCGACTGTTTGTATCAAACTCTCTTCAATATAGTGGTTACTAAGTCCAAGGGTTGAAAAGCCTAAGGCCGAGGACGTAGGGGTTTTATCCCGAACCTCGCTAAATTGCTGTGTCTCTCTCTCTTCCCTATCTCTTTATATTTTGCACTTTATTTGCTTATAATATTGATATTATCATAACTCCTTATATTATCAAATTCTCAATATAACTGTGCAAATATATCATATTGTAATCTTTCTTCTTGTTATCTATTTTATTGCTGTATACAATATTAATCTGTCCATCATCTCATTCTACTCCTTCTTTATTGGTCAAATATTATTATTCCGCATTTAATCCAAACCAATATCGAAAAAGTTTTTTTTTAAATTGAAAAGGAATCCATTAATCACCTATAACCTTATTCACCCCCCCCCCTCTAAGGTTACTTTTATAGACTCTCAAGTCTAACAGTTACCTCTCAAATGGATACATCCACCTATAATGAACTGGTCCACCAAGCCTTGCTTCATACGCAAGGTGAACCGGTAGATGCTCCATGGAATCAAAGAAACCGGGAGGAAATATTCTCTCCAACTTACAAATAATGAAAGGAATATTCTGCTCCATCTTAATAAGATCATCCCTTCTCAATGTTGAAGAGCACATATTTTTAAAATATTGACTCACATCAATAAGTGGTTCCAAAACACACTTTGGTAATGAATTAAAAGCAATTGGAAGCAAACACTCCATGAATACATGACAATCATGACTTTTCATCGCATACATCTTCCCGGTGTTCACATCGGCACATCTTGCAAGGTTAGAAGAATAACCATCTGGCATCCTCAATTCTTTCAACCATCGACAAACATCTTTCACTTCATCTGGTGTTAGGCAGTATTTGGCTTTGGGTTTTCACATCTTCCCATTAGGCATTTCCACCAAATTCAAATCAGATCGATGTTTGCTACAATAAAGAGCAGAATCCAATCTAGCCTTATTATTGTCTTTGGTTTTATCTTTCACATTCATCACAGTGAAAAATATGTTGTCAAAGAAATTCTTCTCGATGTGCATAACATCAAGATTGTGCCTCAACAAATTATCTTTCCAATATGAGAGATTCCAAAATATACTTTTTTTTGTCCAATTGTGCACCTGTCCATAACCATCCAGCCGGGTGAGCTCCCCTACCTCTGTGGCTTGTGGCAAATCCATAACTCTGCTCCAGATTTCACCTGATGTCAACAAAGGCGGTGGTCCATCTGTTTCAACTGCCCATCTCTTGAAGGCCTTCTTGTTCTTTCTAAATTTATGATCTTGCAGTAAGAATCTGCGATGCGAGTCAAACCAAGAACTCTTGCCCCCGTACTTTAGCGTAAAAGCCTTTGTGTGTTCCATGTAGTGGGGACATGCCAATTTACCGTGAGTCCCCCAACCAGACAACATACCATAAGCAAGAAAGTCGTTAATTGTCCACATCAATGCGGCTCTCATCATAAAATTTTTCTTTCGTGCTGCATCATATGTCAAAACACCCCCCCACAATCTCTTAAGATCATCAATCAGAGGTTCCAAAAAAATATCAATGTTAGCTTTTGGATTGGATGGACCAGGTATCAGACAAGTCAAAAACATATACGGTTTAGTCATGCACATCTCAGGAGGAAGATTGTAAGGGGTAACAATGACTGTCCAACAAGAGTAGGGTGACGCCGATGCTTGGATATATGGAGTAAACCCATCAGAGCACATGCCAAGCCGAACATTCCGTGGGTCTGAGGCAAAATCTGAATGCACTTGATCAAAGTGCTTCCACGCTTCACCGTCGGATGGGTGGCGTAAAATGTCGTCTGAGGTACGCCTATTTTCATAATGCCAAGTCATTTTCTGCGCAATTTCGGTCGATGCAAACATTCTTTGCAACCTTGGAACTATAGGCAAATAGAACATCGACTTTACAGGGATAGGTTTATAATTACGTTTTGCCCCTTTACGATCATGATACCTTGGCTTTCCACAGAATTTGCATTCAAGTAGCTCACCATCATTTTTACCAAATTCGTTGCTGTAAAACAACATGTGCCCTTTCTCACAACAATAAATCAATATTCTTAAATTTCAATCCCAGCTTCGAAACTAACGTCTTTGCTTCATAATAACTTTTTGGCAAATTATCCTTATTAGGTGTTGCTTCGAACATCATTTCAGTCACATAGTCTAAACCCACCTCAGAAATATTACTCATGGACTTGAGAGCTAAAAGTTTCACACACATAGATAATTTTGACTGTGGCGAGCCTTCAAACAACGGTTTGTTTGAATCTCTTAACAAATTATAAAATTTTTGTGCTTCTTCATTTGGAAGTTCATCATGATCGTCATATTGAGGCTCATCAAATGGCACATTCACCCTGAGACCATCACAAATCATGTTTTCCATCGACTCAAAAATTTCATTACGTGGAACACCAACACCAGAACTGCTTGAAGCCCCTACCTCAAAATTTTGACGTCGTTGTTCTCCATGGTCCACCCAAATCCAATAATTAGGCCTAAACCCCCATTGATACAAGTGCTCCCTGATTTCATTATCGGTCCTAATAGGTACACCGTCGCATTTTAAGCATGGACATCTAACCCCCTTTTCCCGTTTAGCCAATTCATGTCGCCACGCTACCACAAGAAACTGTTCAACCCCAAATACAAAAGATTCCTTCAAACCCGCTCTTCTCGGATATAACCGATCATACACCCATTCACGATTAAATTCATACAAATTCATCTACACGCATATAAGAAAACGTGTTAGATTCCCTTAACATTCCCAATAATCTATCAAGTTAGTGGCATCGATATGATCTCAATGGAGATGATTTCGAGTCGAATATGGGGGTTAAGGACAGATCAGACAAAACCCTTTTCCATATAAGTAGTGAAGGATCGAAGTTATTTCTAACTCTCAACCTTAAAATTGTTAGTATCGCCTCGCAATTATCTCAATGGAGATGATTTCGAGCAAAATATGGGGGTGAGGGACGACATCACCTCACCCTTTTCCATCAACAACACACAGTCATCTAACCTAGGGTTCATGAAAATAACAATTAATTTATTTTGGAAACTAACCGTTATGAGATTGAGGTCCGGTGCGGTACGTGGTTCGGTGACGGTGCGCACTCCGGTGCGGTTGTGAGACTTCAAACACCAACAATTTCAATCCTAAACCATTTCAACTTCAATTTCAATAACTAACTTCAATTTCAACTATTAATTTCAACAACTTCAATATCAACTTCAATTTCAACTATTAATTTCAATTTCAAGCAAAAAACATAAATCAATTCACTATTAATTTCAATTTCAATAAAACAACTTCAATTTCAACAAACAATTTCAATTTCAACTTCAAATTTTTATCCTACACAATTTCTATAAATCCTAAACCTAAAACACAATTTCAATTTCTACCCAATTTGAATTTCTAATTCTAAACACAATTTCAATTTCTACCCAAACCTAAAACCCTACCCAAAACAACAATATCACAAAACTAAATTCACTAAAATTACAAAACAACAATATCACAAAACTAAATTCACTAAAATTTCCAAACAACAATATCACAAAACTAAATTTACAAATCCTAACAAAACAATATCAAAAAAATCTAAATCAGTTGGTAAAAAAAAATCAAAATCAGTAAAAATCAAAACCTCCAAGATAGAGCTCCGGTGGTGAGGAGGGAGAACTCCGGTGGTGGTGAAGAGGGCGAGCTCCGGTGGTGGCGAAAATGGAGAGCTCTGGTGAGAGAGAGGTTCGCGTAGGAGAGAGAGCGACGTTCGCGTAGGGGAGAGAGAGAGTAGCAACGACGACAGTGGGTTGTGGTGGTGTGGTGGCGGCGGTGTGGTGGTGTGGTGGTGGTGCTGGAAATGGTGTGGTGGAGTTGGGGTTCGTGAGAGAGAAGAGTAAGGGAGTGAAGAGAAGAGCAAACAGAGAGAGAAAAATGGGATCTGATTCTATTTAATTGGGGTTAGCGACGGAAGGGAAAATTCCGTCGCTAATACCTGCACGCTAACCAAGACTGGAACGGTCAAAATATTTAGCGAGGGACCAGTATTCCCGTCGCTAATTCTTTCGGTTTTCGTGCTGTTCTGATTTCTGTTTCCCTCCAAACAATTAGCGACGGACTGTTCCGTCGCTAATGCGCACATATCCGTCGCTAATTATCAAAATAAACGAGGCCCCTTATTCCCTCACAAATTCCTTCGCTAATGTCTGTTTTAGCGAGGGAATCGCATTCCCTTGCTAATGTCCGTCGCAAATGAACAATTTTTTTGTAGTGAAAACAACTATGAAAAGGAAGAAAAGAAAAATCAGGGTTAGAGGGAAATAGGGATGAAACGGCGCTGCTAGGGGGGAAAGGCGAAAGCTTGGGTCGGAGAGGAAAGGATGAGAGCGGAGGAGAGGAAGGCGAGGCTAGGGTTGAGAGAGAGAGAGAGAGAGAGAGTTGGTTCGGGGAAGAGAAGAAAAACGAGGTTAGGGTGAGAGGGAGAGGGACATGGCGCAGTGAGAGAGAAAGAGGAGGGATTAGGGTTATGAAATTAGGGTTTCAGTTTAGCTTTTATAGTAGGTTTTTTTTACGTCTGCTAACTACACCCCTCCGTTTGCTGCGTAAACCCCCCTGAGAAGCCCAGGTTTCATGGGCTCTTGAACACAATATAGGAATTGGGCTGTTTAATATTTACACCCCCAGTTTTAAAAATACAACCCCTGTTGCTATTCATCCCTTTTTTAATAACATAACACCCATGTTAATTATACTTCCTTTTTCTATTACAACTCACTTAGGTTTTTTTTTCTTATTACATCATAATGCTTCCAAACCAGTTTTCTCAACAATTATCCACAAAAATGGTTTGTTACTAATGGTCACTCTGAACTTAGCTTGTTTGACCGTTGATAACAGCCCTAGTTTTCAAACGAGCTATGAGTGGTGACCACTCTGAGTTTTACTTGTTTGGTCATTACGAATATCTCTCCCAATTTCAAAATAAATAAAAAAGACTTAACACACAAACTTTTTCTACCCAAGAACTACGTAGCTTTGATTTCTCCATCGCACCTGGAGATACGTAGGAGCAGGGGCCCACTCCTGTCAAGCACATAAAAAACTAAATTTTTTATTAAGTCTTCCTTTTCAATTTTGCAAACAATAAAAAGGGTAAATTAGAGTGTCTTCTTTTAATTAACTTTCTCTCTACACATTAAATTAAATGGTAACTTTTCTTTTGAAAAGATGCTGTGGAGTGCTAATACCTTCCCCACGCATAATCGACCACCGAACCCAAAATAAAGATTTTTTTCAATGTTTTCCTATTTAATAAATATTGATGGCGGCTTCATTTTTAATATGACAAAGAATCCCTCATTCGGATTTTTCGGTCGCTACACATCATATTTCCGGAAAAAGTAAGTTTTTTTTCGCTAAACTTCCCGGAAATAGACATATTTCCGGAAAGATTTCCAGAAATACGCCAAATTACAGTATTTCCGGAAGGTTAATTTCCAGGGAAGTCTGGAAATAACTCAAAAAGAGATATTTCCGGAAGCCATTTCGGCTTCCGGAAATACCTCTTTATGAGGTATTTCCAGAATTCCCTGGAAATTAACCTTCCGGAAATACCGAAAAAATGGTATTTCCGGAATTTTTTTTTTTTTGAAATTTCGTTTTAATTAATTAATTTTTTTTTTTTGCTTTTTCTATGGCAACCAGAACAGGAAACATAGAGCGAGGCGAGCATTCAGGAGCAGGACGAGGAGATGATCAGAGTCCTTCTGGCAGTAGGACCAGGTTCAGATTGAGGACTAGACAGGACGGACACGCGTCTGAGCGTCAGAGGCGTGTCCGAGAGCGAGAGCAGCAGCAGGAGCATTATTATCACGAGCCTGCTGAGCCAGACGCCATGCATGTAGATGACCAGACTGAGGTTGCTCAACATGATGATGAGGATGCTGAGCAGGTTTTATTACACCGGTTGCATGTCCACTGCGTCCACAGACTACTGCAGACGGGAGAGGTAATACTTTTAATAATTTGTTTATTTTTTTACAATTAATTAATTTTAATAATTTATTAATTATTTTTATTTTTTTACAGGACCGGGGTAAGATTAAAGTTGCTTCTCATGGGGGGAATATACTGAAGATGAGACCTCAACAGCACCACCCACATATAGCAGGATGGTTGCAGTAGGCGCATCTGTTTGAGCTGGACATCACACCGCTCGGCAACATCAACCACGAGCTCATATCAGCTTTTCTGGAGAGGTGGCATTCTCAGACCAGCTCATTCCACATGCCGTGGGGGGAGATGACAGTGACGTTGGACGACGTGTCTGCATTGCTCCACTTGCCGCTCACCGGCACACCGTTGGCGCATCGGCCACATTTTGACACTGCTGATGCTATTCGGGCCGGAGTTGACCTGCTGGGCATAGACCACACAGCCTGCTGGGAAGAGTGTCAGTTCAACAGGGGACCGACATTCCAATTTTCTTTCTTGACAGCCGCATACACACAGAACATGGAGCGCGGCTTTCTTGATCAGGCGGCACAGCGCTATCTGCTACATTTGTTGGGCAGCACCATTTTTGCCGACAAGAGTCACACATCTGTCCCTGTCAAGTGGGTGACTCTTATTTCTGACTTTGACCGGTGTGACCAGTGGGCTTGGGGTCCAGCTGCTCTAGCTATTCTCTACAAGCAGCTGAATGATGCTTGTTACTAGGAGACGTCACAGATTGGCGGATACGCTTCTCTACTGCAGGTAATTAATTAATTATTTTTATTTCTTTTTAATTACTTTTATTTATAAAATTACTTATTTATTTTTTAAATTATTTTTGTGCTGGATATATGAGTATTTCCCCCCCATCGTGGTGCAGTAAGACTTCGGTGCCAGTGAACTTCCACGTTGCAGCAGGCGGGCGAACAAGAAGTGCGATAGTATCAAGCTTCGGGAGTTTCGACATCTGCTGGATGACTTGCAGAGGGAGAAGGTCATATGGAATTGTGCCTTATATGCCAGACAGGGTTCGTTGGCAGTTTGAATATGTCCAGCAGATTCCTGATCCACCTATTTCGAGCCCACGTCCATCTACGGAGTTCATAGTACATCAGCTGATGTTCCATCAGTCCCCAACGCGGGCTTTCAGGGACAGCGGTCGACGGACACCCATCCAGGGTGCTTGTGATGACGAGTACCTACCATAGTACTTGTAGGTGTCCATTTCCCGCCTGACTCCGGCTCTGCCTTCACCTTTAGCTCCGCCTTCGCCTCCAGAGGATGCACTTGCAGCTGTTGAGGATGTTGGTCCACTTCCCTTAGAGTCCAGGATGGACAGAGCAGCTAGGCATTGTTGCGCCCGAAAAAGTCCCCGAGGGAGAACCTTCCTCGTTCACAACTTTTCTTAAGACAATGAAGCCGCCACTAATATTTATCAAGGAAAATATTAGGAAAACCTTTTATTGGAAAGCGATTGGCCTTTGAAAACTGAGAGTTTTGGGTTCGAGGGTCGGTTACGCGCGGGGAAGGTATTAGCACCTCACGCGTCCTCTCTACTGAGAGGGAACCTTTAATTAAATGTGTGGTTTTAAGTGTTGATTTGAAAAATACCTAATTTGCCTCTTTATTTCTTATTGAAAAATGAATTAAAGAACTTAATAAAAATTTTTATTTTTGGCGAGAAAGGAATTAAAAAGGGTTTTTAGAAAGAAGTGCTTGACGAGACATTGCCCGCTCCTACGTATCTCCCGGTGCGATGGAGAATTCAAAGCTACGTAGTTCTTGTTTGTTTGGAAAACGGTTTTTGTTTTTTATCTTGTTTAATTGTGAGAATTGAGCTTTCATGATGATCAATTGAGCAAAGGCTCCAAGTGACCACCATTAGCACTCCATTGTTAATAATCATGCAAGCAAAGGCTTCGCAAGACTACTAACAAAGTTTTTGATTTAGTGAAAATCTTTAGGAAAATTAGGCGTTCATGATGATCAATTGAGCAAAGGCTCCAAGTGATCGCCACTGGTACCTCATTGTTAATAATCATGCAAGCAAAGGCTTCGCAAGACTACTTAACAAAGTTTGATTTTGAAGAGTTTTCGCAATTGGATTGATTCTCGTTTAGGGAAAAGAAAATCTGTTATTTTGAAAAAAATGTTGGTGAGAAAAAGGTTTACTTAGGGGAAAGAAGTATGTTTGTATTTATTTTAATTTAGAAATTGTTTGTTTTAAATAGGGATTTTAGGACATGATCCGTAACGGTTCATTTGTAGTCCTAAAAAGCTGACTAATCCGACTGTACAGTCGACTTAATCCCCTATTTATATTTTTGAAATTTTTATAAAATAATTTGTGTATTTAAAAAAATTAATGACGACACTAACAATTAATAAAGCGTAAAGTTAATAAATAAATAACTATACATATAAATAAATAAATGAATAAATAATAAATAATTATTTACATAGATAAATAAACAATATAAATAATAAATAAGTATGTACATAAATAAACAATATACATAATAAATAAATATATACAAAAATAAATAAATAAATAAATTAAATAAATAAATGCAAAACTAACCTCCAGCTGATCAATGCGATCAACGCCGAAACGGACCGAGCAATCTGACCATATCAACCGCGAACCGGACTCCTATCTGGTCCGTTTTCACCCGAAAACCACCAAGTAAAGGACCTCAACGGCCATCCCAAAAATAACTAAAGACGGGCTTTTAATCTAACGGACTGCAAAAGCTAGTCCAAAAGAATTAAAGACAGGCTTTTAATCTAATGGACTGCAAATGCTAGCCCAAAAGATCACTTACCCCATCAATTACCCATGTCCATAGCCTTTGCATCTCCATCTCTTTTATAGCCAAAGGCTAGGTAGTTCTTGTTTCTCCCAAGCAATGTGGGACTAAAACAACATAGAAAAGCAATTTTCGTTTTTCTCAAACCAGCCATATTGACAATGCGATTTCGGATTCGTTAACCGTTGGATCATCGTTGTTTTTTGACACCAGGTTCATGAGACATCCATCTTCACTTCTACCGTTTGGATCGTCGAAACGAGGTCTGAGGAGAGAGAAATTGCCTTCGCAAAAGTAGAAAAAACAACTCCCGTTTTTCTCAAACCAGCCACCGTACAAGTGCGATTCTGGATTCGTTAACCGTTGGATCATCGTTGTTTTTTGACACCAAGTTCATGAGACATCCATCTTCACTTTCACCGGTCGGATCGTCAAAATGATGTCCGAAGAGAGAGAAATCACCTTTGCAAAGTAGCTGCAGTTTTGGGTACTTGGTTTATTTTTGTATTTTGGGTAAAATATGTTTTTAGTCCCTACAAAATCGGCTCCTTCTAAGTTTAGTCCCTACATTAACGAAATAGGCGTTTTGGTCCCTACATTTTTTTTCCGTTTTCATTAATAGTCCCTGTCGTTAAATAGGCAACGGAAGTGTGACGTGGCAGTTACTGTAGGCTGTTACTATAGGGACCAAAACACCTATTTCGTTAAAGTAGGGACTAAACTTAGAATGACCCAATTTTGTAGGGACCAAAAACATATTTTACCCTAAATAAAAAAAGCCTAATCAGATGGATTTAACGACAGGGACTATTAATGAAAACAGAAAAAAAATGTAGGGACCAAAACGCCTATTTCGTTAATGTAGGGACTAAAAACGAAATCCCAAATTTTATAGGGACCAAAAACATATTTAACCCTTGTATTTTTGTAACTTTGACATTCTTGGGCCAAGTCATGTACATGGACATTCTCCTTTTTTTTTGTAATAATAATCTTTTATTGCACCTCCCTTTTTTTATTTTCTTTTGTAATTTGTATTATTTCTTATCTATTTTATTTTTTATTTTCGTTTTTTTAATTAAAGATATTGTAACAAGAAAAATAAATTAAATCTACTATGTAATTTTGTGTTGAAAGTTAGGGTTTGGACCTAAGCCGGACAAAATTGGGGTATGACAGCTGCCCCTCTTTATTTGGATTTTACCAAGAAATATGAATTGCGCGAGACATATTTCGAAGGTAAAATAGAAATAAAGAATTCAGAAATTATACCAATTTTGTCCATTTGGAGAAATCCGAATTTTCTTTCTTTTTTTTTTGTTTTTTTGTTTTTTTTTGGAAAGATAGACACTTTCGTGTTGGTGCGAAAATAGTAAATGAACACTGACGTGCGGACTGAAAGGTAAAATGGGCACTTGGCGTGCAGACAGAAAAGTAAAATGGGCACTTGGCGTGCAGACAGAAAAGTAAAATGGGCACTTGGCGTGCAGACAGAAAAGTAAAATGGGCACTTGGCGTGCAGAAAGCGGTAAATTGCCCAGACTGCCTAAAAACCTGTAATCCTTAAACGAACTCTTGACGAATCCGAGGTTGCACGTGGCTTTGAGGAGCACGCTCTTCCTGTTGGCCTTTTCGAGCGACCGGGGGGATCGTCATCAGCTCCGGAACTGATATACTGATCAATGCACGGCGTCCGCTGTATCTTAGGCTTGATACAACTATTCCGTTGAACCTCACATGGGGCTGCGGTCCATCGCGTTGCTCGTACACGATGTGAGACCTGGGCAGAAGGGAGCGATGATCTCTATGCTCCGATCCGCAATGCGCGCTTGAGCGCTCTCTTTTCTTTTCTCTCTTTCTTTTCTATTTCTCTCTTTTCTTTTTTTTTCTCTTTCTGAACTCCCAACTTGGGGAACATTTTCTGGAATCTGGGGGCGAGGGCTAACACCGAAGTGCTCATCCTCTTTTGTACATGTAGCTGAAAATGAACAAATGCATGCAATGCAAATGCCATGATTGCTGTTTTCTTTTTTCTTATGATGAATGATGAGTTTCTTATTTCCTTTGTCTATGTCGGATGAATGCATGATCTTCCACTGTTCCTATATGCTTGATGGATGCAATGATTTTCCTTTTCTTCTCTTGTCTGTACGCAATGCATGATTTTTCTTTTTCTTTCGCTTATGAATGCATGATTTTCTACTGTTCTTATATGCTTGATGAATGCAATGGTTTTCCTTTTCTTCTCTTGTCTGTACGCAATGCATGATTTTTCTTTTTCTTTCGCTTATGAATGCATGATTTTCTACTGTTCTTATATGCTTTTTCTCTTTCTCTAGCTTCTCTTCTTTCTTTTCCTTTCTTTTCTTTTCTTTTTGTTGCTCTCTTGGCTCTTTTCTTTTCTCTCTTTTGGCTTCTCTTTTTGCTCTCTTAAGAATGCGAATGCAAAGCTCATGTTTTTTTTTTTTTTTGGGAAAAATGATGAATAACATGAAATGATGAATGACATGGGATGTTCTAGCTTTCTTTTCTTCTATGAGATGCAAGTATTAATGTGATGCAACTGTATTGCTTTGATGTTTGATGCAAATGTATGCGGTGATTGATGCTTTGATGAATGAAATGCTCCTGTTCTAACTTCTGTTTATTTCTTTTTGCTTCTTCTATGAAATGCAAACATTAATATGATGCGTATGCACTGCTTTAATGTTTGATGATTGAATGACAAAGGAATGCTTGTGAAATGATGAATGATATGGAATGCTGGATGACAGGGAATGTTTTTGTGTTGCTTTTGTGGTTTCTTTTCTTTGTTTTCTTTTTGCTTTCTTTGCTTTTTCTATGGAATATCTGATGCAAAATGTGATGCTCTAATGATGCAATGATTTTGTTCTTTTCCTTTTTTATGAAGTGCGAATATGATGCCAATGCAATGAAAAGATTTCTGCTTTTTCTTCTTTACTATTTTCTTCTATGAAATGCAAGTATTAATATGGTGCGACTGATGTGGAACGTTTTTTTTTCTTTTTACTATGTGATGAATGCACAAAATGTGAAGATGCAAATGTAATGCTTTGATGCATATGCTATAATGCCTAGATGCATGAGGTAAACATTTTTGTGATGATGAGATGCGAGACTTCGAATGCAAGGAATTGAGATGATTATTGACCATTCTGTTGAAAAATTGAATTTGATTCAAACTCTGGTGTTCTTAAGGTTTTTATTTACAAATAACCTCACTTGTTTTCTCTTTCTTTCCACGATGACTGAATTTTAGATATCACGTAAACAACTTGTGTTCTCTCCTTTGAAGCATTATCTAGTAAACATGCATAGGAGTGCAAATGTGAATGAATGAGTCAGTTAACTTGGAATTGGTTTAGGGCATGGACATTTATGGCAAGTGAAGGAATGACAGACATTTGCCGAAGCTTATGAGGGACCAAGAGATACAAGATTGCCCCAATTCAGGTCTTTGACGAGTGAATAACTTTCCCCTGTCTAGTGGTGACAACGACTAGGGGTGTAGAAGATGATGAATTGGGAACGCTTCGGCTCTTGGGATGAAAGTTGGAATGAAAGGGGTTTTGCTTCAACCCACAGAATTTGATGTTGCCCCAGTCAGAATGACAAGGTCTTGTTTAGGATAGTGAGTTGAGAGATTGCCCCGGTGAGGTTTTTATGGGAATGAATGAGGTGAAGGAAATGGGAATGCACTTGCCCCACTTTGGAATGACCTTGACAACTGGAATGACATGGGATGGGCATTGAACAGACTTTCCCAAGACTAGGGTGTGTGGGTGGTGAAGAGAATGCCCCAACTTTTGGGTCTGAGTGGTATTCTCAGTGCAAATCTTTGGTCCTCTACTGATGTCTTGACTTTTGGTGCGAAAGAATCCTTACCTGGTGATCACTAAACCTTGTTTTAATTCATCTTGAATGTGCTTTGGAGTGCAAGTCCCTCCTTTTTTTATTTTGTCAGCTTTCTTTTTTCTGACTGTTCGTTTTTGTTTCCCCAGTTCTCTTTTTTTCTGAGGGTTTATTCTTTCTTGATCAGCTTCCTTTTTTATGATCGCTTGTTTTTCTTTTGAGCAAACACATTGTACATAGATAAGCTTGTTCGTCCTAAGATTAGAATTTGAGAGAACAAAAGCAACCGGTCATTGATCGGAATGGACTTTTCGGGATTGTGGTGTTTTGTGGAGGAAAGAGGGTTAGGCTTAATGAAGTGTTTGAGGCTAAAGGGAGGATGAGTTTTGTTCGGCGTTGATTGACGGTTAATGGTCTATGAGGAAGATGGTTATTGGGCTTGTTTGGGCTCTGTTAAAGCAAATTCGTGTCTCATGGTAGAATGACTAAGGGGTTTGATGTTGAGGCCAAAGGAAGTGTTTGAAGGTTTATGGAATCAGGTGTTGGAATGGTGGAGTGTTTGAAGGTTTATTTAGACAAGGATCTTTTGTATTTTGTGGTAACATGTACCAGCTCACCACTTTATTTTCTTTTGTTTTGGGATTTTTGAATCCCCTTTTTTTTACTCTTTTTCCCTTTTTTTTTTGATTCTTTTCCTTCTTCGACTCGGGTGAGCTGATAAAAAGTGATGCACTTTTTTTTTTATTTGGGGTGATCCTTGTCTAGGGTGATTTTTGGATTTTGGTTTTTCTTGGCTCAAGGTGGGTAGGAAAAGGACTTTCTGGGATTTTGGGGTTTTTGAGGAGATGGCCAAACTTCATTTCAAATCCCGATTGCTTTTTTCTATAAGACTTAACTTTAGAACAATAATTTATCTATCTTCATGTGTTTGCTCTTTTTTTCCTTTTTTGTGCCCTAATTTTTGCCTGGACCGCTCTTTGTGAGTTTTCAGTCCACCGGGCGCTCCTTTTTGCCTAGGCCGCCCTTTGCGGGTTTTCAACCTAGCGAGCTTGTTTTCTTGTTTATTATATTATTATTATTATTATTTTGAGAGACTTGCACTGAAGGAATATGATATTAATCAAGGGGAATTAAAGATCACAGACTTGCCCCAGCATGGAGGACTTGAACCAAAAGTCAAATACGCACGGATGGGGAGAATATGCACTTTATGGGTGGACGGGGCGGGACTAGACTTGGACGGGAAACTGTGGTAAGGGAGGAAAACCAACGGACTCAAACAAGAGAATGTACTCATAGCATGCACGCTCATTAGAAGAATGCTTCACAGAGAGTAAACATCAGTTAAAAATTTGTTTTTTCTTTGATACACTATTTCAGTCTTTTGTCATGGAATGGATGGGATGCAGTGCTTTTGAAAAACTGAGTGCCTTGGAACACCATGAGTTTGCAACCAAGTAAGGATAAACTTTTTCAAAAAGGATGATTGTTTCGCAAGAACGTCTCGCTTCAAATCACAACTCTTATTTTATGTAATGAATGAATGAACAAATTATGATATGCAAGTATGATGCAAATGCATGGAGAATGACCACTCGAAGAGCGTGGCTTATTCTAAATAATTTTGTTATTTTTAATGCAAGACAAAACTTGGAATGCCAATGCGAATGATGCAAGAATGATGCCCCTTTTTTTTTCAAAATGATTTTTGATTTTGATTTTTTATTTTTTTATTTTTTAGAGGCGAGACAAGGTACGAAATACCAATGCCCCCTTTTTCTTTTGAATGATGAAAGATGCAAGAATGATGCTTTTCTCTAAATGATGATGATTTTTTTTTTTTAGAGGCAAGGCAAGGTATGAAATGCCAATGCCCCTTCCTTTTTTGAAAGATGCATGTATGGAGGAATGATGTATTTGAACCAAAGTGATGAGGTTAATGAAATGGTGCATGAATGCTACATTTGGAATAAATTTGATGATGATTTTTATTCATGATTATGAATGAGATGCTTTCTTGTTTTCATTTTTTTTTGTGCAATGAGATGCATGATACTCACAATGATTTTCTTTTTTTGTTTTTTAGTTTTGGAACATGATTTTGAAAATTATTTGGAGATGCAAATGATTTATTGGAAAAAGGGTTTTAGAAAAATGTGCTTGACGGGTATGACCCGCTCCTACGTATCCCCATTGTAAATGAGGAATCAAAGCTTGCGTAGTTCTACTGTGTCTCTTTTGAAATAATGCTTATGCATGAATGTCTCATCTTGGATGAACTTGACGAGGATTTTTTTTGCATGATTATAAATGAAATGCTTATGCTATGCAGATGATAATTATTTTTTTGTTTTATCTTTATGTAATGAAAGGGAATGCAAGATGAATTTTTTTTTTCAAACTTTTGTTAGATGCAAATGCAATGGTGCGAAACGATGTGAATGCGAAATGATGTGGATGCGAAATGATGTGTCATTTACATAAAAAGAGGGTAAGAAAATAAAGATATTATTTTCTACGATTTTGAAATAGAGTTTAAGAAAAAGGAATGCCTAAACTAATGCAACAAACAAAGGCGTGCCCCCGTGTCCTACAAAGGGTGGGAATCCTAGGGTCTAAAGTCGACGAAAGGGGTAATCCTCCCATGTAGGTTCTAATCACTTCCTTACAATGGCAACCAAGAGCTAAAGTCTCTCTCATGATGGCACCCACAATCGTAGAAAGCTACCGAGTGTGAGGCATCATGACAAAGTGCACTCTTGGGCGGAACTTTCATGAGAGCCATACAGACAAAGGTCTACGAATGGCAGTCACTAATCGTTCCCACTCTCCTAGGTTTTTGTTCAGACCTTGGGTTTTAGGCCCCACTCAATGCTCACAAGTATAGGATGTGAAGTGTGTGTCGAGGGCACAACACCTAGGAATAACTACTCTTCCCCACCTGCAAATGAAAATCCAGAGCAGTCCAGACAAATAGCATGTTGTTTATCCTAGGGTTCAATATCGATCCAATATAAACTAATCTAGGGTGCCAATAACAATGCACTACTTACCTCAAGAAAGGGAGCAAAGAAGAAGGGGACATGATAAGAAAGGGGAAGTATGCATGTGCTTACCATAGGAAAGGGAGCAGAGAAGAAGGGGACATGATAAGAAAGGGGAAGAAATGCATGAGGGAACTAACCAAAGAAGTAACTATCTATTGCAAAAGCAAACATAGAATAAGAATGCACATGGATGTAACATGCTTATGAAAAAGGAAGAAGAAGAGAGGCAAAGCAAGATATTCAAATCAATCATATAAACCACACATTTAATTAATTAGGCTTGACCCACTTTTGAAAAAAAAATGTTTTTTTTGGTTTCCCCAGCGGAGTCGCCAGCTGTTGCGCCCGAAAAAGTCCCCGAAGGAGAACCTTCCTCGTTCACAACTTTTCTTAAGACAATGAAGCCGCCACTAATATTTATCAAGGAAAATATTAGGAAAACCTTTTATTGGAAAGCGATTGGCCTTTGAAAACTGAGAGTTTTGGGTTCAGGGGTCGGTTACGCGCGGGGAAGGTATTAGCACCTCACGCGTCCTCTCTACTGAGAGGGAACCTTTAATTAAATGTGTGGTTTTAAGTGTTGATTTGAAAAATACCTAATTTACCTCTTTATTTCTTATTGAAAAATGAATTTAAGAACTTAATAAAAATTTTTATTTTTGGCGAGAAAGGAAGAAAAAAGGGTTTTTAGAAAGAAGTGCTTGACGAGACATGGCCCGCTCCTACGTATCTCCCGGTGCGATGGAGAATTCAAAGCTACGTAGTTCTTGTTTCTCCCAAGCAATGTGGGACTAAAACAACATAGAAAAGCAATTTTCGTTTTTCTCAAACCAGCCATATTGACAATGCGATTTCGGATTCGTTAACCGTTGGATCATCGTTGTTTTTTGACACCAGGTTCAAGAGACATCCATCTTCACTTCTACCGTTCGGATCGTCGAAACGAGGTCTGAGAAGAGAGAAATTGCCTTCGCAAAAGTAGAAAAAACAACTCCCGTTTTTCTCAAACCAGCCACCGTACAAGTGCGATTCTGGATTCGTTAACCGTTGGATCATCGTTGTTTTTTGACACCAAGTTCATGAGACATCCATCTTCACTTTCACCGGTCGGATCGTCGAAATGATGTCCGGAGAGAGAGAAATCACCTTTGCAAAGTAGCTGCAGTTTTGGGTACTTGGTTTATTTTTGTATTTTTGTAACTTTGACATTCTTGGGCCAAGTCATGTACATGGACATTCTCCTTTTTTTTTTTTTAATAATAATCTTTTATTGCACCTCCCTTTTTTTATTTTCTTTTGTAATTTGTATTATTTCTTATCTATTTTATTATTTATTTTCGTTTTTTTAATTAAAGATATTGTAACAAGAAAAATAAATTAAATCTACTATGTAATTTTTGTGTTGAAAGTTAGGGTTTGGACCTAAGCCGGACAAAATTGGGGTATGACAGGCATGTCTATGATAGTCTTTTGGCAGTCGACGACATTCCTGGGGATGTCTTTGATAGTCTGTTGGTTGCTTTACAGCTTTTGGACATTTAGTTGTATTATTTTTTGTATTTTTACTGTACTAATACTGTATTAATTGTTATACCCCAATTTTGTCCGTCTTCTTTTTCTAGTTTTAGTCGTTTATTTTACTTAAATCGTGTTTTGAAGTCGCGTGGTTACGAGAATTATCAATGTGGCGTCTCAGTTACTAACCCTGGCCAATTTCAATTACCCTGTTCAACTAAATCGAAATACCGTTGTTTTAAATTAGGCATGCACACGAATGATCGATCTTTTCGTGCGTTCTTCAATTTAGTCTTCGTATTTGGATTTAGACGAACCTAATTGGGACTAACAAAGTCATTTTCTCGCGATTGGGCTTGTCGTTTCGATTTGGGCTTAAGAACGCGATTCTGAGATAATTTTAGCGTTTAGTGGTCAACGGGCTTATTTATTCTATTTGGGCCTCGTTCTCACACACTTGTCTAGTTGGGTCCGATATCGCTTTTGTATTTGGCCCAATTTCTTTTATTA
This sequence comes from Astragalus membranaceus, assembly GCA_039519185.1. Taxonomy (NCBI): domain Eukaryota; kingdom Viridiplantae; phylum Streptophyta; class Magnoliopsida; order Fabales; family Fabaceae; genus Astragalus; species Astragalus membranaceus. Next base: position 57,609,921 of record CM076849.1, read on the forward strand.
TTTTTACTTTGCCTATTCATTTATTTTGAGTAGTATATATAGTCAAAAAATGTCAAAAAGAAAATTCTATTTATTTTATTTACAATTTAATAGTGTTTAGGAGTCCAAATGTCCAAAAAATACAAAAAAAAATTACATCAAAAAAGGCCCAAATGGCCAGATCCGAAAATGCAAATAATAATAGGCAGCAGCAGCAGATTTAGGGTTTCTAGCAGCTGCTCCCCAAGCTGCTGGGCCTGGATCCAAAACCTGAAAAAAATAAGTCAAAGGTAATTAACGTTTTAACCTAGTTTTTACTATAAATGAGCAGCTAAAGACAGTCAGAACGACAGAGAATCAGAGGTAGAAATAATACTGCGAAAATCACAAAGAAAAAAGGGTAAGAGTTTCACATTGAAACCCTAATTCACCAAACACAGTTCTGAGTTCCTATATATAAAAGAGGGAAGGAGCAGCAGTCAGGAGGGAAAAAAAAACTGTAGCAGGAAGCACAGTAGCAGTTATAATCACAGTCAGACAAGCACACAAAGAGACCTATCAGAAGCTGGAGGATAGGTTGGTTTTATCCTTAAATCAAAAAAAACATACATAAAGATCTGTCATATTTGTATACTAAACTGTTAAAAAAATAGCGACCACAACAGTATTGCTATTATCATCATTTCTTGTTTCCTGTTCAATCAGAGTATCAACAAAAAAAAATAAAATCAAAAGAGGGTTTGTAAGGTTATTTTCACAATAGGATTCGGGTTCAGTATAGAATAGAACATACTAGTTGGTTTTGTTTTTTTCAAAAAGATAGTAACTGAGACAAAATCATGAACAAATAACAGAGGCATAGGGAAGAAGAGGATCAAAAAACGAAATTGAGAATAAAAAAAAATTAAAAAAAACTGACCTTTGAAGTTTCGCCGGAGACTTCGTCTTATCCGGCGGAGCTCCGGCGAGCCACCAAACCGAGGCCAACCCCTTCCAGATAACTCCAACTGCCATGAAACACCAACACTCCGGCGACCCATCACGAAACCGAGCCAAACCGAAGCCAGTAGCCACCCGAATAGAACCTTCCTCCCCCAAAACCGAACCACCCCCGCCTGAAATCACCATCGCGACCACCCCCACGCGTTCGTCGCCGCCGGAGAAACACCATTCTCCATTCGCCGTCTCCGGCCCGACGCTCCCTCTCCTCCTCTAAGCTTCGGTCTTCAATTTCCCTCTCCCAGGAAACCGGCACAATTCTCGCCGTCAATCTCTCTCTCTCCTCTCTAAAGCCGGCGAAAATTTCGCCTGAAATCTCTCTCTCTCTCTTGGCAGCGGCGCTGCTGTGTGGAAGGGGAGGGAAAAATGAATTAGGTTTAGGGTTTATTATGTCTTAGGCTTTTATAGTGTCTCCAATATTTATTTTTATTTTTATTTTATTTTTATTATCAGAACACTATTGACACCCCTCCAATTCACGCGCGCACCCTCCCTCACTTAAGCCCAGCTTCGCATTCTGGGCCCTCCAATGCGAACTGGGCTTCCTTTTTACACCTGCTATTAATTATACAACCCCTTGCAACTAATAACACCCTATTTTACCATTTCACCCCCCCTTTTTTTCGTTTTTTAATTTAATTTAATTCTCTTCAAGACAAAATAGTTTCTCGTAAATCAAAAACCTTGTTAATAGTCTCGTGAAGCCTCTGCTTGCATGATTATTAACAATGAGGTACTAGTGGTGATCACTTGGAGCCTTTGCTCAATTGATCATCATGAATGCCTGAATTTTCCTAAAGAGTTTCACTAAATTAAAAACTTTGTTAATAGTCTTGTGAAGCCTTTGCTTGCATGATTATTAACAATGAGGTACTAGTGGTGATCACTTGGAGCCTTTGCTCAATTGATCATCATGAATGCCCAATTTTCACAATTAAAAAAGATAAAAAAAAACACAAAACCCTTTTTCGGGACAAACAAGAACTACGTAGCTTTGAATTCTCCATCGCACCGGGAGATACGTAGGAGCGAGAGGCTAACTCTTGTCAAGCGCCAAAAATAAAAAAATTCGTTAAGTGCTTTAATTCGTTTTCAACAAGAAATAAAGAGGCAAATTTAGGTATTTTTCAAATCAACACTTAAAACCACACATTTAATTAAAGGTTCCCTCTCAGTAGAGAGGATGTGTGGGGTGCTAATACCTTCCCCGCGCATAACCGACCCCCGAACCCAAAACTCTCAGTTTTCAAAGGCCAATCGCTTTCTAAAAAAGGGTTTTTCTAATACTTTCCTTAAATAAGTATTGGTGGCGGCTTCATTGTTTTTTTAGAAAAATTGTGAACGAGGAAGGTTCTCCCTCGGGGGCTTTTTCGGGCGCAACAGCTGGCGACTTCACTGGGGACACTAAAAAAAAACACTTTTTTAAAGTGGGTCAAGCCTAATTAATTAAGTGTGTGGTTTATATGATTGATTTGAATATATTGCTTTTCCTCTCTTCTTCTTCCTTTTTCATAAGCATATTACATCCATGTGCATTCTTCTTCTATGTTTGCTTTTGTTTAAAGCAATAGATAGTTACTTCTTTGCTTATTTCCCTCATACATTTCTTCCCCTTTCTTATCATGTCCCCTTCTTCTTTGCTCCCTTTCTTGAGGTAAGTAGTGCATTGTTATTGGCACCCTAGATTAGTTTATATTGGATCGATATTGAACCCTAGGATAAACAACATGCTATTTGTCTGGACTGCTCTGGATTTTCATTCGCAGGTGGGGAAGGGTAGTTATTCCTAGGTGTTGTGCCCTCGACACACACTTCACATCCTATACTTGTGAGCATTGAGTGGGGCCTAAAACCCAAGGTATGAACAAAAACCTAGGAGAGTGGGAACGATTAGTGACTGCCATTCGTAGACCTTTGTCTGTATGGCTCTCATGAAAGTTCCGCCCAAGAGTGCGCTTTGTCATGATGCCTCACACTCGATAGCTTTCTACGATTGTGGGTGCCATCATGAGAGAGACTTTAGCTCTTGGTTGCCATGGTAAGGAAGTGATTAGAACCTACATGGGAGGATTACCCCTTTTGTCGACTTTAGACCCTAGGATTTCCACCCTTTGCAGGACATGGGGCACGCCTTTGTTTGTTGCATTAGTTTAGGCATTCCTTTTTCTTAAACTCTATTTCAAAAAAATCATAGAAAATAATATCCTTATTTTCTTACCCTCTTTTTATGTAAATGACACATCATTTCGCATCCACACTTTTTCGCATTCACATCGTTTCGCACCATTGCATTTGCATCTAGCAAAAGTTTGAAAAAAAAAAAAAACTTGCATCATTTGCATTCTTCATGCATTAAAGTTTGTTTGCCGGAGATCACAACATAACATCGAATCTTGTCATAGGCGTGTAAGAAGCAACATGGAATCCAAAGGCAAAACCGCATTCAATTCGAGGTTCCCCATTGTAAAGAAGATTGATGTAACTAGTTTGAAGAAGTATGCTTCCCTATTAGGTCCTATTGAGCTTCGGTCCTTCGACAAGACTTATGGGAACATCCGCAAGTTATTACAGTTAGAAGTACAAGAGAGCGCCATCGCCGCCCTATGTTGGTTCTATGACTCTGAGATTAGATGTTTTCTTTTCAAGAACTTCCAAATGGCACCTACCCTAGAGGAGTATGAGAAGATTCTGGGTTTTGATCGCTCAGAGGCTAGACCTTACCAGTATCAGAGGCAGTATTATTCAGATGAGAAGTTTGCTTCCTTGTTACAAATCAGGGTAGAAGAAGTGCGGTCCCACAAGGTTAAGCGTAACAAGATATTTGGGTTTCCTCAAGAGTACTTTGAGAGTTTGATGACTAGTTATGTAGCATCAAATGATTGGGTCTCTTTCAAGCAAGTACTAGCTTTGACCATCTTCGGCATTGTTCTTTTCCCTCAGATTGAGAAACATATAGATGAAACCGCTGTTGGTGTGTTCCTAGCTTTCAAGAGTGCAAAAAGTCTCATCAACCCGGCTCCCGCTATTCTCGCCGAGACCTATCGTGCCTTCACCCGCCATCATGAGTTCCGAAAGGACAAGATGTGTTGTTCCTTCCCTGTGCTATACGCTTGGTTGATCAGTCATGTGTGCATTAACAAAAGTGAAGTTGGGGACCTGCCTTCCTACACCTTGGGTTGTAATCCGAAGACTATGAGCCCTCAGGAGTGGAAGGATACTCTTAAGAACCTTGATGCTCTTCAAATTCGGTGGTACTTGCACAAGTTTTGGGAAAATAGACCCTCAGTGATATTCCAATGTGGCAGTTTCCAGAACGTTCCTCTCATGGGAACACAATGATGCATCAACTATAACCCGTCTTTGGCCTTGAGACAACTCGGGTACCCTATGCGGGACTCACCCTCCGAAGCTACGTTGTTCCGTTTTTACCTCCATGAGAGGATCCCTAAAGACGAGGACTTACTTCGGCGAGTCTTGCAAGCTTGGGAAACCGTGGTGCGGAAAAACAAGGGTGAGTTATCTAAAAGGACCACTGCTATCTCCTTCACTCAATGGCTAGAAAAGAGGATTAAGGAAACTCGATCATCCAACCAGGGAATGCCATCACTTGAAGAGAAAATACCAGAAACCCACGTTCCCCTAATTGAAGAACTAGAAGAGGTTAAGTTGGCCTTATCAAAAGCGGGAGAAGAGAAAAGGGCTTTGCAAAATAGATTGGGAAAGGTGATGCAAGACAAGCGAAAGCTAGAAAATGAAAATGCTCTTCAAGCCGCCGCTATTGAAGCAACCAATAGGAAGCTTGAAATAGAAGAAGAGAGCAAGAGGGGAATTCAGAAACATTTGGAGGGAGCTAAAGAAGAAGTAAAGAGGTGCGCCTCAAAGATGAATGAGGCTGTGGCGGAAGCAAGGGAATGGAAGAAATCATATGCCAAGTCAAGGAGGGATGAGAAAATGGTTAGAGAGGCGCTAGCTAAGTCAAAAGAGGAATTCCAAAGGATGAAGTTTGAAATGGAGAACCAAGTGAAAAATATCAGGCAAGATAGAGAGTCTATCATAGGGATCTTGAAAGAATATCAACAAGCTTCGGAGTTTGAACAAGGAAGGTCGGATGAATTGAAGAGGAACCTCCAATACCTAAGGGAATCTTATGGGCAAGTGCAAGCAGAAAGCCAGTACTGGGAGGAACGCTTCATGGCATTAATTGGCAGAATAGAAGACCAAGAAGTCATCAAGGAGCTAAGGGATGAGATTCGGCTTTGGAGAAGCAAATTTTCAAAGCTAGCAGGGCTAGCTAATCAAGCTGTGAGAAACGTTCCCAAGAAGCTAAGAAGAGCTGAAGCAGAAATGAACCCTTGCAACACTCCGGCCAAGGTGCGTGAGTTTGTCGAGTATTGCAAGATCCTGACAGAAGAACTCATGGAGAAGGCCAAGGGGGCAGCCGAAAGTAAGAAGAGAAAGAGGAAGGAGAAATTGAAGGCTATATGTCTCTGAAGTTCACTTTAGATCATTGCAATAATTCATAGAAAATTGTAATTTTCTCTAAAAAGTTGTAATTTTCTTTGGATATTGTACTTTGTCCTCAGAATATTGTACTTTGCTTTTCCCTCGATTTTGAAGTATTCTTTCCTTTTGAATAAAGTGTGTTCGTTTTGCCTATTGCTTCCAACTTCGTTGCAAAAATAATAATAATAATAATAGCAAAAAATAAAAAAAATATAAAAATAAAGAAAAAGGTAAAAAAATATAAAAATAAAAATGTTAGAGCTTTAGACCTACACGCCTATGACCATACGAATTACACCGCGATTCCCGGCACCCAAACAAACATAAAATCATGCATATTGCATTGCATCTGCATTCATTTATTTAATTCTCGTGCTCATAAAGTGTATTCCCTCAATAGAAAAAGGCAAGCTGGTTCGCCAACATCGATACCTGACTCGTCTACAAGCAAGGCTCATGGCAACTAACCAGAATGACCGGGGCCGTCCTGTTATTGAAGACTTAGGAAGTGGGGAATCAGACCATGGTAACACCTCTGCTGAGGTTCCCAATCCAGAGCAATTGGCTCAAGAGAATCGGGAGTTGAGAACGAAAATCGGGGCAATGGAAGCACAGATGACGGAAATGATGGGCATACTACAAGCTTTGAGGAACGGAACTGCCGCTGAAAGTCTCGCCGTCACTACTGGAGTTGCTGTCACTCTTCCCCCTCCGAGTATCGAGACTAACACCTTTGCTCATACTTCAGGAACCAACAACCAGGGCCAACCAGTTATGCATGGGATGCCTTGGGGACTCCCATCCGGATACGCACCTCCAGAAGCCGAGGCTAATGCGGGAAGTAATCCCCTTAGTGTTGCAGAACAAGTCCGACCCATCCCAGCCACAAACAGTGGAGGAGCGGGAGCACCTCAGGGCCAAATTCAGATTCCTATTCCACCGGGAACTCCATTTGACTTTCATTCACCAGTAACGGTCCATCCCCCAATTCAGGGACCAATTCATGGGAATATCACTCACTCACGTGACCCACACGTGAACCCAGCCGTAGTGTCGATGAGTAATCCTCACTACGGTGTGAATGGTTTTCCTCAGAACTATCCTGCTGAAGCTCCTCAAGCTAGAGACAGGTATCATATGTTAGAAGAACGCTTAAGGATGATTGAAGGGTCGGGCTCTAGAGCAAGAGAAGCTCGTGATCTGTGTCTCATCCCTGATGTGGTTTTACCTCCCAAATTCAAAGTGCCCGACTTTGACAAGTACCGAGGCGTGACTTGCCCTAAAAGCCATCTGACCATGTACTGTAGAAAAATGGCTGCACATTCTCACGATGACAAGTTGTTGATCCATTACTTCCAAGAGAGCCTTGCGGGAGCATCTCTCAACTGGTACATGCAGTTAGAACCGTCCCATATCCATTGTTGGAAGGACTTGGCTGATGCTTTCCTCAGACAGTACCAGTACAATACAGATATGGCGCCAGACAGAACACAGTTGCAGAGTCTGGCAAAAAGAGATAATGAGTCATTCAAAGAGTATGCCCAGCGGTGGAGGGCTTTGGCTGCACAGGTAACACCCCCTTTGTTAGAGAAAGAATTAGTCTTCATGTTCATGGAAACCCTGCCGCCGTTATACTACGATCGGTTGATTGGTAGCGTGTCTTCCAATTTCTCAGACATGGTAATCATCGGTGAAAGATTAGAAAACGGAATGAGAAGCGGCAAGATTGCCCATGGTTCCATAGGTACAACCACCCAGAAAAACCGTTTTCCGGATTTTCAAAGAAGAAAGAAGGAGAGACCAACGCCATCACCATAAGCCCACCTTATCAAACACAAAACATCCCTGTCCCCACTCAAACACGACCAACCCTTCCACCAGAAAATAACTACTACAAAAGCTACCCAGACAAAAAACGGACCACCTTTGATCCCATCCCCATGTCCTATACTGACCTCTTCAACTATCTTTTTGCAAACAAACTCATCAATACCAGACCCATGAGACCAGTTCAACCACCCTACTTCCGAGGCTACAATCCTGATGCTACCTGTGCATTTCATGAAGGGGAAGTTGGACACGTTGTTGAAGACTACAAGGCCTTTAAAATTGTAGTGCAAGATCTGATTGATGCCAAAGGGATAACCTTCAAACAAGAAAGCCCAAGCATCAGAACTAATCCGCTTCCTGGTCATGAGAAACCTGCAACCAATGCCATCCATGATATGGGGGTCAATCCTTAATCAGAACTGTGGAGTGTATCCAGACGCCCCTAGAGGTTATTCATGCAGAGCTATGCAAGTTCGGGGTCATCAAGAGAGGTTGTGCTCAGAAAGAAGTATGTGTTGATGATAATTGTGTCGGAGCATGTGAGACCTTCAAGACAGTTTTGCAGGACCTGTTGGATCGTCATATAATCCAAATGGGTGTGCAAGAGAAAGAGGAGGATGTGCTGACCTTCGAATCAGATAAGAATGGAAATGTTCAAGTACCTATTGAGGTCCCGTATAGTCGAAAGCCGATCGTGGAGAGACCTAAGACCATTGTGATCCCTGTCCCAGCTCCTCATCAAAAGAACAATGCTGTTCCATGGAGCTATGGGGTGTCAGTTCCAATTCAGAAGCCTCAAGTTGTTTCCGATGTCACCAACATTGCGGGAAGCAGCAGAGTCACTAGAAGCGGTCGTGTTTATGTCCCTGAAGTCCTGAAAGAAGGTCCCTCAAAGGAGGAAGAGGAAAGAATTCGCAAAGGCAAAGCGCAAGAACCCAAGGAAAGTAGGAAAGTGTCAGAACAAGAAGCCACTGAATTTCTGAAGATCATGCGTCAGAGTGATTACAAAGTGGGGGACCAGCTGCACCACACTCCTGCAAAGATCTCTATCATGTCCCTACTGCTCAATTCTGAGGTTCACCGTGCAGCCCTAATGAAAGTATTGAATGAAGCCCATGTAGCTCAGAACATCACTGTTGACCAGCTCGATGGCATTGTAGGGAATATTGTTGCATCCAATTATATTACTTTTACCGATGATGAGCTCACCCCTGAGGGAAAGGGGCATAATCAGGCACTTCACATTTCAGTTAGATGTGGTGAATATACACTCTCCAGGGTCCTCATCGACAATGGATCCTCTTTGAATGTCATGCCAAAATCTACTATGAGCAGATTAAATGTAGACTGTTCATATATGAAGCCTAGCTCAACACTAGTTAGGGCATTTGACGGATCCAAGAAAGAGGTTATGGGAGAAATGGAGTTTCAGATGCAGATAGGGCCAGAAGTATTTTATGTGAATTTTCAGATCATGGACATTGCATCATCCTACAGTTGTCTCCTGGGGAGACCCTGGATTCATGCTGCCGGTGCTGGTCCTTCATCCCTCCACCAAAGGCTTAAGTTTGTAGTCGACGACAAGCTGATAGTCGTTTTTGGAGAAGAAGAGTTCATCGTTAGCAAGCCCCATCCCTCTCAATACATTGAGGCTGCAGAAGAATCACTTGAATCTGCCTTTCAATCACTAGAAATTGCAAATGCTGCTTTTGTGGGGGAAGAAGCCCCGTTGCCCGTACCAAATATATCTAACGCTGCTATCATGGTAGCCAAAGTCATGCTGCAAAATGGTTACCAGATCGGAAAAGGGTTGGGAAAGTCCGAGCAAGGAGTTCTGATGCCGGTTCAGCTGCAAGAGTACAAGGATAGGCGTGGGTTAGGATATTGGCCCACTCAGGCTGACAAGAAGAGAATGGCTGAGGAAAAGCGAGAAAGGAGGCTAGCTAAGCTTCAGGGGCGGGAACCAAGCTTGAAGAAGGTTCCTATCTATGATCTCTCCCGGAGCTTCAGGAGCGCGGGTATGCTGGACCCCAATCAGGTGGCCGTCATCGAGGAAGAATCAGATGTGGAAGACAAAGGCGCGGACTTGGTGTGTCGCAGTGCTGCAGAGGAAGAACTTGATAATTGGAAGATCATTGATTTCCCTGTTATTTTCATTCCAAAGTAATGATTTTGTAATGCAAATTCTTTGGCTCTGCCCAAGGCCTTAGGATATTTCATAAGGGCATGCATGTTTTTCCTTCAAATATCATCTATCAATAAAATGTTGTTTTGGATTCTTAAATAAATAAATTTGCTTTTCATTATCATGCGTCTCCATCTTGTGTTTCTATTTTTGCTTGTTCATTTCTTTCTATTCCCGCAAATGCAGATCTAAAATGAATATCTTTGAGAATAACGATGCCAACGATTCATATGTTAATTTTGATCACCCCGTTAACCAAGCTGAGGAGGATGTTGAGGATGACTGGGAAACTCCTCCAGAGTTGATGAGAATGGTTGAACAAGAGGAAAAGGTTATTCAGGCACATGGGGAGTCCGTTGAGATAATTAACCTAGGCACAGAGGACAGCAAGAAGGAAGTAAAGGTGGGTACTTAAATGAAGGAAGGTGAGCGCAAGAAACTAATTGAACTCCTACATGAGTATGTTGATGTCTTTGCATGGACTTATCAAGATATGCCAGGTTTAGATACTGACATAGTGGTGCACAAGTTGCCAGTCAAGCCAGAATGTCCTCCGGTAAAGCAGAAACTGAGAAGAATGGAGCCAGAAATGTCCTTAAAGATCAGGGATGAAGTGAAAAAGCAATTTGACGCTGGGTTCCTAGTGGTAGCCAAGTATCCGCAATGGGTTGCCAACATCGTGCCAGTTCCGAAAAAAGACGGGAAAGTTAGAATGTGCGTTGATTACAGAGATCTGAACTGTGCTAGTCCCAAAGATTATTTTCCCCTGCCCCATATTGATGTCTTAGTGGATAGTACGGCGCAACATTCACTGTTCTCCTTCATGGATGGGTATTCAGGGTATAACCAGATCAAGATGGCTCCTGAGGATATGGAGAAGACGACTTTCACACCTCTTTGGGGAACATTCTGTTACAGAGTCATGCCATTCGGGTTGAAGAACGCCGGTGCTACCTATCAAAGGGCTATGGTAACATTGTTTCATGACATGATGCACAAAGAAATAGAGGTCTACGTGGATGATATGTTCGCCAAGTCTAAAACTGATGAGGAACACATTGTCAATTTGCAAAAGCTCTTCGAGCGGTTGAGAAAATTCAAGCTCAGATTAAATCCTGCCAAGTGTACCTTTGGCGTGCGATCAGGAAAGTTGTTGGGGTTCATCGTCAGCCAAAAGGGGATAGAGGTCGATCCAGACAAAGTGCGTGCGATTCTTGAGATGCCAGTCCCTAAAACAGAAAAAGAGATTCGGGGTTTTCTCGGAAGACTGAACTACATCTCTAGGTTCATATTCCAGTTGACTGCCACTTGTGAACCAATCTTCAAACTTTTGTGCAAGAATCAAGAGACCAAATGGAATGATGATTGTCAAGAAGCATTTGAAAAGATCAACAAATATCTTCAGAATCCACCTATCTTGACGCCTCCTGTACCCGGCAGACCTCTGATCCTGTACCTAACCGTGCTAGACAGCTCAATGGGTTGCATGTTAGGGCAACATGATGAATCTGGGAAGAAAGAGCATGCCATTTACTATTTGAGTAAGAAATTCACTGACTGTGAGACAAGGTACTCGCTGCTAGAAAAGACTTGTTGTGCTTTAGCTTGGGCTGCTCATCGTTTGAGGCAATACATGCTAAGTCACACTACTTGGTTGGTATCTAAAATGGATCCTATCAAGTATATCTTCGAGAAGCCGGCACTTACAGGGAGACTTGCCCGTTGGCAAATGCAGTTATCAGAATATGATCTCCTATATGTCACTCAGAAAGCAATTAAAGGTAGTGCGCTGGCCGAGTACCTGGCACACCAGCCCGTCGAAGATTATCAGCCTATGCAGTATGACTTTCCTGATGAAGATATCATGGCTTTGCTTGAAGAAGGGAAATCCCCAGAAGATGAAAGATGGAGAATGGTGTTCGATGGTGCCTCCAATATATACGGGCACGGAGCCGGGGCAGTGCTGATTTCCCCCGATAATCGCTTCATCCCATTCACTGCCAGACTAAGCTTCTACGTCACTAATAATATCGCAGAATATGAGGCATGTATTCTTGGTATCCAGGCAGCCATTGATTGGAAAGTTAAGAGACTTGATGTGTATGGAGATTCAGCCCTAGTAATTCACCAAGTGAACGGTGATTGGGAGACCATGGACTCCAAGTTGATCCCTTACCGAGATTACATTCTAAAGCTGGTTGAGCTTTTTGAGGAAATCACATTCCAGCATCTTCCTCGCAATGAGAATCAGTTGGCTGATGCACTAGCCACTTTTTCTTCAATGTTTAATATCAGCTGCGACAAAAGCTTGACTCACATCGGGATTCAGCATCGAGATTTTCCAGCACATCATTATTGCATGGTCATCGAGGAAGAGTCTGATAACAAGCCCTGGTATTATGACATCAAGCAGTACATCTTGAACAAAGAATACCCCCCTGGAGCGTCAGAGAATGACAAGAGAACCCTCAGAAGATTGTCAAGGAATTTCCTTTTGAGCGGTGAAGTTCTATACAAGAGAAATTATGATATGGTCCTCTTAAGGTGCGTGACAGAAGAAGAGGCAACAAAAATCATGAGAGAAGTCCATGAAGGCTCATTTGGGGTTCATTCCAGTGGGCACACCATGGCAAGAAAAATATTAAGAGCTGGCTATTATTGGTTGCAAATGGAATCAGATTGCTATAGTTTCGTAAGAAGATGTCACAAGTGTCAAATCTACGCTGATCATATTCATGTACCACCTGCTTCCCTAAATGTCTTGACTGCCTCTTGGCCATTCTCAATGTGGGGCATGGACGTCATAGGTCCTATCGAGCCTAAGGCGTCAAATGGGCATCGCTTCATCCTGGTCGCTATTGATTACTTCACCAAGTGGGTTGAAGCTGCTTCATATTCCAGCATTACCAGCTATGTGGTTGTTAAGTTTGTAAAGAAAGATTTGATTTGCCGCTATGGGCTTCCGGATAAGATTATCACAGATAATGGCAGCAACTTGAACAGTAAGATGATGAAAGAGTTATGCGAGGACTTCAAAATCCAACATCATAATTCTTCTCCATACCGTCCCAAGATGAATGGGGCAGTTGAAGCGGCCAACAAGAATATCAAGAGGATTGTGCAAAAGATGGTAGTAACCTATAAAGATTGGCACGAGATGCTTCCGTTCTCCTTGCATGGGTATCGTACCTCGGTGCGTACTTCAACTGGGGCAACCCCTTTCTCTTTGGTGTATGGGTCGGAAGCAGTCCTCCCCATTGAAGTTGAGATACCCTCTCTACGGGTACTGATGGAAACCAAGTTGGAAGAAGCAGAATGGGTCCAGGCTCGTCTGGATCAGCTGAATCTCATTGAGGAGAAAAGAATTGCTGCCCTGTGTCATGGCCAGTTGTATCAACAAAGGATGAAGACAGCTTTCGACAAGAAGGTTCGTCCCCGAGAATTCAGCGAGGGAGACCTTGTGCTCAAGAAGATTCTGCCTATCCAGAGTGACCCCCGTGGGAAATGGACTCCTAGCTATGATGGACCATATGTGGTAAAGAAAGCCTTTTCTGGAGGAGCATTGATACTCACCAACATGGATGGTGAAGAACTCAGAAACCCAGTCAATTCAGATTCAGTCAAGAAATATTACGCTTGAGAAAAATAAAAAGGAAAAAGAGAAAAATGAGCCAAGCAAGAATTAGCTCGCTAGGTTGAAAACCCGAAAGGGCGGCCTAGGCAAAAAAGAGCGACCCGGTGGATTGAAAACTCGCAAAGAGCGGTCCAGGCAAAAATTAGGGTCAGAAAGGTTGGACTTAAAAAATTAAGTAAAAGAGGCAAGCAGCGTCTCCAAAAGCTTGGGTAAAAGGGTGATCAAGGATATAAGTATGGGTGATTGGCATCAACACTCCAAAGACGAAAAACGCTCATAACATCTGTTGCGTCCATTTTTCTTGCTTTTTCTTAGTTTCAAAGTTCTCAATGTACTCTTTTCAGTCGGCGCGACCTTTTGCGCGTTCGATTTCCATATAAATAAAAGTCCAAACTCCCCACTCTGTCTGCTTATTGTTTTGTCATTGCTTCCTTTTCATTTGTGCTTTAAAATGATGTTTTATGGTAGATGATAAATGAATTATGAAAATGTGCATAAATCAGAGCATTGAACTCATTGCGAAACTTTTGAAAATCATGAGAAAAGAAATGATCTCTCAATCAGGTAAATTCATAAAAGCCAAACAAAAGCACTGAGTGCGTCAAAATAATTCACAAAAAAGGCTGAAGCATGACCCTCACACCATTATGGACGATCATCGTGCCTCGTGGCGCAAGTCCTACGATTTGGTTGAACCGGTGAAAGAAAAGCCAAAAAGAGCAAAAGAGCAACAAAAATAAGAAGAAAAGAAAAAGAAAACAATAAAAAAGGGGATTAGAAAAAAGGAGAGCAAAAGAGCAATAAAACGAATGAAGCTCATGCATTGCATTCATCAAACATAGACAAAAAAAAAAATCCATGCAAGCAAGAAGAAACTCCTGCATCACATCACGTTCATCCCATCAAAAAGCAATCATGGCATTTGCATTGCATACATTTGTGCATATCACTTGCAGGTACAAGGACGGATAAATAATTCGGTGTTAATTCTCGCCCTTAGTTCGGAGTTCAAATGCTTTTCAGTTGAGTGCTCAAGCGTGCATTGCAGTTTGGAGTTCAAAATCGCTCTCGTCAGAGTTCAACACTCCCTTCTGTCCAGGTCTCACGTCGTGTACGAGCAACGCGATGGACCGCAGCCCCATGTGAGGTTCAACGGAATAGTTGTATCAGCCTAAGATACAGTGGACGCCGTGCATGGATCAGTATATCAGTTCCGGAGCTGATAACGATCCCCCCGGTCGCTCGAAAAGGCCAACAGGAAGTGTGCTCCTCAAAGCCACGTGCAAACTCGGATTCATCAAGAGTCCGTTTAAGGATTACAGGTTTTAGGCAGCCTGGGCAATTTACCGCTTTCTGCACGCCAAGTGCCCGTTTTACCTTTTTTCCCGCACGTCAGTGTTCATTTACTGTTTTTGCATCGACACGAAAGTGCCTATTCTTTATCTTCATTTTACCTCGGAATATGTTTCGGCCAATTCATATTCTTTGTTAAAATCCAAAAAAAAAAAATAATAATAATAATAAAAAAGAGAAGGAAAAGGAAAAGAAAGCTCAGGTTTCTCTAGGTAGACAAAATTGGTATAATTTCTGAATTCTTTATTTCTATTTTGCCTCGAAATATGTTTCGACCAATTCATATTCCTTGTCAAAATCCAAATAAAGAGGGGCAGCTGTTATACCCCAATTTTGTCCGTCTTCTTTTTCTAGTTTTAGTCGTTTATTTTACTTAAATCGTGTTTTGAAGTCGCGTGGTTACGAGAATTATCAATATGGCGTCTCAGTTACTAACCCTGGCCAATTTCAATTACCCTGTTCAACTAAATCGAAATACCGTTGTTTTAAATTAGGCATGCACGCGAATGATCGATCTTTTCGTGCGTTCTTCAATTTAATCTTCGTATTTGGATTTAGACGAACCTAATTGGGACTAACAAAGTCATTTTCTCGCGATTGGGCTTGTCGTTTCGATTTGGGCTTAAGAACGCGATTCTGAGATAATTTTAGCGTTTAGTGGTCAACGGGCTTATTTATTCTATTTGGGCCTCGTTCTCACACACTTGCAAATAATAATAGGCAGCAGCAGCCGACTTAGGGTTTCTAGCAGCTACTCCCCAAGCTGCTGGGCCTGGATCCAAAACCTGAAAAAAATAAGTCAAAGGTAATTAACGTTTTAACCTAGTTTTTACTATAAATGAGCAGCTAAAGACAGTCAGAACGACAGAGAATCAGAGGCAGAAATAATACTGCGAAAATCACAAAGAAAAAAGGGTAAGAGTTTCACAATGAAACCCTAATTCACCAAACACAGTAATGAGTTCCTAAATATAAAAGAGGGAAGGAGCAGCAGTCAGGAGGGCAAAAAAAAAAACTGTAGCAGGAAGCACAGTAGCAGTTATAATCACAGTCAGACAAGCACACAAAGAGACCTATCAGAAGCTGGAGGATAGGTTGGTTTTATCCTTAAATCAAAAAAAACATACATAAAGATCTGTCATATTTGTATACTAAACTGTTAAAAAAATAGCGACCACAACAGTATTGCTATTATCATCATTTCTTGTTTCCTGTTCAATCAGAATATCAACAAAATAAAATAAAATCAAAAGAGGGTTTGTATGGTTATTTTCACAATAGGATTCAGGTTCAGTATAGAATAGAACATACTAGTTGGTTTTTGTTTTTTTCAAAAAGATAGTAACTGAGACAAAATCATGAACAAATAACAGAGGCATAGGGAAGAAGAGGATCAAAAAACGAAATTGAGAATAAAAAAAAATTAAAAAAAACTGACCTTTGAAGTTTCGCCGGAGACTTCGTCTTCTCCGGCGGAGCTCCGGCGAGCCACCAAACCGAGGCCAACCCCTTCCAGATAACTCCAACTGCCATGAAACACCAACACTCCGGCGACCCATCACGAAACCGAGCCAAACCGAAGCCAGTAGCCACCCGAATAGAACCTTCCTCCCCCAAAACCGAACCACCCCCGCCTGAAATCACCATCGCGACCACCCCCACGCGTTCGTCGCCGCCGGAGAAACACCATTCTCCGTTCGCCGTCTCCGGCCCGACGCTCCCTCTCCTCCTCTAAGCTTCGGTCTTCAATTTCCCTCTCCCAGGAAACCGGCACAATTCTCGCCGTCAATCTCTCTCTCTCTCCTCTCTAAAGCCGGCGAAAATTTCGCCTGAAATCTCTCTCTCTCTCTTGGCAGCGGCGCTGCTGTGTGGAAGGGGAGGGAAAAATGAATTAGGTTTAGGGTTTATTATGTCTTAGGCTTTTATAGTGTCTCCAATATTTATTTTTATTTTTATTTTATTTTTATTATCAGAACACTATTGACACCCCTCCAATTCACGCGCGCACCCTCCCTCACTTAAGCCCAGCTTTGCATTCTGGGCCCTCCAATGCGAACTGGGCTTCCTTTTTACACCTGCTATTAATTATACAACCCCTTGCGACTAATAACACCCTATTTTACCATTTCACCCCCCCTTTTTTTCGTTTTTTAATTTAATTTAATTCTCTTCAAGACAAAAAAGTTTCTCATAAATCAAAAACCTTGTTAATAGTCTCGTGAAGCCTCTGCTTGCATGATTATTAACAATGAGGTACTAGTGGTGATCACTTGGAGCCTTTGCTCAATTGATCATCATGAATGCCTGAATTTTCCTAAAGAGTTTCACTAAATTAAAAACTTTGTTAATAGTCTTGTGAAGCCTTTGCTTGCATGATTATTAACAATGAGGTACTAGTGGTGATCACTTGGAGCCTTTGCTCAATTGATCATCATGAATGCCCAATTTTCACAATTAAACAAGATAAAAAAAAAACACAAAACCCTTTTTCGGGACAAACAAGAACTACGTAGCTTTGAATTCTCCATCGCACCGGGAGATACGTAGGAGCGAGAGGCTAACTCTTGTCAAGCGCCAAAAATAAAAAAATTCGTTAAGTGCTTTAATTCGTTTTCAACAAGAAATAAAGAGGCAAATTTAGGTATTTTTCAAATCAACACTTAAAACCACACATTTAATTAAAGGTTCCCTCTCAGTAGAGAGGATGTGTGGGGTGCTAATACCTTCCCCGCGCGTAACCGACCCCCGAACCCAAAACTCTCAGTTTTCAAAGGCCAATCGCTTTCTAAAAAAGGGTTTTTCTAATACTTTCCTTAAATAAGTATTGGTGGCGGCTTCATTGTTTTTTTAGAAAAATTGTGAACGAGGAAGGTTCTCCCTCGGGAGATTTTTCGGGCGCAACATTCATACTGTATTATTATTGTTGATTAGTTTTGCGAGTTTCGTTACATTTAATTATTTCGCGTAATTTTTTTTAATTTAAAAAAATATATTTTTTTAAAATTTCCGGATATACATATATTTCCGGAAGCCAAAATGCAACCCATAATACTGGAGAACAAAGTGAATCCTCGACAAAACTCAAAAGAAGGAGTCTCACTAGAGAAGGATGTAATGCAAAGGTTGGTTTCAAATTAATAGAGGGAGGTAAATATGAGCTTACTAGATTTCATGAAATTCATACACATGCACTTGCCTCATCTAGTAAAAGACAGTTCCTTAGATCATCAAGAAACGTGAATCCTGTTCATAAGAGTATATTATATGCAAATAGTAGAGCAAATATTGGGCCATCAAAAACATATCAATTGTTGAAAGAACAAGTTGGTGGTTATCAAAATGTTGGGTGCACACAAAGGGATCTCCAAAGTTGTTTGAGAGATTTAAAGACTTTGATTAAAGATTCTGATGCATGTGTATTCATTGATAACTTTAAGAGGAAGCGTGAGGTGAATCAATCATTTTATTTTGCATATGAAGGAGATTCTGAAGATCGACTGAAACATGTATTCTGGGCAGATGGTATTTGTAGGAAAAATTACTCGTCATTTGGGGATGTGGTTTCATCTGACACTACATATGAAAAGAATAAATATTCCATGATTTTTGCACCATTTACTGGAGTAAACCACCATAGACAAAGTGTTACTTTTGGAGTTGCCTTCTTACTTTTGGAGATGGTATGGAAATATTATATATAGTTGATAACAGTGAAACCAATGGCAAAGTACGAGAAGTGATTTATAATGCCTCAGACAGTCATTGGAATTGTTCGTGTAATATGTTTCAATCTCAAGGCATACCGTGTAGACAGATACTTTGTGTTCTAAAGGTGGAAGGTTTAAATGAAATATTAAGGAATTATATTCTAAATAGGTGTACTGTAACACCTTTAAGATCGTGAACCAAAAGTGTTAACATATTTTCATAATAATCAGAGTATAAAACTGTTCATAAATTTGGACCAAATTAAAACTAAAGCGGATTGAAACCACTTGACATAGCTTCGAGATGAGATTTCTCAAATACAAATTCGAAATAAGTACTTAATAGGTACATATTCGATAAAATAAACATGGCTATGGTACAACTACAAGACACGGTTTATAAAAACAACATGCCATTAGCAACATCTTGCTAATCTTCCATGAAATTGTGATCTTCAACTTAGATTTGTTAACTTTAAAAAAGATTTGATTGAACTTGAAGGTGATTCGATAGAAGGCAAGACAAAAGAAATAGAGTCCTTTATTGGAGATGATATTCCTAAAGAAGTGGTTATCCATCCACCAGGAGTTTCGAAGACAAAAGGAAGTGGTAAGCGAATTAAGGGAGGAAAAGATATATGTGATTGTGGTATTTCTTGTGTTCTAGTTTTTTAAGAGTTCTGATGTGGGATTATGGATTTTATGTGACAAAGCACATTTGATGCAACTTTGTCCTATTCGAATTTGACTTTCTTACCGGAATTAAAGCTCAACCAAGTACCAATATTAATTACATGACAGCAACCAAAAATTTGACAGCAAGTTGTTCCAAAGCAACTTTAGGCTATTTGATTTAAAGTATTAATACGATCCCTACAATCAAAAATGTTTTTTGGTCTCACACATTTACAGGATTCATCCATTTTTGTATTCCTTTCCCAATTCAAATGACACCAATTTTATGGTTTGCTACAGCTATATAAAATGGTACATAGTAGTAAAATGTTTAAATCGAGTATAAGTTGAGACAATATACAAAAGATCATGTACAAGGTACATTACAAGGTACATAGTAGTAAAATGTGTATTCCCAGTCCAGCATTGTGGAAGGTACATAGTAGTAAAATGTGTTCCCATTGTGGAAGGTTTGCCCATATGATTGCAAGTAACACTTGCAATTGAAACAACAAGCATCGATCTTTGCATGTGTATTCCCAGTCCCAGCATATGGTACGGTCCTGCCCCATTTGATTGACAACAAAATGCGAAGTGTGGAGTCATTCTACAAGAAAATTTCATAGAGGCATTACGTCGAACAACTTGTGTCATGGAAACCAGTGTCAAATTGAAATTCTTGTGCTCGCTAGCTACACAAAAACCAGGATAGGTTGTGTTCCGGGTCAAGAGACCCACTCCAGCAATTGGATCTGGGTCAATCCAATAGCTTGGACCCATATCCACAATAAATCAGCCCATTCATGTCTATTATGCCTCACCGACTCAGATTCACCCGATCGATCCAACGGCTCAGAGCTAACACGGATCCATATAAATACTGGCACACAATGCCAAAAATAGGTACATTCTCATTCATTGCTATACTACTCTACAATTCTCAATACTGACTTGAGCGTCAGAGTGGCATCGCAGGTACCCCACCCGAGATCACCTTAACGCATCACTAGGACGTCAGGAGACCTACCAGCTGTAGTCTATCCAACACTGCAAGGTACAGAACATTGACGACAACAATGGGAGCTATCTAGCTTTCATCTCATCTCTACCTCTTAAAAATTTTCTCCTGCATTCCGATGGCACCCCGAGGCAGACCCTGGGTCCGAAGCATTGCCGTGTCTCAACCCCATCCTGAAGACACGCCACAAGGTGTTGCTGTCACTCTTCCAGACGACACACATCCAAGTCCCGGCTCCACAGCCGACCCAGGACCTTATGCACCCGGAGGATGTTGCGACCATCCGTCAACTCCTGGACCTTCTAAGCAACCGCACCCAAGCTATGGCGCAGCAAGAGGCGTGCCTCAAGCAGATTGAGAGGCGTGTGGCATCCATGCCTAAGCAGCCTCGCCCCCATTGGAGCACTCCTCCCCCAGGGATTGTGAACCCAAGGCGCCATAGGTCCCCACCTAGGCGACATCTCAACCATCGCTCTCCCCGAGGCGGAAACAAGCTCGTCGGTCTCCTCCTCGGCGTCGTGGGCACCGAGGATCAGGTTCCCCTCCGAGCACTTCCCCAACTTCACCTGATAGCACTTACTGGCCGGAAGACTCTCCTTCTAGGAGCCCTTCGCTCGCGTCCTCTAACTCATGCGAGAGGTCTCGAAACCGAGCTAAGCCCCACGAGAGGCATCGCCACAGATCCTGGCCAAGGAGATCTCCAACCCGACGTGACCGCCGAGACGTAGATCTCGAGGATGGGTCACCTCGCTATTCTCCATGGATCTCCCATGAAGGACCTTTCACTAGGAAGATCGAGGGTTGCCCAATACATAAGGCTTTGGAAAAATCCTATTGCTCAACATGTACGATGGAACCGGGGACCCTGACAGCCACCTGACCTACTTCTCTCTCATGATGCGCTACCGGGGGAAAGAGAACTCATCCACGACAAGATCTTCCCCCTTACTCTCAAGAAGTCAGCATTGGATTGGTTCCCGGAATTGAAGCCAAACTCAATATCTTCCTGGGGACAGCTAGCAATGGTGTTCCAGGCTCGTTTTGCCGTCTCCTGCTTGAAGTGCAAGTCTGAAGAGGTTCTCAGGGTGATCAGGTAGGGAGAGAAAGAAACACTTAGAGAATATCAGGAAAGGTTCAACAAAGAAGCTGCGAATGTTAGGAACCTTGAAGACAAGAGAAGGCTTTTTTGGATGAAGGACGACCTCCGGAAAGGAAGCTTGTTCCAAATAGAAGTCGGGGTCAACAAGCCCCGCGACTTGGGGGATTTCCTACGAAGATCCCAGAAACACATGGACTACGAAGAGGACGAGCTGGCCTACGGGGCCATTGAAGAACCATGACTGGAGCGAGCCCAAGCTGAGGGAACGCCTCGTGAGTCCCGACCCCGACAAGGTCGTTTCTCAGACACTACCAGAAAAGCGGCTTTTAGCTACGGTTAGATAGCCACGGTTAATTTGACCGTGGCTAACATAATAAATTAGCCACCCTCTGACCGTGGCAAAGCAACCTAGAAATTCCCAATAACAATTTCACGGTTAGCTACCCCTCAACCGTGGCAAAGCAACCGGGAAATTCCCAAATAAAAGTTTCATTCTCCCTCTAAATTTTATTCCTTCCAAATTTGTTCCCCCCTCACCTCTGTTTCTTGTTTCTTTCTCCTCCAACCCAGGGTTTTTAGATTTCCCCCTTCATTCTGCTCTATCCTTTCTCCCTTCTCAAAAATCATCTATCGCTAACCGTATTTTCATGGTTAAGATTTTCATGGTTAAGATTTTCTCCCTTTCTCCCTTGCCTCCCGTAATCGCTCGCTCCCCTAAATCCCTAATTGCTCCCTTCGTTTCTTTCTCTCTCCCCCCTTTTGATGGGTCTTGGCAACGACGACGAAGATGATAATAACAAGGTCATGGATGATGGAAATGGTGGGGGAGGAGGCAACTCCTTCGGTTCAGTGTCTTGTTCAATTTGCCTCGAGATTGTTACCGATAATGGAGATAGATCTTTGGCTAAGCTTCTTTGCGGCCATCAATTTCATCTCGGTAACTATAATTTCTCTCTTAATTCATGCCTTTGCAATGGAATTAGAATATAATATGTGTTTGAACTATAATACTTTAGATCCGTTCTTTTATTTGCTTTGGTTTTCAATTATATGTTCATTGGCGTTGGGATCATAAAACGAATATGTTTTAGTTTATAGGATATTGTTTGTTTGTCTGTTGGTTTGTTAAGGGATTTTGGCCGTGCCAAAAGGGCGGCTATTGTGAAATTCTTGTCACTAATATGGATGATTGGATATGTATCTATCTTTTGGAAGCTATCAAGTTTGAAAGGGTGCTTGCAACTTCAATCTGTTACACGTGTTGTTTGATGCTTTGGTGTGTCTACGAAATTAGCTTTTACTGATGTTTGGAATTCATCTTTATGTATGTCGAAGTTGGAAATTGTGGGGTTAAGAGGAACACACTCCTTACATAATACACATGTATGATGAAAGAAGTCATTCTGTGGTAAGAGTACTAAGAAACTCTGTGCCATGAGTTCTCTTCCTTCTCTGTTGCTTTACATTATGTGTTTTGGCACTTGAGAGTCCACTTTGTTTCATGTGGCAAACCTGGCTGAAAGAAGGCCAACCTAACAATTTTTCTTTTTTATCTGTTATTGCTGTCCTATCAACCATATAAATTGCTAATATTATTATCAGCTACTTTTATTTTTGCAGGTGGTTATTCATCATAAAGAATGGTTTTCTTTCTTCACTGCATTTATTCACTTTTTCAATGATATGAATGAGAAATTAACTTTCTGTTGCATTCTCCACAAAGAGTGTTCTTACATTGAATATGATGAAAGGTAGTTTTCCTTTAAAGTATTTGTTTCTTTTAAAGTATTTGTTTTAAAGTATTTGTTTCTTTTAAAGTATTTGTTTCTTTTTATAGTTACAGGGATATCAAAGGGGCTAACATACTAGTTGATCCCAATGGTGAAATCAAGCTGGCAGACTTTGGAATGGCTAAACATGTAATGCATACTCCCTCTAACCTAGCTCCGTTGCTTTTCTTTAGCATGCAGCAATATTTCTATGATCCCTCTGATGTGAACTTTAGTGTTGGAGAAAGTATCATGCAATCATACTTGAATAGCTTGATTCAGTTTTGTATTTTGTTGTCTTGAAATTAGAATAGATAAATGAAATGAAAAATGTGTTGGTTCAATGACTAAATGACTAAATGTGAGTCTATGATATTGTTAATGAATGATATGAATTCCTTTCTTTTCCATAGCAGGACTTGACATATCATATGCCTTAATAATTCATTAGTTCATTTCAGTCTTCTTGACTCTTAATAATTCATAAATCAAAATAATTCCAGGAGGCGTCTACTGCAGCAGACGCTGAGTTAACTCCAACTCATCCAGTCAGATTGGGCTTGGCTTTAAACTTCTCTGTCTTCTATTATGAAATTTTAAACTCCTGAAAGGTATGTAAAATATTACCTTCTTACTGGAAGTTTATCGCACTATTTTTATGTGCTCGAGCCATGTCAGTCTGTGTAACTTATTTAACGTGTTACTCTCTTGTATTGCAGGGCGTGTCACCTTGCCAAGCAAGCATTTGATGTGGCAATCTCTGAGTTGGATTCTCTCAATGAGGAGTCTTACAAGGACAGAAAACTGATCATGCAGCTCCTGAGGGACAACCTCTCCTTGTGGACTTCTGACAACATAAAACTCCTTTTATTAAGTGATATTTGTTCTATTGTTCTATCTTCTTCCAGCTAGCCAGTTTCTGCATCAAGTTTGTACTGGAGGCCGAGGATAACATCCACACAATTTATTTATATAAATGTGTGTTGAAAGGAACATTGAAAGGGAGCTTGCTGCAAGAATTCAATTATGTTGGCATGTCTATTACCAGCAGTAGCTTGAAAGAGGTTATCTCAAATTAGATAGCCATTCGATTATTTTTGTCAATGACATGCCATCATCTCAAGTTCTTTGTTCATACTTTCTGTTCAATTTTGTAATTTCTTCGATTTTCCCTTCCATACATTCTGTTCAATTTTGTAATTTCTGTTGTCCTTGTTGGAACAGGTTAGGGTCTGGTAGTCTCACACATCTATCAACATCTCAGCAACCATACATCTCTCTTCCTCATTTCAACAACAGGTTAGGGATTATTTTTCTATAATATATTTCTTGCTTTCAATCTCTTGAAATTTCCCTTTTGTTGCTAGAAGAGTTTAATAGAAGGTTGCTTAATATTGTTATTTATTTGAAGCTTTTAATTAGTTGGGTCTGAGATACACTTGTATATAGCATTTGGATCATCAAATTTGCCCTTTCTCTCTTTCTCTTCTGATTGATTGATTGCTGGAATGTTTCAGTTTGTGGCATTTATCATTGGATTGAGGTCCATTTTGTTTTTCTGAATGAATGATCTTGTTATTTCCATAGGATAGACAGAGCATAAGATAGCCTCATTAATCAAAAAAATAGAGCATAAGATAGGCTCAAGGAAGGTATATGGGAAAAATGAATCATCTTGATACTGAAATGTTTTGGAATATCTTCTTTTATATGCATTCAATAGTTTCTTAAATCTCTAATTACACTCACTTTGTTTTTCAACTTTAGAAACACAGATATGTTCCTTAAAAAAGTCCATGATGACCTTCTCATCTAGCCTCATCCGTTCAATAGTTTCTTCCTTGATGTAGTTTTTCTGTGTTAAAATATGATCAACATATACAACCACTGTATAGTGTTCAACATACACCAATATTTGGATTAATTTGTTAAGCGTTTTTATTGAGATAGTGATACTGATAATAAGATGCTGATTTAGTAACAGATGCTGAACTAGCAATTTAGTGTTCTTATTGTTAAGTGTTTTTATTGTTTAGAGTTGAGTTTCTTATTGTCCATTTGTAGTTGAACTAGCAATTTAGTAACAGATGCTGATTTTCTTTGATGGAAATAGATATCTTTCTTTCTATGCTCAGAAGAAATTGTTGCTTCTTTACATGAAACACTGAAATCTGTGAAGGACATCCCCCACTTGCTGAAGGTATGAGAGTTAACACATTGGCGGCAGTTTGTATGACGGTTGCTGGAACCTCCGCCAGAAACACCTCCCGACGCTGAAAACCACGGCGCTCCTGGAACCGCCGCCAGCCTTCCTTAACGGCGGTTTAAACCGCCGCCGCTGACAATTTTAACCGCCGCCGCCGACCGGTTTTTGCATAGTGATTTGTTTTTTTTCTGGTTTGTGAGATGTAATTAGCTGGTTTTACTCACCCTTTGCTATATTTGTTATGTTGTTGGTTGGTACTGTTGCTAAAGCACTTAAAGTACTTGCTAATTGAGATGTCTAGTGGTTGATTAGTCAACTTAGATCATATGATGTATGAAATAATTATATGCAAATTTATGCAACACATTTACTTTTTATTTGACCTTTGATTATGAATTGATGGTACATTAGTGTGTAGTGTCTCTAATGAATCAAATAAATGAGTTGTGGAAAGGATTTTTTTTTAAAAATAAAAACTAAGTTAGCCACGGTTAACCCGTGGCTAATATGTGGATTTTGAAAAGCTGACCAAGCTACTTTGACACGGGTTAGCCGTGGCTATACAAGTATTAACCGTGGCAAAACAAATGTCTCCACGGTTATATTACGCGTGGCTAACTCTTCATTTAACCGTGGCTAAATTTTCGCGACGCCAGGTCCTTTCACGGTCGTCATAACCGTGGCTAAGTCAATTTGCCACGGTATAAGATTCCTTTAGCCACGGTTTTAACCGTGGCTAAACGCCGCATTTTTTGTAGTGAGAGTACACTTTGCTGAACACATCTCAGGAGGAGATCCTCGCCGAATGTGCCGACGCGGAGTTTCGGGACATCAAACAACCCGAACCTATTGTGAAAAGGAAAGGTCAAACCTCTAAGAAGTACCGCCGTTATCACAGAAGTTATGGACACGGCCCCAACAAGTGCAACACCCTAAGAGATGACATTGAAGAGCTAATTCGCGAAGGAAAGCTTTCCTAGTACGTGGAAGAAGAAGAAGAAGAAGAAGAAGAAGAAGAAGAAGAAGAAGAAGAAGAAGAAGAAGAAGAAGAAGAAGAAGAAGAAGAAGAAGAAGAAGAAGAAGAAGAAGAAGAAGAAGAAGAAGAAGAAGAAGAAGAAGAAGAAGAAGAAGAAGAAGAAGAAGAAGAAGAAGAAGAAGAAGAAGAAGAAGAAGAAGAAGAAGAAGAAGAAGAAGAAGAAGAAGAAGAAGAAGAAGAAGAAGAAGAAGAAGAAGAAGAAGAAGAAGAAGAAGAAGAAGAAGAAGAAGAAGAAGAAGAAGAAGAAGAAGAAGAAGAAGAAGAAGAAGAAGAAGAAGAAGAAGAAGAAGAAGAAGAAGAAGAAGAAGAAGAAGAAGAAGAAGAAGAAGAAGAAGAAGAAGAAGAAGAAGAGACTCCTGACTCTGAATAGGGAGCCAATCACCAGGACCTGAATCTAGAGCTAGACCTAGTTGAGAAAATTCGTTGTATGGACACCAGTGCAGAATGTGAAAGCTCGATATGAATGATTAACTGAAATTCATTTTGCAATATAGTCTTTTTCGCTCTAGTTCATTAGCATTGACACTTGTTCCAAAGAAAATTCCTTAAGAGTAAGAAACAAAAAGGGTCCAACTCCATAGTTGGGGATAGAGCGAGACAAGTTTGAGCCAATACCAACTCCTTTCTCTCATCTTTCTTTCCTTCTTCCTTCTTATCAGCACTCTCCTTTACCTCTTCTTCATAGGACAAAATCACCTCAGGATCTAACGGAAAGTCATCTTCATCTTGTTCAAAATGAGGCACATCCTCAGCTTCACACAACAGCCTTATCAGATTGGGGTAAAATAGAACACCCACATTCCTTCTAGCACATGCCAAAATCTCCCTTTCCATCTGCTACGCCCGAAAAAGTCCTCGAGGGAGAACCTTCCTCGTTCACAACTTTTCTAAAATCTATGAAGCCGCCACCAATATTTATTAAGGAAAATATTAGGAAAACCTTTTTTGGGAAGCGATTGGTCTTGCGAAACTAGAGAATAGGGTTCGGGGGTCGGTTACGCGTAGGGAAGGTGTTAGCACCCCACACGTCCTCTCTACTGAGAGGGAACCTTTAATTACATGTGGGGTTTTAGTGTGCTGACCTGAAAATACTTAATTTTGCCTCTCTACTTCTTATTGAAAAATTCTTAATGAAAACCTTTGTTTATTATGAAAAAGGGGGAAAGATGGGTTTTTAGAAAAATGCTTGACGGGACATGGCCCGCTCCTACATATCTCCCGGTGCGATGGAGAACTCAAAGCTACGTAGTTCTTCTTAATCCTGAAAAAAAGGTTTTTGTCTTTTGTCTTTTTAGTGAGTTTTCGAAATAGGACGAGCATTTAGTGAGTGATTAAACTAACCAAGGTCATGGGTAATCACCGCTAAATGCTCTTGAAAATGAGAGTCACTACCGCCGGTCAGACGAACAAAGGTTCTGATTGACTATTAGTAGCGACTCGTTTTTATTTACTTTTTGAAAGTAATTTTCGAGAGAGATTGATTGGCACGAATGATCAAACTAACAAAGGTTATGAGTGATCATCGCTTGTTGTTCTTTGGAGGAAAACGACATCGCCATCAATGGCTAGACGAACAAAGGTTCTGATTAACCACTAGCGGCGATGGGTTGAAAATGATTTTAGAAAGGAAGAGGTTTTTTATTCTTTATCTTGTTGAATTGTGAAAGTTGAGCTTTCATGATGATCAATGGGGCAAGGGCTGCAAGTGACCACCATTAGCACTCCATTGCTAATAATCATGCAAGCAAAGGCTTTGCAGAACTACTAACAAAGTTTGATTTTGAAGAGTTTTCGCAATTGGGTTGATTCTTGTTTAGGGAACAGAAAATCTGTTGTTTGGAAAAAAAGGTTTCGGAAAAGAAAAAAAAATTTACTTAAGGGAAAGAGGCAAAATTTAAGAAAAAGGAAACGGGGAGGTGCAATAGTAAAATGGGGTGCAAGTTACAGGGGGGTTGTATTATTAAAAAATGGGGTGTAAACAGTGAGAAGGGTTGCGTTTTAAAATAGGGGGTGCAGAAATCAGGAATTAGTTCCAGTGGGCTGCGTAAATGCTGGGCTCTTCCAAGGGGTTAAGTTATAAAAATGAGGGGTGTAAAAAGGAAGCCCAGTTCGCATAGGAGGGCCCAGTTAGCGAAACTGGGCCTAAGTGGGGAAGGGGGCTTACGCTTGAGTCTGGAGGTGTAAATAGCAGTCCGAAAATTTAAAAGAAACAGAGGTGGTGTCATTAGAAACACGGGTGCAAATAGCAATCTGATGTAAAAAAAATGGTTGTTATTTAAGAAAAAGAATGTGAACTTTATGGTTAATGGCTAATATTATTGCTCTTCTTATATTTCTAAAAAAAATGAATAAACATATATGTAACTCTCTTTTTTTTTTGAAGTCAAATGATCTTTTTTCAAAAAAACTTGATTAATAGAGACAGTGTGGCTAAAGGAAAATTTTGATATAAAACAAGTGATTACTTTATTACTTTAGATCTTTCTTATTTGGATTATGATGATTATTGTTGATAAAAAAAAATGGCATTACCACATTTCATCAAAAGAGAAACGTGACATTCAAAAAAAACTAACAAATCAAACTAAATCATTTACTACCAAAAAAACAATATTAACTAGTTTATACATGTTCCTCTGTTCTTTTACTCAAAAGAACGTTAATGGAATATTCAACATCAAAGAAGATCATATACATGAAGATGAACAGAATCTCTAATAAAAAAAAATTAACAAATTCAAAATCATGAAACAAAAGAATATTGAGAAAATAATATACAACAGACCTTGAATAATGAGTGCTCTTCTCAAATCTCACCAATAACAACAATAAAGCAAAAACAACAAAAAAAAAACTGTCTGATAAATTTAGAAGAAGAAAAAACGAAAATTTTCTCTCTCTCACTCTTTCACTCCAATATCTCCAGAACCCGTTTTTGCTCCTCTTGCTTCTGGATCTCCTTCCAGCTTTCGACCCTTCACCCTCTTCTCCCTCCAAAAACGTCCCTTTCCACAAAACTGTAACCCATATTTATACTAAAAAAAATGAACGTCCAATGGTGTGCTTTGTCCTTCGTTTTCTTCACTGACTTTTGCGTATAGATCTGTTTCTGTGCTAGCCTTGAAGAAAACGGGATGGAAAACGTGATCCTCTGGATGGACCTTCGAATGGTGGGGAAATCATCAGTCATTTGGGTGTTGATGCCAAAAATGGCGATTTCGTGTGAGAGAGGAGAGGAAGAGATACCCGAAATGATGTTTTCGTGTGAGAGGAGAGAAAGAAGCACCAAAAATGGTGATTTCGTGTAGCAATGGAGATGGGGGGGGGGGGGCTGAGAAGGTAGGAGGTGTGTGAGGGAAGATGAAAGGAGGCGTGGAAGGAAGAGAAGAGAGAGTGGACGGCTAGGGTTTGATGGGAGAGGTGGAAGTGATGTTTTGGAAGGAGGCGTGGGAGAGAGGAGAGGAGGAGGATTGTACGGCTGATTTTTAGGAAGTGATGGGAATGATGGGAAATTAGGGTTTGTGATGGAGGCAATTAGGTTTTGTGAGTGAGTGAGGGAAATAAGGCAATCCGGGTCAGGCCAATTCGCATGGGCCTCTGGCAGTGAGCCCAATTCGCTGTAACACAAATAAACATAAAAAAAAAAGTCACTTACACCCCTTTTTTTACTAAATCGCCTCTCCCTTTCTCTTTTCTTGTTTTTTTTCTTTTACTTTCTCTTTTATACCATTAAATATATTTACTAACTAAATGGGAAGTATAACTTGAAAATGAATTTGTATTTTTCAACTTTTACGAAATAAGATATATAACGACAAAGAAGAAAATCATTATTATTTTTGGACGGACAAAATTGGGGTATGACAGCTGCCCCTCTTTATTTGGATTTTGACAAGGAATATGAATTGGCCGAAACATATTCCGAGGCAAAATTGAAATAAAGAATTTAGAAATCATACCAATTTTGTCTGCTTAGAGAAACCTGAGTTTTCCTTTATCTTTTTTCCTTTTTTTTGAATCAACACTTGGAGTGTCGATGAAGAAACCATAAACGAAGTGGTTAACAACATGCACGCTAACTGCGAAAGGCAAGGAAAAGGCTAAATGAAGAAAGCGATAAAGAAAACGGTAAAAATGCTCGGGCTGCCTAAAACCTGTAATCCTTAAACGAACACTTGACGATTCCGAGTTTGCACGTGGCTTTGAGGAGCACGCATCTTGAGAATCTCTGGTCTTTCGAGCGACCGGGGTGATCGCTATCAGCTCCGGAACTGATACTGATCAATGCACGGCGTCCACTGTATCTTAGGCTGATACAACTATTCCGTCGAACCTCACACGGGGCTGCGGTCCATCGCGTTGCTCGTACACGATGTGAGACCTGGGCAAAAGGGAGCGATGATCTCTCTGGGCTCCAATCCGCAATGCGCGCCTGAGCGCTCTCTTTTCTTTTCTCTTTTTTTTTTTCTTTTTGTTTCTCTCTTTTCTTCTTCTTTTTTGAACTCCCAACTTGGGGGGAGCATTTTCTGGGATCTGAAGGCGAACATTAACACTGCGGTGTTTATCCTCTCTCACTTGTCTGCAGCTGAAAAATGAGCCCATACATGCAATGCAAATGCCATGATTGCCGTTTTCTTTTTCTTTTTCTTATGATGAATGTAATGCAAATGCCTGAATTTCTCTTTTCTTTACTTTATTATTATTATTTTCTATGTCTGATGAGTGCATGATTTCATGTTTGGTGAATGTAATGCATGACCTTATTTATTTATTGCTCTTTTGCTTTTTCAACCTTTCCTTTTCTCTTCTTTTTTTTATTTTTTATATATATTTTTCTTTTTGTGCTCTTTCGATCTTTTGGCTTTTCCGTTGCTGGTCCGACCCACTCGCGGGACTTGCGTTATGAGACACCGTGATTATTTATGATAATTATTCGGGAGCTGAGCTTCGTCCTCTTGTTTTAATGCAATCAGCGCTTCTTATTTGATTTTTGTGAGCTTACTTGACTGAAGGATCATCTCTTTTTGTTGTCATTTTCAAAAATTTCGCAATGACCTTAATGCCATGACTTATGCACATTTCCATGATTTATTTATCATCTACCATAAAACGTAGTTTAAAATCAGAAATGAAAAGAAAGCAATGATAAGACAGCAAACTGATGGAGTGAAAAATTTGGACTTTTATACATACAGAAGTCAGACGCGCAGAATGTCACGCTGACTGAAAAGGGTACATTGTAAATTTTCCTGAAACTAAGAAAAAGAAAAAGGAGAATGAACGCAGCAGATCTTATGAATATTCTTTGTCTCTGGAGCGTTCGATGCCAACCGCTCATACTTATAGCCTTGATCACCCTTTTATCCAAGCTTTTGGAAGTACTACTCGCCCCTTTTCTTTTTATGTCCAACTTTTCTGACCCTAATTTTTGCCTGGATCGCCCTTTTGGGTTTTCAATCCACCGGGTCGCTCAATTTTGCCTAGGCCGCCCTTTCGGGTTTTCAACCTAGCGAGCTGATTCTTGCTTGGATCATCTTTCTCTTTTTTCTATATTTTTCTTTTAGGCATAGTACTTCTTGACTGCATCTGAGTTCACTGGGAGTGGGAGGTCTTCACCATCCATTTTTGTGAGGATTAATGCCCCTCCAGAGAATGCTTTCTTCACCGCATAAGGTCCTTCATAATTAGGGGTCCATTTTCCCCGGGAATCTTTTTGGATAGGCAGGATTTTCTTGAGCACTAGGTCTCCCTCCTGAAACTGTCGAGGACGAACGTTCTTCTCAAAAGCCTTCCTCATTCTTTGCTGGTACAACTGCCCATGGCACAGAGCGACTACTCTTTTTTCTTCAATGAGATTCAACTGATCTAGACGAGCTTGAACCCATTCTGCTTCTTCTAATTTTGTTTCCATTAGCACCCGTAGGGAGGGTATCTCAACTTCAATAGGGAGGACTGCTTCTGACCCATACACCAAAGAGAAGGGGGTTGCCCCGGTTGAGGTACGCACTGAAGTACGATACCCGTGCAAAGCAAAAGGAAGCATCTCGTGCCAATCTTTGTAGGTTACTACCATCTTTTGCACAATCCTCTTAATATTCTTATTGGCTGCTTCGACTGCCCCGTTCATCTTAGGACGGTATGGAGAAGAGTTATGATGTTTGATCTTAAACTCTGTGCACAATTCTTTCATCATTTTACTATTCAGATTGCTACCATTGTCCGTGATGATTTTATCCGGGAGACCATAGCGACACACCAGGTCCTTCTTTACAAACTTGGCAACCACAGAACTGGTTATGCTGGAATATGAAGCAGCTTCAACCCATTTGGTGAAGTAATCAATTGCAACTAGGATGAAGCGGTGTCCGTTTGACGCCTTGGGCTCTATGGGACCAATGACATCCATGCCCCACATTGAAAATGGCCAGGGTGCAGTCATGGCATTTAACGAAGCTGGTGGCACGTGTATGTGATTGGCACAAATCTGGCATTTGTGGCACTTTCTTATAAAACTGTAGCAGTCTGCCTCCATCTGCAGCCAATAGTAGCCAGCCCTTAATATCTTCCTTGCCATAGTATGCCCGTTGGAATGGGTTCCGAACGAGCCCTCGTGCACCTCTCTCATGATCCTTTCTGCTTCCTTCTTTGCCACACACCTAAGGAGTACCTTATCATGATTCCTCTTGTAAAGCACCTCGCCGCTCAGGAAGAAATTCATTGACAGTCTTCTAAGCGTTCTTTTATCATTTTCCGATGCCCCTGGAGGATACTCTCTGTTCAGGATATACTGCTTGATGTCATGATACCAAGGTTTATCATCTCCGCTATCTTCAATTGCTGCGCAGGAGTAGGAGTGTGCCGGCAAACCTTGATGCTGGATTCTGATCTGGGTCAAGTTCTTATCACAATTGATATTAAACATTGAAGCTAAAGTGGCCAGTGCATCAGCCAACTGATTCTCTCTGCGAGGAAGATGTTGAAACGTGATTTCTTCGAAGGACTCAACCAATTCTCGGATGTAGTCTCTGTACAGTATCAACTCGGGATCTCTGGCTTCCCAATCTCCGTTCACCTGATGGATAACTAAGGTTGAGTCTCCGTACACATCTAATCTTTTAACTTTCCAGTCCAGAGCTGCCTGAATACCCAGAATACATGCCTCGTACTCCGCAATATTATTTGTGATATAGAAGCTCAATCTAGTAGTGAATGGTATGAAGCGATTGTCCGGGGACACCAGCACTGCCCCATCCCCGTGCCCATAGCTGTTGGAAGCACCGTCGAACACTACTCTCCACATTTCATTCTCTGGGGACCTTCCTTCTTCAACTAAAGCCATAATGTCCTCATCTGGGAAATCACACTGCATCGACTGGTAATCTTCAATAGGCTGATGTGCCAAGTACTCAGCTAGCGCACTACCTTTGATGGCCTTTTGAGTGACATAAAGAAGATCATATTCTGACAACTGCATCTGCCACCTGGCAATTCTTCCTGTAAGTGCGGGCTTCTCGAAGATATACTTGATAGGATCCAACTTTGACACCAACCAAGTGGTGTGACTTAACATGTATTGCCTCAAGCGGTGAGCAGCCCAAGCCAAGGCGCAACAAGTCTTTTCTAGTAACGAATACCTCGTCTCACAGTCGGTGAACTTCTTGCTCAAATAGTAAATTGCATGCTCTTTCTTGCCAGTTTCGTCATGTTGTCCTAACACACAACCCATTGAATTTTCTAGCACGGTCAAATACAGAATCAACGGTCTGCCAGGTACCGGAGGCATTAAAATAGGCGGATTCTGCAGGTATTTCTTAATCTTCTCGAAAGCTTCTTGGCAATCATCATTCCACCTAGTCTCTCGATTCTTGCACAGCAATTTGAAAATCGGCTCACATGTGGTAGTTAACTGGAAGATAAACCTGGAAATGTAGTTCAGTCTTCCGAGAAAACCCCGAATTTCTTTTTCGGTCTTAGGAGTAGGCATCTCGAGAATTGCACGCACTTTATCTGGGTCAACCTCTATCCCCTTTTGACTGACAATGAACCCCAATAGTTTTCCTGATCTCACCCCAAAGGTGCATTTAGCCGGATTTAACCTGAGCTTGAACTTTCTCAACCGTTCAAAGAGCTTCCGCAAATTAACAACGTGCTCTTCATCTGTTCTGGACTTTGCGATCATATCGTCCACGTACACCTCAATCTCTTTGTTCATCATATCGTGGAACAACGTGACCATAGCTCTTTGGTAAGTAGCGCCGGCATTCTTCAACCCAAACGGCATGACCTGATAGCAGAACGTGCCCTAGAGAGTTGTGAAAGTAGTCTTCTCCATATCCTCAGGAGCCATTTTAATCTGATTATACCCCGAATACCCATCCATGAAGGAGAAAAGGGAGTGCTGTGCTGTGCTGTCTACTAGGACATCAATATGAGGCAAGGGAAAATCGTCTTTGGGACTGGCACGATTCAGATCTCTGTAATCAACACACATTCTAACTTTTCCATCTTTTTTGGGCACTGGCACAATGTTAGCTACCCACTGTGGATACTTGGCTACGGCTAGGAAACCGGCGTCAAACTGTTTCTTCACTTCGTCTCTGATCTTTAAAGACATCTCAGGCTTCATCCTCCTTAACTTCTGTTTAACTGGAGGGCACTCAGGCTTAACTGGCAGCTTGTGCACCACTATATCAGTATGTAACCCGGGCATATCTTCATACGACCATGCAAAGACATCAATGTAGTCACGCAGGAGTTGAACCAACTTCTCATGCTCACTCTTTTTCATTGAAGTGCCAACCTTGACTTCTTTCTTTTCGCCCTCTGTGCCTAAATTGATGATCTCAATAGTTTCCCCATGTGGCTGAATAACCTTTTCTTCTTGCTCAACCATTCTCATCAATTCCGGTGGAGTTTCCCAGTCATCCTCAGCATCCTCCTCAGCTTGATTAACGGGGTAATCAAAATTAACATATGAACCGCTGGCATCATTATTTTTAGAGGTATTCATTTTAGATCTGCATTTGCGGGAAGAGAAAAGCAATGAACAAGCAAAAATAGAGACACAAAATGAAGACACAAAAAAGCTATTTTATTCATTTGAGAATTCAAAACTACATTTATTGATAGATGATATCTAAAAGAAAACATGCATGCCCCTATGAAAATGTCCTAAGGCCTTGGGCAGAGCCAAAGGATTTGCATTACAAAGATCATTACTTTGAACTGAAAACAACAGGGAAATCAACGATCTTCCAGTTGCCGATTTCTTCTCCTGCAACACTGCGACGAACCAGGCCTCGATCCTCGCCTTCTTCAACTAAATCTTCCTCGATGACAGCTATCTGATTAGGGTCCGGCATGCCAGCACTCCTGAAATTCTGCTTGAGGTCATCTATGTGGACCATCATCAATCGGGGTTCTCTCCCCTGAAGCCTAGCCAATCTCTTCTCACGCTTTTCCTCAGCCATTCTTCTCTTATCAGCTGGAGTGGGCCAATAACCTAACCCACGTCTGTCCTTGTATTCTCGCAGATGCACGCGTGACAGAATTCCTTGCTCAGATCTTACTAGCCCCCTCCCAATCTGATAGCCACTCTTCAGCATAACTTTTGCTACCATAATATCAGCCTTGGACAACTTGGGTACCGGTACTGGGGATTCTTCACTTACGAACACAGCGTTCGCAAGTTCTAGGGATTGAAAAGCGGACTCGAGGGATTCCTCTACAGCATCAATATAATGAGAGGGGACAGGTTTGCTGATTGTGAACTCTTCCTCCCCACAAACAACTACAAGCTTATCGTCGACTATAAACTTGAGTTTTTGGTGAAGTGTTGAAGGGACAGCGCCTGCTGCATGGATCCAAGGTCTCCCCAAGAGGCAGCTGTATGAGGATTCAATATCCATAATTTGAAAAGTCACACAGAACACCTCAGGCCCTATTTGCATTGGGAACTCCATTTCCCCTATGACTTCTTTCTTAGACCCATCAAAGGCTCTGACCAGGGTTGAGCTGGGTTTCATGTAGGAACAATCCACCTCTAACTTGTTCATCGTTGATCTGGGCATAACATTCAATGAGGATCCATTGTCAATGAGAACCCTGGAGAGTGTATATTCACCGCACTTCACTGAGATATGCAACGCCTTATTGTGCCCCTTCCCCTCTGGGGTGAGCTCATCATCAGTGAAAGTAATGTAATTAGATGCAACGATGTTCCCAACTATACCATCCAATTGATTGACAGTTATATCTTGGGCGACATGGGCCTCGTTCAGCACTTTAACCAAGGCGTCACGGTGGGCTTCTGAGTTTAGTAGTAGGGACATGATGGAAATTTTGGCTGGGGTGTGGTGTAGATTGTCCACCACTTTGTAGTCGCTCTGTCGCATTATCTTCAAGAATTCAGCAACCTCTGGGTCTGACACCTTCCTATTTATCACAGGCTCCGGCCCTACATTCTTTCCTTTTCGGATTCTCTCTTCTGTTGCCTTAGAAGGATCCTCTTCCTGAGCTTGGGGAACATACACACGCCCACTTCTAGTTACCCCACTACTTCCTGCAATATTGGTGACGTCAAGAGCAGCTTGAGATCTCGGAGCTGGAATTGGCACACTGTAGCTCCATGGGACATCAGTGTTCTTCTGGCTAGGAGCTGGAACTGGGATCACAATAGTCTTTGGTCTTGCCACAGCCGAATTCCGACTGTATGGCACCTCGATAGGCCTCTGCACATCTCTGCCCCCTTCTGATTGGAGGGTCAGAATATCCTCCTCTCTCCCCTGTATACCCACCTGGATGATGTGGCGGTCCATCAGATCCTGTAACACCACCTTGAATGCTTCACATGCTCCTACACAGCTGACATTAGCATAAGCTCCTTTCTGAACACAACCCATCCTAATAATCCCGCATTTGCACAATTCTGCATGAATGATTTCTAGGCGGTCTGAATATCTTCAACTGATCTGATTAGGGACTGCTCTTTCATATCCATGATTGCATTAGTGGCATGCTTCCTATGACCAGGCAGCGGGTTAGTCGTGATATTTGGATCCTCCTGCTTGAAAGTTATGCCTTTTTTGTCTATCAAGTCCTGCACCACTATCTTGAAGGCTTTGCAATCCTCCACAACGTGCCCAACTGCCCCTTTGTGGAAGGCACAGGTACTATTGGGGTTGTATCCTCTGAAGTAAGGTGGTTGAACAGGTTTCATGGGTCTTGTATTGATGAGCTTATTGGTGGTGAGGTAGTTGAATAGGTCTGTGTATGACATGGGAATTGGGTCAAAGGTTGTTCTGTTTGGATAGGTCCTTTGGTGGTTGCTTTGGTTGTTGTTTTGGAATGGATGGGCTGTTTGTGTGGGAGCGGGGACTGGGATGTTGGGTGGCTGGTATGGTGGGCTGATAGTGATGGCATTGGTTTCCCCCTCTTTCTTTCTGGGAAAGCCGGAGAATGGCTTCTTTTGGGAACTTGTGCTACTTGTGGACCCCTGTGCAATCTTTCCACTTCTCAAACTGTTCTCCAATCTCTCTCCCACAATCACCACATCTGAAAAATTGGATGATGCACTGCTGATCAGACGATCATAATACAGTGGTGGTAAGGTTTCCATGAACATAGAAACCAATTCTTTGTCTAAAAGAGGAGGTGTGACTTGTGCGGCCAAAGCCCTCCATCGCTGAGCGTACTCCTTGAATGATTCATTTTCCTTCTTGCTCATATTCTGCAGCTGTGTTCGGTCTGGCGCCATGTCCGTATTGTATTGATACTGCTTGAGGAATGCATCTGCTAAATCCTTCCAGCAGCGGACTTGGGACGGCTCTAACTTCATATACCAATTAAGGGATGCCCCGGCAAGACTATCTTGGAAGCAATGGATTAGCAATTTGTCATCACGGGAGTAGGTAGACATCTTCCTACAATACATCGTTAAGTGACTCTTTGGGCAGGTCGCACCTCTGTACTTGTCAAAATCGGGGACTTTGAATTTTGGCGGCAACACCACATCAGGAATAAGGCATAGGTCTCTGGCCTCCCTTGCCCTAGAGCCAAAGCCTTCAATCATTCTTAGTCTTTCCTTTAACATCTGGAACTTCTCTCTGGTCTGTTGGTGCTCAGCGGAATAGACTTGAGGGGAATGACTTACACCATAAGGAGGTGCAGGTATTGAGTGCTGAACCTGAGGGTAAACGGAGTTTCCGGATATGAAGCCTTGGGTCTGTGGAAAGGCGGCCGGCCGTGGACTGAGGTTCTGAGGAGGAGGCTGAGGTATAACAATTGGATGCGGGATCTGAACCTGGGGTTCACCAGTCATTCCTTCTGACCCGACAGACGTTGGCTGTACATTCTCATCTATTGCCACGATATCAGCTCCTGGGTTAGCCCCTTGATTTGGAGGACTATAACCCAAAGGAAGGCCGTAAGGAGGCCATTGAGCAGCTTGAAAGTCATTTCCATTTTTCAAGGACAGAAGGAGTCTCATCATCTCGCTCATCTGTGCCTTCATGACATTCATCTCATTTCTCAACTCAGGATCACCTTGACTGGAGCTACCAGGAGCTGAATGGTTCTGATTCTGTACCTCGGGGCCTTGGCCTGCTCCATTTCCATCCTCTGAGCCTGAAGCTGGAGGATTCTGATTCTCTGGCTGAGGTTGATTGGGGTCACTTAAGATCGCCATTCTTCTGGCCTGTGAACGTGTCCAATACGGATGTGGTCGCACCAGCTTGCCTTATCTTCTGTTTCAGTTGAAAACATTTTTATAAGCAAAGGAGCAAATTAATGAATGCAATGTAATGCACATGATTTTTGTTGTTTTTTTTATTATTATATTTTTTTTTATGTTATTTGTTATTTATTGCCGGGAATCACAGTGCAACTTGCTCTTGTCGTAGGTGTATGTTCGAATATTTTCGAGAACATAACGCGGCTGGGATCAACAAGTGAGATAAACGTACTTCATTCAAGCATCATATCTTTAATCATTCCAAGAACAAGATACAATATCCTTAGATGTGCAATACAACGCTTTGAAAGAAAAACACAACATCCTTTAGGAAAAGAAAAATTACAACTTCCTAGTGAACATTCTAAAAAAGGAAAATTTAAATCTAAAAACCTATTGCCTTCATCTTCTCTTGGTTCTTCTCCATTTTGCTAGCTGCAGCAGCTTCTCTTGCCCTTTCCATGAGTTCCTCAGTCAGAGATCTGCAGTACTCCATGAATTCATATACTCGCACCGGAGTGTTGTAAGGCAGCATCTCAGCTTCTGCCTTTCTCAATCTCTTGGGAACATCCCTCACCGCCTGGTTTGCCAACCATGCCAATTTGGAGAACTTGTTCTTCCACTGCTGAATTTCTGCCCTCATCTCAACTATGATCTCTTGCTTTTCAATCCTACCCATTAGCTCGAGAAGACGGTATTCCCAGTACTGACTCTCCTCTCTTACCTGTCGGTAAGCATCACTGATGTGACTCAGATTCCTCCTTAGCTCATCTGAATTCTCTTGCTCCATCCTTAAAGCCTGCTGATACTCTCTAAGGATGTTCACAATTGCATCTCTATCTTGTTTGATGCACTCTATTTGACTTTCAAGCTCACACGTCACAGACTGAGACTTTTTCTTGAATTCCTCTAGTGATTCCTTTGTAGCTCTCTCACTTTCCGCAGACTTCTTGAACAACTTCCTCCATTCGTTTGCTCTAACCATAGCCTCACCCACCTTGGCATTCAATCTTTTCAACTCATCTTTGGCACCTTTCAGATATTCCTTCATTTTTTGATTACTTTCCTCTTCTTTCTTAAGCTTCTTGCTGCTTTCTTTAAGGGCTTCGGCCTTGCGTTCGCTTTCGTTCTCTAACTTTCTCTTCTCCGAAATTACTTTTTCCAACTCATCTTGTAAGGCTTTCCTTTCTTCTTCTACCTTGAACAAAGCAGAATTGACCTCACTTAGTTCTTTGAGACTTGGAACGTGAAGCTCTGGGACTTCTTTCCCAACTGACGATGAATTCTGACGAGGCGGGCCAACACTTTGAATTCTTTGGTGAAGCCATTGGTAGAAAGTAACATCACCCATTTTCTTTTTTATCTCCGCTTTATCCTTGTAAACTACACCTTCCCAAGCCTTTGAAATTTTCTGAAGCAAGCCTTGGTTCTTTGGATCTTCTTTATCGAGAAAGATTGGGGCCAACATGTCTTCAGTGGGTGCATTCTTCATAGGATACCCAAGCTGTCTGATGGTGAGAGAAGGATTGTAATTGATGCAGCCTTGGGTTCCCATTAAGGGTACATTCTGGAAATTGCCGCACCGGAACAGTATCGAAGGCCTATCTTTCCAACACGGATGATTGAACCAACAGACTTTGAGAGCACTGAGATTCTCTAAAGTGTGCACCCATTCTCATGCACTTCTGGCTTCTGCATCACAACACAGGGCATATTCTACTAAGTCCGCGGCTTTCGTCTTATGAGTGACAACATGGTTGAGGAAACAGGTGTAGAGAACATGGAAAGAGCAAGCAACCTTCTTCTTTCCTAACACACGGCGATGAGTGAAGGAATAGTAGGTATCTGCAAGGATTGCTGGCACCAGGTTAATCGGATTTTCTTTACTTATGAATGCTAGAAAAATCCCAATAGCGGTCTCAACAATAAACTTTTCGACCTGAGGGAAAAGGATGATCCCGAAAATAGTTAGGGCTAACAGCTGCTTGAAAGGACCCCACTTCTTATTCTGGGCATAAAACTTCAATAAACCTTCGAAATAGCATAGCGGAAAACCCCTGATACGGTTCTTCCTTTCTTTATGAAGCTCTAATTCCTTCACACTGACTTGCAACAACAAAGAGAGTCTCTGGTCTGAATACCGATGTTTCTGATATTGGTAAGGTGCTAACTCTTGGTGATAACTGAAAGTCCTTGAAGAGGAAGCATCGAATGTCAGATGCATGACAAACGATTTTCAAAATTGGGTTTTATTTAATGCAGATGATTCAAATGACATAATGATGCAATGATGCTTCTTTTTGTGCTTTTGCAGAAAGAGGATATTTACAGGTGGTGATTTGAAAACTTTCACACTATATGCCACCTCATATAGGTGTTTATTGAAAAGGAAAAGCACATCTTTTTTTTGATTTTCGAAAATTTTGAAGGAAAAATTGATTGAACTGAATGCAACAATGCAGCACACAATTTGGAAAGCCCTTGTGACCTAAAAGGGGGTAGAACCTTTGATCTAAGGTATGTTATGGATAATCATCTCATGTAGCTCTATTCACACCCTCACAAAGGTTATCAGAGCCACGGTCCCTCCCATGAAAATCCCCGTAAATGCAGCAAACTGCTAGATACGAAGCATCAGGAAAGAGCACAACTCTGATTGAAACTTTCGCGAGTAGCCAAACGGACAAAGGTCCTGATGGGCTCCCACTACTCGAATCCGCTCATCCTAAGGTATCCTAACAGACCTGGGTTATGGTCTCTTTCTCTAATCATATAATCTCAAGGTACAAGTGTGTGTGTGAATAGAGAACAGTCCAGACAATAGAAAGCAATAACATGTCGTCTACCCTAGGGTTCAATACCAATCAAATACAACTAATCTAGGGTGCCGACAACAATAGAAGTAACTATCTATTATATTAAACAAGAGCAAACATAGAAGAAGAATGCATATGGATGCAACATGCTTATGAAAAAGAGGAGGAATAGAGGCAAAGCAAGATGTTCAAATCAATCCCACAAACCAACACACTTAATTAATTAGGCTTGACCCACTTTTGAAAAAATGTTTTTCTTTTTAGTCCCCAATGAAGTCGCCAGCTGTTGCGCCTGAAAAAGTCCTCGAGGGAGAACCTTCCTCGTTCACAACTTTTCTAAAATCAATGAAGCCGCCACCAATATTTATTAAGGAAAATATTAGGAAAACCTTTTTTGGGAAGCGATTGGTCTTGCGAAACTAGAGAATAGGGTTCGGGGGTCGGTTACGCGTAGGGAAGGTGTTAGCACCCCACACGTCCTCTCTACTGAGAGGGAACCTTTAATTACATGTGGGGTTTTAGTGTGCTGACCTGAAAATACTTAATTTTGCCTCTCTACTTCTTATTGAAAAATTCTTAATGAAAACCTTTGTTTATTATGAAAAAGGGGGAAAGATGAGTTTTTAGAAAAATGCTTGATGGGACATGGCCCGCTCCTACGTATCTCCCGGTGCGATGGAGAACTCAAAGCTACGTAGTTCTTCTTTATCCTGAAAAAAAAAAGGTTTTTGTCTTTTGTCTTTTTAGTGAGTTTTCGAAATAGGACGAGCATTTAGTGAGTGATTAAACTAACCAAGGTCATGGGTAATCACCGCTAAATGCTCTTGAAAATGAGAGTCACTACCGCCGGTCAGACGAACAAAGGTTTTGATTGACTATTAGTAGCGACTCGTTTTTATTTACTTTTTGAAAGTAATTTCCGAGAGAGATTGATTGGCACGAATGATCAAACTAACAAAGGTTATGAGTGATCATCGCTTGTTGTTCTTTGGAGGAAAACGACATCGCCACCAATGGCTAGACGAACAAAGGTTCTGATTAACCACTAGCGGCGATGGGTTGTAAATGATTTTAGAAAGGAAGAGGTTTTTTATTCTTTATCTTGTTGAATTGTGAAAGTTGAGCTTTCATGATGATCAATGGGGCAAGGGCTGCAAGTGACCACCATTAGCACTCCATTGCTAATAATCATGCAAGCAAAGGCTTTGCAGAACTACTAACAAAGTTTGATTTTGAAGAGTTTTCGCAATTGGGTTGATTCTTGTTTAGGGAACAGAAAATCTGTTGTTTGGAAAAAAAGGTTTGGGAAAAGAAAAAAAAATTTACTTAAGGGAAAGAGGCAAAATTTAAGAAAAAGGAAACGGGGAGGTGCAATAGTAAAATGGGGTGCAAGTTACAGGGGGGTTGTATTATTAAAAAATGGGGTGTAAACAGTGAGAAGGGTTGCGTTTTAAAATAGGGGGTGCAGAAATCAGGAATTAGTTCCAGTGGGCTGCGTAAATGCTGGGCTCTTCCAAGGGGTTAAGTTATAAAAATGAGGGGTGTAAAAAGGAAGCCCAGTTCGCATAGGAGGGCCCAGTTAGCGAAACTGGGCCTAAGTGGGGAAGGGGGCTTACGCTTGAGTCTGGAGGTGTAAATAGCAGTCCGAAAATTTAAAAGAAACAGAGGTGGTGTCATTAGAAACACGGGTGCAAATAGCAACCTGATGTAAAAAAAAATGGTTGTTATTTAAGAAAAAGAATGTGAACTTTATGGTTAATGGCTAATATTATTGCTCTTCTTATATTTCTAAAAAAAATGAATAAACATATATGTAACTCTCTTTTTTTTTGAAGTCAAATGATCTTTTTTCAAAAAAACTTGATTAATAGAGACAGTGTGGCTAAAGGAAAATTTTGATATAAAACAAGTGATTACTTTATTACTTTAGATCTTTCTTATTTGGATTATGATGATTATTGTTGATAAAAAAAATGGCATTACCACATTTCATCAAAAGAGAAACGTGACATTCAAAAAAAACTAACAAATCAAACTAAATCATTTACTACCAAAAAAACAATATTAACTAGTTTATACATGTTCCTCTGTTCTTTTACTCAAAAGAACGTTAATGGAATATTCAACATCAAAGAAGATCATATACATGAAGATGAACAGAATCTCTAATAAAAAAAATTAACAAATTCAAAATCATGAAACAAAAGAATATTGAGAAAATAATATACAACAGACCTTGAATAATGAGTGCTCTTCTCAAATCTCACCAATAACAACAATAAAGCAAAAACAACAAAAAAAAACTGTCT
This sequence comes from Astragalus membranaceus, assembly GCA_039519185.1. Lineage (NCBI taxonomy): Eukaryota > Viridiplantae > Streptophyta > Magnoliopsida > Fabales > Fabaceae > Astragalus > Astragalus membranaceus. The sequence continues at coordinate 57,653,769 of CM076849.1, forward strand.
GATAAATTTAGAAGAAGAAAAAACGAAAATTTTCTCTCTCTCACTCTTTCACTCCAATATCTCCAGAACCCGTTTTTGCTCCTCTTGCTTCTGGATCTCCTTCCAGCTTTCGACCCTTCACCCTCTTCTCCCTCCAAAAACGTCCTTTTCCACAAAACTGTAATCCATATTTATACTTAAAAAAAATGAACGTCCAATGGTGTGCTTTGTCCTTCGTTTTCTTCACTGACTTTTGCGTATAGATCTGTTTCTGTGCTAGCCTTGAAGAAAACGGGATGGAAAACGTGATCCTCTGGATGGACCTTCGAATGGTGGGGAAATCATCAGTCATTTGGGTGTTGATGCCAAAAATGGCGATTTCGTGTGAGAGAGGAGAGGAAGAGATACCCGAAATGATGTTTTCGTGTGAGAGGAGAGAAAGAAGCACCAAAAATGGTGATTTCGTGTAGCAATGGAGATGTGGGGGGGGGGGGCTGAGAAGGTAGGAGGCGTGTGAGGGAAGATGAAAGGAGGCGTGGAAGGAAGAGAAGAGAGAGTGGACGGCTAGGGTTTGATGGGAGAGGTGGAAGTGATGTTTTGGAAGGAGGCGTGGGAGAGAGGAGAGGAGGAGGATTGTACGGCTGATTTTTAGGAAGTGATGGGAATGATGGGAAATTAGGGTTTGTGATGGAGGCAATTAGGTTTTGTGAGTGAGTGAGGGAAATAAGGCAATCCGGGTCAGGCCAATTCGCATGGGCCTCTGGCAGTGAGCCCAATTCGCTGTAACACAAATAAACATAAAAAAAAGTCACTTACACCCCTTTTTTTTACTAAATCGCCTCTCCCTTTCTCTTTTCTTGTTTTTTTTCTTTTACTTTCTCTTTTATACCATTAAATATATTTACTAACTAAATGGGAAGTAAAGTATAACTTGAAAATGAATTTGTATTTTTTGTAACATCCTCAAAATAATTCATCGAATTATTTGGATGTTAACCCAATTAAATCAATTTAGTACATAATTGGTAAATTTATTGAGTACTAAAATTATTTAATGAATGTCATTAGATCGTTAACCAGATAATACGGGTCAAGGAAGTTTCGAAATCGAAATAAGGGATTAGATCAATGTGGTAATTGGACCACGCTACCACTTATTTATTAATTAAATAAGTATGTGTGTGTGTGATAAATAAAAGAAGAAAGGAAAGAAAGAAGAGGATACGAACAGAAGAGAAACAGAGGAAGAATAGAAGAGAAGGAAAAGAGAAAGAAGAAGAGGAAAGAAGAAGAGAAAGGAAGAAGAAGAGGAAACCCCATCCCCCCAAAATTCAGCACAATCACCATCTCCCTCTCCTCTACAAAACCCTATAACTTGGTAAGATTCTCTTCAATTTCCCCCCTTCTCATGACCTACGAATTTCTAGGGGTTTTTGGAATTGATTTGTTGAAATCTTGAGTTGTGAGATGAAATTGATAATGGAACCGTGATTAGGAACGAAGCCAAGAGCGGTGGAACGCGTTTGGGAATTCGAAACGAAGTTAGGAGCGGTTCGGTGTTGTTTGGGTTCGATTCAGCGATTTCGACAAGTCGGTGATTTCGGCTCGGCAACGACTCTCGCTTCAAGGGTGAGTTTTACTCACGTTTAGGTTTATTCCGTTTTGGTATAATTTGCGCGTTCATTGGTTCCGAGAAATTTTGAGTCAAAAACCGTTATTCGAAAAATAGCGTTTTGGATTAAAATCTGTGTTAATTATGTTTTTGATTGGATTGATTGATTGTGTGGTTTGTATTGGGTCTATTATATTGGTTGTCAAATCTGTTTTCGATCGGAACTAAAATCGGAATTGAGCGGAATAGCGGATTTCGCGAAAATCGCAAAAAATCTGCACCACACAGACCCCCATCGCGTCGCGACCCGCAGGGCATCGCGTCGCGACCAAGTGCAGTATTGCCACGCAAAATGTTTCTGTCGTTTTTCGCGTCGCGACGGTAGCAGTTCGCGTCGCGACGCTTTGCAGATTTTCAACAGTTTTTCACTGATTTTATTTTCGCGATAACTTTTGATCCGGGAACCCGATTGAGGTGTTCTAAGATGCGTTGGAAAGCTTATTCAGAGGCCTAACTGAATATTCTATTTTTAAGGCAAAATGATCTGTTTTTGATATTGAAAATTGTGTCGAAAAGTGGTCAAATAGAGTGCGAGTGTGAACTTGGATTTTACAAAACGTGGAATTAAAGTGTTTCATTGATTGTTTGATTTGATGGACCGTAGGTTCATAGTGCTGTAGATATATATATATATTATATCGAGTTTGGGTGACGACCCAGGTTGACATACTAGGCGGGGAAGTCATGAACCCTTACCCTAGGCTCTGTGCCATTAGGAAACACTACTGGTTATGGGGTTCGCCGGGATTAGCAAGTGGATTGCAGTCGGTGGTTCGTAGCAAGGCCTAGGATGTTAGTTCACCGGGATTAGCAAGTGGATTGCAGTCGGTGTCCTACTAGATCGAAGCCTTATTGTATGGTACACCGGGATTAGCAAGTGGATTGCGGTCGGTGTCGTGTCAAACCTTAAAAATGTTTTAAACGGACCGAGAGTGTTAGTAGGGGTTCCGGTAGAACTCACTGAGATTGTATCTCACTGTTTAAATGTTGTTGTTTTACAGATAAACAGGGACAGAAGAAACCTCAGAGGCACGAGTAGGTGGCCCCGGAAGAAAAATGATGACTTAGCTTTATGTTCAAGTTTATTTTCCTTCTGTTGCCTATGTATTACAACACTATGGCATTAGTGTTTTGTTTATCTTTTTCCGCTTTCTTGTATGACTCTGACTACCATAGTGCTGACAGTTTATGGTCTGAGTACCGTATGGTCTTATCTGTACATAAGACAGTTATGTTATATTTCAGCAAAAATTTTATAATGGTATTCAGTGTCTAAGCAGGAAATTGCTATCTCTGATGTTTATATTTTGGCACGCTTTGGTATTTTTACAAGTTAAATATACCGGGGTGTTACAGTTGGTATCAGAGCGGTTCGACCTAGTCGGACTTAGCTTTTAGGGTCTTTGCTTTCTCCAGTCGTGATTTTCTTAGTATGCTATTAGACATTGAGCTTGATCAACTTAATACTTTGTGCATATTTCGCAGAATCATGGCCAGAAGAGGTAGAGGCGTTCCTCCTCCTGTTGATCCGAACTTTGAATGGATGCAGAATGTCATTGAGAATCAGCAAAAGATGATGCAGGATATGTTGCAAATGCAGCATGACCAAATGGCTCTGCAGCAGCCCAATGTCCAACCTCATCAAGAAGATCCTAACCGGACATATTTCCAATTTCAAAAGATGAAGCCTCCGACTTACAAGGGTGGACCGGATCCAATGACCGCCTACTATTGGATTGATTCAATGGAGAAAATTTTTCAAACCTTGCAATGCGGGGAAGAAGAGAAAGTAATATGTGCGGTAAATGTGCTCGATGAAGATGCCCACACCTGGTGGTGTAATGCAAGACAAATGATGGAACTTCAAGGAACTCCCCTAACTTGGGACAACTTCAAGGAATTGTTTTTGAAGCAGTATTTCCCTTCGGTAAAGAAGCTGAGTAAGCAAGCAGAGTTTGTAAATCTTAAGCAAGGTGATATGTCGGTTGGGGAGTATGCTGCAAAATTTGAAAGACTGTCTCAGTTCTATGAGTTGGGGAAGTATGCCCCAAATGATATTTGGAAGATGCAAATGTTCAAAGAAGGTCTCCGAGCTGACCTGAGCCAAGGACTCAGTTCTTACACCTTGGTTAATTATCCTGCCTTAGTGCAACAAGCATATGTTGCTGAGGAGGATCTGAGGAAAATGTATGCTGAAAAGAAAGACTATTGGAAGGGTAAGAAGAAGGTTGCTGAGTCTTCTACTCTAAGCAGACAATTCAAGGGAAACAATTATAAGGGAAAGCAGGTGCAGTCCCATGAACCATCAAAGTTCCACAAATGTGGCACTTGTGGAAAATTTCATTCAGGTGATTGTTGGAAAAAATCCAATCGGTGCTATCATTGTAATGAAGAGGGCCACTATGCAGATAAGTGCCCATCAAGGAGGAGCTTTCAAGGAGCCGCGAATGCGCAAAGGCAAGGACGAATCAACACATTGGATGCTTGAACCATCACACCTACTGATAATCTTCTGAGGGGTACGGGATCTCTTTTTAATAACTCAGTCAATATTGTATATGATTCCGGTGCAACTCACTGTTTTATATCACAAGCATGTGTGGAACAGTTGGGACTAGCAATATCTGAGCTGTCCGAACCGATAACCATTTTAACTGCTGCCAAGGGTCGTGTCCAGACCCAATCATTGTGTGAAAATTGCCTACTTGTCATAGGGGACAGACAATTTGTTGTGAAATTTATTTGCTTGCCTATGAGAAGCATGGACATTGTTCTGGGTATGAATTGGATGGCTGAAAATCATGTAACAATCAACTGTGCCGATCGAACCATTAGCTTCGACTCCGAATCCGTAGGATTGACACAGGCAGATTCTGAAGTGATGATCTCTTACACCGAAGCAAGCCAGTCACTATTCCAAGGTGCGGAAGCTATTCTTATTATGTTATCTGCATCTACTGAAACGGGTTTAGATTTGTCATCTGTGCAAGTGGTAAATGAATTTCTAGATGTCTTTCCAGAAGAGGTTTCATCCTTACCTCCTGACCGAGAGGTGGAGTTCTCAATAGAATTGATTCCTGGTACAGGACCAATCTCTATTGCTCCTTATAGAATGTCTCCTTTAGAACTGAAGGAATTGAAATCTCAACTTGAAGAATTAATATCAAAAAGATTCATCCGACCGAGTACCTCTCCATGGGGTGCTCCGGTGTTGCTAGTTAAAAAGAAGGATGGTAGCATGAGGTTGTGCATAGATTATCGACAACTGAATAAAGTAACGATCAAGAATAAATATCCCTTGCCAAGGATAGACGACTTGCTCGACCAACTTCGAGGTGCCGTGGTATTTTCAAAAATTGATCTGAGGTCGGGCTATCATCAAATAAAGGTACGAGCCTTAGATATTCCGAAAACAGCTTTCCGTACGAGGTATGGACATTACGAGTTCGTAGTAATGCCCTTCGGTTTGACCAATGCTCCAGCGGTATTCATGGATTACATGAACCGAGTATTTCATACTTATCTCGATCAGTTTGTGGTAGTTTTTATTGATGATATCTTGGTGTACTCTAAGACCATTGAGGACCATGTTCAACATCTCCGCATTGTTCTGAACGTACTCCGCGAAAAGAAATTGTATGCTAAGCCGTCGAAGTGTGACTTTTGGATGCCGGAAGTGAAGTTTTTGGGGCACGTGATTTCCCAATCGGAGTTGCGGTGGATCCCAGTAAGGTGGAAGCGGTATTGAACTGGGAGCGACCAACATCTGTCACCGAAATAAGAAGTTTCTTGGGTCTAGCTGGTTACTACAGGAGGTTTATTCAAGGTTTTTCACAATTGGTTCTTCCACTTACTCGGTTAACTCGTAAGGGCCAACCGTTTACATGGGATGCCCATTGTGAGGAGTGTTTTCAAGAGTTGAAAATTAGGTTAACTTCTGCTCCAATCCTAATTCTTCCAGATCCGTCTTTGGATTTTCAAATTTTCAGCGATGCTTCTGGGAAGGGTTTAGGATGTGTCCTAATGCAGAACCAACAAGTTGTAGCTTATGCCTCCAGACAGTTGAAGACTCATGAAGAGAATTATCCGACTCATGATTTGGAGTTGGCAGCTATTGTGTACGCATTGAAGATTTGGAGACATTACCTATACGGGTCCCGTTTCGAAGTCTTCAGTGATCATAAAAGCTTGAAGTATTTGTTTGATCAAAAGAAGTTGAATAACAGGAAAAGAAGGTGGGTGGAATTTCTGAAGGATTATGACTTCGAATTGAAGTATCATCCGGGAAAGGCTAATGTTGTAGCCGATGCACTAAGTAGGAAATCCATTCACGTAGCAAAGTTTATGATGCATGAAATGGAATTGTTGGAGTCCTTTAGGGACTTGAGTTTGAATGCAAGATCAAGGAAGAACCGGTTAGTGCTGAGCCACATGAGGATCTCTAGCTCATTAAGGGATTCTATTCGCTTAGCACAGGAAAATGATGTGAAGCTACAATCGCAAAAAGTGTTGCCAGATTTTACTGAAGATAGAGATGGAGTGATTTGTTTCAACGGTAGGATCTGTGTGCCCGATAATGAAGATATTAAAAAGCAAGTGCTAGAAGAAGCACACCGAAGTTTATTTTCTGTACATCCTGGGTCCACCAAGATGTATAGAGATTTAAAGCAGATGTATTGGTGGCAAGGAATGAAGTTAGAGATTGCTGAGTTTGTATCTCAATGCTTGACTTGCCAAAGAGTTAAGATAGAACATCAGAAGCCTGGTGGTCTGTTACGGCCACTAGAGGTGCCAGTGTGGAAATGGGAAGACATTTCCATGGATTTTGTAATGGCATTACCAAAGTCTCAAGCCGGTAACGACTCCATTTGGGTAGTTGTAGATCGGTTAACCAAATCAGCTCATTTTATTCCAGTTCGTTCTAGCAGTAAAGTATCCAAGTTAGCTGAGGTGTATTTGAAGAACATAGTAAGGTTACATGGGGTTCCTACCAGTATAGTCTCGGATCGAGATCCGAAATTCACTTCTCGATTTTGGAAAGCTCTGAATGAAGCATTGGGGACTAAAGTACTTCTTAGTACCGCTTATCACCCGCAGACAGATGGGCAGACCGAGAGAACTATCCAGACATTAGAGGATATGCTTAGGGCTTCGGTACTTGATAACGGGAAGAAATGGGAGGATCATCTTCCACTGGTTGAATTCTCATATAACAACAGTTATCATTCCAGTATCGGAATGGCGCCTTTTGAGGCCTTGTATGGAAGGAAATGTAGAACTCCATTGTGTTGGTGGGAAGTCAGTGAGAACCGATTGTTAGGGCCCGAGATGATTCAAGTCACTACTGAAAAGATCCGCCAAATCAGGGAAAGAATGAAAGCTGCTCAAAGTAGGCAAAAGAGTTATGCCGACAAAAGGAGGAGACCGTTAGAATTTGAGTCAGGTGATCATGTGTTTCTGAGATTGTCACCAACAATAGGCACAGGTAGGGCATTGCGGGTGAAGAAACTCAGTCCTCGGTATATTGGACCCTTCCAAATTATCGAGCGAGTTGGCCGGCCTCTTGCATACCGTATCGCCTTGCCTCCACCATTGTCGAATCTACATGATGTATTCCATGTGTCTCAGTTGGGAAGTACATTCCCGATCCAAGTCAACCGTTAGATTTTGAAACGATTGACCTCCGACCGGACTTATCCTTCCAACCTCATCCACATTACATCATGGAACGTGGTGAGAGGACGCTACGGACGAAGTCAATTCCCATTGTCAAGGTGGTTTGGGATGGTTTTTCCCTTGAAGAAGCTACTTGGGAGTTGGAAGATGATATGCGGACTCAGTATCCGTACTTGTTCTCTTGAGGTATGTTGTGTCTAATTTTGAGGACAAAATTCTTTCGAGTTGGGGAGAATGTAACATCCTCAAAATAATTCATCGAATTATTTGGATGTTAACCCAATTAAATCAATTTAGTACATAATTGGTACATTTATTGAGTACTAAAATTATTTAATGAATGTCATTAGATCGTTAACCAGATAATACGGGTCAAGGAAGTTTCGAAATCGAAATAAGGGATTAGATCAATGTGGTAATTGGACCACGCTACCACTTATTTATTAATTAAATAAGTATGTGTGTGTGTGATAAATAAAAGAAGAAAGGAAAGAAAGAAGAGGATACGAACAGAAGAGAAACAGAGGAAGAATACAAGAGAAGGAAAAGAGAAAGAAGAAGAGGAAAGAAGAAGAGAAAGGAAGAAGAAGAGGAAACCCCATCCCCCCAAAATTCAGCACAATCACCATCTCCCTCTCCTCTACAAAATCCTATAACTTGGTAAGATTCTCTTCAATTTCCCCCCTTCTCATGACCTACGAATTTCTAGGGGTTTTTGGAATTGATTTGTTGAAATCTTGAGTTGTGAGATGAAATTGATAATGGAAACGTGATTAGGAACGAAGCCAAGAGCGGTGGAACGCGTTTGGGAATTCGAAACGAAGTTAGGAGCGGTTCGGTGTTGTTTGGGTTCGATTCGGCGATTTCGACAAGTCGGTGATTTCGGCTCGGCAACGACTCTCGCTTCAAGGGTGAGTTTTACTCACGTTTAGGTTTATTCCGTTTTGGTATAATTTGCGCGTTCATTGGTTCCGAGAAATTTTGAGTCAAAAACCGTTATTCGAAAAATAGCGTTTTGGATTAAAATCTGTGTTAATTATGTTTTTGATTGGATTGATTGATTGTGTGGTTTGTATTGGGTCTATTATATTGGTTGTCAAATCTGTTTTCGATCGGAACTAAAATCGGAATTGAGCGGAATAGCGGATTTCGCGAAAATCGCAAAAAATCTGCACCACACAGACCCCCATCGCGTCGCGACCCGCAGGGCATCGCGTCGCGACCAAGTGCAGTATTTCCACGCAAAATGTTTCTGTCGTTTTTCGCGTCGCGACGGTAGCAGTTCGCGTCGCGACGCTTTGCAGATTTTCAACAGTTTTTCACTGATTTTATTTTCGCGATAACTTTTGATCCGGGAACCCGATTGAGATGTTCTAAGATGCGTTGGAAAGCTTATTCAGAGGCCTAACTGAATATTCTATTTTTAAGGCAAAATGATCTGTTTTTGATATTGAAAATTGTGTCGAAAAGTGGTCAAATAGAGTGCGAGTGTGAACTTGGATTTTACAAAACGTGGAATTAAAGTGTTTCATTGATTGTTTGATTTGATGGACCGTAGGTTCATAGTGCTGTAGATATATATATATATTATATCGAGTTTGGGTGACGACCCAGGTTGACATACTAGGCGGGGAAGTCATGAACCCTTACCCTAGGCTCTGTGCCATTAGGAAACACTACTGGTTATGGGGTTCGCCGGGATTAGCAAGTGGATTGCAGTCGGTGTTGTGTCAAAAGTTTGTACTACGTTCATCGGGATTAGCAAGTGGATTGCAGTCGGTGGTTCGTAGCAAGGCCTAGGATGTTAGTTCACCGGGATTAGCAAGTGGATTGCAGTCGGTGTCCTACTAGATCGAAGCCTTATTGTATGGTACACCGGGATTAGCAAGTGGATTGCGGTCGGTGTCGTGTCAAACCTTAAAAATGTTTTAAACGGACCGAGAGTGTTAGTAGGGGTTCCGGTAGAACTCACTGAGATTGTATCTCACTATTTAAATGTTGTTGTTTTACAGATAAACAGGTGTAGCGACCGAAAAATCCGGGTGAGGATTCCTCGAAGGTTCAAAAATGAAGCCGCCACCAAAGTTTAGTTTAAGGGCAAACATTGGAAAATCCCTTTTGGAATGGATAAGGGTCCTTGAGACCAGATAAGGGCTCGGGAGTCGGTTATGCGTGAGAAAGGTATTAGCACCCCACGACATCCTTCCTAAGGAAGGTTACCTGCTAACTAGTTGTAGGAAAGAATATTAATTTTGTAAATGTTTATTTTACCCTTTTATTATGAATTGAAAAGAAAAAAGAAAAAGAAAAGACTTGATATTTTTTGAATTGAAGAAAAGGATTATTTAGGAAAAGACTAAAAAGGTTTTTTATTAGTGCAATTGACAGATGTGCGCCCCCATCTGCTCCTACGTATCTCTTGGTAGAGAATCAAATCACACGTAGTTCTTGGGTAAAAAGGTTTGTTGGTTGGTATTTTTTAATATAGGGATCTTAGGACTTCTGAGTGATCAGTTCATTTGTCCTAAAACGTTGACTAACCTGACTATACGGTCGGCTTAGTCCCCTACTTTGTGAAAATGGGGTTTTTGAAGTTTGGAAGATAATTTGAAATGTGTTGGTTTGATTTTATTGGAATAGGGGTTTTAGGACTCTTGATCCGTACGGTTCATTCGTCTTAGAACACTGACTAACCCGACTGTACAGTCGACTTAATCCCCTATTTTGAAAATTTGATTTATGGAATGAAATGTGTTTGTATTTATTTTAATTTAGAATTTTGTCTTAAATAGGGATTTTAGGGCATGATCCGTAACGGTTCATTAGTGACCTAAAAAGCAGACTAACCCGACTGTACAGTCGACTTAGTCCCCTATTTATATTTTTTGAACATGAAATATCTATCTATTTATTTTTATATGTTTATGTGAAAGAAATTATTTTTTGGAAAGAAATAAATAGAAAAAACGAAAAGGGGCTGCATTAATAAAACAGGGGTGCAGTTAGAGCAGATGGCTGTATTATTAAACAGGGAGGTGTGAAAAGCAGAAGCCCAGTCCACGTTATTCGGGTTATGGGTTGGTCACCTACGAAGCTGGGCTCGTGCACAGGGGGGTCGTATGAAGTACACGCTGGGGGTGTTAATAGTATTGAGTTAAAGGAAAAGACGAAAATGACCCTAAATGTCCACACTATATAAGGCAACCTAAAAAAAACCTAAACCTAATTTCTTTCCCTCTCACGCTCCAGCTGCTGCGCCGTTTCAAACCCCATTTTCGAACCCTAATTCCTTCACTCCCCCAATCTCTCCTCCACCCTAAACCGATGCCGTACTCAGCAGAAGATGCAGAGAGAGAGAGGGAGGGCTTGTGAAGGTTACGGTTGGGAGCAAAAAAGCGAGGTCTCAGAGAGAGAGAGAGAGAAGGGGGACGAAGGAAGTGAGAGAAAGAAAGGAAAGTGATTTACGAAGGAGAGAGGAGCTTCGCGAAAAAGGGAGAAGACGACGGTGAGATCGCCGGAGAAGAGAAGCCTGCGACGGGGCGATGGAAGGCCGGTGATGGCGTAAATGGGGAGGAGGCCCTAACGGTGGTCTTGGGAACCAACCACCGTACACGGTGGCCGGAGGTTTGCTTCTGCTCTCTCTTTTTTCTATTGTGTTTCTGTTTTCGTTTTTTTTTCTCCTACTCTTTCTTTCTTATTTTTGATGTTTTTTTTTTGCTGTTTCTGTGGGCGGTTCTTGGTGCGGTGGCGGAACGCAAAACGACGACGCGGAGGAGCGCGGCGGCCACGCCTCACGGCGATGACCTCCGCCGGTAATGGCGGTCGGAAACTGGGTAAGTTTTTCCTATTTTTCACTTTTTGATTTCCTGTTCTGATCTCTGTTGCATCTGTTTCTGGATTTCTTTGTATTTGCGGTTCCAAACCTTTAAACTTAAATTTTCACAACTAAACCTATTTGATTTTATCCCTAATCCGAGTTTTCATAAACCCTAAATCCTAATTTTAAAACTGATTACTCAACTTTTGGTCAAATTAAATCTAAGCCTAATATTTCTAACTACAAGGGAGCTGTTTGTCGTACCCTGGTTATTCCATTCATGATGCAGATTAATTTTTCTAAACCTAATATTAAAAAACCTAGTTAGTTCCTAAAATTTTTTACATCTAAGAAACCAAAGCATATGAAGAAATATTACAGATCATACTTATGTGATGCTATATGTACAAATTATGAACATCTCAAAAAACTAAAACATTACGAATTAAACATCTGCACCTACATGTTTCTTTTTGTATTTTCAGATTTTACATGATAGATAGGAAATACCGACCTGTATTCCAGCTTCTGGACTTCTCACTATTATCGCCTATTGCCGTTAACCACTGCTACTGTTATCCTGGCTGCTCCTGCTACTTCTGTTTCTGAATTTTCAGAGTTTTGTGATTAGGGTTTCAATGTGAAAACCCTAATCTTTGGTTCTGAAATTCTCTCTGATTTTTTGTCTATCTCCCTCCGTCCTTTCTCTCTGGACTGAGCTTGTTTATATAGGTAAAAAATTAGGGTTTTCTGCTGATCCTTCTCCATTTCTTTCCATTTTCAGGTATTTGGACTTGTTGAGAAAACTTGCTCAGCAAGAACAGGCCCAAGGAAGCGAGGAAGCTGCTGTTTTATGTATTTATTTTCGTTTTTGATCTTTTTTTGTATTTTTGGTTATTTTTGGTTTTGTATTTTTTTTTAATTAATTTTGATTTTTTGGATTATTGTAAACATTTGTAAATTAATTTTTATTGATTTTTTTTTTGATTATATTTGTTATGGACAGATTCACTGTTTGTTTTTCTTTGGGTCAAAAATGAAAGAGAATGATTAAATTGGGCCAAGCCCAATCAAAACTAAACGTAGGCCCAATTTAGACAAATGACTGAAATAAGGCCCAATTAGAACAAATTTCAAGATCAGGTCCAATCTAGCCACATGTCCATTTAGGCAAACATTAGACATAAGCCCATTTATTTAAAAAACTGGTTTGAAACGCTAAGCGTAAGCCCAATTAGGCAAGCTAACAAAATTAGGCCCAAAAGGTTGGGCATAGGCCCAATCGGACAAACCGGTTCGAATTAAATGCAAAACAGTGTTCGAAACCCATGAGCTTGTGATACGAGACTAAAACGAGTACGATAAAAAGATCGGGCAAAATTGGGGTATAACAGCTGCCCCTCTTTATTTATATTTTACTAGAAAAAGTGAATGATTTTCAGCTATTCGTAGTAGAAATAAAAATAAAGATAGAATAGACTTTAATTTTGTCCGATGAGTTAGGGAAAGGAGGGACGATTAACACTTGGTGTGTTAACCAGAACAAATAAAATAAATGATCACTGGGGATCTGGCGGAGCACTGGGGTTCTAAAAGAGCACTTGGGCTCTAAGGGAGTACTGGGGCTCCAAGGGGGTTGCCTAAACCCTAAAGGACCAATTGGGGTCCGAAAGTGCACTGGGGCTTTGAAGGACTGCCGGGGTCCGAGGGTGGCCTTTTTCGAGCGGCCGCTAATAAGATCAGGTCTAGAACTGATCACGAATGACGTCCACTATGTCTTTGGCTGACACAGCTAGTCTGAATGGCCTGGGGCCGGATGATCCGTCGGTGCTCGATGCCGACGTGCGATCTGGATTGGATGACCGTTGGAGGTCTAAGGAGCGCTGGGGCTCGCGGTGTTAACATTACGATCTGGTTTGCTGAGTTAAGGTCAGCACTTATCGTGTTTAAAAAATAAATAAAAACAAACTGAAAGGGTCGACACTTGAGGTCGGTATGCAACATGTGTTATGCATATGACATGCATGCAATGTATGCCTCTGTAATGATTAATGCTGAGTGGGATGAAATATGGAATGGTTTGTTCCTGCTTTCTTTTTTCATTTTTCATTTTTTTTTTGCTTCTTGCTTTTCTTTTTGGCTTTCTTTTTACTGGTCTCATCAACTCGCGGGACTTTCGGTGTGAGATATGAGGACTGCCCCGAGTAATGGCGTTGCCAGATTGGAGCACAAGCTTTTATGATTCTTTGTTTGAAGTGATCGTGCACGTATTTGTCCTTTTGCAAGTTTTATTTATGAGAGATTATCTCCTTTCCGTAATTTTCAGAAATTTCGTAATAATTGTAATGCTTTTGATTATGCACATGCTTTGCAATTCAGTATCATGTATCATAAAACATCATTTTAAAGTGGATTGGAAACAAGGGAACAAAGCAAGTGTTTAATATTCAAATGGAGGTCGAGTGTGCAGAAGGTCACACTGACCGGAAATTACATTGAGAGTTTTTAAACTAAAAAAGAAAGAAAAAGGAAGAGCAGATCCCTTGATTGTTTGCATCTTTGGAGTAACGACGTCAATCACCCATACACATAAACTTGACCACTCATCAATCAACTTCCAGAGGCGTGAACTGCCTTAGTATCTGTTCAAAGTCCAACTTTCTGACCCTAATTTTTGCCTGGATCGCTCTTTAGAGTTTTCAATCCATCGGGTCGCTCTAATTTTTGCCTAGGCCGCCCTTTTGGGTTTTCGACCTAGCGAGCTCATTTTTGCTTGGATCATCTTTCTCTTTTTTTCATATATTTCTTTTAGGAATAGTACTTCTTGACTGCATCTGAGTTCACTGGGAGTGGGAGGTCATCACCATCCATTTTTGTGAGGATTAATGCCCCTCCAGAGAATGCTTTCTTCACCACATATGGTCCTTCATAATTAGGGGTCCATTTCCCCCGGGAATCTTTCTGGATAGGCAGGATTTTCTTGAGCACTAGGTCTCCCTCTTGAAACTGTCGAGGACGGACGTTCTTCTCGAAAGCTTTCCTCATTCTTTGCTGGTACAACTGCCCATGGCACAGAGCGACTACTCTCTTTTCTTCAATGAGATTCAACTGATCGAGACGAGCTTGAACCCATTCCGCTTCTTCTAACTTTGTTTCCATCAGCACTCGTAGAGAGGGTATTTCAACTTCGATGGGAAGAACTGCTTCCATCCCATATACTAGCGAAAATGGAGTTGCCCCTGTTGACGTGCGAACTGAGGTTCGGTATCCGTGCAGTGCGAAGGGAAGCATTTCATGCCAATCCTTGAATGTCACTACCATTTTTTGCACGATCTTCTTTATATTCTTGTTTGCCGCTTCGACCGCCCCATTCATCTTTGGACGGTATGGAGAAGAGTTATAGTGTTGAATTTTGAAATCCTCACACAACTCTTTCATCATCTTGTTATTCATATTGGTCCCGTTATCTGTGATGATCTTATTTGGAAGGCCGTAACGGCAGACCAAGTCCCTTTTTATGAACTTGACGACCACAGATTTCGTTACACTGGTATAAGAAGCGGCTTCGACCCACTTGGTGAAATAGTCGATGGCAACCAGGATGAAGCGATGACCGTTCGATGCTTTAGGTTCGATAGGACCAATGACATCCATGCCCCACATTGAGAACGGCCATGGTGCTGCTAAAACGTTCAAAGAAACGGGCGGCACATGAATGTTATTGGCATAGATTTGACATTTGTGACACTTCCTCACATAGCTAAAGCAATCGGCTTCCATTGACAACCAGTAGTAGCCAGCCCTCAAGATCTTTCTTGCCATTGTATGCCCATTGGAATGGGTGCCGAACGAGCCTTCGTGGACGTCTTTCATAATCCTTTCTGCTTCCTCTTTTGCCACACATCGGAGGAGGACCATATCGTGATTTCTTTTATAAAGTACTTCCCCATTTAGAAAGAAACCCATTGACAATCTCCTGAGCGTTCTTTTATCATTCTCTGTGGCACCAGTAGGGTATTCTCTGTTCATTATATACTGCTTGATGTCGTAATACCAAGGTTTACTGTCAGGTTCTTCTTCAATTTCCATACAATGATGTGCTGGCAAATCTCGATGTTGAATTCGGATGAGTGTCAGACTCTTATTGTCATTGATATTGAACATTGACGACAAAGTTGCTAAGGCGTCTGCCAATTGATTTTCTTCACGAGGGAAATGGTGGAAAGTGATCTCGTCAAACTGTTCGATCATCTTTTGGACGTGATCACGATAGGGGATCAACTTGGAATCTCTGGTCTCCCAGTCACCTTTTATTTGATAGATGACCAAGGCCGAGTCTCCATATACGTCGAGTCTCTTAACCTTCCACTCGAGGGCCGCTTGGATACCCAGAATACATGCTTCATATTCTGCGATGTTGTTGGTGCAATAGAAACTCAATCTAGCAGTACACGGTATGAAGCGGTTATCTGGGGAAATCAATACAGCTCCGACCCCATGCCCCCATAGATTGGAAGCGCCATCAAATGACATTCTCCACCTTTCGTCGCCTGGAGACTTTCCTTCTCCGAATAGAGCCATTATATCTTCATCGGGGAAATCGCATTGCATTGATCGGTAATCCTCAATGGGTTGGTGTGCCAAGTATTCAGCCAATGCACTACCTTTGATCGCTTTTTGAGTGACGTACAGGATGTCGTATTCAGATAGCAACATTTGCCAGCGAGCAATTCTCCCTGTGAGTGCGGGTTTTTCGAAGATGTATTTGATTGGATCCATTTTAGATACCAACCAAGTAGTATGGCTTAGCATACACTGCCTCAGACGGCGTGTAGCCCAGGCCAAAGCACAACACGTTTTTTCCAACAACGAGTATCTTGTCTCGCATTCAGTGAACTTCTTGCTGAGATAGTAAATGGCATGCTCCTTCCTTCCGGACTCGTCATGTTGCCCCAGCACACAACCCATTGATTTGTCTAGCACTGTTAGGTACAAAATGAGAGGTCTGCCGGATACAGGCGGCATTAGGACTGGTGGATTTTGGAGATACCTCTTGATCTTCCCAAAGGCTTCTTGGCAGTTATCGTTCCACTTTGCCTCTTGGTTCTTGCACAATAATTTGAAGATAGGCTCACAGGTGGATGTTAATTGGGATATGAATCTGGAAATGTAATTCAATCTTCCCAAGAATCCACGAACCTCTTTCTCGGTTTTTGGCGTCGGCATTTCAAGAATTGCTCGTACCTTGGCTGGATCTACCTCTATTCCCCTTTGACTGACTATGAAACCCAAGAGCTTTCCTGATTTTACACCGAAAGTGCATTTGGCAGGATTTAATCTGAGTTTGAACTTCCTTAGACGTTCGAAGAGTTTTTGCAGATTAACGACATGTTCTTCCTCAGTCTTGGATTTTGCAATCATATCATCCACGTAGACCTCTATTTCTTTATGCATCATATCATGGAATAATGCTACCATTGCCCTTTGGTAAGTTGCACCAGCATTCTTCAGTCCGAATGGCATTACTTTGTAACAGAATGTACCCCAGAGGGTGATGAAGGTGGTTTTCTCCATATCCTCAGGGGCCATCTTGATTTGGTTATATCCGGAATACCCATCCATGAAGGAGAATAGAGAGTGTTGTGCTGTGCTGTCTACCAGGACATCAATGTGAGGCAAAGGAAAATCATCTTTAGGGCTGGCTCTGTTCAAATCTCGATAATCGACACACATTCGAACCTTCCCATCTTTCTTTGGAACTGGAACAATGTTGGCGACCCATTGAGGGTATTTGACTACTGCTAAGAATCCAGCATCGAATTGCTTCTTAACCTCGTCCCGGATTTTCATTGACATATCCGGCTTCATTCTTCTTAATTTCTGTTTCACCGGTGGGCATTCGGGTTTCACTGGTAGTTTGTGTTCAACTATGTCGGTGTCTAGTCCGGGCATGTCTTGATATGTCCATGCAAAAATGTCGACATATTCGAACAAAAGTCGTACCGGTTTCTCCCGTTCGCTGTCTTTCATTGTGGTGCCGATCTTGACCTCTCTCTTGTCTTCTTCTGTGCCCAAGTTAATTGTTTCGGTCGATTCCTCGTGGGGCTGGATCACCTTATTCTCTTGTTCCATCATTCTCATCAACTCTGGAGGGGTTTCCCAGTTATCTTCAATATCTTCCTCAGTTTGATTAATAGGGTGGTCAAAGTTACAGCATGAGTTATCGGCGTCGTTATTTTCAAAGGTAATTTTTTTAGATTTGTATTTAGCGAAATTGACGGAATAAATGAAAACGAATAAAAGAAAAAACCAAAGCAAATGAAAAGGAAAGTGGAAATTCATTGGAGAACTCAAAATAACGTTTCATTAATGATGATACTGAAAAGAAAACATGTGTGCCCTAATGAAATGTCCTAAGGCCTTGGGCAGAGCCAAAGGATTGCATTACAGGAAGATTACTTTGGACTAAAAACTACGGGGAAGTCAACAATCTCCCAATTATTAAGCCTTTCACTTGCAGGACAAGGGCGCACAAGGCTGGCGACGCCATCTCCGGCATTTAGATCCTCTTCAATGGCTGCAATCTGATTTGGATTCAGCATTCCCGCGCTCCGAAAGTTTAACTTGATGTCGCGGATGATGATTTTCTTCATGCTTTCCTCTCTACCTTCAAGCTTGGCTATCCTCCGCTCCTTCTTTTCCTCAGCTATTCTTCTCTTGTCAGCACGACCAGGCCAGTGTCCTATCCCATGTCTGTCCTTGTTTCCCTGCAATTGTATCGGGGTCAGTATCCCTTGTTCAGTCCTCCCTAAACCGCTTCCAGTTTGGTAACCTTTGCCTATCATGACTTTAGCAACCATTAAGGCAGCCTTGGACAATTTAGGCTTCAATGGAAGGACTTCTCCCTTCACGGAGGTGGCATTTGCAATTTCTAATGCTTGGAAGGCAGTCTCGAGCGATTCTTCGGCAGCCTCAATACAGCGGGCAGCAGACGACCTATTCACTAGCATTTCTTCTTCACCAAAAATAACTACTAGCTTGTTGTTCACTATGAACTTGAGCCTCTGATGTAGAGAGGAGGGAACAGCCCCGACAGAATGTATCCATGGTCTCCCCAAAAGAAAACTGTAAGATGGATTGATATCCATTATTTGGAAAGTCACCACGAAGACTTCTGGACCTACCTGTACAGGTAACTCCATCTCTCCGACGACCTCTCTTCTTGATCCATCAAAGGCCCTGACCAATATAGAGCTGGGTCTCATATATGAACAATCCACATGCAACTTTTCCATGGTCGACTTGGGTAACACATTCAAGGACGATCCATTGTCAATGAGCACTCGAGCAAGTGAGTACTCTCCACATTTCACGGAGATGTGTAAAGCCCTGTTGTGCCCTCTCCCTTCGGCCGGAATCTCGTCATCAGTAAAAGTGAGGTAGTTGCTTGCAACAATGTTCCCAACGATCCCATCAAACTGACCCACTGTGATATCATGAGTGACATAGGCCTCGTTCAATACCTTCATCAATGCCGCACGATGAGCTTCTGAGCTGAGCAATAATGATAACAGGGATATCTTAGCAGGGGTCTGATTCAGCTGGTCAACCACCTTATACTCACTCTGCCTCATAAGCTTTAAGAATTCACCGGCTTCCTGTTCAGACAGTGTCCTTTGGCCTGCATTCTTATCAACAGGTTCTACTTCTTTGTCTTTACCCTTGCGGGTTCTTTCTTCTTCTTCTCTTGTTTTCCCTCCACCGAGTCTTTCAGAGGCATAGATACGCCCGCTACGAGTCATTCCACTAACCCCTGAGATGTTAATGACGTCAGGGCTGTTCTGAGGACCTTTCACTTGGACTTTCGCACTGTAATTCCAGGGGACTGCTTTGGTGTCCCTGTAGGGGAAGGGAGCAGGCACTTGGATAGTGATTGGTTTAGGTGTACCCAGGAACGACTTCGAGTCCTTAGTGTAGCGGATCTCTAGCGGCTTCCGGGTATCCTTGTCCTGGCCATTGCTCGATAGGATGGTTGACACTTGGTCCTCCCTCTTTTGAAATCCCACTTGTACATGTCGGTCCAGCAGATCTTGAAGGACTGGATTGAACGCTTCGCATGTCCCGGCACAGCGAGGGTTGGTACATAAATCTTTTCCGGCGCGTCCCTTCATAACAACTCTGAAGTGGCACGATTCAGCATGGATAATGTCTAGAGGTGTGCTGATATCTTCCACCTTTCTGATTAGGGATTCTCCTTCAAAAACTTCTACGGCATTAACAGAGGAGTTCCCATGCCCTGGCAGAGGGTTAGTGGCAACATTTGGGCCGTCTTCTTTGAAATTCAGCCATTTGGATTCGATCAGGTCTTGTACCACATATTTCAAAGCTTTGCAGTTTTCAGTGGAATGGCCGACTGCTCCAGCGTGGAACCCACAGGTAGCATTTGGGTCATAGTTTTTGGGGAAAGGAGGCTGAATAGGTCTCATCTAACGGGGAGTGATTAGGTTGTGATCGATGAGATGGTTAAACAGGTCTGTGTACGACATGGGTATCAGGTCAAAGCTAACAGGCTTTCTCTCTGGGTAATTTTGTGGTCTGTAGCTGGGAAGGTTTTGGTGAGGTGAGGCTGGTGGTGTTTGGGTAGGGAATTGATATGCTTGTGGCGGTTTAGTGTAGGAGGGTTTTCCGGCTCCAGTGATTGCGTTGGTTTCCCCCTCTCTTCTTTTGGGAAAACCAGCGAAAGGCTTTTTCTGGCTATTGGTTCCGGTGGAGCTGTGTGCAATCTTTCCATTCCTTAAACCATTCTCTAACCTCTCCCCTATGATGACCATATCCGAGAAGCTTGAGGATACACTCCCTACCAATCTGTCGTAGAAGGGCGACTGTAAAGTATCCATGAACATTGTTACCATTTCTTTTTCCAGCAAAGGCGGTGCTACTTGTGCTGCTAACCCTCTCCAGCGTTGAGCGTATTCCTTAAAGGACTCGTTATCCCATTTCACCATATTCTGTAGCTGTGTCCTATCAGGTGCCATATCAGTGTTGTACTTATAGTGCTTTAGAAAAGCGTCTGCTAGGTCCTTCCAGCATCTGATGTGAGCACGTTCCAACTGCATGTACCAATTCGAAGCCGACTCAGCTAGGCTGTCTTGAAAGTAATGGATGAGCAGTTTGTCATCGTGTGCGAATGCGGCCATTTTCCTGCAGTACATGGTCAGATGGCTTGCTGGACAGGTTGAACCTCTATATTTGTCGAAGTCTGGCACTTTGAATTTAGGAGGGATGGCCACATTTGGGACGAGACATAGGTCGTACGCGTCCCTTGCACCGACATTGGATCCTTCGATTGCTCTCACGCGCTCTTCAAGCATTCGATACTTATCCTTGGGCTGAGAGTCCTCCATTGAGTAGTTATGAGTGGGTCCTCTCATGTTGTAGTGAGGAGGTACCATTGGTGTTGCAGCGGAGTTCGCATTCAAGATGTGCGAATTGGGAGTAGGAGCGTGATGAATTACTACTGGTGACGGAGTATAACCCTGTGGAATGACCTGAGGTGCAGTCGTAGGACTTGAGAAGTGAGCTTGCGATATTTCTGCATTTATATTTTGAGTTGAAGGTCCAGCGACTCCCGAAGGTCCAGCGACTCCCGAAGGTCCTCCCTCTAGATTGACCTCCATGGTAGGAGGAGTATAACCAGCTGGGAGACCGTAAGGGGGCCATGGGTAGCCCTGGACGTTCACTCCAGCGGTGTAAGGAATCTCGGAGCTGGGAGGAGGAAGGCTCAAAGCGTTATTCTCAGTATTCCCTGCCGAGGCATTTTCGTCTGCGCTTCTTTTCTCGAGGAGTTTCATGAGCTCGGCCATTTGATCTTTCAATACCATCATCTCGCTCATTTGATCCTTCAGCTTTGCCATGTCTTCTCTCAGAGCCTGATTATCCTCTTCGGCCATCTTCTTTGCTTGAGAACGAGTCCGGTAGCGATGTTGATGAACCAGTTTGCCTTTTCACTCTGTATTCCAAGTTTTTCGACGTAAGTACATGAATGAATGAATGAATATGCATGGAGTGCAAATGTATGCTTTCGTGTTACTCCAGGAGAATTGTAAGTTTCTATTCAACACAAAATAGATTCAAAGTTCAAAACAGAACGAACGAGTCTTATATATGAAAAACAATCAAGCAAACTGGCGGACTACATCTTTTTCCATGAAACCAGGATAACGTCCTTTAATTTTTAAACAGTAACAATACGTTTACAAAAATCAATGAATCTTGTAATCTCGATGGGCGTGTCTTTATCTCTGGCAAAGTCCGCTGCTATTAGGTGTCTGGGGATCTCTCTGACAGCCTCATTTGCTAGCTCAGCTAACTGGGAGAATTTATTCCTCCAGTACTCATAGTCGTCATTCAGCTTCACATAATGCTCTTTCAAAAACACATGTTCCTTGTTAAGGTCGTCATAGATTTTGTCTTGATATTCGGCATAAGCCTTTAGGTCGATGGTTTTCTTGCATTCTTCCTGCAGAGCTTCTTGATACTCTTCAAGCTTCTTTTGTATCACTTCTCTGGCCTTTCTTTCAATTACCAGCCTATTCTCACATTCAGCAGTCATTCCCTCTAGCTGAGGTTTCATATCTTCGAGCTGGCTTCGTAGTGTTCTCTCATTCGCGGCACACTTGGTCAGTTGTTTTTCCCATTCATATGCATTGTCTATGGCCCGATCTCTCTCTCGATTGCGTACTTTGAGCTCTTCGTTTGCGCCTATGAGACTTTCTTGCAGGCGGTGCATTTTTTCTTTTCCGGCCCGCTCCCTTTCATTACATTCAGCCAGGCGTTTTCTTTTCGAGATACTTTCCCGTTGCAAATCAGCATTTTCTTGGAGCACTTTCTCTAGTTTAGCTTGCAATTCTGCCTTTTCTTGTTCTGCTTTGGATAAGGCGACTTGGAGTTTCTCTAGATCTTCATCGAGTATAGGGATAGGCGGAGGAACCTCGGGGGTGACCAGAGTTGCCAGACGGAATGGTAGTCCAATTTCTTGGGCTCTAGTTTTGACCTACTGGATGTAGCTTTCTTTGGCATCAATGCCTCTGGGCCCTAGTTCATGACCTTTTCTGGATATTTTGCCCCAAGCCCGACTAATCTTTCTTAGCGTATCAAGATCTTCCGAACCTCTCTTCTCCAGTACAAATGAGAGTAAAGATTTCTCCGTGGGTGGATTCATCATAGGATAACCCAACTGCCTCAAAGCAATGGCGGGATTGTAGTTAATGCAGCCTTTAGTCCCTATGAGGGGGACGTTTGGGAAGTCACCACACTGATAGATGATTTCTTCTATATTTTGGTCCTGAGAATACCAAGAAATGTCACTCCCTTTGAGGCCGGCGATGTATTGGGCCCATTCTGTCTTGCCCCTGACCTCTATATGATGATTTCTTTTGAAGATGTGGGAAGTGAACCAGCGATACAATACAGGCAAACAACATAGGATCAAGCCTGATCGTTTTTTGTGACGTTCGTGAATGGTGTAATACACGTCAGCGAGAACAACTGAGGCGGGGTTTTGTCCTCGGAGTTTGAATGCTAAGAAAACATCTATTGCAGTGTAATCAATATAGCCGTCGTCATTGGGGAATAGAACGACCCCATAGATGATTAGAGTGAAGACGTCCATGAATGTAGCCCAATTTTCTTTACCAGCCCAGAACGAGGCTTCCTCTTCCAAGTACCATCTTGTCAATCCTTCTACCCCCTTCTTTACAATTATCTTCTTGGCCAAGTGTGATGTTGGAATTTTTAATATTTCAGACAGTTTTTCAACTATAGGATAATTTTCCACATATCGGTACGGCTTTTTGTTTGCTGGAGGGAAGCATAGTATATTTTCAAACTCTTCTAAGGTCGGGGCCAGTTGATAGTCTTGAAAGGTGAAACACCGTAACGGTGGATCATAATACTGGCCCAATGCAGTGAGAGCTTCAGCTTGTACCTTGATATTCAGCAGACTTAAAAGATTCCCATACTTGGTGGTGAAGGAGTCACGAAGCCATGGCGCCATTTTATTGCTTAGGTCTCACAGACTTCGTAGGTTTGGTTGCTTGATTTTCAAATGTATGGTCTGTCTTAACGTTTGATCCATCTTGTCAGAAAGAAAGCCTTACAATTTCCTGGCGGTACATGAAATGTTGATGTAAAAAGGAATTTATGTCATGCAAAAAGGAACAGGAATAAGTAAAAATGCATGAGGTATGCTAAATAACTTGTCAAAATAACATATGATTTTTTTGAAATTTTCTCTTTTAAGAAGACCGGAAAAATGTATCAGTGTTTGTTTGAATGCAGGGGTATGAGGCTCCTTTGTGTCCTACGAGGGTTCCTTAGGGAATAGGTCTAGGGCTTGTCTGTTAAGTGAACCTTTCAAAGGGTAGCTCTAAAGAGTCCTACATAAGGTTCCTAGAGCCAACGACCCCAATTAAGAACACTGATCAACAACAATAGGCAAGCTATTAGGAGTGCCAGCATTCTCAAGAGGGACCAAACTCTAGGTGAGACTTTCGTGACCACCCAACAGGACGCACTTCCAGTAGGCCATCACTACGCAGTCTCGTTCTAACTTAGGTTATTCTCCAGTCCGGGTATAGGACTATTCTCACGTGTGTGCAAAAATGTGATAGTGGAGTGTGTGAAGGAGCAAAATGTCAATGATACCCCCCAAGCTGCAAAACAAACAAACACAGACACAAGAAGTGGTCTTCTATCCTAAGGTTTACATATCACATAAATACATAACATGCAACGAGAATAAAAGATGAAAGGGAAGGGTAAAATAGAACATTTAATTAACAACTAATCATACAACTAATTAGACTAGGTTTGACTCTCTAAATCTCCCCAGTGAAGTCGCCAGCTGTAGCGACCGAAAAATCCGGGTGAGGATTCCTCGAAGGTTCAAAAATGAAGCCGCCACCAAAGTTTAGTTTAAGGGCAAACATTGGAAAATCCCTTTTGGAATGGATAAGGGTCCTTGAGACCAGATAAGGGCTCGGGAGTCGGTTATGCGTGAGGAAGGTATTAGCACCCCACGACATCCTTCCTAAGGAAGGTTACCTGCTAACTAGTTGTAGGAAAGAATATTAATTTTGTAAATGTTTATTTTACCCTTTTATTATGAATTGAAAAGAAAAAAGAAAAAGAAAAGACTTGATATTTTTTGAACTGAAGAAAAGGATTATTTAGGAAAAGACTAAAAAGGTTTTTTATTAGTGCAATTGACAGATGTGGGCCCCCATCTGCTCCTACGTATCTCTTGGTAGAGAATCAAATCACACGTAGTTCTTGGGTAAAAAGGTTTGTTGGTTGGTATTTTTTAATATAGGGATCTTAGGACTTCTGAGTGATCAGTTCATTTGTCCTAAAACATTGACTAACCTGACTATACGGTCGGCTTAGTCCCCTACTTTGTGAAAATGGGGTTTTTGAAGTTTGGAAGATAATTTGAAATGTGTTGGTTTGATATTATTGGAATAGGGGTTTTAGGACTCTTGATCCGTACGGTTCATTCGTCTTAGAACGCTGACTAACCCGACTGTACAGTCGACTTAATCCCCTATTTTGAAAATTTGATTTATGGAAGGAAATGTGTTTGTATTTATTTTAATTTAGAATTTTGTCTTAAATAGGGATTTTAGGGAATGATCCGTAACGGTTCATTAGTGACCTAAAAAGCAGACTAACCCGACTGTACAGTCGACTTAGTCCCCTATTTATATTTTTTGAACATGAAATATCTATCTATTTATTTTTATATGTTTATGTGAAAGAAATTATTTTTTGGAAAGAAATAAATAGAAAAAACGAAAAGGGGCTGCATTAATAAAACAGGGGTGCAGTTAGAGCAGATGGATGTATTATTAAACAGGGAGGTGTGAAAAGCAGAAGCCCAGTCCACGTTATTCGGGTTATGGGTTGGTCACCTACGAAGCTGGGCTCGTGCACAGGGGGGCCGTATGAAGTACACGCTGGGGGTGTTAATAGTATTGAGTTAAAGGAAAAGACGAAAATGACCCTAAATGTCCACACTATATAAGGCAACCTAAAAAAAACCTAAACCTAATTTCTTTCCCTCTCACGCTCCAGCTGCTGCGCCGTTTCAAACCCCATTTTCGAACCCTAATTCCTTCACTCCCCTAATCTCTCCTCCACCCTAAACCGATGTCGTACTCAGCAGAAGATGCAGAGAGAGAGAGGGAGGGCTTGTGAAGGTTACGGTTGGGAGCAAAAAAGCGAGGTCTCAGAGAGAGAGAGAGAGAGAGAGAGAGAGAAGGGGGACGAAGGAAGTGAGAGAAAGAAAGGAAAGTGATTTACGAAGGAGAGAGGAGCTTCGCGAAGAAGGGAGAAGACGACGGTGAGATCGCCGGAGAAGAGAAGCCTGCGACGGGGCGATGGAAGGCCGGTGATGGCGTAAATGGGGAGGAGGCCCTAACGGTGGTCTTGGGAACCAACCACCGTACACGGTGGCCGGAGGTTTGCTTCTGCTCTCTCTTTTTTTCTATTGTGTTTCTGTTTTCGTTTTTTTTTTCTCCTACTCTTTCTTTCTTATTTTTGATGTTTTTTTTTTGCTGTTTCTGTGGGCGGTTCTTGGTGCGGTGGCGGAACGCAAAACGACGACACGGAGGAGCGCGGCGGCCACGCCTCACGGCGATGACCTCCGCCGGTAATGGCGGTCGGAAACTGGGTAAGTTTTTCCTATTTTTCACTTTTTGATTTCCTGTTCTGATCTCTGTTGCATCTGTTTCTGGATTTCTTTGTATTTGCGGTTCCAAACCTTTAAACTTAAATTTTCACAACTAAACCTATTTGATTTTATCCCTAATCCGAGTTTTCATAAACCCTAAATCCTAATTTTAAAACTGATTACTCAACTTTTGGTCAAATTAAATCTAAGCCTAATCTTTCTAACTACAAGGGAGCTGTTTGTCGTACCCTGGTTATTCCATTCATGATGCAGATTAATTTTTCTAAACCTAATATTAAAAAACCTAGTTAGTTCCTAAAATTTTTTACATCTAAGAAACCAAAGCATATGAAGAAATATTACAGATCATACTTATGTGATGCTATATGTACAAATTATGAACATCTCAAAAAACTAAAACATTACGAATTAAACATCTGCACCTACATGTTTCTTTTTGTATTTTCAGATTTTACATGATAGATAGGAAATACCGACCTGTATTCCAGCTTCTGGACTTCTCACTATTATCGCCTATTGCCGTTAACCACTGCTACTGTTATCCTGGCTGCTCCTGCTACTTCTGTTTCTGAATTTTCAGAGTTTTGTGATTAGGGTTTCAATGTGAAAACCCTAATCTTTGGTTCTGAAATTCTCTCTGATTTTTTGTCTATCTCCCTCCGTCCTTTCTCTCTGGACTGAGCTTGTTTATATAGGTAAAAAATTAGGGTTTTCTGCTGATCCTTCTCCATTTCTTTCCATTTTCAGGTATTTGGACTTGTTGAGAAAACTTGCTCAGCAAGAACAGGCCCAAGGAAGCGAGGAAGCTGCTGTTTTATGTATTTATTTTCTTTTTTGATCTTTTTTTGTATTTTTCGGTTATTTTTGGTTTTGTATTATTTTTTTTTAATTAATTTTGATTTTTTGGATTATTGTAAACATTTGTAAATTAATTTTTATTGATTTTTTTTTTATTATATTTCTTATGGACAGATTCACTGTTTGTTTTTCTTTGGGTCAAAAATGAAAGAGAATGATTAAATTGGGCCAAGCCCAATCAAAACTAAACGTAGGCCCAATTTAGACAAATGACTGAAATAAGGCCCAATTAGAACAAATTTCAAGATCAGGTCCAATCTAGCCACAGGTCCATTTAGGCAAACATTAGACATAAGCCCATTTATTTAAAAAAACTGGTTTGAAACGCTAAGCGTAAGCCCAATTAGGCAAGCTGACAAAATTAGGCCCAAAAGGTTGGGCATAGGCCCAATCGGACAAACCGGTTCGAATTAAATGCAAAACAGTGTTCGAAACCCATGAGCTTGTGATACGAGACTAAAACGAGTACGATAAAAAGATCGGGCAAAACTGGGGTATAACAACAGGGACAGAAGAAACCTCAGAGGCACGAGTAGGTGGCCCCGGAAGAAAAATGATGACTTAGCTTTATGTTCAAGTTTATTTTCCTTCTGTTGCCTATGTATTACAACACTATGGCATTAGTGTTTTGTTTATCTTTTTCCGCTTTCTTGTATGACTCTGACTACCATAGTGCTGACAGTTTATGGTCTGAGTACCGTATGGTCTTATCTGTACATAAGACGGTTATGTTATATTTCAGCAAAAATTTTATAATGGTATTCAGTGTCTAAGCAGGAAATTGCTATCTCTGATGTTTATATTTTGGCACGCTTTGGTATTTTTACAAGTTAAATATACCGGGGTGTTACATTTTTCAACTTTTACGAAATAAGATATATAACGACAAAGGAGAAAATCATTATTATTTTTGGACGGACAAAATTTGTACACACATTTATTCCTGAAACTCAAAATAAACACTAAAACAAGAAAGGTTAGCCTATGGGTTGCCTCCCAGTAGCGCTCGGTTTAAGAGTCCTCAGCCTGACTAAAATGCATTTATCAAGGAGAATCACTCAAGGGGGTGGATGCCTTTGTGCTGGGAACAGGCTCACCCAAGTAGAGTTTAACTCTTTGGCCATTCACTTGAAATTCATTTCCATTTGATTCATTCTTTAAATCCACAGCCCCATAGGGATATACTTTAAGAATTGTGAATGGGCCAGACCTTCTAGATTTCAACTTCCCAGGGAAAAGCT
The DNA here is from genome assembly GCA_039519185.1 of Astragalus membranaceus. Classification (NCBI taxonomy): domain Eukaryota; kingdom Viridiplantae; phylum Streptophyta; class Magnoliopsida; order Fabales; family Fabaceae; genus Astragalus; species Astragalus membranaceus. Next base: position 57,681,764 of record CM076849.1, read on the forward strand.
TTAATCTAGAGTTAAAAAATAGAACCTTGTCACCCTCCTTAAGTTCTCTTTTCTGAATTCTTGCATCATGCCAAGCTTTTGTCTTTTTCTTGTACAGTTCAGCATTTTCATAGGAGAAGTATCTCAATTCCTCAAGTTCATTGGGCTGCAACATTCTGGTTCTACCAGCTTATTGTAAATCGAAATTCAGCTTTTTAGTTGCCCAAAAAGCCTTATGTTGCATCTCAATGGATAAGTGTCAAGCTTTACCAAAAACCAATCTATAAGGAGACATGCCAAGAGGTGTTTTGAAATCTGTTCTATATGCCCAGAGAGCATCGTCCAAGTGGATGGACCAGTCTTTTCTTGAAGGGTTAACCATTTTTTCTAAAATCCTCTTGACTTCCCTATTAGACAGTTCAACTTGTCCACTTGTTTGCGGATGATAGGCTGTGGCAACCTTGTGTTTTACTCCATATTTGGCCAACAGTCCCTCCATTAGTTTGTTGCAAAAGTGGGTGCCTTCGTCACTAATGATAGCTCTAGGTGTGCCAAATCTTGTGAAAATGTTCTTTTGAATAAACTTAAGCACCACCCTCGCATCATTAGTGGGAAGAGCAACTGCTTCAATCCACTTAGACACATAATCAACTGCTACAAGAATGTATAGATTGCCCAAGGAGGGTGGGAACGGTCCCTTAAAATCAATACCCCAAACATCAAACAATTCAACTTCTAAAATATTGTTTAAAGGTATTTCATTTCTGTTTGAAATATTTCCTACCCTTTGGCATCTATCACATTTCCTAGCAAACTCATGAGCATCTTTGAAAATAGATGGCCAGAAATAACCTGTTTGGAGAATCTTTGCAGCAGTCCTCGCACCTCCAAAATGTCCTCCACAAGGGGAAGAGTGGCAATGCTTCATAATGTCAGCCATTTCTGATTCGGCTGGACACCTTCTGAGGAGTTGATCAGGACACTTCTTATATAGGAAAGGCTCATCCCAGAAATATTGCTTTGCCAAATGAAAGAACCTTTTTCTCTGCTGTGATGTGAATTCTTCTGGCACCACGTTGCTAACCAGGTAATTTACAAAGTCAGCATACCAGGGCGCCTCTGCAACAGAATTTGTAGCATCTACAGTTGCTGATATGGCTAGCAACTGTTCATCTAGAAATTGCTCATTGATTTCAGATTCGAAAGAGGGAGAGTCAGCATCAGGAATTCTTGATAGATGGTCAGCAACCTGATTTTCAACTCCCTTTTTGTCTCTGATCTCAAGATCAAATTCTTGTAGCAATAGTACCCATCTAATTAACCTTGGTTTAGCATCTTTCTTTGCAATGAGGTATTTAATAGCAGAGTGATCAGTGTACACCACCACCTTGGCTCCTACAAGATAGGATCTGAATTTGTCAAAAGCAAACACTACCGCTAGCAGCTCTTTTTTAGTAGTTATATAATTCAATTGAGCATCTACAAGAGTTTTGCTAGCGTAGTGTATGGAATGTAACACTTTGCCATGCCTTTGACCCAGTACAGCTCCTATAGCATAGTCGCTAGCATCACACATTAGTTCAAAAGGCTTACTCCAATCTGGTTCTACAATAACTGGTGCTGTCACCAGTGCTTCCTTGAGTTTGTTGAATGCTGCCAGGCATTTTTCATCAAAATCAAAAACAGTGTCATGCTGCAGCAGCATACACAACGACTTAGAGATCTTTGAAAAATCTTTTATGAACCTTCTATAAAACCCAGCATATCCAAGAAAGCTTCTGATTCCTTTAACTGATGTGGGGGGTGGCAATTTTTCGATTACTTCAACTTTTGCTTTTGTCTACTTGTATTCCCTTCTTTGATATCTTGTGTCCCAAGACAGTTCCTTCTTGTACCATGAAATGGCACTTCTCCCAATTGAGGACCAAATTTGTTTATTCACATCTTCTTAAGATATCTTCAAGAATTAGCAAACATGCTTGAAAATTCTCTCCAAAGACAGAAAAGTCATCCATGAATACCTCCATAGATTTTTCAATGAAATCAGAGAAGATGGCCATCATACACATTTGAAAAGTAGCTGGAGCATTGCATAACCCAAAGGGCATCCTTCTGAAGGCAAAGGTGCCATAGGGGCAGGTAAATGTGGTCTTCTCTTGATCCTCTAGGGAAATAGCAATCTGGTTGTAACCTGAGTAGCCGTCAAGGAAACAGTAAAACTCCTTCCCAACAAGTCTATCAAGCATTTGATCAATGAAGGGGAGAGGGAAATGATCCTTCTTGGTGGCTTTGTTGAGCTTCCTGTAGTCCATACAAATTCTCCAGCCAGTGACTGTCCTGGTAGGTATCAGCTCATTCTTTTCATTCTGAACCACAGTAACTCCTCCTCTTTTAGGAACACACTAAACAGGGCTCACCCAAGTGTTGTCAGCAATGGGATAAATTATTCCCGCATCCAGCCATTTAATTATCTCTTTCCTGACAACTTCCTTCATTATTGGGTTCAGCCTCCTTTGTTCTTCAATGCTATTTTTGGAATTCTCTTCCAAACAGATTCTGTGCATGCACAAAGTAGGACTTAACCCTTTAATGTCAGACATCTGCCAGCCAATGGCCTTCTTGTGCTTTTTCAGGGTACCAAGTAATTCCTCCTCTTGGGTGGCACTCAACCCAGCAGCAATAATCACAGGGAGGGTATCTTCAATCCCCAGATAAGCATACTTCAAGTGTGGAGGGAGCCGTTTCAACTCAAGTTTAGGCGGTTTCTCAATGGAAGGTATGTTATCTTTGAAGCTTTCGGAAGTTAGCTCCAAAGATTCATACCTTTTTGCCCATCTTTGAATCTCTGGTTTATCCACATTGAGTTTGGCCATCCCCTCTCTCTTTAACTCTTTCAATTTCAGGTGCCCAAGCTCTTGTTTCAGCACATCGTGTTGCAGCAGCAACTGTTTCTGAACTAAACTGTCAACAGCAGAGACAAAGTTGCATTCTGCATTACTGGTGTTGTCTTCTGGGTACTTCATAGCATTCAGCACATTGAATGTGACCTCTTGGTCATTGACTCTCATAGTCAGCTCCCCTTTTTGAACATTAATCAAGGTCCTACCTGTAGCCAAAAATGGTCTTCCAAGGATAATTGGCACATCCTTGTCAGCCTCAAAATCAACTATTATAAAATCCACATGAAATACAAATTTATCAACTTTAATTAAAACATCTTCAATTTTACCTTGAGGATAAACAGTTGATTTATCAGCCAATGAAAGGGTTACTGTGGTAGGTCTTGCTTCGCCAATTCCTAGCTTTTGAAAAATAGATTTGGGCATCAAATTGATGCTTGCACCCAAATCGCACAAGGCTCTACCGCAGTAATTACCTCCAATGGAGCAAGGAATTGTAAAGCTACCTGGATCTTTCAATTTCTGGGGGAACCTTACTCTGTAGCAGTGACAGCTCATATTTAGATGTGTTATTTATGCTCTTATCACTTAAATCAACACAAGTTCTCAAGTAATATTCGTGCTTTATTAGGTAAATATTAGTTATTTAGAGGAAAGAAGGGTTAGGAGCTTGTTTGTTATCATTTGACACTTTTGGTGCCTTTTTGAGTATTTTAATGCTTCTGTTAAGTGTTGCAGCGGTAAGCGCTATAGTGTTATATGGCGGTGGGACAGCTGGACACTTTAGGAGCCTACTACTTTTTGATGAGTCATCATACTTATCCCTTGCTGTTCAGAATGTGTGGAAGCTTTTTAGTGACAAGTAGGACACTTGGCGCATTTTTATTGAATGATCTCTTTGTCACCTTTTTGTAAAGCTACTTTAGGAGATGTGGATAATATCTATCTCACTTCTTCTTCCTCACAACATAGATTTCGAAATAAGGAGAATCTTTGGAGAGAAAAACTTGACACCCTTCTCCTCCATTTATCCTCCACTTCAAGCTTTTATTTTTCAAGAGGAGATCATCATTTCTAGCGCTGTGAAGCTGTGCTGTAGCGTCAGCAACCCGTCACATGAGAAGGAGGCCACTACGTGCATATTTTTCAACCTTGGTTGTTCTTTTCATTTTCGGTAATATGAGTTTTTTAGTTTGTATTGTGTTGATGATGCTCATCATGAGCTAAACACTTAGTAGTTGGATTGTTGTAAGCTTTGTAATGACTCTTTAGTATTGTTAATATAACGTTATGATGTTTGTGTTTCAATCCTTGTATTTTAATGCTTTCAAACTTGTTTGGGGATTGATCAACTGAAACGAGTAGATTCGTGGGTACAGACATGGTCCATGATTGGAACTCAAGGATTGATATGAATGAAAGGTTGTTTAAAGACATTTAGACAACTTGTGCTTAACTCTAGACATAGGGGAGCAATAGTTCATAAGGTGAATACTGTGGGTTCTTCATTATACAGGGGTGGACTTATTTAGAACCTAGACAAAAGGAGTCTTGTAACAAAACCCCGGCGTTAGTGACCGAAAGGCACAAAATCATATGCTACAGCACTTACCGCTATAGCGTCTAACGTTATAGCGCTTCACTACTGAGAAATTATTTAGCGAAGAGCAATCCAACTCACTTTATCAACTCTTGAACTTTCTTTACTTGTTTATTTACATTTATGTTACTCACAATACTTGTTGACAACTTGTTATTGTTACTTTTTTTTCTCACTAGCTAAATTACTAATTTAAATATAGAATTAAACTCAACAATATCTCCGTGGGAACGATCTTTACTTATCACTCTATTACTTGTTGCGATTGTGTATACTTGCAGAAACTACTTTTTGCACAACAAGTTTTTGGCGCCGTTGCCGGGGATTGTGAAAGTTAATTTCTATTGTTTAGTTAGTAAGTTTAGTTAGTTTAGATTCTTTTGTTTAGTGTGTTCTGTTTTTCCAGCAATTTTTTTATTTATTTTGTATTGTGTTTTGTGTTTGTAGTGTGTTTCTCTTAGTTGTTATTTGTGTTTAGTGTTTGAAAAAAAAAATCCACTTTATGCCATGGACCATTGGAGTTTTTCCTTTATGCAATTAAGAATTGAATGCTCAACAACATTGTTTCAACTATGACTTCTATGGGGATGAACATGAAAGGGGCGGTTGTGAGACAAATTTCATGCCCATGACAACCCAAAATATGGATTATGGCATGGGAAATGGTTTGTGTGGGCAAGATTCATATTCTCAAGCTCAAACCGAAGGATTACATGAGGGCAACTCTGATCTAAAAGAACTCTTAGCTCAATTTCTTGAGGATAGCAAAGTGGATAAAAACAACTTTCAAGTGTCATGCAAAAATATAGAGGCTCACTTTAAGACTATAATGGAGCATCTAAAAGAAGAGAGTTGTATTGAAGAGGTGGTTGAGCAAAAGAAAGAAAAAAGTGTAGAGTTTGAAGATGAATGTTATCATTTGGGCAACTCTGATTTTAAAGAAATTTTTGCTCAGTCCATTGAATCTACTGAGTTGGTTGAGCAAGAGGAAGAAAAAGAGAGTGTAGAGTATGAACTTGAATGTGGTCATTTGGAAATAGTGGAAGAAAAACAAAAAAATTGTGTAGTTGTAGAAAAAGAAAAATTCAAAAATAGTGGCAAGGAAGAGAAACCAAGGTTGAGGTATGAAAAGAGTCATGTGACAATTGAGACTCAACCCTTGGTAATTGAAGAAAATAGCCATCCGCAAAATGAGCTTCAATTTTTTCAAGAGAGAGGGAATTCCTATCCCAAATGCTTATTGGTTGGGGCATGAGAACACTTGCTTCCCTATACCAAATACATGGGATTTCTGACCAAAAAGAGAAAGCGGAAGGATGATATTTTCTTCTTGTCCTATTATCCACCCTAACAAGGGTTTTGAATGTCAAGTCTAGCTAATGACTTTTAAACTAAGCGCTACTGGGAGGCAACACAAGGTTCTTAAACTAACAATTTTGTGTTTTTAATTTTTCTTTTGTGCAGGAGTGAATTTTGTGAAGTGAGAAGAGAAGCCACCAAAGGAGAAACCATGGGACCAAGTTGGCAGATGACCCTCCACACCAAGAAGTGCCAGTTAGCGCTGTAGCGGGTGATGCTACAGCGCCTAAAGCCCAGTCCCCGCACAAACCTGCATCTGAGGAGAATACTCTTGATCTTTCTGCAGAGAGGGAAGCAGCAGAAAAGCTGGCTGAGATGAAAGCTTACAAGGAAGCAGAGGATCCCCAGAATGAGGCTACAGCGCCTAGCGCTGTAGCGGCAGGAAAGAAAAAAATCCAGTAGCAGAGCCACCACAGTGCCCACCAGAGCAAGCAATAGGCTCAAATCTGGGTTAGCAAACAAGTACTCTAACCCTTTTTTTAAAAAAAATGTTTGTTTTCAATAAATCTGTTAGGTGCTATAGTGTTTGTTCTTGCATGTAACAGTATGTTTAGAGTTTTATTTCTGTTGTTTTTAATTCTGTTGAGTTTTAGTCATAGGCCTCTCCTATTAGAATTGCATGAGAAGTGGAGACACTGCTAGGTCTTAAGTTGGCGGGAGGACCTTAAATGTGTTTAATGTTATATGTGAAATGTTAATGTTATGTGTTTAATGTTATGTTTGTTGAATGAAAAGCGTGATCAGTTGCAATTCCTAGTTTTTCAATAATAGGATACGTTTCTTCCTGGGCTAAATCTAATGATGATTATGTGTTGTGAGTAGAGTAGCCTTGTTTGAACAATGACTAGTCTTATTGCTGCTTCTACACAAAACTCTAGGCTTAGCAAGGAACCTAGTTAGCTAGGAATGATAAGGTTTAGTCAAGTTTTTACTAAAAATTGAGAGTAGCATTTGAAGCTAAGTTTGGGGGTGCATCGGTTATATTAAGGCTAGGGATGAAGATTATAGGATGGTCAGTGGAATAGGACCCAAAGTGTACAAATGGTCATGTAAAAAGCTGCAATTGCCTGAAACAAATGCTGAACTGTTCCAAAAAAGGCATATAAAAAAAAGAAGAAAAAGAAAAGAAAACAAAAAAATAAAAAAAGATAGAGATGCAAATAAGGAGTTCAGTAATGAGGGCATTGCAGCTGAATCTGTTCATCAAGTAACCAGTGCTATAGCATCTAACGCTATAGCGCTGAGAAATCACCAAATCAATAGTTAGTGCACTGGCCAAAGATCTGAAATGCCTAATCAAGCCATTTGTTGTGCTTTGAAGCCCCTCAAGTCTTTTGTGAAGTTGTTAGTCTACTCTCCTTTTTGAAAAATTCTTTGGCTAAACCAAAAGAAGGCCACTCTTTCCAAGGCTAGGAGAAATGTTGAAACTAGCTAGGAGCTAAACTAAGCCTAGTAGTCACACACTCACAATTGAGCAGTAATAATTCTAGATGTTGTGAAAAACAATGGTGTGTGTGTGTGTGTGTGAGAGAGAGAGAGAGAGAGAATGTGAATCTTAAAGTTTGGCCCACTAATAACATTTTTGAAAAATTGTTTGATTTAGGGATGCAACTGACCTTGCCTTTCTATGCTGTTATTGTTCTATTTTAAGTTTGTTTGTTTGTCTTTATAAAGTGTCATTCCTTGAGGACAAGCAATGGTTTAAGTTTTGGGGTGTGATAACTCTTATCTATAAGAGTTATTTATGCTTTCTAGACTTAAACAAATACGAGTTCTGAAGTAATAATAATTTTTTTAAGAGAAAGATATTGTTGTTGTCTTGTTTGTGCAGTTAATCTATGTAATTGTTTCATTGTTGTTGTGTTGTTTGTTCTTTGTCAAGCGTCATTATTTGAGGACAAGCAATGGTTTAAGTTTGGGGGTGTGATAACTCATATTTAGATGTGTTATTTATGCTCTTATCACTTAAATCAACACAAGTTCTCAAGTAATATTCGTGCTTTATTAGGTAAATATTAGTTATTTAGAGGAGAGAAGGGTTAGGAGCTTGTTTGTTATCATTTGACACTTTTGGTTCCTTTTTGAGTATTTTAATGCTTCTGTTAAGTGCTGCAGCGGTAAGCGCTATAGCGCTATTTGGCGGTGGGACAGCTGGACACTTTAGGAGCCTACTATTGTTTGATGAGTCATCATACTTATCCCCTGCTGTTCAGAATGTGTGGAAGCTTTTTAGTGACAAGTAGGACACTTGGCGCATTTTTATTGAAAGATGTCATTGTCACCTTTTTGTAAAGCTACTTTATGAGATGTGGATAATATCTATCTCACATCTTCTTCCTATCAACATAGATTTCGAAATAAGGAGAGTTTTTGGAGAGAAAAACTTGACACCCTTCTCCTCCATTAATCCTTCATTTCAAGCTTTTATTTTTCAAGAGAAGATCATCATTTCCAGCGCTGTGAAGCTGTGCTGTAGCGTCAGCAACCCGTCACATGAGAAGGAGGTCACTACGTGCATCTTTTGCAACCTTGCTTCTTCTTTTCATTTTCGGTAATATGAGCTTTTTAGTTTGTATTGTGTTGATGATGCTCATCATGAGCTAAACACTTAGTAGTTGGATTGTTTTAAGCTTTGTAATGACTCTTTAGTATTGTTAATATAACGTTATGATGTTTGTGTTTCAATCCTTGTATTTTAATGCTTTCAAACTTGTTTTGGAATTGATCAACTGAAACGAGTAAATTCGTGGGTACAGACATGGTCCATGATTCGAACTCAAGGATTGATATGAATGAAAGGTTGTTTAAATACATTTAGACAACTTGTGCTAAACTCTAGACATAGGGGAGCAATAGTTCATAAGGTGAATACTGTGGGTTCTTCATTATACAGGGGTGGACTTATTTAGAACCTAGACATAGGAGTCTTGTAATAAAACACTGGCGTTAGTGACCGAAAGGCACAAAATCATATGCTACAGCACTTAACGCTATAGCGTCTAATGTTATAGCGCTTCACTACTGAGAAATTATTTAGCGAAGAGCAATCCAGCTCACTTTATCAACTCTTGAACTTTCTTTACTTGTTTATTTACATTTATGTTACTCACGAGACGTATTGACAACTTGTTATTGTTACTTGTTTTTCTCACTAGCTAAATTACTAATTTAAATATAGAAGTAAACTCAACAATCTCCGTGGGAACGATCTTACTTATCACTCTATTACTTGTTGTGATTGTGTATACTTGCACAAACTACTTTTCGCACAACAAGCAGCATGCTGGTTTCTTGAGTCATGGCTACAGTTTCAAACCCACCAAGTCTCTTTCTTTTAGTTAAAACATCTTTCATGAATTTGGTGTAGTTTGGCCTTTGTTGCAGAGTGTCCACCAATGGAAAGTTTATGTGGAGTTGTTTAAGGATCTCCATGAACTTCCCGAATTGTTTATCATGATTAGCCTTGTTTACCCTTTGAGAAAAAGGTGGCGGTGGCCTCTCTAGAATCAACTTCTAGGGAATAATTACTGCTGGAGTGGCAGCATCTGCTGTAGCATCAGAATTCGCAACAACAGGCTCTGCACCAGTGCTGGTAGCATCTGGAACAGCACATGTATTAGCAACTGTAAGTAAGGCAGCAGTTTCCTTACCACTTCTGAGTGTAATGGCCTTAATTTGCTCATTACCAGGTGGATTTGCTTGCTCAGTAGTGCTCGGCAAAGTACCACTTGGCCTAGCTGTAATTGCGGTTGCAATTTGACCAATTTGATTTTCTAAGTTCTTGATAGCAGCTCCTTGGCTTTGGTACTGGGCTTTAGTTTCATTCATGAATGCTTTGAGTGCCTCAGCCAAAGAGTTGTCAGCATTAGGCTTGAGAGTAGGTTGTGCAGGAAATCTTGGTGGTGTAGCAGGTTTAGCTTGAACGGGTGCTGCATTTGTGTCTCCCTTGTCTTTCCATGAGAAATTTGGATGGCTCCTCCACCCTGGGTTGTATGTGTTGGAATAAGGGTTATTGTTCTTGTTTAAGTTCCCAATATAATTGACAGAGACAGGGTTCCCTGGGCACTCTTCAAACAAATGCCCCCATTGCAATACACACAATTTGGTGCATCAGATTTCTCGGCAGCAGATGGAGCAGGAGCAGTACATAGACTCTTCAGCATATTGGTGATGGAAGCTACTTGTGCAGACAGAGCAGTCATTTCAGACACTTCATGAATTCCAGCAACCTTCTTAGCAGCACTGACTCTGGCAGTGGGCCATTGATAACTGTTGGCAGCAATTGTTTCCACCGGACCATAGGCTTCATTATAGGAATGATTCAGAATAGCACCTCCTGCAGAAGCATCTAACAACAGCCTAGATTGAGGAATTAGACCATTGTAAAATGTCTCCAGTTGGATAGCAAAAGGGATGCCATGATGTGAACACTTTTTGAGCACTTTCTTGAATCTCTCCCAGGCTTCATATAAAGATTCATCCTCTTGTTGCCTGAAAGATGTGATATCATTCCTCATTCTTGCATTCTTGACAGGAGGGAAATACTTAACTAGAAATTTCTCAGTCATTTTGTTCCAACTATCCACCGAGTTGGGTTCCAAAGAGTTCAACCACGCCTTGGCTCTATCCTTCAACGAATAAGGAAATAGCCTTAGTCTGAATGCATCCTCAGTCACCCCTGGCATCTTAAAATTGCTGCAGACGTCAAGGTATTGTCTCAAATGCAAGTGAGGGTCTTCAGTGGGTCCTCCAGCGAATTGCCCTACTGTTTGCAACATTTAAAACATCATTGGCTTGAATTCAAAGTGGGCAGCCTTGATAGCAGGTGTTACAATGCCAGTGTCCATGGTGGTAGGGTCAAATACAGCATAATCCCTCACGGACCTCTCCTTATCATTAGCCATTTCAATGTTTGTTGGTGCCTGAACAATAATTACATGCCCCTCTGGATCTACCTGGATCACAGGTATCACTTGAGTAATTGGTTCTGCCATTTGGGCTGCTCTTAGTGCTTAAAGTCTCTCTCTAGCCTCTCTTCTCAACCTCCTTGCTGTTCTTTCAATCTCAAGATCAAGAGGGAGCCATGGATCGTGAGTTCTGCGCATACAACTCTCTTAAAACTGAAATTCACAACACAAAGGTGAGAAAACAAAAACTCACTACAACAAGTACTAACTAAGACTTAGAAATTAAATCAATTAACCCCCGGCAACGGCGCCAAAAACTTGTTGTGAAAAAACGTGTGCAAGTATACACAGTCAAACAAGTAATAAAGTGATAAGAAAGATCGCCCCACGAGGATTAATGTTTAATAACTAACTCTATTTGACAGCACTTGAAATAATGAATAAAAAGTAAAAATAAAAGCATGGTAAAAATTCTGTTGTGCAAAGGTTAAGGTAAATGGTTGAGCACAATAAAACTGTAAAATAAGGGTGGTAGAATCAGAGAGACGAGTATAGGCAAGACAAGGATCTGTAATTAATCACTATTGATGCAATGCTGTGAGTGATGTTATGACAGCACTCAGTGTGCAGAATGAATATGGATATTCATATCTCTGTGAAATGAAATGTTGTCAAGGTTTCCTTATTCCTAAGCTGCCATGAGGTTCATTCCGTAGGTTGAAAAACATGTTTCAGTTCACACCATAGCCCTAGCTTCATATTCCTATTCTTCACTAGGAAAGGGTAATATTCCTATTACTCTTCAAACTATGTTAATTTGCGAATTCAACACTTACATTTCTTTCCAAAAATAAAAGCACGTTATCCAAATTAAAGTGATCAAGTTTAAAAAGGATGTATAGCATTTACTCACGCAAATTAATGAAGTGTCAAGCATTAATCACCTTATACATCAATAGATCCTAATTACATCACCATAGTCTTGACTATAAAGAGATTTAGCTCATAATGAGCTTAGACAAAACAAAATAGAACCTAACTACCTTAAATGAAGCCATCAAAACAGTAACAGCACTGAGGACAGAGTATACAGAAGAATGCAGAATTATACAAACAAAATGAAGCTTAAAGCAAGCTTTAGATGCTGTAGATCTGCTCCAGAGCTTCTGTGCTGCGAGAATGAAGATCTGTGCTGCTGATTCCGAGTTTTCAGCTTCAACAATGGAGTATTAGCACTGAAAATGGTGGAAAGATGGTTGGGGAAGACGAAGTACAGTGATGGAAGGAATGGAACAGTACTCTCTGACCTAGGGAATTGTGGAGGCTGATATGTGTCCTTTCCATCCTAGGTTAAATGCCTTTTTATAGGATATTCTATCACTTGAAGTACCAATTGGGCCAATCCAAATCGGGTACAGTGCTGCCAACCCTAAAATCAAGGATTGTTTGTCTTTTAGTGGCCCATTAATGCGCTGTCATTTCAATGCACATGCTCACAAAAGACAAAACACCATTTTCTTGCTTGTACCACTTGAGATGCCTTTAATTTTATTCCTATCACCAATTGTCTACCACAATGCTACCATAGCACTAACCACAGCACAAAATCAACTAAAATTCCTGCACACTAGCACACAAGTTAAATCCCACAAAAATGGCACTTGTGTGCCCAAACTGTAATTTTCACAAGTAAATACACTTGTAGCTAACTCTGTACAATTTCCACATTTATTCACATAAATTACTCTTGGATCAAAATAATTCTTATTTGTTTTGGCATAAATAACTCACATTTTTGTGAGTTATCAATGAGACTAACCACTCACACTTAAGTTCTCAACAATCTCCTTCTCAAATAGGAGTCACCCACATCGCTACATTTGATCCAAACCAGGATCGACTTCCCGCTCCCCCACTAAGCTAAACCTGGGCTTTGATACCACTTGTTGGGGAGTATGGAGTAGCACCGGGAGTTACAATGAGCTAATGACCAAGACCATCAAGTGACTTGGTCACCACATCTTCTCCCAATACCTTAAGACATTGGGTATGTGAGTCACCTCTCTTATATATCCTTCATTTAAGTAATTCATATTCGATTTGGGACTAGAGGGAATACTTAAGACATTGGGTATGTGAGTCACCTCTTTTATATATCTTTCATTTTAGATTACTGTGGTCGCCAATGTTCTGTACCTTACAGTGCTGGCTGGACTGCAGTTGGTAGGTCACCTACTGTCTGGCCGAAGGTTAGTGCGAGCCCAGGAGGGGTACCTGCGAAGCCACTCCGACGCTCAAGTCAGTATTGAGAATAGATGAGTGATTTAGCTAGGAATGAGAATCTACCTCATTATGGCAATGTGAGCCAGTATTTATAGGGAACTGTGTCTGTGGTGAGCCGTTGGATCGGTAGAGTGAATCTGAGCCATCCAAGTATGAGAATCATGAATGGGCTTGTGTATTGTGGATATGGATCAAAGTGATTGGGCCAATCCATGTCCTGTTTCTGAATGGACCTCTTGGTCCAATCTAGAACAGTCTAGACCAAGAGGCCCATTCAGCACTTAGACATGGATTGACCCTATCACTTTGATCCATATCCACAATACACAAGCCCATTCATGACTCTCATACTTGAATGGCTCAGATTCATTCTACCGATCCAACGGACCATCACGGGCACAACTCCCTATAAATACTGGCACACATTGCCATAAAGAGGTAGATTCTCATTCCTAGCAAAATCACTCATCGATTCTCAATACTGACTTGAGCGTCGAAGTGGCTTCGCAGGTACCCCTCTCAGGCTCGCGCTAACCTTCAGCCAGGCAGTAGGTGACCTACCAACTGCAGTCCACCCAGCACTACAAGGTACAGAACATTGGCGACCACAATGGGAGATATCTATATTTCACACCATCTCAACTTTTTTGAACTTTCTCCTGCTTTCCCATGGCACCCAGAGGTAGACCCCGAGTCCAAAGCATTGTCGCTTCACAACCCCAGCCAGAGGGCACTCCCGAAGGCATCGTTGTTTCCATGCCGGACCAAGACATTCAGGTCTCAGCACCCCAGCCAGCCTCGATTCAGATCCCTGTCCAACCTAAGGATGCGGCGACCATCCGCCAGCTCTTGGACCTGCTGTGCAGCCGCACCCAGACTATGTTGCAGCAAGAAACGAGCCTCAGGCAGATCTAGAGGCGAATGGTAGCCATGCCTGAGCAACCCCATCTTCGCTGGAAAACTACTTCCCCAAGGACAATGAGCTCTCGACGCCGCAGATCTCCACCCAGCAGTCATCACAATCATCGCTCTCCACCTAGACGGAAGTGAGCTCGCCACTCTCCTCCTCGACGTGGCAGGCACCAAGGAACAGGTTCACCTCTAAGCACCCCTCCAACCTCGCCTGATGGTACATGCTGGTCTGAGGAGTCTCCCCCCAGGACCTCATCGCTCGCAACCTCCAATTCTCGCGAGAGGTCGCAGAGCCGAGCCAAGACTCGTAAGAGTCATCGCCATAGATCTACCTCGAGGGGATCTCCAGCCCGACGTGACCGTCGAGACATAGATCTCGAGGATAGGTCACCTAACAACTCACGATGGACCTCCAATGAAGGACCCTTCACTAGGAAGATTGATGATTGCCCAATTCCAAGGACCTTAGAGAAGCTCCCAGCCCTCAAAACGTATGACGGGACTGGGGACCCTGACAGACATCTGGCCAACTTCTCGGTCATGATGCGTTACCGGGGGGCAAAAGAATCTATCCACTACAAGATCTTTCCCCTCACTCTCACGGATTCAGTACTAGCTTGGTTCCAGGACTTAAAACCAAACTCAGTCTCATCCTGGGGGCAACTAGCTACCATGTTCACGATCCGCTTTGCCGCCTCTCGCTTGAAGCCAAAATCTGAAGAATTTCTTAGGGCGATCAGGCAAGGAGAGAAAGAAACACTTAGAGAATATCTGGAAAGGTTCAACAAGGAGGCTGCCAACGTTAGGAATCTTGAAGACAAGAGGAGGCTCTTTTGGATGAAGGATGGCCTCAAGAAAGGAAGCATGTTTCAAAGGGACGTGGGGGTTAACAAACCCCGAAGCTTGGATGAGTTCCTTCAGAAGGCACAAAAGTACATGGACTACGAAGAAGACAACATGGCGTACCAAGAGGAAGCCAAGGCTGGCAGCAAGGAGGATGAGCTGACTTACAAGGCCATTAAAGAACCATGGCAGAAGGGAGCCCAAGATGAGAGAACTCCTCGGGAGTCCCGACCCCGACAAGGTCACTTCTCAGAGTACACCCTGCTGAACACATACCAGGCTGTGATCCTTGCCGAATGCGTGGACGCAGAGTTTTGGGACATCAAACAACCCGAACCTCTCGTGCAAAGGAAAGGCTGAACCTCTAAGAAGTACTGTCGTTATCACAAAGGTTATGGGCACAGTACCAGCAAATGCAACACCCTCAGGGATGACATTGAAGAGCTGGTCCACGAAGGGAAGCTCGCCCAGTACGTGAATGAAGAAGAGGATGAGACCCGTGACTCTGAGTAGGGAGCAGGGCATCAGGACCCGAACCTAGGGCTAGGCCTAGTTAAGAATTTTGTTGTTTAAACACGAAGAGAGAATGTAAAAGCTCGATATGAATGACTAACAAAAGTTCAGCCTGCAATTACAGTTTTTGCTCTAGCTCACTAGTATTAACACTTGTTCTAAAGAAAATTCCTTAAGATCAAGAAATAAAAAGGGTCCAACTCCATAGTTAGGGGCGGAGCGAGACAAGTTTGAGACCCGACATACCCTGCAGAGAGGGACTGCCTGGATCGCGGGGGCAACCTCAGCATTAGCTCAAAGCCAAGACCATCTTCCCAAGCCGGTGTTCTTAAATACACCTCTGGGATTCCTAGTAATGGAGTCAAGAGTGCCATGGCACGCCAAAACAAATAAGTGACCTTGGTGATCACAACCCCTTGGGCGAGTTCTATTTGGGCCGAGTCCTGGTAAACTGTTTCAAGGGTATACTTCAAACTCACCTTGGTGGTCACAGCCCCTTGGGCGACTGTGCCAAGGGTATACTTCAAATTGACCTTGGTGGTCACAACCCCTTGGGCGAGTTCTGTCCAGGCCGGGTCTTGGTAAACTGTGCTAAGGGTATACTTCATTACCAATTGTCCCGACGGGCGTCGACAAACTCATCTGCCTAAAGCAAAGCAAACTTAGCAACTATCTACTTAAAATCCAAAAGCCAAGCAAAATTACCTTAGCAAGGTAGGAGCAGCACAAAAGTTTGCGGAAGGTTTGAAAGGATAGTGGCACAAAGCAACCAACGTGACGGCACCCATCCAGCAGGGATCCAAGGTCAAGGCACCCATAGGGTGCCAACAAGGGTGCCAATGTCAAAAGACAAGACAACCAAGCACCCGGCACCCAGGCGCCCAGCACCAGAGCGCCAACTTAAAACAGGATCTGGCACCATGGAAGGTTCTTAGCCCTCGGCACCCAGGCGTCCAGCACCAGGGCGCCAACTTAAAACAGGATTCGGAACCATGGAAGGTGCCTAGCACCCGGCACACAGGCGCCCAGCACCAGGGCACTAACTTAAAACAGGATCTGGCACCATGGAAGGTGCCTAGCACCAGGCACCCCGGCGCCCAGCACTAGGGCGCCAACTCAAAACAGGATCCGGCACCATGGAAGGTGCCTAACACCCGGCACTCAGGCGCCCAGCACCAAGGCACCAACTTAAAACAGGATCTGGCACCATGGAAGGTGCCTAGCACCCGGCACCCAGGCGCCTAGGTGGGCGCCAAACATCCATGCAAAACGGCACCCAGAAGGGCACCCAGGAGGGTGCCAAATCTTAAGACAAACCGGCACCCAGGCACCTCGCAAGCCGGCACCCTGGCGCCCAGGAGGGCACCAAGTCTCAGAGAAAACCGGCACCCAGGCACCTCGCAAGCCGGCACCGAGGCGCCCAGGAGGGCGCAAAGTCTCAAAGTAAACCGGCAACCAGGCACCTCGCAAGCCGGCACCCAGGCGCCCAGGAGGGCGCCAAATTTCAAAGCAAACCAGCACCCAGGCACCTCGCAAGCCGGCACCCAGGCGCCCAGGAGGACGCCAAGTCTCAACACAAACCGGCACTCAGGAGAGCGCCAAGTCTCAACACAAATCGGCACCCAGGAGGGCGCCAAACCAAAGCCACAAACCGACACCCAGGAGGACGTCTAGGAGGGCACCAACATCAGAACGCAGCATCTTGGCACAAGGAGCCCAGGAGGGCGCCAACATCAGGACGCATGGCACAAGGCGCCCAGGAGGGCGCCAACATCAGAACACAGCACCTTGGCACAAGGCGCCCAGGAGGGTGCCAACATCAGGACGCAGCACCTTGGCACAAGGCGCCCAGGAAGGCACCAACATCAGGACGCATGGCACAAGGCGCCCAGGAGGGCGCCAACTTCAGGACGCATGGCACAAGGCGCCCAGGAGGGCGCCAACATCAGGATATGGCACCCTAGCTTGGTGTCTGGCACAAGGATTACACCAAGGGAGGTGTGAGTCACGGTCACGGTGAAGTGATCTTATACGACCCGACAAGACAGGTAAAGTAACGCTTCAGGTAGATCGACAAAAATTCTTCAAGCCAAAACCATCCTTCGGAATAATCTCGGCTTGGAGGGCAACTGTTCTGGACTGGACGAAGAGGCCCATTCAGCACTTAGACATGAATTGGCCCAATCACTTTGATCCATATCCACAATACACAAGCCCATTCATGACTCTCATACTTGGATGACTCAGATTCACTCTACCGATCCAACGGCCCATCACGGGCATAATTCCCTATAAATACTGGCACACATTGCCATAAAGAGGTAGATTCTCATTCCTAGCAAAATCACTCATCTATTCTCAATACTAACTTGAGCGTCGGAGTGACTTCGCAGGTACCCCTCTCGGGCTCGCGCTAACCTCCAGCCAGGCAGCAGGTGACCTACCAACTGCAGTCCACCCAGCACTGCAAGGTACAGAACAGATTACATTTTACCTAATTAATGTTTTCTTATTCCGTGTGTCATTTGCTAAAACATCAAAAAAAAAAATTGGAACCGAGGGAGAACTTAAATTCCCAACACTTCAATCAGTCACAACATGGTATACGTAATTGTGTGGGATAGTCTTTCTTTTTTGTTCTTCTAGACTATGACTAAGAAAATGCGTTGGGTTCGGAAATTAGAGCATTCCCCCCAACTTAGGATTATTTTCATATTTTCGTTTGTGTTTTTTCATATTTAAAAAGTATTATATCTTTTTTGGTGAACTTCGGTTTTCCTTTTAACAAAACTATTTGTGACTTCTTTTAGAAAAAAACTACTTCATTATTTTTTTTGTATGTTGGAATCTTTTATTTAATCATTTAGGTGCCTTAATTAATTAATAGTGATCAAAATAAGTATAAGGCTGATTCGGTTCCGGGATAATTAGCTAATTGATTAGTTATTGATATATGGGATCAATATGAGTGCATGCCAGTTATAGCCGATTAGATGGATAATGAGAACCGTAATACACTGTCACACTATAAGTAAGCTACGTACGATCCCAATATATCGAACTAACCGTAATAAGCATTCTTCTGCTCTCCTCTCCCCATCTGAATATAGACTAATGCATAAGGAGTCTCGGTTGATGAAGAACCATAAAGTCGACGAGTAGTTACGGCTCGTTATAATCACTCACAAAGTCTCTTTTCGAAATTCGTTTTGTGCTTCTTACTATGGATTTGGGTATTCCTCTAATCCTTAACATATCAACATGTCGTAGATCATAAGGCTGTCAAGATTATGACTTAATTTTAGGTTATATAAAAGCATGCTTGTATGTCTTTTTATTTTTGCAATAAAGTATTCATGATTAAAAACATGTCTAGTGGGTATTGTTATGATTAAATCCAACGGTGTATACTCGTGGATCGTGGAATGCACGAATAAATTATGTTTGTGAGATTATATTTTTATTATTTTAAAAGATAAATAATATTTCAAATATAAAAATAGAGACAAAATAAAAAGTAAGTGTTAATATGATTTTACAATTAAATTAATAATTTTTAAGTCTAATTCCTAAAATTATTCATTTTTAGTGTTTATATTTTACAAAACTGTAAAAATATACAGTTTTGTAAAGAGTAACAACAAAAAAAAGTATATGGGGATTAAACTTTAAGGGTATGTTTCGAAGGGGGAGTTGGGAGGGGAATGGATGGCTTGTGGAGAAAGAACCCCTTGTTTGGGAGTTTAAAAAAATTAGGGAAAGTGTTGGGGGGTTTTGCCAAACCCTCCTAACCCCTCCTCCTAGTCCAATTTTGCATTCTCCCAAATTGGGGGGTTTTAGGAGGTTTTGGTTATGAAATGACAATTTTGCCCTCACTTAAACTTGAAAATCCCACCAACCACCGGGAACCACCACCGGCCACCGGCCACCGCCGCCGTACCACCACCAACCGCCGGAGTTCCGCCGACGGAATCACCACCGACCACTGCCGGCCGACGGAACTCCGCCGCCGGACCACCGTCGGCCGCCGGAGCTCCGCCGCCGGCCGCCACCTGCCACCACAACATATATTTATATATATATATATATAATATATACTATAATTATATATAATTTAATATTCAGCTCAGATTTCATAAAATTATAATTTTATTTAATATGTTTTAAAACAAAATGATAATAGTTAAAATTATTATAGATAAAATAATTGTTGAATCATAAACAAGGAAAATGAATATAATAAAATAATAGTTAGAATTATTATCAAAGTGAATGTAACACTGAAAAAGAAACAGTGACCAAATCAAGGGATAAAAATATCAATTTATAAACCCAACCCCCATTTCCCTTCTATGTGACAAATTGGAACTTCCAAACAAGGGGTGGGTTTACCCTCCCCTCCTCCTCCCCTCCTTCTCCCCTCCCCTCCCCTCCCCTCCCCTCCAAAGCCTTCCCCTCCCCTTGCCCTCTAGCTCCCAAACAGACGCTAAAAGTTGTAACTTTTTTTCCAGTAAATAAAAAGATACTATTACGAGTATAAGGGATACTCAAGAGAAGAGTTTAATGTGTGTGAAAGTCTCGTTTATAATAGGAATTTTCCCATTAAAAGTAACCTCATTTCTAGAATGCCAAATGCATCAAAATGCAGCGATCCAAACAAGATACCGAACTTTCTTTCCCTTCATCCCTGCTAGGATTCTCCCGAATTTAAGAAAATGGGGTATTGGTTCAATATGATGTTCCCCTTCATCCCTAGATTATATATTTTCTTATCAAAAAAATATTCAAACCCTCCTTTTAAATAAAACTCTATACATTTCTTTTGTCAAATTCAATTCAAGCTCCTCTTTAAAATAAGAAACTTTACAAATCATTTGTCAAATTCAATCCAAATAGCTCTTTCTAACAAAACATTTTACTTTAGTAAGAAACGAGGGCGGAGCTTAGTGGTGGCCGGAATGGGCCATGGTCCCCACAAAAAAATTCAAAATTAAACCATTAATAAACATATTAGACCCGAATGTTTTATATATATATATATATATATATATATATATATATATATATATACAATAATTTGTACGTTACTATCAATGTAGCAGCATAGCTTAGCCGTAAAGTTTTTGTCTATCACTTGAGGAAAGCCAGGTTCGATTCCCGGTTGATTAGTCTGGCATGGGCCTAGTGTAAAAAGTGTAGCTTTGTTCCAACCTAGGTATAGCCTGGCCTAGAGTTGAATGCTGACTTCATTACCCTGTTGTGTGATCTCGGTTATGGTGGACAAGCGATGTGTCGTTCCAAGAGATCTTCCAACTAGAACATGAAGTTCAGTGTTGAAGACTGCCTGCATAATATTCCCATGTGATCTAGGTTATCGGGGACACATATATGTATACATTGTGTAGTTAAGTTCTTTAGTGTTGATCTAATGGTGTAATCAGGTCATATTATTGGCCTAGGTGGTCTAGTACTATTCCATTAGTATGGAAAAATTGAATGATTTTATTGATTAAGCAATGACTAAGGACGATGAGAGGTGAGAGAGATGTTATATGGATTTACTATCTGCATATTGATGTATGATTATTTTGGTAGAAATGCAATGGTAAGGGGATTGTTGTTTAAAATCACATGATATTCCGCATGTATATTAAATGTATAATTAAACTTCTTATTGTTTTATCACATGATATGTGTTTGTGGAATATCTTGCAATGAAATCGTGTATAGGAAATTCACCCATGCCAGTTTGTCCGTCAAACCATATTTGGGGTACTCGAGAACAATGTTTCAAGTGTAATGGGAGAATAATGTTTCAGTTTGTCCGTCTAGCTCCCATTCTAATTAATTTATTTGAAATTGCGGTGTTACACTCGCTTATATACACAAAGTGATAAAATTAAGCGTTATACTTATATTCATCATAATCAATAAAATGAAATAATAATTATTAGACAATAATAATATAATAATAATATTTTCTTTGAGAAAAGGTTCGAACTTCAAATATATTAAATAAATATATATATATATATATATATATATATATATATATATATATATAGATAAAAAATATTTTTACTAAGGGAGTATCAACACCCATGCCCCGGATTTTGAATTTCTAGAAAAGCCTGAACCCGACCATGAACCAATCATACGGGGTTCCTTGTCAAATAGCTATGGGTCTTGTTGCAATACCTATAGGCATGTATGGAGGAAGTTGTGGAGTATACTGAAGATATTCAATGGAGTTGGTTCCTTAGGAGAGTTTCTAAGGGTATTCTCTATTTGTACGAATGTACGAAAGATACACTTGTGACGAAATAATATATATATAGGCATCTCCACAACAATCTTAAATTTGGCATTTTGTTTTAGAGAATGTACGAAAGACACACTTGTGACTGTTGCGTAGAAAGTTACACCAGGCTAGGCCTCTATTCAACCATTGTTTCATAAGCTAGTTCGTTTTTGTAACAAAAAAAGTAAGCTAGTTCGGAGACACACTTGTGTAACAAAAAAAAGTAAGCAAGTTGGCCTTAAGAGTTAAGAAGAATAGATTCTCAATCCTAAAATATCGATAACAACTCACACATTCTCCGTATTTTAGTACTTATATCGATAACAACTCACACATTCTCCGTATTTTAGAGCTTTTATACAAAGATATATAAGTTGTTGATATAAATTATGTATTTTTAAAATATAGTATTATATAAATATAATGTTTCATTTTTTATATGCAAAAATTATTTATTTTGAGCATATTGTTATTTAGTGTATGCAATTTTTAATATAAATAATTGTCAATATTTTTTATGACATTAATTGTTGAAAATAAAATTTTACAAAACTTCAATATATTTAGTAATAATAAATTTCATTCTATTTAATATGAGCATGAATTTTAAAAGTAGAAACATGTGAGTGAGTATGGCAAATTACATATGTAATAATCAAAACGTGTTTAAAAGAGACTTACATATGTAATGTGCCACTTACATTTGCTTTTCTCTTATAATTAATGTTTTGTTATTTTTATTTTCTTCTTCCAAATTTCGGTTACAATCTCTAATTAAATATTATTATTACATTAAGTATGGATGAGTTTTAAAAAAATAAGTTAATACACTACAAAAAAAACACTGATTAGCGACGGACATTAGCGAGGGACTTGTTGTCCCTCGCAAAAACAGTCATTAGCGAGGGAATTAGCGAGGGCATAGAGCTGTCAATTTTTTTGTCATTAGCGAGGGAATTAGCGAGGGAACTGTCCCTCGCTAATGACTGCCCTCGCTAATTCCCTCGCTAAATTTTGCTTTTTCAGATGATGGGACTCAGCGCAGGGGTTGGTAAAGGTGCAGAAATTAGCGAGGGACAGTTCCCTCGCTAATTCCCTCGCTAACGTTAACTTTTCAGATGATGAGACAGTTCCCTCGCTAATTCCCTCGCAAATTTTTTTCTTTTTTCCTTTATATCCGTTTACACCCTCACTCTTCTTTCTCACTCACTCACTCTTCACCATTCCTCTTCCCTTCCTCTTCCCCCTTCCACTTCCTCTCACACCCTTCTTCTCTCTTCACTCTTCCAACACCATCACCACCACCATCATCACCACCTCCTCTCACACTCTTCTTCTCTCTTCACTCTTCCAACACCACCACCACCACATACCTCCTACCACTCTCACTCACTCTCTCTTACTCTTCACCACCACCAACCCACCACCCCACCACCACCACTCTCACTCTTCTCTCTTTCTCTCTCTCTCTCTCTTTCTCTCTCTCTCTCTCCTCTCTTTCTCTCTCTCTCTCTCTCTCTCTCTCTCTCTCTCTATCTCTCTCTCTCTCTCTATCTCTCTTTCTTTCTCCCTTACTCTTCTCCTTCTCTCTACTCTAAACCACCCATCACCACCACCACGCCACCACCACCACCACCACCACACATCACCACAAAATTAATAATATAATATAATATTCATTAATTAATATATATAAAAAAACAAGCCATTCAGCACTGGACACGTGTCATTTTTTTTTGAAAACTGCAGTCATTAGCGAGGGAATTAGCGAGGGAATTAGCGAGGGCAAAATCCGTCGCTAATTCCTGCGCATTTACCAACCCCTGCAACTGAGTCCCATCACCTGAAAAGCTGCAGTCATTAGCGAGGGAACTAGCGACGGCATAGTCCCTCGCTAATTAGCGAGGGATCCAACTTCCCTCGCTAATCCCATTTGCGAGGAGGGAATTAGCGAGGGAACCAGTCCCTCGCTAAGTCCCTCGCAAATGACCATTAGTGAGGGAATCAGGTCATTTTGCGAGGGAACTGTCCCTCGCTAATGACTAGTTTTTTTGTAGTGATAGTTGTGTATGATAAAACATAAATCATAGAAATTAGAAAGTCGCTACTCTTTATTTCTTTGTTTCTTCACCAACTAATAATTCATAAATATTAATTAAAACAAAAACTTAAACTCAAAATAAAAGAGATATTAAAGTATATATATATATATATATATATATATGTAACACCCCATATTTCTAAAACAAGAAATACTTAAACATACAATTTGGTTTACATCAGAGTATAAAAATTTCTGCTTAGATATACATCGTTGCAAGAAAACAGCGGAAACTAAAACATAACATAGCTCAAATTCGAGTCATGATATCAAATACAGAGACAACGGCAGAAAAACATAAACAACTAGGAATTAGTCAATCTTCTATCTTCTCCTCGAGCGTGACAACTGACCATCCCGTTTGCTTCCCTGTTTCCTGTTCTCTGTAAAAACAACAACAATGATAGGGTGAGACAACTAGCTTGTCTCAGTGAGTTCTACCGTGCCCCCTCACTATCTCTCGGTTTAATTTATAAAACCGCTGCAACATAGTTATATCTATCTATGAACTATTTGCATCAATATATACCTAGCCCGTTACCGACTGTGCAAATCCCACAATCCCGGTAAATGAAGTGCTATTATATATTTTTAAGCCTTGTCAATTAATTTATAATTACAAGCTTTTCCAAGCGAAACATCGACTGTGCAAAGCCCACAATCCCGATGAGTCGAGAACTTAACTTAGCATAAATCGGTTGTGCGAAGCCCACAATCCCGATGAGTCGAGAACTTAACTTAGCATAAATCGGCTGTGAAAAGCCCACACTCCCGATAACCCACGTTAGACCATACCATAACGTTTCAGGGCCTAGGGTGAGGGCTCATGATTTCCCTTCCTAGTATGCTATTTCGTCGGGTCGTCACCCAACTCGATATAATCTATATATCGTACCCGCATTGGGCCGTCACTTAAGTTATAGATATTCTATATCTATTGTTGACCTATAACCCGTTTCGATGAATCCTATGTTAGACATCCGGCATTATAGTACAGTATCAAGTTGGACGAATTATTCGTCTTGTTATTCAAAATCGTATGCTCACACGTGATCTACAATTCACAGTTTTGAGTTTCAAAAACAGTGCATTATACAATTCAAATTATATATATGTAGTTAGGTTTTTAAATAAGCTTTCAAACACACCTTAGAACACTTCAATCGGACTCCCGGATCAAAAGTTATATACTGAAAAATTACACAACGTCGCGACGCGAACAGGTTCCATTGCGACGCGAAAAGTTACTGAAACAAAATTGTCACAAAATTAAGCATGGTCGCGACGCGAAGGGATCGGTTCGCGACGCGATGGTTAGCTGAAAGTGCAGAAAACAGTTTTCCAAAATTCGGTTTTGTGTCGTTTCGCTTTCCATCCGGTACCGAGACATTCTAGGGCCTTTGTAACTTAAAAACAGATATTCCACATGACAATTCCACACATATTCCAGTTCAAATCATTCGATCTAAAAATCACATTGAATGTACATATTTTTATCAAAACCGTAAAGCGTTAATTTTTCCGAAAAACGGTTTTCGACTCGATAATTTGTTCGAAATCAAAACAAGGCACTCAACCAGCAATTTTCAATAATCCAAAATAATAGGACATAACCCTAATCGTGAGTAAAACTCACCGGTCGTGATGAAAATCACGGATAACCGAACTCCACGAGATGCAACCGACGGGAGTGGCCACTCGAACATTCCCCGTACGGTTCCTATGCTTCCACGAACAACACCAACACTTCTGAAGCGAAACACAAGGCTTCTCGCTACTTAACTTCTTTTCCCGTCTACGGAATTTATGCCTCTCGAAACTTTGACGACTCGAAACCCAAATTCGACGAACCAATGTTCCCCCGCTCTACTTCAGTTTTCCCAGTGCCAAAGTACTAATTTGCAACGAGCATAACTAGGTCAATTCGTAACCAAAACCCTTCAAATCAGTACCCATTGCGTAGAGAATTTTGTCTATTTTCGGATGGAGGAAACTTCAAACGCATGCAATAAGTATTCTAGGAGTTATCGCGAAAACAAGGGGACTGGTTCAGTATTGGGCCAGATTCATAACCGAAACTTGTGGTCACAATATCTCCCTCATTTCCGAATGAAATCCGATGGTTCTTGTGCCCATATTGAAGCATTTCGTGTCTAGTTTCCAGAGGAACAAATATCACGTTCATAGGAGTTGTGTACAGGGAGGCACAATGTAAACACTGAAGGTAGTCCATACGGGTTTCACCCAGAAATTTTGCTTGACTTGGATCATCACCCTTAATCTCTTGTCATTACGAAATTGAGCTTCAACCCTCTGCACCAGTAGCTACACAACCCCTCAAACACCTTCCAATTCACTAGGTAGGTTCAGAATCTCTCCCCTATTTGTTCCTACTGAACATGCAAAGCAAACAGCCCCCAAACTTCACCATGAACCTCACTTGGAGCTTGACATTTCGAAAATGAAAAGGGGGAAGGAGTGAGAGTCAGTTTCTGAAAGTGGTACCAATGGAAAGAAAATGGAAAATGGAGTGGAGGGGAGGTTAGATCACTTACATGCAGCAGATTTTGAGGAGGATCCCCTCTTCTCTTCCTCTCCTTCGCGTCCCACTCTCTCTTCTCTCCTTTTCTTCTGGTTCAGTTTTCTGCTTGTAAAGAAATGGCTAAGTGTGAGTGAGAGACTGAGTAAGTGAGGGTCAGAAACTTAGTGGCTGAGGCATTAAAAGGGGTATGAAAGGACCATTATGCCCTTCAGCCTAATTTCTACATTTAGCCCATGGTTGACCATTATTCGATGGAGGATACCAACTTCATACTTTTTCCTCGACAAGTCCTCACCGGGACGCGACCAATTATTCTTAACATATAATTAAATCGGTCCTAGGCTTCATAGTTCGAGTCTTAAAAATTAGGGATGTTACAATATATATATATATATATATATATATATATATATATATATATATATATATATATATATATATATATATATATATATATAGATTTAATACGAAACATGGAAAGAGAAAACAATCAAAAAGTAATTCTTTATTTTCATTCTTCATAATAATGTGAAGAAGTGTATGACCATTATTCATAATATGAAACAAAATATTTATTTTAGTATAATGAATTATTTTATAAAACTTATAATCTAAAGAAGCTAAAATGAACCGTAAATGTATAGAATTTGTAAACAAATTGCAACATATAAATCTGAAGGTTTATTTGTTGTTTTTACCTGAAGCACTATTCTTATTTTTAATTAACGATCTTAGACTTGAATTCGTAAAGAAAAACATTAAATAGAATACCATAATGAAAGCATTAGTTTTAAGGGAGCGATTTACTTCACAAATGCATCAGAATGTACTATATTGTAGTGAGATTAATTAACACATATTTTTTATTTGAGTGAATTTTGTAACTTACATAAACATGATTATAGTTGAAGAAAATGAAATTTTTCTTGTGTTTTTCCCTTTTTGTAGAATAGGGAAGCTTCCTAGAAGTGTCACCAAAGGTTATGAAGACTTAAGGAACATAAGCAAATGTAACATCCCTGTTTCGTAAGTTTCGGTTTACAAAATTAACTGACAATTTATTCTTCGATTAGATGATAAATCGAGTCATGGATATGATAATCTCGCGAAAACAATATTGAATTGCTCAATAATATGAAATACACACAAATTATCCGAATTGTGAACCGTTGTGGGAATTAGAGCACAAGGGTAAAATTGTCATTTCGTCTCATAATGAGGAAGTATCACTGATGAAATAACGGATTTGGTCCTAGTCATGCTAGGATTATGGAAATGTTAATTAAATTGCTAAGTCACATGGATGGATGGATGGGTATTTGATGGATTAAAATGGACCTAAATGGATATTAAGGAACCAAGGGCATTTTGGTCATTTCCATATTCTTCAAATCATTAACCCAAATTACCCTTCACCAATCATGCTTTTTCAATTTCTCTAAGATCATGATCAAAGATTTTAATAAGGGATCATGAGTTAATTATTGGTTAAGTGATTTCGCCCTCATTTAAGAAGCACATGACCAGCTGATCACTCTCCTCCTCCTCACTTTGGCAATATTCAGAAATTAGAAGATGGAGGGAGAGAGAGAGGAAAAGGGGGCGAAAGAAGAGAAGGAAGGAGAAGAGGAGGAGACATCACCATTTTCATTGCATGTGAGTTTTCTTGCTACCATTCTTCTCCATTTTCTTTCCTCTTTCTAATCGTACAAGTTTCATTAGCTGAAACTCCCTCATTCTCACTTCACCATTGTTGGTCTTTGGAGCTCAAAATTGGGTTTTCTCCATCTTGAAGGTTTGCATGTTAAATTTGAGCTACGGAGAGTGAAATTGTGAAGCTACCTTATTGTTGGAACAAATTCAGCAACTACATTGGAAATTAAGGCTCTTAGAAGATGGTTGAGTTGCTGTTTTGAAGTCTCTAGAGGGTTGAATTCTAAGTTGGAGTTGTTAGTGACTGAAGTTGTGTCAAATTCGTGGAGATGAGGTCTTGATGGAGGACAAGGGTTGCTGGAAATTCTACTGCAAACTCAAATTGAGTAGTCTTTGGTAATTTGGATATTTCTCTCACCACAGATATCATTTGAAGCTGATTTCTAATTCTTTAGAAATTAGACACAAAACCCTTCAGTTTAGGCACAATAACCACTTGAATTGACGGAGTATTGAGGGAGAAACTTTAAGTACAAATTTCGCTTTTGTCACAGTAATGTTTTCGGACCAGTCTCCGTATTTTAGCCGTAACTCCCTGAATACTCGTCATATCAGTGTGGGATTTGAACCATAGGAAAATAGACAAAATTCTCCACACGTTAGACACTTGTTTGAATGATTTTGGTTAAGAATTGAATTAGTTATGCCTGATGCAAAATAGCTTGCAGATGCTGCCAAATCAATCTTGGAGTTAGTTGCCGCGTTTCTAAGAGTCGGGGTTAGATCAGGATAGAACTGAACTTGCATTGAGGATTGAGGTGCATTTGGATGAGGTTCAGTAGCTTGTGGCTCTGTAGTTAGTTTTGAATCGATTTCGAGTTCGTTGAAGCATGGGAATCGAATTCGGGGATCGTTCGAGCGGTTACGTGTTGATGCGTTTCGAAGTCTCGGCAAATTCCGTGATTTTCATCTCGATCGGTGAGTTTTACTCACGTTAGGGTTTCATTCCATTGTTTGCAAATAAATTTCATTTCTGGTTCCGTGACAAAATTCTGATTTCGAAAGATTATCGAGTCGAAAACCATTTTTCGGAAAATAACGTTTTACGATTTTTATCGAATTTTATATGTGATTGTATGAACTGAGATTGTACTGGAATATGGCTGGAATGTTTGATTGTTTTTGTTGTAAATTGGATTGGGTTTCGATTGGAAGCGATCAGAGAAGTGAAACGGAACAAAACGAACAAATAACGAATCTGCTACAGGCAGCACGGGTCGTGCCACCTATAGTACGGGTCGTGCTAGACTTTCTGGAACTGAAATGTGGAATTTCAGTCTAGCACGGGTCGTGCAAGGTTTGGCACGGGTCGTGCAAGACCTGCTGCCACCGATTGCCAAATTTTCGTTTCGCCGCTCCTTTCGATTCCAAACCTCTTCTAATCCTTCTTCCAACCAATTGTAATGATATTACCTTGATAAAATCATTGTTTTGAAGGTGTTCAACTTGATTTTTGAGAAAAGGTTTTGAAAGTATAAATATTCGAAAAAACGAAAAGTAGACCGCGTGTGAGTACATGTTTTAAATAACTAAACGGATTACATGTCCAACTTGGTACTGTATTATAATGCTCGATGTTAAGTATTGTAATCATCAAAACGGGTTATAGAACAACGATAGACATAGATCATATCGAATATAGGAGTCGGCCCAATGCGGGTGTGATATATAGATTATATCGAAAATAGGAGTCAGCCCAATGCGGGTATGATATATAAATTATATCTATGTCGGGTGACGATCCGACGAAATAGCATACTAGGAAGGGAAGGTCATGAGCCCTCACCCTAGGCCCTGGAAACGTTATGGAATGGTCTAACGTGGGTTCATCGAGATTGTGGTTGTGTGCGCGGTCGATGTTATGCAACAGTAAGTTCGCGATTCACCGAGATTGTGGTTGTGTGCACGGTCGGTGTTTCGATTGGTAAGCTTGTAATGGTAAAGTAACTTAAAAGACTTAAAAATATATGTATAGCACATTAGATGCCGAGATTGTGGTTGTGTGCACGGTCGGTAATGGGCTAAGTATATATATGAGCAAGTGGTTTATAAATTAAACTATGTTGCAACGGTTTTATAATTGAAACGAGTGATGTGAGGGGTTGCGGTAAAACTCACTGAGATATGTTATCTCACCCTATCATATGTTGTTGTTTTTACAGAGCACGGGAAATAAGGATAGCAGGCGGCATGGTCGGTTGTCATGCTCGAGGAAAACTTGGAGATTTAGTCTTTCATCCTTGGAGATTTAGTCTTTCATCCTTGTTTTTGATTCCGATGTTGTCTCTGTATTCGGTCTTGCGACTCGAATTTGATTAATGATATGTAAGAGTTTCCGCTGTTTCTTGCAACGATGTTTATCTAAGCAGAAATTTTTAATACTCTGATGTAAACCAAATTGTATGTTTAGGTACTTCTTGGTATTCCTTTGTTTTAGAAATACCGGGGTGAAACAGCAAAACATTTAGATCTAGCACATCATACAATTTTAAAAAAAAAATATTAAAATAAAATCTTTTCTAAAGAACAGTATTAAAATATACATGATTTCTCAATGTGTGTAACTTTACAAAAAATTGTTGTCTCCATTGCATGATTTACTAACTAATCCAAATTTATCTTTCTGGCTCTTTGCTAGCTTCAAAACTGTCAAGAACATGAAATCATTTACCCTTTTTGTGCATTCTACATCTTCTCGTGAAACTCGCTCCTTTCTTCTGCTTCTTTTTCATTATTTTTTTGACAAAATCTCTCCCCTCACCATCCAAAATTGTCTCCTTTAAATAGTCATTTCTTGCTATAATTGACTAAAACTCTACTTCTTCCACACATATTCTACTAAATCATGAGTTTATTGTCACCCCTGTAACACCCTTTTTCTACCCGGAAAATTTTTCACAAAAATCAGAGTTTTCAAAACGTTTTCAATACTGTAACACCCCTTTTCTACCCGGAAACTAAATTAATAAAATCAGAGTTTCTTTTTTTTTTCTTTAAAAAAAATCATATTTCACCACATGGGATGTCACACATAAATCCACACAAAATCATGCATCGATATAAAATAGTTCTCATCGTCAATAATTAATGCGATACATAGCACATCACAACTGGGGTGAGCTCAAAACTCTCAAATCAACCACATAATAAAACTCAGCAACTACGCAGCGGAAAGTCATAAAACAGCAACTACAGCAATCAAATAATTATAAAAAAAAACTAAGGTTCATTCCCTCCCCACTGAGTGCTACATATCAGAGCAGACGACCAGACTCAGCTAGCAAAGGTACCTAAGCCTTCACTCGAGATCACCTGCACGTTACCGCATAGGGGTAACATTCAAACAGAAGGGGTGAGTTCATCTAACAATATAATAGTGCATATGATAAGTATTATGCTAGAGCTACAACGCTATATAAACCACATCACACATCAAATCAGTCATCACAGCAAGTCATCACAATGTCATGAACATGTATGAAATGCAACCCATCGCAACGGGCGTATGCATGAGGTACCTGTCATCATCGTCAATAAATAGCCTTTATGGTATCATCGTCGCTAAATAGCCTTTATGGCATCATCGTCACTTGTTTATGCACATGAGATGTATGAGACACCATGACATGCACCAGAGACAGTCCCATACAAGCACAGCCAACTTACAACCCATCACTTACCAATTTGCCAACGAAAGGCACATCACCTGTCAAGTTATCGTCACACATATATTTGTCACTAACATTCACCGTCATTAACATCATCGTCGCTAATAGCCTTTATGGCATCATCGTCGTTTATAAAACCACGGCTTTTATTCATCATCATTATCATCGTCAATCAAGTAATAGCCACTAGGGGCATTATCGTCAAAAACATCAACACGTCATTATTGACATCGGGACACTAATATTACCGATTACATCAAAAGGTTTTACTTCAGCTCACGACACCAAATAGGACACCAAAAAGGGTTTTAAACACCGAAATAGTTTTACAACGCCAACAACAACGACTAACGGGGACAGCCACTTGAGCCGCCCAAAAACTGTCAGAAAAATAATAATTTTTACCTTAAAATAGAACACCCAGGTATAAAACTGAATAAGCTTCGCAACGCACTTTGAAACACTTAAAAAGGACATTCGAGTCAAAAGATATGTCAAAAACAAAACCGGGAAAAATTTGAGGAACATCCTGAAAATGGCGCCCAGCCACTGGGTGCCTAAGACAACAACAGCAACATCAGGCCTGGCGCCCAGCAACAGGGTGCCTCGACAGCTTCTGTCTCAGCACTTCGACAGCTTCTGTCTCAGCACTTCGGCAGCTTCTGTCTCGGCAACTTCGACAGCTTCTGTCTCAGCACTTCGACAGCTTCTGTCTCAGCAACGTCGACAGCTTCTGTCTCAGCACTTCGACAGCTTCTGTCTTAGTGACAACAGACTTGGCAGGAACAACACTGGCTCACGCACACACCCACCAGACACGGCGCCCATGCACTGGGCGCCAGAAACAGCAACACAGACAACACCCAGCATGGCACCCAGCGCCAGGGACCCAAAATCAGCAAAACACCACATATGCACATCATATCACCAATTTAGCTCATCAATTCATAATCACCAATGCCAATCATCATAATTTGCTAATCACAACACCAAACAAACATTTTATCGAACATCTAACATGCAATTTGTTATAACAACAATGAATCTCAATTTCTTATGATCACCTCAATCACCAACAATCAAAATTTCAATCCAACCTACACACAATTCAACTAACACTAAACTACACATCAAAATCAAGCAAGATCATGGCAACATAGGTCTAAGCCCCCACCCTAATACCCATCATACCCACCATTATTGTGAAAGAGAGGTCTCACCCTTACCTTAGTTATCAGGATTAGAAGACTCTGGAGGGAAGTCACCAACAGAGCACAGCAACACAGCTTCCTTCCTCTCCTTGATTCGCGAAC
The DNA here is from genome assembly GCA_039519185.1 of Astragalus membranaceus. NCBI lineage: Eukaryota > Viridiplantae > Streptophyta > Magnoliopsida > Fabales > Fabaceae > Astragalus > Astragalus membranaceus. The sequence continues at coordinate 57,714,698 of CM076849.1, forward strand.
TCTTCTTCTCCTCCTTGGGATTCACGCCGCCCTTCTTCTCTCTTTCTCTCCTCTTCGCAATTTCTTTCTTTTGCACAAATGAGCCAAACTCTAATTTTTAGGCTTAAATATGCGCCTAGCTAGTGGGCCTGAATCGCGGGCTTTCCTTCAGCTTAAGCCCGATTACTAACGCCATCACCTAAAACCCAATTACACACCTCTCAATCCAACATTAATATAATTACACCAATTAAAATAAATAAAATAAATAATTGAATACCTAAATATTTAATTAAATAGTTTAATTAAATATTTGGGCATTACAATTCTCCCCCACTTAGAATGTTTTCGTCCTCGAAAACTCACCTGAGTCAAACAGCTCTGGATAAGACTCCCGCATCTTACTCTCCAACTCCCAAGTCATGCTCTCACCGGCAGCCAATGTTTTAAAACTCGGACCGGTGACCGACTCGGTGAAGGTTCCGGGTCACTGGGTCAAGGGTCGGACCGAAGGGTCGACAGTTGAACCGCATGACCAAAACCGGGACCGGGTGACTCGGACCCGGTCTCTATTTCGCGAATTTCATACCCAATAAATATATCTATATATAATATAAATATATTTTAGGTGATACAGGATCATAAAAGTGATGAGTCAAAATAAAAAAAAAAATCATGAAAGTACAAAGATGAGGCTTTTGTACTGAAATATGATCAAATTAAGTGATATGTACACAATATATGCGCTAAACTAACAAGTATTCACAATAGTGTAGTGGTTAGCGCTTGTGTCTCTCAGTAATAGAGCACGGGTTCGAAACCCAGCTTGATCTTTTGTAAAAAAATATTATATCTTATATATTAACACTTACCATTACTAACTCGCCCGGTTCACTCCGAGTCACGTCTTGCAGGCCCGTTACTAACTCGCCCGGTTCGCTCCGAGTCATGCCCAGTTTGATGACGTCACAACCGATTCACAGCATTTCCGATCCAACACCCTGCTCGAACCGGATATGGGTCCGGTTCCCGGTTAGCCCGGTTGAACCGACCGGTCCGAGCCGGGTTTTAAAACACTGCCGGCAGCTCCCAGCCAGACCACCTTCACCAATGCAATTTCCTTGCCTCTTAACACCTTCACCTCATGGTCTTCAATCCGCACAAGCATAGTCTCCACCGTGAGATTATCCCGCACCTCCACGTCATCCATGTGAATCACATGAGACGGATCCGAAATGTACTTCCGAAGTTGCGACACGTGAAACACGTCGTGCAAATTCGAAAGATTTGGCGGTAAAGCCACTCTATACGCCACATTCCCAACTCTCCCAGAAATCTGATAAGGACCAATGAAGCGAGGAGTGAGCTTCTTCGACTTCAAAGCACGGCCAACACCGGTCACTGGAGTGACCCTCAAAAACACATGCTCACCCTCTTGAAACTCTAGATCTTTTCTCCTCTTGTCATGGTAACTTTTCTGACGACTCTGCGAAGCCTTCATCTTTTCACGGATCATCTTTATCTTCTCGGTTGTCTCCCGAACAATTTCAGGTCCAAGCACCACACTCTCTCCAGACTCATACTAACACAGCAGGGTTCTACACTTCCGACCATACAATGCCTCAAAAGGTGCCATCCCGATACTAGAATGGTAACTATTGTTGTACGTGAACTCTATCAGTGGAAGGTAGGAATCCCACGAACCTCCTTCTTCCAGAACACAAGCCCTCAACAGATCTTCTAATGACTGAATTGTCCTCTCTGACTGACCATCTGTCTGAGGATGATATGCCGAACTCAACCTCAACTTAGACCCTAACTTCTCTTGCAAACTCTTCCAGAAACCTGAAGTGAACCTCGGATCTCTATCCGAAACAATACTCTTGGGAACCCCATGAAGCTTCACAATCTCTTTGACATAAACCTCTGCTAATCTCGACACCGGATAAGTGATTTTAATAGGAACAAAGTGAGCAGACTTCGTTAACCTATCAACGGTCACCCAAATAGGATCGTGACCTCTAACTGTATTTGGCAATCTCGTCACAAAATCCATCGAAATACTATCCCACTTCCACTCTGGAATTTCCAACGGTTGCATCAGTCCAGCAGGCTTCTGATGCTCCACCTTCGACTTCTGACAAGTCAAACAGGCATACACAAATTGTGCTACATCCCTCTTCATACCATGCCACCAAAACATCTTCTTCAGGTCTTGATACATCTTTGTCGCTCCAGGATGAATACTCAACTTACTTCGGTGACCCTCTTCCAAAATTGTTTTCCTCATCTCTACATCATCCAGAATGCAGATCCTACCACGGAACCTCAACACACCTTGGGAATCCAACTTGAAATCTTCATTCTCAGATTGACCAATCCCATTCATTAAATCCACCAACTTAACATCTGATTTCTGAGCCTCTCTGATGCTGCCCAGAAAATCATCATCGATCCTTAACATTCCCAGCTTGACACTATGAGGTGTCATCCTACAAACCAGACTTAGATCTCTGAATTCCTCACTCAACTATAACTCTTTGACCATCATCGCCGACATATGCAAAGACTTCCGGCTCAAAGCATCAGCCATGACATTAGCTTTGCCCGGATGATAGTTCAAACCGAAATCATAGTCTTTCAACAATTCCAACCACCTTCGCTGCCTCATATTCAGCTCCTTCTGATCAAATAAATATTTCAGACTCTTATGATCACTGAACACCTCAAATCTGGAACCATACAAATAGTGCCTCCAAACCTTCAACACGAAGACTACTGCAGCCAACTCCAAATCATGCGTTGGATAATTCTTCTCATGAACCCTTAATTGCCTCGACGCATAAGCAATCACCTTCCCATCTTGCATAAGCACGCCACCTAGACCCATCTTCGAAGCATCACAATACACCACGAACGGTTCTTCCGGTTTTGGCAACGTCAAAACAGGAGACGTCGTCAACCTGTTCTTCAACTCAAGGAAACTTTCCTCACAACGAGCATCCCACACAAAAGCCTTACCCTTACAAGTCAACTGCGTCAACGGAAGGGCCAACTTAGAAAAACCTTCGATGAACCTTCTGTAGTAACCAGCCAACCCTAAGAAGCTTCTAATCTCCGTAACCGACTTCGGACTCTCCCACTGCATCACAACATCAACCTTAGAAGGATCCACAGCAATACCACTACCAGAAATGATATGACCCAGAAAAGTCACTTCTGACAACCAGAATTCACACTTAGACAACTTGGCATACAACCTCTTCTCTCTCAGGACCTCCAATACTAATTTCAAATGCTCTGCATGCTCTTCCTCTGACTTCGAATAAATCAGGATGTCGTCAATGAACACAACCATGAACCGATCCAAGTAAGTATGGAATATACGATTTATGTATTCCATAAACACACCCGGCGCGTTAGTGACACCGAACGGCATCACCGAATACTCATAATGCCCATACCTCGTCCTGAAAGCAGTCTTTTGAACATCTTCATCCTTCACCTTGATCTGATGATATCCTGATCTCAAATCAATCTTGCTGAACACTCGAGCACCCACCAACTGATCCATCAAATCGTCTATCCTCGGCAGTGGATACTTGTTCTTAATAGTCACCTTATTCAGCTGCCTATAGTCAACACACAACCTCATGCTTCCATCTTTCTTCTTTATTAGCAACACAGGAGCTCCCCACGGCGATACACTCGGCCTAACAAACTTCTTCTCAAGCAGATCTTCAAGTTGCTTCTTCAACTCAGACAATTCTGACGCCGACATCCTGTACGGTGCCATAGACATAGGCCTCGTACCAGGTACAAGATCAATAGAAAACTCCACTTCCCTCTCAGGTGGAACACTAGGGATCTCATCAGGAAAAACATTCGGAAATTCACGCACCACCTGCAACTCTTCAATGACAGCCCGACTCTCAGCAGACAACGATGCCATCAACGAAAATAGCTGAACTCCTTCCTTCATCAACTTCTTCAATTGACTAGCGGATAACAAAACAGAATCTTCCTCTCCGAAACTAACTGATTTGCTACGACAGTTGATATGGACATGGTTATGCTCTAACCAGTCCATGCCCAAGATCACGTCCAATCCTCTCAACGGCAAGCAAACAAAATCCACGACAAAGTCCCTGCCGAAGATCGACAAGGGACACAGAGAACACACCAAAGAAGTGGTCACCGACCCCTTAGCAGGAGTGTCGACAACCATGTCTCCACACATAGCAGACAAAACAAGACCCAATCTTTTACAACAATCAACAGAGATAAAACAATGGGTAGCACCAGTATCAATAAGAGATTTCAGAGGAGTACCCTGAATGTAGCACGTACCTCTAATGAGACCATCATTTTCAGCAGGCTCCTCTCCTGCCAATGCGAACACTTTCCCACTGGACCTTTCTTTCTTCGGCTTTGAACACTTCGCGCTGAGATGCCCAGACTCACCACAGTTGAAGCACACCATGTCCTTGCGCCCACACTCGGCCGCTAAATGACCTGCCTTACCACAACGGTAACAAACCCTCTCATCAGACTTGCACATGAAACTCTTGTGACCAGCCTTGCCACACTTGAAACATACAATACCAGCAGGAGCATCTCCCCCACTAGCCTTTTGCCTCCAGCAGCTCTATGATGACTCTTACCCGCAGGAACCTCATACGGCTTGCCTCGACTCAAAAATTTGCCCTTTTTCTCAGTCACAGCTTTGTAGTGCGCAGTACTGTCCTCCTAAAAAATTCTGCAGCTATCTATCAGGTCAGCGAACACACGGATCTTCTGGTAGCCAATTGCCTTTTTAATTTCAGGCCTTAAACCATTCTCAAACTTAATACATTTTGAAAATTTCGCTGTAGCCTCACTATAGTGCGGATAGAACTTCGCCAACTCCACGAACTTCGCCGCATACTCAGTCACAGACATGCCACCTTGCTTCAGCTCCAAAAACTCTATCTCCTTTTTCCCTCGGACATCTTCCGGAAAATATTTCCTCAGAAACTCTCTGCTGAACACCTCCCAAGTAACCTCTTCCTGCACAGACTCTAACCTCTGCCTAGTAGCCAACCACCAATCGTCGGCCTCCTCTGCCAACATGTGAGTACCAAAACGGACCTTCTGCTCCACAGTGCAGTCCATCACCCTAAAAATTCTCTCGATCTCCTTTAACCAGGCCATAGCACCGTCTGGATCATACTTCTGGAATGTAGTCAGACTCCGGAACCCAGCGTTCTCTCCAGCATTCTGCTGATTCTGCACGGCCTGAGCCATGGCAGCTAAAGCAGCAGCAATCGCAGTGTCGTCCCTCCCAGCCATATCAACTCAAGCTGAAACCAAAACAACAGTTAGAATAAGTCGACAATACTAGATTGTCAATGACTGGACAACTTGGCCGGACAGACCGAACTTTTACTCTGACACCACTAATGTAACACCCCTTTTTTACCTGGTAATTAAATTAATAAAATCAGAGTTTCTTTTTTTTTTCTTTAAAAAAAATCATATTTCACCACATGGGATGTCACACATAAATCCACACAAAATCATGCATCGATATAAAATAGTTCTCATCGTCAATAATTAATGCGATACATAGCACATCACAACTGGGGTGAGCTCAAAACTCTCAAATCAACCACATAATAAAACTCAGCAACTACGCAGCGGAAAGTCATAAAACAGCAACTACAGCAATCAAATAATTATAAAAAAAAACTAAGGTTCATTCCCTCCCCACTGAGTGCTACGTATCAGAGCAGACGACCAGACTCAGCTAGCAAAGGTACCTAAGCCTTCACTCGAGATCACCTGCACGTTACCGCATAGGGGTAACATTCGAACAGAAGGGGTGAGTTCATCTAACAATATAATAGTGCGTATGATAAGTATTATGCTAGAGCTACAACGCTATATAAACCACATCACACATCAAATCAGTCATCACAGCAAGTCATCACAATGTCATGAACATGTATGAAATGCAACCCATCGCAACGGGCGTATGCATAAGGTACCTGTCATCATCGTCAATAAATAGCCTTTATGGCATCATCGTCGCTAAATAGCCTTTATTGCATCATCGTCACTTGTTTATGCACATGAGATGTATGAGACACCATGACATGCACCAGAGACAGTCCCATACAAGCACAGTCAACTTACAACCCATCACTTACCAATTTGCCAATGAAAGGCACATCACCTGTCAAGTTATCGTCACACATATATTTGTCACTAACATTCATCGTCATTAACATCATCATCGCTAATAGCCTTTATGGCATCATCGTCGCTTATAAAACCACAGCTTTTATTCATCATCAATATCATCGTCAATCAAGTAATAGCCACTAGGGGCATTATCGTCAAAAACATCAACACGCCATTATTGACACCGGGACACTAATATTACCGATTACATCAAAAGGTTTTACTTCAACTCACGACACCAAATAGGACACCAAAAAGGGTTTTAAACACCGAAATAGTTTTACAACGCCAACAACAACGACTAACGGGGACAGCCACTTGAGGCGCCCAGAAACTATCAGAAAAATAATAATTTTTACCTTAAAATAGAACACCCAGGTAGAAAACTGAATGCCAATCATCATAATTTGCTAATCACAACACCAAACAAACATTTTATCGAACATCTAACATGCAATTTGTTATAACAACAATGAATCTCAATTTCTTATGATCACCTCAATCACCAACAATCCAAATTTCAATCCAACCTACATACAATTCAACTAACACTAAACTACACATCAAAATCAAGCAAGATCATGGCAACATAGGTCTAAGCCCCCACCCTAATACCCATCATACCCACCATTATAGTGAAAGAGAGGTCTCACCCTTACCTTAGTTATCAGGATTAGAAGACTCTGGAGGGAAGTCACCAACAGAGCACAGCAACACAGCTTCCTTCCTCTCCTTGATTCGCGAACTCTTCTCCTCCTCCTTGGGATTCGCACCGCCCTTCTTCTCTCTTTCTCTCCTCTTCGCAATTTCTTTCTTTTGCACAAATGAGCTAAACTCTAATTTTTAGGCTTAAATATGCGCCTAGCTAGTGGGCCTGAATCGCGGGCTTTCCTTCAGCTTAAGCCCGATTACTAACGCCATCACCTAAAACCCAATTACACACCTCTCAATCCAACATTAATATAATTACACCAATTAAAATAAATAAAATAAATAATTGAATACCTAAATATTTAATTAAATAGTTTAATTAAATATTTGGGCGTTACAAATACACCCACAAGGGATGCTACACTTACACCGTTAAACATCACACGCCAATAATATAGTTTCACCATTAAAACAGTGCAACACCTAGCACGTCATAACATCATCAAGCAGCGGAGTAAAATCAAGGTTCAATTAAATAATTATAAGATCACCATAAGACTTCAGAAATTAAATATCAAAGACATCTAAATAAACTAGCGTTCATCCCCCCGAGTGCCACGTATCAGAGCGACGACACCGACTCAACTAGCGAAGGTAGACATGCCTTCACTCGCAATCACCTGCACGTTACCAACATAGGGGTAACATTCAAACAGAAGGGGTGAGATATCTAACATTATAATAGCATATATGATAGGCAATATGCTAGAGTCACAACAACTATATCAACCGCTTCACAACAACATCAAATCACAAATCACCAAAAATTATCACCAACATCATGAGTAAGTATATGAGATGTAACCCACACCGATGGGTATATGCATGTGGTACCAATTATCACCAATAAAGTAGCCAATAAGGGCAACATCACCTATATGAACATCACCATCATCACCTATAGCTTCAAGGCCGAAGCCTTCATCACCAAAAATATAATGCATATGAAATGTATGCGACACCATGAACAACACACCAAAGTCAATCAACAACAACAGTCATCTATGTGACACAATCAGCACCAACATTAATAAATGGTCATAGACCCATCACCTGTTCACCTCAGCCCATAAAATAGGCCCATCACCTGTTATACCATCACCAATACACCTACACCTATAAGACAGTCTAATAATTTGACCGCGAACATCACCAATCACCGACACCAAGGACACCAATGGATTCACAACATCAATGGCAACAACAATTTACAACACCGAGAATAACGACAATTTACGACATCAGAAACAACACCAATTTACAGCAGACAACGACATTTGTTCACAGCAAACGGCAACAATAGCTTTTAAAAACAGCAACTTAAAAATGGTGACAGCAACCATGATTTTCCAGGAAAACAGCAACATAAAAACGGAGACAGCAACCATAATTTTCCAGGAAAAACAGCAACATCAAAATGGAGACAGCAACAGTGGATTTTCAGAAAAACAGCAACATTTGTCCTACTTTGACAGCAACATTATTTTAGAAAAACAGCAACATTTATCCTACTATGACAGCAACATTATTTTAGAAAACAGCAACATTTGTCCTACTTTGACAGCAACATTATCTTAGAAAAACAGCAGCATTTGTTCACTGTGACAGCAACACCAATTTTCAAAAAAACAACAACAAGTGTTCACTGTGACAGCAACACCAATTTTCAGAAAAACAGCAACAATTGTTCACTGTGACAGCAACACCAATTTTCAGAAAAACAGCAACATTATTTTTACTGTGACAGCAACCTTATTTTCAGAAAAACAGCACATCATTTCTACTGTGACAGCAACCTTATTTTCAGAAAAACAGCACATTATTTCTACTGTGACAGCAACCTTATTTTCAGAAAAGAAACAGCAACAACAGAATTGGCACCAACCACCACTGGGCACCTAGGGCGCCACTTTTCATCACAGGAACACACTGGGCGCCTAGGGCGCCAACTCCAACAACACTGGGCGCCTAGGGCGCCACTTTCAGCAACCAGAATACACCTTGGGCGCCTAGGGCGCCACTTCCTGCAACAAACAAAAACAGAACCATGACTGGGCATGGCGCCCAGCAGCAGGGCGCCAATTCCAGCAACATCAAGACAGCAACCACCTATAGACACGCACAGGACATGGCGCCCAACAACAGGGCGCCTTTTTCAGCAACTAAGACAACACCAAAATTGCACCAAACACCAAACACCAATTTTCACCATGATCATTCACCCAACATCAAATCGAAATCATCCTAATATATTCAAACATCACTAAAACAACGTCAACAAGGTCAAAGAGGCAACATAGTCCTATCTCCCACATAATCCCCATCATATACCCTATTATAAGGATAGAACCCACCCTTACCTTTGCCTTGAAGAATCGAAACCCTAGCCTTCTCTTTCCTTCTCCCTTGGGCGCCACTTCTCTTCCTCTTTCTTTCTCTTGTTTCACGCTTTCCTCTCTCTCTTTCTCTCCTAGTGCAGCCGTGCCCCTCTCTTCTCTCCTCTCTTCGCCATTTTCTTTCTTTCTTTTCTCCAAATGCGCTAATGCCCCAAAACCCTAGCTAATGCTCTCCTTCATGCGCATAGGCCCTTGGGCTCTTGGATTACGGGCCCCCTTCTACTATCCAACTTAATCACTAGACACCACTCCCTGATTTAAATAAAACACCTTATAATTATTTTAATATGGCTATACTAATAAAATACCTAAATAATTTAATTAAATAAATAATTAAATTATTTGGGCGTTAGAACCCCCCCCCCCCCCTCTACCCTCTACCCTCTACCTCTTCCACACATGTGAACCCCCCCCCCCCCCCCACCTAATCAATGCATAATTGTTACATAAAAAAGTATTTTAAAGGTCACATAATTATTTCTTATTTCAAAAATGTATTTATTTTGATTAAAATAGAACATAACGTGCATTGTAATATTTTGAATTCATTTAAACTGTCAAATAAACTTATTCAACTAATTTAAGTTTTCACCAATTCTAATAATAATATAATTTCTTTGTAAATAAATATAAAAAGTTGAGAATGAATTGTTATTAATATTTAAAAAACAATAAATAGTAATTAATATAAAAAAATGAAAGTTCATTTTAGAAATCATAATTAATTCATAAGTGTCAATAGTCGAGAATGAATAGTAATTAATACAAAAAAAGAAAAGTCCATTTTTTAATTTAATAGTTTATTAAAAATTAAAATCAATGTCTTATTTATATAAAAAGTATAATTAAATATAAATATAAAAAATATAATGAAAAGGTTTAAAATTAAAGTATTTCTTATGTGTAAATTATAAATAAATAAATAAATATTAGATTAGATAAAAAAAACTATGATAAGCACTATATATGCATATATTAAATCTCATTCCTGGTAACCAAAGAAATTGAATAAAATAGCATTAGGTGAAGATATTCCTAAACGAACAAAATAATGAGATAAAAATATTTTATGTCAATTATTATATAAAATTTATTTTTAAAAATTACACCAATTCATCAATAAATAGAAATGTGTTGAATTTTTGAAATTTTGTTGTTACATAGAGTGTCTAAATTTCCCTTATTTTGATAGTTAACATAAAAATTTTAATTACTATACATTTAGTCATATTTTTAGTAATTTTTTCTAAAAATAACTAAAAATAATGCAATATCATTAAGCAAGTATAATTTTTGATAGAATATTCAAGATGTTTAATTCATAATATTTAAAACCACCAATATAAATAGTTTTACTAAATAAAATAGAAGAATAATCCTCCAAGATATATATATATATATATATATATATATATATATATATATATATATATATATATATACACACTAGTGGAAAATTGACTTTAAAAAGCATCATTTAGCATCGGTTGTTTAAACACCCGATGCTAAATGTAGACGCGGTGACAATTTTGCAATTAAATGAAAGATTTCAATTTTTGCGCCTACTTTTAGCATCGGTTGTTTAAACAACCAATGCTAAATGTATGTGCGTTAGACATTTGGCATCGGGTGTTTAAACAACCGATGCTACAAGTGTTTGTCTGAGACTTTTAGCGTCGGGTGTTTAAACAACCGATGCTAAAGGTTCACAATTAGCATCGGTTGTTTAAACACTCGATGCTAAAAGTCTCAGACAAACACTTGTAGCATCGGTTGTTAAAACACCCGATGCTACGAGGCGACTTTTATTATTTCGTTTCTATCATCTCTCGCGTCTCTGAATCTCTGAATCGCATAACTCTCTCATTCTCAATCTCCCGTTCTCAACCCTCTCACCCTCTGAATCTTCTTCCTCGCCAACCCTCTCACCCTCTGAATCTTCTTCCTATTGTTTCCTTCTTCCTCGCCAACCCTCTCACCCTCTGAATCTTCTTCGTATTTTGAAATTAAATGATGAAGAGAAAGAAAGAAGAAGAACGCTGATTTTTCTACACAGTCGCTGTCACCGTCGTTCCTCGCTCGTCGTCGCCGTCGTCGTAGCGCTCTTCGTCGCCATCGTCTTGCTCCTCGTCTCCATCTCCTTGCTCGCTCGTCTCTCACTCTGTTGTTCTCTCACTTTCGTCACCATCGCCGTCAACACTCGTCACTGTCGTCGTCGATGTCAACACTCGTCACTATCGCCGTCGCCGTCGCCTTCCCCACACCTTCGCACCTCAAGTTATCCTCTCTCTCAGGTTTGATTAATTTCTTCTATAATCAAGTTCTGAAACCCTATTTGTTCTTTAATTTTTCTGATTCGTCGTTCTGTTCTCTTCCTCCGCGAAGCTCTCTTCCTCGCGAACCCTCATCCCTAAGCACATCTTCGTTTGCGTCTTCAATGCTGTAGGCATCGTTTTCGTCTTCAGAGAAATCATCAAAGGAGCATCGTTTTCATCTTCAAAGCAGTAAGCATATCTGAAATCAATATTTTCGTTTTCGTTCTTCTTGTTTGGGTCTTCAAAAACTAATGCTTCATTTTCGTTTTCTTTTGCTTGAAACCCTAAGTTTTTAATGATTTCATCTATTCTTGATTTTGATTGATTTAGGTTTCGTTTAATCCAAATCTTTATCGCCGAATAGTATTTTTGAGAAGCATAGTAACAAATATAATGAAATGCATTCATTCCATTATAAGTATTCAACATTCTCTTTATCGCCAAGTTCATTGATCGTTTCCAGTACCTAACCTTTTGATGGAACTTTATAATTTTTTTGGAGAGAATTATAGTCCACATAATGCTATCCATCTATTTTGTTGTGTCTTTAGGATGTTATGGTCTATTAATTGATGGAGTTGGTCTGATGAATTTTCCTACCTATCCTCAAGAAGCCCTATTGTTGCAGAAGGTATTTTCTATTTCTTTTTGTTAAAGATTGCATTGTTATATAATTAATACAAGGATTTGTGCTTTTATAGTCCTACTTCCTATGGAATATGGCTGTTCATTGATGTGTGCATATGTGGAGTTTACTCTCTTCTACAGTTGTTTGTAATATATGTTAGCCACCCACCAAGTAATGCATCTTACATGTATTTCAGCTTGCAGATGATTATGAAACAACTTTCTTTCACCTTGATTGTGAAAAAACTTTCTTCTTAGTATATATAAGTGTAAGGTAATGGGTTTGTTAGAGAGGCCTGTTACTACTAGTAAAGGCTTAGTTAGTCAGTTGTGAGCTAATTAGGGAGTCTATGCATAATATTCTTACATATATGCAATCCTTTGAAATAGATGTGTAGTTGTTGGTTTTATAATTCTGAGTAATGAGTACTAATATTAATGATCTATTTTTTTTCTAATTAATGCTAAAAAGATAAGGCTCACTCGTTTTTTATTTGTATGGTGATAGGCTAATTGGATAGACTCAACAGTCCCTGCTGAGGCAGTGTTCCAAAGTGAAGTAAACAAGCTGAAGGCATATCAATTTGAGTCATTCGAGCAAGTGGACTCTTAAACCATTTGAGTGAGACGATGCTTGTATGGTTGGTATGCTGCCTAAATACTGCTTTTAATTTTTCTTTTATTATGACTTTCTTTTAATTCATTCTTGTTTTCTTAGGTGCTTAGATGGCAACTTGCTTACATGACCACTATCTAAAAATCAGTTACAGGACCACTAACTGATAATCTGATTGTAGTGAGATTAATTGTTATGAGGAGCTGTTTCTAAATTATCTTAGTTAAAGTGAATTGGTGCCCCCTCCATAAGTTGGCAATCAATACATTCATTTCTTATTTGCTGTGGTATTTGGAACTTCTTTAGGTAACTTGTTTGCTCTGCTTTATATTTTTATATGATAACGGATCTCTGTTCTTAGATATTCTATTATAATGTACAAGGAGAAACTTAACATTCCTCCGTTTAAATAGTTCACATCTGACATTTGGTATTTAATATTGTTGTACACCACAAGAAAAGTTGGACTTTGAGGCGGGCAAAATCCGCCGCAAAAGCCATATTTGCGGCGGATATTTGGACTTTGCGGTGGAATTTTTTCGCCGGTAGCCAGCTCGAAGCAAACGCGTTGCGGCGGATTATCCGCCGCAAGTTTGCGGCGGATTTAGTGGCGCCGCAAAATCCACCCCAAATTTGCGGCGGATAATCCGCCGGAAAAGGGGACAAATTTTTGACGCAATATATCCGCCGGAAAGTGCCCAATATCCGCCGCAAATTATCCGCCGCAAAGTACCCGTTATCCGCCGCAAAACACCCGTTTTATTTAAAAAAAAATGAATATAATTTTTTTAAAAAAACGTTTTATTTAAAATTCCGCCGCAAACAACACAAATCCGCCGCAAAGTACCATTTTTTAAAAAAAAAATTATTATTATTTTTAAAAAATAATTTTTTTTTTTTAAAAAATCGTTTTAACTAAAAATATATATTATTTTATTAATTTTTTTAATTATTGATAAAAAAATAAAATCCAATAACTAATTAATTTTTAATTTAAAAAAATAAAAATTGGGAAAAGCAGTAAAAATATCCATACAATTAATAAAATATCCAGACAATTAATAAAATATCCAGACAAAAAAATAAAATAATCTAAAGCTACTGGGGTGCCTGCCGGTCAATGTCATCAACATTATTATAATATGTATCATCTTGAAGTAAAGCCCTGAGCGATGACATTTGGACATTAAGATCAATGTCCAGCGGGGGTGACCGCTGATGGGGGTACTGCTGGTTTGGCTGGATCAGGGGTGACTGATGTTGGGGCTGCTGGTATGGCTGGCGGGGTGACTGATGTTGCTGCTGGTATGGCTGGAATGGCGGCGCATACTGCGGTGTATACTGCGGGGGATATTGGGATGCATACGGCGGGGGATACTGGGGTGCATACTGCTGCTGGTAGTAATGCTGCTGTGGGGGCGGCGGGTAGGATGCTGATGAGGATGGCCTCGAGTGCTGAGACACCATCTGATCCTGCAAGAACTTAAAGCGCTCCTCCATGCGCTCCTCAGCTACCCCAGCCTGCTCCCGAATCGCCTAAATTTCCCGATCACTTCGATCCCGAATCGCCATCTGGACGAGAAACAACACCGGCTACGACTTCCACAGGAGGGATATCCCTAACATTATTCCAAACTTCCTCTGGTGTCAACTGACGAGGAGGTCCAGCTGTTTCAACATTTCCCTTGATGAACGCATATTTCTGCTTTCTAAATGGGTGATCCATAGGTAAGAACCTACGGTGCGAGTCAAACCATGAAACTTTTCCTCCGTATTTAAGACTAAAAGCCTTTGTGTCAACCATGCAAATCGGACACGCCATCTTACCATGTGTCCCCCATCCAGACAACATTCCATAGGCAGGGAAGTCATGTATGGTCCACAACAAAGTCGCCCTCATCACAAAATTTTGTTTGCGTGCCACATCATAAGTTAAAACACCATTCCACAACCTTTTTAGGTCATCAATCAAAGGTTGCAAATAGATGTCAATACCAGCTGTTGGATTACTTGGCCCTGGAATAATAGAATTTAAAAACATGTATGGTTTGGACATACACATTTCTGGAGGAATGTTGTATGGGGTAACAATAACTGGCCAACATGAATACGGTGTTGCCGAGGCTTGAATATATGGTGTGAAACCATCAGAGCACAAACCAAGCCGAACATTGCGTGGATCACTGGCAAAATCTGGATGAACACGATCAAAATGCTTCCAAGCTTCACCATCAGATGGGTGACGTAATTCACCAGAATTATTTCTATTTTGATGGTGCCATGTCATTTTACCTGCGGTCTCCATTGAAGTAAACATCCTCTGTAGCCTTGGAATAAGAGGCAGATAGAACATTGATTTTCGTGGAACCGGTTTGCCTCTGCTCATCCCTGATCTACTGACACGATAGCGTGGTTGTCCACACAACTTGCATTCCGACAACTCTCCATCATTTATGCCAAACTCATTGTTATAATAGAGCATGCAACCAGACACACAACAATCAATCCTTTTAGATTTTAAGCCAAGCTTCGATACCACTCTTTTAGCTTCATAATAACTTTGCGGTAAACTCCCTCTAATGGGGGTTGCATCCAACATCATTTTGGTCATATATTCCATGCACAACTCAGCAACATTAAATTGAGACTTAAGACCCAACAACCGAACACACATTGATAATTTTGAGTCTGTAGATCCTTCATATATGGGTTTATTTGTCTCACTCAAATACATGTAAAACCTTTGAGCTTCCTCATTTGGAACTTCGTCAGCATTTGGTTCTTCAAAATCCAAATTTACTCCAACAGCGTCAGATATCATTCCCTGATAAACATCTAACGGTTGTATTCCCCATCCTTCAGATGTCGTAGTCATTGGATAACTACTTAATGTGTGATCTACTACTTCAACCGGAACATTAACCGCAGGAACTGCAGCTACCCCTGGCGCTCCTTCCCCGTGACGACTCCATGTCCAATAATTTGGCCTAAACCCATTATTGTACAAATGAAGTCTAACTTCATGTTCATTTTTTATAGCTCGAAATGAACATTTCAAGCACGGACATCTAATACCGCCTTGTCGCCCAAATTCTTCATGATCAATGTACTTAGCACAAAAAATAAACTCTTCTACTCCTTCTACAAAACGTCGTTTTACACCAGTTCTTCCAGGATACAATCGATCATACATCCAACTACGATCCATTTTCAAGAACTATACGTATACTACACTACAATATAAATAAAATAAACTATCAATTACTTCATATTTTGATATATATATTTATATATTACTCATTTTATTTTGATATTTCAATAAACTACCAATTAATTACAAGCAACAGAATTAATTTTTTAATAATGTTATATACTAATAATTTAAACATTATATATTATTTTTTTGGTGGATATTTTTATTAATTGTATGGATATCCGCCGCAAAGTACCATATTTTATTAATTGTATGGATATTTTTTTGGTGATAATATTTTACTGCTTTTCCCAATTTTTATTTTTTTAAATTAAAAATTAATTAGTTATTGGATTTTATTTTTTTATCAATAATTAAAAAAATTAATAAAATAATATATATTTTTAATTAAAACGATTTTTTTAAAAAAATAAAATTTATTTTTTAAAAAAAATAATAATTTTTTTAAAAAAATAATAAAAAAATGAGGTGTGTTTAATTGGTAGTTTATTGGTAGTGGGAGGTGTGTTTAACTTGCACTTATGCCTCAGGTGCAAGGTTCGATTCCCACGGAAGGCAAAAATTCTACAAGAGGGGTAGAGAAGACCGTGAGGTAATAGTGCCGGGGTGGCCAATGCGTTGGACCTGGGCTGTTACACTTTACATACTTCAGGTGTTTATTTTATAGAACTATGGAAGGTAATGTCAATTATTTTATTTGATTAGAGGATATCTTCATTTTGCAGTTTCTGACAGTGATGTCAATTTGCACAAACTGTGCTCTTTTGGCTTGGCTATATGATGAGGAGGGAAATTGGAAAATAGAGCCCAGACTTGCAGCAATTTTAATGATGGAACATATCCTCTTGTTGATTCAATTTGGTTTCTCTCGTTTGGTTCCTGAGGTGATTGTTTCCTCTCTTTGCTTTATATCCAAATGATAATGATTCCTTTTCATGTCAAATATGTTTTGTTATGTATTACACTGACAGACTAAGGTGCTGTTTTCTTATTTCCTAGCTTAAGAAACATCGTTATGTGAGTTAATCTTGCAGCATATAAACCAGCCATATTATGTCTCTTCTATTTGCAGGGTAAAGCTATGTTTTCTATTGGAAGTCCATTTGATCTGGTTGATCCAGTTGATTCAATTATGCAAATCAATATTTTCATTTCTATTATAGATGTTCTCTTTATTCAATATATTGTTTCCAAACTGAGGAAGATTGATGGAATTTTGTGTAAGAAATTTGTAGAACTTATAAGATTAATAACTTGTATTGTATGATATTAATTAAATTTCAATAGAATTTGAAGTATTTTGTTTGTGTTATGGTTGTTTTACATGCTTTCGCAAAATTGGTAAAGTAGGAAAGGCATTCTAAATTGTGTTATGGTGGAGTATTAATCCATTCGACCGATATAGATTAAAAATGAACAAAATATAAGAAGAAACTAGACATTTAGGATCGGTTGTTTCAAACAAGCGATGCTAAATGTCATTTTTTTATCAAGATAATGACATTTAGCGTCGGTTGTTTCAAACAAGCGATGCTAAATGTCATTTCCAGGACATTTAGCATCGGTTGTTTCAAATAACCGATGCTAAAAGTCATTTACAGGACATTTAGCATCGGGTGTTTGAAACAAGCGATGCTAAATGTCATTTTTTTATCAAGATAATGACATTTAGCATCGGTTGTTTCAAACAAACGATGCTAAATGTCATTTTTTTTAATCAAAAATGACATTTAGCATCGGTTGTTTCAAATAACCGATGCTAAAAGTCATTTCCAGGACATTTAGCATCGGTTGTTTCAAATGACCGATGCTAAAAGTCATTTCCAGGACATTTAGCATCGGGTGTTTGAAACAACTGATGCTAAATGTCATTTTTGATAAAAAAAAATGACTTTTAGCATCGGTTGTTTCATACACCCGATGCTAAATGTCATTTTTCAAGACATTTAGCATCGCGTGTTTCAAACACTCGATGCTAAAAGTGACTTTTAGCATCGGTTAAATAACCGATGCTAAATGTCTGACATTTAGCATCGGGGGATTTAGCATCGTCGGATAACCGATGCTAAATGTCCAAAACAACCGATGCTAAATGTCTTTTCTGCACTAGTGATATATATATATATATATACAGAGAGAGAGAGAGAGAGAGAGAGAGAGAGAGAGAGAGAGAGAGAAACATGTTTTTAAAGAAAAATAGACAAAAATCACAAATAGAAGAATAATCCTCCAAGTAATTTGATCAATTACAATTAAGTCTCCATGAGAAGCATGAGGCACACAACATGATCCAACAATCACATATTGAAGAATAACCCTCATGCAAGAAAAGTGAAAAAAGCAAGTGAATCAAACTTAGAAAGCAACAAAGCCATTACGCTAACAACATCAACTCTACATAAAAGGCTAGGAAGAAATAAACCTGATCTATATAGTAAAAACGAAGAAATTAAAATATACATGATTTCTCAATGTCTATAACTTTACAAATAATTGTTGTCTCCATTGCCTCATTCACTAATTGATCCAAATTTATCTTCCTGCCTCTTTGCCTACTTCAAAATTGTCAATAACATGAAACCCTTTACCCTTTTGGTGCATTCCATCTCTTCTCGCAAAACGCACTCATTTCTTCTACTTCATGTTTTTCATTATGAATTTTGTTGTCAAAACCTCTCCCCTCTGTTTACCGTGTTTTTTAGTAAACACCGCTAGTTACAAATTAATGTTGCTTGCAGGATCAACTAGAAAATCCTAGAACATTTGTGTTAAAGTTTTTCCAGAAATTATGAGTGTTCTTGCGGTTTAAACTTGAAAATATGAAGATAACCGTCGAAGTTATCTCCAGAAGGGAGGGAGGATTCTGAATAGAAGTCGAAGAGAAAACAAATAAAATGCAGAAGGGAGAATTCTGAGTAGAAGTTGAAGAGAAAACAAATAAAATGCAGAAAACTTAAGAAAGTAAAAGTGAAATTGCATTAATTGTAAAGAGAATGGTGCACAAGTTCATACATTTTCCCTTTTTTACTCTCTCTCTGCTTCTACGAACCCATTCTCTTCTTCTTCCTTGCGGAATCCAGCGTTTATGCACCAGAAAAACTCCATTTGTGAAGCTTCATTTCTTCATCCAACACTACGCGACCTCTATTCTTGTAAAACCCGAACAGTGAAGCAGTGAAACCACTTGAAAAACTCAGAACTACCATTAATGGCGTCATCTTCCAACGTTCAAGCTTCTGGCACTGTAGCTTCTGGAAAACAGCCTTTCGTTGCTGAACCAGCTTTGATAGAAGAAGAAGAAGCAAAATTTTTGCAATCTCAGGTACTAATTCCTTCTCCTAAGCCTTACAATCATGCATTCTTAGGTCCTCTTCCTCACCCTGGTGATGATTCTGACAAAATCAAAGAGTATTTCCCTAGCTATCATAGATATAGCCCTAGGATTTTCAACAAAGGACCATATGTGATGGATTTCATGAGTAACCCAAATAGGGCTTTTAGGTCTTCACCACCAGTCGACAAGAATCACCCACCTTACATTAACTGGCTTAACAAAATTGAGTCGAAGAAAAGAGAAACCTGGAAAGCACAAGGCATCTTCGACCTGATTCAGCTGTCGAGATATGGGTCTAGATATCAAAGCCCAATGCTTATTGCAGCTTTACACTTTTGGGAGTTGACCACCAATAGCCTACATCTGAAATGTGGCATGCTCACTCCTACTCTGTTAGATGTGGCTGCCATAACTGGACTTAAACCAATAGGAGAAGTTTTCGACCCTAACACTACTGGCAACAACCATGAATTCGACTTCAAGCGTGCTTCTTTCAAACAGAAGAAGTTTCTGACGAAAAACACATTGCTTTTCTTACTTTTTGGCTCTCCTTCTATGTTTTCTGCTCTTCGTCACTCCAAGTGGCAAAAATGTACATTCCTTTGGCCATTCAGCTACACGAGTATCGAGAGGTAAACCTTGGCCAACTTATTTTAGGATCACTTTATGAAGGCTTACGACAAGGAGTTCATGCATTAAAAGAACTCAAGCCTAAAGGAAATTACTTGGTCTCTGGACCTGTTTGGTTGTTCCAATTGTGGCTACTTGCCACTTTTGAGTCGAAGCTGCAAATTTACATTCCTGAAGACTATACTGAAATGGTCGAAACGAGGAAGGTCGAAGGAATTAGGCTTGCTCTTCTAAAGCCTATAGAGATAGGGGTATCTCCACAAGACTTGTTCTCTAAAGCATTCAACATGTTTATGAATTGCGAAGATTTCGCTCCTTCAATGGCACCTTTCGTCAAAAGGACTCATGGACCAGTCTGGTTTAAAAGAGAATTTCCTATAACTTCTTTTATCGACGAAGAAGAAACCAACCAGATTTGGGAAGCCTTTTTAACTCCAAAATTTCTATCAGCTAGAATAGCACCTGGAAAAGCTGCCACTCTATTTGGTGCGTACGCATATCACCCAATCCTGGTCACAAGACAATTTGGGTTATGTCAGCTTCGACCAAGTCCTTTTTTCAGATCTAGGAAAGACATGACATTTCCGGAAAATGATGAGGAATGGAAAGAATGCCTCAACAGCTTTCCCAACAATCCTTTTAACTTTGACCCCATTGAGTTTGAGCCTTTATTTTCTTGCACCAAAGAATTTTCAAAGTGGTGGAAAGAATATTTCAAAAGAAAATCTGCTGATGTCGAAGAGGCTACATTGCTGTCGAATCTAATCTCTGCTTTTCCTTCTTCGCAGAAAAAGAAGGCCAAACCAAAAGGTACGCACATTCAAGAAATTCAAGCATTCCAAAAATACTTTGAAACTGTATATGATCCAAATAATCTTAGTCGAACTGTTTCTCAAGCTGCAAGAGCTTTAAAACAAAAACTTCTCGACAAAATTCCAACAATGGTTTTTCCATCTTATGTAACTAATAAGTACTTTTTTGCTTTAGCACACAACAAACTTAAATTCCCGCCTTTTCCAACCAGTAAACTGGCTTTGGCATTTCGACCACCACTTCCACAATGGTTGGTATGTGGTTCGACTATGGCGTTAAACAATTTTCTTTCAAATAAGACAGCTGAGAAAGTAGTTCCGACTAAGCATAACCTATACACGTTTGAGGGTAATTTACATCTGGACATTCAGCATGTTCGAGTCACATCTACTGTCGAAACAGGTGATGTATAAAACTCTTAGAAAAAAATTTAATCTTCCTTTCATGTATGACTTATTAACATAACTGTCGAATGTTTGCAGCTGTGCCAATTTCACCCACTCCAACAGATAACACAACAACATCAACAAAGAAGGTGACGAAGAAAGGTACCGGTACCTCGTCAAAAAGACCAAACAGCTCTACTACTGCCACTCCTTCCAAGAAAACCAAGAGGATTGACACCATAGTTGTGAGTGATGAATCAGAGGTCGAAATCCTTAACTTCTTTGTTTTATAACAGTTATACATTTTCTTGTTTCTTACTAACATGAGTATCGAATTTTCACCCTGATGAACCAGTAAACAATCCCAAACAAAATGAGGCTTCCAAATCTCAAGTCGAAAGAGAAAAGAAGAAGAAGAACTCTCAAGATGCTTCAAAGGTTTCTTCTAAGACTATCAAACAAACGCCTGTCGAAAAGAAGCAACAAAGCGAAAGCACTCAATAACAACAAGTCTTGGAGAAGCCTTTAAAGAGGAAAGTGCTCAAGAGACCTGAGAGCGCACATTCTCGTGTCGAAGGAGACACTTCAAAGGTACTATTAACCTTCTATTTATTCTTCTTTTTAACAATTTTAGTTCATTATGACAAGATATTTATCAATTAATTTTGAACAGGAACTTGAAAACAACAATGTTGAGGTACCACCAAAACAACCAACACCAACTTCGACCCTCTCTCCTTCTAAAACAACCATACCTGAACAAGGTGTCGAAAAGCAAGATCAAAGAGGTGTTGATACAGAGATGATCGAAACCCAAGACCAAACTCAACAGCAACCAACTAATGAAGCAATGGTCGACCCTACAACTCAAAACCAACAACATGGAGGCAATGATGCACTGGTCGAAAACACTGACCAAAATCAGCCACAAAAAGGTAAAGACAACAGGGTCGAAAACAATGACCAAAATCCTGACATCGACATGGAAAACCATGGTCCACCTTCACCTCAAAACCAAAACGAAGAAGAAAAAGAAGAAAATCAGAAAGAAAGTATTGAATCAGTTGAAGACGAGGAGGATGAAGAAGAGGAATCTTTGAGAGATTCAGAACAAATTGGAGAGTCTCCACAAGGTATTAACTCGCCTGAGGCCGTACCTTCGACCAGCAACACCATCAGTCAAGAAGAATTAGGGGAATTAAAGAGTAAGAATCCCCTTGAAGCTCTGAAGTTGATGTTGAGTAGCAGATCTGCCTCGACTGAGAACAAGCGAAGTTCTTCGACTACTTCTGTTGGCGGGATTTCTGAAAGCTCAAGAGAAGACCTTCTTCGAGAACTTCGAGCCAAAGTGTTAGAAATAGATTTGTTCCAAACCATTAAACAAAATCATATGGTCACTTATGAAATTATGAACTTGCTGAACAAACTTAACAAATCAACATCCAGCAAATCTCTCATTGGCTTCCTTGTCGAATTTGAGGTTCTTCTGGAGCAAATTGCAAGGGACTTTCAAAAGAGAAAGAATGTTGCTGCAAATAAAGAGCGCGAGGCTAAACTTCAACAGGAAGAATGGGCTGCAATCGAAGCGTCAGATGCTAAAATTTCGTCACTAGAACTCCAAGCAGCAAATGATGCTAAAGAAATAGCTGAATGTGATGTTAACATTTCAAAGTACCAGGAACAAATCAAAACCTTGCAGTCGAAGATTAAGGCAGAAGAAAAGAAGAAAGCTTCCCTTCGAAAGAGAACTCTCGATTCTTTGGAAGCTGCACTTCGATCTGAAGTAACTTTGGCTATTGAGCACCTAGAAAGGGCCAACAAACATGAGGCAGCAGTTCAGAGATTGGTCGAAGACGAAGCTCTCATTGCTGCAGATTGGATCATGCCAAGATTGTTTTTGAGAAGGTTAAGTCGAAATAAGAGTGACCATTCTCAAAAACAATCTAGGCATATTTAGCAATATCCAAATTCTACCCACTTAGTAAAATAATCTATCCCAACTAATATGTAACGATGGCCCTTCGACGAAGTTGACATAATTTCGCCAATTAAATCTAAGGCCCAACCTCTAAATGGCCAAGGTTTTACTATCGAATGTAACTCACTTGCAAGTACATGTTGCACCCCTGCATGCTTTTGACATTCTTGGCAACCTTTAGCAAATTCTATGCAGTCTTTCAACATAGTTGGCCAGTACACACCTTGTCGAAAAAGGAGCCATTTCATTTTATGACCTACTTGATGAGATCCACAGGCTCCACTATGAGTATTGGATATTGCTAAATATGCCTCACTTTCACTAAGACATTTAAGCAAAACTCCTTTAGGAGTCTTTTTGAACAATTCATTTCCAATAATCACATAACTTAAGGCTCTATACTTGGTTTTCCTATTAGTTATTCCTATTGGATTTTCCAAGTATTCGACAATTTGCTTTCGCCAATCATCATTCGACATATTGTCAATGGCAAAAACATCAAAATGCTGAAAATTTTCATGACAATTTTCATTTGCAGTAATTGGAGGTGATAATACTTCCTCTGCCCCCCAAGTTTTGGCGTTGACAATTCATTTAAAGGATTATCTGTCGAAATTAGTCTCTCTTTTATTTCTATTAGTTCTTCTAATTTTTATTTCGAGACTCTATAGCCTGAAGCAATCTGTGCCAAATCATTTGCCTCTTGATTGTCAATTCTAGGCACATGCATTATGTTAACACTGTTAAAACGTTTTAACAAAGCATTGGCAGCAACAAAATACACTATTAGATTTTCCTTAATGCATTATACTCTTTAGTTAACTGCTTCACAACTAATTCAGAATCGCCCTTAATTTCGACATGTTTTACCCCCAAGTCGAGCAAAATCTCAAGTCCTGCTATCAAGGCTTCATATTCAGCCTCATTATTGGTTTAAAAACCTTCGATCTTATACTTATACTTCGTTGGTATTTTTGTTGGAGTAACAATGAGAATTCCAATTACAGAACCATTTTTATGGCTAGAACCATCGAAGTATAACTTCCAAGGTTGAATATCCACTAAATTTAATGGGACCTCGACCAATGAGTGATCGACGATAAAATCAGCCACAATTTGGCCTTTAATAATTTTTAAAGGCTGATAAGTTAGTGAATACTCAAAGCGCTAAAGCCCATTTACCAGTTCTACTATATAATATTGGTTTCGACAGCATATGTTTAATAATATCAAAATACGAGTAAACATACACATCAACAGGCTTTATGTATTGCTTTAATTTTGTACAAGAGAAAAACAAGCATAGGCACAACTTTTCTATTGGATGATACCTAGTTTCAGCATCATTTAAAACTCTACTGAGGTAATAAATGGCTCTTTCGACACCATTTTCATCATCTTGTGCTAACATACTATCTATTGACAATTCTGATGCTGCTACATACAATTTCATTACTTTATTTCCAATAGGAGGTAACAAAATAGGAGGCTTCATCAAATAGCCCTTGATCTCGTCGAAAGCTTTTTGGTGTTCTGGATCCCACCTGAACACATCTTCTTTCTTCAGTCGAAGTAATGGCGAAAAAACTTGTATCTTTCCACTTAGGTTTAAAATGAACCTTCTAAGGAAATTGATTTTTCCTAGTAACGACTGAAATTCTTTCTTTGTCGAAGGAGCTTTCGTCTCTAAAATTGCCTTTGTCTTGTTTTGATTTATTTCAATGCCTTTTGTGTGCACAATAAATCCTAAAAAGTCACCTGCGCGTACACAGAAGGCACATTTAAGTGGATTCATTTTCAATCCATATTTTCTCATTCTTTCAAATGATTGTCGAAGATGGTCTAAATGCCCCTTTCTGATGTGGACTTAACAACTATGTCATCTATGTACACACTTGCATAAAATTTTCTATAAAATAATGAAACATAGAATTCATAGCTCTTTGTTATGTAGCACCAGCATTTTTTTAGCCAAAAGGCATCACCACCCATTCATAAACACCTAATGCCCCTGGACATCGAAATGCTGTTTTTGATACATCTTCTTTAGCAATAAAAATTTGGTTATAACCAGAATAACCATCAAGTGTACTTAAATATTCAAAGCCTGTTGCTGAATCAACAAGCATTTCTGCCACAGGCATAGGATATTGATCTTTGGGTGTAGCATTATTTAAATCCCTGAAATCTATGCAAACTTTAATAGCTCCATTTTTCTTAATAATAGGAACTATATTTGCTAAACAATCTACATACCTGGCTGTTCTGATGAACTTGCTCTTGAGTAGTCTTTCGATTTCTGTTTTGATCTTCAACAGGATTTGTGGTGCAAATCTTCTTTGTGTCTGCTTCACTGGCTTCTTCTCTGGTCGTATAGGTAGCTTCAATTCCACTACTTCTCGACTCAAACATGGCATTTTATTGTAGTCTCAAGCAAAACAGTCTTTAAATTCCTTCAAAAGTTCGACAGTTTGCACCCTGAAAGCCTAGTCAATCTTTGCACTAATATATGTTGGCCTTTTTACAGGGCCATCTCTCAAGTCAATTTCTTCTAAGGGATCTCGTGCTTGCATTTTCTTGGTCGAACCCATTAGGTCCTTTTCAAAACCTAAAGGCTCATCATCATATACACAATCAAGCCTTTGGTCTTCGACCAAATCTTCCTTACTATTACTGTCACTGGCTTCAGCAACCATTTGTTGACGTAACTCGACTTCCAAAGCCGCTTTTTCTTTGTTTTTGGCCACATAGGCCGTAATTCTATCCCATGCATTGGGCTTAGACATAAATAAACTATTTATGGTCCATCCCACCCAGTAGGCTTGCAAAAGCCTCTTGGGTGATTATCCTCATCTATAACCTCCCTCTCCCAAATAAATCCATAATTTGGGTGAAGAGTAACTGAGGAAAACACATTATCTTGGTATACATAACCAAGATCGGAAGAAGAACATGGCGCAATGTTCGCCAATTGTTTTTCGAAAGTTTTCTTAGTGATAGTATTTACCTCCGCTTTGAAGTAACTCAGATCACCTTCAATGTTTTCGACCAAACCATCTCTCTCCAAATAATGAGCTTTTGGTGAACAGTTGATGGTATTGCCCCCACGCCATGTATCCACTCTCTTCCTAGCAACAAGTTGTAGTTAGCCTTAGAAGGAACTACATGAAACAACGTTGATCTTTTGATGCTACCCACAGCTAACTCGACTTCAATGGCCCCAAGTGAGTGGCCAGTTTTGCCTTCATAATTTGTGAGTACCACGTTGTGAGGCCTCAAATCCGTATCACATTTACCAATTTTCCTCAACAAATGTTGTGGCATCAAGTTTACAGCAACACCATCGTCGACCAAAATCTTGTTGACACCTATGTTGTTCACTTTAGCTTGAATGAACAAAGGTTTGAGATGGTTCATCATTCCACAATCTGGTTTCTCAAATACAGCATGTTGTTCTTCGACACAACCATTCTTCAGCAGAGTAACAAATTGGTTTATAAGTAGTCTCTTCGTCGAAATCTTCCTCGACATCATTCACTTCGGAAACTACATCATACTCAATTGGTAGAATTGAGACCACATTGCATAGGACATCAAAGTCCGACCCAGAATCAGCAAAATCAGACTCCATTTCTTCGTCTAAGTTAAAGCCTTCTTTGATTGCTGAGAGTGGAGGAAATATCCTCTCAGTAGCTGACTTTCTAGCCACTTCGACAGCCACTTGCTTACCTTGTTTTTTGTTAGAACTCTCTACTTGTCCTACACCAATAGCTTTCTTTTGGCGTTGGTGTCTGCGCCATTGAGTTCTAGTCATGGGATTCTTCCCTTTGTAATTGTTGTTATAGGCGTACTTGTTAGATTCAAGTGCCTTGTTTTGGCCAGTAGTACTGGTGCTGCCCTTGACAATTTTTGTGGGTTTTAATTGTTTTAGTTGATACCTAAAACTTTTTCCACCAGAATTCACGGGTAAGTATCCAGTATTCTTTCCACTAGACTACACCCATTTCTCTACAGGAGACTTTTTTAATGGAACATAAGTCTTAAGTTGCTCTTTCTGAGTATGCTTTGTCGAAGTAACTTTGTATGATATCCCTCTTTTGTTGAAACTGAACTTTGGCATTTTATCGACCCATTTTTCTTTCCGCTTCAATTGAGGTAGATTCAAGGCTCTTTGCAGCCTCTTTGTCAAAGACAGAACTGCATCTTGGACATAACATCACTTCTGTGTTGCTTATCTTGCAACGATTAAGAAAATCAACTAATTCTTCTTCTGCTTTTGGGTAAGCAACTTTCATTTTCTCAGTATATTGGTCTTCAGTGACCATTTCGACATTAGCCTCAGAAATTTCAGTATCTTTTGTCAAATTATCATTTCCAGCCACAACTCCAGTACTGGCTTCGACAACCCTGATGTCGACTTCAGCATACATTGCCTCTGCTGTTGGAAGAGGATCATTGTCGATTTGCATTGGAGGCTTTGGTTTGTCACCAAATTTTAGCTTACCTTCATTGAGAGCTTTCTGGACCAAATCCCTGAAAACAACACAACGAGAAGTGTTATGGCCTAAAAAGATATGGAATTTACAAAAACCCCTTTTCTTTCTTTGTTCCAATGGTGGTATTTTCAGGCCTTTAGGCACCAAAATTTGACCATCAGTAACTAAAAGATCAAATATTTCATCACATTTAGAAACATCAAAGGTGTAAGTTTTTGTAACAAACATATCATTTTTAGGCTCGACAGGATTTTTCCCATCTGATGGCTTTAACACTTTACATGTATAAGGAGGCCCAGGTTTTAATTCTGCAATATTAACCTCTTCTTCAACATCCTCATACGATATGTCGAATTCCTGGTCGCTGTCATTAGTGTCGACATATGCAACTTTTTCTTTTTTATTATTGAACCTACTAGTCCTAACCTTTTCAGCTTTAAGCCTTTCGACCTGTCGGACTCTATCAGCCAATTGTGCCATATCTCTTAAGTGCAGAGTATCTAATTTCTTTCTTACAGAATAGTCTAGGCCACCAGCAGCCATTTCGACTAACTCGTGTTCAGGCACTTGAGTAAAGCACCTTGCCTTGAGAAGTCTAAATCTATTGAGATACTCATCAATAGACTCCGCCACTTTACGTCGAACGCTAGCCAATTCCTTAAGACTAATCTTGCATTGGCCCATATAGAATTGCTCATGGAAAGCCTTTTCTAACTGATTCCAATTAAAAATGGAATGTGGAGGTAAAGTGGTGAACCAAGTAAAAACATTTTTAGTTAGAGAATTTGGAAAGTATTTCATTCTTAAATTCTCATTGTGTGCTATGTCACCAGCCTCAGTTAAATAACGGGCAACGTGTTCGACAGTAGATTCGCTAGTTTCCCCAGCGAATTTTGTGAACTTAGGGATTTTCCATCCCCTGGGCAATTCTGTTTGCAATATATAATCCGACAAAGGTGACACAAAATTAGGCCTATGTAGGCCTAAATTAAGACCATTTTGGGCTAGAATATTTTCGACAAGATTAGCCAAATTGTTTTGGATTCCAAAATTATTTTGTTGGACTTGCCTAACCACTTCATCGGCATTTTGGTTCCTATTGACTAACACAACATCAGGAACAGGCTCTTCGACAACAAGTTGTTGCCATTGATTGATGGGAACTGCATTGTTGGGCCTTTCTATGGGAATTTCAACAGGCCTAACATTCTGAATTTGAGGAATTTGCTGGTTATGTACTGATGGAGTGCCAAAGAAATCAGCAATTCTTCCCATTTGTGTTGCTAACATTTGGTAACTATTATTTGTGTTTTGTATTAGAGGGTTAAACACTGTACCAATTTGTTGTGTTAACATATTAACCATATCATGATTACTATCATCCATTTGTTTCCTTAATGCCAGCAAAGATGATGTGGTCAATGAAGGTTGAACATTCGACTAAAAATGTTCTCTGATGAACTATGTGTAGGCGTAAATCCTGTAATTGCATTGTCTGCATACGTAGACGAATTTTTCTGAAGGCCCGCCATGAAGGCTGTTGGCATGCCATATGGATAACCCCTACTGTTCATAGGCAAATTAAACGGCATATTTCCAATCATTGGATTAGCCATTAAAGGACTTGTTGATCCTAATATTGGTGGCACAGAAGCCATTGCGTTAGTCTGTGTCAATGCTGCCTTTGTCATCATCGACACAGGAGTAATTACAGGAGCAGTTACAGCGGTTACACCCATAACTGTCGAAGAAGGCATGGAAGCGGTTACTCCCACGACATTCTTAGCGTTAGCGTCACTAACTGACGCTTGTTCTTGTGAACTTTGTGCATTTGATGCAGAAGTATTGTTTACAGTAGAGCGCGCCATCTTTGAAAGATGTTTACCATTCCTCAAACGCATGCACAGATAATGTCACAAGCTTTAAGATTTCAACGAAAAAACTTTAGAAATTAGCACAAATGTCCCACCGGGCGTGTCAAATTAATGTTGCTTGCAGGATCAACTAGAAAATCCTAGAACATTTGTGTTAAAGTTTTTCCATAAATTATGAGTGTTCTTGCGGTTTAAACTTGAAAATATGAAGATAACCGTCGAAGTTATCTCCACAAGGGAGGGAGGATTCTGAATAGAAGTCGAAGAGAAAACAAATAAAATGCAGAATCGAAAAGAAAACAAATAAAATGCAGAAAACTTAAGAAAGTAAAAGTGAAATTGCATTAATTGTAAAGAGAATGGTGCACAAGTTCATACATTGTTCTCTGACTCGTTTTCTCTGTGATGTTGGAAGTTTGAGTTTCAGAATTCTGTATGTGAGTTTGTGACTCGTTTTTCCTATGAAAAACTACTATTTATACAAGGAGGGAAACACAATAACTAACTAACTGTACATAGAATTTGAAAAATGGTAACTGCCATGTCTTCGACCACAATAACTGCTACGCCTTTTCGACAACGAGCACTTGACTTCTGATCTATCACTAATTTTCTTCTCGTCGAACCATTGGCTTCAATTCTTCAATTTCTACTAGTTAAGCACTGTGTTGAACATTTTTGGGAAAACTCCTCACTGTTGAAATCAACACCTTTCCTCTTGAAATTAGCAAGTCAAACCTCGTTGACTGCATTTACTTGAGCCTGTCGAAAATGCAGGCTAACACCCTCACCATCCAAAACTGTCTTGTTTAAATAGTCATTTCTTGCTATAATTGACTAAAACTCTACATCTTCCACTCATATTCTACTAACTCATGAGTTTATTATCAATTAAAGGAATAATTTATATGAATGTGAAACTTCTCCTTTTCAATGCATAATTGTTCCATTAAAAAGAATTTTAAAAGCCATCTATATATTATTTTTAATTAAAAAAGAAATATATTTGTATTGGAATATTTCAAATTAATCCAAACAATTATAATTAGTAAATATATTTTATTGAACTAAATTTAGATTTTTACCAACTCTTATAATAATATAATTTCTTTGTAAATAAATATATACTTTCAAAAACTATGTTGAGATTTATGCTTTTAAAAATGGCAAGAAAACAACTCTACCTCTTCTACTCATACTAATTTATGAGTTTATTAGCAATAAAAGAAATGATTCATATTCTTAAAAAAATAATTCATATAACGTAAAATAATGAATAACGGTTAGAATAAATATAATGTCTATAGTTCACTAACTATTTTATATTTCAAAGACAGTTTTAAATTAAATTTAATGAAACATATATTATATTATATTATTGGTAAATATATGGTTAATTGTTATTATAATTTCAGTATTTTCATCAGAAATTAGAAAATATCATTTTCATAAAATTATAAAAATAGTGATCGTACCTGATCAATACGATGAGTTGTTGCTGCCTGATGATGTTGCTCGGTCGTTGGGATGAAGGACCGAGTTCTGAGCCGCACGCGGGTGGTACCTGCAAAGGCACTCCAACGCTCAAGTCAGAGGTGCTTCAACGGGCAGGTGGTCACAAGGTGAGTAAAACATACCTGATTATGGAGCTCTGCCATGTATTTATAGTGATAGGGGCGCCCTGGCCGTTGGCGCGTCTTGCGGAGCACGCCTTGCGTGGGCCGAATTGGGCCGGCCTTGGTCGAATGGGCCGCTGGCCCATGTTGCTCCTGGTTGCTGCGCGCCGCACCCCCCCTTGCTGCAGGTTGCGCTGGACTGTCTCGTTGGGCCTATTGGGCCACTCCAGAACAGTTGCCCCCCAAGCCTAGGTCGCTTAAGAGCGGGCTGAGCCACTCCAGAACAGTTGCCCCCCCTGCATTCGAGTTGTGGAAGGGTGACTGACGGTCGCTGCCGCCTATTGATCGTTGAGTTTGGCGTCGGTCGCTGCCGACCTCCGTTGTTTGAGATGACGTGACGTTTAGCCGATGGGAAGGTGGTCGCTGCCACCCGTGTGGTCGCACGGGACCGGCCGGTGTTCTGGGGTCGATGTCCCTCGTTAGGTCGCGCGGGACCGGTGTGGCAGAGGTCGCTCTGGATTCTGCTTTAGCGGGTATGAAATCGGTCATGCAAGAGAAGGATAGGCTCGCTGGCAGGAAAAGCTTCTTGTCCAGGTCGGCTCGCTTAAGACCGACCTGGGGCTTGAATCGTTTTAACCGGTCGGGTCTCGGCCCTGTCCCTTGGGCAGTTTACCAAGTATCGACTCAGATCGAACTCGCCCTTGGGGGTGCGACTATTCTTAGGTTGCTTCGATTGTGCTTAAGTTCGCTTAAGCGTTTTGACCGGTCGCCTGGGGCTCTTGACCTGCAGGGAGAAGCCTAGCACGGCCTATTTGAGGAATGTGGTCGTTGCCACTCATATTCTTTGTGGGCCACTCGGTGGCTCTTCGTTTGGCACTCGATTAGGCCGTTCGACGGCACTCTTTTGGGCCACTCGGCGACTCTCGTTTGGGCCATTCGATGGCACTCGATTAGGCCGTTCGACGACACTCTTTTGGGCCGCTCGGCGGCTCTCGTTTGGGCCATTCGATGGCACTCGATTAGGCCGTTCGACGGCACTCTTTTGGGCCGCTCGGCGGCTCTCGTTTGGGCCATTCGATGGCACTCGATTAGGCCGTTCGACGGCACTCTTTTGGGCCGCTCGGCGGCTCTCGTTTGGGTCATTCGATGGCACTCGATTAGGCCGTTCGACGGCACTCTTTTGGGCCACTCGGCGACTCTCGTTTGGGCCATTCGATGGCACTTTTTGTTGACTCTTAACCTGGTCGCCGGAGAGCCTCGCGGGATCGACCTGTAGGAAGCGACCAATCGCAGCCTATTCGAGGCTTGATTCGTTGCCCCGTGTAGCCTCGCGCGGCCGACCTACAGGGGTGAAGTAGCGTAGCCTATTCGAGGCTTGATGCATCTTGCCGGCCTGCGAACGGTCGGTGGATTGGGCGCCCGGTTTCGACCGTGGTGAACCCGTTGTGTACTTTTGATTCGAAAGTTTAATTTTAGTTCCTGTTCGATCGCTCGCTACTTTACTGAGTGTTCGGGCATGCACTCGTACATGTTAACTAAAACACACACTTTCAAAAGGTCGATCAGTAAAAAGAGTGCTCGCCTGTCCTTTATTGATCGATCGAGTATCAGTACCAGTTTGTAGGGTTGTTTGAATTCATTCTTCAGCTCGCGGGCTGAACTCATCATCTTCCTCTAGAACATACTCCCTCAGCTCTCCCCTTTGAATCAGGTCCTCGATATCATCTTTGAGGGCCATACAATCGTTCGTATCGTGCCCCTTACTACAATGGTATTGGCAGTACTTCTTGGTCGGTCGATGCCTTTCTTTGAGGACGAGGGGGTCGGGTCGCTTCATGTTCAGGAATTCACTGTTCTGTCGCTCAGAATAGATTTGCGCAACGGGAGTATTCAACTTCGTGCGCTGTTCATATTTCTTAGGTCGGTATTCACGGTGGCTTTCTTGCTCGCTACCTGGCCTGTTGTGCTCCTCTTTGGGTCGCGCTCGGGCGCCCTTCCTAGAGGCCAATTTTTCTTCGTAAGCCATATGATCGTTGGCCCTTCGAAGAAACATGCCGAGGTTGCTATAGTGGTTCAACGTGAACTCTACTGCAAACCTGTGGTCCTCTCTTATACCACGTTTTAGATATTTCAACTTGTCTCTATCTGACAGGTCGCGGACCGCGTCGGCTTCAGTGTTGAATCGGTCGATGTACTCCCTCAGGGATTCATTCTCTCCTTGGACGATCGTGTCCAAGTGCTCTTCATATCTGTACTGGCAGCGGTTGGCTGTATAATTGGCTAGGAACATTGTCACGAGACCTTCCCAAGAAGAGATGGTGTTGGGACGTAGGGTTTCCCACCATTCTAACGCCCGACCTTCGAGCGACTGAGGAAAAAGTCTGCACTTCATTGTCCGACCTAGCTCTCTATAGCTGCAGTAGTTGTTGAAGTACATGAGATGTTTATCGGGATTCCCGCGGCCGTTAAACTTGTTCAGGTTCGGGGGCTTCCTGAGATCCCTTGGAATGCGATAGCGTCTGATTTCTCTGGTGAAGGGCCCTTGTCCGGTCGGAATGTAATTCTGCCCGTAGGGCTGCATGGCGGCATAAGTTTGGTCGATGGGCAGACCGTAAAGGCCGACCGGCTGGCCAAGGAATCCGTCGGCAATTGGAGGGGGTCCATGGGGGCCATGGTATTGTGGAGCATGCGACGACGACCGTCCTCTAGGCCGTTCTGAATAGTTTCTTCTTGATTGGCTGATGGCACGGGAGACATCTCTTATCTCCCCGTTGCGGTAGTCATTAAACTCCTCATACGAGTCCCACGACCTGCTTCTTGATCGGCGGGATCCTGAGGACTCGTCGGACGAGTATCTTGTTGGCGACCTGCTCGACTCTAGTCGGTAGCTCGAGTCAGCATAGTCGTAATCATAATCATAGTCGTTGGAAGGGGACCGACGACGTCGTCCGCCCCTATCTGGGGGCGACCTGTGCACCCTGTTCCTACGCGGAGGAGTTCGGCGTGACACACTTCTTCTACGTGAAATGCCTCCTCTAGGCATCGTCCTGTATCTAGGAGGCGGCCTAGGTTCTTGTATTTGATCGTTCCTGCGAGCCGCATGCGGGCGGGTCGAGGCTTCAGCCCGCTCATACTGGGAGATGAGCGCTTCTCGGTCGGCTATGAGCTGATTCTTGTTCTGCAGTATTTGGAGGAATGCCTGGGTCACATGCTCTGGGAGAGGCTCTGTGACCCCGGCATCGGCCAGCTCGGCCGGGATTTCTTGTTGCTGGACCGGCCGTCGAATTCGTCCCAACACCGGTCCTCGATCGCCCTGCACCGTAGGAGATTGGTGAGGGTCACCTTGTGATTCGTGAATGGTCACGGGCACGCCCTCCGGGGTATGCTCGGGTTGGGCGTTCGACCCAGGTTGATTGAGCCTGGATGAAGTACGTTTCTGACGCGGCGGCATGGTTTGATGTGGAATAGCGCTCGGGCCTCCCACTGTGGTCGCCAATTGATCGTACCTGATCAATACGATGAGTTGTTGCTGCCTGATGATGTTGCTCGGTCGTTGGGATGAAGGACCGAGTTCTGAGCCGCACGCGGGTGGTACCTGCAAAGGCACTCCAACGCTCAAGTCAGAGGTGCTTCAACGGGCAGGTGGTCACAAGGTGAGTAAAACATACCTGATTATGGAGCTCTGCCATGTATTTATAGTGATAGGGGCGCCCTAGCCGTTGGCGCGTCTTGCAGAGCACGCCTTGCGTGGGCCGAATTGGGCCGGCCTTGGTCGAATGGGCCGCTGGCCCATGTTGCCCCTGGTTGCTGCGCGCCGTACCCCCTTGCTGCAGGTTGCGCTGGACTGTCTCGTTGGGCCTATTGGGCCACTCCAGAACAAATAGTTAAATGATATTCCACTATCAGCCTCCACATTTTAAAAATCGATTTCTCGCTCTCTTTTCAACGCAATCTCATCCCCAATCCTTTCCTTAATCCAACCTAAGATCCCCTAATCATACTAGGGCTTATTTGATACATGATTGAATGAAATGATTGAGGTTATGACTATGCGATTGTTATTCGAAATGAATGATGTATTATTGTGCGATAGTTGATGGAAAGTAGTGAGGTCATGATGGTACGATAAATGATTGAGTAGTAATGATTGAAATGAATGACGAAGGATTGAACGATTGAATGAGGTATTGATGGAACGAATGAAAGAGGTTAAGGTTGAATGAATGATTATTGATTGAGTGAATGAGATTGTTTTATGAAAGGAACGAACGAGTGTGAATGTAATTAAGGATATAACAAAACACGACGGTGATGACGATCCCAGATGGTTAAGTAATGTACTTGGAATGGGAGGTCATGTCTCCTGAGTTCAAGGCC
This sequence comes from Astragalus membranaceus, assembly GCA_039519185.1. NCBI lineage: Eukaryota > Viridiplantae > Streptophyta > Magnoliopsida > Fabales > Fabaceae > Astragalus > Astragalus membranaceus. The sequence continues at coordinate 57,750,285 of CM076849.1, forward strand.
CATATGGTTATCCGGATTGAGACATGGCTCAGATGGTTATTCGGTTTCACACGAATTGAGTCATGGCTCAGATTGTTATTTGGATTGGGTTCTCTGCTGAAGCTGACGTTGTTCAGTCTTCTTATGGATTACATTACGACAAGTGAGAAGATAAAAGAAAATGACGATGAGAGGATATGTGAGGGGTCGCAAAAGAGCTCACTGAGATTTGTAATCTCATTGTTTATTGTTTATGTTTTTCAGATAAACAGGTCAAGTTCCCGCATGGCGAAGGATCGTAGCAGCTGTCTGGTTATAGAGTTAAGGGACCCTCGAAAACTTAGGTTTATGGTTAGTTTTCACCAGTCAAGGATGATGTATTACAGTTGTAACCCTTTTGATTCTAAGTTTGTATTAAGCAAATGTATTAAATCTAACTCATTATTTGGATTTGAACGATGTTTATTCAGATTCATTTATGATTTAGAACTCTGATTGTATTAAGATGGTTAACAACCTAGACTTTGTGACGTCCAAAGTTCAGGGTGTTACACTTAATATAGGAACCTTTTGGAGACAATCATCAAAGAGAAAAAAATTCTATCTCTTTGAGGCATTTAAGCAAATAGCTTGAATGCTGTTTGGTAAAGAAAACGAAATTTGGTTCAAGATCGAAAACGAAATCAAAACTCGATTCAAAATGAAAATGGAACTCCGCTTCAGATCACAATCATCGAAAATCAAAAAGAAAGGAGGACAATGAAGCGGAATGCAATATGGCGATGTGAAAGAACGCCAAAAACGCGATGTGCGGAAATGCGAAACACGCAAAACGTGATGAGGAAAGAACGCAGCGCACATCAACAACAAAGATTAAGAGACAGCGATCCAAGAATCAAACCGATTCAAGAACCAAAAATGTGAATCGAACTTAAAAGTGTTCGTCGCAAAAGGAAACGCGATCAAGATCAACACTCGAAGAACAGATCAAGATCGCAGATGCGAATCGCAAAAGAAAATGAAATTGCAAATCACAGAATTAAACAAACACGGAACTAGAATCACAAGCAAAAGGAAACTGTAAAACCTGCGAAACTGAGATTGATGGAACTTATGTTTGAATTTGGAGAATCCAAAATAGAACAAGAGAGAATCGAACAAGAAATTGAAGATCGAAACTTAAGTGGAGATGATATCGAAGAGTTGCAGAGTGCGGAAGAATCTTTAATTTACATCTGATACTATATTAAGAGCTACAAACTCTATATTTGAATAGAATATAAATTTCATTTAAAATGAATTGTGAAGTAAAAACTTAATACCATATGAAGAGGTGATCACTATATATACTGCACATTCTAGTGAAAGTAAATACAAAATTTCAACTAACTAACTAATTGTGAAAAATTGTTACAACTAAAAACTAATTTTAACTAACTTCTAAACTAACTTTCTAATACTCCCCCTCAAGTTGGAAGAGAGATGTCAAGATCTCCCAACTTGAAGATGAGATGCTAAATTCAAATACACAAACCACCACTAATGGAAAAAAGGCTTTTTATATCGGTTAAAATTGACATTTCATATCGGTTCCCGAACCGATGCCGAAAAAGGAGATATAAAAAGTAGGGACATTTCATATCGGTTCCTGAACCGTTATGAAAAGTTGTTTTTATAACGGTCGCCCCTAGAACCGATATGAAAAGTCTCTTTTTTTTAAAAAAAAAGTGAGGTTGTCTTCCATCAACTCTAGATCCTTCTGTAGGGAAGACTTTATAGCTTTGTAGCTTTGTTTGGATTAATCGATTCATCCAAGGAGAAAACTTAGGATATACTTATGTGGATTAATCAATTCATCTAAGAAAAAACATGACAGTCATTAGCCATATACTTATGAATAGTAACAAACAATTACTATGACAGAAGTGCTTTTATACTTATGTACAGCACAATACTGAATCTGTACAGCACAATACTGAATTGTATATAATTAACAGCATAATACTGAATTGTATATAATAACATCACCAAAACTAAATGATTAAAAAATCTGGTTATACTAAATCATTGAATGTCTTTTTGTTGAGACTAAATATTGTGAAGAGATAGCTTCAGCTTCAATACCATTCATGTACAGCATATCTGTTACTTAAGGTCTTTTTGATCTTCAACTTCAATTGAAGCATTTCTTCATGAGAATGTCAATCTGAGAGTTGTAGTTCAAAGGTCCATAAATGTACACTGGCCTTATAGAAGTCCAATTGACATCCTTTGATTGCAGTAAGCTCTCTGTTTCAAGCTTTCCCTTGTGCCTGCTCTTAGGATCAACTGCATCAACCTATCACCAGGAACCAAACCGGGGAGTTAAGCGAAATTATTTATATTGTAAATTGAGAAAAGATTTAGAAAGAACATCTTCATGTGTATAAAATAAGCTTGAAAAGAGCAACTTTCTGTGTAACTAACCAAGGGATTAAATAAGACCTTACTATCACAATATTATTTCTGGGCTGAAAAATGGACTAATTTTAGGTTATGGACTGCTAGGCTGTAGATTTAAGTTTCAAACCTTCACTTTCAATTGGGCATGAATATCCTCTGATTTCTGTGGTTGTCCATCACAACAGGCAGCAAGATTTTCTACTTCAGCTAAAAGATGATCTCTCTCTTGCTGCATCATAAACAAGGTATACATATTAATATGGATTATCTGTAGGAGAAAAATAACTATGCAAAACTTCTACTGAACCTGGACAACTCTCTTCTCATCCTCAAGTTCCACTATCTTCCTTCCAAAGTGCTGCTTGAGTACTTCAGCATGTGCGGACAGCTCTCTTCTCTTCTTTCCAAAAAGCTTAATCTCAGACTGTGCGGACATCAGTCACAGTAATATAATTATTAATGTTTAAATCCCTTGTGATAAATAATATAATTATTTTTAGCAGAAGATCAGCCTTATAGCTATGTGCTTATTGTAAAGTAGTCAGACTCAAGCAGCACACAATCATTTTCTGAGCTAAAGCGGAAAAAGACAATAACAATTACAAACACAAATGTTTGGCAGTAAGGTTAATCAAATAATAGAGCAGAAATGGCCCATGGTTTTGTTCATTTTAATGTATTGTTGGTTGATGCATAATATGTCATGAATATGTGTTTAATTTTATATGCATTTAAAACAACCTCTTTCTCCTCCAAGCGTTTATTCAATTCATGCAATTCTCTATCCATACTATTCTGCATAAGTGTGTGCTCCCACTCTTTTCCCACTTCTTCAATTTCCCTTGAATCCCCTGCTAAAATTGGTACTGTATCCCCGAATCAGTTTTAACAATCAAACTTAACTAAGTTTAAGAAGTGGAACACAAAGTGATAGAGAAAACTGGTTGAAGCAAGGTGAACCTTGAGAATTGGCATTATAACAGATTAATAAATCCAAGTCAAAGAAAGAGTTTTACCATTTGCTTCACTCATTGGATAATCAGACACTGTAATAGGTAAGCCCCTTTTAAGTCCATCAGTCTTTACATTGCACATGCTACCATCCTGAAAAATGAAGGTTTGAAACTTAAATCTACAGCCTAGCAGTCCATAACCTAAAATCACTTTCAGTATGGGCTCAACTTCTTCTGCCTCTCTCCCTGAAACATATGCCAAAATCATGATTTGAATTTGAATACAGAGAAATCATGAAAAATCACCATCTAAATATGAGAGAGTTAGATATATATGACATGGTATTCAGTAAGGTGAACAATAAGCACACAAGTTGTGAACAAGTAGGAATCCACACACCATTTATGTCGTAAACAACATCAAACCCTTTTGCAGATAGACTGGACTTTACAAATTGATAGTCTTTCCTGCCCCCTTTCAAATGCAAAATCTGGGAAATAAAAAAAAATTACACAGAATGAGTGCTGATGACAAAAATAAAGTGTTACATCAAAGGTTTTAAATCACAGTTACATTGCAATTCTTGATATTATAAAGTGTTACATCAAAGGTTTTAAATCATATGCTATTGATGCGACCTCAATAGCATTCGCATTACAGTCACGAAAACATCAAAACCTTGATGTCACAGTCCAAATTGTGGTTGCAGACCTTCACAACATGCCTTACGGGCAGGTTTGTCCAATGTTTACATTTACATATAGCAATTTAGCATACCTTAGAAGAAAAATCAGCAAAATCACTATCTGATTCACCCGGCAATTGTTGAGTAATAGGCGCTTTTCCTCTTGTAAATAAAGTCACCTACCAAATTCATAAGTTATTTAAATTTAAGGCATAAAAGATATCCAGTCATATTAATGGGCAAGTCATATTAATTTACCTCGTGACCTTCCTTAAGAAGGAGCCTAGACAAAAAAACACCAATGAACCTTGTTCCTCCCATTATGAGAACTTTCTTGTTGCTTGATGCTGAGACATAAAAAGACCCTTTTGACTGCCATGCTTTTCTTTTCAACTGTAACAAAAAAAGTCAGCATTTTGATAACAATGTTAATGAAGTAATCTCTAAATACACCTTCATAGGATTGAATTTGAAGTTACCAGCAACATGAAAAAATCAGCTCATGAATAGAGATAAACAACCCAGAAAAATCATGAAAAAATCAGAGAGTGAGATTTAGTTCGCACTTCGCAGAGAACAAAACTAAGAAATCAATGGAAACCAAAGAAAAAACCTAAATCAATTGCATAAGAGGAAAAAACATAATAAAACCCTAAAGCGTAGAAGAAGACAGAGAGAAGACAGAGAGAAGAGATTCAGGCTCACCAGAAAATAGAGGGAAGAGATTCGGGATCACCAGAAAACAGAGAGAAGAGCAGAAGAAGACGGAGGAGGCGGCGTGAAGGCGTCGAGGCGTGCATCGCGTGTGGGTGGTGATTGTGCGTCGTTTTGGTTCGTTCCTCTTCGTTGGTGATTTCAGTTCGCAGGAAGCATAGAGAAGTGAGATGAGGGCTCGCCGGAGCTCCTGGCTGAGGGGTGGTGGTGAGGCTTGAAGTTGGGCAACAATGGTTTGAGATCAGAGAGAACACAGAAGGTCCAGAAAGAGAGAGAGCCGAGGAAGAAGAGTCAAAGATTGGGTAGGGAGAACGTATGATGCGGCCAGGAAGATGCGAACATGAACGTGAGAGGGAGCGAAGGAAGATGCGAGAGGGGAGAGAGAGATACGAATGAGAGGGGAGAGAGATGCATAGGGTTTTCTGCGAATGAGAGTGAGAGGGAGCGAAGGTGGAAGCCTAAATTTGTTTCGTTTCTATAACGGGTGGTTTGTGACCCGTTATGAAATCCTAAATTTTTGGACTTTCTATAACGGTTATAGAATAGAACCGATATGAAAGAATGTTTTTGCACTTTCTATATCGGTTTCAATGGCAACCGATATAAAAAAAATAAATTTAATTACAAAACTGCCACCGCGTCACTTTTAACATCGAGCCGTTTTTAACCGATATAAATGACAGTTATAAAATGCATTTTTTCCACCAGTGCACGTGAATATCAACTCCATCGAGCAACCATTGTAGACACATCGGGAAACTTAGAAGAATGAAATTTCACTCCACAATGCCAAATAATAGTGCTACTTTGTTGACAGCAACTGAGTACTTGCAACAAATCACATATCCACGTAAGAACATAGGGTAGTCTTCAAAAAACCCCAGACAAAAATGTGGATCCAAGAAATCAATCCAAAAATCCAACAAGAAAACAAAGTGTACAACCAAATGGTGAATTCCTTATCAAACATAGCAAACCTTGAATTCCATGGAAAGGAGAAAGGGCTAAGATTAGTAGAAGAGATCCTAAAATGTACCAAACATATCCGAAAGACTGTTCCCATGGTGGTGCCGATGATGGACAAAACACAACCAAATGTTGAACGGGATCTTTAATTTGCAAAAACGAACAACAATTCTGACAAAAAATTAGATTGTTCGATACATGAGTTGAAAAAGATTTCATTTGCTGGTTCATTCGTTCTTCTATAGCTACACAGTTCGACTAGGAAGAAACAAGAGACGGAGACACAACAATGATGATGAAGTTGGCTCGAGGGATGATCGAGGAATATACTTCAATGAACTTCTTGAACACATGCAGGAAGAGATAAAGAAAGCGAAACTTATGATACCACGATGAACAGCATTGTTCAAGAATCACGAAATAGAAGGTGAAATTCGTTAGAAGACGATGGAGGAATCACCGAGGAGAGTGGAACACGGAAGCTAGAGCGCTCTTGATACCATATTAAACATTCAATCCATAACAGAATTGGAAATGAAAACTGAATATTGGATTGATTGATGAATCAATTGAATTGAATGAATTACAAAGAGTACAGTAGCTAGTCTTTATATTAGCTACTTACAAGGGGTAAAAAGGTAAAATGATAGCCAACTAATCATTAACAACTAATACAACAAACTAGCCAACTAATCTAACTAATCATTAACAACTAATACAACAAACTAATAGAAAATTTGAGATTAACTAACTATATATCTAATATATATATAGTACTCGAGACCGTAAAAGTCAGTTTTTAGGATCAAACAATGAATTGCTTCGAATTGACATATTGGAATCCTATGATAATAAGGTTATTGCAGTTATTTGATTGTTCTAGTAAGGTGTGGGAAAAGGTTGAAACCATCAAGGATAGATATTTCTTTATATCCCAATTGTTGTCACCTTTTGCTTGTCAAGCAAGCAACAAAGAAAGTGAAGGGGTCACATATCCACATTTATGTTTACAACATTAATGACAACAGTCTTGTTATCTCCCAACCTTTCTCCAATTTACCAAAAGGTTGGTATTTTTCAATGTGGTTCATGCTAGATGTAAGGTAATTTGAATTTGATTTTTTTAATAGATATGTTTCACAAATGCTTAAAATTAAGGTAGCCCTATATAAATATATCACTATACAGTATAGTTGGAATTTTTTTTCTTTATGTTTTTAACATACTGAAATGATATATATATTTTGTATAGGAGAAGGTCATCAAATGAGTGATAAAGAATCTAAATGTATAAGAAGAATGAAGGTAAAGCTTCTAATGAATATTCACTTCCTTTAGACATGCTCGAAGTGATTGCCAAACGTCTTAATGTAATTGATTATTTGCACTTTCGAGCTACCAATAGACTCTTTCGTTTAGCAACACCATCGATTCAATGGAGATCATCCTCTTCCACGTCAATGTTTGATGATCTTTCTCTGTCTCCTTTATTCGTGTTCTCAGATATGGACACAGTCTTTACTTTTGTGCATCCGAGGCATGGTCTCAACTACAAATATATCATAAATTTACCCCAAGATGATTTAAATGCTAAAATTGGGAACTTAAAGATGGGTTGTGAAATTTATTGTCAGTATTTGAGGATGGAAAGTGGGTTCAAGTTTACAAGTTGAATGAATCTACAAGGACATGGATGAAAGTTGAAAGCCTACAAAATCATATGCTCTTTGTGGGTCGTACACTCGTACATCGTTTTCTGCCGTCGCAAACATTTCTGGAATGGAAAACAAAATATATTTTCCCAAATTGTATAATCGAAGTAATTGTGTTCTATTTACTAGAATCAAACAGCTACCACACATTCGAAAATGAAGTGGTGAATTTTCATCATGTGAGAGAACACTTGAATATATAGTAGCTGGATTGTTCCAAGGTGGCACCAAGTTTTGGGTGTTTTTTTTGGCAAAAAAAGTTGTTTGGACAAATTTAACTCTATAATGTATTATCACAGACAATTGATTTAATTACAAAATATTGTTGCAACTTAATGATACTTAGCATTGTGATTATTTTGTAGTCCAATTCTACTTAGTAAAGTGGTGTGCTTTTCTAGAATTTGAGATTTGGTTACATATATCGATGGCTATAATGAGCTAGGAATGTCAACAAAATGCATGGCTCATAATTCTGAGATAATTTCAAAAACTATTTGTTTGTCCTGTTTGTGTCCATTGGATACTCATATTTCAGTATGTTGCAACTAGTAAACATTCATTTTCATATTATGTAATAATTAAGAAACAAAAAATGATATGCTTTTGCCTGAATGAGAAGATGTGAAATGATCAATATAATAAAAGAGTTATCCGCTAGTCAATCTCCATTACTTGCGTAAAAAAAATAATCTCCATTACTCGAACTAGAGTTATGGATTTTGTTGACTGTAATCATCCATTATTTCTAAAGAAATAATAAATACCGCGATGCACTTAATGCATACTATCGTCATATTGAGAATGCTAAAATGACACTACCTTTGTTAACTAAAACGGAAACCACGCCGTTTTTTTAGAAATAATAAATATTACTACTAAATCATTCACTTAATTTTTGCCCTATTGTTGAACCATATATTGCAAGTTGATGGACTTCTTAAACATCCCAAAATTTAATACCTTGTTAATAAAATTATTTTCTAATAAAAGGTATTTTCATTTGACATGTTAAATATATTTTTGATTAGTATTTTAGTGAAAACTAGGGTTTTAGAAAAACTGAGATTCTGTGAGTGACTGTTGTTTGCTACGCGAGAGCTTCTCTCCAGCAACTACTTACAGAAATGACATGTGGCGTGTTCCAATGAGGCGGTGAAGGAACCTACTTTTGCTGAGAGAGTAGGACTCGCTAAGCGAGCTATAGACTGACATAGCTACATAGAGTAGGGACACGTGGCAGGACGAGGTGCACGAAACTAAGGTGGGGAGGATGTCGTTACTTGCTAAGTAAGTGGTACTCACCAAGCAAGTGTCATTTTTCACTCCTATAAATAGGACAAGCTACAAGGATGGAAATCTGTTCCAAACTCATTTCTCACTCTAGGAAGTGTTCCTTTTTTCGATAATTGGAAGTATTATATTGATGGCCAAATAGCTCAGCATCATTGACATACACTCCCCCCACCTTCTATGAAGTGTTTGAGAGGACGTCTAATCATGTGCTAAAGCTACCGGAAGCGAAATACATTAATTTTTAATACATCATGAAATGGCGAGGGAGAATACAAGGTAAAGTCTCCCCAAACACAGTAACACGCATAACACTAGGATTTACAAAGACACCAATCAAAAGGAAATAATAAGAAAAAAAAGAAAGCATACACCAAGAAGAAAAGCCTACAAGAATATAATAGACACAATCCAATCCCTTTCTTCGGTGGCCTGCATGCAGATGGGGTGGCCGAGACAAAAATCACCAAATATCGGCAGCCAGAGCCAAGCTGAGCATAACATATCAGTCCTCGAATCACCTTCTAGTCAGGCCACGGTTCAGAAGAAAAACATAGACATGATCTTGAACCTAAGACTACTACAGCATTGTTGGTGCATCAGGAGAAAATCATCGTATGTTGTTTTGTTATTTCTTACTTTGAAGCACATCACCTTCTTTTTGAATCAAATAAGCAAGCAGACTATGCCAGAGAGTTTCCACTACTGCTTCTTTTGTAATGCTCAATAATCTTTGAAGGCTTGCACACCCAGATCATCCTATCAAGCTTTGATTCATGGCCAAATTGTGATCTAGTAATAGATGTTATGAAGTATCACCAAATATATTATCACCATATACATTATCACCAAATAACAAAATGGTTCCCACTCCTCATCACAGATAGTCTCCAATGCAAGAATGCCAATATAATGTAATGCACATATTCCCACTCCTCATCACAAATAGTCTACACACCAATTATCATCGTTGCCTTGCAGAGCACGACCATATATAGGGTCCGATTTGTAATATTGTATTGCTAATCCATGGGAAATCTTAGTACTGCACACCAGAGAGTTGCTGCTACAACCTTACTTGAGCCACACAAAAATATGACAGATAACATACCATACTTGAGTCATATGTATTTGGAACATATCAGGCTTGAAATTCGCAAAACTTAGTTCGACTCTGCCCATTCCCAATTCTAACAATGGGGAGGGGGATCAGAGTGGTGGATATAACGAGAAGAATGGTTGTTTTGGCATTTTAGTGGTAGAGTTACTTTGGTCGATGGACAAGTAACATACCATACTTGAGCCTTGGTATTTTGATCATATAGGTTTGAGATTCACAAAACTTAGTTCGACTCAGCCCATTCCCAACCCTAAGATGGGGAGGGGGATTAGGGTGGTGGATATAGTGAGAATGATGTCTGTTTTTGGCTTTTTAGTGGTAGGGCTAATTTGATCAATTTGCACATAAGTGAGAGGTGGGAAAATCAATTGAAGAAGGTGTTGGTTATATTTCCCTTCTTTGTTTGGGCCTTAAGACATCCCCGAGACCCAATATGACCATTAACCCGGTAAAGCATGTTTGAAAAATTTGACCAAAAAAAAAGCATGGTTATTTATTTCTTCGTGACTTGCGAATTGTGATAACGCAGACACAGAGAACCTCAGTCTATTCTCTACTCTTTCTAGGGTTTCTTCACCTTTTCTTTTCAATTCGATCAATTCGCCCTTTTCCCTTCGATTTCTTCTAGTCGAGTCTCCGCACAAATCCACGAATCTTGATTTCCCTTTCTTCAATCGGTGAGTAAAAAAAAAAATCCCCAATTGTTTTTTTGTTGTCGTTATTCTAACGAATGAATTGTTCAATTGTTCTTGGTTTCAGGATTGGTCGCTCTTGAAGGATTAACATGTATTCCTCCAGAGGGAGTGGCGCTTATGGCCAATCGTATACGGGTCAATCCGCTTACGGCCAAAACGTAAGGGTTTCTTTTCCCTCTTTTGGAATATCTCAAGAACTTGTATGATGATGATGATGATGACATTGAAATTTCCCATCTTTCAATATTTTGCATTAAAAGACACTTCTTTTTTATGTTCACAATCAATTTGCGGGATATTTAAAGCATGGAGTTTTATAGCTTGGTAGATTATGAGGTTGATTTTGGAATTTGTGGCTGTAGTTGAGTGCTAATTATTCTGGGGCTTCCGTTGGAGGACATGATGCGACCCAACATTCGGCAGCTTCAAGGCATTCATCAATATTAGGTGGTTCTCAGGATGCTGATCTTGGCGGGTATCGGGCTCATACTTCTGCTACTGCGCAGTACGGAGGACAGTATAGTTCTGTTTATGGCTCAGCTGCATTGAGCACTGCACAGGTGAGCGTGGGTTATGGATTATTGATGAACATTTTGGTTTTCAATTATTGTGGAAAAATGATATTTTTATTTTATGTATAGGTTCCTTCATTGAATACCAAGGGAGCAGCATCATCGGCTTTAGATGGTCGTGGAGGCTATTCTTTGGGTGTTTCAGATTCACCTAAGTTTGCTTCTGGAGACTATGTCCCATCCTCAAGCCATGGATATGGCCACAAATCTGATCAATTGTATGGTGACAAGAGTTTGGATTATTCTGGAATAGATAGGAGGCAATATGGTGAACGGCAGAGTGGTTACCTTGGTAGGGATATACCAAGTGATCCAACTGGACGCTATGCTCCTGATGCTGTTGGATATAGTGGTCATCAGGTGTGTGCTTACTCCCTGAAAAGATCGTGGTAGCTTTGTTTATTTCTCTGAATTTAAGTAACCTGTAGGTTTTAACAATTTTCTTGTAAAACATAGGAAAGAAAATCACCTTTTTACTGCATGCTTTTTTTAATTGTAGTTATATTTTGAATTTGTTTTACAGCAATCAGAGATTTATGACCGCATTGATCAGGCAACTTTGCTTCGGCGAGAGCAATTGCTAAAATCTCAGTCTCTGCAAGCTGCGTCACTTGAAGGGAGTACTAGGTATTTTTATTTATCGGTTAATAAAATTTTTGTTAGTCTAATTCTACTTAATATCAATCCAAACAAATTTTTAGTCCCTTGAAATGTTATTTTGCTTAATGAATATTATACATGTGCCCATTCTGGTTGTTATTTTTGAAGCAGTTTGTCTGTCTTTTGTATTTCTGATGAAACTGGGCAGAAGCTGATAAACAGTGTCTAGCTATGTTAAATGGTAATAATATTTCTCCCTTCACTAAGTAGCAACACGTTTCTGGCAGACAAACAGATTATCTTGCAGCAAGAGCTGCTGCAAGTCGTCACCCAACCCAAGATCTTATGTCCTATGGCGGAAGGATTGATTCTGATCCCCATGCTTCATCAATGCTAAGTGCTACATCATACAGTGGACAACATGCACCATCAATATTAGGAGCTGCTCCAAGAAGAAATGTGGATGATCTCTTGTATTCCCAGAATGTGTCTAATCCAGGTTATGGAGTAAGCCTGCCACCCGGTAGGGACTATGCCAGTGGAAAAGGTCTTCATGGAAATGCTATGGAGTTAGATGGGCATACTGATCGCAAGGATGACCGTGCTAGTTATCTACGAGAATTCGAACTAAGGGAAGAAGAACGTCGCCGGGAGCGCTTGCGTGACAGAGATAGGGACAGAGACAAGGACAAGGAACGAGAACGCATACGAGAACGGGAACGAGAACGAGAACGAGATCGCGAAATGGAGCGTTTGTTGGAGCGGCGTGAGAAGGAGAGGGAGCGAGAGCGCAAACGTGCACTTGAAGTTAGGCCTGAAAGAACTCCAGTCAGATCCTCCAAGGATCCTCGTGGTACATCAAAGGATCCCCGTGGGTCGTCTTTGACAAAAGAAGGGAGATCTTCACGGCGGGACTCCCCACATCATGGTGCTTCACATAGGTGGATCTTAATGATTTTTCTATTTCTGCGTCCTGCTCTGGTTCTGAATAACTAGCTGCTTGTATATCTTGCAGCCTTTTGTAACTAACTTAATGCTCTGTTATGCTGAAGGCACCATTCACCTGTTAAAGAAAAACGGAGAGAATATGTCTGCAAGGTAAAAGGAAATAAGAACTTAGCTGTTCGATTGTTATGAGAATATTCCTCTTCAAGGAGCCTGTTGTGCTGTTTTTTCCTCTGGAGATCTGTTGATAATGGCCCGAGTCTTAGTATTTCCCGTATTAGCCAACATTTTTTGCACTTTAGCCTTGATTTTTTTTTTTTTAAAATCTTGGACTCAGTTTAGCGTGTAACTCTTGATCTTTACATGGGCACCTATTTTGTTTCGATGAAGATGGGACACCTCAGTTGTCTTGTTTCCTTTTTGTCTTCATATTCCTTGTTGAGCGTGCATCCTCAGAAGGCTTGTTTTCTTTTGGGACATGATTGTTCTTTCCTGTTTCTTTCCTCTACACCCTTGTGATGTCTTCACAGTTCTTTCTGCTAGTTTGTCGATTCCTTTTTGGTCCTCATAGTCAGCCTTGATTTTAGTTTTGGGAAGGAAGTCTTTCTAGCAATTGATTAGAAGACGACTCAAATCTAGAACATTCCAGTCTATATTATGCTTAAAGTATGACTGTGCATTGATTTCTTGAAATTGAAACCTGTTTTATAGGGTTTTTTTTGTCAATTATATACCGTTGCATGGTATCTGACTTCGTATTTAATGAACTCACATTGTTTAAACTGCATAAACAGGTCTACCCTTCTTGTTTGGTGAATATTGAGAGAGATTACCTCTCAATAGATAAGCGATACCCCCGACTCTTCATCCCTCCTGAATTCTCCAAGGTATACTGATACTAAATCCTTGTTTGTAATGATTATTTTTGAGGACATAATTCCTTTTTTCTAAAAGATCTCTCAAATTAGCGAATGGTTGATTTTTTGACACTGTAAAAGATCTCTCAAATTAGATCTCCCAAACATAATTTGCTTTTTAGATAGTAAGGGCTGCTCTATTGGTTTGACTTTATTTTTTATCAAATGTTTAGGCTGTTGTGAACTGGCCAAAGGAAGACCTCAAACTATCTATCCATACTCCTGTCAGGTAACTTAATTCATCTTCATCCTATAAATTAAACGAAGATTCTAAAATTAATTCATCTTCATCCTATAAATTAAACGAAGATTCTAAAATTTTATCTGATACTTCTAAAATGTACAATGCCTTGAGTCCGTTTGTCTTTTTTATCCTCCAAGTTGTTCAAAAATTTGAGAATGTATATGCTGCATCCATTTTGTTTGCTTTTTGAAAATACTTTGAACTTCTCTATGTATTGTCTGGCTTAGATGATTTAGAGAGGAAAACAAATATTGATTGGATGTCTTTCATAATTAGTTTGATTTCAGTGGTAAGTTTGGGGAACAATTTGTTTTCTTAGCATGGGTATAATCTTCTGTAGATTGATTCTTAAAAGAAAAAACTATTCTCTACATGTAGAATTAGCTCTTATTGTTTCTGCCTTCTCTTCCCTAAGGCTTTCAAGTTATTGTATTTGAGAAATTAAAATTATAAATGAACATGATTAATTTTGAGCAGTTTTGAGCATGATTTTGTTGAAGAAATTGCTGCCAAGCCTAAAGATTCATCCAGCAAGCTTTTGGCGGGACAACCTTCAGAAAAAGGAAAAACAGTTTGGAATGCGAAAGTAGGTTTCGTATCTATTTTTTTTTTTGAACAAGCATACTGTATCTAACTTTCTAACTATTTAAACTACACTTTTCTCCATTTTATAATCAATATTTTGGGCCATGTATTTTCTTTTAATCTGGCTACTTTATTTCTGAGTATGTTCAAATATTAAAAGAGTAACAAACTCCTAATCAGGTTTCTTTGTTGTGGGATCCAACAAATATAACAAATTCTCATTCATTCTTCTGAGTCTGACTAGTATGGTGGTTTAGTGTGTATTTGTCAAACTTGAATAAGAAGTTGACTGAATGGAACGTTTGAGGTTTATAACAATATTACATCATAATGCTTAAAGTTGATTATCTTCTTCCGTTGTGAATATAAGCATTTTCTATTTTTTGTGGCAAGATTCACTGGCAAATTGGTTACTAATGCAATTCAAAAATTGATCAACTGCTCTTTACTTAGCTATGTGTCTTGTTTACAGTATCTGTAATCTGTAATTTGTGTGTGAATTAGTTATTGAAATCCTCTATTGGAACTTCATGTTTCTGATTTTCAAGCTTACGTAGTTAGGTAGGCTACCTGTTAAGTTTGATGATGTGGGTTTTATTTGGTTGATACTGGTGGGCTTACATATGTAGAAAAAGTGCAATCTTAGGCTCTTTTTTTGTTGCATTTGGGATATTGATTACATTTTCTATAAGATATGTTACAAACCAGTGTTGTTAATGGCGGATGGCGGTTTATGGCGGAGGGCCAAAAATCCGCCATGTTAGGCCACCATAACCGCCATAAAGCCGCCATAAACCGCCATCCTTCACAAATTGGCCATGGCGGTTTTCAAGAAATCTGCCACCGCAATCCGCCATGGCGCTGTCATAACCGCCATTTGACAACACTACAAACTGAGTATGATAGAAAAACTAGACCCGATGACTACTCTTAGATCCCCATTCTTTCGGTCAACCAGTGCTAAATTCGACTCATCATTCTTTAAAATGAATGGACTTCCCTGTCTAATTTTGCTCTGCTTGATTATTGGCTTGTTGATTATGCATTCAATTATTAGTGATTGCGTGTAATCCTAAACTATGACTTTAGTTAGTAATGACGATTCGTCTTGGGCAATTGTAATCTTTTGAGTAATCTTAATCTTCTGTTTCATGGCCATCCTGTTGCTGCTGACCTGTTTTAGCAATCTTGGGGCAGCCTGCTCTGTCAATTTATGGTTATATTCTGTTGCATATTTGGTCTGCCGTTTGATATTGATATTTGAAGTTTTTTATTATGTAGAATGTTGTTTCTTCTGTTCGATAAGTAGTTTTTGTTTCCTTTCAGATAATTTTGATGAGTGGCCTTAGCCGGGGTGCATTGGAGGAGCTGTCATCTGATAAAATTTTTGATGATCGAATTCCTCACATATGCAATTTCCTTAGGTTTGCAGTCCTTAAGAAGGACCATTCATTCATGGCAGTTGGTGGTCCATGGGAAGCGTCTGATGGGGGTGATCCATCCAATGATGATAACTCTTTGATCCAAACAGCTCTCAGGTTTATGCCTATGACATGATTTTTGGTGTGGAAAATTATGCTTTCTACTATTGGATAATAGACATTTTCCCACTTTTACAGACACACAAAGGATGTTATTCAGCTTGATTTGCAGAAGTGTCATCACTGGAACCGTTTTCTTGAGGTACCAGTTTATCTTTACATGATTATTTACTAGTAAACATTTTCAGCTATTAGACTAAACTATCATATAAAATTTTCATTCCAAGCATGCTGCTTTCAACCTGCTTGAAAAACAGCCACATTTTCTGTGTAGTGTTTAGCTTCATGTCTTAAGAGCAATGAGTTTTTTACGTTCTATTGGTGTATAATCTTTCCAACAGCTATTATGCCTTTGTTTTATTTAGTAAATGTTACTTTTGTACTATTTCATTTGTAACATAAATAGTTACCAAAAGCTGTTATGTTTTGCAGATACATTACGATAGAGTTGGCAAAGATGGTTTCTTTAGCCATAAGGAAATCACTGTTCTTTATGTTCCCAATTTATCTGACTGCCTCCCTTCATTGGATGAATGGCGTGACCAGTGGCTTGCCCATAAGAAAGCTGTGGCTGAAAGAGAACATCAAATTTCTTTAAAAAAACAGGTATGCATTTATTAGTTCAGGCTGTGGATGATTTTTTGTTGTGATTGGGTTGTAAGGAGGAGCATATTGTTTGCCATGTTTTCGCTACTGTAATCCTTTTTTGGTATTGTTTCAGAAATCAAGAGAAAGCAAGGATTTGAAAGGTCAGTGGACTATATACCCTTCACCTTCCTATACATGACATTGTATCATTTTCATACCTCGATCATTTGTATGTTTCACATGCATGGTATTGTGCCCGTTCACTTTCCTGTGTGTGGTATGCATTATTTTCTTCTCACTCCAATTACCCTCATTTCTAGTTGTGATTATTTTTTTTGTTTTCAATTGTATTTTAGATAAAGCAGATAAGAAGAAGGATTCTGCTGCATCTGGGCAATCAGATGTTAAGAAAAAGGAGAAAGATAGTACTCCTGCTAAGAAAAAAAATGAAGAAAAAACTGGTGTCAGTAACAACACAATTGCTAAGAATGATACCTCAAACATAGGTGAAGGCAAGACTCCTGAGAAAAAGCAGGTGGGAAATACCACTGATCAAACCGTTAGTGTTGTGAAGTCTGTGAAGAAGAAGGTTATAAAGAGGGTTGTGAAACAGAAAGTTGCCAATAAGGCAAATGATTCTGCCAAGAAACAAACTGACAAATCAGGTGAGAAGGAAGTTGAAGAGAAAGTAGCAGCATCAGATGTTACTGATGAGGAGAACAAATCTTTTGTGGATCCTACTGGGGTTCAAACTTCTGGCAAAGACTTAGTTGCAGAGGATGTTACCGTTGGGAAAACTGATGGTGAAGGGAACAATAATGAAACAAACAGTTTTGAAGCTAAACCTCAGGAGAAGCTGGATCCAACAGTTAATGCAGTTACCGATATTGCTGCTGTGAAAACAACAAAAAAGAAGAAGATTATCAAGCGGGTGCTTAAAAAGAAGCTGGTTAGTGAGGCATCTAAATCTGTAGTTTCTGACACTAAAAACGAAGAAGGGAATGTTGTCGCAGTTCAAGAACAAGATGGTACTGTCAGCACTGGCAAGCAGACTGCTGATGCAGATGCCAGCGTGATTGAGGTGAAGAAACCTGTAAAGGTTGTACCTAAGAAAAAGTTAAAAACGCCCACCTCTGGCGAGCAGAATGACGCAGCTGATACCAGCAAAACAAAAACAAAGTCTGACAAAAAGGATGATGAGAATGTTGTGGGAGTTCAAGCAAAAGATGACACACAGAACACTGGCAAGCAGACTGCTGATGCAGATACAAAAGTTATGTCGGGGGTAAAGAAAACTGTGAAGGTTGTTCCTAAAAAGAAATTAAAGGCAGCTGCCCCTGGGAAGCAAGAGGGTGCAGGTGATTCCAGTAAAACTGAAATAAAGTCTGACAAGGATGACAAGAAAGATGAAAAAGGACGTGAGAAAACTGGAGCCCAGATAGACAAACAAAAAGCCTCTGAGAAAGGCACTAAAAACACCAGGGGGAAACTGAAAGATGGGGATAAATCAAAAGATGACAAAGTAACAAAAGAAAAAGGTGAAAAAGATGAGCTTAAAAGCAAATCTAGTAAACAAGTGAAAGAGAAGAGGAAAACTGATGAACCTCCTCGCCCTGGATTTATTCTTCAAACAAAGTGTTCTAAAGATTCCAAAGTACTGTAAATTTAGCCTTACTTTAGAGAATATACTCCAACACGTTTAATATCTCATGTACAATTTTTAAGTCTAATGTCATTTCTTGTGCAGCTACGATCGTTGTCACTGTCACTGGATTCGTTGTTGGATTATACAGACAAAGATGTTGAAGAATCAACACTTGAGGTCTCTTGACATGTTTTTATTCATTTTTCATTGCAATTTTTTGGCCCATCATAATGGCTGATTCAAAATTGGTGTTCCTTGTTTCTTGTTTGTTGTTTTTGTAGCTTTCCTTGTTTGCTGAAGCTTTTTATGAAATGCTTCAGTTTCAAATGGGTTGTAGAATTTTGGCATTTCTTCAGGTTGGTTAAGCTGTTCTTGTAAGGTTATGTTTGACTTGATTACTCTAAGCAGGTTAACTACAAGTTGATTTCCAATTTTCGTTCAGGTGCTACGTGAGAAATTTGTGATCAAAAGAACTCAGCGAAAAAGGCAGCGAGAAGATGGGCCTGAGAAGGATGATGTAAACAAATCACCTGCAAAACGTGCAAAGGGAGATGATTCTTCTGTGAAGAGCGAGCCAAATATGGACACATCAATTTCAACCCAAGCAGATAATGAGAAAACTGTTGCTGAAAATGATAACTCTACTGATAAGAAGGATGATGTGAAGATGGAGGATAGTGATAAGAAGGTTGATGTTAAGATAGAGGATAGTAATAAGAAGGATGATATTAAGATGGAAGATGCATCGGAAGAAGAGGAAGAAGAAGATCCGGAGGAGGAGCCAGAAGAATATGAGGAAATGGAAAATGGTAGTCCCCGAAATGACTCATCCAGTGATAAAAATGCTGCTCAAGAGGCTAATGCAAATGTTGAATCCGAAAATATTACTAGCAACGAAAAAGCAGCAGATGAAGCTTCGAAAATAGAAATAAAGGTTAAGGATGAGGTGAAAGAATCAAAGGCAGATGTTAAATTTGAGAAAGAAAAGGAAGGCAAGGGTGATAAAAGTAAGAAAGAAACCCCTCCTGCTAAGGAGGTTGTGGTAGACAAGGAATTGTTGAAGGTACTTGTTTTAATTATATACTGTTAGATTTTGCTTCCTAGTGGTCATTGTCTTGATGCGATGAAATAATGCTCTGATTTCTTATTTATGGCAGGCTTTTCGATTTTTTGATCGGAACCGTGCTGGGTACATTAGGGTAACCACTGTGCTCTTTATTTAATCTATCTTTATTTCATTTGTTCTTTTATCTTTCAAGAATGGTGAAAAACATTTTTTTCTCTACAGGTTGAAGATATGAGAATAGTTTTGCACAATCTAGGGATGTTCCTTTCTCACCGGGATGTGAAGGTAAGAAAATCACTAAGATATTTCTGTTTTTGGTTTTTTGGATAATATTCTCCGGTCTCTTGGTGTTCTCTATTTTGACTCCCATTCCATTCTATGAAAACAGGAACTCGTA
This sequence comes from Astragalus membranaceus, assembly GCA_039519185.1. Taxonomy (NCBI): domain Eukaryota; kingdom Viridiplantae; phylum Streptophyta; class Magnoliopsida; order Fabales; family Fabaceae; genus Astragalus; species Astragalus membranaceus. The sequence goes on from CM076849.1 coordinate 57,769,945, forward strand.
CAGAGTGCATTGTTGGAGAGCAACACTGGAAGGGACGATAGAATACTGTATAACAAGTTGGTGCGGATGAATGAAATTTGATACCTTGGAGTTTTGTTTTACTTTTGTAATTTTAGAATCGGACAGGTATTGTTCTTTTTTGTTGTTAGCGGGGGTTAAACGTTTGCTGAAATTGATGGGACCAAACTGAATTTGCAGTGCTATTTATATATTTATGTAGCTTGAGTTTCGCACATTTTGTATTTAATTAATGGCATCAATGAATTGCCATGTTTTAGATTGAAAGTATAACATTTTTAGATTGAATGATTCTTGGTACTAAATATCAGTTCTCATATGACATATATAGATGTAAACCCACCAAACACACCAAGCAAGTACTCAGTTTTAATTTCAGTCATTGGCTTTTTTAATGCACATGTAGCTGAATTTTCCCGTGATCCAAACCGCAAATCAAAGACACGCCTACCTTTGATAAAAAAAGACACCTAAATAGAAATTTGCCCGTATATGTTAGTGTGTTTGTGTTGATGATAGATAGATATACAAGTCATAGAGGTGGGAACGGCACCGAGAGCCAAGAGTGACGCCACTGAATAACTTGACACCATTGTAGTTACAAGTTTGTCCACTTGTGACGGAGTGAGTGACTGCGGACAATTTTGACTAGAATGGATTCTAGTCCCAATTTTTGCTCAAAAAACTCACTACCAAAATCTTTCATTTACGTATTTGTATTTTATCCACATTGCTATATTTGAAGGTAAAATTGCCTATTAATAAAATATGTATTCTCGTTTCCATGAGCCCACTACACATTTATCAAAAAAAAATTTATCTCCTCTTTTAATTTTGATTCCTTTATTCTTTTTCTTTACATTTTAATTTTTTTAATCTATCTACTATCTATTTAATTAAAGCACTCTTCTCAAAATTCAAATATACTATTTTTTTTATATACAAGCAAGGTTTTAAAAACCGGATCGGACCGGCCGGTTGAACCGGGAACCGGACCCCTGGCCGGTTGGTTCAACCCTATTTGAACCGCAGGCCAAAGAACCGCCCCAGAATCGGATTGAACCGCCAAGAGCCGCTTTGAACCGGGGAAGAACCGGAAACCGAACCGGGTTGAACCGGTTTGAACCGCCCGAAATGCAATTTTTTATTTTTAAATTTACTTTTTTCTCCAAAATTTAATATTTTTTATTTTTTATTTAATAAATTACTTATCCGGTTCAACCATGTTGAACCGGTTGAACCGATTGAACCATGAACCGTAGGTCTCACCGGTTCGATCTCCGGTCCGGTTTTAAAAACATTGTATACAAGAGAGTGGCAAATATACTATTCTATCATCTAACTAATCAAAACACCCATTACTAAAAATAGGATCTCTAAATTCATCTTTTCCACTTTCTATCTAATCAAAACCCACTACTACTAATTGTACCAAAAAAATACTAATTTTATCATTTTGAAAACATATCAAATTTATAAAAGTAATTAATATTTATAAATGATTACTTTGCTTTGCGTCAAAATGATTACTTTGCTCATTAATCCCTCTGAGGAAACACTACACGTTATCAATGTAAATTTTTTCCTCTGAGATCATATCTAACTAAAAAATTCCTTTGTTATTTACACGCTATTATTTTGATTTTTAATAAAAGTTGTAACATCCCTAATTTCGTTAAATTCAATTTATGGAATTTGCGAGTAAATTATCTTTCGAGTGAATCAATAATTGTGAATCGAACATGGGATAATCAAGAAAGCAACGTTTAGTGGATAAAACATAGAATTAAGGTGCAAGTTAGAGAGAACTTGGGCAAAAATAACGGTTTGGAGTGAATTAATGAGCCAAGGGTATTTTGGTCTTTTCCAACAATTTTAAACCCTCAGCCCATTAAAATATTATAACCATCCTTGATGATTAATCATTCAGCTGGAACTATAAGAAAAGAAGTAAAAGTGAGAGAAAGGAGAATTTAAGTGAGAATTGCACATGAGGGCAAAATGGTCTTTTCCCTTCTTTTAAGTTACCTCAGCCCTTAACCCAGCTGATTCCCACCCTCTTGGCACTCAATCCAGAAAGCTGAAATTACAGAATAGAAGAATAGAGAGAGAGAGAGAGAGGGGAAGGGGCGAAGGAGGAAGAAGGGGAGAGGAGCACCACCTCCATCAAGCTCATTGCATGTAGGTGAAAACTTGTCCCTTCAATTCAGTTTTTCATTCTCTTTCCATCCATCTAAGTTTCAACAACTCTTCCCTCCTGATTCTCAACTCACCATTTCAGAATCTCCTAGCTCTCAAGTAGCCAAAGATGGAGTTTTGAGCTCCTATGGCCAAAGCTTGATGCAAACTTCATTGCATGCGTCTAGGAATCCTTGAAACTCATTTGGAAGCACTATTAGCCACCACATTATCGAATTCAAGGAGGGATTGGCTGAAGAAGTTACTGTTTTCGGAGTCCATAGCGAGTTGATTCGTTTTGAAGTGGTTTGGACGATTACAGGGATTGTTCGAGTGGTCATCATTCCGTTATTTCACGTGAGGACTTGATTTCGAACGAACTCTTCAAACCGGTGAGTTTTACTCACGTTTAGGGTTTTTGGCATTTTGATTCTAATGATTTTTATATACTCGATATTCTGATTTAGAAACGATATTTGAGTCGAAAACCGTTTTTCTAAAATATCGCGTATTTCGGTTTTTACGAAAATATATATAAGTTATATTGATTGTGGTCTGGAATTATGGACTGGAATACAATATATATTATCTGTTTTGAGGTTGGATTTTGATCGGAATTGGGATTGGATGCGAACGGAGAAGCGAAACGAGAGAAACGGAATGAAATCGAAAGACAGAACAGGGCACACGGATCGTGCGCCCCTGTAGCACGAACCGTGCACCATCTTCGCAGATGGGAAATTAAATTGGTGCATCACGCACGGGTCGTGCGCCCCTAGGGCACGGACCGTGCTTGTGGTTCTATCTCGGGGTGCAAATTTCTCGTTTCGTCGCTCCTTTGGATTCCAAACCTCTTCTAATCTTCTTCCCAACCAATTGTGATGATATTATCTTGATAAAATCATTGTTTTGAAGGTGTTCAACTTGATTTTTGAGAAAAGGTTTTGAAAGTATAAATATTCGAAAAACCGAAAAGTAGACCGCGTGTGAGTACATGTTTTGAATAACTAATCGGTTTATGTGTACAACTTGGTACCGTATTATAACACCGGATGTCTAGTATCGTATTCATCAAAACAGGTTATAGAACAACGATAAATATAGAATATATCGAATATAGAAGTCGGCCCAATGCGGGTGTGATATATAAATTATATCAAGTTGGGTGACGACCCAACGAATAACATACTAGGCGGGGAAGTCATGAGCCCCACCCTAGGCCCTGGAAACGTTATGGAATAGTTACTAACATGGGTTTATCGTGATTGTGGCTATTGCACGGACGATGTTATGCTAAGTTCAATGCACGATTCGCCGAGATTGTGGCTGTTGCATGGTCGGTGTTCGATTGGTAAGCTTGTAACGGCAAAGTAACTTACAAGACTTAAAACAAATTAATAGCACATTAAATGCCGAGATTGTGGCTGTTGCACGGTCGGTAATGGGCTAAGAATGTATATACGCAAATAGTTTATAAATTTAACTATGTTGCAACGGTTTTATAATTGAACTGAGAGACTGTGAGGGGGCACGGTAGAACTCACTGAGATATGTTATCTCACCCTATCATTATTGTGGTTTTTACAGAGAAACAGGGAAAAAGGAAGACGAGGAGACTCGAGTAGGTGACGTGCTTATGGCGAAGCCGAAGACTTGTAGTCTTGATGTTTCTGATTATTCTTCTTTTGTTGTTTCTGTTATGGTTATGTAACCTATATTTGATATGAGTTGTATGAACCCATTTCCACTCCTCTGTTTATGATATTGAACCTTAGGCTCTGTGTTCCTTTTAAATTGTGAACCAAGTGAACTTCATGGAAATGAAGACGGATGAATCTGAGATATTATGTTTTATTTCGGAAAAATTTAGTATGTTCAATATTTAAATAGGTATTGTGTTCTCTGATTATGGCTAAGCTGTGCATTTCAATGTATCTACATGTAAGAAATATTGGGGTGTTGCAAAAGTTGTCAATGTAAAGTTTAATTATTATTTTTAAATAATTATTTTCTTTGTAATCCTTCCCCCGAAATAATATATATATATATATATATATATATATATATATATATATATATATATATATTGTTATTATAATTTTAGGGTTTTTTAAAACGTCAATTCTATTGTTGATAAAATCAATTTAATATGATATAACATGAAGCTAGTGCAAACAAATTTTTAAATTTATAAAAACTAATTACAAACACGATGTTCTTTACTTACATAAAATAATAGATTTTTATTATTTTGCTTTTGAATCTTGACGAGAAAACAATACATGTTATTGGTATAATTATTTTGTATATTTCCCTTTTGAGTTCCAACAGACAAACAATATATACTGTTGGTAAATTTCAATACTTTTGATTCTTGATGGGAAGACATTATGCATTGTCAGAATAATTATTTTTTATTTTATTTTCACGATTTTTTAATTTTTATGATTGATTATTTTGCTTTGAATGTAGATGTTTAACAATTACATCTTATTGATATAATTATTTTTGTATTATAACTTTATAAATATCTTTACCTTTAATAAATAAAAATTTTATTTTTATAAAATTTTATTTTGCTTTTGAATAAAAAATGTAAAAAGATATCTTTACCTTTAAATAATTGTTTTTCTTTTAAGTCTTGACGAGAAAACACTACATGTCTAAATAGTTACTTTTTTATAGGCAAATATTGGTGGTTAGTAATTAATTAGTAATTAGTAATTAGTTAAGGGGTGAGAGAAATGTTAGTTTCCAAGATTTAAACCTTAAACATTTTTCTTCAAACTCCTTTATGTCCCTTAACTCTCCAAATGATCCGCCCTCTTAGGATTCGAAATAATTATTTGTTATATTTTGTTTTTGAGTTTCAACAGGGAAAATTACATGTTGTTAGTATAATTTAATTATTTTGCTATTTCATACCATGGAATGTTACATATTGTCAGAATAATTATTTTTATAATTTTGTTTTCAAGATTAGAAAATATTAGATGATTTCGGAATAATTATTTTTTATATTCTGCTTTTGAGTTATAATAGGGAAACATTACAGTTGGTATAATTTCATTACTGATAAATTGTTAAAAACATTTAGTTTTATTTTAAAATTCTATAAAGATATTTGACTAAATGCATAAAACTTAGTTTTACTATGAAAACTAATTTTAAATTATTTTTTTTGGTTTTACCCAACGTATCGACCGCCGACCGCAGTGACTAATCCCCTCACTGAATTGTAGGTGCCTCGAGGGGCAGCACAGCTGGGCTAGAGTTTTAACGCTGCTCCGTACTCAAGGTGGTGATCGAACCTCAGACCCTTGGTTAAGGGAGGATCAACCCCAACCGCTAAACCCCACGCTCTGGGTTTAATTTTAAATTATTTGGAACCATATAATTTATTTTATATTCTAAATACATTTTTAATTAGATGTTTAACAATCGTATTGTTTAAATATTATAATTTGATAATACATGATTAATTTACAAATATCATCTACAATTTACAAGTTGATATCTATATTACAATTTCCATTTGAGAGAACTTTTTAAAAATAGCACGGATGCTACACTTGGGCATGAACATGTATTTTATTAGTTTCATATACGATCGTCCCGAGTCGCTTTCTCAGAAAATTAATATTTGGTGATAAATTTTCAAAACAAATTATTTCCTATATAAAGCTTCATTTTGGTTGTAATGGGAAACCCGAAATCCCCCTCAAACAAGTGCCTATTGTTCTCTATTGTTATTATAAATTAAATCACGACAATTAGAAAAGTTTAGAAATACCGAAAGATATGAAAAGCAATCCATATATTATACTTCTAACTAAAAAAAGTATAGGTAAAATTGCTCTTGAATTCCTATGACTTAATTTCAAGTTTTGATTTAGTCTTTTAATTTTTTTTCCTGACTAAGTCTTTTAAGTCTTAAAATTGCACAAGATTGTCCTTTTTAAGAGTTTTCATTTAACTCCATTAAGAAAAATCCTATGTGGCTTTTACAGAGTCAACATTTCTGTTAACTATTGATGTGTATGTTATTGTAATTATGGCAAATCCAAATAGACGTTTAATTAAAAGAATTAAAAGAATTAAAAGAATACTTTTTATGAAAGATAAAAAATCCAATTAATTAGATCTTTTTCTTCCTCCCGCAATCTTCTCTTCTGTCTCATTAGAGCCCATTCTATGAAGTTATAATTTACTCTCTGGACTCTTCTTATTTTTTCTTATTGCTCTTTGGGATGATAATAAAACCCAAATGGTCCAATTGATAGAGAATAAAATGGACCTTCAATTACCGTGCTTCTTTCTTGTAGTTGGCAAAGGTAAAGGGACACGAATTTTTTTAGGCTTAAAGGTACTTTTAGTCCCTGCAAATGTCAAAATAATCCAGTTTAGTCCCTGCAATTCCAAAACTTTTAAAATAGTCTCTGCAATTACTAAACGTTACTACTTTTAGTCCCTGCTGTTAGTTAAGGGTTAACACTGTTAGCTTTTGATGATGTGGCAGCATTTGTAGGTGATGTGTCATTACACGTATGCAGACACGTGTAATGTAGTTGGTGATGTGTCATTACTCTTTCACTCTCTCACTTTCTCACTTTCACTCTCTCACTTCCTCGCTTTCACTCTGTTTCTTCTTCTTCCATCTTCAGAAACGATCTTCTCTCTGCTTCTTCTTCTTCCATCTTCTCTCTGCTTCTTCTTCTTCTTCTTCTTCCATCTTCTCTCTTCTTCCATCTTCTCTCTTCTTTTCGAATCTTCTCCCTTTAAGTAGAAACGATATTCTCCAATGGCAACAAGCAGCAACGCATCTTCCAATGGTGGTTCAAGGCAAGGGCGACTGCCTATTTGTGGTTGTGGAGATGTTATGCGATTATTTATCTCTAATTCTGTTGAAAACCCTCAAAGGAGGTACTGGAAGTGTGTTAATTGGGGGGTAAGTAAAATTTGGGAATTAGGGTTCATATGTTGGTTGTTATGTTGTTTAACTGAATTAATTTATGTCATTTTTGGAATTGGATTTATTGTGTGCAGGTGAGAGGAGCAAGCTGTAAGTTGTATGTTTGGGATGATCAACTAGATGCCCTCAAAATTTCTATGGTTACTGTTCAACCATTCCAAACATTTCAAGAAATTCCAAAGCAACTAGAGGCATCAAATACATCATGTGATTGCAAATGTGGTGAAATATTTAAGGATTGGGAGTCTAACAAAATTCGCAAACTGAAGCAGAAGTTGTTAGATGAGAAGCAGAAGTTGTTAGATGAGAGGAAGAAGTGGATTCAAGGAATTTTGATTTTTGTAGTTCTGTATGTAGCTTATATGAAATTTGGGTTGGTTTAGGAGGGATGTTAGTCACCAACCCAATGATGTTGATCTTTGTAATTCTAGTTCTAGGTTGTTATGTTTAGGGTTATGAAATGTGACAAGCTGTGTGTTATGTTTGAGTAATGGAAATTATGTTTAATTTGATGCAAAATTTTACTGCATAAGTGATGCATATTTTGCTGCATAACTGATGCATATTTTGCTGCATAACAGACCTATAATTTGGTTCATAACAGATAAAAAACTGATGCAACATTAGAGGAATCTGCAAAATACAAAACTGGTGCAACATACAAAACTGATGCAACATAAAAAACTGATGCAACATTTGCTGCATAAATAGAGGAATCTGCAAAACAGTAGAGGAATAAAATACAAAACTGGCTTATAATGATTGTGCATAACCCTTTTCTTTTTAGTATTATGTTAATTTTAGAGATTAATAAAATATTAGAGCCAAATTCATTAACTTGCAACATAAATAAGACAACATTTACTGCAAAACAGAAAGTTGCTGCATAATTGAGCCAAATTCATTAACTTGCTGCATAACTTGCTACATAACTTGCTACATAGAAGCATAGGTTCTTTAAGACCATAATTCATTAACCAAAATACATGGCTCCTAAAGCAAAATACATAGCTCCTAAACCTAAATAGTTTGTTCCTAAACCAAAATACATAGTTGCTAAACCAAATTACATAGTTCCTAACCCAAAAGACAAGCTGCATATATTACAAAATACATAAATCCTAACATAGACATCATTCCAAATTCTCTTGTGTTAGGTCCCCATCACCATCCACCACTATAGGCTTTTTTGGGTCAAAACCAGGACCTGATCGTGGTATAATACTCCTTTTAATCCTTGTGCTGAACCTTTGCCTCTTAACAGGTAGTTTAAGCCTCCTTGCCACTTTAGCTTTAGGTGCAGGTGCAGAAGAATTCACTGGTGGTGCAGGTTGTAACACCCCGGTATAATTTATCGATTAAAAATACCAAAGTGCACATTAGTAGCACATCAGAGATATATTTCCTGCTTAGACACTGAATATCACTATAAATTTTTCGCTGAATAAAACCCAAACAGTCTTATTTACAACAAGACAATATGGTTCTCAGACAATATGGTTCTCAGACCATATACCGTCAGCAAATATAGTATTCAGTATCATACAAGAAAGCGGAAGAAAGATATATCTTAAATACATAATGTCTTAGTATACAGACAACAAAAGGGAAATAAGCTTAAACATAAAGCTAGGCTATCAGCAACCAATCCGAGCTCAACCTACTCGTGCCTCTTGGATTTCCGCTGTCCCTGTGTCTCTGTAAAACAACAACATTTAAACAGTGAGATACAATCTCAGTGAGTTCTACCGAGACCCCTACTAACTCTCTCGGTTCAATTAAAAATCCTTTTTAAAATCATCACGACACCGACTGCAATAAAGTGCTAACCCCGGTGAACGTGAACAAACAAAGTGCGGCACCGACTGCAATAAAGTGCTAAACCCCGGTGTATCGCACAGTACGACACCGACTGCAATAAAGTGCTAAACCCCGGTGTACATACAACAAACAAAGTGCGGCACCGACTGCAATAAAGTGCTAAACCCCGGTGTATCGCACAGTACGACACCGACTGCAATAAAGTGCTAAACCCCGGTGTACGTACAACAAACTCATGACATAACACCGACTGCAATCCAGTGCTATATACCCGGTGAACCCCCTTACCAATAGTACATTCTCCTATTGGCACGGAGCCTAGGTTGGGGGAGCATGACTGCCCCGCCTAGTATGTCAAAACATGGGTCGTCACCCAACTCGATATATATAAACATATATCTACAGTACTATGAACCCACGGTCCATCAAATCAGACAATCAATGAAACACTTTAATCCACATTTTATAAAATCCAAGTTCACACTCGCACTCTAGTCGACCGCTTTTCGACACAATTTTCCATATCAAAAACAATTCATTTTGCCTAAAAAAATAGAATATTCAGTTAGGCCTCTGAATAAGCTTTCCAACGCATCTTAGAACACCTCTATCGGGTTCCCGGATCAAAAGATATCGCGAAAACAAAATCAGTGAAAAACTGTTGAAAATCTGCAAAACGTCGCGACGCGAATTGCTACCGTCGCGACGCGAAAAACGACAGAAACATTTTGCGTAACAAAACTGGGCCAGGTCGCGACGCGAAGGGGACGGGTCGCGACGCGACCCTCTGCAGAAAAATGCAGATTTTCCGTTTTCTTACGAAATTCGCTATTCCGCTCAATTCCGATTCTCGTTCCGACTGAAAACAGATTTGACAACCAGCAAAACCAATCCAACCAATACCACACAATCAATCAATCAAATCAAAAACTCAATCAAAACGAATTTTATCAAAAACGACATATTTTTCCGAATAACGGTTTTAAATCAAAATCTCTCGAATCAAATCACCAAAAATTCCATTTTTAACATGACGCAACCCGAGACTCGCCCCAATCGATTCGTAACCCGAATCAGACAGTATCACATAATATTCCAGTCCAGCGAAAGCGATAAAACAGTTTATCAATTAATTCGAGAAACAAAAATCCTAAACGTGAGTAGAACTCACCCTTGAAGCGTGAACCACGTACGGCCGAATCCACCGAGTAACCACACGAACATTCCCCGCTCCGGCGACACCCAATCCGCTTCCAAAGCTTCCCACTCGATCACGAAACCGCTTTTTGACCGAAATACCGATTTCCTCGAAATCTTCCCCGAACACTATTCATCATCCCTAACCTCCAAAACTACTATTCACACATAAACCCAATTTTTGATTTTCAACCTCAAATCACCCAACTAGCTTCCAATCCTTCAATCGAACTTTAATACTCGAGCAATCCACCTAGGGTTCGTTCCTAATCGAACTTAAACCTTCAAAACCAACCCAAAATCGGATTTCCCACAAAACCTCCAAAACACAAAAATGGCAAAGTGAGAGAGAGTGAGCTGATCGTCACGAAATTGGTACCAAATTGAAGAGGAAGTAGCGCTGAACATTTTTCGTGTTGAACGGAAGTCGTTCCGGTGAAGTCTTCTCTCTCCCTTTTCTCTTCTCCCTCACGCCATTCCCTTCTCTTTTCTCTTCTCTTCTTTCTGTAACTCTCGCATCCTCTCTTCTTTCTTTCTTCTTTCTTTCATTTTAATTCTTTTCTTCTCCTCTCACAAGCACACACGTATACACATATATATTTATTTATTATATAAGTTGTAACGCGGTCAAATTACCATATCGATCGAAATTTCCTATTTCGATTCCAAAACTTCCTTGGTCCGTATTATTCGGTTAACGATCCGATGACGACAAATAAATAATTTTGGCACTCGATAAATTTACCAGTTAAGTACTAAATTGATTTAATTGGATTAACACCCAAATAATTCTATTAATTATTTTGCGGATGTTACATTCTCCCCAACTTAAAAGAATTTTGTCCTCAAAATTTCGCTAAGTCTTTCATCCGACTAACCGAGGGTTGACATTCCCAGAAAGGTCTAAATTTGCTAGAAAACATTCTTGAATTAACGAAATGAGGGTAGAAAAGCTTCCCAAGTTGGCACATCAATCTCCAGGTATGATCCACTACTACCCCAGAACGCTTCTAAGATTACAGTCCGAACTCCCTTATTACGAATCGACACGAGAAACTCCTCTTTCGCCTACATAAGCTCGGCACCGCATTTGAAAACACTTCTGAAGCTTCATTCTAGTTATCCCCGCTTGCTCCCCAACTTTGATTAATCTAGATCAAAGGGTTTAATACAAGACACTTGATAGACGTACAGGTTGAAAACGAGATCCACAAACTGGTACTCCTCGGCAAAGGTAAAAACAAACACAATTTCTTCGAAGGGAATAAACACGTTCTCAACAAACCTTCTAAAATCCATAACAGTCTCGTACACACCGACAATGTGACGGAAAGTCATTTGTGAAACTTCTTGACTCGTTTCCAAGTCTTCGAGGTAAAACTCATCGAAGAAAGATGAAATAAGGATTTACCAGAAACGTTTATCTTAAACGTAGAAATAAACCACGGGGGCATCAAATCAATTGAACATAATGAAAATCACCTCAGTTGTTCTCCAAACAACTATCAAACAGAACTCAGAGCTCCTTTCCGAATTAGTCAATAGCGTTGAGAGCTTCCCCTCAACCTAAGTGCGCCTCCTATGATTTTCTTCAATCAGGTCCTATTAGCCTCTTGATTCGTTCCCATAATTAACCTTAGCATGCGGGTTTTCACAACAGGGATTTTTCAAAACTATTATACCGCACGCCAAGCTTCACTTCGGAAATTTCAGTCACTTGCAAGCAGATCCATTAATCAATCCTTTGATGGCTATTCGTAACGTGAAAACAGTCAGCAGTTACCTCACTTACATATTCGTATTCACGTTCGACTTGTCAAACGGAATCACATAATACTATCTCCTTGTTAACCTTCACAAAGGAGAGGTAAACAAACTAAGACCTCGTCACTAATACATCTGCTTTATATTCTGTACACCCAGGAACAGAATATAAACTTCGGTGTGCTTCCTCTAACACTTGCCTTTTTATTGTTCTCATCATCGGGCGCACAGATTCTACCGTTGAAACAACTGACTCCATCACTATCCATAGTAAAATCTGGAAATACCCTTTTGTGATTGTAGCTTCACATCAACTTCCTATGCTAAGCGTATAGAATCCCTTAAGGAACTAGAGATCCTCATATGGCTTAACACTAACAGGCTCCTCTCGATCTTGAATTCAGATTTAAGTCTCTATCAGACTCTAATAATTCCATCTAATGCATCATAATTCTGCCGTGTGGAGCGATTTCCTACTACTCGCATCAGCTACAACATTGGAATTTCCTGGATGATACTTCAACCCGAAGTCATAATCCTTCAGAAATTCTACACACTTCTCTGCCTGCTATTCAGTTCTTTCTGATCAAACAGATACCTTAAACTCTTGTGACCACCAGAGACTTCGAAACGAGACCCATACAGGTAACGTCTCCAAATCTTCAGTGCATACACAATAGCTATTAACTCCAATTCATGAGTTGGATAATTCTCCCTATGATCCTTCAATTGCCTGAATGCATAAGCTATCTCTTGTTGATTTGCATTAGAATACATCCTATACCCTTCCCTGAAGCGTCATCGAAAATTTAAAATTCCGATGACGGATCCGGAAGAATCAGGATTGGAGCAGAAGTCAACCAAACCTTCAATTCTTGAAAACATTCTTCACAATCAGCATCCCACGTAAACGGATGACCCTTACGAGTTAACCGATTAAGTGGACAACTAACTGTGAGAACCCTTTAACAAACCTCTTACAGTAACCGGCTAGATCCAGAAACTTTTGATCTCTGCGACTGATGTGGGTCACTCCCATTCAACACCGCTTCCTTCTTACTGGGATCTACAGAAACTCCCGACTTGGGAAATCACATGTCCCAAAGACTTTACCTCTGACACCCAAAAATCACACTCCCAAGGTTTTAAGTACAACTCCTTTTCTCGGAGTACACTCAGAACAATGAGGAGATGTTGGACATGCTCCTCAACGGTCTTCGAGCACACCAAGATATCATCGATGAAGACGACTTCAAACTGATCCTAATACGTATGAAAAACTCGGTTCATGTAATCCATGAATACCGCTGGAGCATTAGTCAAACCGAAGGGCATCACTACGAACTCGTAATGTCCATACCTAGTACGGAAAGCTGTCTTCAGAATATCTAAGGCTCTAACTTTTAATTGATGATAACCTGACCTCAGATCAATTTTTGAAAACACCACGGCACCTCGAAGTTGATCCAGCAAATCGTCTATCCTTGGCAAGGGATATTTATTCTTGATCGTCACTTTGTTGAGTTGTCGATAACCGATGTACAATCTCTTGCTACTAACCTTTCTTTTTGACTAATCACACCAGAGCACTCCTCCTAGAGAAGCACTCAGTCGAATAAATTTCTCTAAGATCGACTTTTCAAGTTGAGACTCCATTTCCTTTAATTCTAAAGGAACCTTCAATAAGAAACAATAGATATTGATCCCGTGCCAGGAATCAATTCTACAGTAAACTCTACCTCTCGCTCTGGAGGTTCAGAAGAAACTTCATCGTGAAAACATCCAGGAAGTCATTCACGACCTGAACGTTTGCCAAATCTAAACTAGTTTCAGCGGATGCAGATTACATACTAACATGTGCTTCCGCACCTTGGAATGAAGATAGACCGTCTAGGGTGAACTAGGTAACTGCTTCAGAATTTGTCCTAGACAATTCAACTGATTCTGAAGGGAAACTGATAGTTGATTAACACAGTCGACTGCAACATGATTTACAGTCATCCAATTCATACCCAAAATGGTGTCCACACTTCTCATAGGCAAACAATAAATTCTACAATGAAATTTCTGCCTCCTATGACAAGTTGACAATCCTATCCAAGGATTAGGTCTGGACACAACCCTTAGCAGCAGTTAAAATAGTTATCGGCTCGGATAACGATGATAAGGCTGATCCCAACCGATTCACATGCGATCGGGATATACAGCAATAGGTTGCACCCGAATCGTATAATATACTGAAGGAGTTATTGAAAACTGATTCCATACCCCTCAGTAACTTGTCAGCAGTTGTAATTGCCTAAACATCCAGAATGTTGACTCGTCCTTGCCTTAGAGCTGCTTGTAACTCCTTGAAACTCTTCCTTACGGGGCACTCTTTACCATAGTGACCCTCTACATTTATATAATAGCACCGATTAGGTCTTCACTTGCAATCACCGCTGTGAGGCTTTCCACAGTTAGAACATCTTCTGACCTTTGAAGAATCAAAGAATTGCATCTGCTTTTCCTTTGATGAAATTATCTTAGGACTTTGCATTCGGAGTTGATAATTCAACTACCTTCCTTCCTTTCCCATATTTCCTATGAGATCATCCTCGGTGACATTAGATGATTGCCCCAAGGCAATATAATTGGTAATAGTATAAGAACTGAGACCATAAATCATAAAAGCACTTATGCCCGTCTTATACTTCTGCATTCTCCGTTCGTCATCCGAAGCTTACCTTCCTACTTGGTAAAACTAAGACAACTTTTCAGACTTAGCGGTGTTTTCTCCCACCGTCCTGCCACCTTTCCTGAGGATGTACCGGTTGAAGATTCTGATCGTGGTCGAGGATTGCATCTTGATAATGCAGTCATAATTCCGCTTATGATGCACTAAGTATTAAGTTGATCAGGCTCAATGTCTCTTAGCATCACAAGTGTAATTACAAAAAGGACTAGCAAGGAATCGACTCAACCCTAAACTAAGTCCGACTAGGTCGAACTGCTCTGATACCAACTGTAACACCCCGGTATAATTTATCGATTAAAAATACCAAAGTGCACATTAGTAGCACATCAGAGATATATTTCCTGCTTAGACACTGAATATCACTATAAATTTTTCGCTGAATAAAACCCAAACAGTCTTATTTACAACAAGACAATATGGTTCTCAGACCATATACCGTCAGCAAATATAGTATTCAGTATCATACAAGAAAGCGGAAGAAAGATATATCTTAAATACATAATGTCTTAGTATACAGACAACAAAAGGGAAATAAGCTTAAACATAAAGCTAGGCTATCAGCAACCAATCCGAGCTCAACCTACTCGTGCCTCTTGGATTTCCGCTGTCCCTGTGTCTCTGTAAAACAACAACATTTAAACAGTGAGATACAATCTCAGTGAGTTCTACCGAGACCCCTACTAACTCTCTCGGTTCAATTAAAAATCCTTTTTAAAATCATCACGACACCGACTGCAATAAAGTGCTAACCCCGGTGAACGTGAACAAACAAAGTGCGGCACCGACTGCAATAAAGTGCTAAACCCCTGGTGTATCGCACAGTACGACACCGACTGCAATAAAGTGCTAAACCCCGGTGTACATACAACAAACAAAGTGCGGCACCGACTGCAATAAAGTGCTAAACCCCGGTGTATCGCACAGTACGACACCGACTGCAATAAAGTGCTAAACCCCAGTGTACGTACAACAAACTCATGACATAACACCGACTGCAATCCAGTGCTATATACCCGGTGAACCCCCTTACCAATAGTACATTCTCCTATTGGCACGGAGCCTAGGTTGGGGGAGCATGACTGCCCCGCCTAGTATGTCAAAACATGGGTCGTCACCCAACTCGATATATATAAACATATATCTACAGTACTATGAACCCACGGTCCATCAAATCAGACAATCAATGAAACACTTTAATCCACATTTTATAAAATCCAAGTTCACACTCGCACTCTAGTCGACCGCTTTTCGACACAATTTTCCATATCAAAAACAATTCATTTTGCCTAAAAAAATAGAATATTCAGTTAGGCCTCTGAATAAGCTTTCCAACGCATCTTAGAACACCTCTATCGGGTTCCCGGATCAAAAGATATCGCGAAAACAAAATCAGTGAAAAACTGTTGAAAATCTGCAAAACGTCGCGACGCGAATTGCTACCGTCGCGACGCGAAAAACGACAGAAACATTTTGCGTAACAAAACTGGGCCAGGTCGCGACGCGAAGGGGACGGGTCGCGACGCGACCCTCTGCAGAAAAATGCAGATTTTCCGTTTTCTTACGAAATTCGCTATTCCGCTCAATTCCGATTCTCGTTCCGACTGAAAACAGATTTGACAACCAGCAAAACCAATCCAACCAATACCACACAATCAATCAATCAAATCAAAAACTCAATCAAAACGAATTTTATCAAAAACGACATATTTTTCCGAATAACGGTTTTAAATCAAAATCTCTCGAATCAAATCACCAAAAATTCCATTTTTAACATGACGCAACCCGAGACTCGCCCCAATCGATTCGTAACCCGAATTAGACAGTATCACATAATATTCCAGTCCAGCGAAAGCGATAAAACAGTTTATCAATTAATTCGAGAAACAAAAAATCCTAAACGTGAGTAGAACTCACCCTTGAAGCGTGAACCACGTACGGCCGAATCCACCGAGTAACCACACGAACATTCCCCGCTCCGGCGACACCCAATCCGCTTCCAAAGCTTCCCACTCGATCACGAAACCGCTTTTTGACCGAAATACCGATTTCCTCGAAATCTTCCCCGAACACTATTCATCATCCCTAACCTCCAAAACTACTATTCACACATAAACCCAATTTTTGATTTTCAACCTCAAATCACCCAACTAGCTTCCAATCCTTCAATCGAACTTTAATACTCGAGCAATCCACCTAGGGTTCGTTCCTAATCGAACTTAAACCTTCAAAACCAACCCAAAATCGGATTTCCCACAAAACCTCCAAAACACAAAAATGGCAAAGTGAGAGAGAGTGAGCTGATCGTCACGAAATTGGTACCAAATTGAAGAGGAAGTAGCGCTGAACATTTTTCGTGTTGGACGGAAGTCGTTCCGGTGAAGTCTTCTCTCTCCCTTTTCTCTTCTCCCTCACGCCATTCCCTTCTCTTCTTTCTGTAACTCTCGCATCCTCTCTTCTTTCTTTCTTCTTTCTTTCATTTTAATTCTTTTCTTCTCCTCTCACAAGCACACACGTATACACATATATATTTATTTATTATATAAGTTGTAACGCGGTCAAATTACCATATCGATCGAAATTTCCTATTTCGATTCCAAAACTTCCTTGGTCCGTATTATTCGGTTAACGATCCGATGACGACAAATAAATAATTTTGGCACTCGATAAATTTACCAGTTAAGTACTAAATTGATTTAATTGGATTAACACCCAAATAATTCTATTAATTATTTTGCGGATGTTACACAGGTGCAGAAGAATTCACTGGTGAATTAAACAACATTGAAGTAGCTTTAGGTGAAGTAGCAGAAACAGAAGCAGAAGCAGGCTGTGATGCAGAAACAGATTGTTGTTGATGTGCTGAAGCAGTAGCAGAAACAGAAGCAGAAGCAGGCTGTGATGCAGAAACAGATTGTTGTTGATGTGCTGAAGCAGTAGCAGAAACAGAAGCAGAAGCAGGCTGTGATGCAGAAACAGATTGTTGTTGATGTGCTGAAGCAGTAGCAGAAACAGAAGCAGAAGCAGACTGTGATGCAGAAACAGATTCAGTGACAGATACCTTTTTCTTTGGTTTTCTCTGCAACAATCAAATTTAAAAATTCAATGATGAATCATACTTAAGAAATCAAAGAAATTAACAAAAGTGAAATTACCTTTCTTGCTTGTGCAGCTGGATTGATGGTAGTACTCTTGCACCCTTTGCTATTGTGTCCAAATTGGTCACATTTTGTGCATCTATATGTTGTACCAACCCTCTTCAATTTGGTAGGGTTTTGTGTTTGTTCCTCTTCATCTATAGGCATCCTCCTCCTTAGTTTTTTTGGTCTACCAGGTCCTCTTTTATAAATTGGTGGCAAGATTTCTTCCATGTCAACAACAGGCCACATGTCTTCACCATTTATAGGACTTATACCTTGATCATAAGCTAGTGCATAACTAAATCTTGAATAACATTGATCAACAAAATCCCCAGGGTTTTGTCTCCTATATGAAAGGGCAGCAATTGCATGCCTACAAGGTATACCTACTAGCTGCCAAAAGTTACAACTGCATTCATGTTTGCCCACATCAACAATAAATGCCCTACCACCATATATGCTCACAACCTGCCATTCAAGAGCAACTGACCATGTAGCAAGCCAATTCGCACTACCCTCAATCTCCTTATCCAATCTCTTTCTAGGCCAAGGCATAATTCTATGTGGCCATCTATCTAGTTTTAACCTCTGCTTACCATTCCTATCCATTAAATATTCCCTAATATGCTCACACATTGAGATAATTGGTTTATCTCTAGCAGGTATTACTGTGCTGTTAAATGCTTCAGCCAAGTTGTTCATCACCATATCACACTTAGAATAGAAAGGAAAAGCATGCTTACACCAATATTTTGTTGGAACACCCATCAGCCACTCCCAACACTTGGAATCCACTCTCTTCAATGCATTCATCTTAGCCTCCCATGCTTGGTAGTAGGTTGCCTTTGATGCCCCCATCAGAAGCTCTCTAATGACATTCCCCCCACCAAATTTCTTCTTGCAGTTTGCATAGAGGTGCATCACACACAATCTATGCTCAAGTCCCATTTCCTCAAAAACTTGTATTAAACCCTACAAAGAAAACACAAAACAGAAAACAAGAACTACATTAATCAGTTCACTTACAACAGAAAACAGCAACTATATTAATAACTTCACTTACACAAAACACAAAACAACAACTTTACCTTTTGTTGGTCTGATATAAATACCCATCTTCTATCTTGACCAATGTCCTCCAACAATAGTGTAAGAAACCATCTCCAAGACTCTTTGGTTTCGGTTTCAACAACCCCAAAAGCAAAGGGGAAGTATTGATCATTTGGATCCCTACCAACAGCAACTAGAAGCTGTCCACCAAACTTGGTCTTCAAGTGACAGCCATCAACACAAATGATTGGTCTACATCCCCTCACAAACCCCTTCTTGGACCCATCAAAACAAAAGTACAAAGACTTAAACCTTCGTTGAGCATCTGGTGTAGATCTGTCTACTGAGATCTTCACTGTGTTTTGAGGATTTACCCTTGTCAATTCAGCTGCATATCTCCATAATAACCCATATTGTTTGTCAGCAGCACCTTCTACCATTTCTTTTGCAATTTGCTTTGCCCTCCAAGCTGTACCAAACGAGATCCCAGCCTTGTAGTTTTGTCTAATGTCAGCCATTATTTCTTTCACCTTCACACTCTCACATGTTTGTAGTCTTTTTACCACTGACTTTGCCACCCACCTAGCCCTAGCATTAGTATTATTTAATACTCTTCCACAATTGTGGGCCCCATTCCATGTTTTCATTGTAAAAGTTTGTTTGTGACCAACTTTACTCACATGGGCCAAAAAACCACATTTAGTCTTACATTCAACTCTCACCCTCAGCTTGTCATTTTTTAAAAAATGCATCTCTTTACCATTTAATATGAACCACTCTCTAATTGCATCTTTAAATTCATTTAAACTAGTAAATTCCAAGCCAACTTTAAACTGATAATTCTTGTTAAGATCAGCAGGCCTAAATTTTTCATATTTAGGACGCCTAATCCTTCCCTCATTTCCTTCCTCATCAGGGTCACTACTAACTAACTCTTCAGAATGATATTCATCTTCTTGGTCATCCACTTCCTCCATTGGTGCACTAGAGCTTGCACCAACATCTCTTTTCTTTCTTATTATTCTTCTGTTTGCCTTCATTTTCACTCTATATGGGGTACCATTGATCACAACTCTTGATCCAGATCCAGGGGTTGGTATTGCTGGTTCTG
Organism: Astragalus membranaceus; assembly: GCA_039519185.1. Taxonomy (NCBI): domain Eukaryota; kingdom Viridiplantae; phylum Streptophyta; class Magnoliopsida; order Fabales; family Fabaceae; genus Astragalus; species Astragalus membranaceus. Next base: position 57,789,930 of record CM076849.1, read on the forward strand.
TAACTCTAGGTGGTGTTTGTGCTTCTTCATGATTATTATCATGAAACCCATCATCATCATCTTTTCCATATGCTCTCTCCTCTTCACTCTCATCCAAAGTGATGCCCTTGAGTTCCTCATAAGTTTCTGATTCATTACCATCCTCACTTCCTCCCTCATTAACAACATTTTCTTTCGGGTCATTCACTACTTCTTCTTCACCATAGTTTTCAATGTGCTCAATGTAAATATGACCAGCAACTCCAACCTTAACTGCATGTTCAGATAATTCCATAGCATCAGCATCACTCACAAACCTCCTAAAAACAACTTCTTGATCAATCTTCCACCATAAAGTATAAGTATCAGCCTCATACCCTAACTCTTTCACTAAACCACTAGCTTCAAAATAACTCCACCTATCCAAATCCTGACCACTAACAACTGACTCAATACCCCCTTTATATTCAAGTATCCTATTCTTGACAAATTTACCATCATGATGAAACACAAGAGGAATAGACATAGCTGTACAACAAAGGGCTACTTATCAGAGACCAAAAATAGACATTAATCTACAGCAACTACCAAAGGGCTAAAAAAGACATTTCCAATAACAACCCAGACCCATTATAGACATTAACCCTAACTTAACTAATTAAACAACTCAATGAAGTCAAGGAAAGCATTCAATAAAGGCAAGATTCAAAACAACTACAATACAAAGTTCAGAGTCAACAGCAATACAAAATTTGACCCACATGGTGGTCCCCTTTCCCTTAACTTTCCTATTTACATCATAAATAGTACAAAAAAAGAAGAGAGCATGTGAAAACCTGACCTTTGTCTTGGAACTCGTCACCACTGTTCGCAACTTCCTCTTCTTCTTTGCTTCGTCACTGCAGTTAACAACTTCGTCTTCTTCCAACTTCGTCTTCTTCCAACTTCGTCTTCTACGCTTCGTCGCTTCTTCAACAAACTCACTCAACCTCTCAACTTCTTGTTCTTCTTCGTTTCGTCTTCTTCTTCGATTGCTTACATTCGCAACTTCGTCTTCTTCTTTGCTTCGTCACTGCAGTTAACAACTTCCTCTTCTTCCAACTTCGTCTTCTTCGCTTCGTCGCTTCTTCAACAAACTCACTCAACCTCTCAACTTCTTGTTCTTCTTCGTTTCGTCTTCTTCTTCTTCTTCGATTGCTTACATTCGCAACTTCGTCTTCTTCTTCTTCGCTTCGTCTTCTTCTCACATGAACTGAAAGTGACAGAGTGAAAGCGAGGAAGTGAGAGAGTGAAAGTGAGAAAGTGAGAGAGTGAAAGAGTAATGACACATCACCAACTACATTACACGTGTCTGCATACGTGTAATGACACATCACCTACAAATGCTGCCACATCATCAAAAGCTAACAGTGTTAACCCTTAACTAACAGCAGGGACTAAAAGTAGTAACGTTTAGTAATTGCAGGGACTATTTTAAAAGTTTTGGAATTGCAGGGACTAAACTGGATTATTTTGACATTTGCAGGGACTAAAAGTACCTTTAAGCCATTTTTTTATAGGCGGATGTTAGTTGTTAGTAATTAGTTAGGGGTGGGAAAATATTAGTTTCTATGATTTGAACTATAGACCTCTTTCTTATCCTTTAGCTCGCCAACTAAGCTACCTTTTTGGGACGTAAAAGGGTAGTATGTTTCATGTTTTATATAGTTCATTCTCTTGTGAGGAAGTTTGTGCTTTAATTTATTGTTAAAGTAGGTAACTTTTCTCACGGTTAGGGTTTAAAATAGGGTTTTTTGACAAATAAATTGAAACAAAGGAAAATACACATCAGCACTAGCTAGAAGCCTAGAACGTGTTGCTAATTTTTTATGCTTTCAAGGAACATGTTACCAGCCCAAGAAGGTAGTTCAGTTGACGAGCTAATGGATACCGAAGGAGTGCACCAAATGCGTGCAAGAAGGAGGTCCCGGGTTCAAACTCGGAAAACTAACATTCCCCCATCCCCACTAACATTGCCTATTAAAAAAAAGGAACATGTTACCAATTTGAGGCTTGTTGTTGAGGAAGATGATGACTAATATGTTGTTTTATTTTAAATTAATGAGCCAGATTATAACTTTAGTGCCACATAAGCACTATAACATACACATTGGCAGTGTAACAGACATATAGACTCCATACAGGTTATATAGGATAACTCTTAAAATGAGCAATGTCGCCCATGTTTTGAGACTTAAAGGATTTGGTAGGGAAAAAAAACTTAAAGAACTAAAGGGAAACTTCAAATTAAGTTAGAGGACACTGAGAGCAATTTTGCCAAAAGTATATTATTTTCTTAAAAAAAAGCATATTATTGGAACAAAGAAAATGTAGGCACCACCAAAAATATGCACCGATTATAATTAACTTGACTTCATTCATTATAAGTATTTACTTAAATTGGATGAGGTGGGAGAAACTAACGGTAAGAAAAGAGCACGGAGGTATGGGTTTTCGTCACTTTTATGGCTTCAATATTGCAATGCTAGGGAAACAAAGTTGGCGATTGCTAACCAATACTGATGCTATAGTAGCAAGAGTCTTCAAAGCTAAATACTACCTGGACGGTGATTTTTTGGGGGCCCGATTGGGTCATAATCCCAGTTATGTGTGGCGTAGCATCCATTGTTCCCAGGTGTTGGTAAGAAGAGGCCTTAGATGGAGAATTGGTGATGGAAAAAAATTTAATGTTTGGTCACAACCTTGGTTGCTCGATAAGAATTAGTCCACAGTTATTACAACGCCGAGCCTAGCGAACCGTGACATGCGTGTAGCGGATTTAATAAACACGGGTTCGAAGGAATGGGATTACAATTTGATAGATGCAACGTTCCTTGATCAAGATATGCGGCGCATTAAACAAATCCCTCTGCTGAATATTGACGGTGAAGACGTACCTATGTGGAGCTTTAATCCTGACGACAACTACTTTGTGCGCAGCGCATATAGACTGTTAATGGAAGACATCATCGACAATCATCACCTGAGAGTTGCTGGAAATTGGTATTCCATGTGGAGCATAAATGTCCCTAGTCGAGTAAAGATGCTTGCTTGGAGAGTTATGCGAAACTGTCTACCTAGCAGATTTAATTTACAATCAAAAGGGGTGGAGTGTTCCGAACTATGCCCTAATTGCGACCAAGGTATAGAGGATAATCAACACATATTTTTTGGTTGCATCCAAGCCCGAGCCTGCTGGATGGAAAGTGGACTAATCCAAACCATAATGCCTCTCATGGATCCCACAGTCGAATTTACAAAACCGATGTTCTCTATTCTGGACAGCTTGCAAGGCGAGAAGAAGCAGAATTTCCTCATGACTTTCTGGGCTATTTGGCATCGCCGAAACGACAAGCTTTGGGAGGGACGATGCGAATTTCCCAGAATTGCTGTTAGACGTACATTGGATTATTTGAGAGAATGGGAATAATTAAGTAAGGAGGAAGTTGGTCAACAGCGACAAATTCAAAACCTGGACACACCACCGTGGCAGCCACCACCGTACGGCCGCCTTAAGTGCAACATTGATGCTTCGTTGTTCAATAACGAAAGTTGTTTTGATTCGGGCTACTTCATTTGGGATGCAACAGAATTTTTCATCAAAGCCATGACCAAACTCAGCAAAGGAACTCCCTCACCAGCAGAGGCCGGAGCGTTCAGTTTGCTGCAGGGCCTTTACTGGCTTAGAGACGAAGGCTACAACAACGTGGACATCGAAGTTGATTGCAAAATGGTTGTAGACGCTCTCTCAAATGATAGTAGAAACAATTCAGAGTTTGGGGGTATAATAGAAAGATGCAAGGAGGTCCTAGGCACCACATCAAGCTTTAGGATAAACTTTATTCGGAGACAAGCCAATCAAGTAGCCCACTCTCTAGCTCGGGGTGCTAGATCTTATGCTAGCTCCATGATTTTTAATTATGTTCCAAGTTGTACTATGACAAGTTATTTGAATGAAATGAATTGATTTGCTTTTGGTAAAAAAAAAGTATTTACTTAAATGTTAAGATGGAAAGCCTATATAAAGGCTTAAAATAGAAGAAACATTCTTACACTTCATTCTCTCGCTTCTGTTTGTTTGATTTTCTTTTCTTGCCTTATTTGATATCATATATATCATTTCATTCAAATGGCAGATCAAAAAGTTATTCAGGGATGTGCAAACTACCAACCTTTCTGTTTGGAGTGATGAATATATCCAATCGTTGAGTAGTATATACAAGGTATGCTTCCATTTTTTATATTGTTTGTAATATATATATATATATATATATATAACTATGTCGATCTTTTATATATAGCCACTTAGAGGGGTATTCAAATAACTGCAGATACAAAAAAGTTGATTTTTACCCAGGGACAAAAACCGTCACAAAATGTCAAATATCCGTGGGAAAAAGTGACTTTGACCTTTCCCCACGGTCACTTTTTCCGTAAAGGATGTACGCAGTCTAGCCACGCTTTCTGGTCCGTTGGTAAATGTTTTCCCTACGCCTGAATACTTACCTACGGTTTTGTCCGTGACTAAAGGGTTATTTAATGGCCACTAAATCATAGAAATTTTGGCGACAATCGTAGTGGCAATTTTTATTGCCGCTAAATGGTCTTTCCTAATTTGCAAATGCATCTACCTGGCCTTCAGTATTGCTAGTAAATTTTTTACAAATTCACAGTAAAACTGGAACATTTTTTCCATAAAATAATTAATAGAATATAAATATGGAATCTATCATAATCAACTAACTACTAGTAATTAGCTATATGGAATCAAAGTGCTCTTCTCCCCATGTTCTTGACCAACCTGGCAAAAGGATGAAAGTTGCATTCAATTTAAAAATGCGGTAAAACAAATATGGTTATGTTTAAACAGTGAAAACCATGTAAGGGACCTACCACAGCTACAAGAAATGCTGCCTTAAGATTTCCACATGCTTCACAGCATGCTCTATTTTCCAGGAAAGGGAACCATCTCTTTAGGAAAGAAAAACAAATATTAACCAGCAGTAAATATAGAAAGAACTTTGATTGTAATATACACAGGTATTTCTGTAAATCATGCAATACTTGCTTAATGGATTTTATGCCATGGCAACAATAATAACAAGAAGCCCCAACACATAATCATTGGAAGTACATTAACTCAATTATCAAAACCACTTCTGAGATCCTTTACATTAGTACTTCAGCATGTGTAAAACCAACAATATTATTGCATAAAAAATAGTCTAAAGGATGAGTTTTATAATGTTGAATAATTTTCAAGAAATCAGAAGTATAAATGCATAATGTATCCAATCTACCTTATCTTTTGTTGACTTTTCCTTTCTTAACTCCAGAGGATGCCTATTGAACAAACAACAACAATAAGCAAACCAAGAAACATTAAATATGATAGCACGTGCCAGTATATGTAGAAAAAATTGAATGCATAGTAAATGCATAATTACAAAGGCCTAGAGTCAAGTCACTACAACAAAATTGTTAAAAAATGGCGCACCCATTAGTGGCGCTTTCTAAAAAGCGCTCCTGATGCCCAAAATACGGAAGGCCTTTAGAGGCGCTTTTTAAAAAGCACCTCTAAAGGCCCTCCTTATTTTGGGCATCAGGGGCGCTTTTTAAAAAGCGCCTCTGATGCGCAAAATACGGAGGGCCTTTAGAGGTGCTTTTTAAAAAGCGCCCCTGATGCCTAATATTCTAATATCCCCATCTCTCTCTCATCAGTTCAGTCTCTCACTCTCCCTCAACGTTCTCACTCTCTCATTTGCAAATCCCAAACCCTACTCTCTCAACGTTCTCGTCTCTCTCTCTCTCTCTCTCTCTCTCTCTCTCTCTCTCTCTCTCTCTCTCTCTCTCTCTCTCTCTCTCTCTCTCTCTCTCTCTCTCTCTCTCTCGTTGCTCAGTACTTGTGGTTACGAGTTCATCTGATTCTCTCAACGAACAACACACATTCCGCCGTCGTTCCTCGTAGTCGCACCACTAGTCATAAGTTACATTCTCTTTCTTCTTCATATCACGTTATTCCCGTTTCTCGTTTCTTTCTTTGCTTATGGTTTCTCATTTCTAGTTTCGCCTCTTCTTTAAACTCTTTTTGCTTCTTTAAACTCTTCCTTTGCACACAAGATGCTTGATGAAATGTAAGCTCCATATATAAGTTTGTTAATGTTTGCTGTGATTTTGTTGACGGATGTTAAATTTCTACACAGGCTCACGTTCGTTTCATCAGAGTTTCGCGTTCGTTGTTCTAGTTCGTTCGGGTTCATTGTTGCTTCCCATTTTTCAGGTATCTTTGTTATTCGATATCTTGTTTTTTATATTTTTGTACATATTAGGAATAAAACTATTGTTGGGGATGTTTTTGATAATGGAAGATTAAAATTTGGTTCCTTTGGCTTGACCAAAGGACCAAGAATAGGAATAGAATAGGAAATAGAGCTTGGGAAAATAGGGAGAGGATTTGAAAAACTTCTAAAAGAGGAAATTTTGTTTGTTTTTTGATATGAATCAATTCTTCATTGTATTTGATTTGCTTGTGATTTTTGTTTGAGCTCAAATAAGAAGCTATCTAAAATAAAAAAAAAAAGATAATATCATATTAGCAAAGACCTTATCCAAGGTTGAATATCTTAGGTTCAAAAAATTGTACTTCGTGTGTTTTTCACCTATAACATATTTAAGTTTTCTTATCAGGAATTTATAATAAATTTTGGCCTAATATGGATAGAAAGTGGATGTCTGCCAATCATCTGTCGAAAGAATATATTGATGGAGTGGAATATTTTGTTAACTTTGCTGTTCGACGATTGGGAACTTCTAGTAATATCAAATGTCCTTGTTTACGGTGTTGTTACGCCAATCGAGTTACTGCAGTTGAGTTGGAAAGACATTTAAAGGCCAACGGAATCGATCGAAGTTATATTTGTTGGACAATGCACGGTGAGGAAATAGGCGAACCTTCAAATATGGATAATAGTACCCAGAGATGTGATCCGGTTGATTATCCTGAAACACATACATTTGACGGCGACCAATTTGAAGAGATGGCAAAGGCGGTTGAAGAAGATCTTAATGATTGTCCTCAAATGTTTGAGAAGTTGATAACCGACGCGGAGACACCATTGTATGCGGGCTGTACTAAATTCACAAAGTTATTGGCTGTGATAAAGCTGTATAACTTGAAAACTTGCCACGGATGGACGGATAAGAGCTTTACGGAATTACTCACACTATTGAAAGATATGTTGCCGGAAGACAATGTTGTCCCTTCTCGGACGTATGATGCAAAACAAATGTTAGGCACCATTGGTTTGAACTATGAGAAGATACATGCTTGTCCGAATGATTGCATTTTATTTCGGAATGAACATGCATTGTTAAAGTCGTGTCCTAAATGTAATGCACCGCGGTATAAGAAGAAAGAATCTGCTCCAGAAAAGGTATTGTGGTATTTTCCCATAATTCCTCGATTTACGCGTATGTACCATAGTTCGGAAGATGCAAAATAGTTGACTTGACATGATGATGGAAGGATTAAAGATGGCATGCTACGACACCCGACAGATTCTCCGCAGTGGAAAAAGATTGATATTGATTATTCTGATTTTGGGCATGACCCAAGAAACCTACGCCTTGCATTGTCTGCCAATGGATTTAACCCGCACGGTATCTAGAGTAGCTCCCACAGTACATGGCCTGTGATTTTAACGATTTATAACTTACCTCCAGGGCTTTGCATGAAACGCAAGTATATGATGTTTTCTTTGTTAATTTCTGGCCCCAAACAACCAGGAAATGATATTGACGTATACTTGGCTCCTTTAATAGAAGACTTGAAGCAAATGTGGGAGATTGGGGTAGAGGTGTATGATGGGTTCAGAGAAGAAAGTTTCATTCTGAAGGCTATGATTTTTGGCACCATTAATGATTTTTCAGCATACGGCAATCTATCTGGGTATAGTAACAAAGGTCAGTGTGCATGTCCTATATGTGAAGATAATACAGATTGGATGTGGTTGGAACATGGTAAGAAGAATATATATATTGGCCATCGGAGATTTTTGCCTCCAACTCATCAATATCGGGTGTGGAGAAAGACATTTAATGGGAATTCAGAAACTCGTAAAGCTCCCCCGCCTTTGACTGGCGAACAACTATTTGAAAAGGTGAAAGATTTGAACATTAAGTTTGGGAATCCTTTTGCATGAGAGCTTTCCAAACGAGGGTGGAAGAAAAAGTCGATTTTCTTTGAGTTGCCGTACTGGAAGTCATTACACGTAAGACATTTCATTGATGTGATGCATGTTGAAAAAAATGTATTCGAAAGTGTCATTGGTACCTTACTCAATATGCCAGAGAAGACTAAAGATACCATCAACACAAGGTTGGATTTGGTTAGTATGGGGTTGAGAGCCCGAATTGGGTCCGATAAAGAAGGGTACACGTTCATATCTACCTCCGACAGCTCATACTCTATCTAGAAAGGAGAAAACCATCTTTTGTAAGTTTCTTCATGGAGTTAAAGTTCTAGAGGGGTACTCTTCAAACGTTACGAACCTTGTATCGATGAAAGACCTCAAATTAAAGTCTCTAAAGTCTCATGACTGTCATGTTCTCATGGAGAATTTTCTACCCATTGGTATATGATCCATTATGCCCAACAAAGTGTGTCAGGCCATAACTAAACTTTGTTTCTTCTTTAAGGCAATATGTAGTAGAGTGATTGACCCTGGAAAGTTGCCAGCTCTGCAAAGATCAATTACTGTGACTTTATGTGAGCTTGAGAAGTTTTTTCCGCCTTCATTCTTTGACATAATGATTCATTTAATAGTTCATCTGGTTAGAGAGACACAATTGTGTGGCCCATGTTACATGAGATGGATGTACCCGTTTGAGCGATACATGAAGATATTAAAAGGATATGTTAAAAACCGTTCACAATTCGAGGGTTGCATTGCTGAGCGCTACATAGTTGAAGAAGCTATTGAGTTCTCCACCGACTATCTATCTAGTGTTGAATATTCTATTGGGCTACCAAGGGTGCGTCACACAGGAAGCGTTGGTAAAGGGATGACAAGAAGGAAAATAGTGATGGTATCCAGGAAAGAACTAGAGCAAGCACACTTATATGTTCTGCACAATGATAGTCAGGTTGATTCATATGTTGCCAAACACATGGAGATTCTTAAGAGTGATCACCCAACTAAGAGTCAAGTCTGGTTAAAAAAAGAACACAATCGGAGTTTCATACTGTGGCTAAAAGATCAAATTGATATTGAGTTTGTTTCAAATCCCACCTCGATTTCAGAAAGATTGAGATGGTTAGCAAAATGTCCAAATATACATGTTTTCTCTTACACTAGTTATCTACAAAACGGGTACACGTTCTATACAAAATCCCATGATGATCAGAGTAAAATGCAAAATAGTGGGGTGACTCTTGTAGCTGAATCTATGCATACATCAAGTGCCAAAGACAGAAATCCCATTTACGCGAATATGTCATACTTCGGTGTCATTGAACACATATGGGAGTTGGATTACAATATGTTTTGGGAGCATGTGTTCCAATGTAACTGGGTTGACAATAATAATGGTGTACAGATGGATGACTCGGGTTTCATGCGGGTGAATTTCAATAAGTTAGGATATAAAGATGAACCTTATATTTTAGCCTCGCAAGCCCAACAAGTGTTTTATGTCACTGATCCAGTTGATATCAATTGGTGCATTGTTTTATTGACAAACAAAAAATTATTGGTGAATGAAATTGGTGATCAAGCGCACGAAGATATTGACATTGAGGATGACCCTTTCTTTGGGACATCACAACCAATAATAGGGGAAAGTACTTCTAAAGAAGATATTTTGTATGTTAGAAAGGATCTTAACGATGGAATTACGTTTTGTCGAAAACAAAGTACCAAGAAGTGAAAAGAAAAATATCATATAAATAAACAAGTAGCTAGTAAAATTAGATCGAGGAAAAGGAAAAGGTAATATGTCATGCATGTTTCTTTTGTATTCATTTTTCATATTGTAAAAATTAACTTACTTTATCATGATTATAAAATAACATTCAGCCTAATAACAATGATTATATTTTGTTGCAGGTGAGATGACTTCCCACAGTGATGATAGTGCACATGACAGTGGTCATGAGAGACATGATAGTGCACAAAAAAAGTTCACTCGTCGTGGAATGACAGTTAAGAAGAATATCATCAATCGGGGGAACAAATGGCTTCCTAAACTTACAGTAAGATACTTACTAACTAACTAACTAACTAACTTTGTTACATACTTTTAACTGTTTGTTATCTAATTTACACAAGTAATAATGCAGGTCAATTGGAATGCTAAAAACCAACCGATTGGTGACAATGGTAGAGAGTTGCAAAGCTTCATTGGTGCTAGAGCAAGGTAGGATATACCAATTACAATCAGAAGTTGGAATAATTAAAAAGATGCCTGTTTCGAGAAATCTAAAGAGGAGCTATGGCATTTGATACAGGTGTGGGTCTTATTTTGACTATACAATTATTTTATAATTAAATATGTAAGCATATTTATAATCATTTTGTTGATTGTAAGCAGAAATACTTTGATGTGGATGACTCTCGAAAAGACTATTGTCTTATGAAAGCTGGAAAGGCGCACAGAAGATTCAGATCAACTCTAACAAAGTGGGTTAAAGATAAAGAGGGGAACATTAGAAACCATCCTCCACCACGGTATGATGGGACTATACCATTGGAGGATTGGAGTGCATTTGTATCATCACGCGAAGATGAGGAATTCCAGGTTTGTACAATTACTCATCATACATATACCTATATTTGACAATTATAAAGCATTAATGTAAAAAAATGTGTCTTTATAGAGATTAAGCAATGAAAACCGCGAGAGAGCGGAAAGTCCTGAATACCCTTATAGAGCCGGTGTTAAGGGTTATCACGAGATTGAAGAACAATTGGTAGACACATTATCCTTTATTTTATCTTTCATTTACTAAATTAATCTTCTGATTTATTTACTAATAAATGGTAAATTTTAATAGCTGTGGGAGGCCAGAAAAGATCCTACTCAGGAATCTATTGACCGGTATGTTTTGTGGTTAGAAGCCCGACATAACAAAGAAGGTGTCGTTGATGACCCAAAAACGAGAGAGGTGTCTCAAAGAATTGTAAGTATGATAAAATTAATTTTTTTTTTGTAATGTTTATATTACTTATAATGTCTAATAATTTTTGTGAATCAGGAATCCATATCACAATCAGTATCACAAGGAGAGATTACAGATTGTGATGGTCCGAATGACATCCTTGGTCGTGCATTGGCAACTGAAGAGTATTCAGGACGTCTACGAGGTTTGGGATTTGGCATTTCTCCAACCACTTTTTGGGGTTCAAAGAGGCAAAAAAAACATGAGGAACAAGAAAGTAGAGAAAGACGGCGGTTGGAAGCCATGGTATTGATGCTACACAAAGAACTTAATGAATTAAAAGATAAAGTTTGTCCAAGGACTGATGAAGTACCATCTCCTAACCCAGATAGCTTCAGGGATAGTTGCAATATTGCGTCCAATGAGGTAATTATCGTTGGACCGTCTTTTTATTTTTTATATTTTACAATAACTTATAGGTATTAATATTTGGTTATCATTTAAGAATGGGTAACAATAACAATTGTGAATTATATATATCAAACCCGCTTATGTTGGTCGCAAAGGGCTTTGTTTGTAACAATGAGGACTCCACCTTGCACAATCTACACATGACTCCAAATTACGCGAGAGTCAGAGTTGAGTTTGTTGTTGTGGATGATGCATTATTGCCGGTACCAATTGACACTGCACAGATGACTTTGTTGACTGTGAATGATGCACTTGACACCTTTGTGGCATGGCCAGCAAATCTTATCAATGTATGGAGCAATTAATATGTTTGTCAATAATTCATTGGTTTATTGTCATATATTAATAACTAATTATATTTCTAATATAGGTAAAGAAAGCAACATCTCGGATTTCTGGGCATGTTGGCAAATCCCAACCCTCCCCTTCTATTGGTCCCAAGAAGCATGCGTCTAGGCGAGAAGCTAGCGGGAATGAGATTCAATCCCAACCCTCCTTCTATTGCTAGCAAGAAATCAGTGTCTCGACAAGTAGATAAAGGGAACGAGATTCAATCCCAACCCCCCTTCTAAGGAATTTATCAGTTATCAAAAGATTCATACCTCAACAATGACGGGTGCAGATTTGATAACTGCATTGAATGATCCAGACATCTTGGGAGATATCCATCAAATCTGCCTTTCAAATGTGGAACTGCGAGAGGTATATGATCACAAGTGGGCATCTGGGGCTACTATTAATATATACATCAGGTATTATTATTATTATTATTATTATTATTATTATTATTATTATTATTATTATTATTATTATTATTATTATTATTATTATCATCATCATCATCATTATTATTACTATTATTATTTGTTAATTTATTTGTATACATTTTAACTATAGGTATTTGTACCATGAGATTACGATCCCCATGGAACGAACACAAAGATTTATCTTCGTGTGCCCCGAACGTACTTTTCTACGCAACGTCCGCTTTAAAAAAGGCATGTCACAAGCCATGGTTAAAGACTTGAAGAAAGCGATTAAAGAAAACAAGGAAGCGGTAAAAGCCTATATGGATAGACGCTTGGCTTTGGCACATGAAAGCAGTTGTGATAGCTTGTTTTTGGCACCCATCAACTTAGGGTAAGAAATTTAATCTATCTCTATATATATGACGTGTTTTTGAAATATATGTTATTTATTTGGTTATTCAAATTTTTTGTAGGGCACAATGGATATTGTTGGTAGATGATCCTAAAAGAAATAGAATTTTCTATTTGGATTCGTGCCATGGTCATTATAGCAACCACACCAAGATGAGAGGAATGTTTGAAAGGTGTGTATTTAGATCCATTGCATATTTCATCATTTAAATTATGTATGTATTTCGATTAATTAATATAGTTATATGTATGATGTTTCAGTTGTTTGATGACTTATTGAGGATCGAATGAGGTCAGAGCTAGAGATGGGAATGTGAACAATAAAACAAAATGGATAGTAATAACGGTAAGTTTATAATCAATATTCTTATCCATGTAAATATTGCTCGCATTTTAATAATTAATTGTTATTTTGATTTCTAGTGTCCCAGACAACCAAACAATGATGATTGCGGGTATTACGTTATGAAGTTTATGAAGGACATAATCACTCACAAGAAATTCCAGAAAATGTATGTAATTTATATAGTTTGTGTTTTGACAAGTAATTCCATATCTAGCATTTAGCCACTTATTGAGATCAAGGGAGAGTGGTGTCATCATGTTGCCAGTTTGATTAATGAAAAATGAAATTCATGTAACTTTGGTTAGCTGGTTTTTTGTTCCTCACATTGGATGTCATGTCATTTTTGTTGTCTATGTTGACATTCAGAATTTGGTTAATGATTTATGTAATTTTTGTTGGTACTTTGTTGATATGTATGTATGTATATTAGATGGATTTATAAGTTTGTTAGTTGGAATTTGATTTGCAATTGGTTAGTTGATTTGAAATTTGGTTCATATTGGTTGTTGTTGGTTGATGAAAATGAGAGTAGGGAAGTGCTGCAAAATATTGGATATACCAGAAACAGGAAAAATTATTTTTAATAAAAAACATAGAATCAGGGGCACTTGAAGGAAAAGCACCCCTGTTGGTCTTAGCGCATTTGACAATCAGGGGCGCTTTCAGTTAGAAGCGCTCCTGTTGGTCAAGACCAACAGGGGCGCTTGATACTGCGAGCGCCCCTGATTGTCAAGCGTGCTAAGACCAATAGGGGCGCTTGTTACTGCGAGCGTCGTTGATTGTCTAATGCGCTAAGACCAACGATGGCGTTTTTTTGCGAGCGCTCCTGTTTCCTAATAATTAGAGGCGCTTCTTAATAGCTCTGACCTCATTCGATCCTCAATAAGAAGCGCCTCTAATTATTAGGATCGAATGAGGTCAGAGCTATTAAGAAGCGCCTCTAATTATTAGGAAACAGGAGCGCTCGCAAAAAAACGCCCCCGTTGGTCTTAGCGCACTAGACAATCAACGACGCTCGCAAGTAACAAGCGCCCCTATTGGTCTTAGCGCGCTTGACAATCAGGGGCGCTCGCAGTATCAAGCGCCCCTGTTGGTCTTGACCAATAGGAGCGCTTCTAACTGAAAGCGTCCCTGATTGTCAAATGCGCTAAGACCAACATGGGTGCTTTTCCTACAAGTGCCCCTGATTCTATGTTTTTTATTAAAAATAATTTTTCCCGTTTCTGGTATATCCAATATTTTGCAGCACTTCCCTACTCTCATTTTCATCAACCAACAACAACCAATATGAACCAAATTTCAAATCAACTAACCAATTCCAAATCAAATTCCAACTAACAAACTTATAAATCCATATAATATACATACATACATACATATCAACAAAGTATCAACAAAAATTACGTAAATCAATAACCAAATTCTGAATGTCAACATAGACAACAAAAATGACATGACATCCAATGTGAGGAACAAAAAACCAGCTAACCAAAGTTACATGAATTTCATTTTTCATTAATCAAACTGGAAACATGATGACACCACTCTCCCTTGATCTCAGTAAGTTGGTCATCAGAAAATGGAGCTCCAAACTCATTTCAAGGAAAATAGTGCAAAAATAAAATAAAATAAAATAAAATAAAATAAAATAAACTTAGAATTAAGTGGCTAAATGCTAGATATGGAATTACTTGTCAAAACACAAACTATATAAATTACATACATTTTCTGGAATTTCTTGTGAGTGATTATGTCCTTCATAAACTTCATAACGTAATACCCGCAATCATCATTGTTTGGTTGTCTGGGACACTAGAAATCAAAATAACAATTAATTATTAAAATGCGAGCAATATTTACATGGATAAGAATATTGATTATAAACTTACCGTTATTTTTACTATCCATTTTGTTTTATTGTTCACATTCCCATCTCTAGCTCTGACCTCATTCGATCCTCAGTAAGTCATCAAACAACTGAAACATCATACATATAACTATATTAATTAATCGAAATACATACATAATTTAAATGATGAAATATGCAATGTATCTAAATACACACCTTTCAAACATTCCTCTCATCTAGGTGTGGTTGCTATAATGACCATGGCACGAATCCAAATAGAAAATTCTTTTTCTTTTAGGATCATCTACCAACAATATCCATTGTGCCCTACAAAAAATTTGAATAACCAAATAAATAACATATATTTCAAAAACACGTCATATATATAGAGATAGATTAAATTTCTTACCCTAAGTTGATGGGTGCCAAAAACAAGCTATCACAACTGCTTTCATGTGCCAAAGCCAAGCGTCTATCCATATAGGCTTTTACCGCTTCCTTGTTTTCTTTAATCGCTTTCTTCAAGTCTTTAACCATGGCTTGTGACATGCCTTTTTTAAAGCGGACGTTGCGTAGAAAAGTACGTTCGGGGCACAAGAAGATAAATCTTTGTGTTCGTTCCATGGGGATCATAATCTCATGGTACAAATACCTATAGTTAAAATGTATACAAATAAATTAACAAATAATAATAATAGTAATAATAATGGTGATGATGATGATAATGATAATAATAATAATAATAATAATAATAATAATAATAATAATAATAATAATAATAATAATAATAATAATACCTGATGTATATATTAATAGTAGCCCCAGATGCCCACTTGTGATCATATACCTCTCGCAGCTCCACATTTGAAAGGCAGATTTGGTGGATATCTCCCAAGATGTCTGGATCATTCAATGCAGTTATCAAATCTGCACCCGTCATTGTTGAGGTAGGAATCTTTAGATAACTGATAAATTCCTTAGAAGGGGGGTTGGGATTGAATCTCGTTCCCTTTATCTACTTGTCGAGACACTGATTTCTTGCTAGCAATAGAAGGAGGGTTGGGATTGAATCTCATTCCCGCTAGCTTCTCGCCTAGACGCATGCTTCTTGGGACCAATAGAAGGGGAGGGTTGGGATTTGCCAACATGCCCAGAAATCCGAGATGTTGCTTTCTTTACCTATATTAGAAATATAATTAGTTATTAATATATGACAATAAGCCAATGAATTATTGACAAACATATTAATTGCTCCATACATTGATAAGATTTGCTGGCCATGCCACAAAGGTGCCAAGTGCATCATTCACAGTCAACAAAGTCATCTGTGCAGTGTCAATTGGTACCGGCAATAATGCATCATCCACAACAACAAACTCAACTCTGACTCTCGCGTAATTTGGAGTCATGGGTAGATTGTGCAAGGTGGAGTCCTCATTGTTACAAACAAAGCCCTTTGCGACCAACATAAGCGGGTTTGATATATATAATTCACAATTGTTATTGTTACCCATTCTTAAATGATAACCAAATATTAATACCTATAAGTTATTGTAAAATATAAAAAATAAAAAGACGGTCCAACGATAATTACCTCATTGGACGCAATATTGCAACTATCCCTGAAGCTATCTGGGTTAGGAGATGGTACTTCATCAGTCCTTGGACAAACTTTATCTTTTAATTCATTAAGTTCTTTGTGTAGCATCAATACCATGGCTTCCAACCGTCGTCTTTCTTACTTTCTTGTTCCTCATGTTTTTTTTGCCTCTTTGAACCCCAAAAAGTGGTTGGAGAAATGCCAAATCCCAAACCCCGTAGACGTCCTGAATACTCTTCAGTTGCCAATGCACGACCAAGGATGTCATTCAGACCATCACAATCTGTAATCTCTCCTTGTGATACTGATTGTGATATGGATTCCTAATTCACAAAAATTATTAGACATTATTAACAGACATTATAAGTAATATAAACATTACAAAAAAAATTTAATTTTATCATACTTACAATTCTTTGAGACACCTCTCTCGTTTTTGGGTCATCAACGACACCATCTTTGTTATGTCGGGCTTCTAACCACAAAACATGCCGGTCAATAGATTCCTGAGTAGGATCTTTTCTGGCCTCCCACAGCTATTAAAATTTACCATTTATTAGTAAATAAATCAGAAGATTAATTTAGTAAATGAAAGATAAAATAAAAGATAATGTGTTTACCAATTGTTCTTCAATCTCGTGATAACCCTTAACACCGGCTCTATAAGGGTATTCAGGACTTTCCGCTCTCTCGCGGTTTTCATTGCTTAATCTCTATAAAGACACATTTTTTTTACATTAATGCTTTATAATTGTCAAATATAGATATATGTATGATGAGTAATTGTACAAACCTGGAATTCCTCATCTTCGCGTGATGATACAAATGCACTTCAATCCTCCAATGGTATAATCCCATCATACCGTGGTGGAGGATGGTTTCTGATGTTCCCCTCTTTATCTTTAACCCACTTTGTTAGAGTTGATCTGAATCTTCTGTGCGCCTTTCCAGCTTTCATAAGACAATTGTCTTTTCGAGAGTCATCCACATCAAAGTATTTCTGCTTACAATCAACAAAATGATTATAAATATGCTTACATATTTAATTATAAAATAATTGTATAGTCAAAATAAGACCCACACCTGTATCAAATGCCATAGCTCCTCTTTAGATTTCTCGAAACAGACATCTTTTTAATTATTCCAACTTCTGATTGTAATTGGTATTTTTGCCTTGCTCTAGCACCAATGAAGCTTTGCAACTCTCTACCATTGTCACCAATCGGTTGGTTTTTAGCATTCCAATTGACCTGCATTATTACTTGTGTAAATTAGATAACAAACAGTTAAAAGTATGTAACAAAGTTAGTTAGTTAGTTAGTAAGTATCTTACTGTAAGTTTAGGAAGCCATTTGTTCCCCCGATTGATGATATTCTTCTTAACTGTCATTCCACGACGAGTGAACTTTTTTTGTGCACTATCATGTCTCTCATGACCACTGTCATGTGCACTATCATCACTGTGGGAAGTCATCTCACCTGCAACAAAATATAATCATTGTTATTAGGCTAAATGTTATTTTATAATCATGATAAAGTAAGTTAATTTTTACAATATGAAAAATGAATAAAAAAGAAACACGCATGACATATTACCTTTTCCTTTTCCTCGATCTAATGTTACTAGCTACTTGTTTATTTATATGATATTTTTCTTTTCACTTCTTGGTACTTTGTTTTCGACGAAACGTAATTCCATCGTTATGATCCTTTCTAACATACAAAATATCTTCTTTAGAAGTACTTTCCCCTATTATTGGTTGTGATGTCCTAAAGAAAGGGTCATCCTCAATGTCAACATCTTCGTGCGCTTGATCACCAATTTCATTCACCAATAATTTTTTGTTTGTCAATAAAACAATGCACCAATTGATATCAACTGGATCAGTGACATAAAACACTTGTTGGGCTTGCGAGGCTAAAATATAAGGTTCATCTTTATATCCTAACTTATTGAAATTCACCCGCATGAAACCCGAGTCATCCATCTGTACACCATTATTATTGTCAACCCAGTTACATTGGATACATGCTCCCAAAACATATTGTAATCCAACTCCCATATGTGTTCAATGACACCGAAGTATGACATATTCGCGTAAATGGGATTTCTGTCTTTGGCACTTGATGTATGCATAGATTCAGCTACAAGAGTCACCCCACTATTTTGCATTTTACTCTGATCATCATGGGATTTTGTATAGAACGTGTACCCGTTTTGTAGATAACTAGTGTAAGAGAAAACATGTATATTTGGACATTTTGCTAACCATCTCAATCTTTCTGAAATCGAGGTGGGATTTGAAACAAACTCAATATCAATTTGATCTTTTAGCCACAGTATGAAACTCCGATTGTGTTCTTTTTTTAACCAGACTTGACTCTTAGTTGGGTGATCACTCTTAAGAATCTCCATGTGTTTGGCAACATATGAATCAACCTGACTATCATTGTGCAGAACTTATAAGTGTGCTTGCTCTAGTTCTTTCTTGGAAACCATCACTATTTTGCTTCTTGTCATCCCTTTACCAACGCTTCCTGTGTGACGCACCCTTGGTAGCCCAATAGAATATTCAACACTAGATAGATAGTCGGTGGAGAACTCAATAGCTTCTTCAACTATGTAGCGCTCAGCAATGCAACCCTCGAATCGTGATCGGTTTTTAACATATCCTTTTAATATCTTCATGTATCGCTCAAACGGGTACATCCATCTCATGTAACATGGGCCAAACAATTATGTCTCTCTAACCAGATGAACTATTAAATGAATCATTATGTCAAAGAATGAAGGCGGAAAAAACATCTCAAGCTCACATAAAGTCACAGTAATTGATCTTTGCAGAGCTGGCAACTTTCCAGGGTCAATCACTCAACTACAAATTGCCTTAAAGAAGAAACAAAGTTTAGTTATGTCCTGACACACTTTGTTGGGCATAATGGATCATATACCAATGGGTAGAAAATTCTCCATGAGAACATGACAGTCATGAGACTTTAGAGACTTTAATTTGAGGTCTTTCATCGATACAAGGTTCGTAACGTTTGAAGAGTACCCCTCTGGAACTTTAACTCCATGAAGAAACTTACAAAAGATGGTTTTCTCCTTTCTAGATAGAGTATGAGCTGTCGGAGGTAGATATGAACGTGTACCCTTCTTTATCGGACCCAATTCGGGTCTCAACCCCATACTAACCAAATCCAACCTTGTGTTGATGGTATCTTTAGTCTTCTCTGGCATATTGAGTAAGGTACCAATGACACTTTCGAATACATTTTTTTCAACATGCATCACATCAATGAAATGTCTTACGTGTAATGACTTCCAGTAGGGCAACTCAAAGAAAATCGACTTTTTCTTCCACCCTCGTTTGGCAAGCTCTCATGCAAAAGGCTTCCCAAACTTAATGTTCAAATATTTCACCTTTTCAAATAGTTGTTCGCCGGTTAAAGGCGGGGGAGCTTTACGAGTTTCTGAATTCCCATTAAATGTCTTTCTCCACACCCGATATTGATGAGTTGGAGCCAAAAATCTCCGATGGCCAATATATATATTCTTCTTACCATGTTCCAACCACATCCAATCTGTATTATCTTCGCATATAGGACATGCACACTGACATTTGTTACTGTACCCAGATAGATTGCCGTATGCTGGAAAATCATTAATGGTGCCAAAAATCATAGCCTTCAGAATGAAACTTTCTTCTCTGAACCCATCATACACCTCTACCCCAATCTCCCACATTTGCTTCAAGTCTTCTATTAAAGGAGCCAAGTATACGTCAATATCATTTCCTGGTTGTTTGGGGGCCAGAAATTAACAAAGAAAAACTCATATACTTGTGTTTCATGCAAAGCCCTGGAGGTAAGTTATAAATCGTTAAAATCACAGGCCATGTACTGTGGGAGAACATTTGTTTTGCATCATACGTCCGAGAAGGGAGAACATTTGTTTTGCATCATACGTCCGAGAAGGGAGAACATTGTCTTCCGGCAACATATCTTTCAATAGTGTGAGTAATTCCGTAAAGCTTTTATCCGTCCATCCGTGGCAAGTTTTCAAGTTATACAGCTTTATCACAGCCAATAACTTTGTGAGTTTAGTACAGCCCGCATACAATGGTGTCTCCGCGTTGGTTATCAACTTCTGAAACATTTGAGGACAATCATTAAGATCGTCTTCAACCGCCTTTGCCATGTGTCCCCCTTGGACTTCACCTCGTATTCGAGCTGCGGGTAAGTCCTTCGACCTCATTAGGTTCAGTCGAAAAGGATAGTCGTGTCGGCCTAAGACATGGCGCGGTCCTAGGGAAATATTGAGATCTAGACTTGATATAGTACCCACCCTCGGTCGCTCTGAAGACCACCCCATTGAGCCCATAGGCTCCCCAGGCCCATGTGCAAACTCGGATCGTGCGCGGTTCGTTAAGAGGCTTTAGGCAGCCTCCTGTGTCGGCTGAGGGCCGGCACATTTTATTGCTTTCTTTACTGTTTTCTTTATTGCTTTCATTTACTGCTTTCGCTGGCTTATTGAGGGTTGGCACCAATTGATTTCCTGTTTTGTTGGCTTATTGAGGGTCGACAATTCATTTACCGCTTTGTTAGCTTATTGAGGGCTGACACCCATTTATTCAAAAAAAAGAAGAAACAAAAAAAAAAGAAGAAAAGGAAAAAGGAAAATTCGGGTTTCTCTAAGTAGACAAAATTGGTATGATTTCTGAATCCTTCATTTCTATTTTGCCTCGAAATAGGCTTCGGCCAATTCATCTTTCTTGTTAAAATCCAAATAAAGGGGGGCAGCTGTCATACCCTAATTTTGTCCGCCTAGGTTTAAAACCCTAATTTTCCGCAAAAAATGAATAAATTAAGATGTGGCATCATTTTGAAGAGTGTGAAAAATGTTGTGCATGCGTTCTAGAGCTCTTAAATTCCTTTTTGGAGTGGAATTGCATTTTTGGGCAAAAACAAGGTTTTTAGGGCAAAAGGGTATTTTGGTCATTTTACAAAATAGGATAATTTCTCATCAAAAAAAAATCATCGTGCAAGTTTAGAGAAATTTATTTGAGGCAAAACGTTTTTGGTCATGTGTATGTATGTGCATGCATGCATTGTGCACCAAAAAATTCAAATTCAAAAAAAGCATCAAAAAGGAATATTCTACAAAAGTTTCAAGATGAGATTTTTATGATATTTTTGGTCATGGTGATCTCATAAAATGGCATATTCCTAAGATTCCTAGTATGTGGCCTAAATTGGGTGTATTTGTGTACAATTATCCTAAAAAGAATAATCAAAAAATGAAGAGATAATGGAATGGTCATGTGATAGTACAATTGTACAATTGACAACTTGCAAATTCCCTCCCATTTCTCCTCTCCTTGCGAATCCACCACCCTCTCCTCTCTACTACTCTCTCATTTTGTGCTTTCTCAATATCCCCAATCCATGTGAACTTCAATCCTAGCCTTTGATTCAAAATTAAAATCAAATCCTAGAGCACTTGCTAATGCATAAAGACCTAAATGCCCTTAACCCTAAACACACTCTATAAATACCTTCACATTTCCACCTTTCAAAGGACCCTTGGCCTCATTTCTCACTCTAAAACCCGAGCACACAATCAACTCCTCCCTCTTCCCTCCCTTGGCCGAAGCATCTATTCCCTTCTCCTCCATCCATTTTTCATTTTTTCTTCCACCAAAACATCACTATCTCACATCATTTCCATCCCCATTTCATATATCTTCTCCCTTTCCTATTCAAGTTCAAGTTTTCATCATCAAAGGGGCTTGTGACCAAGATTTTCGTGGGTCCTTCCTTGGAGTTCATTGAAGATCTAGTTGATTTGTGGTCTTGTTTCTTCATATCATTCATTTCGTAGCTTGGATTTGAGGTAAGCATCTTAAAACCTAGCATCATCTTCAACCCTTTTGCATAAAAATGTAAAAATCATGTTTCTCATGTTGCGTCCCATCATATTCATGTTGTTATACTATTGATTTGTTGATTGTTGTTGGTGAGAAGTGTCTTAAACACTTTGACAAGCACTTAGGGAGGCTTGGGTGTTTAAGATGCTTCTCACCCTTGAATAAATTGTGATTTGTGTTGTTTTGATCTTGTTTGTTGCATTTTGTGAAATAAAATGATGATTTGAAGCTTGTTGCATTTCACATATTAGGAAAAATTAGGGTTCATGTGATTTTTGTGCATTCCTTTGCTTAATCATGTGAATCTTTGTCAAAAAGATTAATCTATTTTGTTTCTCTTGCATTATTTTGTTGTTTTCATGAATAAAATGAAGTTTAGAGTCTATGTTCATTTCTCATTTTTCAAATAAATTAGGGTTTAGATATTTGTGATGGGTTTGGTTGTGTAATCTTGTATTTACTTGAAATTAGGCTTTAATCTTGATGGTTGTTTGCTTGAAACTTGTTATTCTCATGAACTTGTTTATAAATCACGCACCATGTTGATGATTGGCAAGAGGACTCTCACTTGTGCCTTGTGCACTTTACTCTAAGTGATGAGGATTGCCTAAGATGATTCAACCTCTTTTGAGCTTATGAGTTTGTTTGTTCTTATGAATTGGTTTGTAAATTATCTTGTGTTGATGATTGGTAAAATGATTCTCACTTGTGCCTCGTGCACTTTACTCTAAGTGATGAGGATTACCTAAAATGATTCAACTTCTTTTTGCAATTCTTAATGAACAAAAATGCAAATTTTAAGTTTCTTTTCTTGTTAATTAATCTTGGTCATAAAAATAACTTGTAAGTGCTTTCATTTGGTCATTTGTAGTCTTGCAAATGTGATATTCATTCTTGGTCTATAATTGTTTTAGTGTTGATGATTTGGTAAAAGGACTAGACACTTATGCACTTGTGCATTGTTCCAATTGTCAAGGATTACCAAAAGGGATTCAACCTCGTGCTTTATCATGTGTTGATACCTAGATTGATTTGAATTTTTGCATCATCACTTTGTGTACTCTTTCTTGCAAGTTATGTGGTTAATGTTGATCTTACATATGCATGCCATTAAATGTTGGAGACTAATTGTCATCCTTGTGCGCAAATGTTATAATTGGTAATGTGTATGCCTATGCTTGCATTGATGATTGCTTTGCTTGCAATTTGTTAAAATTCACACTTTGGTTCTTGACTTGGAAATTGATTGAATTCTCTACTTTTTTTTTTCTTTTGGATGCCCCGCCATCCCAACAAACTCTTTGTGATCAATATCACCCTCAAACTCTCTTCCCCTTTCTTCAAATCAATCCTTTTCCAAAGCTTTTTCCAAAGCTCAACTTTTCTCAAGTTGTTTTCATAAGACAATCAAATTCTTTCTAAGATCAATAACAAACCCTTTTGAAAGCTCATAAGGAGTCAAGTCGGACGCACGGCCGATGTTGACTAGTGTCCTAAGATCGGAGTTGTACAACTCAAACATCATGGGATACTTATGAGAATTAAAGCAAAAAATTAACAACTTGAACCCTATTTCAAAAATGAGTAAGGAATCAAGTCGGATGTACATCCGAGTTGGTTAGCGTCTTAGGGTTAGCGAGCTGTACAGTTCGTGCGAGCCTAAGATACTTGCTCAAATAAAAGCAACCAACCTCACAACAAATCTTTTCCTCAAATAATTTAAATCATTTTCAATAAGTAGGGGGAACGTCGTCTGTACAGGCGGGGATGTCTATGTTTTAGGGAGAGTGAGCTGTACAGTTCAAGCCCGAGAACCCCTGCAATAAAAAACACCAACACACCAAAGTTTCTCGACAGAGGAGAACTACGTAAGCTTTGAATTCTTCATCGCGCCGGGAGATACGTAGGAGCGGGTCACATCCCGTCAAGCATAACAAATAAAAATCATTTTCACAATAAGTTTTCAAAGTATTATTTTCAAAAAGAACCGAGAACTACGTAGCTTTGATTTCCTCATTGTATTTGAGGATACGTAGGAGCGGGTTCGCCCCGTCAAGCACACTTTCAAAAAATACCAAAAAGACTCTTCTTTCTCCCGTTTTCAAAAGTGCTTTCTCAAAAAAAAAAAGGAAGTAGAACGATCGTTTCAAATCAACTCCGTCAAAACCACACATCAAGTTAAAGGTTCCCTTTCGGTAGAAAGGAGGTGCGGGGTGCTAATACCTTCCCCGCACCTAATCGACCCCCGAACCTACATCTCTAGTTTTCAAAAGACCATCCGCCTTGAAAAGACATTTTTTTTCAATGTTTTAGTCTTTAAATAAAAATATTGATTGCGGCTTCATACTTTTTCCACGTTGTACAATGAGAAGTCCAAACCGGATTTTTCGGGGTGCAACAGCTGGCGACTTCACTGGGGACTTTTTTTTAAAAGACGAGGGTCAAGCCTAATTAACTTGATGTGTGGTTTAAATTGTTTGATCTGAATGTGATTGTTTTATTTCCCTCATTTCTTCTCCTTCTTTCTTTTTCTTTTCTCTTCTTCTTTCTTTACCAATAATGATTGAATATTCTCTGCATTTTCATTGTGTTGCATTCATGTGCATTTGCCTCTTTCTTCTTCTATGTTTGCTTCTTGTTTCTTCTTCTACTCCTTTTTCTTCTATATACTTATGCTCATGCATTCCTCCAATCCCCATGTTCCCTTCTTCTTTGCTCCCTTTCTTCAAGGTAAGCCCATGCATCATTTCCCCCCATCTTGTTATGTTCCCTTCTTCTTCGCTCCCTCTCTTCGGTAAGTTCATGCATTTCTCCCCAATTCTATCATGATCCCCTCTTCTTGGCTCCCTTTCTTGAGGTAAGTAGTGCATTTGATTGTTAGTACCCTAGGTTGATTTCCTTGCTTGTGATGGGATGATATATGCTTGCAAAACCCTAGGGTAGATGACTCTCTTTGTCTGGACTGTTTCTGGATTTTCTTTGCAGGTAGGGGGCATGTTTGTCATTGTGCTCCTACACACACGTTGCACTCTTTTTACCTTTGTTTCTTGGTGAGACAGCCCTATACCCGGGCTAGAGTATATCTTAGGCTAGAACGAAGTCATTAGTGGCTGCTCATTGGACGTACGTCTTGTTGGGTGGTTGCGAAGACTTCACCTAGAGTTTGGCTTTGTTTGATGACATCATCACTTGGACGTACGACCCTGTGATCGGTGCTCTCAAATGAGGTCGTTGGCTCTAGGAACCTTATCTAGGGTCCTTTTAGTGCTGTCCTTGAAGTGTGTACCCTTAAAAATAGCCTTAGATCCTGTCTCTAAGAAACCTTGTAGGACACAAAGGAGCTGCATACCCCTGCATCCAATTTTTTTTTTCCAAAAATGTGTGAATATCCAGCTTTTGAAAACCGTATGTTGTAAATAATTTTCTTTCAATCATCCTCATCATGCATTCATGCATTCATTTCGCATGCATTCTCACCAGTGCCGGGGAATTGTAGGTATCCGTGAAAAATGGATCAGAATTTGAAAAGAACCCTCAAGTGGAATTTCAAGCAACAGGATGTCCAAAGCTTGGTTAGGCTCGGTAATCAGCTTCCCTCATGGCGAAAAGAGGCTTTTCAAAGTGTGTATGGTAATCTCCTAGACTTGTCGGAGGTGAATGTCCAGACTGAAGCTCTTACTGCTTTGGCTCAGTTCTTCGACCTTGAGTACCGTTGCTTCACCTTTCAAGATTATCAGCTGGTCCCAACTGTAGAAGAATTTGAGAAGATTTTGGGCTTTCCTGCTACAAGTTGCAAACCATATTCGTATGTGGAGAGATACTCATTAGCCAAGGCTTTGGCCGATATTCTTCAACTCAAAGAGAAAATCTTGGTCAAAAATGTGGAAGTCATGGGTCACAAGCAAGGTTTGTCAAGAATACTCTTAGAAGCTGAAGTTGAAGTCTTACTTGCTAAGAAAGAATGGAAAGTTTTCTCTGATGTGCTCGCCCTTCTTGTTTATGGGATTGTCCTATTTCGATGTGTTGAGAACTTTGTTGATGCGGCAGCTATTGATGTATTCCTTGCATTCAAAAAGCGGGAACAAAATCCTACCTCTGTTATCTTAGCTGACCTGTATTATTCTCTTGTTGATCGTCACTCTAAAGGAGGAGGGATGGTTATGTGTTGTTTGCCAGTCCTGTACCGATGGTTTGTCTCGCATGTGTTTAGAGGGCACATTGAAGAAAAGGGGAAGGATGAGTGGAAACGGTTCATTGCAAACCTCAAGGGAAGTGGGATCCTGTGGTGTACTCTGGCCCGCGATGTGTCAGAATTTATTTCTCAGCTCAACGGCTTTCCGAATGTTCCTCTTGTTGGCACTAGGGGGTGTATCACTTACAACCCAGCTCTTGCGTTGAGGCAGTTGGGTTATCCAATGACAAGTCCACCTCTGGTTGAGTCTTTGACTGGTTTTGTGTTGCATAGTAGAGGCTCCAAAAATTTGAGTTTGTTGAGGAGGATTATCCGGGCTTGGGATAGACCAGTAAAGAAGGGGCGTGCTGAGTTAGGTCGCAGAGATACAAGTGTGGGTGAAGGATATCTTCAGTGGGTCCAGCTCCGGGTTCAGACAGTTAAGCTCCCATTTAGAGGCGTTCCTCAGATTGAAGTTGAGATTCCTCCACCTGCTCCCATTCCTAATGAGGAGGTTGAGGGACTCAAGGCTGCCTTATCTCAGTCCCAGCAAGAGAAGCTATAGTTGCAGGCCCAGCTGGAAAAGCTACTTCAAGAGAAAAGGAGCTTAGAGCAAGAAAATGAACACAAAGAGAGATGCTGTCATACCGCAATTTTGTCCGACTAATTGGAAAATCCCAAAAAAATTTATCGCTTCGCATATTGTTCTAAACGCGGGTGTATTTGGCACTCTCGTGCAACGATTTTGTTTGGCGCTCGTTGCTTTAAAAAAAAAGAGTCCAAAAAATATAATAAAAATAATAATAAATCACGCGAGCGCGTGTCGGTGGCGAGCCACGTGTGAGCAGTTGCGTCACTGCGCGTTTTTTACCGTTTTTAGAAAAGTGAGGATAGAATGAAATCGGTTTTAATAACGTACGCGCGTGCGTATTCAAATCGCGTACGCGTTCCTAGTCTTAAGGCGAACACGCGTTTCGTTTCGAGTCGTGTGAGTTGAAAAAATAAGGCGAACACGCGTTTTGCGTCGGTGCGCGTTGTTTTTACCGCTTTCATTATCATAAAGAAAAAATAAAATAATAATAAAAAAAATAGTAATAATAAATCAAAACCAGCTGTCCCTTTATTTATGTTGGTTACATATACAAACAAAAATAAAAAAAAGCAGAATAGTACCAAAAAAGGAGTCAACTCCTTTTTACAAAAAAAATTAATTAAAATCAAAATAAAATAAAATTTAAAAAAAGGGGCAGGAGCGCCCTGCTGCCAGGGGCAGCATTGATGCTGCTTTTTGAAGAATCGGGCCAATGCTATTTTCTTCATCCTCTTTGATCCTTTCCATTTTTGTTCCAACAAGGCAGCTTTGGCAGGCACCACCCTGCAAGCTGCTGCTCCACTGCTCCACTGCAGCAGCAACAAACTGGTCTCCTGGGTGGTTTTGATCCCCTGCTCAGCACTCACACCTACACCACATTTTTTGCCTATAAATGCAATAAACAGAAACAGTGTTAGGGGGGAATTCTGAGAAACAACACAGGAAAAAAAATATAGTAGCAAACAGAACCACACACACACAGAGCAATTCACAGACAATAACACGCACAACAATTCACACACAGAAATTCAGAGAGAAAAATAGTAACAAATTCTAGAATTCTGGAAGCAAGAAAAAGGGTAGTAACAGTCAAACAGCAGCAGTAGCAGAGTAAACAGCTTAGGGGTGATTTCAGAAGCTGGAATACAGGTTGGATTTTTGCGTCTTCACTTTTGTTCTTTTCGGTTTTATCCAAGTCAGTATCAAAACCGTATGATAGTACATAAGAACTAAAAAATAGAGTAGTTTTTGAGTTTATGTTGTGTTAGGAATAATTAGGGCTCAATATTAATACTGTAAGTAGGCTAGAGTTTTAAAAAAAAAATTAAGAATGAATTAGTTTCTTTTTAGTGTTCTGTTTTGAGCATTATATTATAATAGTAGTCTGTTTTCAGTATTCTATTAGAAATAGGTTTAGTAATGGAAAATAGGTTTGGTTCAGATAAACAAAGATCAAACTAGGAATAAAAATAAAAAACTCAGAACCAGCAGAAGAAATTAGAGTAGAGATGAAAAAAAAGCAAAACAAAAAAACGTATCAAAGGGAATAGTATACTGACATGCGCGGCCGTGAGACGAACTCCGACCACCATCCACGGTGGTCGTTCTATGGAATCTGTCGAACACTTGGGTGTCGCTGTTACCCCCTTCGCGCCGTCACAACACGTTCCTTCTGTGATCCCGTCGCACACCCTCAGCTCGTCGTCATCGGACTCCTCTTCGTTTTCCCCTCCTCGCGTTCGCGTTAGCGGTGGGACGACCAATCAACGCCGTCGACTACCACCATCATCGCCATCACAGTCATTTTCTCTCTCTCTCTCTTCGCGTCCATCCACGCGGTTCCCCCAACATCACTGTCACCCCTTCACAACAGCCACCAAACGCCAACAGAACCGGACCCTCAGCAACCTTCCCCAACCGGCGCAAGGCGAGGCGGAGATGAGAGAATAGGGAGGGAGAGAACGAAATCATGGTCGAGGGAGGGAGAGAGCAAGACGGCGCAAGGGTTGAGAGATCGAAGCTAGGGGAGAGAGAGAGGCGGATACGGATCTGTGAGAGAGGAGAAGAGGATTAAGGTGAGGAGAATGGGGATCGGCCGCAGCAAAGGGGAGAGAGAGAAAAAATCGGATTTGGCTATTTAGGGGGGGGGGGGTGTGGGCGCCGTGGAGAAAGTGGAGAAGAATTAGGGTTTCCCTTTTTAG
This sequence comes from Astragalus membranaceus, assembly GCA_039519185.1. Lineage (NCBI taxonomy): Eukaryota > Viridiplantae > Streptophyta > Magnoliopsida > Fabales > Fabaceae > Astragalus > Astragalus membranaceus. Next base: position 57,819,426 of record CM076849.1, read on the forward strand.
GGTTAAGCTTTTATATTAGGAAAGCAAGGGCAGTTTGGTCTTTTCACATTTTTTATTTTTTTTATTTTTTCAGATTTCTATTCGCACCCCTCGTTTTACTCCGCGCCCCCCCCCCTTTTGAAAGCCCACGATTTCTCTTTTTGTTGAAACGGACCAGCCCATCAGAAAATAAAAAACGCAGCCCAGCTTACAAAAACGAGCTGGGCTCACTATCTGCACCCTAGTTTTAATAATACACCCCTCCTTTTATTTACACCCTTATTTTACTACTACACCCCCTGTTTCTTTTTTTAAATTTCGTTCCCCTAAGCGAACTTTTTTTTTTCACAAACCTTTTCTTCCAAATGATGGATAAATGTTTCCCCGAACAAAATTCAATCCAATTGCGAAAACTCTTCAAAATCAAAAATTTCGTTAGTAGTCTTGCGAAGCCTTTGCTTGCATGGTTATTAACAATGGAATACTAATGGTGGTCACTTGGAGCCTTTGCTCAATTGATCATCATGAACGCTTTCAATTTCAGAAGGTATTTCCCTAAGCATCAAAAGTCATAGCAAGTGCTAGTGATGGCCACCCATAACCTTTGTTAGTTTGGTCATCATGAAGGCTTTCATTTTTCGAAAGGAGATTTTTACATGCACTTAAGTGAGTTTTAGTAATGATCACCCATAACCTTTGTTAGTTTGATCATTATGAACGCCCTTCACTTTTCAAAGCCAAAGCAAAAAGACTTTCCTTTTCAAGGCTCCTTAGAACTACGTCGCTTTGATTCCCATTTGGGATACGTAGGAGCGAGTCACATTCTCGTCAAGAGCAACCATAAAAAGTTTAGCATTTGCATAACGAAAAGAAAAGAGTTATTTTCGTAACAAAAAAGAATCACTTTCGCAAACCAAGATCATTTTCAGAACAAAAACATTTTCCTTTCTAAGATCATTTTTAACCCATCGTCGCTAGTGGTTAATCAGAATCTTTGTTCGTCTAGCCATTGGTGGCGATGTCTTTTTCCCCAAAGAACAACAAGCGATGATCACTCATAACCTTTGTTAGTCTGATCATTCGTGCTAATGAATCTCTTTCGAAAACCACTTTCAAAAAGGCAAATAAAAAACGGGTTGCTACTAATAGTCAATCAGAACCTTTGTTCGTCTGACTGGTGGTAGTGACTCTCATTTTCAAGAGTATTTAGCAGTGATTACCCATAACCTTGGTTAGTTTAATCATTCACTAAATGCTCATCCTATTTCGAAAACTTACTAAAAAGATAAAAGACAAAAACCTTCTTTCAGGATAAAGAAGAACAACGTAGCTTTGAGTTCTCCATCGCACCGGGAGATACGTAGGAGCAGGCCTTGTCCCGTCAAGCGCTTTCTTCTAAAAAATCATTCTTCCCCTTTTTTTTCATAATAAATAAAGATTTTCATTAAGAATTTTTCAATAAGAAGTAGAGAGGCAAAATTAAGTATTTTCAAGTCAACACACTAAAACCACACTTAATTAAAGGTTCCCTCTCAGTAGAGAGGACGTGTGGGGTGCTAACACCTTCCCTGCGCGTAACCGACCCCCGAACCCTATTATGTAGTTTCGCAAGACCAATCGCTTTCCAAAAAGGTTTTCCTAATATTTTCCTTAATAAATATTGGTGGCGGCTTCATTGTTTTAAAAAGTTGTGAACGAGGAAGGTTCTCCCTCGGGGACTTTTTCGGGCGCAACAGATGCCTTGCCGACTGCAAGGAGAGAATCGCTGCTGGTAATCAAAAGCTCCTCGATATGCAGGGTGGTCTCAAGAGTGCTACAAGCGAGATCAAAGCACGAAATCTGGATAGAGATAGAGCGCTTGGTGATGCACGTGCGTGGAAGGCTCAGTTGAATGTGTCCAAGGAATTAGAAAGGAGCTTGTGGGGCCAACTGAGGGAGGAAAAAGCACAGCTAAAAGCCCTTACTGCTGACTATGAGGAAAAACTCAAGATTGAGGTGCAAGCAAGAAAATCGATGCAAGAGAGGCTTGAGGACTGTTGAGCAATGCTCCATGGGGAACTTGGGAGGTCTACGACGTTAGAGGACCATGTAAGACACCAAAGTGGTTTACTAGAGAGGTTCAGGGCTGAGATGACCTATTTGATGGAAGAGCACCGAAGGTTGGATGATCATTGCCGGCGCTTGCAAGAGAAGTATGCACTCTTGTCCAAGCTGTGTTACGATATTGTTACAGGCATTCCCAGATGCTTAAGAGATGCTGAGCTTGCTGTGGATGTATGCACCACTCCAGTGGAGGTTCGGGGCTTCATTGAATATGTCAGGGGTTTGATCTTGAAGATGAGGGGTCAGGCAGATCGTCCTTCCGCTTCAAGAAAGAGAAAGAGGAGCCAATGCATGGACTTAGTTGTTGTCTGAAATTCCAGTTGTTGTGATTTTCTTTTTATCGCTTTAAGAGCTCTTTATGATGTATTCTTGTCCTTTCATTATGAATGAATAAAAGAATTGTGTGTTTCAGTTCGAATAAAAGTGTACGGTCCATTTCACATTCTTGATCCTCGTTGCTTGTCAAAATAAAACACGCAATTTCCCTGGCACTACGTGAGAAAAACACATCTGCATCTCATACATGCACATATATATTTATGCATCCATTCATTTCATGCATCCAGGTGCTCATAAAACATTTCTTTTCGAGTTCAGGAAAAGGCAAGCTGGTTCACCGACACAGGTACTACACTCGCTTGCAAGCTAGACTCATGGAAACTCCTCAAGATCATCCAGAATTTGAGTTAGAAAGCCATTCGGGGGCCGATGATTTGGTTGTGGAAATCCTCAATCCTGAGCAATTGGCTCAAGAGAACCAGGTGTTGAAGGAGAGGGTCGGAGCTATGAAAGTCCAACTGAATGAGGTGATGGCTATGTTACATAATCTGAAAAGCGGGGCTGCTGCCGAGACTACTGCTGTTGTAGGCCCTGATGGGGTTGTCTCTTTTGTTCCCCCTCCAAGGCCTGCTAATGCTGCAACTGCTCCTCCTCCTCCGGGACCTGGGGTTAATCACCTTGTTTGTTCTCCAGGGGTAAATGCTCAAAGTCAGCCAATTGCACAGAGGTACCCGTGGGGGATGCCAGTCGGTTATATGCCTTGAAATGTTGAATCCAATCCGGCTGGGTAACAGGGCCAAGTCAGGCTGCCGTAGTCGTATCAGGTGGAGCTGCTAGTGGACCCCAAGTCCACGCTCCTAACCATGATGCTGTGTTACAGGGAAATTCATCCAGTCCGACTCCAGGGCTCATCACGCCTACTCAAAATGTTGCATATCAAATAGGGAATCCCGCTCAGTTTGGGGGATATTACTATGGCATAGGTAGTCATCCTCAGGGGCATGTGTTTGAAAACTCTCAGCCAAAGACCAGTATCGTGTGCTCGAAGAACGATTAAGGGCTGTGGAAGGTACAGGTGTCAGAGCCAAGGATGCCCGGGATTTGTGTCTCGTTCCAGATATAGTCTTTCCTCCAAAGTTTAAAGCACCCGATTTTGACAAATACCGGGGTACCGGTTGTCCATCAAGCCATATAACCATGTATTGCCGACAAATGGCCGCGTATGCTAGTGATGATAAGCTGTTGATCCACTATTTTCAGAACAGCCTGGGTGGGGAATCCTTAGACTGGTACATGCAGTTACAGTCTTCCGACATCCATAGTTGGAAAGACCTGTCCGAAGCCTTCTTGAGACAATACCAATACAATATGGATATGGCTCCCGATCGGTCACAGCTACAGCACATGAGCAAGGGAGATAAAGAGTCTTTTAAAGAATACGCCCAACTGTGGAGAGGTACAGCTGCACAAGTAAAGCCACCACTAACAGAGAAAGAGATGGTATACATGTTCATGGAAACTCTTCCGGCAATCTATTATGATAGGCTGATAGGGAGTGTCTCATCAAATTTCTCAGATATGGTAGTTATTGGGGAAAGACTTGAAAGTGGTTTGCGTAGCGGGAAGATCGCCAACCACTTTGGTAGTTCAGGTGGCTCAGGCAGTTCAGATGGGCAAAAAAAGCATTCTTCTCATTTCCCTAAAAAGAAGGAGGGAGAGATAAATGTAATCTCCGGAGGGAATCCATCTTTCAGTTCTTCACCCCAGACGGTACCTGTAACACCCCTTTCTCTACCCGTTAATTTGTTTATAAGAATCAGAGTTTTCAAAATTTCTTTTCATTGCAAAGGATGTTACACATACTTCAACAAAACCACACTCCTCAATACATCAGCTCAAAAGCATAATAACCATGTATTACGTAGCACGTCACTAAAAGGAGAATCTCAAAACCACAGTTATCATCGCAATAAGACTTAACGTCAATAAAATCAACTACGCAGCGGAATAACAAAATAAAACAGAATTGTCAACAAAACATAACAACCAAAATCATTCATAACATTAAGTTCGTCCCCCCCCCCCTGAGTGCTACGTATCAGAGCGTGACGACTCGACTCGAATTAGTGAAGGTACCTAGTCCTTCACTCGCAATCACCTGCACGTTACCGCATGGGGGTAACATTCAAACAGAAGGGTGAGTCCAATTCAATTCATATAATAAATCATATGATAAATAATAAGTCAAGTCACAGCTCTAAAATAATCACATCACAATCACCAATTACATCACCACATAAACTCATCACCATGTCATGTAGGCATATGAAATGCAACCCACTCGCGGGCATATGCATGAGGTACCTTTTCACAAACGTCGCTTAGCCATTATGGCCTCATCGTCACTTGGCCTTTTGGGCCTAAAAAACGTCACTGGGTTTATGCATATGGGGCATGAGACACTATGACATGCACCACTCACAAACACACAATTCACGGTCAACCATGTGACCCGTCACTTACCAATTTGCCAAATAAGAGGCACAGCACCTGTCAGTTCACAATTTACACAACAACATCACTTAGCCATTTAGGCCTTAACATCACTTAGCCTTTTGGGCCTCAAAACGTCACTGGGTTTTCATCGTCACTTACTCATAAACATCATCAACTCAAACAATAGCCACTGAGGGCAAAAACGTCATTTACTAGCCACCAAGGGCATCATCGTCATTTTACACATCAATATCAACAACATTGGCCACTAAGGGAAAACGGTCATTTAACTAGCCACTAAGGACATCATCGTCAAAATCATCACTTTTGACACTAAAACGTTAACACTGGTTATACACAAAATAGAATTTTTAAAGACACCAAAACGAGTTTTCAATGTCCCAGCAACGACCACAGGGGACAGCCACTTGGGCGCCCAGAAACCTTCTGAAATTATAAGTTTTTAGTTTTAAAAATGGGACACACATATAGACAACTAAAAATGCTTCACAACGCTTTTTGAAACGTTCAAAACGGATGTCCGAGTCAAAAGATATAGCGAAAACAGTTTTCGAAAACATTTTGGGAACATCCTGACAAACTGGCGCCCTGGGCGCCAGCGCCCAGGCACCTGGCGCCCAGCGCCCAGCAAAAACGCATCACGCACACATGGGCGCCCAGCGCCCAGCGCCTGGCACCCAGCGCCTGGCACCCAGCGCCCAGCGCCTGGCACCCAGCGCCCAGCGCCTGGCACCCAGCGCCCAGCGCCTGGCAACCAGCGCCTTGGCGCAACATGCAACACACACACACGGGCGCTCAGCGCCCAGCGCCTTGGCGCCACGCACAACACACGCACACGGGCGATCAGCGCCCAGCGCTGGCACCCAGCGCCCTGCGCTCCACACACGCACTCACACACGGGCGCTCAGCGCCCAGCGCTGGCACCCAGTGCCCAGCGCCTGGCACAACACGCGCAACACTGCACACAGCAACACGCACTGGCGCCCTTGGCGCCCAGCACAGGGCGCCTGGCGCCCAGAACACTTCCAACAACACAAATTTAACCCAATTTCAGCACAAACTATTTTGTTCTTCAAATTTTTCACATGACCAACACAACACCAATTCACCCCAACTCATGAACACACATAAGATCATCGAAATCACCTATCAAACATCAAATTCTACAACATCCCAAACGCAACATGGAATCACGCATATATCAACAACAATAACATGAAATTGCAAACATGCTCATGATCATGGTTATCTAGGCCATCACTACCTAAAACCTATCATAGGAATTATTATAGAAATTGATAGAACCCCCTTACCTCGAATTTGAAGATTAGAAGCCCTAGAGACGGTCACGAACGGGACCACGGCAACAAGATCACGCCTCTTCCTCCTCCTTGCTCGCGGCCTTCTCTTCTCTCCTTTCCTCTCTACGGCGCTTTCTCTCTTCTCAATTTCGCAATGCTAACCACAAACCCTAACCCCTAGGCGCCTTGTCCACTTCGCATATGACATGATTCATGGGCTTGGGCTTCTCACTTAAGCCCAAGTCCATCTAGTTTGGCACCTCCACCTCCTAATACCAACTACACAATTTTTAATATAATTTCCAATAATTAAATTACATCCAATTAATTAAATCAAATTCCTAAATACTTAATTAAATAATTTAATTAAATATTTAGGGTGTTACAACTCTCCCCCACTTAGAATATTTCGTCCTCGAAATTTACCTGATCAAATAACTCTGGGTAGGACTCTCGCATCTTGCTCTCCAGCTCCCAAGTCATACTCTCACCGGCAGCTCCTAGCCAGACCACTTTTACTAATGCAATCTCTTTGCCTCTAATCACTTTGACTTCACGATCCTCAATCCGTACGGGCATCGTCTCCACAGTGAGATTATCCCGCACCTCTACATCATCCATATGGATCACATGAGATGGATCCGAAACATACTTCCGAAGTTGCGACACATGAAACACGTCGTGCAAATTCGAAAGATTCGGCGGTAAGGCCACTCTATAAGCCACATTCCCGATTCTCTCAGAAATCTGATAAGGACCAACAAAGCGAGGAGTGAGTTTCTTCGATTTCAACGCTCGACCAACACCGGTAATAGGAGAAACCCTCAAGAACACATGCTCACCCTCCTGAAACTCTAAATCTTTCCTCCGCTTGTCATGATAACTCTTCTGACGACTCTGCGAATCCTTCATCTTTTCACGGGTCATCTTGATCTTCTCTGTAGTCTCCCGGACAATCTCCGGTCCCAACACTACACTCTCTCCCGACTCATACCAACATAATGGCGTTCTACACTTTCGACCATACAATGCTTCAAATGGTGCCATCCCGATACTGGAATGGTAACTGTTGTTATAGGTAAACTCAATCAACGCAAGGTAGGAATCCCATGAACCCCGCTGTTCCAATACACAAGCCCTCAACAAGTCTTCTAACGACTGAATTGTTCTCTCTGACTGACCATCTGTCTGAGGATGATATGCTGAACTCATTTTCAGCTTTGAACCCAATTCCTTCTGCAAACTCGTCCAAAACTCAGAAGTGAACCTCGGATCCCTATCTGACACAATACTCTTCGGAACACCGTGCAACTTCACAATTTCTTTGACATAGATCTCTGCCAACCTCGACACCGGATAAGTGATATTAATAGGAATAAAGTGAGCAGACTTCGTTAACCTATCAACGATCACCCAAATAGCGTCATGACCCTTAACTGTATTCGGCAATCCCGTCACAAAATCCATCGCAATGCTATCCCACTTCCACTCTGGAATTTCCAACGGTTGCATTAACCCTGCAGGCTTCTGGTGTTCAACCTTCGACTTTTGATAGGTCAAACAGGCATACACAAACTGTGCCACATCTCTCTTCATACCATACCACCAAAATATCTTTTTCAGATCTTGATACATTTTCGTCGCTCCAGGATGGATACTCAACTTGCTACGGTGACCCTCCTCTAAAATTGCCTTTCTCATCTCCTCATCCTCCGGAACACAGATCCTACCCCGGAACCTCAACACACCACTGGAATCCAATTTGAAATCTTCATCTTCAGATTGACCAACCCCATTAATTAAATCTACTAACTTGACATCTGACTTCTGAGCCTCTCTGATGCTGCCCAGGAAATCATTATCGATCTTTAACATTCCCAGCTTGACACTGCGAGGTGTCATTTTACAAACCAAACTCAAATCTCTGAATTCCTCAATCAACTCTAATTCTTTCACCATCATTGCCGACATATGCAAATACTTTCTGCTTAAAGCATCAGCCACGACATTAGCTTTGCCAGGATGATAATTCAAACCAAAGTCATAATCCTTCAAGAGCTCCAACCACCGACGCTGTCTCATATTCAACTCTTTCTGATCGAACAGATACTTCAGACTCTTGTGATCACTGAACACTTCAAACCTCGAACCATAAAGGTAGTGCCTCCAAATCTTAAGCACAAATACCACAACAGCCAATTCCAAATCATGCGTAGGGTAATTTTTCTCATGAACCCACAACTGCCTCGACGCATACGCAACGAATTTCCCATCTTGCATCAGCACACCCCCAAGACCCATCTTCGAAGCGTCACAATATACAACAAACGGTTCCTCCGGATTAGGCAACGTCAAAACAGGCGACGTTGTCAATCTCTTTTTCAGTTCCATAAAACTTTCCTCACAGCGAGCATCCCAAACGAAAACTTTACCCTTACAAGTCAACTGAGTCAACGGAAGGGCCAACTTGGAAAAACCCTCGATGAACCTCCTGTAGTACCCAGCCAAAGCCAAAAAGCTTCTAATCTCTGTTGCGGACTTCGGAGCCTCCCACTCCAATACTGCTTCTACTTTTGCCGGATCAACCGCAATACCTTTACCAGAAATCACGTGCCCAAGGAAACTCACCTCTTTCAGCCAGAACTCACACTTTGATAACTTAGCATACAACTTTTTCTCTTTCAGAACTTCTAACACTGTCTTCAGGTGCTCAGCATGCTCTTCCTCTGACTTAGAATAAACTAGAATGTCATCTATGAAGATCACCACAAACCGATCTAGGTAATTATGGAAAATACGATTCATATATTCCATAAATACACCCGGAGCATTGGTCACACCGAACGGCATCACTGAATATTCATAATGCCCATACCTCGTCCTGAATGCTGTCTTCTGAACATCCTCATCCTTCACTTTAATCTGATGATATCCGGACCTTAAATCAATTTTGCTGAAAACACGGGCACCCACTAACTGATCCATCAGATCGTCGATCCTCGGAAGCGGATACTTATTCTTGATAGTTACCTTATTCAACTGACGATAGTCTACACATAACCTCATGCTCCCATCTTTCTTCTTCACTAACAATACCGGAGCTCCCCACGGTGACACACTCGGTCTCACAAACTTTTTCTCAAGCAATTCTTCAAGTTGTGTCTTTAACTCAGACAATTCAGACGCCGACATCCTATACGGTGCCATAGACACAGGCCTCGTCCCAGGTACAAGATCAATCGAAAACTCAACTTCTCTCTCCGGCGGCACACCCGGAATTTCATCAGGAAAAACCTCAGGGAACTCGCGTACCACTTGCAGTTCTTCAATAATAGCCTGACTCTCAGCAGACAACGATGCCATCAATGCAAATAGCTGAACTCCTTCTTTCTTCAACTTCTTCAACTGACCAGCAGATACCAAAATAGAATCTTCTTCCCCGAAACTGACCGACTTGCTACGACAGTTGATATGAACGTGATTATTCTCTAACCAGTCCATGCCTAAGATTACATCCAGACCTCTCAACGGCAAGCAAACAAAATTCACAATAAAGTCCCTGCTGAAGATCGACACGGGACACTAAGAACACACCTGGGACGTAATCACCGACCCCTTCGCAGGAGTATCGACAACCATATCCCCACACATAGCAGATAAAACAAGACCCAATCTTTTACAACAATCAACAGATATAAAGCAATGGGTAGCACCAGTATCAATAAGAGATTTCAGAGAAGTACCATTAATAAAACACGTACCTCTAATCAGAACATCCTTCTCATCAGGCTCCTCTCCTGCCAATGCGAACACCTTCCCAGTAGACCTTTCCTTCTTCGGCTTTGTACACTTCGTACTGATATGCCCAGACTCACCACAGTTGAAGCACACCACATCCTTAACCTTACACTCGGCCGCCATATGACCCTTTTTACCACAGCGATAGCAAACCCTCTCATCAGTCCTGCATGTAGTACTCTTGTGGCCAGGCTTGCCACACTTATAACAGACAATGCTAGCAGGAGCATCTCCCCCACTAGAATTCTTACCCCCAGCAGACCTCTGATAACTCTTACCCGCAGGAACCTCATACGGCTTGCTTCGACTCTGAAACTTACCCTTTTTCTCAGACGTAGCTTTGTAATGAGCAGTACTGTCCTCCTCAAAGATTCTACAACTGTCAACCTGATCAGCGAACACACGAATCTTCTGATAAACAATGGCCTTTTTGATATCAGGCCTCAAACCATTCTCGAACTTGATACATTTCGAAAACTCAGCTGTAGCCTCACTGTAGTGTGGATAAAACTTTGCCAGTTCCACAAACTTCGCCGCATATGCAGTCACAGACATACCACCCTGCTTCAGTTCTAGGAACTCTATCTCTTTCTTCCCTCGGACGTCTTCAGGAAAATATTTTCTCAGAAATTCCCTGCTGAATACCTCCCAAGTAATCTCTTCCTGAACAGTCTCTAACCTCTGCCTAGTAGCCAACCACCAGTCGTCGGCCTCCTCGGCTAACATGTGGGTACCAAAACGGACCTTCTGCTCAACAGTGCAGCCCATCACCCTGAATATCCTCTCGATCTCCTTCAACCATGCCACAGCACCATCTGGATCATATTTGCCCTTAAAGGTGGGCGGATTCTCTCTCTGGAAAGTAGTCAGACTCCGAAAACCAGCGTTTTCTCCAGCATTCTGCTGACCCTGCACAGCCTGAGCCATAGCCTGCAATGCAGCAGCAAGAGCAGCGTCGTTTCTCCCAGCCATTTCAAACTATCACTGCAGCAGAAACCAAGAATTTAGTACTAATCTATTGTCATAAGACACTACGACAGGACAACATTGGCCGGACAGACCGAACTTGGCTCTGATACCACTAATGTAACACCCCTTTCTCTACCAGTTAATTTGTTTATAAAAATCAGAGTTTTCAAAATTTATTTTCATTGCAAAGGATGTTACACATACTTCAACAAAACCGCACTCCTCAATACATCAGCTCAAAAGCATAATAACCATGTATTACGTAGCACGTCACTAAAAGGAGAATCTCAAAACCACAGTTATCATCGCAATAAGACTTAACGTCAATAAAATCAACTACGCAGCGGAATAACAAAATAAAACAGAATTGTCAACAAAACATAACAACCAAAATCATTCATAACATTAAGTTCGTCCCCCCCCCCCCTGAGTGCTACGTATCAGAGCGTGACGACTCGACTCGAATTAGTGAAGGTACCTAGTCCTTCACTCGCAATCACCTGCACGTTACCGCATGGGGGTAACATTCAAACAGAAGGGTGAGTCCAATTCAATTCATATAATAAATCATATGATAAATAATAAGTCAAGTCACAGCTCTAAAATAATCACATCACAATCACCAATTACATCACCACATAAACTCATCACCATGTCATGTAGGCATATGAAATGCAACCCACTCGCGGGCATATGCATGAGGTACCTTTTCACAAACGTCGCTTAGCCATTATGGCCTCATCGTCACTTGGCCTTTTGGGCCTAAAAAACGTCACTGGGTTTATGCATATGGGGCATGAGACACTATGACATGCACCACTCACAAACACACAATTCACGGTCAACCATGTGACCCGTCACTTACCAATTTGCCAAATAAGAGGCACAGCACCTGTCAGTTCACAATTTACACAACAACATCACTTAGCCATTTAGGCCTTAACATCACTTAGCCTTTTGGGCCTCAAAACGTCACTGGGATTTCATCGTCACTTACTCATAAACATCATCAACTCAAACAATAGCCACTGCGGGCAAAAACGTCATTTACCAGCCACCAAGGGCATCATCGTCATTTTACACATCAATATCAACAACATTGGCCACTAAGGGCAAAACGGTCATTTAACTAGCCACTAAGGGCATCATCGTCAAAATCATCACTTTTGACACTAAAACGTTAACACCACTGGTTATACACAAAATAGAATTTTTAAAGACACCAAAACGAGTTTTCAATGTCCCAGCAACGACCACAGGGGACAGCCACTTGGGCGCCCAGCAACCTTCTGAAATTATAAGTTTTTATTTTTAAAAATGGGACACACAGATAGACAACTAAAAATTCTTCACAACGCTTTTTGAAACGTTCAAAACGGATGTCCGAGTCAAAATATATAGCGAAAACAGTTTTCGAAAACATTTTGGGAACATCCTGAAAAATTGGCGCCCTGGGTGCCCAGCGCCCAGGCACCTGGCGCCCAGCGCCCAGCAAAAACGCAACACGCACACATGGGTGCCCAGCGCCCAGCGCCTGGCACCCAGCGCCTTGGCGCAACATGCAACACACACACACGGGCGCTCAGCGCCCAGCGCCTTGGCGCCACGCACAACACGCACACGGGCGCTCAGCGCCCAGCGCTGGCACCCAGCGCCCTGCGCTCCACACACGCACTCACACACGGGCGCTCAGCGCCCAGCGCTGGCACCCAGCACCCAGCGCCTGGCACAACACGCGCAACACTGCACACAGCAACACGCACTGGCGCCCTTGGCGCCCAGCACAGGGCGCCTGGCGCCCAGAACACTTCCAGCAACACAAATTTAACCCAATTTCAGCACAAACTATTTTGTTCTTCAAATTTTTCACATGACCAACACAACACCAATTCACCCCAACTCATGAACACACATAAGATCATCGAAATCACCTATCAAACATCAAATTCTACAACATCCCAAACGCAACATGGAATCATGCATATATCAACAACAATAACATGAAATTGCAAACATGCTCATGATCATGGTTATCTAGGCCATCACTACCTAAAACCTATCATCGGAATTATTATAGAAATTGATAGAACCCCCTTACCTCGAATTTGAAGATTAGAAGCCCTAGAGACGGTCACGAACGGGACCACGGCAACAAGATCACGCCTCTTCCTCCTCCTTGCTCGCGGCCTTCTCTTCTCTCCTTTCCTCTCTACGGCGCTTTCTCTCTTCTCCTTTCTCTCTTCTCAATTTCGCAATGCTAACCACAAACCCTAACCCCTAGGCGCCTTGTCCACTTCGCATATGACATGATTCATGGGCTTGGGCTTCTCACTTAAGCCCAAGTCCATCTAGTTTGGCACCTCCACCTCCTAATACCACCTACACAATTTTTAATATAATTTCCAATAATTAAATTACATCCAATTAATTAAATCAAATTCCTAAATACTTAATTAAATAATTTAATTAAATATTTAGGGTGTTACAGTACAATTCTCGGCACCGGTGCAACCTCAACAAGTCACTAAGAAGCGAGTTAGTTTCGATCCAATTCCTATGACCTACACGGAGCTCTTTAATCATCTTGTTTCAAAGAACCTAATTAATACTCGCTCGATGAAGCCTCTTCAACCTCCTTTCCCTAGGGGCTATAATGCCAATGCTACTTGTAGCTTTCATGAGGGTGGAATCGGTCACACAGTGGAGGACTGCAAAGCTATTAAGCATGTAGTCCAAGATCTGATTGATGCTAATTGGATTTCTTTCAAACAGAACAGTCCGAGTACAACTACAAACCACTGCCAGGACATGGGAGGCCGTCGACCAATGCAATAGATGATTCTACTGGACAGATGATAAGGGGTGTTGAGACAGTTAAAACTCCTTTAAGTGCTATTCATGATGAGTTGTGCCGATTTGGGGTCATCAAGAAAGGATGTTGTCAGGAGAATGGGTGTGCTGATTCCCTGTGTAATGGGGCCTGTGAAACTTTTAAGCTGGTATTGCAAGACTTGATGGACCGCCGTGTAGTGCAAGTGTGTACTTTTGAAACAGAAGGGAGTGTGATGACTCTTCAGTCTAATAATGGCAGAGAGGCCAGAAGGCCAATTGAGATTTTATATGATTACAATCCGAGGCAAGTTCAAGCCAAAGCTCAGCCTATAGTCATTGAGATCCCTGCTCCCTTTCCATATGAAAAAGACAGTGCGGTTCCTTACAAGAAGTGGTAGAATGTATGCTCCGGAAACTCTTCGGGCTGAAACATCTAAGGCTGCTGAAGATAGGGGTCGTAAGGGAAAAGAGAAAGAGTCAGAGATGGCTCAGGACAAGAAGACAACAGAACAAGAAGCCGATGAGTTCTTGAAGACTGTCAGACAGAGTGATTATCAAATTGTTGATCAGTTGAAGCAAACTCCAGCAAAGATCTCTATGATGTCGCTACTGCTCAGTTCGGAAGCCCATCGGACTGCGTTAATGAAGGTGCTCAGCGATGCCCATGTTGCCCAGGACATCTCTGTGTGCCAGTTTGATGGGATAGTTGGAAACATTGTAGCAGCTAATCATTTAACTTTTGCTGACGATGAGTTGCCCCCAGGAGGAAGAAAGCACAACCAGGCTCTGCATATCTCCGTCAAATGCGGAGACTATGTGTTGGCCCGAGTTTTGATTGATAATGGGTCCTTCTTAAATGTCATGCCAAAGTCCACCATGGACAAGTTGGATGTGGACTGCTCTTACATGAAGCCAAGTTCGACGTTGGTGAGAGCCTTTGACGGGTCAAAGAAGGAAGTGCTATGGGAAATGGAGTTCCCGATTTAGATCGGACCTGAGACCTTTTATGTGAATTTCCAGATCATGGACATTACTTCATCATATAGCTGCCTGTTGGGAAGGCCGTGGATCCACATGGCGGGAGCTATTCCCACTTCTTTGCACCAAAGAGTCAAGTTTGTGGTAGATGACAAGATTGTTGTTGTGTTCGGTGAAGAAGAAATGCTGGTCAACAAGCCATCTCCATTTCGGTATGTGGAAGCCGCTGAAGAATCTCTGGATACTTCCTTTCAGTCCCTTGAGATCGCAAATGCTGTATTTGGAGGAAGCGAGCTTTCATCCCCTGGGTCAAAATTGTCAAGGAATGAGGAAATGGTCGTCAGGATCATGTTAGAACAAGGATACAAGGTGGGATGTGGTTTAGGCAAGACTGGTCAGGGCATTCTTGCGCCTATTCAACTGAAGGAAAACCGAGACCGTTGTGGGTTGGGATATCATCCAAGTCAAGCTGAAAGAAAGAAGATGGCTGAGGAAAGAAAGGATAAATGGTTAGCCAAATCAAGAGGCCAGGATCCATGGTCCAAGAGAATTCCTATCTGTGATATCCGCCAGAGTTTTACAAGTGCAGGGTTGCTGGACCCAAACCAGATTGCTGCCATCGGGGATGGATCTGAAGATGAAGTGGGTGAGACCAGCCTAGTCTGCCGTTGTCTTGCCGGTGAAAAGTTGAAGAATTGGGAAACTGCTGACTTTCCCGTGGCTTTTAATTCAAAGTAATAACTTGTAATGCAGCCCTGTGGCTCTGCCCAAGGCCATAGGACAAGTTGCTAGGGGCACGCATGTTTTTATCCTCATTGTCATCATCATTAATAAAAACGGTGTTTTTGAATTTCATTAATAAAATCATTTCTCTTTCTTTCATTGTGTCTCTCTTGCTTTATTTTTTTTGCTTGCTTGCTTCGCTTTTCATTCTGCTTTTCGCTTTTGCAAAATGCAGATCAACAATAATTGTCTCTGAAAATAACAATGCCAATGATCCACATTATGACTTTGATCACCCTATTAATCAAGCCGAGGGGGATGTTGGGGATAACTGGGAAGCTCCTCCAGAACTCATGAGATTAATGGAACAAGAATAAAGGGTAATTCAGCCCCATGGGGAGTCAGTCGAGGTAGTCAACTTGGGTACTGAAGAGGGCAAGAAAAAGGTCAAGGTTGGTACTGCAATGGGGAGTATTGAACGCAAGAAGTTGATTCAGCTCCTGTTTGAGTATGTTGACGTCTTTTCATGGTCATACAAGGACATGCCGGGTTTGGATACGGATATTGTCGAGCACAGATTGGCAGTAAAACCAGAATGCCCTCCGATAAAACAGAAGCTGAGAAGAATGAAGCCGGAGATGTCGTTGAAGATCAGAGATGAAGTGAAAAAGCAGTTTGACGCTGGATTCCTAGCAGTTGCCAAATATCCACAGTGGGTTGCCAACATTGTTCCGGTCCCAAAGAAATACGGAAAGGTTAGGATGTGCGTTGACTACCGTGATATGATTCGAGCAAGCCCTAAAGATGATTTCCCTCTACCCCACATCGATGTTCTGGTAGATAGTACAGCGCAGCACTCAATGTTTTCCTTCATGGACGGATATTCAGGCTACAACCAGATTAAGATGGCTCCAGAGGATATGAAGAAAACCACCTTCATAACCCTTTGGGGAACCTTCTGTTATAAGGTCATGCCTTTCGGACTGAAGAATGTCGGGGCAACCTATCAAAGAGGAATGGTAACTCTGTTCCATGACATGATGCATAAGGAGATTGAGGTTTATGTGGACGACATGATTGCGAAATCCAGAACCGATGAAGAGCATATTGTCAAACTGCAGAAACTTTTCGAGCGTCTCAGAAAATACAAACTCAGGTTGAACCCAGCCAAGTGCACATTTGGGGTGAGGTCAGGAAAATTGTTAGGCTTCATTGTTAGCCAGAAAGGAATTGAGGTGGATCCAGACAAGGTGCGAGCCATCCTCGAGATGACGGTGCCTAAGACAGAGAAAGAAGTTCGTGGTTTTCTTGGAAGACTGAATTACATCTCCCGATTCATTTTCCAGTTGACTGCTACCTGCGAGCCAATTTTCAAACTACTGTGCAAAGATCAAAAGTTGAAGTGGAATGACCAGTGTCAAGAAGCCTTCGAGAAAATCAAGGTGTACCTTCATAATCCGCCAGTCCTAATGCCACCTGTATCAGGCAGGCCTGCCACCTGTATCAGGCAGGCCTCTCATTCTATACCTTACCGTGTTGGACAATTCTATGGGTTGTGTGCTGGGGCAGCACGATGAATCAGGGAAGAAGGAACATGCCATCTACTACCTGAGCAAGAAATTCACTGATTGCGAGACAAGGTACTCACCATTGGAAAAGACTTGTTGTGCCCTTGCCTGGGCTGCGCATCGATTAAGACAATACATGTTGAGTCATACTACCTGGTTGGTGTTTAAAATGGACCCGATCAAGTACATATTTGAGAAACCTGCACTCACGGGAAGAATTGCTCGGTGGAAAATGCTTTTATCAGAATATGACCTCCTGTATGTCACCCAAAAGGTGATCAAAGGAAGTACATTGGTGGAGTACGTGGCACATCAACCAATTGAGGGCTATCAGTCAATGCAATGCGAATTCCCAGACGAAGACATCATGGCATTGTTTGACGAGGGGAAGTCCCGAGAAAATGAAAGATGGAGGATGATCTTTGATGGTGCGTCCAACATTTGGGGACATGGGGCTGGAGCTGTGTTAATTTCCCCTGACAACCGCTTCATCCCAGTCACTGCTAGACTGAGCTTCTATGTCACTAATAATATTGCAGAATATGAAGCGTGTATCCTCGGCATCCAAGCAGCCCTAGAGTGGAAAGTCAAAAGGGTTGATGTGTATGGTGATTCAGCCTTGGTTATTCATCAAGTAAGAGGTGATTGGGAGACCAGAGATCCCAAACTAATTCCTTATTGTGACTATGTCCAAGAACTGATGGAGTCTTTCGACGAAATCACTTTCAAGCATATCCCTCGAAGTGAAAACCAATTGGCCGATGCTTTAGCAACTTTCTCTTCAATGTTCAACATCAACTGTGACAGGAGTTTGACCCACATCAGAATCCAACATCGGAGTCTGCCTGCACATCATTACTGCACTGCAATAGAGGAAGAGCCTGATGACCAGCCATGGTATCATGACATCAAGCAATACATCATCAGCAGAGAATACCCTCCTGGGGCATCGGAAAATGACAAGAGAACTCTTAGAAGGCTGTCGAGGAATTTCTTCTTGAGTGGCGAGATACTCTACAAAAGAAATTATGACATGGTACTCCTGAGATGTGTTGCGAAGGAAGAGGCCGAGAAGATTATGAAAGATGTCCATGAAGGCTCGTTTGGATTTCATTCCAGTGGGCACATCATGGCTAGAAAGATTTTGAGAGCCGGCTATTACTGGTTGCAAATGGAATCTGACTGCTACAGCTTCGTGAGAAAGTGCCACAAGTGCCAGATTTTTGCCGATCATATCTATGTACCACCTGCTTCATTAAATGTTCTGGCTGCATCTTGGCCATTCTCCATGTGGGGGATGGATGTTATCGGTCCTATCGAGCCAAAAGCGTCAAACGGGCATCGCTTCATACTTGTCGCCATTGACTACTTCACCAAGTGGGTTGAAGCTGCCTCATACTCTAGCATAACTAGCTCTGTGGTTGCTAGGTTCGTAAAGAAAGATTTGGTTTGTCGCTACGGCCTTCCAGACAAGATCATCACTGATAATGGTAGCAACCTGAACAGCAAAATGATGAAAGACCTGTGCAAAGAATTCAAAAGTCAGCATCACAATTCCTCCCCGTACCGCCCCAAGATTGTAATACCCTAATTTTGTCCTATCCAAAAATAAGAAATTTTATCTATTTTTTTAAAAAAAAATAATTATTTTATTTTCATGCCATGCTCTATTTTATTTTAGTTTGCTACAAGTTCCAATTTTTGAAAAAAAAAATAATAATTAGAAGTAAAGAAACAAAATAAGCAAAGGAGGAAATAGGGGAGGTTTGTAAAAAATATATAGAGGTGCATTTAGGGTTGGGCCATCTAAAACCCAACTCCTCCACCAAACCCAATCCAACTCCTCCACCAAACCCAATCCAACCCTTCCTAACCCAACACCCAACTCCATCCTAACCCTAACCCATGACCCAACACCCAACTCCATCCAACCCACTCCAACTAAACCCTAATTCGCATACCTCCCCCTTACCCTAAAAAGTGTCCACATCCAATTCCCCCCCTAGCCATGAATTTCATCCACATTCATCCTCCCTCTCCTCCCTAGAAATCCGCCCCCACTCTCCTTGATTCCCTCCTTGGAACTCTCAATCCCACTTCCCCACATCCACTTCCCCATACACTCCACCCTTCCCATCACTCCCTCTCCCCAACGGCTCTCCCTCTCTCCTTTCCCTCTTCTCACGCTTTCTCCCTTTCTCTCTCCCTCACACATCACTCAACTCACACTCTCTCACACGCTCACACACTCAACCCTTTCCCCCCCTACGGCCATCTCTCTCTCCCTCACACACCACATACTCACTCTCATCTCAATCCTCTTTCTCTCATACACTCCCATACTCCAACAAAGAAAAGAAAAAAAGCAAACATCACTTCTATCTCTCAACCCTAGCCGTCCCCTCCCTCTCTTCTCTTCCTTTCATACTTCCTTTCACCACCACTCACGAAATCACCATTTTTGGTGCCCTCCTTTCTCTCCTCTCCCACGAAATCGCCACCTTTGGACATCACCAACACAAGAAACCGTTGGTCCCCCAAAACTCACGGATTCATCCAAAGGAACATGTTTTCTATTTCGTTTTTCTCAAGGTTAGCGCACCAACGGATATATACACAAGGCTTGGTGGAAAAAACCGAAAAACAAAGCACACAACTACAAGATCAAGTTTTTAGTATAAATATGGGTTACGGTTTTGAAGGAAAGAGGGCGGTTTTGGGATAGAAGAGAGTGAGAGGCCGAAGTCTTGGAAGATTCGGGAGCAAGAGGAAGCAAAAGTGGATCTAGAGAAGTTTTTGTGAGAGAGAGATTATTTTTCGTTTTTCCCCTCTACTAAAATTTTCATAGTTTTATTTTTGTTGTTATTGTTGGTAAAGTCTCACCAAAGGTTCATTACTCAAGGTTGGTTTAGTATTCACTCTTAAATTTCTTGTTTCATCTTATGATCTTTGCATCTCTATTTTGATCAAGGTAAATTTGTTGTCTCGTAAATCCTTTTTGTTCATCTTCACGCATATGGTGTTCTTGAGATTTTGAGAGATTGAATGTTAGATTTTTTTAATAGAAACATACAAAATGCTTTATGTTCTAATGCTCTTGTTGTGTTAAAATAAGAATAATACAATTTGATTGCTATCTTTGAATGTCATGTTTCTCTTTGAAAAAATGTAGCAATGTCCTTTTCTTATCAATAATAATCATCATCATCAAAATAATAACAATAAGAAATGTAGCAACTTTTCTTCTAATATCAAAAAAGGATTTAAGGTAAAATGTTCATTTAAATAATTAATAGATCCCTTTTATACCAAATACCACCAAAAAAACACTTCACAAAAATCATTTTTCGGAAAAAAACTCAAGAAAAACGTTTCCTAGTAATTAATAAAAGAGGGCATAGTCAAGACTTTTTATTAAATAAACAAGTAAACTAATTTTTATGCTTTTTTTCTTTTATTTATTTATTTATTTATTTCGTTTTCTTTATTTAACCAAAAATTATTTCAACCAAAAAATGGTAACAAAGAACTCTAAAAACAAAAAAAAGCGTTTCCTAGTAATTAACAAAAAAAGGGGTAGTCGACACATTTCTTTTACTATTATTAAGTAAACAAATAAACTAATTTTTATGTTTTTATTATTTATTTATTTATTTATTCGCTTTTTATTTAATCAGAAATCAATAAAAAAAATAAATAAAAAAAACTTTTCCCTAGTAAAAAAGAGTGGTAAGTAAAACTTTTTTTAAGAAACAAGTAAACTGTTATTTACACCCCCCAGGCCCAAGCATAAGGCCCCTTTTGTCACTTAAGCCCAGTTTCGCTAACTGGGCCCTCCCATGCGAATTGGGCTTCATTTTCTGCACCCCCCCTCTTTTAAAAATGCAACCCTCCTCGCTGTTTACACCCCATTTTTGATAATACAGCCCTCCTTTTATTTGCACCCCCGTTTTACTATTACATCCACTGTTTCTCCTTTTAAAAAATATACTTCCTTTCCCTAAATAAATATTTTCTGACCTCAAAAGCAAAAATTTTCAAACGTCGCAACCAACGAAGACACTCTTCAAAAACAAATCTTTTCCAATGTCGAAATCAAAATTAATCATCACTAATGGTCACTCGCGCCATTGCCGTTTGATTGTGGGTGATGATTTCATCCCTGTGGGAGATAATAGTGTGGCCACTCTAAACCATTGTTGTTTGGTCCTCACAAACGCTCTCCTTCAATTGTGAAAACCTTTTCAATGCTCAAAATAAAAACCGATTATCATTAATTATCACTCGTGCCGTTGCCGTTTGGACGTTAATGATAATTCATTTTCATAAAGAGTTAGTAGCGCGACCACTCTAAACCATTGTTGTTTGGTCACCGCGAACGCTCAACCCCTTTTGCGAAAAACTCCAAAAAGATTAAAAAACAAAACCTTTTCAAAAAAAACCAGAACTACGTAGCTTTGAATTCTCCATCGCACCGGGAGATACGTAGGAGCGGATATCCTCCGTCAAGCGCAATAAACTAAAACCCTTTTTTCTTTTCTTTTTTTCTTTTTTTCAAAAAAAAACACTTTTGCCGAAAATAAAAATTTTCATTAAGTCTTTTTATTCTCTTTTCGAAAAAGGGGCAAATTTAAGTATTTTCCAAATCAGCGTTTAAAACCACACATTTAATTAAAGGTTCCCTTTCGGTAGAAAGGAGGCGTGGCGTGCTAAAACCTTCCCTATGCTTAACCGACCCCCGAACCCAAATCTTCCGGTTTTCCAAAAGGCCATTCGCTTTCCAAAAGGTTTTTCTTCAATATTTTCCTGATAAAAAAAAATATTGGTGGCGACTTCATTGATTTTCAAAAAGTTGTAAACGAAAAAAGTTTCCCTCGGGGACTTTTTCGGGCGCAACAGCTGGGGACTTCACTGGGGACTTTTCTTTTTTAAGTGGGTCAAGCCTAACTAATTAAATGTGTGGTTTAGCGTGCTATCGATGTGATTTGGATACTTTGTTTGCTTCTATCCCTTTTCGGTTCGCTCTTCTTATCCTGTTGTATGCATGTGCATTTATTTTCTCTCCTTTCATGTTTATTTTTCCTCGTCTTTGCTTATGTACTTAGTACCCTTATGCTTCTCCTCCCCATCTTGTTATGTTCCCCTCTTCTTGGCCCCTTTCTTGAGGTAAGCAAAGCAGTTGATTACTGTTGAAACCCTAGGCTAGCTTATTTGATATTGAACCCTAGTGTAGACAACATGTTATCGCTTGCTATTGTTTGGACTGTTCTGGGTTTTCCTTCGCAGGTGGGGTATATGTGGGTAGTTTTAGGCGGTATGTCCCCGCTACACACACTCACCCCCTTATAATTACGAGCTTTGAGAGAGGCCTAAAACCCAAGGTCTGAAAAACACCTAGGAGAGTGGAAACGAGTAGTGACTGCCAATTGGACCGATGTCCTTCTGCTCTCACGAAAGTTTCGGCCAGAGTATGCTCTTTTACGGTACCTCACACCAGATGGCATTCCATCGTTGTGGGTGTTGTAACGCCCCAAAATAATTTAATTATTTATTTAATTAAGTTATTTAAGGCTTACAATATTTATTTAATTTAATTAAATAATTCAAGTTTAATTATTTTATTTTATTTTATTAGGAGGTGTTGTCACTAATTAAGTGGTGCGAGCAAGGGCCCGTGATCCACAATTAGGCCCGTGGCCCATTGCCTAGTCAAGTAATTCGACTCTCAAGGGGTCTTAGAAGCTAGTTTTCATTTTGACTCAAGTGAGAAAAAGAAAGAAAAGAAACGTAAAAGAGAGAGTGAGAAGAGGAAGGAGTTGCGAAGGGAAGAGAAGAAGAAGAAGAGGGGGGCGAACCACTCAAGAGGAGGAAGAGCTTGATTGGAGTCTTGCAATTTTTCCTTGGAGCTTGGCTAGCAATTCGACTTCCATAAGGTTAGGGGGTCCTCTTTTTGTTTTTAATAGATATGCGAATTGGATGCTTAGGGTTAGGGTTCTAGGATAATCCCCATGAATGAATTGTGATGTTGATGAGTGAATTATAATATTGTGATGCTTGATGCTGAAATTATTATGTTGAAAAATTGTATGATTGATGCTTGAGTTGTGGCTAAATGCGAATTGGGTACCCTATGTTTGATCATATGTCTCATTGGTGTTTGCTTGGTGAAATTGGGGATCATGGTGTCACTATAATAATATATATATATATAGGAGTGTTTTGGTAATTTTATTTGGTGATTGAAAGTGGGAAAATTTCTGTTTGGAAGCCCCTAGGCGCCTTGGGCGCCATATTGATGTTGCTGAATTTTTCTGTTTTGCGCCATAGTCATGGGCGCCAAGTGCCCAGCAGTGTGCTGTGCCAGTTTCCAAAATTCTGTTGCCTGCGTTGCCATTCTGTGTCACTGTGTTGCTGTGCCTGTTGCCTGTGTTGCCATTCTGTGCCACTGTGCTGCCAGTTTTGGCGCTTGTTGCTTGAGTCATGGGCGCCAAGGGCCCCAATGTCTTGGTGATAGTTTTGTAAAAATTGTTTTCAGGTTTTCATATTCAGGTAAAATGGCTCATGAAAAATGATTTTGGGCAACAAAAGAGTTGAGTTGCGTATTTTCACTAGGTGCCTAGTGCATGGGCGCCAAAAATGATGTCCAGTTTTTGATGAAATTTTAATTTGGTTTTCATGTTCTGAGCATTTGGCTCGTGTAAAATCAATTTCGAAGGAAAATAATTTTTGTTGCATGTTGGCCTTAGGCGCCTAGTGCCTGGGCGCCGTGTTGCTGTGCTGGGCGCCTAGCGCCTGTGCGTGTTGTTCCCCTGGGCGCCTAGCGCCTGTGCGTGTTGTTCCCCTGGGCGCCAAGCGCCCATGCGCCTGTGCGCGTGTTGTTCCTGGGCGCCAAGCGCCCATGCGCCTGTGCGTGTTGCCTCTCCTGGGCGCCAAGCGGCCATGCGCCAAGCGCTGTGTTGCCCCTGAGCGCCCAGCGCCCATGCGCCAGTTTCCAGGATGTCTAAGTATTTTTCCGGTTTTATTTTTAATGTAACTTTTGACTCGGTTATCCAAATTTGACGGTTCAAAATGCGTTTTGAAGCTAATTTCAGTGTCTATCCAAATGTTCCAATTTTATGCAAAAAAAAAATAAATTATTTTACTGGTGTTTCTGGGCTGAGGTGTTCAAGTGTCCAAATGGCAATTTTTACCCACTTTCCCTATGTCGTGTCAATGTCCTAAGTTGGTCTATTTGAATTGGTGTTGGTGTGGGTGGTGAGCTGAATTGGTGAGTGATGATGAGGTGAGATTGGTGAGCAGAGGCTTCGGCCTAATTTTAATTTGGTGAGTTAATTAATGCACTATGGTGAGATTAGAATTTAAAACGTGAATTGATTGATTTGTGGTGTGTTGTGATGCATTCTCCATAACACCTCATGAAGCATGTGCATTATTGGTGAGCAGAGGCTACGGCCTAATTTTATTTGGTGAGCAGAGGCTACGGCCTATTTGTATTTGGTGACGGATCCGACATGCATGTACCCGTGGAGTTTGGGTTGCATTACATGCATAATCATATATTGTGTAGTGCTGTTTGGAAATAGAATGTTGATGTGATTGTTCCATTGTTGTGAATTGGTGTGCCTGGTTTCCTTTTTCCTATGCATTGCTTAATTCCCATATGTTATTAATTATGAAAAGAGACTCACCCTACTGCTTTTATGTTGCTTCTTATGTCGGCAACGTGCAGGTAATAACGAGTGAAGGATTCCTTTATGCCTTCGTCTGGTAGGAAGTGTCACGCTCTGATACGTAGCACCAGGGGGGGTGTCCTATGTTTATGCATTATTTTTCCTAAACTGTTAGATTTGATTTGTGATGTATTGGTTTTAAATTTTAGAACTCATATTTATTCCGCTGCTGATGGTGATTGGAATTAGTTGATGCGAACTAAACATTTTTCTCATGGTGTTATGTATCTTGATATTTATGGAGTAAATGTAGCACTCGCTTGAATTGTTTTCAAAAAAAAAAAAAAGAGACTCTGATTTTTATTTAAAAGTAAAGTTATTAAAAAAGGGGTGTTACATTAGTGGTATCAGAGCAGTTCGGTCTGTCCGGCCGGTATGTCGAGTCGTCGTGTTGAGTAACATTGAGTTTGTTACTCGTTTCTGAATTCTGTTTTCTGTTGCAGTGCTAGAATGGCCAGACGGGACGATGCTGCACTTGCTGCTACCTTGCAGGCTATAGCCGGGGCGATGGGTAATATACCCGGTGCTGTTAATGACGGGACGCGCAATTTGGCTACGTTCCAGAGAGAGAACCCACCTGTCTTTAAGGGCAAGTATAATCCAGATGGTGCTCTGGCGTGGCTGAAAGAGATTGAAAGGATATTTCGGGTCATGGATTGTGATGATGCGCAGAAGGTCAGGTATGGTACCCATACGCTGGCAGAGGAAGCTGATGATTGGTGGATGGAGGTGAGGCAGAGATTAGAAACTGCTAATGAAGAGATAACTTGGGCTGTTTTCCGTAGAGAGTTCTTGCGTAAGTATTTTCCTGAAGATGTGAGAGGTAAGAAAGAAATAGAATTCCTTGAGCTGAAGCAAGGAAGCATGTCAGTGACAGAGTATGCTGCCAAGTTCACTGAATTGGCTAAGTTTTATCCCCATTATGCCGATGCTGATTCTGAGTTCTCAAAGTGTATTAATTTTGAGAATGGACTGAGGGCTGATATCAAGAAAGCTGTGGGGTACCAGAAGATTCGGGTATTCGCTGATTTGATCGACAGTTGCAGGATATATGAGGATGATAGTAATGCTCACTCCAAGGTCATGAGAGATTTGAGGGGTAAATTTCAGAATCGGGGTAAGCCATATGAGGTTCCAGCTGGTAAGGGTAAGCAGAGGTATGCTGATAATAAGAAAACAAGTGGGGGAGATGCCCCTGCGAAGGTTGTGTGCTACAGGTGTGGCAAGCCGGGTCACAAGAGTTTTGACTGCTCGGACAATAAATGTTTCAAGTGCGGTAAAGAAGGTCATGTGGCTGCGAAATGTGAGA
The DNA here is from genome assembly GCA_039519185.1 of Astragalus membranaceus. NCBI lineage: Eukaryota > Viridiplantae > Streptophyta > Magnoliopsida > Fabales > Fabaceae > Astragalus > Astragalus membranaceus. Next base: position 57,845,512 of record CM076849.1, read on the forward strand.
AAAGGGATGTGGTGTGCTACAATTGCGGGGAATCAGGTCATATTAGTACTAAGTGTACTAAGCCGAAGAAAGAGAAGTCCCATGGAAAAGTGTTTGCTCTCGCAGGATCAGAGGATACTAATGAGATTAGAGGTACATGTTTTATTAATGGTATTCCTTTGATTGCTATTATTGATACTGGTGCTACGCATTCATTTATTGCTGCTTTGTGTGCTGAGAAATTGGACCTTGTTTTATCTTCTATGATGAGGGAGATGGTTATTGACACTCCAGCTAAGGGTTCAGTAACTACCTCTCTTGTGTGTGCTAAGTGCCCTCTGTCAATCTTCGGCAGAGACTTTCTTGTTCATCTAATTTGTTTGCCGTTGGGAGGGTTGGATGTCATTCTTGGTATGGACTGGTTAGTATTTAACCATGTGCATATTAATTGTTTCCGGAGGTCTGTGAGTTTCTTTCCTCCTGAAGAGGAAGAATCAGTTTTGTTGCCTGCTGGTCATTTGTGTAATTAAGGTAATGAAGGAGGGAGTTCATCTGTTCACCTTGATGGCGTCTTTGTCTGCTGAGAATCAGGCGATCATTGAAGGGGTTCAGGTAGTATGTGATTTTCCCGAAGTGTTCCCGGATGAAATTCCAAGTGTTCCGCCAGAGAGGGAGGTGGAGTTTGCCATTGATCTTATACCTGGTACTAGGCCTGTGTCTATGGCACCGTACCGAATGTCAGCCTCAGAGTTGTCTGAATTGAAAAAGCAATTAGAAGATCTGCTTGAGAAGAAATTTGTAAGACCAAGTGTGTCACCGTGGGGTGCTCCGGTATTGTTAGTGAAAAAGAAGGACGGGAGTATGAGACTTTGTGTCGATTATAGGCAATTGAACAAAGTGACAATAAAGAACAGGTATCCGCTTCCCAGAATTGATGATCTGATGGACCAGTTGGTAGGTGCTAAGGTGTTTAGTAAAATCGATTTGAGGTCGGGTTATCACCAGATCAAGGTAAAGGATGAAGACATTCAGAAAACCGCTTTCAGAACGAGATATGGGCACTATGAGTATTCTGTTATGCCGTTTGGTGTTACCAATGCGCCGGGTGTGTTCATGGAGTACATGAATCGTACTTTTCATAGTTACTTGGATCGGTTTGTAGTTGTGTTTATTGACGACATTCTGGTGTATTCTAAGACAGAAGAGGAGCACGCAGAACATTTGAGGTTAGTGCTGGAAGTATTGAAAGAAAAGAAATTGTATGCAAAATTGTCTAAGTGTGAGTTCTGGCTGAATGAAGTAGGTTTCCTTGGTCATATTATCTCTGGTAATGGTATAGCTGTGGACCCAGCCAAGGTTGATGCTGTGTCCCAATGGGAGAGCCCGAAGTCAGTTACAGAGATTAGAAGCTTCTTGGGATTAGCTGGTTATTACAGGAGGTTTATTGAAGGTTTCTCAAAGTTGGCCCTTCCGTTGACTCAATTGACGTGTAAGGGAAAAGCATTTGTGTGGGATGCTCGCTGTGAGGAGAGCTTCAATGAGTTGAAGAAGAGGTTGACCACGTCGCCCGTTTTGACTTTGCCTGTTCCTGATCGACCGTTTGTAGTATATTGCGATGCTTCCAAGATGGGTTTGGGAGGTGTACTGATGCAAGAGGGTAAGGTAGTAGCTTATGCGTCCAGACAGTTGAGGACCCATGAGAAGAACTACCCTACTCATGATTTGGAGCTAGCTGCAATTGTGTTTGTGCTAAAAATTTGGAGGCACTACCTGTATGGTACTAGATTTGAAGTGTTTAGTGACCATAAGAGTTTAAAATACTTGTTTGATCAGAAGGAGCTAAATATGAGACAGAGACGTTGGCTAGAATTGCTGAAGGATTATGATTTCGGCTTGAACTATCACCCCGGCAAAGCTAATGTCGTGGCTGATGCTTTAAGTCCGAAGAGTTTGCATATGTCGGCTATGATGGTGAAAGAGTTAGAGTTGATTGAGCAGTTTCGGGACATGAGTCTGGTTTGTGAAGTGACACCGCAGAGTGTCAGATTGGGAATGTTGAAGATTGGCAATGAATTTTTGGTTAGTGTTCGAGAAGCCCAAAAGTCAGATGTAAAGTTGGTAGACCTGTTAGTTGTGAATGATCAAGATGTGGATGGAGATTTCAAGTTAGATTCCCAAGGTGTATTGAGATTCAGAGATAGGATCTGCATTCCTGACGATGCTGAGATGAAGAGAATGATTCTTGAGGAGAGCCATAGGAGCAAGTTGAGTATTCATCCAGGGGCTACGAAAATGTACCAAGATTTGAAGAAAATGTTCTGGTGGCCTGGTATGAAGAAGGATGTGGCGCAGTTTGTGTATACGTGTCTGACTTGTCAGAAGTCTAAGATTGAGCATCAAAAGCCTGCGGGGTTGATGCAACCATTGGAGATTCCGGAATGGAAATGGGATAGCATTTCCATGGATTTTGTAACTGGTTTGCCAAATACAGTGAGAGGGTTCGATGCTATATGGGTGGTTGTGGACAGGTTGTCTAAGTCTGCTCATTTCTTGCCAATTAATATGACTTATCCAGTTCCAAAGTTGGCAGAGATCTACATCAAGACAATTGTGAAGTTGCATGGCGTTCCACTTAGTATTGTATCTGATAGAGATCCAAGATTCACATCTGAATTTTGGAAAAGTTTGCAGGAAGCTTTGGGTTCTAAGTTGAGGTTGAGCTCCGCTTACCATCCGCAGACAGATGGTCAGACGGAGAGGACTATTCAGTCGTTAGAGGACTTGTTGAGAGCATGTGTTCTTGAGCAGGGAGGTTCATGGGATTCTCATCTTTCGTTGATAGAATTCACCTATAACAACAGTTTTCACTCTAGTATTGGTATGGCACCGTTTGAGGCGTTGTATGGTCGGAGGTGTAGGACTCCGTTGTGTTGGTATGAATCTGGGGAGAGTGCAGTGTTGGGGCCTGAGATTGTGCGAGAAACAACTGAGAAGGTAAAATTAATCCGCGAGAAGATGAAAGCGTCGCAGAGTCGACAGAAGAGCTATCATGATAAAAGAAGGAAGGATTTAGAGTTTCAGGCCGGTGATCATGTGTTCCTAAGAGTCACTCCAGTGACTGGTGTTGGGCGTGCCTTGAAATCTAAGAAGTTAACTCCCCGTTTCATTGGTCCGTATCAGATTACGGAGAGGGTGGGAAGTGTTGCCTATAGGGTGGCTCTGCCACCTAATCTTTCGAACTTGCATGACGTGTTTCACGTGTCACAACTTCGAAAGTATGTTCCGGACCCGTCTCATGTGATTCAGATGGATGAAGTAGAGGTGCGGGATAATCTCACCGTGGAGACTATGCCTGTGCGGATTGAAGATAGAGAAGTGAAGACTCTGAGAGGGAAAGAAATTCTTTTGGTGAAAGTGGTTTGGTTAGGAGCTGCTGGCGAGAGTATGACTTGGGAGCTGGAGAGCAAGATGCCTGAAGCATATCCGGAGTTGTTTGATTCAGGTAATTTCGAGGACGAAATATTCTAAGTGGGGGAGAGTTGTAACGCCCCAAAATAATTTAATTATTTATTTAATTAAGTTATTTAAGGCTTACAATATTTATTTAATTTAATTAAATAATTCAAGTTTAATTATTTTATTTTATTTTATTAGGAGGTGTTGTCACTAATTAAGTGGTGCGAGCAAGGGCCCGTGATCCACAATTAGGCCCGTGGCCCATTGCCTAGTCAAGTAATTCGACTCTCAAGGGGTCTTAGAAGCTAGTTTTCATTTTGACTCAAGTGAGAAAAAGAAAGAAAAGAAACGTAAAAGAGAGAGTGAGAAGAGGAAGGAGTTGCGAAGGGAAGAGAAGAAGAAGAAGAGGGGGGCGAACCACTCAAGAGGAGGAAGAGCTTGATTGGAGTCTTGCAATTTTTCCTTGGAGCTTGGCTAGCAATTCGACTTCCATAAGGTTAGGGGGTCCTCTTTTTGTTTTTAATAGATATGCGAATTGGATGCTTAGGGTTAGGGTTCTAGGATAATCCCCATGAATGAATTGTGATGTTGATGAGTAAATTATAATATTGTGATGCTTGATGCTGAAATTATTATGTTGAAAAATTGTATGATTGATGCTTGAGTTGTGGCTAAATGCGAATTGGGTACCCTATGTTTGATCATATGTCTCATTGGTGTTTGCTTGGTGAAATTGGGGATCATGGTGTCACTATAATAATATATATATATAGGAGTGTTTTGGTAATTTTATTTGGTGATTGAAAGTGGGAAAAATTCTGTTTGGAAGCCCCTAGGCGCCTTGGGCGCCATATTGATGTTGCTGAATTTTTCTGTTTTGCGCCATAGTCATGGGCGCCAAGTGCCCAGCAGTGTGCTGTGCCAGTTTCCAAAATTCTGTTGCCTGCGTTGCCATTCTGTGTCACTGTGTTGCTGTGCCTGTTGCCTGTGTTGCCATTCTGTGCCACTGTGCTGCCAGTTTTGGCGCTTGTTGCTTGAGTCATGGGCGCCAAGGGCCCCAATGTCTTGGTGATAGTTTTGTAAAAATTGTTTTCAGGTTTTCATATTCAGGTAAAATGGCTCATGAAAAATGATTTTGGGCAACAAAAGAGTTGAGTTGCGTATTTTCACTAGGTGCCTAGTGCATGGGCGCCAAAAATGATGTCCAGTTTTTGATGAAATTTTAATTTGGTTTTCATGTTCTGAGCATTTGGCTCGTGTAAAATCAATTTCGAAGGAAAATAATTTTTGTTGCATGTTGGCCTTAGGCGCCTAGTGCCTGGGCGCCGTGTTGCTGTGCTGGGCGCCTAGCGCCTGTGCGTGTTGTTCCCCTGGGCGCCTAGCGCCTGTGCGTGTTGTTCCCCTGGGCGCCAAGCGCCCATGCGCCTGTGCGCGTGTAGTTCCTGGGCGCCAAGCGCCCATGCGCCTGTGCGTGTTGCCTCTCCTGGGCGCCAAGCGCCCATGCGCCAAGCGCTGTGTTGCCCCTGGGCGCCCAGCGCCCATGCGCCAGTTTCCAGGATGTCTGAGTATTTTTCCGGTTTTATTTTTAATGTAACTTTTGACTCGGTTATCCAAATTTGACGGTTCAAAATGCGTTTTGAAGCTAATTTAGGTGTCTATCCAAATGTTCCAATTTTATGCAAAAAAAAAATAAATTATTTTACTGGTGTTTCTGGGCTGAGGTGTTCAAGTGTCCAAATGGCAATTTTTACCCACTTTCCCTATGTCGTGTCAATGTCCTAAGTTGGTCTATTTGAATTGGTGTTGGTGTGGGTGGTGAGCTGAATTGGTGAGTGATGATGAGGTGAGATTGGTGAGCAGAGGCTTCGGCCTAATTTTAATTTGGTGAGTTAATTAATGCACTATGGTGAGATTAGAATTTAAAACGTGAATTGATTGATTTGTGGTGTGTTGTGATGCATTCTCCATAACACCTCATGAAGCATGTGCATTATTGGTGAGCAGAGGCTACGGCCTAATTTTATTTGGTGAGCAGAGGCTACGGCCTATTTGTATTTGGTGACGGATCCGACATGCATGTACCCGTGGAGTTTGGGTTGCATTACATGCATAATCATATATTGTGTAGTGCTGTTTGGAAATAGAATGTTGATGTGATTGTTCCATTGTTGTGAATTGGTGTGCCTGGTTTCCTTTTTCCTATGCATTGCTTAATTCCCATATGTTATTAATTATGAAAAGAGACTCACCCTACTGCTTTTATGTTGCTTCTTATGTCGGCAACGTGCAGGTAATAACGAGTGAAGGATTCCTTTATGCCTTCGTCTGGTAGGAAGTGTCACGCTCTGATACGTAGCACCAGGGGGGGGGTGTCCTATGTTTATGCATTATTTTTCCTACACTGTTAGATTTGATTTGTGATGTATTGGTTTTAAATTTTAGAACTCATATTTATTCCGCTGCTGATGGTGATTGGAATTAGTTGATGCGAACTAAACATTTTTCTCATGGTGTTATGTATCTTGATATTTATGGAGTAAATGTAGCACTCGCTTGAATTGTTTTCAAAAAAAAAAAAAGAGACTCTGATTTTTATTTAAAAGTAAAGTTATTAAAAAAGGGGTGTTACAGGTGTTATCATAAAAAAGATTTAGCTCTGGTAGCCTCTGCGAGGGAGTGAATAGAGCCACATGGGAGGATTACCCTTTAAATTGCCCTAGATCGTAGGTCTCACCTCTTTTTAGGTCACAAGGGCTTTCCAAATTGTGTGCTGCATTGTAAACTAGGCACGTTTTCAAAAAGAAAAGGAGATTTTTTTCGAAAAAAGAGAAAATAGAGAAAGAGTTGCCGTTGTAACCTTTCTTTCGCCGATCCGTACGAAGTGACATATGAACCACTTTATTTTAAAAAGAAAAAAGGGAGTGAAAGAGTTGCCGTTGTAGCCTTTCTCATACCGGTCCATATGAAATAACGTACGACCCGCATTTTCCAAAAAAAAAAAAACAAAAAAAAAAACAAAAAAAAAAAAAAAAAAAACTTGAATCACTGCCAATAAGGACTGGTCTCCGAGTTACATAGACATAGAACATCATCATCATTTACACATCATCCTTTGCATAAAACATACATTTTCAATAGTTTTCGCATGCATCTTTGCATTTCATCATGGTTTGCTTGCCGAGAACCCCAAGTAATGAGAAATTTTTGTCATAGATACGGCATGGAATCTAGAAGGGAAACGGTGTATACTCCAAGGTACCCTGTTGTAAACAAGGTAGATGTGACTAGTCTGAAAAAATGGGCTGACCTGATGGGGCCTATTGAAAAGGGATCCTTTGATAATGCTTATGGGAACCTCCGAAAGTTGTTGTTGCTAGAGGTGCAGACTGAGGCTATTGTGGCTTTGAGTAGATTCTATGACCCAGAAATCAGGTGCTTTCTTTTCAAAAATTTTCAAATGGCACCCACATTGGAGGAATATCAGCAGATTCTGGGTTTCACTCAGACAGAAGCTGTCCCCTACCGGTATCAAGAACAGTACTACACAGATGAGGGGTTCGCTGCGTTATTGCAAGTGAGTGTAGAGGATTTGAAGCTCCAAAAGCAGAAGAGAAACAATGTGATAGGTTTCCCGCAGAGCTACCTTGAAGGTTTAATGGGAGCCTATGCTAGAAGTAAAAATTGGGTTGTCTTCAAGCGAGTTTTGGCCTTAGCAATTTTTGGGGTTGTTCTCTTTCCGCAGATTGAGAAGTATGTGGATGTGACTGTTATTGGTATTTTCCTAGCTTTTCAGAACAAGAGGAGCCCCATTAATCCAATTCCCGCCATCCTTGCTGACACTTATTCTGCTTTTACTCATCATTATGACTTAAGAAGGAAGAAAATCTCTTGCTCTTCTCACCTGTTGTATGCATGGCTTCTCATTCATGCCTTCACCAACCCAACACGAGTGGAAAAGTTGATTAGCTATGCTGTAACTTGTGAGGTGAAAGCTATGAGCATTCAAGAGTGAATCCAATTTCTAGGGGGTCTAGATGAGCACTCGATCCGTTGGTATCTCTCATCTTGCTGGGAAGATAGGCCTAAGGTAGTCTTCCGCTGTGGTAGCTTTCAAAATGTCCCGCTGATGGGCACTAAAGGATGCATCAACTACAACCCGTCCCTGACTCTGAGGCAATTGGGGTATCCAATGAGGAATTCGCCTACTGAAGAAATGATATCCCCGTTTTACATCTTTGAAGGAGGACCAAAAGATGACAGTTTGCTTAGAAAGGTCTTGCAAGCCTGGAGTACGTTGGTTCGCATGGGAAAAGTAGAGCTCGCTCAGAGGACTAGTGGTATCACCTTCGCTCAGTGGCTCGGAAAAAGGATCCAGAACGTTCAACTGCCTTACCAAAAAGAGTTGCAAGTCGAGAGGGAAGTAGTAGACGCCAGTGCCCCTGCTGTCGAAGAATTAGGCGAAGTTAAGTTGGCCCTGATGAAGGCAGAGGAAGAGAAGAAGTCTTTGCAAGCTGAGATAGAGAAGATGGCTCTGAAGAACAAGAGGTTGAGAGAAGAAAACGCTCTGAAGTCTGCTACCATTGAGAGTTTCAGTCAGAAACTAAAAGGGGAGGAGGAGAGCAAGTTAGAAGTTCAAAGGTATCTGCAAGGAGCCAAGGAGGAAATCAAGAGGCGAAGCTTGAAAGAGAAGAAGGCCCTGGAAGAAGCCAATCAGTGGAAAGAATTGTAGGATGAAGCAAAAATGGAAGAGAGAGCTGCGAAGAGCTTGCTTGCCAAGTCAAAGAGAGAATCCCGCATGTTACAAGCTGAATGGGAGAGTAAGTTAGACAGTGTTGTGCAAGAGAGAGACTCTTTTGAGAACATCCTCAGGGAATATCAGCGGGCCCTAAGAGCAGAGCAAGAGGACTCTGATGAGTTGAAGGAGCGTCTTTGTCACATCAGTGATGCGTACCGGCAAGTGAGGGATGAAAGTCGGTATTGGGAGCATCGCTATGTTGAGCTGCTCGGTAGGATTGAAGAGCAGGCAGTCATCATAGAGTTGAGAGATGAAGTTCAACACTGGAAGGATAGGTTCTCCAAGCTATCAGAATTGGTCAACCAGGCTCTTGTGGGTATGCCCAGGAGATTAAGAAAAGCTGAAACTGAGATGTATCCCCTCAACACCCCGCTTGAGGTGTACAAGTTTGTGGAGTACTGCAGAGCCCTAGTTGAGGAGGCCAAAGGAAGAACCGGAAGTGCCTCTACCAACAACAAAAGGAAAAAGAGTGGAAATGTCAAAGCCCTTTGCATTTGAGCTTCTTTATTGTAATTTTCCATTTTTGTTTTATTGTACCTTTCCTTTTTCAATCATTGTATCAGAATGTCGTACTTTCGGATTCAGGTTTTGAAGTATTTTGTTTAAATACACCCGTTTCGCTTCCAGATTCCAATTTCAGTATAATCCAAAGAAAATGATATAACAAAAACATTCAAAGATTTACCTGCGTATCTATGACAAGACATAATACACTGCGATTCTCGGCAAGACAAACTAAACACGCATTCATTCGCATTGCATTCATTTATTCGTTCTTGTGTTCATAAGCGTGTTCCGTCAACAGAAAATTAGGCAAGCTGGTTAATCATCGCTATTGGACGCGTCTGCAAGCAAGAAACATGGAAAACGATCAAGCCAACCATGATCAGAACGATCCGCAGCCACATCAGGATGACGGAATTCCAGGAGGTCCGGATCCTAATGGTCAGGGTCAGCACGATCAGAATCAGGGGAATCAAGTCACTCAAGCTGAGATGGAAGTCCTAAGGGCTCAAATGGCGGAGGTCATAAGAGTGCTAAGTGCCTTAAGAGATGTTGGCACAACTGAAACCGCTGTTGCTGGGACGAACAATCCTCCCCCCCTTCCTGGGTCTGGGATCTCTCAAACCCTCCAAGCTGCGCAATGACCTCCCTATGGTCTCCCACTGGGCTATACGCCTCCTGCTGCTGATGCAAACCCTGGAGGAGATCCTTCAGGAACCACGGGGCACGCTCAGCCTAATACAGTTGTGAATGAAGTTGGAACAGGGACGCATCAAGCCCAGATTCAGATCCCAATTCCTGTTATTGCTCCAGGAACTCCAGCAGGTTTCAATTCACCGATAATGGTTCATCCACACGTACAGGGCCCAGTCCCTCAGAATATTGCTCACCAACACATGACCCCGGTCGCGGCATCGATGAATAACCCTCACTATGGTGCCGGCGGTTTCCCACAGAATTACCCTGCCGAAGCTAGAAGTCAGTATCAGATGCTGGAAGAAAGATTGAGAGCTGTTGAAGGGGCAGGTTCCCGAGCCAGGAATGCCCACGAGTTGTGCTTGGTTCCTGATCTAGTCCTGCCGCCCAAGTTCAAAGCACCAACTTTTGACAAATACAGAGGGACAACTTGCCCAGTCAGCCATGTGACAATGTACTGCCGAAAGATGACTGCCTACGCCCGCGATGATAACTTAATGATGCATTGCTTCCAAGAAAGTTTAGCCGGAGCTCCCCTCGACTGGTACATGCAGTTAGAGCCAACTAACATCCGTTGCTGGAAAGACATGGCGGATGCCTTCATGCGTCAATACCAGTATAACAATGATTTGGCTCCAGATAGAACTCAGCTACAATGCATGTCTAAGAGGGACAACGAGTCGTTCAAAGAGTATGCTCAGAGATGGCGGAACCTTGCGGCTCAAGTAAAACCCCCTCTGCTGGACAAAGAGATGGTCCACATGTTTATGGAAACCCTTCCTGCGGTGTATTATGATAGGCTGGTTGGCAGCGTAGCCTCAAACTTCTCTGAGATGGTGGTCACAGGGGAAAGAGTAGAGAATGGTATGCGGAGCGGAAGAATAGCTCAGGGCCCGGCACCTCCCGCCGGTCAAAAAAAGCCATTTTTTGGGTCTCATAAGAAGAAAGAAGGTGAAACTAATGCAGTCATCGGAGCCAATGGTCCGTCGCACAGCAATCCATCGCAAGCTATTTCGGTTCCTCCTCAGGCACCGCTGGCACAGTCTTTTCAATCAAATTATCAGTACCGGAACTATAATGAAAGGAAGCCTGCTGTCTTTGATCCCATTCCCATGTCCTACACGGACTTGTTTAATTATCTCATCACCAACAAGATAATCAGTACTCGTCAAATGAAGCCATATCAGCCTCCCTATCCCAGAGGGTACAACGCAAATGCCACCTGCGCCTTTCATTCTGGGGCGGTAGGTCATGTGGTGGAGGATTGTAAAGCATTCAAATATGTGGTGCAAGAATTACTTGATAAGAAAAGCATATCATTTCAACAACCCAATGTAGCCACCAATCCGTTGCCAGGGCATGGAGGGTCTGCTATTAATGCGGTTGACCATCAGGAGGGTCAGTGTTTGGTGAGAAAAGTTGATTGCATTCAGATGCCTTTGAATTTTATCCATGCTGAACTATGCCGCTTTGGTATCATCAAAGAAGGGTGCGCTAGGAAAGACGCCTGTGATAATCCTCGCTGCATCGGGGCATGTGGGGGCTTTAAACCAATCCTCCAAGATCTCTTAGACAGACACCTGGTCCAAGTGGGAATCCAGGAGAAAGAAGAAAGTGTACTTACCTTGCAATCAGGCAATGGAGGCTTCAGAAGACCGATTGAAATTCCCTGCAATCTGAATTCCAGCCTAGCTGTGACGAGACCCTCGACTGTTGTTATTCCAGTACCTGCTGCTACCCCTAGTGGGGATACTAGGATGACTCCATGGAGCTGCAATGTGCAAATGCAAGCGGAGGTCCCTAAAGGCACTCTGGATATAACAAACATTGCTGGAGGTAGTTGTATCACAAGGAGTGGAAGGATGTATACTCCTGAAAACCTTAGAAGAGAGCAATCCAAGGGAAATGAAGAAAGGGCCCGTAAAGGAAAAGACAAGGAAGCTGTAGAGGTCAGGGATGTGTCGGACAAAGAAGCTCAAGAATTCCTGAGAGTAATGAGACAGAGTGAATATCGGGTGGTAGACCAGCTGAATCAAACCCCATCCAAGATCTCAATGCTCTCTTTGTTGCTTAGTTCAGAGGCACATCGTGCTGCACTGCTAAAGGTCCTGAATGAAGCTCACGTCTCCCATGACATTACAGTAAACCAGCTTGATGGTATTGTTGGCAGCATTGTAGCCTCTAATTACTTGACCTTCTCAGACACTGAGCTGCCTCCGGCAGGAAAGAGTCATAATCAAGCTCTTCATATCTCAGTCAAGTGTGGGGACCATATACTTGCCAGGGTGCTTATTGATAACGGTTCATCCTTGAATGTGCTGCCTAAGTCTACAATGGATAAGCTGGATGTAGACTGTTCATATCTAAAACCCAGCTCCACCTTGGTCAGAGCATTTGATGGGTCAGTGAAGGAAGTTTTTGGAGAAGTGGAAATGCCGCTGCAGGTAGGCCCTGAAGTATTTTGTGTTGTCTTTCAAGTGATGGACATCAATTCATCCTACAGTTGCCTGCTAGGACGTCCTTGGATACATGCGGCTGGGGCAGTGCCATCCTCGCTTCATCAGAAACTCAAGTTTGTGGTTAGGGGAAAGCTGATAGTGATCTCCGGAGAGGAAGAAACATTGATAAATCGATCACCACCTGAATATTATGTGGAAGCAGCAGAAGAGTCCTTTGAGACTGCTTTCCAGGGATTGGAGATTTCAAACGCTGTCTTCGTCGAAGGAGAGCCTCGGTGGAAGCCTAAGTGGTCCAGGGCTGACATGATGACTGCAAAATAGATGCTGGGACATGGGTATCAGATTGGTAAGGGCTTAGGAAAAGCTGCTCAAGGAATTGTAATGCCTATCCAGTTGAGGGGTAATATTGAGAGGTTCGGTGTTGGATACATCCCAAGTCTTGCCGATCGGGAGAGATTGACATCTGACAGGAGGGAGAAATGGTTGGCCAAACTCAAGGGAAGGGCACCCAATCAGGGGAGAATAGTCATCGCTAATCTTGAGGACAACTTCCGGAGTGCTGGTATGCTGAACCCTGACCAGGTTAATATGGTTGAAGAAGGATCAAGTTCAAGTGGCCGTGCTGAAGGTCTGGTGCGCTGCTGTGCGGTTGGAGAGAAGCTGCAAAACTGGGAGATCATGGATTTCCCCGTATTTTCCAATTTAAAGTAATTATCATTGTAATGCAGATCCCTCGGCTCTGCCCAAGGCCTTGGGATATTTCATTCGGGCACACATGGTTTCGTCGAAAATCATCAATCAATAAAGTGTTATTCTGAATTTTCAATAAAATTTCTGTCTTCATCTTTTATCTGTGTTGCTTTTTCTTTGTTTTTATTCGCCGCTCCATTCTAATGCAGATCAAAAATAAACTCTGAAAATAATAATGCCCATAACTCGTACTGTGATTTTGATTACCCGGTTAATCACGCCGAGGAAGATGTTGAGAATGATTGGGATACTCCTCCAGAAATCATGAGAATGGTAGAACAAGAAGAAAAGGTCATCGAACCCCATGAGGAGTCTACAGAGATGGTCAATTTGGGTACTGAGGAAGACAGAAAAGAGATCAAGGTTGGTACCGCAATGGAGGATAAAGAGCGCAAAAAGTTGATTCAGCTCCTGTTCGACTACGCTGACGTATTCGCATGGACATATCGGGACATGCCAGGGTTGAGCACAGATATTGTTGAACATAAATTGCCGGTGAAACCAGAGTGTCCCCCTGTGAAACAGAAGTTAAGGCGGATGAAGCCTGAAATGTCTTTGAAGATCAGGGATGAGGTCAAGAAACAGTTTGATGCAGGGTTCTTAGCTGTGGCAAAATATCCTGAGTGGGTCGCAAACATTGTTCCAGTCCCTAAGAAAGATGGAAAGGTCCGAATGTGTGTTGACTACCGTGACTTGAACAGAGCAAGCCCTAAGGATGATTTCCCTCTACCCCATATTGACGTTTTGGTGGACAGCACTGCTCAGCATTCGATGTTCTCCTTCATGGATGGATATTCAGGCTATAACCAGATCAAAATGGCTCCGGAGGATATGGAGAAAACCACCTTCATAACCCTTTGGGGAACTTTCTGCTACAAGGTCATGCCTTTCGGGTTGAGGAACGCCGGGGCAACCTACCAAAGAGCGATGGTAACCCTATTCCATGACATGATGCATAAGGAAATCGAAGTCTATGTGGATGACATGATTGCCAAATCAAAGACTGATGAAGAGCACGTGGTTAACCTGCAGAAGCTGTTCGAGCGTCTCAGAAAGTACAAACTCAGGCTGAACCCCGCTAAGTGCACCTTTGGGGTTAGGTCAGGGAAGCTGTTAGGTTTCATTGTTAGCCAGAAAGGAATTGAGGTAGACCCGGACAAAGTACGAGCAATCCTGGAAATGCCAACACCTAAAACAGAGAAAGAAGTTCGTGGTTTCCTGGGAAGATTAAATTACATCTCTCGATTCATCTTCCAGTTGACTGCAACTTGCGAACCAATTTTCAAACTGCTGTGCAAGAACCAAGAGATGAAGTGGAATGATAAATGTCAAGAAGCATTTGAGAAAATCAAGGCGTATCTTCAGAATCCACCCGTCCTAATGCCACCTGTGTCTGGCAGGCCCCTCATCCTATACCTCACGGTGCTAGACAACTCTATGGGCTGCGTGCTGGGGCAACACGATGAGTCAGGAAAGAAAGAACATGCGATCTACTACATAAGCAAGAAGTTCACAGACTGTGAGGCAAGATATTCATCATTAGAGAAGACTTGTTGTGCCCTAGCCTGGGCTGCGCATCGACTGAGACAATATATGCTGAGTCACACTACCTGGTTGGTGTCCAAAATGGACCCAATCAAGTACATCTTTGAAAAACCTGCGCTCACAGGTAGAATTGCTCGTTGGCAAATGCTTCTGTCAGAGTACGATCTCGTGTACGTAACCCAGAAGGCGATTAAAGGTAGCACACTGGCAGACTACCTGGCACATCAACCGGTTGAGGATTACCAATCAATGCAATGTGAGTTCCCAGATGAGGACATTATGGCATTCTTTGACGCAGGGAAGTCTCAAGATGATGAAAGGTGGAGAATGTTGTTTGACGGTGCCTCTAACATGTGGGGGCACGGAATCGGAGCAGTGCTGATCTCCCCAGACAACCGCTTTATACCAGTCACCGCCAGGCTAAGCTTCTATGTCACAAACAATATTGCAGAGTATGAAGCGTGTATTTTGGGTATCCAGGCAGCTCTCGATCGGAAAGTCAAGAGGCTCGACGTGTACGGAGATTCAGCTCTAGTTGTCCATCAAGTAAAAGGAGACTGGGAGACAAGAAATTCTGATTTGATTCCTTACCGTGACTACATTCAAGAACTAATCAAGCCCTTTGAGGAAATCACTTTCCAACACATACCCCGCAGCGAGAATCAGTTGGCCGATGCCTTGGCAACTTTGTCCTCTATGTTCAACGTCAGCTGTGACAAAAGTCTGACGACTGTCAGAATCCAGCACAAAGAACAGCCTGCTTATCACTACTGTATGGCAGTCGAAGAGGGATCAGATAGTAAGCCTTGGTACCATGATATCAAGCAGTATATCACGAACAGAGAGTATCCTCCCGGAGCTACAGAGAATGACAAGAGAACCCTCAGGAGGCTGTCAGCAGGTTTCTTCTTGAGTGGAGACGTCCTTTACAAGAGAAACCATGACTTGGTACTCCTCTGGTGTGTAACAGGAGAAGAATCAGTAAAGATTATGCGAGATGTTCATGAAGGCTCATTTGGGGTTCATTCTAACGGGCACGCAATGGCTAGAAAAATCCTGAGAGCTGGATACTACTGGTTGCAGATGGAATCAGACTGTTATAGTTTTGTGAGAAGATGCCATAAATGCCAAATCTATGCAGATCACACCCATGTACCTCCAACGTCTCTGAATGTTTTGAGCGCACCATGGCCATTCTCAATGTGGGGCATGGACATCATTGGTCCCATTGAACCCAAAGCTTCCAATGGTCACCGTTTCATCCTGGTTGCTATTGACTATTTCACTAAGTGGGTGGAAGCTGCCTCTTATCCCAATGTAACGAGCTCAGTGATTGCTAAGTTCATCAAGAAAGACTTGGTTTGCCGCTACGGTCTTCCAAACAAGATTATCACAGACAACGGTAGTAATTTGAACAGCAGAGTGATGAAGGATTTGTGTAAAGACTTCAAAATACAACATCACAACTCTTCTCCCTACCGCCCAAAGATGAATGGGGCAGTTGAGGCAGCCAACAAGAACATCAAGAAGATTGTGCAAAGGATGGTGGTAACCTACAAGGATTGGCATGAGATGCTCCCATTTGCCCTGCATGGTTACAGAACCTCAGTACGCACCTCAACAGGGGCAACCCCTTACTCCCTGGTTTATGGGTCAGAGGCAGTTCTCCCCATTGAGGTTGAAATACCATCCCTGCGGGTGTTAATGGAGACAAAACTTGATGAAGCAGAATGGGTTCGATCTCGTCTTGACCAGTTGAATCTCATTGATGAAAAACGGGTGGCCGCAATGTGTCATGGACAGTTGTACCAACAGAGGATGAGGAGGGCTTTTGACAAGAAAGTCCGTCCTCGTGAATTCCAAGAAGGAGATCTTGTGCTCAAGCAGATCTTGCCGATTCAGACCGACTCTAGGGGCAAATGGGCTCCCAAATATGAAGGACCTTATGTGGTGGAGAAGGCGTTCTCAGGAGGAGCTTTAATTCTGGCAAACATGGACGGAGATGAGATCCCAAATCCAGTGAACTCAGATGTGGTCAAAAAGTATTATGCCTAGAAAAATAGACGAAAAAAGAGAAAGATAAGCCAATGAAAATCAGCTCGCTAGGTTGAAAACCCGGAAAGGGCGACCTAGGCAAAATCAGAGTGGCCCGGTGGATTGAAAACCCGCAAAGGGCAATCCAGGCAAAAATTAGGGTCAGAAAACTTGGGCTTGAGAAAAGAAAAAGGCAATCAGCGCTCCAAATGTTCGGATAAGGGGGTGATCAGTATTATGAGTATGGACGGTGGGCACCGTTACTTCAGAGATAGAATCACGAGATTTGTTCCTTTTTGCTTGTATTTTTTGTAGTTTAAAAGAAAGATTGCAATGCACTTTCGATTGGCGTGACTTTCTGCGCGTCCAATTTCTATATCAATAAAAGTCCAACTTTTCTTTCATATGTTGCTTTTCGTGTCTCTGTTTTCATCTGTTCAGTTTCTTTCAAAATAATAACTTTTATGATTGATGAAATCGAATTGCAAAACATGTGCACATCCAGAGCATTACAGGATCATTACGAAATCTTTGAAAAAATACAGAAAGAAGTGATTCCCCAAGTGAATAAAATTGCGAAAAGACAGTCATGACGAACCAGTGTGCAATCCTCGCGGGATCATCGTCCTGGAATAGCCTTCGCCCGGCAGATCGATTTAACCAGCAAAAAAGAATGCCAAAGAAAAAAACAAATAAGCAGAAAAAAGAAAGCTGCTAAAAGAAAACAAACAGAGTAAACAAAAACAAATAAGCAGAAAAAAGAAAGCTGCTTAAAGAAAACAAACAGAATAAACAAGAAACAAAAGAGAAAATCACAGAAGACGGAACATAAAAGAACACAACGTCTTCATTCATCATACCATCCATACCATTCGTCATCAAACAGTGGTGCATTACACCTTCAAATTCGCATCTCAGAAGAGCGGAGAATAACAAAAGAAAAAGAAGTGAATGAGGAATCAAACAAAAAAGCATCCCACCAAAATCAATCATTGCATTCATGCACATCCAAATACCCAAATACATGCATTTCATGCACCATCCAGGAAGTTGCTTCGGACCAGAGGGTCCCAAAAATCTTATTTTTCAGAAAATCACCATCAGCACTGAGTTAGTAAACTCCATCAACCCAGAGTTAGTGAACTCCATCAACACAGAGTTAGTGAACTCCTTCCACAGATCACAACATCGTGTACGAGCACGCGATGGATCCATCAGACTTCGTTAAGTCCTTCGGATTAGTTGTGTCAGCCTAAGGCATAGCGTAAATCCATTGATCAAATCAGTTCCGGACCTGATGTTGATCGGCCGCTCGAAGAGGCCACCCCAAAGCTCGGACTCGACCAGAGTTCGTTAGAAGGTTTTTAGGCAACCTCCGAATCCCCAATTTACCGCTTTTTCCAATTTACCGCTTTTCCCAATTCACTGCTTTCCCGTTAATGCGACAAGTGTTAACCCCCGTTCCCAAAAAGAAAATGGCAAAAAGAAAATTTGAACTTTTCTGGAGCGGACAAAATTAGTGTTATTCCTATATCTTTATTTCCATTTCACCAACAAATATGAAAAGGCCAAGTCATATTTCTTGGCGAAATGTGAAATAAAGAGGGGCAGCTGTAATACCCTAATTTTGTCCTATCCAAAAATAAGAAATTTTATCTATTTTTTAAAAAAAAAATAATTATTTTATTTTCATGCCATGCTCTATTTTATTTTAGTTTGCTACAAGTTCCAATTTTTGAAAAAAATAATAATAATTAGAAGTAAAGAAACAAAATAAGCAAAGGAGGAAATAGGGGAGGTTTGTAAAAAATATATAGAGGTGCATTTAGGGTTGGGCCATCTAAAACCCAACTCCTCCACCAAACCCAATCCAACTCCTCCACCAAACCCAATCCAACCCTTCCTAACTCAACACCCAACTCCATCCTAACCCTAACCCATGACCCAACACCCAACTCCATCCAACCCACTCCAACTAAACCCTAATTCGCATACCTCCCCCTTACCCTAAAAAGTGTCCACATCCAATTCCCCCCCTAGCCATGAATTTCATCCACATTCATCCTCCCTCTCCTCCCTAGAAATCCGCCCCCACTCTCCTTGATTCCCTCCTTGGAACTCTCAATCCCACTTCCCCACATCCACTTCCCCATACACTCCACCCTTCCCATCACTCCCTCTCCCCAACGGCTCTCCCTCTCTCCTTTCCCTCTTCTCACGCTTTCTCCCTTTCTCTCTCCCTCACACATCACTCAACTCACACTCTCTCACACACTCACACACTCAACCCTTTCCCCCCCTACGGCCATCTCTCTCTCCCTCACACACCACATACTCACTCTCATCTCAATCCTCTTTCTCTCATACACTCCCATACTCCAACAAAGAAAAGAAAAAAAGCAAACATCACTTCTATCTCTCAACCCTAGCCGTCCCCTCCCTCTCTTCTCTTCCTTTCATACTTCCTTTCACCACCACTCACGAAATCACCATTTTTGGTGCCCTCCTTTCTCTCCTCTCCCACGAAATCGCCACCTTTGGACATCACCAACACAAGAAACCGTTGGTCCCCCAAAACTCACGGATTCATCCAAAGGAACATGTTTTCTATTTCGTTTTTCTCAAGGTTAGCGCACCAACGGATATATACACAAGGCTTGGTGGAAAAAACCGAAAAACAAAGCACACAACTACAAGATCAAGTTTTTAGTATAAATATGGGTTACGATTTTGAAGGAAAGAGGGCGGTTTTGGGAGAGAAGAGAGTGAGAGGCCGAAGTCTTGGAAGATTCGGGAGCAAGAGGAAGCAAAAGTGGATCTAGAGAAGTTTTTGTGAGAGAGAGATTATTTTTCGTTTTTCCCCTCTACTAAAATTTTCATAGTTTTATTTTTGTTGTTATTGTTGGTAAAGTCTCACCAAAGGTTCATTACTCAAGGTTGGTTTAGTATTCACTCTTAAATTTCTTGTTTCATCTTATGATCTTTGCATCTCTATTTTGATCAAGGTAAATTTGTTGTCTCGTAAATCCTTTTTGTTCATCTTCACGCATATGGTGTTCTTGAGATTTTGAGAGATTGAATGTTAGATTTTTTTAATAGAAACATACAAAATGCTTTATGTTCTAATGCTCTTGTTGTGTTAAAATAAGAATAATACAATTTGATTGCTATCTTTGAATGTCATGTTTCTCTTTGAAAAAATGTAGCAATGTCCTTTTCTTATCAATAATAATCATCATCATCAAAATAATAACAATAAGAAATGTAGCAACTTTTCTTCTAATATCAAAAAAGGATTTAAGGTAAAATGTTCATTTAAATAATTAATAGATCCCTTTTATACCAAATACCACCAAAAAAACACTTCACAAAAATCATTTTTCGGAAAAAAACTCAAGAAAAACGTTTCCTAGTAATTAATAAAAGAGGGCATAGTCAAGACTTTTTATTAAATAAACAAGTAAACTAATTTTTATGCTTTTTTTCTTTTATTTATTTATTTATTTCGTTTTCTTTATTTAACCAAAAATTATTTCAACCAAAAAATGGTAACAAAGAACTCTAAAAACAAAAAAAAAGCGTTTCCTAGTAATTAACAAAAAAAGGGGTAGTCGACACATTTCTTTTACTATTATTAAGTAAACAAATAAACTAATTTTTATGTTTTTATTATTTATTTATTTATTTATTCGCTTTTTATTTAATCAGAAATCAATAAAAAAAATAAATAAAAAAAACTTTTCCCTAGTAAAAAAGAGTGGTAAGTAAAACTTTTTTTAAGAAACAAGTAAACTGTTATTTACACCCCCCAGGCCCAAGCATAAGGCCCCTTTTGTCACTTAAGCCCAGTTTCGCTAACTGGGCCCTCCCATGCGAATTGGGCTTCATTTTCTGCACCCCCCCTCTTTTAAAAATGCAACCCTCCTCGCTGTTTACACCCCATTTTTGATAATACAGCCCTCCTTTTATTTGCACCCCCGTTTTACTATTACATCCACTGTTTCTCCTTTTAAAAAATATACTTCCTTTCCCTAAATAAATATTTTCTGACCTCAAAAGCAAAAATTTTCAAACGTCGCAACCAACGAAGACACTCTTCAAAAACAAATCTTTTCCAATGTCGAAATCAAAATTAATCATCACTAATGGTCACTCGCGCCATTGCCGTTTGATTGTGGGTGATGATTTCATCCCTGTGGGAGATAATAGTGTGGCCACTCTAAACCATTGTTGTTTGGTCCTCACAAACGCTCTCCTTCAATTGTGAAAACCTTTTCAATGCTCAAAATAAAAACCGATTATCATTAATCATCACTCGTGCCGTTGCCGTTTGAACGTTAATGATAATTCATTTTCATAAAGAGTTAGTAGCGCGACCACTCTAAACCATTGTTGTTTGGTCACCGCGAACGCTCAACCCCTTTTGCGAAAAACTCCAAAAAGATTAAAAAACAAAACCTTTTCAAAAAAAACCAGAACTACGTAGCTTTGAATTCTCCATCGCACCGGGAGATACGTAGGAGCGGATATCCTCCGTCAAGCGCAATAAACTAAAACCCTTTTTTCTTTTCTTTTTTTCAAAAAAAAAACACTTTTGCCGAAAATAAAAATTTTCATTAAGTCTTTTTATTCTCTTTTCGAAAAAGGGGCAAATTTAAGTATTTTCCAAATCAGCGTTTAAAACCACACATTTAATTAAAGGTTCACTTTCGGTAGAAAGGAGGCGTGGGGTGCTAAAACCTTCCCTATGCTTAACCGACCCCCGAACCCAAATCTTCCGGTTTTCCAAAAGGCCATTCGCTTTCCAAAAGGTTTTTCTTCAATATTTTCCTGATAAAAAAAAATATTGGTGGCGACTTCATTGATTTTCAAAAAGTTGTAAACGAAAAAAGTTTCCCTCGGGGACTTTTTCGGGCGCAACAAAGATGAATGGGGCAGTTGAAGCGGCTAACAAGAATATCAAGAGGATAGTTCAGAAAATGGTGGTAACCTACAAAGATTGACACGAGATGCTTCCCTTCGCTTTACACAGCTATCGTACTTCAGTGCGTACATCAATCGGGGCAACCCCTTTCTCTCTGGTATATGGGTCAGAAGCAGTGCTCCCTATCGAGGTTGAGATACCCTCCCTGCGGGTACTGATGGAAACTAAATTCGAAGAAGCAGAGTGGGTACAGGCTCGTCTGGATCAACTAAATCTCATTGAGGAGAAGGGAATTGCAGCCTTGTGCCATGGGCAACTGTACCAACAAAGGATGAAAACTGCTTTCGACAAGAGAGTTCGTCCCCGAGAATTCAATGAAGGAGATCTTGCGCTCAAAAAGATCCTGCCCATTCAGAGCGATCCCCGTGGGAAGTGGACTCCCACCTATAATGGACCTTATGTGGTCAAGAAAGCCTTCTCTGGAGGAGCACTGATGCTCACTGACAAGGATGGAGAAGAACTCAGAAACCCAGTCAATTCAGATTCAGTGAAGAAGTATTATGCCTAAAGAAATAGACGAAAAAAGAGAAAGATAAGCCAAGTAAGAATTAGCTCGCTAGGTTGAAAACCCGAAAGGGCGGCCTAGGCAAAATCAGAGCGACCCGGTGGATTGAAAACCCGCAGAAGGCGATCCAGGCAAAAATTAGGGTCAGAAAGCTTGGGCATGAAATTGAACAAAGGCATACAACACTCCAGAAGGTTTGAATAAAGGGGTGATCAAGGTCAAGGACGTAAATGGTTGGCACTGTTCCACAGAGACGGACAGTCAGAAATTAGCTTCTCTCTTTTTCGTGTCTTTTTGTAGTTTAAACTTTCAAATGTATTGAACAGTCGGCGTAACTTTCTGTACGACCGGTTTCCACATCAATAAAGTCCAATTTTCTCATATCTGTTGGCTTTTTTATTTATTTCCTGCTTTTTCAGCTCAAAATAAATGTTTTATGATGATGGTGACACTGAATTGCAAAACATGTGCATAAATCATAGAGCATTGCAATCATTGCGAAATTCCTAAAGGTCACGGGAAAGAAGCAATTTCTCAAAACAGATTAATTTTGCAAGAAAAATAATTGCACTCATAAGCCATTTCAGATGGCAAATCACAAAACAAACCTGCACTTGGCCCATGTGCCCCGCTATTCTAATTCGACTCCTCAGTCTTGCGCCATGAGTGTCACGGGTCGGTTGAACCAGCAAAAAGAAAATAAGCCGAAAGAAAAAAAAGCCGAAAGAGCAGAAGAGCGAAAACAAAGAAAAACAAATGATCAGAAAAAAGAAAGCTGATTAAGCGAAAAATCAATCAAGAAAAGATGGAAGAAAATCAAGAGCATTCATCATTCCACTGCATCGCATGCATCCCCATAACAGGCCCTCGCATAACCTGCACCCATGCACCATGCATAGTGCCTCGCATCAACTAACGTGTACAGGTACCCTGGATCAGTGCGGCAACATTGATCATCAACCAAACACAGTCAGAGAAAAGCCCTGCGTCCTGAAAGCAGGCACCTTGGATCAGTGCGAAGGCATTGACCAACTGAAGAAAACCAACTGGATTTGCGAATCCCCCTTGGACCCATGTGTCCCCCAGAAAATTGACTTCACCTCGTATTCGAGCTGCGGGTAAGTCCTTCGACCTCATTAGGTCCAGTCGAAAAGGATAGTCGTGTCGGCCTAAGACATGGCGCAGTCCTAGGGAAATATTGAGATCTAGACTTGATATAGTACCCACCCTCGGTCGCTCTGAAGACCACCCCATTGAGCCCATAGGCTCCCCAGGCCCATGTGCAAACTCGGATCGTGCGAAGTTCGTTAAAAGGCTTTAGGCAGCCTCCTGTGTCGGCTGAGGGCCGGCACATTTTATCGCTTTCTTTACTGTTTTCTTTATTGCTTTCATTTACTGCTTTCGCTGGCTTATTGAGGGCTGGCACCAATTGATTTCCTGTTTTGTTGGCTTATTGAGGGTCGACAATTCATTTACCGCTTTGTTAGCTTATTGAGGGCTGACACCCATTTATTCAAAAAAAAGAAGAAACAAAAAAAAAGAAGAAAAGGAAAAAGGAAAATTCGGGTTTCTCTAAGTAGACAAAATTGGTATGATTTCTGAATCCTTCATTTCTATTTTGCCTCGAAATAGGCTTCGGCCAATTCATATTTCTTGTTAAAATCCAAATAAAGGGGGGCAGCTGTCATACCCTAATTTTGTCCGCCTAGGTTTAAAACCCTAATTTTCCACAAAAAATGAATAAATTAAGATGTGGCATCATTTTGAAGAGTGTGAAGAATGTTGTGCATGCGTTCTAGAGCTCTTAAATTCCTTTTTGGAGTGGAATTGCATTTTTGGGCAAAAACAAGGTTTTTAGGGCAAAAGGGTATTTTGGTCATTTTACAAAATAGGATAATTTCTCATCAAAAAAAAAAATCATCGTGCAAGTTTAGAGAAATTTATTTGAGGCAAAACGTTTTTGGTCATGTGTATGTATGTGCATGCATGCATTGTGCACCAAAAAATTCAAATTCAAAAAAAGCATCAAAAAGGAATATTCTACAAAAATTTCAAGATGAGATTTTTATGATATTTTTGGTCATGGTGATCTCATAAAATGGCATATTCCTAAGATTCCTAGTATGTGGCCTAAATTGGGTGTATTTGTGTACAATTATCCTAAAAAGAATAATCAAAAAATGAAGAGATAATGGAATGGTCATGTGATAGTACAATTGTACAATTGACAACTTGCAAATTCCCTCCCATTTCTCCTCTCCTTGCGAATCCACCACCCTCTCCTCTCTACTACTCTCTCATTTTGTGCTTTCTCAATATCCCCAATCCATGTGAACTTCAATCCTAGCCTTTGATTCAAAATTAAAATCAAATCCTAGAGCACTTGCTAATGCATAAAGACCTAAATGCCCTTAACCCTAAACACACTCTATAAATACCTTCACATTTCCACCTTTCAAAGGACCCTTGGCCTCATTTCTCACTCTAAAACCCGAGCACACAATCAACTCCTCCCTCTTCCCTCCCTTGGCCGAAGCATCTATTCCCTTCTCCTCCATCCATTTTTCATTTTTTCTTCCACCAAAACATCACTATCTCACATCATTTCCATCCCCATTTCATATATCTTCTCCCTTTCTTATTCAAGTTCAAGTTTGCATCATCAAAGGGGCTTGTGACCAAGATTTTCGTGGGTCCTTCCTTGGAGTTCATTGAAGATCTAGTTGATTTGTGGTCTTGTTTCTTCATATCATTCATTTCGTAGCTTGGATTTGAGGTAAGCATCTTAAAACCTAGCATCATCTTCAACCCTTTTGCATAAAAATGTAAAAATCATGTTTCTCATGTTGCGTCCCATCATATTCATGTTGTTATACTATTGATTTGTTGATTGTTGTTGGTGAGAAGTGTCTTAAACACTTTGACAAGCACTTAGGGAGGCTTGGGTGTTTAAGATGCTTCTCACCCTTGAATAAATTGTGATTTGTGTTGTTTTGATCTTGTTTGTTGCATTTTGTGAAATAAAATGATGAATTGAAGCTTGTTGCATTTCGCATATTAGGAAAAATTAGGGTTCATGTGATTTTTGTGCATTCCTTTGCTTAATCATGTGAATCTTTGTCAAAAAGATTAATCTATTTTGTTTCTCTTGCATTATTTTGTTGTTTTCATGAATAAAATGAAGTTTAGAGTCTATGTTCATTTCGCATTTTTCAAATAAATTAGGGTTTAGAGATTTGTGATGGGTTTGGTTGTGTAGTCTTGTATTTACTTGAAATTAGGCTTTAATCTTGATGGTTGTTTGCTTGAAACCTGTTATTCTCATGAACTTGTTTATAAATCACGCACCATGTTGATGATTGGCAAGAGGACTCTCACTTGTGCCTTGTGCACTTTACTCTAAGTGATGAGGATTGCCTAAGATGATTCAACCTCTTTTGAGCTTATGAGTTTGTTTGTTCTTATGAATTGGTTTGTAAATTATCTTGTGTTGATGATTGGTAAAATGATTCTCACTTGTGCCTCGTGCACTTTACTCTAAGTGATGAGGATTACCTAAAATGATTCAACTTCTTTTTGAAATTCTTAATGAACAAAAATGCAAGTTTTAAGTTTCTTTTCTTGTTAATTAATCTTGGTCATAAAAATAACTTGTAAGTGCTTTCATTTGGTGATTTGTAGTCTTGCAAATGTGATATTCATTCTAGGTCTACAATTTGTTTTAGTGTTGATGATTTGGTAAAAGGACTAGACACTTATGCACTTGTGCATTGTTCCAAGTGTCAAGGATTACCAAAAGGGATTCAACCTCGTGCTTTATCATGTGTTGATACCTAGATTGATTTGAATTTTTGCATCATCACTTTGTGTACTCTTTCTTGCAAGTTATGTGGTTAATGTTGATCGTACATATGCATGCCATTAAATGTTGGAGACTAATTTTCATCCTTGTGCGCAAATGTTATAATTGGTAATGTGTATGCCTATGCTTGCATTGATGATTGCTTTGCTTGCAATTTGTTAAAATTCGCACTTTCTGAAATCGAGGTGGGATTTGAAACAAACTCAATATCAATTTGATCTTTTAGCCACAGTATGAAACTCCGATTGTGTTCTTTTTTTAACCAGACTTGACTCTTAGTTGGGTGATCACTCTTAAGAATCTCCATGTGTTTGGCAACATATGAATCAACCTGACTATCATTGTGCTGAACATATAAGTGTGCTTGCTCTAGTTCTTTCCTGGATACCATCACTATTTTCCTTCTTGTCATCCCTTTACCAATGCTTCCTGTGTGACGCACCCTTGGTAGCCCAATAGAATATTCAACACTAGATAGATAGTCGGTGGAGAACTCAATAGCTTCTTCAATTATGTAGCACTCAGCAATGCAACCCTCGAATCGTGATCGGTTTTTAACATATCCTTTTAATATCTTCATGTATCGCTCAAACGGGTACATCCATCTCATGTAACATGGGCCACACAATTGTGTCTCTCTAACCAGATGAACTATTAAATGAATCATTATGTCAAAGAATGAAGGCGGAAAAAACATCTCAAGCTCACATAAAGTCACAGTAATTGATCTTTGCAGTGCTGGCAACTTTCCAGGGTCAATGACTCTAATACAAATCGCCTTAAAGAAGAAACAAAGTTTAGTTATGGCCTGACACACTTTGTTGGGCATAATGGATCATATACCAATGGGTAGAAAATTCTCCATCAGAACATGACAGTCAAGAGACTTTAGAGACTTTAATTTGAGGTCTTTCATCGATACAGGGTTCGTAACGTTTGAAGAGTACCCCTCTGGAACTTTAACTCCATGAAGAAACTTACAAAAGATGGTTTTCTCCTTTCTAGATAGAGTATGAGCTGTCGGAGGTAGATATGAACGTGTACCCTTCTTTATCGGACCCAATTCGGGTCTCAACCCCATACTAACCAAATCCAACCTTGTGTTGATGGTATCTTTAGTCTTCTCTGGCATATTGAGTAAGGTACCAATGACACTTTCGAATACATTTTTTTCAACATGCATCACATCAATGAAATGTCTTACGTGTAATGACTTCCAGTAGGGCAACTCAAAGAAAATCGACTTTTTCTTCCACCCTCGTTTGGCAAGCTCTCATGCAAAAGGCTTCCCAAACTCAATGTTCAAATCTTTCACCTTTTCAAATAGTTGTTCGCCGGTCAAAGGCGGGGGAGCTTTACGAGTTTCTGAATTCCCATTAAATGTCTTTCTCCACACCCGATATTGATGAGTTGGAGGCAAAAATCTCCGATGGCCAATATATATATTCTTCTTACCATGTTCCAACCACATCCAATCTGTATTATCTTCACATATAGGACATGCACACTGACCTTTGTTACTGTACCCAGATAGATTGCCGTATGCTGGAAAATCATTAATGGTGCCAAAAATCATAGCCTTCAGAATGAAACTTTCTTCTCTGAACCCATCATACACCTCTACCCCAATTTCCCACATTTGCTTCAAGTCTTCTATTAAAGGAGCCAAGTATACGTCAATATCATTTCCTGGTTGTTTGGGGCCAGAAATTAACAAAGAAAACATCATATACTTGCGTTTCATGCAAAGCCCTGGAGGTAAGTTATAAATCGTTAAAATCACAGGCCATGTACTGTGGGAGCTACTCTAGATACCGTGCGGGTTAAATCCATCGGCAGACAATGCAAGGCGTAGGTTTCTTGGGTCATGCCCAAAATCAGAATAATCAATATCAATCTTTTTCCACTGCGGAGAATCTGCCGGGTGTCGTAGCATGCCATCTTTAATCCTTCCATCATCATGCCAAGTCAACTATTTTGCATCTTCCGAACTATGGTACATACACGTAAATTGAGGAATTATTGGAAAATACCACAATACCTTTTCTGGAGCAGATTCTATCTTCTTATACCGCGGTGCATTACATTTAGGACACGACTTTAACAATACATGTTCATTCCGAAATAAAATGCAATCATTCGGACAAGCATGTATCTTCTCATAGTTCAAACCAATGGTGCCTAACATTTGTTTTGCATCATACGTCCGAGAAGGGAGAACTTTGTCTTCCGGCAACATATCTTTCAATAGTGTGAGTAATTCCGTTAAGCTCTTATCCGTCCATCTGTGGCAAGTTTTCAAGTTATACAGCTTTATCACAGCCAATAACTTTGTGAATTTAGTACAGCCCGTGTAACACCCCAAAAATAATAGAATAAATTATTTTAATTAATTAAAAGAGATTTTGGTGGTAGAGTAATAATATAATTATTAATTATTATTTGTTGAAGTAATTATAAGGTGTTTTAAATAAAATAAGGAGTGGTATTGTATTAGGAGGTGGTGCTGCAAATTAGTTGGGCTTAAGCTGCGGGAAAGCCCGCGATCCAAGCCCAACAACCTAAGCGCATATTTAAGCTAAAATTTTAGGGTTTAGTTCATTTGCGCAAAAAGAAAAGAAAGTGGCGAATTGAGAGAGAGAGGGAAAGGGAGCCGTGAGGGTGAGAAGAAAGGGGAGAGGAGGCGCGCACATGAGCAAAGGGAAAGGATCGTGTTGCGGTGATCTTTGGAGCTTACGTATACGGAGATAGCGTGTTCGTCATAACCTAAGGTAAGGGTGGGTCTCATCTTCTCTATAATAGGGTTTTATGATGGGGACTAAGTAAGGGTAGGCTCTATGTGTGCCGTTTTATGCATTTCTAGAGATTACTGATGAACCCTAGGCATATGATAACTTGTTATTTGGGAAATTGTGGTTGATGATGATTTTGAGATAAATGTGATAATGTGTATGTTCAAGGTGATTGGACGGGTTTTGATGATGATTTGGTTGTGTTAGATGGTGTTCATATGCAATTGGTGATGATCGGTATGTTTGAGAATGGTTTGATTATGTTTGATGATGTTTTGGCATGATTTGTGGGTGTTTAGAGCAAGAATTCTGGTTGCTGGGAGTGTTCTGGGCGCCAGGCGCCCTTGCTGGGCGCTGAGTGCCCGTGTGTGTTGTTGTCTGAGGAGCGCTGGGCGCTGGGTGCCAGCGCTGGGCGCTGAGCGCCCGTGCGTGTGAGTGTGTGCGTTGCGCTGGGCGCTGAGCGCCCGTGTGCGTGTGCTGCGTGTGGGTGTGTTGCATTTTGCTGGGCGCTGGGCGCCAGGTGCCTGGGCGCTGGGCGCCCATGGCGCCAGTTTTTCAGGATGTTCCCAAATGTTTTCGAAAACTGTTTTCGCTATATCTTTTGACTCGGACATCCGTTTTGAACGATTCAAAAAGCGTTGTGAAGCATTTTCAGTTGTCTATCTATGTGTTCCATTTTTAAAAATAAAAACTTATAATTTCAGAAGGTTGCTGGGCGCCCAAGTGGCTGTCCCCTGTGGTCGTTGCTGTGATATTGAAAACGCGTTTGGTGTCTTTAAAAATCCTCTTTTGCGTACGACCAGTGGTTTTAACGAAGTAATGTCAAAATGATGATTTTGACGATGATGCCCCTAGTGGCTAGTTAAATGACTGTTTTGCCCTTAGTGGCTAATATTATTTATAATGACGTGTAAATGACTGCTTTGCCCTTAGTGGCTAATATTCTTTATAATGACGTGTAATGACTGTTTTGCCCTTAGTGGCTAATATTCTTTATAATGACGTGTAAATGACTGTTTTGCCCTTAGTGGCTATTATTATCTATAATGACGTGTAAATGACGATGATGCCCTTGGTGGCTAGTAAATGACGTTTTTGCTCTCAGTGGCTATTGTTTGAGCTGATGATATTCATGTATAAGTGACGATGAAAACCCAGTGACGTTTGAGGCCCGAAAGGCTAAGTGATGTTAGGGCCTAAAAGGCTAAGTGATGTTGTTGTTGTGTAAATTGTGAATTGACACGTGCTGTGCCTCTTATTTGGCAAACCGGTAAGTGACGGGTCACACAGTTGACTGTGATTTGGTGTATTTGAGTATTTGTGTGTTTGTGAGTGGTGCATGTCATAGTGTCTCATGCCCCATATGCATAAACCCAGTGACGTTTTGAGGCCCAAGTGGCTAAGTGACGATGAGGCCTTAATGGCTAAGCGACGTTTGTGAAAAGGTACCTCATGCATATGCCCGCGAGTGGGTTGCATTTCATACTCCTGCATGACATTGTGACGACTGGTTGTGCCGAGTAACTTGATGATGGAATTGACTGTTTTATCCTTGATGATTGACTTGACGTTTCATGGCGTGGTAGATATAGTGTCGTAACTCTAGCTTAGTGCTTATCATATGCTTTATTATATGGTTCGATGAACTCACCCCTTCTGTTTGAATGTTACCCCTATGCGGTAACGTGCAGGTGAGCTCAAGTGAAGGCTTAGGCATCTTCACTAGCTGAGTCGGGTCGTCTGCTCTGATTATGTAACACTTGGGGGAAAATAGAACGTTGTTTTAGTTTATTCAAGACTGTGTATAATCGTTGGATTTTCCGCTGTGAAATTGTATTTTTAATTTACAATGACGTTTTGTAAGTATTATAAGACTGTTTTCGAAAAGCGAGTAATTTGGCGCGTGATGTTTAACGAAGTAAGTGTGACATCCCTTGTGGTGTAATTAAAATTCGAAAACTCTGATATTTTACCAATTAAATTAATGGGTAGAAAAGGGGTGTTACATTAGTGGTATCAGAGCAAAGGTTGGTCCGTCCGGCCAAGTCGTAGAGTCGTTGTGTCGGTTAACGACCAACTGTTGTCTTTTAGTCTTGACCATTGGTTTGTGTTGTGGTGATGTTCCTGCAGGTACAAGTAGACGGAAGCTGCTATGGTAAGTAAACTAGTGGGGGAGACACCCCTACTGGTATTGTGTGCTGTTTGCTATGTTGTGCTCCGTGTGAACCCTGTGTCGTTTGGTTGTGACTTTTATTTTGACCCTGTTGTTGTGCTTATGTGCTTTTGGTGATTGCTGCTACTGTAAATTAAGTTACTGTTGTGCTGCAAAGTAAATACTGTGTTATTGCCATTGCTGTTTGTCTATTGTTACGTAGTTGGGTTATTGTACCATTAAACCACTATTGCTGTTAGCTGGGAAATATTATTGCTGTTACTGTTTAATTGCCGTTTTAAAAGATCGATGTTGTTGTTGTTGGAAATATTGAACTGTTTTCTAAGGAATAGTGTTGCTGTTTAATTATTGATGTTTCTGAAAACCGTTTTATTTGAGTAATACTAATGCCTCGTGCTATGTAGTTTTGTGATCTGAAAAGTAAAATGATTTCTGGAATTGTTTTTGAAATGTCTAATGGACGGTTTTACGGTTGGATACTAAAATTAGTAATAAATCTATTTTTAATGAATGAACGTGGGTGTTGAAGTGGTGAAGATCGAAGGAAATAAAATTATTTTTGACTTGGGATTTTAAATGAGGAAGTATAGAGGTGAAGTTTTGTTGGATTGGAAAATGATTTTTCTAGTTGGTTTTATTTGAAACAGAGTAATGATTTGTTGTTGTGTCGATTTTAAAAACCTTGTCAAAAATGATTTGATGACGATCTTGAAACTAGTATTGGGTTTCTTTGGGAGCAAAAATGTATTAGTATGTATGAAACCTTGTGTGCTCTATGATGTTTAAATTGGTTAAGAAGTTTGGCGTGCTCTATGTATGGTTTGATTTATATAGAATATGTATTGCTTGTAATTTACATAGCGAGTGTGTTGAAGTGATTGATGTATTTTAATTGGTTGGTATATGATTATTGGGAAGTTTAAACTATGCTTGATGGCTGAATTTGTGGCTGCTTGGATGCTTAATTTGTTGCTAAGCTCACTGTGTAGGCACTTTCTGAGTAGGTTTGACTTTCGGCTAAACTGGGACTGTTTTACTAGTTGATAAATTATGTAGATCACAATTTTAGAAACTAGGCTGAACTCTGGTCATTTTGGCTTTGGTTTGGTCGCATTTGGAGTATTATAGCTCCAGTTATGGGTTTCGCAAGTTAGGGTAAAATTTCGGGGGACCGTCTGGACATAGGGTCAGTGTTTTGATTGTGGTGTTTTCAAATGAACTCCTTTTAGAATGAATCCAATTTATTTGAAAACTAGACAAAATGATTTACTGTTTAGGATGAAGTTTCGTGTTATTTGGGTTTGTTTTGGGCATCGTAGAAGAGTCACAACTTTGGACACAGTCGCTGCCCCATTTTCTGGATCTACTGCCTTGTTTGCGAAAACTGTGCTATTGGACTCATCATTTTGAAATTCTAAAAATATAGCCAGAAACTAGACTCCGTAAGTTTTCCGTAGAGGGGTTGTTTGCTAAATTCCGATGTCGTTTGATAGGGTAAATAAATTGTTGAAGTTTATGTGTGAGTGCTGGAATTTCCTGCGTTGCTTAGTTTATGCTGTCATTGTAACGGAAAAATGTTTTTTGCAATATCTTTTGACCCAGGAGTCCGATTTGAGTAAACTAAAATGTTTTGGAAAGCTTATTCAGAGGCCTAACTGAGTATTCTAATTTCAAGGCAAAATTGACTGTTTCTGGTGTCGTTGATTTTTTTTTGGGCGTGTCGGTCGAATTAAATTGTTGTTGTGTTGTCGGTGGCTTAGTGTCCCAAATCGTTGTTGCAGTGTCAGCGCTTTGGTGCCTGAAGTTGTTGATGTGTTATTGATTATAGGATTGTTGGTCCCGGAGTTGTCTCCGCATTCTTGCTTTGTTGTTGCTTGTGGTTGACTCGTAATAATGTTGATGTTTTGGTGTTGTCTTGGGTACTGCCGAATGGCCCAAGTTATATTGTTATTGATGATGTTGCTTTGCTGTTGGTTTGTCGTTGTTGATGTCGCCTGAGTGGCAATTTTAGTTGCTGATGTCGCCTGAGTGGCAATTTTAGTTGTTGATGTCGCCTGAGTGGCAATTTTAGTTGTTGATGTCGCCTGAGTGGCAATTTTAGTCGTTGATGTTGCCTGAGTGGCAATTTTAGTTGTTGATGTCGCCTGAGTGGCAATTTTAGTCGTTGATGTCGCCTGAGTGGCAATTTTAGTTGTTGATGTCGCCTGAGTGGCAAAGTTGTTCGTTGATGTTGTTGTCATGTTGCTAAATTATGAGGCTTGTGGTACGACTGTTATGCGCCCGGTGAGTTTCGTTGTGATGATGTGATGATTGATGTATTTTGTTATCCTTAAGGGTAGATGAGTGAGGTAGAATGCGAGCTAGTTTATCAGAGTAGCGCAGCGGAGTAGAGAGTGAGTCTGATTATTACTGCTTGAAGTTACCTGGCTGAACAAGTAGGAGGGACGGCCGCCCAAGCACTTACCGCCGGTAATCAAAGCAACAGTAATCAGCATATAGATGGCCCTAGTTGTCTAGGTGGCCTTAGAGGGAGAGTGTTGGCGTGGCAGGTAAATTTCGAGGACGAAATATTTTAAGTGGGGGAGAGTTGTAACACCCCAAAAATAATAGAATAAATTATTTTAATTAATTAAAAGAGATTTTGGTGGTAGAGTAATAATATAATTATTAATTATTATTTGTTGAAGTAATTATAAGGTGTTTTAAATAAAATAAGGAGTGGTATTGTATTAGGAGGTGGTGCTGCAAATTAGTTGGGCTTAAGCTGCGGGAAAGCCCGCGATCCAAGCCCAACAACCTAAGCGCATATTTAAGCTAAAATTTTAGGGTTTAGTTCATTTGCGCAAAAAGAAAAGAAAGTGGCGAATTGAGAGAGAGAGGGAAAGGGAGCCGTGAGGGTGAGAAGAAAGGGGAGAGGAGGCGCGCACATGAGCAAAGGGAAAGGATCGTGTTGCGGTGATCTTTGGAGCTTACGTATACGGAGATAGCGTGTTCGTCATAACCTAAGGTAAGGGTGGGTCTCATCTTCTCTATAATAGGGTTTTATGATGGGGACTAAGTAAGGGTAGGCTCTATGTGTGCCGTTTTATGCATTTCAAGAGATTACTGACGAACCCTAGGCATATGATAACTTGTTATTTGGGAAATTGTGGTTGATGATGATTTTGAGATAAATGTGATAATGTGTATGTTCAAGGTGATTGGACGCGTTTTGATGATGATTTGGTTGTGTTAGATGGTGTTCATATGCAATTGGTGATGATCGGTATGTTTGAGAATGGTTTGATTATGTTTGATGATGTTTTGGCAAGATTTGTGGGTGTTTAGAGCAAGAATTCTGGTTGCTGGGAGTGTTCTGGGCGCCAGGCGCCCTTGATGGGCGCTGAGCGCCCGTGTGTGTTGCTGTCTGAGGAGCGCTGGGCGCTGGGTGCCAGCGCTGGGCGCTGAGCGCCCGTGTGTGTGAGTGTGTGCGTTGCGCTGGGCGCTGGGTGCCAGCGCTGGGCGCTGAGCGCCCGTGTGCGTGTGCTGCGTGTGGGTGTGTTGCATTTTGCTGGGCGCTGGGCGCCAGGTGCCTGGGCGCTGGGCGCCCATGGCGCCAGTTTTTCAGGATGTTCCCAAATGTTTTCGATAACTGTTTTCGCTATATCTTTTGACTCGGACATCCGTTTTGAACGATTCAAAAAGCGTTGTGAAGAATTTTCAGTTTTCTATCTATGTGTTCCATTTTTAAAAATAAAAACTTATAATTTCAGAAGGTTGCAGGGCGCCCAAGTGGCTGTCCCCTGTGGTCGTTGCTGTGATATTGAAAACGCGTTTGGTGTCTTTAAAAATCCTCTTTTGCGTACGACCAGTGGTTTTAACGAAGTAATGTCAAAATGATGATTTTGACGATGATGCCCCTAGTGGCTAGTTAAATGACTGTTTTGCCCTTAGTGGCTAATATTATTTATAATGACGTGTAAATGACTGCTTTGCCCTTAGTGGCTAATATTCTTTATAATGACGTGTAATGACTGTTTTGCCCTTAGTGGCTAATATTCTTTATAATGACGTGTAAATGACTGTTTTGCCCTTAGTGGCTATTATTATCTATAATGATGTGTAAATGACGATGATGCCCTTGGTGGCTAGTAAATGACGTTTTTGCTCTCAGTGGCTATTGTTTGAGCTGATGATATTCATGTATAAGTGACGATGAAAACCCAGTGACGTTTGAGGCCCGAAAGGCTAAGTGATGTTAGGGCCTAAAAGCTAAGTGATGTTGTTGTTGTGTAAATTGTGAATTGACAGGTGCTGTGCCTCTTATTTGGCAAACCGGTAAGTGACGGGTCACACAGTTGACTGTGATTTGGTGTATTTGAGTATTTGTGTGTTTGTGAGTGGTGCATGTCATAGTGTCTCATGCCCCATATGCATAAACCCAGTGACGTTTTGAGGCCCAAGTGGCTAAGTGACGATGAGGCCTTAATGGCTAAGCGACGTTTGTGAAAAGGTACCTCATGCATATGCCCGCGAGTGGGTTGCATTTCATACTCCTGCATGACATTGTGACGACTGGTTGTGCCGAGTAACTTGATGATGGAATTGACTGTTTTATCCTTGATGATTGACTTGACGTTTCATGGCGTGGTAGATATAGTGTCGTAACTCTAGCTTAGTGCTTATCATATGCTTTATTATATGGTTAGATGAACTCACCCCTTCTGTTTGAATGTTACCCCTATGCGGTAACGTGCAGGTGAGCTCAAGTGAAGGCTTAGGCATCTTCACTAGCTGAGTCGGGTCGTCTGCTCTGATTATGTAACACTTGGGGGAAAATAGAACGTTGTTTTAGTTTATTCAAGACTGTGTATAATCGTTGGATTTTTCGCTGTGAAATTGTATTTTTAATTTACAATGACGTTTTGTAAGTATTATAAGACTGTTTTCGAAAAGCGAGTAATTTGGCGCGTGATGTTTAACGAAGTAAGTGTGACATCCCTTGTGGTGTAATTAAAATTTGAAAACTCTGATATTTTACCAATTAAATTAATGGGTAGAAAAGGGGTGTTACAGCCCGCATACAATGGTGTCTCCGCGTCGGTTATCAACTTCTCAAACATTTGAGGACAATCATTAAGATCTTCTTCAACCGCCTTTGCCATCTCTTCAAATTGTTCGCCGTCAAATGTATGTGTTTCAGGATAATCAACCGGATCACATCTCTGGGTACTATTATCTATATTTGAAGGTTCACCTATTTCCTCACCGTGCATTGTCCAACAAATATAACTTCGATCGATTCTGTTGGCCTTTAAATGTCTTTCCAACTCAACTGCAGTAACTCGATTGGCGTAACAACACCGTAAACAAGGACATTTGATATTACTAGAAGTTCCCAATCGTCCAACAGCAAAGTTAACAAAATATTCCACTCCATCGACATATTCTTTCGACAGATGATTGGCAGACATCCACTTTCTATCCATATTAGGCCGAAATTTATTATAAATTCCTGATAAGAAAACTTAAATATGTTATAGGTGAAAAACACACGAAGTACAATTTTTTGAACCTAAGACATTCAACCTTGGATAAGGTCTTTGCTAATATGATATTATCTTTTTTTTATTTTAGATAGCTTCTTATTTGAGCTCAAACAAAAATCACAAGCAAATCAAATACAATGAAGAATCGATTCATATCAAAAAACAAACAAAATTTCCTCTTTTAGAAGTTTTTCAAATCCTCTCCCTATTTTCCCAAGCTCTATTTCCTATTCTATTCCTATTCTTGGTCCTTTGGTCAAGCCAAAGGAACCAAATTTTAATCTTCCATTATCAAAAACATCCCCAACAATAGTTTTATTCCAAATATGTACAAAAATATAAAAAACAAGATATCGAATAACAAAGATACCTGAAAAATGGGAAGCAACAATGAACCCGAACGAACTAGAACAACGAACGCGAAACTCTGATGAAACGAACGTGAGCCTGTGTAGAAATTTAACATCCGTCAACAAAATCACAGCAAACATTAACAAACTTATATATGGAGCTTACATTTCATCAAGCATCTTGTGTGCAAAGGAAGAGTTTAAAGAAGCAAAAAGAGTTTAAAGAAGAGGCGAAACTAGAAATGAGAAACCATAAGCAAAGAAAGAAACGAGAAACGGGAATAACGTGATATGAAGAAGAAAGAGAATGTAACTTACGACTAGTGGTGCGACTACGAGGAACGACGGCGGAATGTGTGTTGTTCGTTGAGAGAATGAGATGAACTCGTAACCACAAGTACTGAGCAACGAGAGAGAGATAGAGAGAGAGAGAGAGAGAGAGAGAGAGAGAGAGAGAGAGAGAGAGAGAGACGAGAACGTTGAGAGAGTAGGGTTTGGGTTTTGCAAATGAGAGAGTGAGAACGTTGAGGGAGAGTGAGAGACTGAACTGATGAGAGAGAGATGGGGATATTAGAATATTAGGCATCAGGGGCGCTTTTTAAAAAGCACCTCTAAAGGCTCTCCGTATTTTGGGCATCAGAGGCGCTTTTTAAAAAGCCCCCTGATGCCCAAAATAAGGAGGGCCTTTAGAGGTGCTTTTTAAAAAGCGCCTCTAAAGGCCTTCCGTATTTTGGGCATCAGGGGCGCTTTTTAGAAAGCGCCACTAATGGGTGCGCCATTTTTTAACAATTTTGTTGTAGTGACTTGCTCTTGACTCTAGGCCTTTGTAATTATGCATTTACTATGCATTCAATCTTTTTCTACATATACTGGCACGTGCTATCATATTTAATGTTTCTTGGTTTGCTTTATTGTTGTTGTTTGTTCAATAGGCATCCTCTGGAGTTAAGAAAGGAAAAGTCAACAAAAGATAAGGTAGATTGGATACATTATGCATTTATACTTCTGATTTCTTGAAAATTATTCAACATTATAAAACTCATCCTTTAGACTATTTTTTATGCAATAATATTGTTGGTTTTACACATGCTGAAGTACTAATGTAAAGGATCTCAGAAGTGGTTTTGATAATTGAGTTAATGTACTTCCAATGATTATGTGTTGGGGCTTCTTGTTATTATTGTTGCCATGGCATAAAATCCATTAAGCAAGTATTGCATGATTTACAGAAATACCTGTGTATATTACAATCAAAGTTCTTTCTATATTTACTGCTGGTTAATATTTGTTTTTCTTTCCTAAAGAGATGGTTCCCTTTCCTGGAAAATAGAGCATGCTGTGAAGCATGTGGAAATCTTAAGGCAGCATTTCTTGTAGCTGTGGTAGGTCCCTTACATGGTTTTCACTGTTTAAACATAACCATATTTGATTTACCGCGTTTTTAAATTGAATGCAACTTTCATCCTTTTGCCAGGTTGGTCAAGAACATTTTTTTTTTTTTAAAAATTGGGGAAGAGGGAAATTTTTATTAATCAAAGTGGCACTAATGGCCATTTTACAACTGTCCCCGAGGAGATTTGAACTCAGCACCTTGAGGATATAAAGCTAGCTCTTACCACTGAACTAGCAAGAACATGGGGAGAAGAGAACTTTGATTCCATATAGCTAATTACTAGTAGTTAGTTGATTATGATAGATTCCATATTTATATTCTATTAATTATTTTATGGAAAAAATGTTCCAGTTTTACTGTGAATTTGTAAAAAATTTACTAGCAATACTGAAGGCCAGGTAGATGCATTTGGCAAATTAGGAAAGACCATTTAGCGGCAATAAAAATTGCCACTACGATTGTCGCCAAAATTTCTATGATTTAGTGGCCATTAAATAACCCTTTAGTCACGGACAAAACCGTAGGTAAAGGTATTCAGGCGTAGGGAAAACCTTTACCAACGGACCAAAAAGCGTGGCTAGACTGCGTACATCCTTTACGGAAAAAGTGACCGTGGGGAAAGGTCAAAGTCACTTTTTCCCACGGATATTTGACATTTTGTGACGGTTTTTGTCCCTGGGTAAATATCAACTTTTTTGTATCTGCAGTTATTTGAATACCCCTCTAAGTGGCTATATATAAAAGATCGACATAGTTATATATATATTACTAACAATATAAAAAATGGAAGCATACCTTGTATTCACTACTCAACGATTGGATATATTCATCACTCCAAACAGAAGGTTGGTAGTTTGCACATCCCTGAATAACTTTTTGATCTGCCATTTGAATGAAATGATATAGATGATATCAAATAAGGCAAGAAAAGAAAATCAAACAAACAGAAGCGAGAGAATGAAGTGTAAGAATGTTTCTTCTATTTTAAGCCTTTATATAGGCTTTCCATCTTAACATTTAAGTAAATACTTTTTTTTTTTACCAAAAGCAAATCAATTCATTTCATTCAAATAACTTGTCATAGTACAACTTGGAACATAATTAAAAACCATGGAGCTAGCATAAGATCTAGCACCCCGAGCTAGAGAGTGGGCTACTTGATTGGCTTGTCTCCGAATAAAGCTTATCCTAAAGCTTGTTGTGGTGCCTAGGACCTCCTTGCATCTTTCTATTATACCCCCAAACTCTGAATTGTTTCTACTATCATTTGAGAGAGCGTCTACAACCATTTTGCAATCAACTTCGATGTCCACGTTGTTGTAGCCTTCGTCTCGAAGCCAGTAAAGGCCCTGCAGCAAACTGAACGCTCCGGCCTCTGCTGGTGAGGGAGTTCCTTTGCTGAGTTTGGTCATGGCTTTGATGAAAAATCCTGTTGCATCCCAAATGAAGTAGCCCGAATCAAAACAACTTTCGTTATTGAACAACGAAGCATCAATGTTGCACTTAAGGCGGTCGTACGGTGGTGGCTGCCACAGTGGTGGCTGCCACGGTGGTGTGTCCAGGTTTTGAATTTGTCGCTGTTGAGCCACTTCCTCCTTACTTGCTTATTCCCATTCTCTCAAATAATCCAATGTAGGTCTAACAGCAATTCTGGGAAATTCGCATCGTCCCTCCCAAAGCTTGTCGTTCCGGCGATGCCAAATAGCCCAGAAAGTCATGAGGAAATTCTGCTTCTTCTCGCCTTGCAAGCTGTCCAGAATAGAGAACATCGGTTTTGTAAATTCGACTGTGGGATCCATGAGAGGCATTATGGTTTGCAGTAGTCCACTTTCCATCCAGCAGGCTCGGGCTTGGATGCAACCAAAAAATATGTGTTGATTATCCTCTATACCTTGGTCGCAATGAGGGCATAGTTCGGAACACTCCACCCCTTTTGATTGTAAATTAAATCTGCTAGGTAGACAGTTTCGCATAGCTCTCCAAGCAAGCATCTTTACTCGACTAGGGACATTTATGCTCCACATGGAATACCAATTGCCAGCAACTCTCAGGTGATGATTGTCGATGATGTCTTCCATTAACACTCTATATGCGCTGCGCACAAAGTAGTTGTCGTCAGGATTAAAGCTCCACATAGGTACGTCTTCACCGTCAATATTCAGCAGAGGGATTTGTTTAATGCGCCGCATATCTTGATCAAGGAACGTTGCATCTATCAAATTGTAATCCCATTCCTTCGAACCCGTGTTTATTAAATCCGCTACACGCATGTCACGGTTCGCTAGGCTCGGCGTTGTAATAACTGTGGACTAATTCTTATCGAGCAACCATGGTTGTGACCAAACATTAAATTTTTTTCCATCACCAATTCTCCATCTAAGGCCTCTTCTTACCAACACCTGGGAACAATGGATGCTACGCCACACATAACTGGGATTATGACCCAATCGGGCCCCCAAAAAATCACCGTCCAGGTAGTATTTAGCTTTGAAGACTCTTGCTACTATACACTACAAGAAAATCGACGATTTACGACGGCAATTTTCGTCGCAAATGCAGCGATTTTCGTCGAAAATTGACGTTTCCGACGGACAAAAAGTCGTCGCAAAATCGCTCGTCGCAAATAGTTTCCGACGGATTTTTTCGTCGCAAATGTTTCCGTCACAAAGTCGTCGGAAACCCGTCGCAAAGTTTCGTCGCAAATTCGTCGCAAATCTGTCACAAATGTTCGTCGCAAATTCTTCGCAAAAAATCATTTCCGACGAAAATTTCCGTCGGAAATTTTAAAAAAAAAGTAAAAAAAAATTATTTAAGGTTTCTGCCCAGTCATGCCATCCTACAACAGAATCAAATCAAATATTTTCAAGGAGAATATTTCCCCCAAAAAAATCTCCAACATACAAATTTCATCATGTAAGTTTACTGCAGTTGTATCAAATAATCCAATCAAAACCAAAAAAACAAAGGTAGAATCACTTGGGATGTAACTGCAGACAGACAGTGCCTAGTGACCACAAAGAAAAAATAATGAAGAACTCTACTTGATATATTGAGAAAGCCACTGGAAGCCTTCACCATATCCCATCTTGCGGACAATGCTGCACATGAACAATATCATACACAGATTTTTACTTCTTTTAAACACCCTATCTTCCATTATTTCATCAGGACAGCTGAGTAAAACTGAAAAGAAAGGAAAA
This sequence comes from Astragalus membranaceus, assembly GCA_039519185.1. Lineage (NCBI taxonomy): Eukaryota > Viridiplantae > Streptophyta > Magnoliopsida > Fabales > Fabaceae > Astragalus > Astragalus membranaceus. The sequence continues at coordinate 57,886,517 of CM076849.1, forward strand.
TGAAAATCTCAGGAAAATTGTGTTGAAAATTTACTATATAGAACATCATCAGAAAAAATGCAAAGAACAATTGAACACTGGATGAAAGCCAAAGTGGGAGAATATGATAAATGGGCGTAGAGCATGCTGGCTAATGAAGAAGAATTGTATCAATAAAACACGTAAAAAAATTCGAAATAAAGATTTACACTAAATAGCTCCTAAAAAGTAATGGAAATAGTTGACCTTTTAAGTGGGAAGAGATATAATTATGAGAACTCATGCCCATAACATTAGATCACTGCAGAAGTAAAAACTGACCAAAAGAAAAACAAAACAATGTTCAAAACAATAAAGGAATTCATCAGTTTGAGAAATAGAGCAAAAACTACTGATTCTAATCTCTCCCTTGCCTTTTGCAGGAATGAAGTCACTGCAGGATCAACCTCTGGTTTAGACTGAATTGTGCAAACATCCTTAAGTTCTCCAACAGTAATGTTTCCAGCATTTGGCCCATGTACCCATCGAAGTATAAAATCACAATTGCACAATTCATCCCCATCTTTAAAAGAATGCTCCATTACTTGCACCTATAAAAACAGACACAATTTCACTAGCAAATACACATTTGAGAGGAAAAAATTCAACAAAGAATGTAAAATTAACAAATTTATTTTCACCAAAGTAAACAAACAGCCATCAGCTCTCTACTCTTTGAACTTACTACCAAGAATACACCTATATACATATATATTATGGAGGAGGACTCACCGTGATAAATCCATTGCGCAAAGTCTGATAGTCAGCCTTATCGACAGACCTATAAAACTGTCAAAAGAAGCAACCCTGAAATCGGCAAAATGGAAGAGATAAAGAGATGGTACATAAAAAGAGCTTGATAAATTGAAGCTATGAAACAGCAGGCAATCGATTAACAATGATATAAAAAAATTGTAATGAAATAGCAAGCATTCGATTAACAATGATATATTAATGAAAACATCTGTAATGGTCGACTCGAGTCATTCGTACTTCTACCTCACTTCCCATTTTTTCTGAGCTAAATAGTGCTACAAAAAATGCAATGGTGGATATCTGTCTGTGATGGTTCCAACAAAAACCATGGGCACTCATATCTCTCTAACTTATTGTTGCGCCCGAAAAAGTCCCCGAGGGAGAACCTTCCTCGTTCACAACTTTTCCTAAGACAATGAAGCCGCCACCAATATTTATTAAGGAAAATATTAGGAAAACCTTTTTTGGAAAGCGATTGGTCTTGCGAAACTAGAGAATAGGGTTCGGGGGTCGGTTACGCGCAGAGAAGGTGTTAGCACCCCACACATCCTCTCTACTGAGAGGGAACCTTTAATTAAATGTGTGGTTTTAGTGTGTTGACTTGAAAATACTTAATTTTGCCTCTCTACTTCTTATTGAAAAAATCTTAATGAAAATCTTTATTTATTATGAAGAAAGGGGGGGAAAATGGGTTTTTAGAAAAAAACGCTTGACGGGACATGGCCCGCTCCTACGTATCTCCCGGTGCGATGGAGAACTCAAAGCTACGTAGTTCTTCTTTGTCTTTTTGAAAAGTTTTTGTTTTTTATCTTTTTTAGTGAGTTTTCGAAATAGGACGAGCATTTAGTGAATGATTAAACTAACCAAGGTTATGGGTAATCACTACTAAGTACTCTAGAAAATGAGAGTCAATACCACTAGTCAGACGAACAAAGGTTCAGATTGACTATTAGTAGCAACCCGTTTTTATTTGCTCTTTTGAAAGTGGTCTTCGAAAGGGATTGATTGGCACGAATGATCAAGCTAACAAAGGTTATGAGTGATCATCGCTTGTTGTTCTTTTGGGAAAAAGACATTGCTACCAATGGCTAGACGAACAAAGGTTCTGATTAGCCACTAGCGACAATGGGTTGAAAATGTTTTTAGAAAGGAAAAGGTTTTCGTTCTGAAAATGATCTTGGTTTGCAAAAGTGATTCTTTTTTGTTATGAAAATAACTCTTTTCTTTTTGTTATGCAAATGCTAAACTTTTTATGGTTGCGCTTGACGAGAATGTGACTCGCTCCTACGTATCCCAAATGGGAATCAAAGCGACGTAGTTCTAACGAGCCTTAAAAATGAAAATCTTTCATGATGATCAAACTAACAAAGGTTATGATGGACCACCGCTAATAACTTGTTTTTGATTCTTTGATACTTAGGAAAGTGCTTTTTGAAATTGGACGCGTTCATGATAATCAAACCAACAAAGGTTGTGATGGATTATCATTGGTAGCTTGCTTTATGCTTACGAAAATTCTTTTGAAATTGAGGCTTTCATGACAATCAAACCAACAAAGGTTGTGATGGATTGCCACTAGTAACCGTTTTTGTGCCAGGTTGTTTAGAAATGAAAACAATGAATGCAAGAAAGAATTGGTGGATTCAAGCATAACACAATCAGTGGAATCAAATCATTAAGCAACAATATTTGAATTCGCAAACAAAAATCAAGTCTAAACTACACATAGTAGATCACAACGCATAGATAGGCAAGGAGGGAATTTGAATTGGGCATCAAGCAAAAATACAAGAGTAGGCAAGATTGAACCTAAATGCACATCTAGTGGAAGATGCTAGGCGAAAACCATACTCAAATATTTCTACAAAACGCAAGGGAATCTAAATGCACATCTAGTGGAAGATGCAAGGTAAGGAATGGACCTATCTAAGTATTGATGATATTCTATATGAGAGTAGACGATGACACTGTAAGCTCAAGCAAAAGAGTTGCCTCAATCATGATCATTGGCCAGCATAAGCAAGCAAATTATTTAGCGACCAAAGTATCAAAGAATGTTGAATCACTTTGGTCAATCCTCACATTTAAGATTAAGTGCACAAGTGCACAAGTGTGAATCACATTGCCAATCATCATATAAACTAAAAGGGTTGAATCATCTGAGACCATCTTGACCACTCAGAACATGATGCACTAGGCATAAGTGGGAATCATGTGGTTCATCATCAACGATGACACTATAACTAAGTTAAATCACATAGGGCAATTTTGGCATGGATCACAATGATTAAATATTAACAAATATAAAGACAGAAATACCTCTGATGAAGGCAGATACTACCACTTGAAGAACGCAACTCCAACTAACTCTTGCAGAAGATCAGCTCAGACGGACCAACGGAACGAATAGAGCGAAAAAATAAAGCGTAGAAGAGTTTTTCTAAAATGTGAGAGATTTCGAGAAAAATGGGTTTTTTCTCTGATCTCGTGAAAATCTGTGTCTGAGAAGCAGAGAGGAGTTGTGAAATTGTCGTTCCTCTGTGATCTTGTGAAATCCGTGTCCGTCAAAATGTGATTTGAGCTGCCTATTTATAGGCTTTAGGAAAGCGTAGGAATTTGAAAAAAACATTTATTGCAAGGATGAATCGATTGTTTGATGAAGTGTAACAAGTGTATAATCGATTCCTTGCCTTTGAAAAATCACATGAATCGATTCCAAGCTTAGTTAGATGAGTGAGGAATCGATTCTTGGTTCTTTAACATTGCTTGAAAATCGATTTCATGCTTTAGTTAAAATAGTGGGAATCGATTCTTGAGCCTTTGGAAATAGTGGGAATCGATTTTCAGGACCTCTTGCATAGGTGAAAATCGATTCTTTACTTAGTTAATACAATGAAGAATCGATTCATGGCCTAAGGAAGAGCTTGAAAATCGATTTCAAGGTCTTTTAAGAATGAAGGGAATCGATTATTGGCTTGGCTTGAGTGTATGTGCAAATCGATTTCATGCCTTGACATAGGATTTTGGAAATCGATTCTTGGCCTTTAGAGTTGCTTGAAAATCGATTTCATGGCCTTTAGAAAATACTATAAATCGATTCTTAGCCTTTGGAACAGAATAGAAATCAATTCTTGCTTTCCACAAAAATGTTTTTAGGTCTTTGCCATGCATGCATAAAATATTTTCCAAAGCTTGCCATGCATAACATATTTTTCAAAACTTGCCATGCATACATAACACATTTTCAAAAACCCTAATTTGATGCATGAGGCTTATTGCAAAAATTATTTTTATAGACCCTTTTGTGAGAAATGACCAAAATGCCCTTTTTTGACCCCTAACTTCCCAAAACGTGCATTCTAACCCTAAAAATGATTTCAAAAACTTTGGGATGGTTTCTAGGATCCAAAATACATAATTTATTTTTGTGTGGAAAATTAGGGTTTGGACCTAAGCCGGACAAAATTGGGGTATGACACTTATTAATAAAATCAGCTCTCCATCGTCAGGTAAATAAAAGTGAAAAGATAGATGATTAGTAAAGTTGGTCTTACTATATAGAAGAAAATTGGAATTTTTGTCCAAAACGTGGCATGTTGTTTCACAAATGATGTTTCGTGTGTAAGCCGGAATCTTGAAGGATCTGCACCACAATAAATGTCAAACAAAGGCATGAGATTGCATGTCGCAGCATTTCAAAATAAAATTGCTACGTTTAATAGTCAAAAAAAACTAATGAATTTGTAGTTTGTATAATCATAGAAGAAAAACAGTTGAATACATCACTGGAAAATCATACCATTGGAAAACCCATGAGTGGAAGTCTCCTCCTCCCACGCCTTCCATCCTCGTATCTACATACATAAAAGCAATTGTCAATCACAAGTTACTAACTCTTTATTAACAATTAACAAAAAAGTTATAGGGTCAGAAACCAACTCAGTTTCCTTGAAAAGGTTGTGGTGTTTTACTTTCGTTTTGTGTTCATAATTCCATTACAGACTGTTCAAGTACCTGGAACAGTGAAACCCAGGTCAGATTTTCTGAGATTCACACCAAACAAAGAACAAGTGATAGTTTGTGTGTGATCTACCTTCTTTTGGTGTTCGCGAGGCTATTTGTTCATCATTCAACCAGATTTCAGTACATGTAAAGACAGAAATCCAGCAACAAGCACTACAAAAAAAACACTGATTAGCGACGGACATTAGCGAGGGACTTGTTGTCCCTCGCAAAAACAGTCATTAGCGAGGGAATTAGCGAGGGCATACAGCTGTCACTTTTTTTGTCATTAGCGAGGGAATTAGCGAGGGAACTGTCCCTCGCCAATGACTGCCCTCGCTAATTCCCTCGCTAAATTTTGCTTTTTCAGATGATGGGACTCAGCGCAGGGGTTGGTAAAGGTGCAGAAATTAGCGAGGGACAGTTCCCTCGCTAATTCCCTCGCTAACGTTAACTTTTCAGATGATGTGACAGTTCCCTCGCTAATTCCCTCGCAAATTTTTTTCTTTTTTCCTTTATATCCGTTTACACCCTCACTCTTCTTTCTCACTCACTCACTCACTCACTCTTCACCATTCCTCTTCCCTTCCTCTTCCCCCTTCCACTTCCTCTCACACCCTTCTTCTCTCTTCACTCTTCCAACACCATCACCACCACCATCATCACCACCTCCTCTCACACTCTTCTTCTCTCTTCACTCTTCCAACACCACCACCACCACATACCTCCTACCACTCTCACTCACTCTCTCTTACTCTTCACCACCACCAACCCACCACCCCACCACCACCACTCTCACTCTTCTCTCTTTCTCTCTCTCTCTCTCTCTCTCTCTCTCTCTCCTCTCTTCTCTCTCTCTCTCTCTATCTCTCTCTCTCTCTCTCTCTCTCTCTCTCTCTCTCTCTCTCTCTCTATCTCTCTTTCTTTCTCCCTTACTCTTCTCCTTCTCTCTACTCTAAACCACCCATCACCACCACCACGCCACCACCACCACCACACCACCACCATGCCACCACCACCACCACCACACATCACCACAAAATTAATAATATAATATTATATTCATTAATTAATATATATAAAAAAAAACAAGCCATTCAGCACTGGACACATGTCATTTTTTTTTGAAAACTGCAGTCATTAGCGAGGGAATTAGCGAGGGAATTAGCGAGGGCAAAATCCATCGCTAATTCCTGCGCATTTACCAACCCCTGCAACTGAGTCCCATCACCTGAAAAGCTGCAGTCATTAGCGAGGGAACTAGCGACGGCATAGTCCCTCGCTAATTAGCGAGGGATCCAACTTCCCTCGCTAATCCCATTTGCGAGGAGGGAATTAGCGAGGGAACCAGTCCCTCGCTAAGTCCCTCGCAAATGACCATTAGTGAGGGAATCAGGTCATTTTGCGAGGGAACTGTCCCTCGCTAATGACTAGTTTTTTTGTAGTGAAGCAAGTTCATTATATAGGGTTTCAGAAATAACGAAATTAATCACAAAAATCAAAAGGGCTTTGTGTAATACATGGTTGTTGATACTTTCGAAGTTCCATTGTTGAACTTCCAAGCTTCAGCTTCTGCAAATCGAGCAAAATCTCAAACCCTAGCAGAGCTTGATAGTGAAACTGTGAGTGAAGCAAAAATGAAAGAAATAGAGAGTTAAACCCATCTTTCCCCCAACAGCTGCGCTGCACCACCATCCTCCTCCGCCTCTCGCCAGCGCCGCCGCACCGACCATCTCCTTGGTTGAATCAGCCGCCATTCCCATCCCTTTCTCCTACGCTAACCAGCACCGCCCCATTTCCCCTCATCCTCTGTACCCATCTCGGCCACGAGCCCCAACTCACCCATTTCACGGCGAAGCAGATGTAGAAGGAAAAACAAAAAAAAATTGAAGAGAGCAGATGGAATTCATACCTTGGTTGCCTTCGTCTCTGCAGATCTCCTTCGTCTCTCCCTTCATCTCTGCAGATCTCCTGGTCAACCCTGATGTGCAACTTCCTCTATCCCTTCGTAGCCTTGGAGCACGTTTGTGATGGAGGAGGGCGGAGGAAGGTGGTGGAGGGCTACGGAGGGTGGAGGACAGTGAGTGAATAACGAGAGAGGAGAGTGAGTGAATAACGAGAGAGTGAATGAATAACGAGAGAGGAGGAGTGAGTGAATGAGGGTTCGAGGGAAGAGTCTAGGTTTTAATTGGGTTATTTAGTTTGCGACGACATTTTAGTGTTTTCCGACGGACATAGCCGCCGCAAATTTGCGACGAAACACGTTTTCGTCGGAAACGTAAGCGGGAAATTAAGCGCCTTTTTTCCTGAACATTTGCGACGACTTTTTCGCCAGAAATCTGTCGGAAATTGCGACGAATAAGAGTTCGTCGGAAAAAATGGCAGGAAAAAGCACTTATTCTTGTAGTGATAGCATCAGTATTGGTTAGCAATCGCCAACTTTGTTTCCCTAGCATTGCAATATTGAAGCCATAAAAGTGACGAAAACTCATACCTTCGTGCTCTTTTCTTACCGTTAGTTTCTCCCACCTCATCCAATTTAAGTAAATACTTATAATGAATGAAGTCAAGTTAATTATAATCGGTGCATATTTTTGGTGGTGCCTACATTTTCTTTGTTCCAATAATATGCTTTTTTTTAAGAAAATAATATACTTTTGGCAAAATTGCTCTCAGAGTCCTCTAACTTAATTTGAAGTTTCCCTTTAGTTCTTTAAATTTTTTTTCCCTACCAAATCCTTTAAGTCTCAAAACATGTGCGACATTGCTCATTTTAAGAGTTATCCTATATAACCTGAATGGAGTCTACATGTCCTTTACACTGCCAATGTGTATGTTATAGTGCTTATGTGGCACTAAAGTTATAATCTGGCTCATTAATTTAAAATAAAAGAACATATTAGTCATCATCTTCCTCAACAACAAGCCTCAAATTGGTAACCACATGTTCCTTTTTTTTTAATAGACAATGTTAGTGGGAGTGAGGGGAATGTTAGTTTTCCGAGTTTGAACTCGGGACCTCCTTCTTGCACTCATTTGGTGCACTCCTTCGGTATCCATTAGCTCGCCAACTGAGCTACCTTCTAGGGCCGGTAACATGTTCCTTGAAAGCATAAAAAATTAGCAACAGGTTCTAGGCTTCTAGCTAGTGCTGATGTGTATTTTCCTTTGTTTCAATTTATTTGTCAAAAAACCCTATTTTAAACCCTAACCATGAGAAAAGTTACCTACTTTAACAATAAATTAAAGCACAAACTTCCTCACAAGAGAATGAACTATATAAAACATGAAACATACTATCCTTTTACGTCTCAAAAAGGTAGCTTAGTTGGCGAGCTAAAGAATAAGAAAGAGGTCTATAGTTCAAATCATAGAAACTAATATTTTCCCACCCCTAACTAATTACTAACAACTAACATCCGCCTATAAAAAAAATCGTGTCCCTTTACCTTCGCCAACTACAAGAAAGAAGCACGGTAATTGAAGGTCCATTTTATTCTCTATCAATTGGACCATTTGGGTTTTATTATCATCCCAAAATTAGCTATTTTAAACCTTGACTTTTGAGAGCAATAAGAAAAAATAAGAAGAGTCCAGAGAGTAAATTATAACTTCATAGAATGGGCTCTAATGAGACAGAAGAGAAGATTGCGGGAGGAAGAAAAAGATCTAATTAATTGGATTTTTTATCTTTCAAAAAAAGTATTCTTTTAATTAAACGTCTATTTGGATTTGCCATAATTACAATAACATACACAACAATAGTTAACAGAAATGTTGACTCTGTAAAAGCCAAATAGGATTTTTCTTAATGGTAAATGAAAACTCTTAAAAAGGACACTCCTGTGCAATTTTAAGACTTAAAAGACTTAGTCAGGAAAAAAAATTAAAAGACTAAATCAAAACTTGAAATTAAGTCATAGGAATTCAAGAGCAATTTTACGTATACTTTTTTTAGTTAGAAGTATAATATATGGATTGCTTCTCATATCTTTCGGTATTTCTAAACTTTTCTAATTGTCTTGATTTAATTTATAATAACAATATAGAACAATAGGCACTTGTTTGAGGGGGATTTCGGGTTTCCCATTACAACCAAAATGAAGCAGCAACACAATATTTCTTTCCAATAATTTCTCACCAGATTTATCCATTAACAACTTTTTAAGAGATGGATATCCAATCCATCCATAAATAGTTTTAAAATATAAAAAATCTTTTAACAAAAAAAATTATTAGTCAAAAAATAAAATAAAAAAATTAGTCATAATTTTTATATTTTTTATTGCTGCAGATTTTTTTTTCAAAAATAATTGTCTTTTTATTTCTATTTTTATAAATATATATTATAAATAAATAATTAAATAGAAACTTATATATAGTGGTGGGGTGGGTGGCGAAGCTCCAACGACCGGTGGTGGTTGACAGAGGCAGGAGGCGAAGCTCCGGTGGCCGGCGCGGCGACCGGTGGCGCTCTAGTGGATGTCCGGTAGTTTCTTTATATATATATATATATATATATATATATATATATATATATATATATATATAATATATTATAATATATAAATATATATATATATAAGTTGTAAAAAAAATATTATATATATAAATAATATATATATATATATATATATATATATATATATGTGTGTGTGTGTGTGCGCGCGTGTGTGTGTATATAAATATATATATATATATATATATATATATATATATATATATATAGATATTTATATTTATATATATATATAATATATATTCATGTTTATATTTGTGTAATATATATATATATATATATATATGTATATATATATATATATGTATATATATATATATATATATATATATATAGTTATATTTATATTTATTTATTTTTTTGACCAAAATTTATATTTATTTATCTGGACGCAAAAAAATATTATATTTATAAAAATATTTTTAATAATTATCCAATCGATTTTGATTTTGCACTTTTTGTGATTCATTGGAATTAAAAAAAATTAATGGATGGATCACAACCATCCACAAATCAAGCGGATGGATAAATCCAATCCATTAGATTTTTTTTTGTAACAGATAGATTGGATGGATTTTAGTATGGACGCATCGGATATCCAATTGAGAAATAGATTACACCCCTACTTTGTAACTAATGCACACCTACTTTTTTATGCCAACTTCTTTAAAAAAAGAAGGATTTGATTTGCTTAGAAGAATACCCCAACATAATTCGATCTTCATCTGTCATAAGAGATCTTATTCCTAGTCTTAAAAAAGTTCATATGAATTTTTTTTTTTCCAATAAGCAACACTTCATTTAACGGAGCACTAGGGGTGTTCAAGCTCAAACAACAAAGTTACATAATGTTTAGACAATGAAGTGGATGATGGCAAACTAGGAAAGACCGCGTTGATGATGAGACTTAAAAGAAGGATATTGACGCCACACTCAAGAAATAGATGAGAAGGTGAGTGATAAGTCATGAATTTTGATCGCCACAAGTTGCCTTGATAAGATCAATTTGGTTCTTTAACCCAAGAACACAAGGGAAGCTCTCACAAATGGAGGAAACTCAATTTTCATTCATATTCATAATCTGATTTGTGTAGTACAAAAGATCCCTATTTATAGGCTAAACTCACATCTTTTGGAAACCTAAAGTGACTCTTGAAATAAACTAAATAAATTTCCACTATCATGCATTTATCAAATAAATTGATAAGTGCATTTACATTATTCAATACCTAGTAAATAAACATAATTATAAAAATAAAACTCCACTAGTCATCATAATGACTTTACAAGCCTTTAAAACCCACAAACTAACTTAGGAAAGATCAAAAGACACCTAAAATTATTTAATTAAAATTAAAATTAAATCGCCATAATTATAAAAATACAATGAAGGAAAGTAGCCGCGGAATCTAAAAACTCCTCCGAAATATTAACGCCAATGAGCTTGCTCTTATGAAAATTGACCTTCAACCCCGACATCAATTCAAACCCTCTCAAAATAGATTTGATAGACCACAAGTTATCCCAAGAGGCTTTCCCCATCAACATCGTGTCTTCCGCAAATTGCATGATGGAAAAACTCAAAGAATCACCTTAGAGTAACTATGATAAGAGCCAATCTCCACCGCTTTGTTTACCAACGCCATCAAAACTTCGGAAACAATAAGGAATAAGAAAGGAGACAACGGGTCCCCTTGTCTTAAACCTCTTTGAACTTTAAAATCGCCGGTTGGACTACACTACAAGAATTTCGCCCATTTCCGGCGGGGCATTTCCGGCGGATTAAATCCGCCAGTAAATTACCGGCGGATTTTGGGCGTTACCGGCGGATTTAATCCCCCGGTAAATTACCGGCGGATTTTGAGGGTTACCGGCGGAATTGTTTTGCGTAAATTTTTTTTTTTTAAAAAATAATCCGCCGGAAATGGCTATTACCGGCGGATTTTAAAAAAAAAAAATTTATTATTTTTTTAAGAAAATCCGCCGGTAACACACATTACCGGCGGGTAAATCCGCCGGTAATGTGCGTTACCGGTGGATTTTTTAAAAAAAATAATAAAAAAAAATTTTAAAAATCTGCCGGTAATAGCCATTTCCGGCGGAATATTTTTAAAAAATTATTTATTTAACTTTTTTACACTCTTTCTCCTACACTCTTTCTCATTTCCTATAAATACAACTTTCTCCTACACTCTTCTCATTCTCTCATTTCACTCTTTATTTCCTTCTCATACTCTCCAATCTCCATAAATTTCTCTACATATCTCTCTTTCATATTTCTCTCAAATCTTTATTTCCTCTTTCTTCTTCCTTCTCATTCAATCTCTTATCAAATCTTCTCACATACATACACTTCATTTTTCTCAATCTCTTCTCAAAATCTTCACACATTTATACACTTTATTCTCAATCTCTTCTCAAAATCTTCACACATTTATACATTTATACACTTTCTTCTCAATCTCACATACATACACTTTATTTTTCTCAATCTCTTCACATAAATAATTAAATAATTAAAATAATATTAATTTTTTAAATAAACGAATTTTAAAAAAGAAATAAATTAAATAACAAATAAATAAATTAAAATAAACAAATTTAAAAAAAGAAATAAATTTAAAAAAACAAAAAAAAATAAATAATATTAATTTTTTAAATTAACGTATTTAAAAAACATTTTTTTTAAAAAATTTAAATAATTACCGGCGGATTTTGCGTGATTACCAGCGGATTTTTTAAAAAAAAAAAAATTAAAATTTTTTTCAAAATAATTACCGGCGGATTTTGGGTGATTACCAGCGGATTTTCCGCCGGTAATTACCGGCGGATTTTCCGCCGGTAATTACCGGCAGATTTTTCTGCCGGAAATTACCGGCGGAAAATCTGCCGGTGACCGTTACCTGCGGATGAATTTCCGGCGGACAAAATCCGCCGGTAATGTCGTCGATTTTGGCCATTACCGGCGGATTTTGGCCATTACCGGCGGATTTTGGCCGCCGGAAATGTACGAAATTCTTGTAGTGCTACCATTCACAAACACCGACATAGTACTAGAACAAATACACGCCTTCATCCAATTAATCCACTTCCGCGGGAAACCCATCCAATTCATGAACACCGGTGTTATTCGCCCTCCTGCAACTAGCTGCCTCGTCTCTTAATTCACCCTCCTCATTCATGTCAATGTAGCAATCGTCAGGTTGCTTTCCTTCCACACCCAGCCCCTTTGCTGCTTTCCACACCCTCCTAGCAACGACTTTGCCTTGTAATGCCCAAAATTTGTCTACTTTCTATATAATCAAAACATATGCTAGCACATTTACATTTTTAGACATCACCAAATTTTGACATTTGTCACAATATAGGGGCAAAATAGACAATTCACCACATAAAGACAAAATGCTACAGTATCACTACAGTGTCGTTTCTGACGCGCTACAGTACCGCTTATGTCACTCTACAGTACGCTACAATGACGTTTCTGACGCGCTACAGTACCAATACATTTTTTTTAGATTCAATTTTTTTCAAAAAAAAAAAACTGATTTTTTTTAAAAAAAATTATGCACAATTTTTTAAATTTTTTTTTTAAAAAACGGTTGTCAATCTACTTTGTATATAATCAAAACATATGCTAGCACATTTACATTTTTTGACATCACCAAATTTTGACATTTGTCACAATTTAGGGGCAAAATAGACAATTCACCACATAAAGACAAAATGATACAGTATCACTACAGTGACGCTTCTGACGCGCTACAGTACCGCTTATGTCACTCTACAGTGACGTTTCTGACGCGCTACGGTACCAATACATTTTTTTTAGATTCAATTTTTTTTCAAAAAAACTGTTTTTTTTTTTAAAATTATGCACTGTTTTTTTTAATTTTTTTTAACAAATGGTTGTCAATATTTTTATAAAAACAATTAGTCACTATAAATCAATTTTCACTATTTTTATAATCTACTCAGACTACTAAAATTAATAAAATAATTAGTCACTATAAATCAATTAGCCACTATCCATTGTCAAAAAAAGAATTGTAAAAAAACTTTAACCCCTACCAAAAATTACAAAATAACTACTAAAACTAATCAATTTAACTACTTTTGTTAAAATCAATCAATTTAACCACTACAAAAAATTACCAAATAAGTATTTTATAATTACTAAAAAAGAGTAAAATGCCAACGGCAGTGGCAATAAGAGCGCCAATGGGAGTGGCAACGAGAGCGCCAACGGGAGATGCCATGGGAGTGGCAACGATAGAGAGACAAAAAAGTGAGGGACAAAAAACTGATTGAAAACTGCAATCATAAGCTACAACGGACGCACCAAAAGGACAGAAAACAACAAATTTTAAAACCAACTTTGTTTTCAACTTTTTTTCTAATTTTTTTTTCCAGTTTTTCTTTCCATAAAAAATCACTTTTTTGTCAGTTTTTTTACTAAAAACATAATTTTTTTAACTATTTCTATAATTTACTCAAACTACTAAAATTAATCAATTTAACTACTACTAACAATAATTAATAATTTAAAATTTACTATTTACTATAATCTCTCTATTAAAACTACTAAAATCAATCAATTTTTCATGTAAAAAATAAAATCAATCAATTTTTCATGTAAAAAATAAAATCAATCAATTTAACCACTAACAATTGTAATATTAAATCATACAGAAAAAGGAGAAAACATGTGGCAACGGGAGCTGCAATGAGAGACTGACAACGAGATCGGCAACGAGAGTGCCAACAAGAGAGGGAACGAGAGCGCCAACGAGAGTGCCAACAAGAGAGGGAACGAGAGCGCCAACGAGAGTGCCAACAAGAGAGGGAACGAGAGCGACGGGGCTGCGTATTTTACCTTTTACTCAATTATTAATATTATAAGTAGATACCGATTTTGTTTTAACTTTTTGCAACACAACTATTTTTGTAAATTCACCCCTAAAAGACAAAATTTGCAACACAACGAGAGCGGCAATGCGATACTGCCAGTGGAATCGACAACGAGAACATGAGTGGGAACAAGAGAGGCAAGGATAGCGCCAACAGAGCGCCAACGTGGATGCATATTTTAAAAAATCTTTTTTTTTTCATTTTTACTCCATCTAAAATTTATTATTTACTATAATCTATCTATTAAAACTATTAAAATCAATCAGTTTAACCACTAAGAGAGGTAACGAGAGACTGGCAATGGGAGTTGCAACGGGAGTGGTAACAAGAGCGCCAACGGGAGGGTCAACGAGTATGCAAACGAGAGTGTCAACGGGAATGCATATTTTACCTCTAATGTCCAAATACATTATTATGGATCAATTTAATTCTGATTGTCAATCTCTTTCCACTTTGAATTTCAAATCATACATTTTGGACATTGTTCACAACTTATGGTTATCTTCCAAATTACTATTATGACTTCATGGCAATACACCGACCATACAGTATCACCCGTGCGTATGCACGGGTAAAATACTAGTTATTACATAGAGCAATATCGTTGGTTGAAATGGACCCATCACATAACACTGTTCCTGCTGAAAAAATAGAAGAGGGATTCGCCCTTGAGTGTGACGAATTGGAACAAGGTTGAACATCAACATCGGTCTCCGCAAAGACCTCAGCAAGCTCACGAGTTGCCTTCATCAATTTTCCTGATTTTGCCTTTCGTTTAATTCCCACATACATCAGTTTACGATGCTTTTTGGGTCCTTTCTGAGTAGGAAAATATGAACGAACATGCATGTATGCTAATGTTTGGGTTTAAGGGAGGTCTAAATTATCAAAAATGGGCTGACATGAGACACGTTTTGGTCCAAACCGTGGGAGTTGGAGTTACTGCTACCCATTGGGCTTGGAATAACATTAATGACTGGCCCACTAACGCCAAGCTTGCCAGAAAAAGAAAACGCATCATCTGATGCAATCACGTGAGGTGTAGCTGAATTCAAAGTCTGACCAAGTGATCTGCAATTCATAGGAGAATCCGCAATTAATTCTTTCTCAATCAACATGCGTAACATACAATCATCAGCATTAATAGTGTTTTCAAATTGTCCCATAGATTCCGCCAATTTTCGTAGATCATGCATATCATTCAATGGCTCATTCAAAGCAACCACGTCACCATCGTCCCCGTCCGCCACTTCTAGCCCATCACAGAGCACAACGACTCATCCACCTCCAATTTCTTATGTTTCCTTTACTCCACTGAAGTGGGTCGCACCAATCTTCCACCACTTTGATAGTAAAAAGCTCTTCGTTAATTTTAACCTGGAAAACTCTATTCACAGTGTTAGTAACTTGAGTCCGGACCAAAATACGAGCAACATCTGAACTAATATACTCCCCCACGTACAACGATAGCTTACAAAAAAAATAAGTGTTCCAGGCGTGAACCGGAATACCATAACATCTGAGCCAAGCAAAGCGTTCCGGATCAACATCTGTAGGTTTCCACGGACGTATCCATTTAAACCATTGAAACAGCCACTCCTTTGCTTCTTCCAAAAAACCTCCAAAATCCGCCTCATCCTTGCTACCTTCAAGAAGAACAAGATTAGAACCCAACGGAGTAGCCTTGATTGAGAAAACCCCTTGCCTATAAATCTCATCCTAAATGGAATAAGATTTACCAGGGATCACCACATCCCCCACCATTGCTAGAGACAATTGATCCTCGATAGGAATCTCGTAGGACCAATTGATTCGGACCTCCTCAACAGCTCTCCCCTTATTACCTCCTTCCAACGCCTCCTTGAAAGCTTTGTGATGCGAGTTGCAATTCAGAATGGTTTTGGGAATCCACTAGTTGTTGCGCAACCTTTGGTTTAACCACCAAAGGAGCATGAACTTGAGCAAGTTTTTCCCATTGGTATCTTGGCAAGTTTACATCACTAGTGCAAAAAAGGGATTTAAAGTCAGGCGAAAAGGGGATTTAAAGTCAGGCGGGCGCTTGACTTTTATTAAGTCGACTTTGTATGTCAGGAGTTTTAAAGTCAAGCGATAGCCTGACTTCGTAAGTCTGATTTAAAGTCAAGCATTTATTCTTGCCTGACTTCGTAAGTATGATTTAAAGTCAAGCATTTATTCTTGCCTGACTTCGTAAGTCTGTTTTAAAGTCAAGCATTTATTCTTGCCTGACTTCGTAAGTCCGATTTAAAGTCAAGCATTTATTCTTGCCTGACTTCATAAGTCTGTTTTAAAGTCAAGCATTTATTCTTGCCTGACTTCGTAAGTATGATTTAAAGTCAAGCGTTTATTCTTGCCTGACTTTAAAAGTTTTTTTTTTTCAAATTTTGGTTTAATCTATACCCTGGTTTTACAAATTTTCGTTCCGTAGAAGCGACTCCACTAGGGATCGAACCCAGATCTCTGGTTCCGTAGACCAGCGCCTTATCCATTGGGCCATGGAGTCATATATCATTGCTCAGTTCATAAATAATACTCACAGTTAATAAGTTCATAAGTTCAAAGTAAACTACTTCACAATTAATTTTATGGCTCAATTGGAATAACGAAGTAAATTCCAGTCCACAACACTGAACCAATGGCAGACACAATTAGGACAAGATTCCATGGGAATTTGTGCTAACAATCAGCTTTAAGTATCAACATATTCAAACAAAATCAAGGACAAAAATAGTAAGAACATCATTACTTGACTCTCCTATGGGCCTAATATCCTTCTGCTGCTTCCTCTTGAGTGTCTGAATTTAGTTCAAGGACAAAAATAATTAGAACGAGGTCAGGATCCCTTTCTCCTGAACATCGGAACGAGGTCAAAGACATGAGAGATAAATACATGCTAAATTAAAAAGTGTGAATTTTTTCTTAGAAATTTATATATATATATATATATATATATATCATTTCTTGGAAGAACTTACTGAATGTGCCAAGATAGAGGTCTCTATTTCCTGCAACTCTGCCAATCCTTGCTTGCCATCTACCATGTTGATGGTGCCTACATAACAGATCCAAAACTAAATTTAGATATCTAATTAAACCCCAAATTAATGTCTCCATTATAATTTAGAGGAAAAAGAAGTAATAAAATAGCATTAAAAACCTTGTCACTCCTCTGTACTGTGAAGCACCCCTTGAAAACCCACTACTCTTTCTACAGAAGAACCAAAAACTTAATATCAACATATCATTATTCACAACAATAGTTATTAATAGCACTAAATCCTAATTAGTAGATTTTGTACCTTCTCAAGTGTGCAACATATTCTTGCCTAGTAATGTTCTTCATTACTTCAAGTTCAGTTTGGTAAATTTCTAGCTGCCAAAAGAGAACAACAGAAAGAATGGGAGTTTAATGAATCTAAGATTGAGATTTTGTAGTGAAAATTGGTCCTTAATTAGTTGAAACATACAGTGAAGTTTATATGTGTTGAAGGTCCCCAATACTTTAGAGCAGCTAGATCATTAGCTTTTGCAGCTTTCACTTCCATATCATAACCACCTTAAATAATTCAATAAACAAAAATTTATCACATATCAGTTTCAGTTACACTACCAAAGGGTGTTTCACAATACAGCTCTTTAGCAAAGGATTTTAAGTACTTACCCAAATAAACTGTGACATGCAATATTTTGTTGATTCATCATCATCCACAATGTGAAGATATAGCATGAAAATGTTAGTGAACACAGAAAAAAATTTGCAGAAGGATATTGCAATATTAAGTAAGAACATCATTACTTAACTCTCCTGTTGGGCCCATTAGAAGGATATTGCTTTTCTCAAGTTCAACTCTATCATCATCAACTAACTCGGCTTTACCATCATTACTTGACTCTCCTGCAGGCCTAACATTCAAAATAGTAAGAACATGGAAAAGCAGCATCTAAACGCACAGAGTTAACAGAAACAAATCCCATTGCTTAACAGCAGTAATAAAAAATAACTACAGAAAAGCAAATAAAAGAAAGGCTAACAAGCTGAAGTAATATACCAACCACTTGGACTTGGATGAAGACTCATGAAATATTCTCTGATAGTGATTATAAACTGCCACAGAAAGAACCTGCAAATACAATTAAGGTAACATTAATCACCAATCTCTCAAGTTCACTGCAAATCACAAAATCATTGAAAAATAGTCACGCACATACCTTCTTAGCCCTCTCTTGTCCAATTACGAATTTATCAAGTCCCTTACATAGCTCCTTCGGCGTTGGGAACCCACCAGTGCTAGTGCTAACAGCTCCAGCAACATCACATGCATAGACTCCAGCAACTGACATAACATAAAATCAATCAACTAATTAAGCAAGCAAGCCACATGGAAATGAAATTATTATGGCAAAACATATAAGAGATTCTTGAAGTAACTAACCAGTTGTGAGAAGACAAGTGAGTAATGCTCTTCTTCCTTCAATCTGTAAAGACACTATCACTGGCTCTGCAGCAGCTAAATCACTATCACACTGAAAATTGAAACTACTACACAACCATAAGTACATACAGATATACCTGAGAGTTGAGAAGGTAGGCTAAAAACTAAAAATTGGTTTACCTGATCCTGTTGGGCCCATTAGAAGGATATTGCTTTTCTCAAGTTCAACTCTATCATCATCAACTAACTCGGCTTTACCATCATTACTTGACTCTCCTGCAGGCCTAACATTCAAAATAGTAAGAACATGGAAAAGCAGCATCTAAACGCACAGAGTTAACAGAAACAAATCCCATTGCTTAACAGCAGTAATAAAAAATAACTACAGAAAAGCACATTGAATACAAGGTTCAAACAACATTGACGACAAAAAGCCCATCCGCACTAGGTGGGGTTGGCTATACAAATAAAACAACGCTATCATAAATCATGTGTCACATAGCAAGTTGAAAAAGGGAAAAGAGAAAAAAAGGTGAAGGACACCAGAAAATCATCCAACAACATTTCACATAGAGTGGAAGGGAACAAAACCTATTAGAGAAATAATGAGAGACCGGAAAGGAGATAATGCAATTGTAAAACAGACATTTAGAAAATATTAAGGTTTTTGATGACACTAAATTTCATCAACTGCTAATGTAAAATTGTTCCATTATCAGCACATAAGAAAGTGCCGCCTCATAGTAACTAAGTTCTTCACTTCCAAGAAAAGCTTTTGAAGTTTGAACTGCTTTTTGAACAGGTGGCATCATATATAGTGTAGAAATTTTTGCACATCAACATGAAATCTTAAAAAAATATTGCAAATTGCAAATGTTGGCATTGTAACACCCCTTTTCTACCCGTTAATTTAATTGGAAAAAATATCCGAGTTTTCAAAAATTTGTTTCGCACGAGGAATGTGACACATACTTCGATAAAATAATGCTTCTCAATAAAACAGCTCAAACACAATAATCCTGCATCACGTAGCACGTCACTAAGAGGAGAGCCTCAAAAACACAGTTATCATCGCAAATAAACTTAACGTCAATAAAAACCAACTACGCAGCGGAATAACAAAATAAGACAGAATCGTCAACAAAACATAACAGCTGAAATCATTCATAAACATCAAGTTCGTCCCCCCCCCCCCCCCGAGTGCTACGTATCAGAGCGTGACGACTCGACTCGAAGTAGTGAAGGTACCTAGTCCTTCACTCGTGATCACCTGCACGTTACCGCATAGGGGCAACATTCAAACAGAAGGGTGAGTCCAATTCAATCCATATAATAAATCACATGATAAGCAATAAGTCAAGTCACAGCTCTAAAATAATCACATCACAATCATCAATTACATCACTACAATAACTCATCACTATGTCATGTAGGCATATGAAATGCATCCCACTCGCGGGCATATGCATGAGGTACCTTTTCACAAACGTCGCTTAGCCTTTATGGCCTCATCGTCACTTAGCCTTTTGGGCCTCAAAACGTCACTGGGTTTATGCATATGGGAGGCATGAGACACTATGACATGCACCACGCACAAACACACAATCACGGTCAACTATGTGACCCGTCACTTACCAATTGGCCAGATAAGAGGCACAGCACCTGTCAATTCACAATTTACACATAACAACATCACTTAGCCTTTTGGGCCTCAACGTCACTTATTTTCATCGTCACTTAATCATAAACATCATCAACTCAAACAATAGCCACTTAGGGCAAAAACGTCATTTACTAGCCACCAAGGGCATCATCGTCATTTACACACTAATATCAACATCATTGGCCACTAAGGGCAAAACGGTCATTTAACTATCCACTAAGGGCATCATCGTCATTTACACACCAATATCAACAACATTGGCCACTAAGGGCAAAACGGTCATTTAACTAGCCACTAAGGGAACCATCGTCAAAATCATCACTTTTAACACTAAAACGTTAAAACCACTGGTTATACACAAAGGGGATTTTTAAAGACACCAAAACGATTTTTCAATGTCACAGCAACGACCACCGGGAACAGCCACTTGGGGCGCCCCAGCAACCTTAAGAAATAATAAGTTTTTATTTTTAAAAGTGGGACACACAGATAGGCAACTGAAAAAGCTTCCCAACACTTTTTGAAACGTTTAAAACGGATGTCCGAGTCAAAAGATATAGCGAAAACAGTTTTGATAAAAATTTTGGGAACATCCTGAAAAACTGGCGCCCTGGGCGCCCAGCGCCCAGCAAAACGCAACACACACACACACACACGGGCGCCCAGCGCCCAGCAAAACGCAACACACACACACACGGGCGCCCAGCGCCCAGCGCAACACACACCCACGCACACACTGGCGCCCAGCGCCCAGCGCCCAGCGCTCCACACACACACACTGCAACACGCGCACAGCGCCCATGGGCGCCCAGCGCCCAGCACAGTTCCAGCAACACAATTTCAGCACAAAATTCAGCATATATATTTTTCTTCAAATTTTCACATGACCAATCACAACACCAATTTACAACAATTCATGAGCACATATAAAATCATCAAAATCACTCATCAAACATCAAAATTCAGCAACATCCATCAAACATATGGCGCCCTAGGCGCCCATGCCACGCTCAAAAACGAATTTTTAGCCACAAACCATGAACATCACGCATACCTCATCAACAAGAACATGAATTCACAAACATAATCATGATCGTGGTTAAATCTAGGCTATCACTACCTAAAACCTATCATACAATCTATTATATAAATTGATAGAACTCCCCTTACCTCAAATTTGAAGAATAGGAGCCCTCGAGACGGTCACGATCGAAACCACAGCAACACGATCACGTCCCTTGGAGCTTGCGACCTCTTCCCTCCTTCTCTTCTCTTCCTACGGCGCTCTCCTCTCTATTCTTCTCTCCCAATTTCGCAAAAGCTAAACACAAAACCCTAACTCACAAGACCCTTGTGTATTCGCATATCACTTGGGTCATGGGCTTGGGCTTTTCACTAAAGCCCAAGTCTAGCTAAATGGCGCCTTCATCTCCTAATACCACCTACATATTTTAATATAATTTCAAATAATTAAATTATATCCAATTAATTAATTTAAATTCCTAAATACTTAATTAAATATTTAGGGTGTTACAACTCTCCCCCACTTAGAATATTTCGTCCTCGAAATTTACCTGATCAAACAACTCTGGGTAGGACTCTCGCATCTTGCTCTCTAGCTCCCAAGTCATACTCTCACCGGCAGCTCCTAGCCAAACCACTTTCACTAATGCAATCTATTTGCCTCTAAGCACTTTCACTTCACGATCCTCAATCCGTACGGGCATCGTCTCCACAGTGAGATTATCCCGCACCTCTACATCATCCATATGGATCACATGAGATGGATCTGAAACATACTTCCGAAGTTGCGACACATGGAACACGTCGTGCAAATTCGAAAGATTTGGCGGCAAAGCCACCCTATAAGCCACATTTCCGATTCTCTCAGAAATCTGATAAGGACCAACAAAGCGAGGAGTGAGCTTCTTCGATTTCAACGCTCGACCAACACCGGTAATAGGAGAAACACTCAAGAACACATGCTCACCCTCTTGAAACTCTAAATCTTTCCTCCGCTTGTCATGATAACTCTTCTGACGACTCTGCGAAGCCTTCATCTTTTCACGGATCATCTTGATTTTCTCTGTAGTCTCCCGGACAATCTCCGGTCCCAACACTACACTCTCTCCCGACTCATACCAACACAATGGCGTTCTACACTTTCGACCGTACAATGCTTCAAACGGTGCCATCCCGATACTGGAATGGTAACTGTTGTTATAGGTAAACTCAATCAATGCAAGGTATGAATCCCATGAACCCCGTTGTTCCAATACACAAGCCCTCAACAAATCTTCTAACGACTGAATTGTCCTCTCTGACTGACCATCTGTCTGAGGATGATACGCCGAACTCATTTTCAGCTTTGAACCCAATTCCTTCTGCAAACTCGTCCAAAACTCAGAAGTGAACCTCGGATCCCTATCTGACACAATACTCTTCGGAACACTGTGCAACTTCACGATTTCTTTGACATAAACCTCTGCCAACCTCGCCACCGGATAAGTGATATTAATAGGAACAAAGTGAGCAGACTTCGTTAACCTATCAACGATCACCCAAATAGCGTCATGACCCCTAACTGTATTCGGCAATCCCGTCACAAAGTCCATCGCAATGCTATCCCACTTCCACTCCGGAACTTCCAACGGTTGCATCAACCCCGCAGGCTTCTGATGCTCGACCTTCGACTTTTGACAAGTCAAACAGGCATACACAAACTGTGCTACATCTCTCTTCATACCATACCACCAAAACATCTTTTTCAGATCTTGATACATTTTCGTCGCTCCAGGATGGATACTCAACTTGCTACGGTGACCCTCCTCTAAAATTGCCTTTCTCATCTCCGCATCATCCGGAACAGAGATCCTACCCCGGAACCTCAACACACCACGGGAATCTAATTTGAAATCTTCATCTTCAGATTGACCAACCCCATTAATTAAATCTACTAACTTGACATCTGACGTCTGAGCCTCTCTGATGCTGCCCAGAAAGTCATTATCAATCTTTAACATTCCCAGCTTGACACTGCGAGGTGTCATTTTACTAACCAAACTCAAATCTCTGAATTCCTCAATCAACTCTAATTCTTTCACCATCATTGCCGACATATGCAAAGACTTTCTGCTTAAAGCATCAGCCACGACATTAGCTTTGCCGGGATGATAATTCAAACCAAAGTCATAATCCTTCAAGAGCTCCAACCACCGACGCTGTCTCATATTCAATTCTTTCTGATCGAACAGATACTTTAGACTCTTATGATCGCTGAACACTTCAAACCTCGAACCATAAAGGTAGTGCCTCCAAATCTTAAGCACAAATACCACAGCAGCCAATTCCAAATCATGCGTAGGGTAATTTTTCTCATGAACCCGCAACTGCCTCGACACATACGCAACGACTTTCCCATCTTGCATCAGCACACCACCAAGACCCATCTTCGAAGCGTCACAATATACAACAAACGGTTCCTCCGGATTAGGCAGCGTGAAAACAGGCGACGTTGTCAATCTCTTTTTCAATTCCAGAAAACTTTCCTCACACCGAGCATCCCAAACAAAACTTTACCCTTACAAGTCAACTGAGTCAACGGAAGGGCCAACTTGGAAAAACCCTCGATGAACCTCCTGTAGTACCCAACCAAACCCAAAAAGATTCTAATCTCTGTTGCGGACTTCGGAGCCTCCCACTCCAACACTGCTTCTACTTTTGCCGGATCAACCGCAATACCATTACCAGAAATCACGTGCCCAAGGAAACTCACCTCTTTCAGCCAGAACTCACACTTTGATAACTTAGCATACAACTTTTTCTCTTTCAGAACTTCTAACACTGTCTTCAGGTGCTCAGCATGCTCTTCCTCTGACTTAGAATAAACTAGAATGTCATCTATAAAGATCACCACAAACCGATCTAGGTAATTATGGAAAATGCGATTCATATATTCCATAAATACACCAGGTGCATTGGTCACACCGAACGACATCACTGAATATTCATAATGTCCATACCTTGTCCTGAATGCTGTCTTCTGAACATCCTCATCCTTCACTTTAATCTGATGATATCCGGACCTCAAATCAATTTTGCTGAAAACACGGGCACCCACTAGTTGATCCATCAAATCGTCGATCCTCGGAAGCGGATACTTGTTCTTGATAGTTACCTTATTCAACTGACGATAGTCCACACATAACCTCATACCCCCATCCTTCTTCTTTACCAACAATACCGGAACTCCCCACGGTGATACACTCGGTCTCACAAATTTTTTTCTCAAGCAATTCTTCGAGTTGCGACTTCAACTCAGACAATTCAGACGCCGACATCCTGTACGGTGCCATTGACACAGGCCTCGTACCAGGTACAAGATCAATCGAAAACTCAACTTCCCTCTCCGGCGGCACACCCGGAATTTCGTCAGGAAAAACCTCAGGAAACTCGCGTACCACTTGCAGTTCTTCAATAACAGCCTGACTCTCAGCAGACAACGATGCCATCAACGAAAATAGCTGAACTCCTTCTTTCCTCAACTTCTTCAACTGTTCAGCAGATACCAAAACAGAGTCTTCTTCCCCGAGACTAACCGACTTGCTACGACAGTTGATATGAACATGGTTATTCTCTAACCATTCCATGCCCAAGATTACATCCAGACCTCTCAACGGCAAGCAAACAAAATTCACAACAAAGTCCCTGCCGAAGATCGACACGGGACACTGAGAACACACCTGGGAAGTAATCACCGACCCCTTCGCAGGAGTATCGACAACCATATCCCCACACATAGCAGATAAAACAAGACCCAATCTTTTACAACAATCAACAGATATAAAGCAATGGGTAGCACCAGTATCAATAAGAGATTTCAGAGAAGTACCATTAATAAAACACGTACCTCTAATCAGACCATCCTTCTCATCAGGCTCCTCTCCTGCCAATGCGAACACCTTCCCACTAGACCTTTCGTTCTTCGGTTTTGTACATTTTGTACTGATATGCCCAGACTCACCACAGTTGAAGCACACTACATCCTTGACCTTACACTCGGCCGCCATATGACCCTTTTTACCACAACGATAGCAAACTCTCTCATCAGACCTGCATGTAGTACTCTTGTGGCCAGGTTTGCCACACTTATAACAGACAATGCTAGCAGGAGCATCTCCCCCACTAGAATTCTTACCTCCAGCAGCCTTCTGATAACTCTTACCCGCAGGAACCTCATACGGCTTGCTTCGACTCTGAAACTTACCCTTTTTCTCAGACGTAGCTTTGTAATGAGCAGTACTGTCCTCCTCAAAGATTCTACAACTGTCAACCAGATCAGCAAACACACGAATCTTCTGATAACCAATGGCCTTTTTGATATCAGGCCTCAACCCATTCTCGAACTTGATGCATTTTGAGAACTCAGCTGTAGCCTCACTGTAGTGTGGATAGAATTTTGCCAGTTCCACAAACTTCGCCGCATACGCAGTCACAGACATACCACCCTGCTTCAGTTCCAGGAACTCTATCTCTTTCTTCCCTCGGACGTCTTCAGGAAAATATTTTCTCAGGAATTCCCTGCTGAATACCTCCCAAGTAATCTCTTCCTGCACAGCCTCCAACCTCTGCCTAGTAGCCAACCACCAGTCGTCGGCCTCCTCGGCTAACATGTGGGTACCAAAACGGACCTTCTGCTTAACAGTGCAGTCCATCACCCTGAATATCCTCTCGATCTCCTTCAACCAAGCCATAGCACCATCTGGATCATATTTGCCCTTAAAGGTGGGCAGATTCTCTCTCTGGAAAATAGTCAGACTCCGAAAACCAGCGTTCTCTCCAGCATTATGCTGATTCTGCACAGCCTGAGCCATAGCTTGCAATGCAGCAGCAAGAGCAGCGTCGTTTCTCCCAGCCATTTCGAACTAACACTGCAGCACAAACCAAGAATTTAGTACTAATCTATTGTCATAAGACACTATGACAGGACAACATTGGCCGGACAGACCGAACTGCTCTGATACCACTAATGTAACACCCATTTTCTACCCGTTAATTTAATTGGAAAAAATATCAGAGTTTTCAAAAATTTGTTTCGCACGAGGAATGTTACACATACTTTAATAAAATAATGCTTCTCAATAAAACAACTCAAACACAATAATCCTGCATTACGTAGCACGTCACTAAGAGGAGAGCCTCAAAAACACAGTTATCATCGCAAATAAACTTAACGTCAATAAAAACCAACTACGCAGCGGAATAACAAAATAAGACAGAATCGTCAACAAAACATAACAGCTGAAATCATTCATAAACATCAAGTTCGTTCCCCCCCTGAGTGCTACGTATCAGAGCGTGACGACTCGACTCGAAGTAGTGAAGGTATCTAGTCCTTCACTCGTGATCACCGGCACGTTACCGCATAGGGGCAACATTCAAACAGAAGGGTGAGTCCAATTCAATCCATATAATAAATTACATGATAAGCAATAAGTCAAGTCACAGCTCTAAAATAATCACATCACAATCATCAATTACATCACTACAATAACTCATCACTATGTCATGTAGGCATATGAAATGCAACCCACTCGCGGGCATATGCATGAGGTACCTTTTCACAAACATCGCTTAGCCTTTATGGCCTCATCGTCACTTAGCCTTTTGGGCCTCAAAACGTCACTGGGTTTATGCATATGGGAGGCATGAGACACTATGACATGCACCACGCACAAACACACAATCACGGTCAACTATGTGACCCGTCACTTACCAATTTGCCAGATAAGAGGCACAGCACCTGTCAATTCACAATTTACACATAACAACGTCACTTATCCTTTTGGGCCTTATCATCACTTAGCCTTTTGGGCCTCAACGTCACTTATTTTCATCGTCACTTAATCATAAACATCATCAACTCAAACAATAGCCACTGAGGGCAAAAACGTCATTTACTAGCGACCAAGGGCATCATCGTCATTTACACACTAATATCAACATCATTGGCCACTAAGGGCAAAACAGTCATTTAACTAGCCACTAAGGGCATCATCGTCATTTACACACCAATATCAACAACATTGGCCACTAAGGGCAAAACGGTCATTTAACTAAGACAACGCTTCTCAATAAATTTAATTGGAAAAATCAGAGTTTCAAAAATTTATTTCGCACGAGGAATGTTACACATACTTCAATAAAACAACGCTTCTCAATAAAACAGCTCAAACACAACAATCATGCATCACGTAGCACGTCACTAAAAGGAGAGCCTCAAAACCACAGTTATCATCGCAAATAAAACTTAACGTCAATAAAACCAACTACGCAGCGGAATAAAAAAATAAAACAGAATCGTCAACAAAGACATAACAACCGAAATCATTCATAAACATCAAGTTCGTCCCCCCCCCGAGTGCTACGTATCAGAGCGTGACGACTCGACTCGAAGTAGTGAAGGTACCTAGTCCTTCACTCGCGATCACCTGCACGTTACCGCATAGGGGTAACATTCAAACAGAAGGGTAAGTCCAATTCCATCCATATATTAAATCATATGATAAATAATAAGTCAGAGTCACATCACTAGAGTAACCACATCACAATCATCAATTACATCACTACAATAACTCATCACTATGTCATGTAGGTATATGATGTGCAACCCACTCGCGGGCATATGCATGAGGTACCTTTTCACAAACGTCGCTTAGCCTTTTTGGCCTCATCGTCACTTAGCCTTCTGGGCTTCAAACGTCACTGGGTTTATGCATATGGGAGGCATGAGACACTATGACATGCACCACGCAGAAACACACAATCACGGTCAACTATGTGACCCGTTGTTATACTCCAATTTTGTCCGTCTTCTTTTTCTAGTTTTAGTCGCTTATTTTACTTAAATCGTGTTTTGAAGTCGCGTGATTACGAGAATTATCAGTATGGCGTCTCAGTTACTAATCCTGGTCAATTTCAATGACCCTGTTCGACTAAATCGAAATACCGTTGTTTTAAATTAGGCATGCACGCGAAGGATTGATCGTTTCGCGTGTTCTTCAATTTAATCTTCGTATTTGGGATTTAGTCGAACCTAATTGGGACTAACAAAGTCATTTTTCTCTTGATTGGGCTTGTCGTTTCAATTTGGGCTTAAGAACGCGATTCTGAGATAATTTTAGCATTTAGTGGTCAACGGGCCTATTTATTCTATTTGGGCCTCGTTCTCACACACTCGTCTAGTTGGGTCCGATATCACTTTTGTATTTGGCCCGATTTCTTTTATTATTTTTACTTTGTCTTTTTTAATTTATTTAAGCAATATAGTATCAAAAAATGGCAAAAAATTCTATTTAATTTTATTTACAACTTTGGAGAGTTCAAAGGTCCAAATGTCCAAAAAATACAAAAAAAATTACATCAAAAGGGCTAAAAATGGCCAGATCCGAAAATACAACATTAGGCAGCAAATTAGGGTTTCTCTAAAGCTGTTGCTGCAACTGTTGGGCCTGGGTTGATCCACTCCAAAACCTGAAAAATAGCTAATTCAAATCAGCAGCTAAAAAGGGGGGGAGGTGGAGTCAGCCCTGAGTCAGCTACTAGCTGTCCAGGAGACAAGGCCATTAATCAGTAATCAAAAATTGATTTT
The DNA here is from genome assembly GCA_039519185.1 of Astragalus membranaceus. Classification (NCBI taxonomy): domain Eukaryota; kingdom Viridiplantae; phylum Streptophyta; class Magnoliopsida; order Fabales; family Fabaceae; genus Astragalus; species Astragalus membranaceus. The sequence goes on from CM076849.1 coordinate 57,915,487, forward strand.
CAGTTTCAAAACTAAGGTTATAAAATGCTAATCTGAAAACCAAATAAAGGGAGGGGATTCCACAGCAACTTTCAGAGAAATTCGCACACAGCAGATTCAAAAAAGTAATAACAAGTCCTAAAATTCAGAAGCCAGAAAAGGGAGTAGAACAAGCCACAGGAGGTTTTACGGAAGCTGAAATTTGAGGTTGGCTTTGTTTCTAATTTAGTACATAATAGGTCTCTTTGTAAATACATTGTATTTAATCCAAAATCAGCATCAAAATAGTACATACTGAGCTTCTTAAATTAGTAATGTAAATTGTATATTTAAACCGTAAAACAATTAGGTTCAGTTTATGTTTTTTAGAAACTTTGATATTGTAAATAGGTTAGGGCTTAAAAATCAGAAACAGATCATGTTAATCATATGAAACCAAGTTACAGTTCAGTTTCTTATGTAAATAAATCGAAACATGCGAATAACAAAGAAATTAGGATCAATGTTCTGCTTCTTCAAAAAAAAAAAAAAAGACGGAAACAGAACCGTACCGTACTTAGCACCGACCACCGTAGACGGTGGTCGCCCTCCACGAACGTCGTCGCGTCGTTATCCCCGTCCGCCTCAAACCACCGTCATCCTCCCCCTCTAGGTAGCCTTGGAAGCCGAACCAGAAGCAAATGACCACCGTACGGTGGTCATCTCCGCCGTCATCCTCCTCCCTCCACCGTAACCGTCACCACCATCGTTGAGCCAAGCCTTTTCCATCGTACACCATAGTACGTAGGAGAGGAGAGGAGAGAAGAGAGCGGAAATCTAGAGAGAAAGGAAGCGAGGGTCGGTGAGTAGGAGGGAAAATCGAAGCTAAGTTTTGAGGGAGAAAAGCGACGGTGAGGAGAGGGGAGTGGCGTTGGTGAAAGGAATAGAAACCGAGTTAGGGAGAGGAAGGTTTGAACGGCGCACAGAGAAGAGGAGTAGAGGGTGAGGGTTGAACGGCGCGGTGGAGGGAAGAGAGGAGATCGAGGGAGAGGGGCCGAACGGCGTGAGAGAGAGAAAAACAAGATTAGGGTTAGAAAGGGGGGGGGGTGCGGCGCCGTGGGAAAGGGTAGAGGGAATTAGGGTTATTAATTTTAGATTCTCTTTTATAGTAGAAGCATAAGGGGCGTTTTCGTCTTTACGCGTTTTTCAGACTTCTAGTTACACCCCCGTTTTTAATTCATGCGCCCTCCCTGTCTTAGGCCCATTCACATTGACAGGCGCCCAAACTAAAAAAAAAGAAACAAAAAACAAACTGGGCCTGTTTCCTGCACCCCGGTTTTAATTATACAACCCCTTGCGACTAATAACACCCTATTTTACCATTTCACCCCCTTTCTCGTTTTTTAATTTAATTTAATTCTCTTCAAGACAAAATAAGTTTTTTCATAAATCAAAAACTTTGTTAATAGTCTTGTGAAGCCTTTGCTTGCAGGATTATTAACAACGAGGTACTAGTGGTGATCACTTGGAGCCTTTGCTCAATTGATCATCATGAATGCCTAATTTTCCTAAAGATTTTCACTATATCAAAAACTTTGTTAGTCGTCTTGCGAAGCCTTTGCTTGCATGATTATTAACAATGGAGCGCTAATGGTGGTCACTTGGAGCCTTTGCTCAATTGATCATCATGAAAGCTCAATTCTCACAATTAAACAAGATAAAAATCAAAAATCATTTTCCAAGCAAACAAGAACTACGTAGCTTTGAATTCTCCATCGCACCGGGAGATACGTAGGAGCGGGCCATGTCCCGTCAAGCACTTCTTTCTAAAAACCTTTTTTTTCCTTCCTTTCTCTCCAAAAATAAAAAATTTTATTAAGTTCTTTAATTCATTTTCAATAAGAAATAAAGAGGCAAATTAGATATTTTTCAAATCAACACTTAAAACCACACATTTAATTAAAGGTTCCTTCTCAGTAGAGAGGACGTGTGAGGTGCTAATACCTTCCCCGCGCGTAACCGACCCCCGAACCCAAAACTCTCAGTTTTCAAAGGCCAATCGCTTTCTAAAAAGGTTTTTCTAATACTTTTCCTTAAATAAGTATTGGTGGCGGCTTCATTGTTTTTTTAGAAAAGTTGTAAACGAGGAAGGTTCTCCCTCGGGGACTTTTTCGGGCGCAACAGCTGGCGACTTCACTGGGGACATTTAAAAAAAAAAAATTTTTTTTTGGGTCAAACCTAATTAATTAAATGTGTGGTTTATATGATTGATTTGAATATCTTGTTTTGCCTCTCTTCTTCTTCCTTTTTCATAAGCATGTTACATCCATGTGCATTCTTCTTCTATGCTTGCTTTTGCAATAGATAGTTATTTCTTTGCTTAGTTCCCTCATGCATTTCTTCCCCTTTCTTATCATGTCCCCTTCTTCTTTGCTACATTTCTTGAGGTAAGTAGTGCATTGTTATTGGCACCCTAGATTAGTTTATGTTGGATCGATATTGAACCCTAGGATAAACAACATGCTATTTGTCTGGACTGCTCTGGATTTTCATTTGCAGGTGGGGAAGGGTACTTATTCCTAGGTGTTGTTCCCTCGACACACACTTCACATCCTATACTTATGAGCATTGAGTGGGGCCTAAAACCCAAGGTCTGAACAAAAACCTAGGAGAGTGGGAACGATTAGTGACCGCCATTCGTAGACCTTTGTCTGTATGGCTCTCATGAAAGTTCCGCCCAAGAGTACGCTTTGTCATGATACCTCACACTCGGTAGCTTTCTACGATTGTGGGTGCCATCATGAGAGAGACTTTAGCTCTTGGTTGCCACTGTAAGGAAGTGATTAGAACCTACATGGGAGGATTACCCCTTTCGTCGACTTTAGCCCTAGGATCCCCACCCTTTGTAGGAGACGGGGGCACGCCTTTGTTTGTTGCATTAGTTTAGGCATTCCTTTTTCTTAAACTCTATTTCAAAAAATCGTAGAAAATAATATTCTTATTTTCTTACCCTCTTTTTATATAAATGACACATCATTTCGCATCCACATCATTACGCATTCACATCATTTCGCATCATTGCATTTGCATCTAACAAAAGTTTGAAACAAAAAACTTTCATCATTTGCATTCTTCATGCATTAAAGTTTGTTTGCCGGAGATCGCGACGTAACATCGAACCTTGTCATAGGTGTGTAAGAAGCAACATGGAATCCAAAGGCAAAACCGCATTCAATTCGAGGTTCCCCATTGTAAAGAAGATTGATGTAACTAGTTTGAAGGAGTATGCTTCCCTATTAGGTCCTATTGAGCTTCGGTCCTTCGACAAGACTTATGGGAATATCCGCAAGTTATTGCAGTTAGAAGTGCAAGAGAGTGCCATCGCCGCCCTATGTTGGTTCTACGACTCTGAGATTAGATGTTTTCTTTTCAAGAACTTCCAAATGGCACCAACCCTAGAGGAGTATGAGAAGATTCTGGGTTTTGATCGCTCAGAGGCTAGACCTTACCAGTATCAGAGGCAGTATTATTCAGATGAGAAGTTTGCTTCCTTGTTACAAATCAGTGTAGAAGAAGTGCGGTCCCACAAAGTTAAGCGTAACAAGATATTTGGGTTTCCTCAGGAGTACTTTGAAAGTTTGATGACTAGCTATGTAGCATCAAATGACTGGGTTTCTTTCAAGCAAGTACTAGCTTTGACCATCTTCGGCATTGTTCTTTTCCCTCAGATTGAGAAACATATAGATGAAACCGCTGTTGGTGTGTTCCTAGCTTTCAAGAGTGCAAAAAGTCTCATCAACCCGGTTCCCGCTATTCTCGCTGAGACCTATCGTGCCTTCACCCGCCATCATGAGTTCCGAAAGGATAAGATGTGTTGTTCCTTCCCTGTGTTATACGCTTGGTTGATCAGTCATGTGTGCATTAACAAAAGTGAAGTTGGGGACCTGCTTTCCTACGCTTTGGGTTGTAATCCGAAGAGTATGAGCCCTCAGGAGTGGAAGGATACTCTCAAAAACCTTGATGCTCTTCAAATTCGGTGGTACTTGCACAAGTTTTGGGAAGATAGACCCTCAGTGATATTCCAATGTGGCAGTTTCCAAAACGTCCCTCTCATGGGAACACAGGGATGCATCAATTATAACCCGTCTTTGACCTTGAGACAACTCGGGTACCCTATGCGGGATTCACCCTCCGAAGCTATGTTGTTCCGTTTTTACCTCCATGAGGGGATCCCTAAAGACGAGGACTTACTTCGGCGAGTCTTGCAAGCTTGGGAAACCGTGGTGCGGAAAAACAAGGGCGAGTTATCTAAAAGGACCACTGCTATCTCCTTCACTCAATGGCTTGAAAAAAGGATTAATGAAACTCGACCATCCAACCGAGGAATGCCATCACTTGAAGAGAAAATACCAGAACCCCACGTTCCCCTAATTGAAGAACTAGAAGAGATTAAGTTGGCCTTATCAAAAGCAGAAGAAGAGAAAAGGGCTTTGCAAAACAGATTGGGAAAGGTGATGCAAGACAAGCGGAAGCTAGAAAATGAAAATGCTCTTCAAGCCGCCGCTATTGAAGCAACCAATAGGAAGCTTGAAATAGAAGGAGAGAGCAAGAGGGGAATTCAAAAACATTTGGAGGGAGCTAAAGAAGAAGTAAAGAGGTGCGCCTCAAAGATGAATGAGGCTGTGGCGGAAGCAAGGGAATGGAAGAAATCATATGCCAAGTCAAGGAGGGATGAGAAAATGGCTAGAGAGGCGCTAGCTAAGTCAAAAGAGGAATTCCAAAGGATGAAGTTTGAAATGGAGAACCAATTGGAAAACATCAGGCGAGATAGAGAGTCTATCATAGGGATCTTGAAAGAATATCAACAAGCTTTGGAGTTTGAACAAGGAAGGTCGGATGAACTGAAGAGGAATCTCCAATACCTAAGGGAATCTTATGGGCAAGTACAAGCGGAAAGCCAGTACTGGGAGGAACGCTTCATGGCATTAATTGGCAGAATAGAAGACCAAGAAGTCATCAAGGAGCTAAGGGATGAGATTCGGCTTTGGAGGAGCAAATTTTCAAAGCTAGCAGGGCTAGCTAATCAAGCTGTGAGAGTTGTTCCCAAGAAGCTAAGAAGAGCTGAAGCAGAAATGAACCCTTGCAACACTCCGGCCAAGGTGCGTGAGTTTGTCGAGTATTGCAAGATCCTGACAGAAGAACTCATGGAGAAGGCCAAGGGGGCAGCCGAAAGCAAGAAGAGAAAGTGGAAGGAGAAATTGAAGGCTATATGCCTCTGAAATTGTAATTTTCTCTAAAAATTGTAATTTTCTTTGGATATTGTACTTTGTCCTCAGAATATTGTACTTTGCTTTTCCCTCGAGTTTGAAGTATTCTTTCCTTTTGAATAAAGTGTGTTCGTTTTGCCTATCGTTTCCAACTTCGTTGCAAAAATAATAGCCAAAATAAAATAAAAAATATATAAAAACGAAATATTAGAGCTTTAGACCTACACGCCTATGACAAGACGAATTACACCGCAATTCCCGGCACCCAAACAAACATAAAATCATGCATATTGCATTGCACCTGTATTCATTTATTTAATTCTCGTGCTCATAAAGTGTATTCCCTCAATAGAAAAAGGCAAGCTGGTTCGCCAACATCGATACCTGACTCGTCTACAAGCAAAGCTCATGGCAACTAACCAGAATGACTGGGGCCGTCCTGTTATTGAAGACTTAGGAAGTGGGGAATCAGACGGTGGTAATACCTCTGCTGAGGTTCCCAATACAGAGCAATTGGCTCAAGAGAATCGGGAGTTGAGAACGAAAATCGGGGCAATGGAAACACAGATGACGGAAATGATGGGCATGCTACAAGCTTTGAGGAATGGAACTGCCGCTGAAAGTCTCGCCGTCACTACCGGAGTTGCTCTCACTCTTCCCCCTCCGAGCCTCGAGACTAACACCTTTGCTCATACTTCAGGAACCAATAACCAGGGCCAACCAGTTACGCATGGGATGCCTTGGGGACTCCCATCCGGATACACACCTCCGGGAGCCGAGGTTAATGTGGGAAGTAATCCCCTTACGGTTGCAGAACAAGTCCGACCCGTCTCAGCCACAAACAATGGAGGAGCGGGAGCGCCTCAGGGCCAAATTCAGATTCCTATTCCGCCAGGAACTCCGTTTGACTTTCATTCACCAGTAACGGTCTATCCCCCAATTCAGGGACCAATTCCTGGGAATATCACTCACTCACGTGACCCACACGTGAACCCAGCCGTAGTGGCGATGAGTAATCCTCACTACGGTGTGAATGGTTTTCCTCAGAACTACCCTACTGAAGCTCCTCAAGCTAGAGACAGGTATCATATGTTAGAAGAGCGCTTAAGAATGATTGAAGGGTCGGGCTCTAGAGCAAGAGAAGCTCGTGATCTGTGTCTCATCCCTGATGTGGTTTTACCTCCCAAATTCAAAGTGCCCGACTTTGACAAGTACCGAGGCGTGACTTGCCCTAATAGCCATCTGACCATGTACTGTAGAAAAATGGCTGCACATTCTCATGATGACAAGTTGTTGATCCATTACTTCCAAGAGAGCCTTGCGGGAGCATCTCTCAACTGGTACATGCAGCTAGAACCGTCCCATATCCATTGTTGGAAAGACTTGGCTGATGCTTTCCTCAGACAGTACCAATACAATACAGATATGGCGCCAGACAGAACACAGTTGCAGAGTCTGGCAAAAAGAGATAATGAGTCCTTCAAAGAGTATGCCCAGCGGTGGAGGGCTTTGGCTGCACAAGTAACGCCCCCTTTGTTAGAGAAAGAATTAGTCTTCATGTTCATGGAAACCCTGCCGCCGTTATACTACGATCGTTTGATTGGTAGCGTGTCTTCCAATTTCTCAGACATGGTAATCATCGGTGAAAGACTAGAAAACGGGATGAGAAGCGGCAAGATTGCCCATGGTTCCACAGGCATAACTACCCAGAAAAAGCCATTCTCCGGATTTTCAAAGAAGAAAGAAGGAGAGACCAACGCCATCACCATAAGCCCACCTTATCAACCACAAAACATCCCTGTCCCCACTCAAACACGACCAACCCTTCCACCACAAAATAACTACCACAAAAGCTACCCAGACAAAAAACAGACCACCTTTGATCCCATCCCCATGTCCTATACTGACCTCTTCAACTATCTTTTTACAAACAAACTCATCAATACCAGACCCATGAGACCAGTTCAACCACCCTACTTCCGAGGCTACAATCCCAATGTTACCTGTGCATTTCATGAAGGGGCAGTAGGACACGCTGTTGAGGACTGCAAAGCATTCAAAATCGTGGTGCAAGATCTGATTGATGCCAAAGGGATAACCTTCAAACAAGAAGACCCGAGTATCACAACTAATCCGCTGCCTGGTCATCAGAAACATGCAACCAATGCCATCCATGATACGGGGAGTCAATCCTTAATCAGAGCTGTGGAGTGTATCCAAACACCCTTAGAGGTTATTCATGCAGAGCTGTGCAAGTTCGGGGTCATCAAGAGAGGTTGTGCTCAGAAAGAAGTATGTGTTGATGATAATTGTGTCGGAACGTGTGAGGCCTTCAAGACCGTTTTGCAGGACCTGTTGGATCGTCATATAATCCAAATGGGTGTGCAAGAGAAAGAGGAGGATGTGCTGACCTTCGAATCAGATAGGAATGGAAATGTTCAGGTACCTATTGAGGTCCCGTATAGCCGAAAGCCGATCGTGGAGAGACCTAAGACCATCGTGATTCCTGTCCCAGCTCCTCATCAAAAGAACAATGCTGTTCCAATGAGCTATGGGGTGTCAGTTCCAATTCAGACGCCTCAGGTTGTTCCCAATGTCACCAACATTGCGGGAAGCAGCGGAGTCACTAGAAGCGGACGTGTTTATGCCCCTGAAGTCCTGAAAGAAGGTCCCTCAAAGGAGGAGGAGGAAAGAATTCGCAAAGGCAAAGCGCAAGAACCCAAGGAAAGTAGGAAAGTGTCAGAACAAGAAGCCACTGAATTTCTGAAGATCATGCGTCAGAGTGATTACAAAGTGTTGGACCAGCTGCACCACACCCCTGCAAAGATCTCTATCATGTCCCTACTGCTCAATTCTGAGGTTCATCGTGCAGCCCTAATGAAAGTATTGAATGAAGCCCATGTAGCTCAGAACATCACTGTTGACCAGCTCGATGGCATTGTAGGGAATATTGTTGCATCCAATTATATTACTTTTACCGATGATGAGCTCACCCCTGAGGGAAAGGGGCATAATCAGGCACTTCATATTTCAGTTAGATGTGGTGAATATACACTCTCCAGGGTCCTCATCGACAATGGATCCTCTTTGAATGTCATGCCCAAATCTACTATGAGCAGATTGAATGTAGACTGTTCATATATGAAGCCTAGCTCAACACTAGTTAGGGCGTTTGACGGATCCAAGAAGGAGGTTATGGGAGAAATGGAGTTCCAGATGCAGATAGGGCCAGAAGTATTTTATGTGAATTTTCAGATCATGGACATTGCATCATCCTACAGTTGTCTCCTGGGGAGACCCTGGATTCATGCTGCCGGTGCTGTTCCTTCATCCCTCCATCAAAGGCTTAAGTTTGTAGTCGACGACAAGCTGATAGTCATTTTTGGAGAAGAAGAGTTCACCGTTAGCAAGCCCCATCCCTCTCAATACATTGAGGCTGCAGAAGAATCACTTGAATCTGCCTTTCAATCACTAGAAATTGCAAATGCTGCTTCTGTGGGGGAAGAAGCCCCGTTGCCCGTACCAAAGATATCTGACGCTGCTATCATGGTAGCCAAAGTCATGCTGCAAAATGGTTACCAGATCGGAAAAGGGTTGGGAAAGTACGAGCAAGGAGTTCTGACGCCGGTTCAGCTGAAAGAGTACAAGGATAGGCGTGGGTTAGGATATTGGCCCACTCAGGCTGACAAGAAGAGAATGGCTGAGGAAAAGCGAGAAAGGAGGCTGGCTAAGCTTTAGGGACGGGAGCCAGGCTTGAAGAAGATTCCTATCTATGATCTCTCTCGGAGCTTTAGGAATGCGGGTATGCTGGATCCCAATCAGGTGGCCGTCATTGAGGAAGAATCAGTTGTGGAAGACAAAGGCGCGGACTTGGTGCGTCGCAGTGCTGCGGATGAAGAGCTTGATAATTGGAAGATCATTGATTTCCCTGTTATTTTCATTCTAAAGTAATGATTTTGTAATGCAAATTCTTTGGCGCTGCCCAAGGCCTTAGGATATTTCATAAGGGCATGCATGTTTTTCCTTCAAATATCATCTATCAATAAAATGTTGTTTTGGATTCTCAAATAAATAAATTTGCCTTTTATTATCATGCGTCTCCATCTTGTGTTTCTATTTTTGCTTGTTCATTTCTTTCTATTCCCGCAAATGCAGATCTAAAATGAATATCTTTGAGAATAACGATGCCAACGGTTCATATGTTAATTTTGATCACCCCGTTAACCAAGCTGAGGAGGATGTTGAGGATGACTGGGAAACTCCTCCAGAGTTGATGAGAATGGTTGAACAAGAGGAAAAGGTTATTCAGGCACATGGGGAGTCCGTTGAGATAATTAACCTAGGCACAGAGGACAGCCAGAAGGAAGTAAAGGTGGGTACTTCAATGAAGGAAGGTGAGCGCAAGAAACTAATTGAACTCCTGCGTGAATATGTCGATGTCTTCGCATGGACTTATCAAGATATGCCAGGTTTAGATACCGACATAGTGGTGCATAAGTTGCCAGTCAAGCCAGGATGTCCTCCGGTAAAGCAGAAACTGAGAAGAATGAAGCCAGAAATGTCTTTAAAGATCAGAGATGAAGTGAAAAAGCAGTTTGACGCTGGGTTCCTAGCGGTAGCCAAGTATCTGCATTGGGTTGCCAACATCGTGCCAGTTCCGAAAAAGGATGGGAAAGTTAGAATGTGCGTTGATTACAGAGACCTGAACCGTGCTAGTCCCAAAGATGATTTTCCCCTGCCCCATATTGATGTCTTAGTGGATAGTACGGCGCAACATTCACTGTTCTCCTTCATGGATGGGTATTCAGGGTATAACCAGATCAAGATGGCTCCTGAGGATATGGAGAAGACAACTTTCACAACTCTTTGGGGGACGTTCTGTTACAGAGTCATGCCATTCGGGTTGAAGAACGCCGGTGCTACCTATCAAAGGGCTATGGTCACATTGTTTCATGACATGATGCACAAAGAAATAGAGATCTACGTGGACGATATGATCACAAAGTCTAAAACGGATGAGGAACACATTGTCAATTTGCAAAAGCTCTTCGAGCGGTTGAGAAAATTCAAGCTCAGATTAAACCCTGCCAAGTGTACCTTTGGCGTGCGATCAGGAAAGTTGTTGGGGTTCATCGTCAGCCAAAAGGGGATAGAGGTCGATCCAGACAAGGTGCGTGCGATTCTTGAGATGCCAGTCCCTAAAACAGAAAAAGAGATTCGGGGTTTTCTCGGAAGACTGAACTACATCTCTAGGTTCATATTCCAGTTGACTGCCACTTGTGAACCAATCTTCAAACTTTTGTGCAAGAATCAAGAAACCAAATGGAATGATGATTGTCAAGAAGCATTCGAAAAGATCAAAAAATATCTTCAGAATCCACCTATCTTGACGCCTCCTGTACCCAGCAGACCTCTGATCCTGTACCTAACCGTGCTAGACAGCTCGATGGGTTGCATGTTAGGGCAACATGATGAATCTGGGAAGAAAGAGCATGCCATTTACTATTTGAGCAAGAAATTCACTGACTGTGAGACATGGTACTCGCTGCTAGAAAAGACTTGTTGTGCTTTAGCTTGGGCTGCTCATCGTTTGAGGCAGTACATGCTAAGTCATACTACTTGGTTGGTATCTAAAATGGATCCTATCAAGTATATTTTCGAGAAGCCCGCACTTACAGGGAGACTTGCCCATTGGCAAATGCAGTTATCAGAATATGATCTCCTATATGTCACTCAGAAAGCAATTAAAGGTAGTGCGCTGGCTGAGTACCTGGCACACCAGCCTATCGAAGATTATCAGCCTATGCAGTATGACTTTCCTGATGAAGATATCATGGCTTTGTTTGAAGAAGGGAAATCCCCAGAAGATGAAAGATGGAGAATGGTGTTCGATGGTGCCTCCAATATGTACGGGCACGGAGCCGGGGCAGTGCTGATTTCCCCTGATAATCGATTCATCCCATTCACTGCCAGACTAAGCTTCTACGTCACTAATAATATCGCAGAGTATGAGGCATGTATTCTTGGTATCCAGGCAGCCATTGATTGGAAAGTTAAGAGACTTGATGTGTATGGAGATTCAGCTCTAGTAATTCACCAAGTGAACGGTGACTAGGAGACCAGGGACTCCAAGTTGATCCCTTACCGAGATTACATTCTAAAGATGGTTGAGCCTTTTGAGGAAATCGCATTCCAGCACTTTCCTCGCAATGAGAATCAGTTGGCCGATGCACTAGCCACTTTGTCTTCAATGTTTAATATCAGCTGCGACAAAAGCTTGACTCACATCGGGATTCAGCATCGAGATTTGCCAGCACATCATTATTGCATGGTCATCGAGGAAGAGTCTGATAACAAGCCCTGGTATTATGACATCAAGCAGTACATCTTGAACAGAGAATACCCCCCCCGGGGCGTCAGAGAATGACAAGAGAACCCTCAGAAGATTGTCAAGGAATTTCTTTTTGAGCGGTGAAGTTCTATACAAGAGAAATTATGATATGGTCCTTTTAAGGTGTGTGACAGAAGAAGAGGCAACAAAAATCATGAGAGAAGTCCATGAAGGCTCATTTGGGGTTCATTCCAGTGGGCACACCATGGCAAGAAAAATATTAAGAGCTGGCTATTATTGGTTGCAAATGGAATCAGATTGCTATAGTTTCGTAAGAAGATGTCACAAGTGTCAAATCTATGCTGATCATATTCATGTACCACCTGGTTCCCTAAATGTCTTGACCGCCTCTTGGCCATTCTCAATGTGGGGCATGGACGTCATAGGTCCTATCGAGCCTAAGGCATCAAACGGGCATCGCTTCATCCTGGTCGCCATTGATTACTTCACCAAGTGGGTTGAAGCTGCTTCATATTCCAGCGTTACCAGCTCTGTGGTTGTTAAGTTCGTAAAGAAAAATTTGATTTGCCGCTATGGGCTTCCGGATAAGATTATCACAGATAATGGCAGCAACTTGAACAGTAAGATGATGAAAGAGTTATGCGAGGACTTCAAAATCCAACATCATAATTCTTCTCCATACCGTCCCAAGATGAATGGGGCAGTTGAAGCGGCCAACAAGAATATCAAGAGGATTGTGCAAAAGATCCGGTTTGGGACTTTTCGTTTGACAACGTGGAAAAAGTTCGGAGCCGCCACCAATATTTTAATTTTAAGACCAAAACATTGAAAAAAGGTCTTTTAGACAAGGCGGATGGTCTTTCGAAAACTAGAGATATGGGTTCGGGGGTCGGTTAGGCATGGGGAAGGTATTAGCACCCCGTACCTCCTTTCTACCGAAAGGGAACCTTTAATTAAATGTGTGGTTTGAAGTGTTGATTTGAAAATGCTTTTATTTTGCCTCTTTATTGAAAAGGGAGTGAGAAGACTTAATGAAAATTTTTATTTTTGGCGCTTGACGAGAGTTGGCCTCTCGCTCCTACGTATCTCCTGGTGCGATGGAGAATTCAAAGCTACGAAGTTCTTGGTTGTCCTAAAAAGGTTTTTGTTTTTTAGTCTGTTTAGATGAGTTTTCGCAGTAGGAGTGAGGATTCGCGATGACCAAACAACAACGGTTTAGAGTGGCCGCGCTACTAACTCTTTTGAAAATGAAATTATCATTAACAACCAAACGGCAACGGCGCGAGTGATCATTAACGATAATCGGTTTTGCTTTTGATTCGAGTGTTCGCGACGACCAAACAACAACGGTTTAGAGTGGCCGCGCTACTAACTCTTTTGAAAATGAAATTATCATTAACAACCAAACGGCAACGGCGCGAGTGATCATTAATGATAATCGGTTTTTATTTTAGATGATCAAAAAGGGCTTTCGCAATCGAATTAATTTTGGTTTGTTGTGCTTGACGAGGACGTGGCTCGCTCCTACGTATCCCAAATGGGAATCAAAGCGACGTAGTTCTAACAAGCCTTGAAAGTGAAAGTCTTTTTGATGAGGTTTTTAGAAAATGAAGAGCGTTCATAATGATCAAACTAACGAAGGTTATGATGGATCATTACTAGTAACTCTCTTTGAAAATGCCTTTTGTAAATGCAAGCTTTCATGGTGATCAAACTAACAAAGGTTATGATGGATCACCGCTAATAACTCGTTTTGATTCTTTGATACTTAGAAAAATCCTGTGAACTGGGCTGCGCTTTTGGCAATGGGCTTACGAGGGGGTGTGTGGGTTAAAATGTGGGGTGCTAGGAGTAATCCGAACTTTAAGAAAAAAAATTAAACTGATGAAGCCCAAACTATATGAGGTAAAACACAATGCCTATATCTAATCTCCAAACTCTCTCAGTGCCGTTTCCAACATTTCACTCAACCCAAATTTCTTCAATTTTCTTTTCTCCTCACCGCCGCTCCCGTTCCTCCTCACCTCACCAACCCCAGATTTCACTTCTTCAATCCCCCACAATCATCGATCCCCCACAACCATCGATCCCCCCTTCTTTCCTCACTAACCTTTACCTCCGACCACTCTTCGCCTCTCATGGTTCCGTTTTGCTCTCTCACCAAAGCCACGGACCCACTCTTCTCCCTCACGGTGGTTACGGTTTCGGTTCTGGGTCAGCGACGGTGGCGGTGCTGTTTAGGTGGTGTTGTTGGGTGTTGTTTGTTTATGAAGTGGTGCTGGTGTTTGTGAAGAAGGAATGATGGAGGTGAGTGTGGTTGTTGTTGTGTGGTTGTAGGGGGTGGTTATGGTGGTTGTTGTTTAGGTGGTGTTGGTGGTAGTTTCTCATTTTATTTTCCTTGTCCCCTCTCCTCTGTGTTTGTTTCTTCTGTGTTTCTCCCCAACTCCCTTTTCTCTTTTTTTGCTTCTTCTTTGTTTTCCTTCCCCTCCGTGTGTGTTGGTGACTTGTGGTTAATTAATTTTTGCTTTCTTGCTACAGTGCCCTCACGGTTCCTCGTTACAATAACAGTGCTCCCCCCTTGCTTGTTGTCTGTTAGTTGGTTTAAATAGAGGAGGTAAACTAATGAGACAATAATTTTTGGTTATGCTTTTTCAGACTAGTGGAGCAGCAGCAGGGCAGTGGTGTTGGTGCTGCAAGGCCTGAAATGTTTTTGCCTAAAATGTAAAAAGCCAAGGGACAAGATAAAAGAGCTTGAGATTGTAGCTCAAAATATTTTTCCTTTCCCACCAACAGCTAGGGGGAGCGCTGTATCCCTTTCTTTTAATCCATTTTTTTTTAATTTTTTGTACTACTTTGTATTTATTTATTTTTGTCTTCTTCATGTAGCAAAGTTGACTTCCCCTTTTTTGGTACTGCTTAATTAATTTTTTTTTGTTTGCATATGTAACCAATTAAATAAAAAGGACAGCTGAGTTTAATTTATTATTACTATTTATATTTTTTTGTGATAATAAAAGCGGTAAAATAACGCGCACCGACGCAACTACTTACACACGACTCACAACCAACGCGCGTTCGCGTTAAGATTATGAGCGCGTAACTGACTTAATGCGCACACGCGTAAGTTATTAAAACCGATTTCACTTTATCCTCTTTTCTAAAAAAAACGGTAAAATAACGCGCGCCGATGCAACTACTCACATGCGACTCGCAACCAACACGCGCTCGCGTTATTTATTATTATTTTTATTATTTATTTTTTCGGACTCTTTTTTATGAAAGTAACGAGCGCCAAACAAAATCGTTGCACGAGAGTGCCAAATACCCCGCGTTTAGAACGATATGCGAAGCGATAAGATTTTTGGGATTTTCCAATTAGTCGAACAAAATTGGGGTATGACAGCTGCCCCTCTTTATTTGGATTTTATCAAGAAATATGAATTGGCCGAGACATATTTCGAAGATAAAATATGAATAAAGAATTCAGAAATTATACCAATTTTGTCTACTTGGAGAAACCCGAATTTTTTTTGAATAGATAGACACTTTCATGTCGATGCGTGCAGACTGAAAGGTAAAATGGGCACTTGGCGTGCAAACAGAAACGGTAAAATGGGCACTTGGCGTGCAAACAGAAAGGTAAAATGGGCACTTGGCGTGCAGACAGAAAAGTAAATGGGCACTTGGCGTGCAAACCGAAAAGTAAATGGGCACTTGGCGTGCGAACCGAAAAGTAAAATGGGCACTTGGCGTGCAGAAAGCGGTAAATGAGCACTTGGCGTGCAGAAAGCGGTAAATTGGGAATTCGGAGGCTGCCTAAAACCTTCTAACGGACTCTTGTCGAGTCCGAGCTCTGGGGGGGTGGCCTTTTCGAACGACCGATCAACATCAGGTCCGGAACTGATTTGATCAATGGATTTACGCTATGCCTTAGGCTGACACAACTAATCCGAAGGACTTGATGAAGTCTGATGGATCCATTGCGTGCTCGTACACAATGTTGTGATCTGTGGAAGGAGTTCACTAACTCGGTGGGAGTTCACTAACTCTGTGGGAGTTCACTAACTCTGTGTTGATGGAGTTTACTAACTCGGGGTTGAGGGAGTTTACTAACTCAGGGTTGATGGAGTTTACTAACTCGGGGTTGATGATTTTCTAAAAATGAGATTTTTGGGACTCTCTGGTCCGAAGTAACTTTTCTCTTGGATGGTGCATGAAATGCGTGCACTTGGATGTTTGGGGTGCACATGAATACAATGATTGACTTTGGTGGGATGCCTTTTCTGTTTGATTTTACTCTTCTTTTCCTTTTGTTATTCTTTCGCTCTTCTGAGATGCGAATTTGAAGGCGTAATGTACTGTTTGATGCCATGGAGTGATGACTGGTATGGATGATATGAGAATGATGAATGATATGAAGATGTTGTGTTCTTTTATGTTCCATCTTCTGTGATTTTCTTCTCTCGTTTCTTATTTGCTCTTTTTTTTCTATGGAATGCAGATATCTATGTAAATGGAGTGTGAATGTATGTTATGCAAAGTGTATGTGATGTGATGATTTCAATGGAATGATGGATGCTATGAGATGCTATTTTTGATTTTCTTCCTTTTTATTTTGGTTAAGGATCAACACTTCAAGTGCCTACAAGGTAACATCCTAGTCCCCAAGGATTAAGGTGATCACCAAAGCCCTACAAGATAACAACTTAATCCCTAAGGATCCGGGCGAGCACCGAAGCCCTACAAGATAACAACCTAATCCCTAAGGGTTAAGGCGAGCACTAAAGCCCTACAAGCGGCCAACTTTAGGCGACCCCCTCATGTGCTGAGATAGCTGGTTAAAGAATTTTTCCTATTTGTCTTTTTGCTATGTGAGGATGCAAATGCAGTATTTTGATGCATGATATGACAAAATTTTTGGGGTATTCAAATACTTTTTTTTTTGTGAATACTTTCATAATGATGAGACGCGAGACTTTGGATGCAAAAGTGGGATGATTATTGACCATTTTTGTTGAAAAATTGAATTTGATTCAAACTCCGGTGTTCTCAAGGTTTTTATTTACAAACAAGCTCACTTGTTTTCTCTCCCTTCCAATGACGACTGAATCTTAGATATCGCATGACTAACATGTGTTCTCTCTCTTTGAAGCATTGCTTAGTAAGCATGCATAGGAGCGCAAATGTTAATGAGTGAGTCTGTTAACTTGGGATTGGTTTAGGATATGTATGACAATTGAAGGGATGACAAACATGATTATTACCGACGCTCATGAGGGACCAAGGGATGCAAGACTGCCCCGGTTCGGGCTTTTGATGAGTGAATAAGCTTGCCTTTGCCTGGTGGTGATAATGACTAGGGGTGTAGGAGATGATGAATTGGGAACACTTCGGCTCTTGGGATGAAAGGTGGAATGAAAAGGGTTTTGTTTCAACCCACGGAGTTTGGTGTTGCCCCAGTCAGGACGAAACAAAGTTGCCCCAATTAGAATGACGAGGCCTTATTTAGGATAGTGAGTTGAGAGATTGCCCCGGTGAGGTTCTTATGGGAATGAATGAGGTGAAGGAATGGGAATGCACTTGCCCCATTTTGGAATGAAATTTCAAACGGTTTCTTTGAGTGAGGTTGTGAAAAGGTGAGAGAGTTATGGTGACGGTTATATACGGAGGGTGGTATGTGAACGGGATAGACGACGAACAAAATCTCCCCATGGTTGAGTGGAGTGAGAGGTGAAGGAAATGTCCCCTAGTACACATCTTTGATTCTTTTTAAGAAAAACTCAAATGCAATGAAAGTTTTGACTTTTAGTATGAAAGAAGCCTCACTTGGTGATCACTAAACCTTGTTTTAATGCAACTTTAATGCGTTTGAAGTGCAAGTCTTCCTTTTTCCGTCAGCTTTCTTTTTTTCGACTGTTTATTTTTGTTCCCTCATCTCTTTTTCCTAAGGGTTTGTTTTTCCTTGATCAGCTTTCTCTTTTCTGATCGTTTGTTTTTTCTTTTGAGCAAACACATTGTAGACAGATAAACTTAGTGGTCCTAAGATTTAAAATTTGAGAAAACAACAGCATTCGGTCATTGATCGGAATGGACTTTTCGGGATTGTGGTGTTTTGTGGAGGAGGGATGATGGGGCTTAATGAAGAGCTTGGGGGCTAATGGTAGGATGATTTTTATTCGGCGTTGGCTGACGATCGATGATTTATGATGGTTAATTGGCTTGATGAGGTGTTTGGAAATTTTATTCTTGGCTAAGGGTTTGTGGAGGGCGGGTTACCGAGGTCAAAGGGAAGTGTTTGCGGTTTATGGAAGGAGGGGTGTATGGGAATGATGAAGTGTTTGAAGGTTATTGAGACAAGGATCTCTTGTGTTTTGTGGTAACATGTACCAGCTCACCACTTACATTTCTTTTGTATTTTCTTTTGTTTTGGGATTTTCATTTTTGAATCCCTTTTTTGATTTTCTCTCTCTTTTTTGTTTTATGATTCTTTTTCTTCTTTGACTCGAGTGAGCTGATAGAAAGTGATGCACTTTTTTTTTTTGGATATTTGAGGTGATCCTTGTCTAGGGTGATTTTTGGATTTTGGTTTTTCTTGGGTTAAGGTGGGTAGGAAAGGGAACTTCTGGATGGCCAAACTTCATTTCAAATTCCGATTGCTTATTTTTTCATAAAACTTGACAACAATTTATCTATCTATATGTGTTTGCTCTTTTCTTTGCATTTTTTTATTCCCTAATTTTTGCCTGGACCGCTCTTTGCGAGTTTTCAATCCACCGGGCGCTCCTTTTTGCCTAGGCTGCCCTTTGCGGGTTTTCAACCTAGCGAGCTTGTTCTTCTCATTTATCTCTTCTTTTCTCTTTTTTTTTGGAAAGACTTGCACTAAAGGAATATAATGCCGATAAAGAAAGTTAGTGATCACAGAATTGCCCCAGCATGGAGGACTTAGAGTGTTAGTGAGAATGAACCAAAAAGTCAAGTATGCACTGATGGGAGAGAATATGCGCCTTATGGATGGACGGGGCGGGGTTAGACTGGGATGGTGATGATGACAAGGAAGGAAACTGACTGACTCAAACAAGAGAAACTGCACGTGTCATGCACGTTCACTACAGGAATGCTTCACAGAGAGTCAACATTAGTTAGAACAATGAATTGATGAGCTGCTTCAGTTTTTTTTGTTGTCATGGAATGGATGGGATGCAGTGCTTTTGAACGACATGCAAATGAGCTATTGATTTGCAAAACTGAGTGCCTTGGAACACCTTGAGTTTGCAACCAAGTAAGGATAAACTTTTTCAAAAAAAGGATGATTGTTTTGCAAGAACGTCTCGCTTCTCATCACAACTTTTATTTTATGCAATGAATGAATGAACAAATTATGATATGCAAGTATGATGCAAATGCGTGGAGAACGACTACTCGAAAAGTGTGGCTTATTCTAAATTATTTTGTTGCAAGACAAAATATGGAATACCAATGCAAATGATGCAAGAATGATGCCCCCCATTTTTTCCAAATGATTTTTGATTTTTTTTTTATTTTTTAGAGGCGAGACAAGATGCGAAATGCCAATGCCCCTTTTTTGAATGATGAGAGATGCAAGACTGGTGATATGAGGCAACTGATTGTCGTTACCCTGAGTAACTTGCCTGAAACATTGAGTGGATCCTGACTCAATACTTCACACAATGTACTGAAACGTTTTGACAATTAGTTGACTCAATTTAATTTCCTACTTGAAATTAAAATACGTGCGACTGGGTCAAAGTGCTCTGACATCGTAAAGTAACATCTCAAATTTGTAGTCGACAAACAAATTTGAGACATTACCCTTCATCGTTCAAAGGTGCACTTCTATCCATTAAGCCATCACATGAGAAATTTTTCTTTGTTTCTGTAACACCCAAAAATTATTTAATTAATTTGATTAATTAAGTAATTGGGGATTTAAATTAAATTAATTGATGTAATTTAATTAATTGAATTTATGTTAATATGCGTAGGAAGCATTAGAAAGTGGAGGTGCCAAACCAAATGGACTTGGGCCTAAGTGAGAAGCCCAAGCCCGTTATTCTTGTCATATGCGAAGTGTTGGTTTAGTTGGGGTCTAGGGTTGGTGGCAATTCGCAAAATCAGAAGAGAAAACGCAAGAAAGAAAGAAAGAGCGTGAGATAGAGAGAGAGAGCAAGGAAGGGCGCCGTAAGGAGAGAAGAGGAAGAGGAGAAGAAGTCGCAACCAAGGAAGAGCAAGAACGTGATCTTGTTGCTGTGGTCCTGTACGTGACTATCTCCGGAGCCTCCGTTCTTCAATTTCTAGGTTAGGGGAGCTCTATCATTCTATCTAATAATTCCTATGATGAGTTCTAGATCTAGGGCTTGTATTAGAATCGTACGATTTCTTGATGTTCTTGCGTTTTTGAAGTCCCTTGCGTTTTGATGTTCTTGCGTTCTTGACGTTCTTGATGCATTGTTGATGTTGGTTTTTATATATATATGTATGCGAATTGAGGGTTACATGAGTTCTTGATGTTTCTTGATGCATTGTGGTATTGGTTATTATGTGTACATATATATGCGAAGTGAATGGTTGAGTTTTCCTATACATATGTGTGCGAATTGTAGTGTGGGATTGTGCTTGTGTTGTTCGCAAAATTTGATGGATGGTGTGTAGGCGCCTAGGGCGCCAAGGGGATAGGGAAGACAATGCTCAAATTGAATTTTTGGAGGAATTAATTAAAATTAAGTGTATTTTTGGTGGCTGGAAAATGTTGAGTTTTTATAATTTCAAGTTGTCAAGAAAAACCAATTTTTAGTGTTAAAAAAAAGTGTTGAACAAATTCTGGGCGTGTTGCTGTTTTTCTGGGCGCTGGGTGCCTGTGCAGGGCGCTGGGCGCCTGATGGAGTGTGTGCTGTGCGTGTCTGGCGCGCCTGGGCGCTGGGCGCCTGGGGCGTGCGTGTTGCGTTTTTGCGCCTGGGCGCTAGGCGCCCGTGTCTTGTTTGTGTTGCGCTGTGCGCGCGTTGTTGTTCCCTGGGCGCATGGCGCCCGTGTCTGTGTTGCGTTGTGCGCGCCTGGGCGCTGGGCGCCTGTGGCGCTGTGTTGCGTTGTGTTGTGCGCGCCTGGGCGCTGGGTGCCTGTGTTGCCTGGGCGCCTAAGGCGCCAATTTTCAGAACGTTGTCTAATTTTTCCCAAACTTATTTTTATCATAACTTTTGACTCAGACGTCCGTTTTGAGCGATTCAAAAAGTGTCGTGAAGCTTTTTACGCTGTCCATCTATGGGTCTAATTTTTAAAATGAAAAATTGTTATTTTCTGATGGTTTGTGGGCGCCCAAGTGGCTGTCCCCGGTGATCGTCCCAGTGACATTGAAAAATGACGTGGAACTCTTTAAAAAACCCTTTTGGTGTATAAACAACAGTTTTAACACGGTAGTGTCAAAATGACCGTTTTGCCCCTAGTGGCCAAAGTTAATGATATTGATGTGTAAATGACGAGGATGCCCTTGGTGGTTAGTCAAATGACGTTTTTGCCCTCGGTGGCTAATGTTTGAGTTGAATGATGTTATGTGTAAATGACATTTGGGGCCTGAGTGGCTAAGTGATGTTAAAGCCTAAAAGGCTAAGTGACGTTATTTGTGTGTGAATTATGAAATGACAGGTGCTGTGCCTTTAATCGGCAAACCGGTAAGTGACGGGTCACATAGTTGACTATGAATTGAGTATTTGGTGTATTTGTGTATTGTGAGTGGTGCATGTCATAGTGTCTCATGCCCATATGCATAAACCCAGTGATGTTTTGAGGCCTGAGTGGCTAAGTGATGATAAGGCCTGAGTGGCTAAGCGACGTGTTGTGAAAAGGTACCTTCATGCATATACCCGCGAGTGGGTTGCATTTCATAAATCTACATGATATGTAATGAGTTATTGTAAATGATGTAAGAGATGACTATGATGTGAGTATTTGGTGTGTGGATGCTGATTGTTCTAGTGCGTAGCCTATGATTAGTGCTTATCATATTTTCTATTATATAGACTGAAATGATGCTCACCCTTTCCTGTTTGAATGTTACCCTGTGTTGGTAACGTGCAGGTGATTCCCAGTGAAGGTATTAGCTTCACTTATGAGTCGAGTCGTCATGCTCTGATACGTAGCACTCAGGGGGGATAACGAACTCGGCATTTATTTATGATTTTTGATTATTATGTCCATGTGGACTATTTGGTTATGTTTTACTATTTTCCGCTGCGTAGATGGTTGTGTTATGTTGAGTTTTGATAAGCGACGTTAAATGAGGCTTGAGATTTTTATGTTGAAGTGCTACGTGGATGAATGATTATTGAGTTAAACTGTTTTTGAAATTGATAAACGACGTTGTTTGAAGTATGTGTAACATTCCTTCTGAACGAAATTTTCAAACTCTGATTTTCTTTATAAACAAAGTGACGGGTAGAAAGGGGTGTTACAATAGTGGTATCAGAGCAGTTCGGTCTGTCCGGCCAATGTTGTCCTGTCATAGTGTCTTATGACAATAGATTAGTTCTAAATCTTTAGTTGTGCTGCAGTGATAGTTCGTAATGGCTGGAAGGAACGACGTTGCTCTTGCTGCTGCATTGCAAGCTATGGCTCAGGCTGTGCAGGGTCAGCAAAATGTTGGAGATAATGCTGGTTTTAGGAGTCTGACAACCTTTCAGAGGGAGAATCCGCCCACCTTTAAGGGCAAATATGATCCAGATGGTGCTATGGCTTGGCTGAAGGAGATCGAGAGGATTTTCAGGGTGATGGACTGTACTGTTGAACAGAAGGTCCGCTTTGGTACCCACATGTTAGCCGAGGAGGCCGACGACTGGTGGTTGGCTACTAGGCAGAGGTTAGAGGCTGTGCAGGAAGAGATTACTTGGGAGGTTTTCAGCAGGGAATTTCTGAGAAAGTATTTTCCTGAAGACGTCCGAGGGAAGAAAGAGATAGAGTTCTTAGAGCTGAAGCAGGGTGGTATGTCTGTGACTGCCTATGCTGCAAAACTTGTGGAGCTAGCAAAATTTTATCCACATTACAGTGAGGCTACAGCTGAATTTTCAAAATGCATCAAATTTGAGAGTGGGTTAAGGCCTGATATTAAACAGGCCATTGGTTATCAGAAGATTCGTGTGTTCGCAGATCTGGTTGATAGTTGCAGGATCTTCGAGGAGGACAGTACTGCTCGCTACAAAGCTACTTCTGAGAGAAAGGGCAAGTTTCAGAGTCGAAGCAAGCCGTATGAGGTTCCTGCGGGTAAGGGTTATCAGAAGGCTGCTGGAGGTAAGGGTCCTAGTGGGGGAGATGCCCCTGCTAGCATTGTCTGTTATAAGTGTGGCAAGCCTGGCCACAAGAGTACTACATGCAGGTCGGATGACAGGAATTGCTACCGTTGCGGTAAAAAGGGTCATATGGCAGCCGATTGTAAGGTCAAGAATGTGGTGTGTTTCAACTGTGGTGAGTCTGGGCATATCAGTACAAAGTGTACAAAGCCGAAAAAGGAAAGGTCTACTGGGAAGGTATTTGCATTGGCAGGAGAGGAGCCTGATGATGATGATGGTCTGATTAGAGGTACGTGTTTTATTAATGGTACTTCTCTGAAATCTCTTATTGATACTGGTGCTACCCATTGTTTTATATCTGTTGATTGCTGTAAACGATTGGGTCTTGTTTTATCTGCTATGTGTGGGGATATGGTTGTCGATACTCCTGCGAAGGGGTCGGTGATTACGTCCCAGGTGTGCTCTCAGTGTCCCGTGTCGATCTTCGGCAGGGACTTTATTGTGAATTTTGTTTGTTTGCCATTGAGAGGTCTGGATGTAATCTTAGGCATGGACTGGTTAGAGAATAATCACGTTCATATCAACTGTCGTAGCAAGTCGGTTAGTTTCGGTGAAGAAAGTTCGGTTTTGGTGTCTGCTGGTCAGTTGAAGAAATTGAAGAAAGAAGGAGTTCAGTTATTTGCGTTGATGGCTTCGTTGTCTGCTGAGAGTCAGTCTGTTATTGAAGAACTGAAGGTAGTACGCGAGTTTCCTGAAGTATTTCCTGATGAAATTCCGGGTGTGCCACCGGAAAGAGAAGTTGAGTTTTCGATTGATCTTGTACCTGGTACGAGGCCTGTGTCTATGGCACCGTACAGAATGTCGGCGTCAGAACTGTCTGAGTTGAAGACACAACTTGAAGAATTGCTCGAGAAGAAGTTGTAAGGCCAAGTGTATCGCCGTGGGGAGCTCCGGTATTGTTAGTGAAAAAGAAAGATGGGAGCATGAGGTTATGTGTAGACTATCGTCAGTTGAATAAGGTAACTATCAAGAATAAGTATCCGCTTCCGAGGATCGACGATCTGATGGACCAGTTAGTGGGTGCCCGTGTTTTCAGCAAAATTGATTTGAGGTCCGGATATCATCAGATTAAAGTGAAGGATGAAGATGTTCAGAAGACAGCGTTCAGGACAAGGTATGGGCATTATGAGTATTCAGTAATGCCGTTCGGTGTGACCAATGCCCCGGGTGTATTTATGGAATATATGAACCGTATTTTCCATAATTACCTAGATCGGTTTGTGGTAATCTTCATAGATGATATTCTAGTTTATTCTAAGTCAGATGAAGAGCATGCTGAGCACCTGAAGTCAGTGTTGGAAGTTTTAAAAGAGAAAAAGTTGTACGCTAAGTTATCGAAGTGTGAGTTCTGGCTGAAAGAGGTGAGTTTCCTTGGGCACGTAATTTCTGGAAATGGTATTGCGGTTGATCCGGCAAAAGTAGAAGCAGTGTTGGAGTGGGAGTCTCCGAAGTCCGTAACGGAGATTAGAAGCTTTTTGGGTTTGGCTGGGTACTACAGGAGGTTCATCGAGGGTTTTTCCAAGTTGGCCCTTCCGTTGACTCAGTTGACCTGCAAGGGTAAAGTTTTTGTTTGGGATGCTCGGTGTGAGGAAAGCTTTATGGAACTGAAAAAGAGATTGGCGACGTCGCCTGTTTTGACGTTGCCTAATCCAGAGGAACCGTTCGTTGTGTATTGTGACGCTTCGAAGATGGGTCTCGGTGGTGTGTTGATGCAGAATGGGAAAGTCGTTGCGTATGCGTCGAGGCAGTTGCGGATTCATGAGAAAAATTACCCTACGCATGATTTGGAATTGGCTGCTGTGGTATTTGTGCTCAAGATTTGGAGGCACTACCTTTATGGTTCGAGGTTCGAAGTGTTCAGTGATCATAAGAGTCTAAAGTATCTGTTCGATCAGAAAGAGTTGAATATGAGACAGCGTCGGTGGTTGGAACTCTTGAAGGATTATGACTTCGGTTTGAATTATCATCCCGGCAAGGCTAATGTCGTGGCTGATGCTTTAAGCAGAAAGTCTTTGCATATGTCGGCTATGATGGTGAAAGAATTAGAGTTAATTGAAGAATTCAGGGATTTGAGTTTGGTTTGTAAGATGACACCTCGCAGTGTCAAGCTGGGAATGTTAAAGATCGACAATGATTTCCTGGGCAGCATTAGAGAAGCTCAGAAGACAGACGTCAAGCTGGTGGATTTAATTAATGGGGTCGGTAAATCTGAAGATGAAGATTTCAAATTAGATTCCTGTGGTGTGTTGAGGTTCCGGGGTAGGATCTGTGTTCCCGACGATGAAGAGATGAGAAAGGCAATTTTAGAGGAAGGTCATCGTAGCAAGTTGAGTATCCATCCTGGAGCAACGAAGATGTATCAAGATCTGAAAAAGATGTTTTGGTGGTATGGTATGAAGAGAGATGTGGCACAGTTTGTGTATGCCTGTTTGACCTGTCAAAAGTCGAAGGTCGAGCACCAGAAGCCAGCAGGGTTAATGCAACCGTTGGAAGTCCCAGAGTGGAAATGGGATAGCATAGCGATGGATTTTGTGACGGGGTTACCGAATACAGTTAAGGGTCATGACGCTATTTGGGTGATCATTGATAGGTTAACGAAGTCTGCTCATTTTATTCCTATTAATGTCACTTATCCGGTGTCGAGGTTGGCAGAGGTATATGTCAAAGAAATTGTGAGGCTGCACGGTGTTCCGAAGAGTATTGTGTCAGATAGGGATCCGAGGTTCACTTCCGAGTTTTGGAAGAGTTTGCAGAAAGAATTGGGTTCTAAGTTAAAAATGAGTTCGGCGTATCATCCCCAGACAGACGGTCAGTCGGAGAGGACAATTCAGTCGTTAGAGGATTTGTTGAGGGCTTGCGTATTGGAACAGCGGGGTTCATGGGATTCCTACCTTGCGTTGATTGAGTTTACTTATAACAACAGTCACCATTCCAGCATTGGGATGGCACCGTTTGAAGCATTGTATGGTCGGAAGTGTAGGACGCCGTTGTGTTGGTATGATTCGGGGGAGAGTGTGGTTTTGGGACCGGAGATTGTCTGGGAGACTACAGAGAAGATCAAGATGATCCGTGAGAAGATGAAGGCTTCGCAGAGTCGTCAGAAGAGTTATCATGACAAGCGGAGGAAGGATTTAGAGTTCCAGGAAGGTGAGCATGTGTTCTTGAGGGTTTCTCCTATTACCGGTGTTGGTCGAGCGTTGAAATCGAAGAAGCTCACTCCTCGATTTGTTGGTCCTTATCAGATTTCTGAAAGAATCGGAAATGTGGCTTATAGAGTGGCTTTACCGCCAAATCTTTCGAACTTGCATGACGTGTTTCACGTGTCACAACTTCGGAAGTATGTTTCGGATCCATCTCATGTGATCCATATGGACGATGTAGAGGTGCGGGATAATCTCACTGTGGAGACGATGCCCGTACGGATTGAGGATCGTGAAGTGAAGGTGCTTAGAGGCAAAGAGATTGCATTAGTGAAAGTGGTCTGGCTTGGAGCTGCCGGCGAGAGTATGACTTGGGAGCTAGAGAGCAAGATGCGAGAATCCTACCCAGAGTTGTTTGATCAGGTAAATTTCGAGGACGAAATATTCTAAGTGGGGGAGAGTTGTAACACCCAAAAATTATTTAATTAATTTGATTAATTAAGTAATTGGGGATTTAAATTAAATTAATTGATGTAATTTAATTAATTGAATTTATGTTAATATGCGTAGGAAGCATTAGAAAGTGGAGGTGCCAAACCAAATGGACTTGGGCCTAAGTGAGAAGCCCAAGCCCGTTATTCTTGTCATATGCGAAGTGTTGGTTTAGTTGGGGTCTAGGGTTGGTGGCAATTCGCAAAATCAGAAGAGAAAACGCAAGAAAGAAAGAAAGAGCGTGAGATAGAGAGAGAGAGCAAGGAAGGGCGCCGTAAGGAGAGAAGAGGAAGAGGAGAAGAAGTCGCAACCAAGGAAGAGCAAGAACGTGATCTTGTTGCTGTGGTCCTGTACGTGACTATCTCCGGAGCCTCCGTTCCTTCAATTTCGAGGTTAGGGGAGCTCTATCATTCTATCTAATAATTCCTATGATGAGTTCTAGATCTAGGGCTTGTATTAGAATCGTACGATTTCTTGATGTTCTTGCGTTTTTGAAGTCCCTTGCGTTTTGATGTTCTTGCGTTCTTGACGTTCTTGATGCATTGTTGATGTTGGTTTTTATATATATATGTATGCGAATTGAGGGTTACATGAGTTCTTGATGTTTCTTGATGCATTGTGGTATTGGTTATTATGTGTACATATATATGCGAAGTGAATGGTTGAGTTTTCCTATACATATGTGTGCGAATTGTAGTGTGGGATTGTGCTTGTGTTGTTCGCAAAATTTGATGGATGGTGTGTAGGCGCCTAGGGCGCCAAGGGGATAGGGAAGACAATGCTCAAATTGAATTTTTGGAGGAATTAATTAAAATTAAGTGTATTTTTGGTGGCTGGAAAATGTTGAGTTTTTATAATTTCAAGTTGTCAAGAAAAACCAATTTTTAGTGTTAAAAAAAAGTGTTGAACAAATTCTGGGCGTGTTGCTGTTTTTCTGGGCGCTGGGTGCCTGTGCAGGGCGCTGGGCGCCTGATGGAGTGTGTGCTGTGCGTGTCTGGCGCGCCTGGGCGCTGGGCGCCTGGGGCGTGCGTGTTGCGTTTTTGCGCCTGGGCGCTAGGCGCCCGTGTCTTGTTTGTGTTGCGCTGTGCGCGCGTTGTTGTTTCCTGGGCGCATGGCGCCCGTGTCTGTGTTGCGTTGTGCGCGCCTGGGCGCTGGGCGCCTGTGGCGCTGTGTTGCGTTGTGTTGTGCGCGCCTGGGCGCTGGGTGCCTGTGTTGCCTGGGCGCCTAAGGTGCCAATTTTCAGAACGTTGTCTAATTTTTCCCAAACTTATTTTTATCATAACTTTTGACTCAGACGTCCGTTTTGAGCGATTCAAAAAGTGTCGTGAAGCTTTTTACGCTGTCCATCTATGGGTCTAATTTTTAAAATGAAAAATTGTTATTTTCTGATGGTTTGTGGGCGCCCAAGTGGCTGTCCCCGGTGATCGTCCCAGTGACATTGAAAAATGACGTGGAACTCTTTAAAAAACCCTTTTGGTGTATAAACAACAGTTTTAACACGGTAGTGTCAAAATGACCGTTTTGCCCCTAGTGGCCAAAGTTAATGATATTGATGTGTAAATGACGAGGATGCCCTTGGTGGTTAGTCAAATGACGTTTTTGCCCTCGGTGGCTAATGTTTGAGTTGAATGATGTTATGTGTAAATGACATTTGGGGCCTGAGTGGCTAAGTGATGTTAAAGCCTAAAAGGCTAAGTGACGTTATTTGTGTGTGAATTATGAAATGACAGGTGCTGTGCCTTTAATCGGCAAACCGGTAAGTGACGGGTCACATAGTTGACTATGAATTGAGTATTTGGTGTATTTGTGTATTGTGAGTGGTGCATGTCATAGTGTCTCATGCCCATATGCATAAACCCAGTGATGTTTTGAGGCCTGAGTGGCTAAGTGATGATAAGGCCTGAGTGGCTAAGCGACGTGTTGTGAAAAGGTACCTTCATGCATATACCCGCGAGTGGGTTGCATTTCATAAATCTACATGATATGTAATGAGTTATTGTAAATGATGTAAGAGATGACTATGATGTGAGTATTTGGTGTGTGGATGCTGATTGTTCTAGTGCGTAGCCTATGATTAGTGCTTATCATATTTTCTATTATATAGACTGAAATGATGCTCACCCTTTCCTGTTTGAATGTTACCCTGTGTTGGTAACGTGCAGGTGATTCCCAGTGAAGGTATTAGCTTCACTTATGAGTCGAGTCGTCATGCTCTGATACGTAGCACTCAGGGGGGATAACGAACTCGGCATTTATTTATGATTTTTGATTATTATGTCCATGTGGACTATTTGGTTATGTTTTACTATTTTCCGCTGCGTAGATGGTTGTGTTATGTTGAGTTTTGATAAGCGACGTTAAATGAGGCTTGAGATTTTTATGTTGAAGTGCTACGTGGATGAATGATTATTGAGTTAAACTGTTTTTGAAATTGATAAACGACGTTGTTTGAAGTATGTGTAACATTCCTTCTGAACGAAATTTTCAAACTCTGATTTTCTTTATAAACAAAGTGACGGGTAGAAAGGGGTGTTACAGTTTCGAAAGGATGCATGCAGGGAAAAATGATGTATTCGAACAAAGTGATGAGGTTAATGAAATGATGCATGAGCGCCACATTGACGCGATGTCCGCATTATTTGATGATAGTTTTTGCATAATCAAGGATGAATGAAATGCGATATGGATGATAGATGCTTCTGGTTTTCATTTTTCTTATGCAATGAAATGAAATGCGTGATGCTTGCAATTACTTTCCTAATGCATGGGAGATATTGAATGAAGATGCATGCGAGATGAGACGTTAATGCTTATTTTTGATTTGCGACACAGAAAAGTATTAATGCGATGATGTGATATGGACGGACGACGGAATGAGTGGGTGAATGAATGAACGAATGTGCATTTTGAATGAGGATAACGTAAATTGCATCACTTGATTATTTTTCATGATTATGAGCAAATGAAATACCATAGGGATGATAATTGTTTTTTTTTTTTCAGAATTTTGTTTTATGTAATGCATGATGCCATGATGCAAATGCGGATGATGATTGCTTTTCATTTTATTTTTGAACTATGAAATGGAGTGCCTGATACTAACAATTATTTTTAGTGCGTGGAAAGATATGATTCTTATGAAAATGCATGCGAAATGAGATGTTTATTTGATTATTTTTTGTAATGCAAAGAAAAAATGCATGTAGTATGTTTTCTAAAAAAACTTGTGGAAAATAATAATTTTTGATTTTTCTTGATTTTTGGTTTTTTTTTGATAAAAGACGGTATGCACTAATACTTGTTTGAATGCAAGTGCAATGCAATATGTATGATTTCATGTTTGTCTTGGTGCCGGGAATCACGGTGTACTATGTCTTGCCATAGGTTTAACGGTGGATTTTGATTATTTTTTTCTTTGAAACACAACAAGGTTAGAATCAATAAGCGAAACAAAGCACATTCCATGCATTCAAACTTAAATAAACTCACACCTCGGAGTATACGCTGTTTCACTTTTGATTCCACATCGTGCCTATGACAAGATTCTTTGTCACTTTGGGATTCTCGGTAAACAAACTTTGATGAAATGCAAGGATGCATGCATGAACTGTAAAAGCTTCTGTTGGATGCAATGCGAGGATGCATGCAAAATGATGATGTTTTATGCATATGCAGATTAGGGCAAAACCCTTATTGGCATTAGTTCAAGTTTTTTTTTTTTTTTTTTAAAAATGCGAACCGTATGTGGTTTCATATGGACCAAGTAAGAGAAAGGCTACAACGGCAGCTCGTTCTCTCTTTTTTTTTTGAAAAGAGTGGGCCATATGTCACTTCGTACGGACCAGCAAAAGAAAGGCTATAACGGCAGCTCTTTCTCTACTTTTTATTTGAAAAACCTCCTAGTCTTTTTTGAAAACATGTCTATATTACCATGCAACACGCAATTTGGTATGCCCCTTGTGTCCTACGAAGGTGGGGACCTAAGTTCTAGGACAACTCAAATGTTCCTCCCATGCGGGATCTAGTCACTTCCTCACCAGGCTACCAGAGCTAATTCTCTTTCACAATAGCACCCACAACGATGGAACGCCATCTGGTGTGAGGCATCATGAAAGAGCATACTCTGGCTGAAACTTTCGTGAGAGTCGGAAGGACAACAGTCCAATTGCGAGTCACTACTCGTTTCCACTCTCCTAAGTTTTGTCAGACCTTAGGTTTTAGGCCCCTCTCAAAGCATAGTAAGCATAAGGTGTGAGTGTGTGCAGCAAGGGCATACCGCCTAAAACTACCCACATATACCCCACCTGCAAAGGAAAACCCAGAACAGTCCAAATAATAGCAGGTAATAACATGTCGTCTACCCTAGGGTTCAATATCACAATACTAATAATCCAACCTAGGTTTCAGCGACAGTCATATGCACTGCTTACCTCAAGAAAGGGAGCGGAGAAGAAGGGATCATAATAGAATGGGAGGAAATGCATGTTTTTACCTTAAGAAAGGGAGCAGAGAATAGGGGACATGGGAATTGAGGAATGCATGAACATGGCATTGTGAACAAATAGAAAAGAAGTAAAACAAAGCTTTCAACTCAATTAATTTTAAAACCACACATCAAAGTTAACTAGGCTTGACCCTCGTCTTTTTTTTTTTTTTTTTAAAAAAAAAAAGTGTCCCCAGCGGAGTCGCCAGCTGTTGCACCCGAAAAATCCGGTTTGGGACTTTTCGTTTGACAACGTGGAAAAAGTTCGGAACCGCCACCAATATTTTAATTTTAAGACCAAAACATTGAAAAAAGGTCTTTTAGACAAGGCGGATGGTCTTTCGAAAACTAGAGATATGGGTTCGGGGGTCGGTTAGGCATGGGGAAGGTATTAGCACCCCGTACCTCCTTTCTACCGAAAGGGAACCTTTAATTAAATGTGTGGTTTGAAGTGTTGATTTGAAAATGCTTTTATTTTGCCTCTTTATTGAAAAGGGAGTGAGAAGACTTAATGAAAATTTTTATTTTTGGCGCTTGACGAGAGTTGGCCTCTCGCTCCTACGTATCTCCTGGTGCGATGGAGAATTCAAAGCTACGTAGTTCTTGGTTGTCCTAAAAAGGTTTTTGTTTTTTAGTCTGTTTAGATGAGTTTTCGCAGTAGGAGTGAGGATTCGCGATGACCAAACAACAACGGTTTAGAGTGGCCGCGCTACTAACTCTTTTGAAAATGAAATTATCATTAACAACCAAACGGCAACGGCGCGAGTGATCATTAACGATAATCGGTTTTGCTTTTGATTCGAGTGTTCGCGACGACCAAACAACAACGGTTTAGAGTGGCCGCGCTACTAACTCTTTTGAAAATGAAATTATCATTAACAACCAAACGGCAACGGCGCGAGTGATCATTAATGATAATCGGTTTTTATTTTAGATGATCAAAAAGGGCTTTCGCAATCGAATTAATTTTGGTTTGTTGTGCTTGACGAGGACGTGGCTCGCTCCTACGTATCCCAAATGGGAATCAAAGCGACGTAGTTCTAACAAGCCTTGAAAGTGAAAGTCTTTTTGATGAGGTTTTTAGAAAATGAAGAGCGTTCATAATGATCAAACTAACGAAGGTTATGATGGATCATTACTAGTAACTCTCTTTGAAAATGCCTTTTGTAAATGCAAGCTTTCATGGTGATCAAACTAACAAAGGTTATGATGGATCACCGCTAATAACTCGTTTTGATTCTTTGATACTTAGAAAAATGCTTTTTGAAATTGGACGCGTTTATGATAATCAGACCAACAAAGGTTGTGATGGATTATCGCTAGTAGCTTACTTTATGCTTGCGAAGATTCTTTTGAAATTGAGGCTTTCATGACAATCGAACCAACAAAGGTTGTGATGGATTGCCACTAGTAACCATTTTTATGCCAGGTTGGTTTAGAAATGAAAACAATGAATGCAAGAAAGAATTGGTGGATTCAAGCATAACACAATCAGTGGAATAAAATCATTAAGCAACAATATTTGAATTCGCAAAGAAAAATCAAGTCTAAACTACACATAGTAGATCACAACGCATAAATAGGCAATGAAGGAACTTGAATTAGGCATTAAGCAAAAATACAGGAGTGGGCAGGATTGAACCTAAGTGCACATCTAGTGGAAGATGCTAGGCGAGAACCATACTCAAATATTTCTACAAAACGCAAGGGAATCTAAATGCACATCTAGTGGACGATGCAATGTGAGGAATGGGCCTATCTAAGTATTAATGATTCCGCATGGGAGTAGACAAGGAAGTGGTAGGCACAAATGAATTCAAAAGAATAGCCGGGATCCAAAATATTAATGATTGAGATGCATTTTTCCTTCAACAACAACAATTATACTAACATATTTACATAAGATGTAACTCTAAATGTAATGAAATGCTTAGTATGCAAAAAACAAATTGACGATCTATATTTTTGATGCTAAAACTTTGATGATGATGCTAAGATTCAAAAATATACCTTAACTCCAAGCTAAATAAGAAATAAGATGAATGAATGCAAAACCACTTGAATTTACTCTTTAACCTTCAACCTTGAGCTTGATTTTAGAGACTTGGAGATGAATCTTTGAGAAGAATGCAAGAATGATGAGGGGGATGTTGAAGTAAAACAAAGGGTGTAAATAGCACTATGGGCTTTTAAGAAAATAAAATAAATAAAAAAACAAAATGGGGTTGTATGTGAGTAAAACAGGGGTGTAAAATAACAAAGGGGGTGGAATGAGTAAATAGGGGTGTAAAGTAACTGTGGGGGTTGTATCAGTAAACTAGGGGTGCGATTAGCTGTAGAGGGTTGCATCGTGAAAAGGGGGGTGCGAACAGCGAGCCCGGTCCATTTCCTGTGAACTGGGCTGCGCTTTTGGCAATGGGCTTACGAGGGGGTGTGTGGGTTAAAATGTGGGGTGCTAGGAGTAATCCGAACTTTAAGAAAAAAAATTAAACTGATGAAGCCCAAACTATATGAGGTAAAACACAATGCCTATATCTAATCTCCAAACTCTCTCAGTGCCGTTTCCAACATTTCACTCAACCCAAATTTCTTCAATTTTCTTTTCTCCTCACCGCCGCTCCCGTTCCTCCTCACCTCACCAACCCCAGATTTCACTTCTTCAATCCCCCACAATCATCGATCCCCCACAACCATCGATCCCCCCTTCTTTCCTCACTAACCTTTACCTCCGACCACTCTTCGCCTCTCATGGTTCCGTTTTGCTCTCTCACCAAAGCCACGGACCCACTCTTCTCCCTCACGGTGGTTACGGTTTCGGTTCTGGGTCAGCGACGGTGGCGGTGCTGTTTAGGTGGTGTTGTTGGGTGTTGTTTGTTTATGAAGTGGTGCTGGTGTTTGTGAAGAAGGAATGATGGAGGTGAGTGTGGTTGTTGTTGTGTGGTTGTAGGGGGTAGC
This sequence comes from Astragalus membranaceus, assembly GCA_039519185.1. Taxonomy (NCBI): domain Eukaryota; kingdom Viridiplantae; phylum Streptophyta; class Magnoliopsida; order Fabales; family Fabaceae; genus Astragalus; species Astragalus membranaceus. The sequence goes on from CM076849.1 coordinate 57,949,485, forward strand.
TATGGTGGTTGTTGTTTAGGTGGTGTTGGTGGTAGTTTCTCATTTTATTTTCCTTGTCCCCTCTCCTCTGTGTTTCTCCCCAACTCCCTTTTCTCTTTTTTTTGCTTCTTCTTTGTTTTCCTTCCCCTCCGTGTGTGTTGGTGACTTGTGGTTAATTAATTTTTGCTTTCTTGCTACAGTGCCCTCACGGTTCCTCGTTACAATAACAGTGCTCCCCCCTTGCTTGTTGTCTGTTAGTTGGTTTAAATAGAGGAGGTAAACTAATGAGACAATAATTTTTGGTTATGCTTTTTCACACTAGTGGAGCAGCAGCAGGGCAGTGGTGTTGGTGCTGCAAGGCCTGAAATGTTTTTGCCTAAAATGTAAAAAGCCAAGGGACAAGATAAAAGAGCTTGAGATTGTAGCTCAAAATATTTTTCCTTTCCCACCAACAGCTAGGGGGAGCGCTGTATCCCTTTCTTTTAAATTTTTTGTACTACTTTGTATTTATTTATTTTTGTCTTCTTCATGTAGCAAAGTTGACTTCCCCTTTTTTGGTACTGCTTAATTAATTTTTTTTTGTTTGCATATGTAACCAATTAAATAAAAAGGACAACTGAGTTTAATTTATTATTACTATTTATATTTTTTTGTGATAATAAAAGCGGTAAAATAACGCGCACCGACGCAACTACTTACACACGACTCACACCCAACGTGCGTTCGCGTTAAGATTATGAGCGCGTAACTGACTTAATGCGCACACGCGTAATTAAAAAAAAAATTAAATCCGCCGGTAATTCAGTCAAATCCGTCGGTAATAGCCGTCCAAATAATCCGCCGGTACGCTCTATTTGTGGCGGATAAAATTTAAATTTTAAAATTTAAATATCCGCCGGTAATTTAAATTTATCCGCCGGTAACGGAAAGACCCGTTGGAAAATCCGCCGGTAAGCAGAAAATCCGCCGGTATTGACCATTTCCGGCGGATTGTGAAAAATAGCCGTTGGCGCCCATTCCCCTATATAATCGAACCCCTCCTCACTCCCTCTTCACTCACTCTTCACTCTCTACTCCGAAATCTTCACTCTTTTCTCCTAAATCTCACTCTTTTCTCCTAAATCTCTCACTATTTTCTTCTCAATATCTCTCGATCCACTCTTTTAGAAATCTATTTTGTTCTTAAGTTTTGTTTAAGGTATGTTTTTTAACTAAATTTTGATTGTTTTAGTTAATATTTAATTTTTAAATATGTGTTGTCTAATATTGTTTTTGTTATTATTTGTTTTGTAGTTGATTGGAGTTGCCACTTTGGAGTTGCCACTTTGGAGTTGTTACTTTGGAGTTTAGTCACTGCATTACCGGTTAGTTAACAAATTTATTCGTTATTAAATGTATTTGTTGGTGTTATTATAAATTATATGTTTTTAACAAAAATAATATAAATTTTATTTATTCTGTAATAATTAAATTATGTTTACACTATTTGTATAATAATAATTTTCTAAAAATTTTGAGATTTTTAAAATACGAATTATTTTATTTATTAGTTAAAAACCGAAAAATTATTAGTTATTTTGTAGTAAAATTAAATACAAATTATTTTAATGTTATTTGATGTTATTAGCCGAAATTTTTCATGAAAATAAGATAAATTTTATTCATGGAAATTATTGATGTTATAGAAATTATTCGAAAATAAAATAAATTAAATTGTAATAATTGTTTGTTATTTGCATTTTTTGTAAAAAAATAATTTTTTTAGTAAAATAAAATGTTACTAAAAATATATTATCATTTATATATATATTTAGTCAAATATAAAATATCCATACTAATGTGTATTATTCTAATACACGTGATATATGTTGTGTTGTGTATGTTATATTTAAGGAACGTACCCAAAAAAATGGATCGTAGTTGGATGTATGATAGAATATATCCTGGAAGAACTGGGTTGAAACAACGTTTTGTACAAGGAGTCGAAGAATTTGTTCTTTTTGCTAAGCGTCAAAAAGAATTTGAGCGACAAGGTGGAAGCTGATATTCGACTTCATTTGTACAATAATGGATTTAAGACAGATTATTGGATATGGACCCGTCATGGCGAGGTAGCAGCTGGAGTTCCTGCGGTTGATAATGTTCCTGTCCAAGCTGTAGATCAAGGTCGTCTCGCGTCAAGTCCAGTCGTAGCTTCCACATCAAGTAGTAATCCAACGACTACTGGATATCAACCACCGTTTGATGTATATCAGGGGATGATATCTGATGATGTCGGTGTAAATTTGGATTTCGAAGAACCACAATATGATGCTGAAGAAGTTCCAAACGAGGAAGCTCAGAGGTTTTATAGTTTTTTGATTGAGACAAATAAACCATTATTTGAAGGATCTACAGACTCTAAGTTATCAATGTGTGTTCGGTTGTTGGGTCTTAAGTCTCAATTTAACGTTGTGGAATTGTGCATGGAATACATGACAAAAATGATGTTGGATGCAACCCCTGTTAGAGGACTTTTGCCGCAGAGTTATTATGATGCTAAAAGATTGGTGTCGAAGCTTGGTTTAAATTCTATAAGAATTGATTGTTGTGTGTCTGGTTGCATGATCTATTCTAACAATGAGTTTGGCATAAATGATGGAGAGTTGCTGCAAGGCAAGTTTTGTAAAGAGTCACAGTATCGTGTCACTAGGAAAGGGACAAGCAAAGGCAAACCGTTCCAAGGAAAGCAATGTTCTATTTTTCGATTATACCAAGACTGAAGAGGATGTTCACTTCAATGGAAACTGCGGGTAAAATGACGTGGCATTATGAAAATAGAAATAATTCTGGTGAATTACACCATCCATCTGATGGTGAAGATTGGAAGCATTTTGATCGTGTTCATCCAGATTTTGCCAATGATCCACGCAATGTTCGGCTTGGTTTATGCTCTGATGGTTTCACACCATATATTCAAGCGTCAGTAACACCGTATTCTTATTGGCCAGTTATTGTTACCCCATACAACCTACCTCCTGAAATGTGTATGTCTAAACCGTACATGTTTTTAAATGCTATAATACCAAGGCCAACTAATCCAACAGCTGGTATTGACATATATTTGCAACCTTTGATTGATGACCTAAAAAGGTTGTGGGATGGTGTTTTAACTTATGATGCAGCACGAAGACAAAATTTCATGATGAGGGCGGCTTTGATGTGGACAATTAATGACTTTCCTGCGTATGGAATGTTGTCTGGATGGGGGACACATGGTAAGATGGCGTGTCCAATTTGCATGGTTGACACAAAGGCTTTTACTCTTAAATATGGAGGAAAATCTTCATGGTTTGACTCACACCGTAGGGTTTTACCTACCGAGCATCCTTTTAGAAAGTCAAAATATGCATTCATCAAGGGGAATGTTGAAACAGGTGAACCTCCTCGTAGGCTGACACCAGAAGAAGTTTGAAACAGTGTCAAGGATATCCCTCTTGTGGAAGTGGTTGCTGGTGTTGTTTCTCGTCCAGATGGTTGTGGACAATGGCATAATTGGACAAAAAAAAGTATTTTTTGGGAACTTCCATATTGGAAAGATAATCTATTGAGACACAATCTCGATGTAATACATAATGAAAAGAACTTCTTTGATAACATATTTAACACTGTTATGAACGTGAAAGGTAAAACGAAAGACAATATTGTGAAGGCTAGGAAGGATGTGGATCATTACTGCAAGGCGAAAGGATTTGGTATTGGTTCAGCAAGCTAACGGAAGGCTGCTGAAACCCAAAGGCAATTATAGTTTATCGATGGATTTCTGAGTTGAAAATGCCAGACGGTTATTCTTCCAATTTAGCAAGATGTTCCTATGTGGATCATGGGAGGTTACATGGGATGAAGAGCCATGATTGTCATGTATTCATGGAGTGCTTACTTCCTATTGCCTTTAGTTCGTTGCCAACACACGTTTTGAATCCACTCATTGAAATAAGTCAATATTTTAAGAATTTGTGTTCTGCAATACTAAAAGTGGATGATCTTTCAAAAATGGAACAAGACATCCCATTTATCTTATGCAAGTTGGAGAGAATATTTCCGCCTGGTTTCTTTGATTCTATGGAGCATCTTCCTGTTCATCTCGCATATGAAGCTAAACTTGGCGGGCCTGTCCAATACAGATGGATGTATCCGTTTGAAAGGTCAGTTAAGTATATATAACATTTAGATTAATAATTAGATCGATGATTTATATATTAACAAATGATGGATATCATTTTCTAGGTTCATGGGTGATTCAAAAAGATCAGTTAAGAATAAAGCTAAAGTTGAAGGATCGATATGTTCTTCTTACTTACACCGTGAAACAACTCATTTTTGTTCCTTTTATTTCAAGAATGAATTTGCTCCTTCAAGTAGTCGAAATGACATGGAAGACGTTGAATGTCCAAGACATCATTTAGCTTTGTCTGTCTTTTGTCTACCTGGTCGTCCGTCTGGAAAAGAGTCAATTCATTGGCTAACAGAAGAAGAGTTAAATTCAGCCCATGTTCATGTTATGTAAACTGTACCGAGGTCCAACCATTCATTGAGTATGTATTTCTCGACCTATCTCTTAATTAAATTAAATTACACAGTAGTTGTATATAACAATTAATTAATAATTTCTTTTTAGGGAGTTCTTGTCATCAGAGGCAGTAAGTGAAGACCAATCTTCTGCTCATATTCATGCGCATTTTCCAATGTGGTTTAGGCAATGTGTGTATTCCCTCCCGCCAACTCCTACCAACCTACACTTGAGGATCTTATCTGACGGTCCTCGAAGATGTGTTAAAGAATGACACACATATTTTGTCAATGGATACAAATTTCACACTAAGGAATGGACAGAGGGTAGAGAAACAGTCAATAGTGGAGTTTGCATGAAAGGTGTCACTGGGAGAGGCGAAGATGATTTCTATGGTGTGGTTGAACACATATATGAACTTGCGTACCCATATCTTGATTATAGTCCAAAGGTGGTTGTTTTTTATTGTAATTGGTTCGATCCGTCCGCTCGAGGAACAAAGTTTAATCCAAAGACAAATACAGTGAACATTAAAATGAATAGTAGATATCGACTGTATGATCCGTTCGTCATTGCACAAAATGTGAGACAAGTCTATTATGTCTCTTATCCATCAACACGGACTGATCGTCGTGGTTGGTGTGTCGCAATTAAGACAAAACCAAGAGGTCGATTTGAGACAAATGATGACACGGTGGAAGACGTGCCGTATCAAATGGATGAAATGTCCAATGTAAATGAGGTTATTGAAGTTGAACCCATAACTCGTTTATGTGATGAGCCAAACACTGGTGATGAAGTTAATGAAGAAGAAGAAGATACAGATCATGAGGATGCAGTCGATCACGTCGGTGTATCAGGAATTCACTCATCTGATGATGGTGATTTTGAGAAAGAATGAGATTCTAATTAATTTGTTATGAAATAATTAATATTTAGATTTATCAGACTTTGATTCATGTATAATAATGTTATTACTCATGCATATATGTTATTCAGCATTTATGTTATTCATCATTTATGTTATTCATTATTTGTTATTTATTGTAACACCCCCTTCTAATAACCTTACTATTTAATAAAATCAGAGTTTCTTTTTTTTTTTGAAAACAATATAAGAGAGTGCTACATTTACTCCATTAAATCAAACAATATTCAAATCACATAGTTCGGCTAAAAGCCACAAGATACATAGCACCATAAAACACCTGTTTAGTTCGCATCAACTAAATACAGTCACTACCGCAGCGGAATAATAATAAGTTCGAAACAAGTTCAATACATCACCAATAACAGTCTAACAGTATCAAATGAAATAACACATAAGCACAAGACACCCCCCCGGTGCTACGTATCAGAGCATGACACTCCCTAACAGACAAAGGCATAAGGGTAACCTTCACTCGCTATCACCTGCACGTTGCCGACATGAGAAGCAACATAAAAAGCAGTAGGGTGAGTCTCTTTTCATAATTAATAACATATGGAATAAGCACTGCATAGGAAAAGTAACTAGGCACACCGATTCGTAACAATGGCAGCAATCACATCAAAATTACAATATCCAAAACAACATTACAAAATGTATAGTTATGCATGAAATGCAACCCAAACTCCACGGGCACATGCATGTCGGATCCGTCACCAAATACAATTAGGCCGAAGCCTCTGCTCACCAAATAAAATTAGGCCGAAGCCTCTGCTCACCGATAATGCACATGTTTCATGAGACGCCATGACCATGCACCACAACACACCACACAACTCACCAATTCACCATTTAATCAACTCCCCGTAGAAGCTCACCAATGAACCCACCACATGACTCACCATATAAACTCACCAATAAAACTCACCAATAAATCAGTACCAAGTTAATTAAATCGTTTTAGGACGTTGACACAGGATAGGAGAAAGTGAATAAAAATGGCAATTAGACACCTTGGACAACTTCAGTCCAGAACCATCAGGAAAATAATCCATTTTTGCATAAAACCAGAACACTTGGATAGACACTGAAATTAGCTTCGAAACGCATTTTGAACCGTCAAATTTGGATAACCGAGTCAAAAGTTATGATTAAAACAAAATCGAGAAAATACTTAGACATTCTGGAACTGGCGCCCAGGCGCTGGGCGCTCAGGAGCAACACAGGACTGGCGCATAGGCGCTGGAACTGGCGCAGGGGAACACGGCGCCCAGGCACTAGGCGCCTAAGGCCAACACGCAAGAGAACTCATTTGACTTCGAAATTAATTTTGCACGAGCCAAATACTCAGAATATGGGAACCCAGCAAAAATTTTGGCAAAATGTGACACGCATCATTGGCGCCCATGGACTAGGCGCCTAAGGCCAGGACAGGGAACAACTCCTATGACTCCAAAAATTATTTTACACGAGCCATTTATTCAGTGTATGAGAACCCAAAAAGAATTTTGAGAAAATATGCAACACAACAGTGGCGCCCTTGGCGCCCATGGCCAAGGCGCCTAGCGCCAAAACAGGAACACAGTGAGACAGGCGCAGGAAAAACTGGCGCAGGGCGCCTAGCGCCCAGACACAGAATTGGCGCAGGAACACCCAAAAACTGGCGCAGAGTACACGGCGCCCATGCACTAGGCGCCTAGTGAAAACACGAAATACAACTCTTTTGGTGGCCAAAATCATTTTACGCGAGCTATTTTATTTGGACATGAAAACCAAAAGCCAAAATTGGCAAAACAATCACCAGAAAATTGGGGCCCTTGGCGCCCATGGCACAAGGCGCCTAGCGCCTGGGACAGCAACAGACACAACAGGCGCAGCACAGCCCTTGGTGCCCAGCAGCAGGGCGCCTGGGACAGAATTCCAGCAACACACACACATACCTAGGGCGCCTAAGGCTCCATCAATTTTTGAGTTTCTCTCAACATAAAAATACCAAATTAAATCACCAATGCCAATTACTTATATGAACACTAGCCATCACATTTTCCACCAAAAATTCATTCAATCATAACACCAAACAATGGGCATGCACAATTCCTATTGTGTACAATTCAACACCAATCCAACATATCTTTGCACAATTAAAATTCAGCATAGCAACAACATCAAAACATACCAATCATTCATGGAAATCACCCTAGAACCTAATCCTAGACAACACCTATCACATAAATTATTAAGAATGGAAAGAAGAACCCCCTAACCTTATGGAATTCGAATATGCTAGGCAAGGCTCCAAGGAATTGCAAGACACCAACAAGCTTTCCCTTCCTCCTTGAGTGCTCCACGAATTTCCTCCCCTTTCCTCTTGCAAACCCTCGCCTCCTCTTCTCACTCTCTCTATTCGCTTCTTTTCTTTCTTTTGGATGGAATAAGTGAAATGAAAACTAACCCACAAGACCCCTAAGTGAGTCGAGTCCTATGACTAGCCAATGGGTCATGGGCCTACTTGTGGATCATGGGCCCCCATGCACACCACCTAATTCGTGACCACACCTCCTAAATAAATAAAATAAAATAAATTAAATTAAATCCTGAAATAGTTAATTAAATTAAATAAATATTGTAAGCCTTAAATAACTTAATTAAATAAATAATTAAATTATTTTGGGGCGTTACATTTATCATGTAATATATATATATATATTGAGAGAGAGAGAGATACGATACGTACAGTAATCATGACATCAGGATCAGATTCCGATCATGACCTACCTACTCCCCCACCGACCGGTTTTTTTAAGAAGATTGCTACTTCTTTACGTGGTCGTCGTCGTCGTGTAACTCGTGTCGTTGTTGATGGCGATTTTGCGGCTCTACCTACTATGGCTGATGGCAGCGGACCTAGTACGCTGAGTCGTCCATTTGTGCCTCCAGCTGGTACTGTGACACCCCCGCCAGATGCGGACGGGATTACCAGGTATAATATTGAGAATGAGGTGGTTGAGGATACATCTGACGGTCGTATAGTGGTGAAGGCTGTCGGCAAGCAGTAGGAATTAATTAAGTAATTTATTTATTAATGATATTTGTTTGATTTATAAATTATTACCTAAACATTTATCTTTTTTATGTACAAATTTATTCCTGGGAGGATTGTGACTGGCACAATCACAGACATAATAAAAGAAAATTACACTAAACCGTGGAAGAATTGGACGAAGGTAAGAAAAGATCCGTCGTCCAAGATGTGGACTGCATTCAGGGTAAGTTTTTTTTTTCCAATTACTTAATATTTAGTTTTTTAATTTTGTTGAATTGATTAACTTGTTTTTACTAACTAGTAAATTTGTTTAAACAGGAAAAATTTACATGGAGAAGCGATACGATGAGAGAAGTTGAGAGCGCATTCAACACAAGAGCTTCTCATCGATTTTTTGAAATGCTCCGGGGTTGTCGCAATTCAGGGGTGCAGCCGGATTGGATTGGCGATTCTGATTGGAAATGTCTCCAAGTGAAATGGGGAGATGAGAAGTATAAAAAAATATGTGAGAGTGCCAAGAAGAATCGTGCTTCTGAGAGAGGGGGTTGCATAAATACGGGTGGCTCTATCAACACTGCTGAAATTTACACACGGATGGTAAATTTAATAGTATATACATACGTATTTTATATTTTATAAAATAATAATAATATTAAATAGTAACTGTATATATATATATATAGGAAGGAGGCTAGCCTTGGTCGGCCACCTACTTTGCCTGAGTTACACTGCCAACTTCATATGCGGGAGGAGACTGGTGATTTTGTTGAGGAACGGTCAAGAAATATCACGGTAAATAACGTTTATTATATTTATATATTGTTTTTATTATATATATATATATTATTATTATATATTACATACTAATTTGGTTATACATTTCTTGGTGTTTGTTGCTTTCAGGAAAATTTTTATGAATGGCAGACCAATTATCGTGCAACTCAGCTAAGTAGTGGCAGTACTGAGATTGATCCCGTTGAGGAGAGTCGGGAGGGTTTTCTTGCTTGGCAGGAATCTGTTGGTCCATCAAAACCGGGCCGGTTAGTAGGATCTGGTGGTTTGGGCCCGTCTGCTTTCCCAGATTCCATTATTCCAAAAGTGGTTCCCGCAACTTCTTCTGAGAGAAGTACTGGTCGCAATTATGTCCCTTCGTCTTCAGAAATAATAGATGTTGAGCTGTTGACGCAGAAATTGAACGACCAAGAGAAAAAACATAATGACGAAATGCAGCAGACGCGGGAGCAGCAGGCGGAGTTGCAACGGATAAATGAAGCCCACTATAAGCAAATGATGGATACTATGGCTCAATACTCGAGGCCATTTATGCCATCATCATCATCATCATCATCATCATCATCATCATCATCATCATCATCATCATCATCATCATCATCATTTTATCCACCGCAGCAGATGCAGATGCAGATGCAACCGCCCTACGAGATGCAGCAGCCTTACGACTCTGCATTTCTGCCTTACGGGATGCACCAGCCTTACGGGATGCAGCAGCAGATGCATATGCAGGAGCAGATCAACACAGATCTAGACCTCAACATTGAGTTAGAAACATGGTTTAATAACCCGCCTGATCAGCGCTACTATGACTAGCAGTTTTATTAGATCTAGGACATTTTAATATGTATTTTGTAATAAATATTTTAATTCTTGAATGTTTATGCAATTTTTTTTATCATTTAAAGCGTTATTCAATTCTCGTTTAATTAACATTTATATTATAAATTTAATTTAATTTTTATTAATTGAATAATAGATTTTTTAATTAACGAATAATAATAATACTATTTTTTTAAATAAACGAATTAAAAATTGTTTTAATATGAATTAAAAAAAAATTAATTAACAAATAATAATAAAATTATTTTTTTAAAATAAACGAATTTAAAACGTTTTTTTTAATATAATAAAAATAATTACCGACGGATATGATATATTACCGGCGGAATTTGAATTTAAACGGCAATAGTTTACCGGCGGATTTGTGGTGGTTACCGGCGGATATTCCGCCGGTAATTTCCGGCGGATTTTCCCTCGGCGGATTATTCGCCAGTAACCGTTACCTGCGGGTGAATTACCGGCGCCTTTCCGGCGGAAAAAATCCGCCGGTAATGCCCAATTTCCGGTGGAGTTTTGTCATTACCGGCGGATTTTGGCCGCCGGTAATCGCAGAAATTCGTGTAGTGAATATGGACCTGTTCGTTGTGTGGATTGTCGTGCCGAAATTCTGCTTAATTTTGTATCGTTCGACATCGTCAAACCAGGTACGGGGGATGATCTTCGGGTTATATTTGGGCTGTAGGGTATCATTTAGGTTGTAGGGATTTCTATTAAACCCTTGAACACCTAATTATATAAATATGCATATGGCCTTGTATACCGAGATCAACACTTAAGAAATTGTTTTAAAGCTTGTGATTAATAATGAAGTTTGCAATTATATTTATTATGGATACTGTTTGTACACATTGTCTTTTATTGAACTTAGGAGTCTGTGGTGTTGATTGAGTATCTAAATGTCGAACGTGATATGCTGGTATGATACCATGCATTTTTTATTCTTGTAAACTAAATCTTCCACCTATTCACTAGTGCAAAAAAGGGATTTAAAGTCAGGCGAAAAGGGGATTTAAAGTCAGGCGGGCGCTTGACTTTATTAAGTCGACTTTGTATGTCTGGAGTTTTAAAGTCAAGCGATAGCCTGACTTCGCAAGTCTGATTTAAAGTCAAGCATTTATTGCGCCTGACTTCGTAAGTATGTTTTAAAGTCAAACATTTATTCTTGCTTGACTTCGTAAGTATGATTTAAAGTCAAGCATTAATTATTGCCTGACTTCGTAAGTATGATTTAAGGTCAAGCTTTTATTATTGCTTGACTTCGTATGTATGATTTAAGGTCAAGCATTATTGCGCCTGACCTTAAAAGTTTTTTTTTTAAATTTTGGTTTAATCTATACACCCTGGTTATACAAATTTTTCGTTAAAAAGAAGCGACTCCACTAGGGATCGAACCCAGATCTCTGGTCCCGTAGACCAGCGCCTTATCCATTGGGCCATGGAGTCATATATCAATTCTCAGGTCATAAATAATACTCACAGTAAAACAACCATAAATAATACCGACCTTCTACAGTGAAGAATATCCTAGAACCAATTTACCACTAATCTAAATATCATGAAATTATAACGTACTCATTATGAACTGCTTATAAACAATTTAAGTTTGCTCTGCAGCAAATCATGCAAGGTGAGCATATAAACAAGTATATAAAATATGAAAATGCCAACTTCAATAACCAATTTCAATTCAGAAATTATCACTAATAGATGATATTCAATCCTCTTCTGCGACTTTATTTTTCCAATGATATTGCATGGCCAAGTGGTTCTTTGAGGGGCATGCCAGATGAGATCAACCAAGTGCATGCAAATATTATCAGCTCATCATGCTGTTTACATGGCCTACATTTTGGGACAAATTCCCAAACAAAATGGCTATAAATAGCAAAGTTCCTTTGTCTCCAACTTGTAGGCATCATACAGTCCATAAACTTCAAAGGTCGTCATCATATAGCAGCCACTTTATTATATCAGATCTATTCATATAGAAAAATTCACGGGTGACCACAGTGTGCAAGCTTCGCCGCCCTTGCGAAAAAATAAGAGATTCCATTTCGAGGATGGAGAAATCTCTAGAAAAATATATTCACTTTTATTGAATGCATCCTCACGTAATTCACAAAATGCAATGCCAAGAAGTTCAGTTTTCTTACCTCAATAATAAGATCCTGATCCTGATCCACCACCACCCATGTAACTGCTACCACCACCCGCACCCCTGCCCGAATACATTGATGAATACGAGCTGCCACCAACCTAAAGCACGTGAACAATAATAGATAAGAATATAACAAAACATACACACATATAACACTATTTCATGTTGAGATTGAGGAAGGACAGAAAGATTACATCGCTTCCACGAGAGATGTAATCACCGCCATAACTTGATGAGTACACACCACCAACATCACTACCACCAAAAGAGCCTGACATCAAAAACAAAAAAATGTTAAGCAAAGAAAATTCAGAAGTTGACAATAACAAAACAGACTAAATGTGACAAAACCCACCTCCTCCATAACTCATGCCCTGTCGACTGCTACACATCCCATGTGAATCTTGACCAGAAATAGAACTTCTGCTGCCACCACCATATCCCAGACTAGATCTTACATGCCTACTGATTAAGATGTAAGGAATGAATTACAAGATGGCAATCGAGTTAGGTGGGAAAATAGAAAGCCTTGAATGTTAGATGACACTAACCTATCGCCATAGGCATCTCCTCCATACTGTGAAGCACTGCCACCATAATCATATTCCAATCGAGCTCTTGATTGGCGTGCACCAGAATCCGCATATCGTGGGGGAACATCATCCTAGTTAGAAATAAAAAGGGAAGAATTACATTTACTGAATTAAGCTCAAATTGAATAAAATTAGGATCGAAAAAATACAATTAAAATTAAAGGTAGAGAAATAATACTAACCATAGCTGCATAAGAAGCTTAAAGCATCATAAACTGTCGTATTTAGCGGTGCACATATGTTAACTTCAAAGCTAGGACACACCTTTCTTTCACCTTCACCAAACTCAGTACCAGTAATACTTTCAGCACATTTTACAGCAGCATCATGTGAGCCAAAGGTAACAAATCCGTAGTCCTTCCTCCGAGAAGCTGGCATGTTCCTGGAAAGCTCAATCTTTTCAATCTCGCCATAATTTTTTAGAAGATTGCGGACATAATCTTCATCCCATGAAGGAGGAAGAGCATCAATAAATACAGTTTTAACCTGCAACTTAAGCATACTTTATCAGCAAAATGAGGTACATTAAACCCTAACCACCAAATATCAAACACTACAAGGATACGTAATCTCATATAAAGAACTACTGGTATGTGTTATTCTGATCACCCTTAAGAGTAAGTTCAACATAAATTATTGATTTATAAATTAAATTATCATGTATTAACCATAAAAGTAATAAAAAAATTCTATAAACAGTTGGCATGAATTTAAATTGGGGTTACAGTTGCACTGTGATTGCAAAAACTAGGGAAAAGTATGGGAAACTGCAGCCAATGTGACTGCAATTTTAAAAACAATGAGGTTAAAATATGATCTTATAATATAGAAAACCAAAAGGTTAACTACTATTTTACAGCGTGCGGAGTATCAAGAATCAGAAGAGATATTTCAAACACCCAAATGCTCCAACAACATCAGTGAACCATACTACTACGCAGGTTCCATTTAAAAATAACTTGAGAAAAACAAGGAATTAATATTTGGAAAAAAATACCTGCGAATGATTTCATTACCCGGGTCAATAAAAGAATCTGCAAATGAAACCTTTGCAGGCTTATCAACTCCAAATAGAACATCCCTCTTTTGAAGTCGCTTAAAGGCATCCATGGCATCTGAACGAGAGGAAAATTCCAAGAATGCAAATCCACGATTTGTTCCTTTATCGTTTGAATCTTCTACCAAAGTAATATCCTCAACAGTTGTAACACCATAATGTTTCAACTTCTCCTTTAACTGCCAGCAGAAGTTCCATTAATAGTTAGAAGTTTAGAAGATTTCAGGATAAAATCAATATCACCATTGAACACAACTCAGCCATTAAAGGTCTGAAGCTGCAAAAAAATAGGCTCAAAAGTTTTGACTTACAGCTTCCTTGGTCCATGTCTTGTATATGTTTCCCAAATAGAGGGTATCACTGTCCTGACTTGGAGTCACCCCACATTGTTTGCCATTAATCTGAAATTGTAGTGAGGAAAAAATGTGACTTGATGCACTAGCGTTTTAAGTCTACTCTATTATTGAGAAACTAAAGATATTACCACTGGATTTTTTAGCTCTGATACAGCCTTTTTTGCTTGTTCCACAGTTTCGAAACGCAAGAATGCAAATCTCTTATTCTTTTAAGTCTGAGGGTTCATCATCAGCCTGACCTCGGTAACAACCCCAACTTCATTAAAAACCTTCCTCAAATCATCTTCAGTAGCATCTTTGTCTAGCCCCCCAACAAATACTTCAAATTCTTTCCGCTTTCGCCTTTCCTTCACAACTTCACGGCGTTCCTCTTCCTCCACATCAGCCAACTCCGCATGCTCTTGCTCCTCACCAGCATGCTCATCATCCTCTTCGCCCTCCATTTCATCATGAACATCTTCAACTTCTTCCTCACCTGTATCACCCTCTTCTTCACCAACATTTTCTTCATCTTCTTCCTCGCCTTCATCTCCCACCTCGTGAACCTCATCCTGTTCAATTTCCTTCTCATCATAATCAACCCCACCATACTCCTCAGGTTCATACTCAGGATCATTATCCTCCAAATCTAGGCGTTCATCTTTCTCATATTCGTCTATGGACTCCTTAACCTCCTCCTCATCGTCTGTCAAAAAACATAGATTTCAATTTGATCCCTATCAAAACAGTCCTAATTAGAAACAGCTTCCTAATCAAAACAGGAATGCCATTATTAAACATAAATATAAATGAAAATACAATGACAACTGTTATGTCAAAATGGAAATTCAACACAAAGAATTGGCGAGGAAAAGACTGAGATCTGCAAAATACGATTGCAAGTCTCTGAAAAATAAACCACAAAGAAGAATTGGGTCAGTATGAGAAACACATAAACACAAAAATAACACCGATAACCCGAGGTTGTAAATACAGTAGATTACGACCAGTTGCAGATAAGCTTTTTTGGTTCCAATCAAATATGTTTTTTAAAACAAAAATCAAGTGTTGAAACATTAATTCAGTATAACTTAAAACAAATTAAGCAATAGCAGCTGCACTTCAAAATTCCATAACTTCCTTTAGATATATTGTTATGCTTTAAAATGACTAGCTACTTAGATGACAATCCGAAAGCATCAAAACCAAATACAGACCAAATTAAACAAGGCCACTCTCATTGCATCTTGAGAATACAGCAATATATTGCCAATAAAGCAGCATCCACGAACTTAAGACTGATAATAAATAACACAAATTCAAACAAACAAATCTCGCAAGAGCCAATCAATTAAGCAGATCATGTAGGTTTTGCAGAATCAAAATAACAATGAAATCATACTCTTAAATCAAAGGAAAAAGAATCATAAACATTTTAAAAAACAAAAAGTGAGATAAAATGAAAGGTTACCTTGAAAGCTACATAGCTATCGATCTGCTTCTTCAACTCAACTGAAACAGGGAATGATCATGCAAAATCAATAATCAAATACGCAACAAACCCTAGAAAACGAAAAGAGATCCTCAGAAAAAGAACAACATAATAGGGAGAAAAATGTACAGACGCTCTATCTCCGGCGCGGTGGTGCGATTTCCGTCACGGAGGAGCTCCGGTGGAGAGTTCTCCGAACTTAAAATTTCTTGAGGGGTTTTCATGTGGACACTTAGGGGATACCAAATATCAAACTCGTTTTTTGATTGGATGTCTATGGTGGTCGGAAAATGAGGGAAAGGGGTCGCGAAGTGGGTGGGTAAGAGCGTTGTTGTTGAGATCTGAAAGAGAAGATGGGAAAGGGGTCGTTTCGCGAGTGACAGAGTCAGTTCCTTCTTCTTCTTCAGAGAGCGAGTTCCCGTCGCCTCAGCTCCTTCGGAGGCTTCCATAGCACTCCCATGGCGTGGAGAATGGAGAGTGTTCCATAGCACTCCCATGGCGTGGAGAATGGAGAGTGTTCCATAGCAATCCCATGGCGTGGAGATGGACGCTCTTTTTCGTGAGGGAGAGGAAACGGGGCTGAGAACAGCGTACGAGAATGGAGAGTCTTCTGTGAGAGTGAGAATGGAGAGTGCTAGGGTTCGCGTGTTTTGCGAATAAAGGGTGAATTTTTTTTTTCTATTTTAGTACTTTAGAAATCAAATCAGGCGTGTATCACGCCTGACTTTTAAAGTACTAAAATAGAAAAAAATAATTTCACCCTTAATTACAAGTTTGCCACCGTGTCTACTTATGTAGTCAGGCAAATACACGCCTGACTTCTAAAGTCTTATTTTTTCCCTATTTCTTCACTTTAGAAGTCAGGCGTGTATCCGTTTGACCTTAATACTCGCGAGTTTTGCCACTTATTTACAAGTTTGCCACCGTGTCTACCTAGGTAGTCAGGCATCTGGGCGCCTGACTTTAAATGTCTAATTCTAATGTCATTTTTGCACTAGTGATTTTAGTTGTTTTAGTTGTTATTATATTATTATATTATTATATTATATATTATATTGGTACCAAACGATTAAATTGATTTGTTTGATTGGATTGACTCTGGTTTAAGTGTCGTATATGGAGATTAGTTTTATCAATACAATATGAAATATGTTATTTGTAACACCCCAAAATTAATTAAATATTTATTTAGTATTTATTTAATTAATTAAATAGGATGTGGGTGATAGAAATAATAATAATAATAATAATAATAATATGGGTTGTTTTAATTAATTAGGGAGTGGTGGTGCTTAATTATTTAATTAGGGCTTAAGTGATGGAAGAAAGCCCATGACCCATGATCCATGAGTTAGGTGCGTATGAGAGCTAATCCTAGGGTTTAGTGATCATTAGCAAATTTTAGAAAAAGAAGAGAATTGAGAGAGCCTTGGAGAGTGAGAGGCGCGGCCAAACCCTAGGAGAGAAGAGGAGGAGTGGCGCACAAGCAAGAGGGAAAAGATGAGAAAGGGCGTGAAGGTTCAAGGAGAGAAGAAGAATTAAGTTGGTGCCTAAGGAAGAGGAGAGGAGGGCTACGAATTTGGGTACTTGATCTAGGGGATTAAAGCTCATCTAATAAGGTAAGGGGGGATATCTTCACCTAATGGGTTTGCATGATGGGGTTTATGGGGATTAGCACTAGGTTGCCATGATTTTGATTGTCTTAATATGAATTGTGTGATTCAAACCCTTATGATGCCCTATTCGAATTATGATGAAAAATTATGATGAAATTGTGTGATTTGATGTGATGAATGTTATACATGTTTCCTTGATTCGCATGATGAAGATCTATGATTGTGTGAAGCTATTCACAAAAAGGGTGATGTTATGTTGTTATGATTTAGATGCATGCCTAATATTCGATGAGTGTAGGTTTATGGTGATAGGCCTTAGGTTACCATGTTTATGTGATCTTGATGTGAGTTTCATGATTAAACCGTTATGTGTGATGTACCGTTTGGTGACAAAATAATATAATTGTTTTGTATGATAATAGATGAGTATTTGCTGGATTTCGAACTATATATATGTATGTGATGATCATGATGATTTGGATTGTGAATTCTATGATTAAAATTGCAAGAGTGATGTTCTAGTTGTTAAAAGGGTGAATTGCATACCAAGTGTTTGATTAATGTTTTGATGGTATTTTGATTGATGGTAATTGGAGATGACCGTGGTAATTTGATGTTCATATTGGTAATTGAATTTTGGTGTTGAATTAGTAATGTAATTGATGAGAAACAAGATTTTGTAACCCCTAGGCGCCTTGGGCGCCATATGTGTGCATTTCTGGACACTGTTTCGGCTTTTCTAAAACTGGTACTGTTTTGTTGATCCAAAAATTATGTGGCTGATTGTTTTTGAAAATAGACTTAAAGCCGGTCGTTTTGGCACTGGTTTCGTTCGATTTGGAGTTGTGTAGCTCAAGTTATGAGTCTCCAAAGTTGGGTCAAACTTCCGGAATCAAACTGTGTGTGTTCTGTTTTTGGCACCCTGTGCATGGGCGCCGTGTTCCCTGTGTTGCTGTGTTGCGCCCGACTTCGTTTCCCTTTCGCCCGACTTTGTTCTGGCCGTTGGCGCCCGTTGCGCCCGTGGCCGTTCCGATTTTGGTGGATTTTTCCTAAAATTGTTTTGGTCATATCTTTTGACTCGGTTATCCGTTTTGAACGTTTCAAAATGCGTTGTGAAGCTTATTCAGGTGCCCACCTGAATATTCTAATTTCTGGGCAGAATGAACTATGTTTCTGACGTTGGTCCCAGGTGTTGTAAAAGGTGTCTTTTGAGTGTTTTCGGTGTCTCAGAATATTTTAGAAAATTATTATTTTCGAAAGTTGTCTTCTCCCCGATGTTGGTTCTGGTTGTTGCTGATTGGACGCCTCAAGTGGCTGTCCCGGTGATAGCAATTGTCGTTGAAAACTATTTTTGTGTCAAATCCTAAATTGGCCTAATTGAAATTGGTGTTGGTGTGAGTGGTGGGTTGATTTGGTGAGTCTATTATGGTGTGATTGGTGGGTGAATTAATAGTTCCGGTGGGCCTATTGATTATTTGGTGTGATGAATTCCATTAATTATTTGGTGTGATGAATTTCATTAATCATTGGTGTGATATTGGTGTGTGACGGTGCATATTATGACGAGCAGAGGCTTCGGCCTATCATGAGTTATTGGCGTCAGTGTTGTGGTATCACTGAGTTGATCTTGGTTGTTGATGATTTTCTGGTGCATTGTACATAGTGTCGCATAACTCATGTGCATATTATGACGAGCAGAGGCTTCGGCCTATTACGACGAGCAGAGGCTTCGGCCTATCATGACGAGCAGAGGCTTCGGCCTATTACGACGAGCAGAGGCTTCGGCCTATTATGACGAGCAGAGGCTTCGGCCTATGGATCCACATGCATACTGCATTCATGCATATCATAACACGTGTGACGACCTTGGTGACTGTACCTTGGTGATATTTGTGTTAATGATGACTGTGATGTTTATAACTTGATGAAATTGACTGTTTTACCATTGATGATGAGATTGACTGTTTTACCCTTGGTGTTGTAATTGATGTTTGTGATTGGTGTGGTAGACGTAGGTTTTATACCCTAACATATTCCTTATCATTCATTCCTATTATGTGTTAGATATCTCACCCCTTTTATGTAGTTGTTTACCCAGGTGGTAACTTGCAGGTGAGTCCGAAGGAAGACATTACTATCTTCGTTCGTTCGGTGTCGTCGGCTCTGATACGTAGCACTCGGGAGGGTTGTCCTTGTGTCTTTCCTTATGTGTTATGTATATGCCTTTCTAAGTTGTAAACCTTTTGAAGTATGATTGCCAAGTTAAACCTTTTTATTTCCGCTGCATGTTTTTGAAAATAAGTTAGTTATAATTAAAGTACTCTGTTTGCGAAGTGGTTTTCCGGTTCGAAAAATGTGACACTCTTTTGGCGCGAAAAACTCTGATATTTTTTTTAATAAACCGTTGGGTAGAAAAAGGGGT
The DNA here is from genome assembly GCA_039519185.1 of Astragalus membranaceus. Classification (NCBI taxonomy): domain Eukaryota; kingdom Viridiplantae; phylum Streptophyta; class Magnoliopsida; order Fabales; family Fabaceae; genus Astragalus; species Astragalus membranaceus. The sequence continues at coordinate 57,969,292 of CM076849.1, forward strand.
GTTACATTAGTGGTATCAGAGCAATGGTTGGTCCGACCAAGTTGCCGTGTCGTGTGTCAGTCAAGTATGGTCTTTTAGTACTAACCATTGTTTGCGTTGCAGGTTGTTCGAATCAGGTACTTTATTTTGAGGATTGTTCGGTCCTACCGGACTGTTTGTGTGGTTCGTTATATTTTCAATGTGTGGACTCTGAGTAGAGTTGCATGCATTGCTTGTTTGATTTTGAGGATAATGAGGCCGACCAAATTAGTTGGTTAGGCTCTCAAAAATGATTTTTTTTTCAATGCTGGTAATTACTGTTGTGTGAAATTCTGACTCCCTTAGTATGATCTCCAATGATTTATGCCATGATTCAATATGTGTGCTTGTTGCATGACTCTAAATGATTTACCTTGTAGTTTAAAAGCTCACACGTGTTTCGATTTGGTTAAATTATTTTATATATATATCTTGAATTTGCTAATGTGGGTATGTTTTTTTTTAAAACAAGCCGTATACCAAAAGACTGTTTTTTTGAACTTATATTAATGTTGTTTTTGGTGATTCGTGTGTCATTTTATAAACACGTAATATGTTTGAATTGATTGGACTCCATTCTCGTCATTGTATTTGTTATAAGTATGTTGTTATAGCATGTTTTTATTCGTGGTTGTTAAAATGCTATTGATGCTGCTGTTTTAAATGCTGAATGCGATTGCTGTTTTAAATTGCCATTGCTGTTGCCGTTTTAAATGCTGTTTTGCTGTTGCTATTTTTATTTAAATGCTGTTGCTGTTTGTTTAAATTACTGTTGTTGTTTTACTGTTGTAGTTTTAATTGTTGCTATTTTCAGAAAAATGATTATTGCTGTTTTCTGAAAATAATTGTCGCTGTTTTTCTGAAAAATGTTTGTTGCTTTTTTTTTTCTGAAAATATTTGTTGCTGTTTTTCTGAAAAATATTAGTTGCTGTTTTTCTGAAAAATAAATGTTGCTGTTTTTCAGAAAATAAATGTTGCTGTTTTCTGAACATGATTCGTTTTCCTAAAAATAAATGTTGCTGTTTTTCTGAAAATAAATGTTGTTGTTTTCTGAAAATTAATTGTCGCTGTTTTCCGAAAATAATTGCTGCTGTTTTCGAAAAATTATCGTTGCTGTCTCCAACAATTTGCTGTTACTGTTTCCGAAAATTTGATGGTACCTTTCGTATATGTGCTTATAATTGGAATCATGTAGTGTGTGATCTAGGATTTTGATAATTACCATATGTATGCCATGATGCCTCGTTGAACAATTTCGTTACATGCCTTAAAAACCTAGTTTTGATGTTGCCATGTTCATGAATCAATTAATGTCACCATGTTTAGATATGTATTCATGTTGCCCTAATTCCTTAACTGTTTTCGATAATAATTGATTAAGTGTTAAGTGGCTAAGTATTTGTTAAATGTCAAGTTGATTAAATGTTAAGTTGTTGAATGTTAAATCGTTAATGTGAGACCCGTTGTTTGTTGTTGTTGAATTGTTGTTTTAGGCCGTGGGCCATTATTGATTTGTTGTTGCTGTAGTCTGGTTGTGAAGGCGCCCTGCCCATAGGCGCCATGTGCCATTTTGTTAGTGTTGTTGGAAGCGCCATGCCTATTTTGCTGTTGTTGGTTGTTGGCGCCTTAGCGCCCATTGTCGTGATTGAGTTGTTGGTCCTGTGTGGTTAAGGATGTTGTTGCTAATAATGTGGTTGTCCATGATGGTTATGTTGATGTTGCTAATAATGTTGTTGATGATTATGTTGTTGTTCATGATGATTATGTTGATGTTGATGGTTGTTAATGATGTGTTGATGATTATGTTGATATTAATGATGTTGACGTTTGTGATGTTGTCGTCTTGTTGTTGTCTTGGGTACCGCCGAATGGCCCAAGTTATGTTGTTGTTGTTGTGGGTATCGCCGAATGGCCCACATTGTTGTTGTGTCGTGGGTAACGCCGAATGGCCCACATTGTCTGGTTGAGGGTACCGCTGAATGGCCCAAGTTGTTTGATGATTTTATGTTGTAGGCTTGTAGTAAGTGTTGATTTTATGTTGTGGGCCTATGTCCCGTGTCGAGTCTTGTGTCCTTGATGTGCTACGACATGTTTCTTGTTGTGTGAACTTGTGTGTAGATTGTTAGTGGGAAGGTGTTATCGTTGGCGGGTAAAATTTCGAGGGCGAAATTCTTTTAAGTGGGGGAGAGTTGTAACACCCCAAAATTAATTAAATATTTATTTAGTATTTATTTAATTAATTAAATAGGATGTGGGTGATAGAAATAATAATAATAATAATAATAATATGGGGTGGTTTTAATTAATTAGGGAGTGGTGGTGCTTAATTATTTAATTAGGGCTTAAGTGATGGAAGAAAGCCCATGACCCATGATCCATGAGTTAGGTGCGTATGAGAGCTAATCCTAGGGTTTAGTGATCATTAGCAAATTTTAGAAAAAGAAGAGAATTGAGAGAGCCTTGGAGAGTGAGAGGCGCGGCCAAACCCTAGGAGAGAAGAGGAGGAGTGGCGCACAAGCAAGAGGGAAAAGAAGAGAAAGGGCGTGAAGGTTCAAGGAGAGAAGAAGAATTAAGTTGGTACCTAAGGAAGAGGAGAGGAGGGCTACGAATTTGGGTACTTGATCTAGGGGATTAAAGCTCATCTAATAAGGTAAGGGGGGATATCTTCACCTAATGGGTTTGCATGATGGGGTTTATGGGGATTAGCACTAGGTTGCCATGATTTTGATTGTCTTAATATGAATTGTGTGATTCAAACCCTTATGATGCCCTATTCGAATTATGATGAAAAATTATGATGAAATTGTGTGATTTGATGTGATGAATGTTATACATGTTTCCTTGATTCGCATGATGAAGATCTATGATTGTGTGAAGCTATTCACAAAAAGGGTGATGTTATGTTGTTATGATTTAGATGCATGCCTAATATTCGATGAGTGTAGGTTTATGGTGATAGGCCTTAGGTTACCATGTTTATGTGATCTTGATGTGAGTTTCATGATTAAACCGTTATGTGTGATGTACCGTTTGGTGACAAAATAATATAATTGTTTTGTATGATAATAGATGAGTATTTGCTGGATTTCGAACTATATATATGTATGTGATGATCATGATGATTTGGATTGTGAATTCTATGATTAAAATTGCAAGAGTGATGTTCTAGTTGTTAAAAGGGTGAATTGCATACCAAGTGTTTGATTAATGTTTTGATGGTATTTTGATTGATGGTAATTGGAGATGACCGTGGTAATTTGATGTTCATATTGGTAATTGAATTTTGGTATTGAATTAGTAATGTAATTGATGAGAAACAAGATTTTGTAACCCCTAGGCGCCTTGGGCGCCATATGTGTGCATTTCTGGACACTGTTTCGGCTTTTCTAAAACTGGTACTGTTTTGTTGATCCAAAAATTATGTGGCTGATTGTTTTTGAAAATAGACTTAAAGCCGGTCGTTTTGGCACTGGTTTCGTTCGATTTGGAGTTGTGTAGCTCAAGTTATGAGTCTCCAAAGTTGGGTCAAACTTCCGGAATCAAACTGTGTGTGTTCTGTTTTTGGCACCCTGTGCATGGGCGCCGTGTTCCCTGTGTTGCTGTGTTGCGCCCGACTTCGTTTCCCTTTCGCCCGACTTTGTTCTGGCCGTTGGCGCCCGTTGCGCCCGTGGCCGTTCCGATTTTGGTGGATTTTTCCTAAAATTGTTTTGGTCATATCTTTTGACTCGGTTATCCGCTTTGAACGTTTCAAAATGCGTTGTGAAGCTTATTCAGGTGCCCACCTGAATATTCTAATTTCTGGGCAGAATGAACTATGTTTCTGACGTTGGTCCCAGGTGTTGTAAAAGGTGTCTTTTGAGTGTTTTCGGTGTCTCAGAATATTTTAGAAAATTATTATTTTCGAAAGTTGTCTTCTCCCCGATGTTGGTTCTGGTTGTTGCTGATTGGACGCCTCAAGTGGCTGTCCCGGTGATAGCAATTGTCGTTGAAAACTATTTTTGTGTCAAATCCTAAATTGGCCTAATTGAAATTGGTGTTGGTGTGAGTGGTGGGTTGATTTGGTGAGTCTATTATGGTGTGATTGGTGGGTGAATTAATAGTTCCGGTGGGCCTATTGATTATTTGGTGTGATGAATTCCATTAATTATTTGGTGTGATGAATTTCATTAATCATTGGTGTGATATTGGTGTGTGACGGTGCATATTATGACGAGCAGAGGCTTCGGCCTATCATGAGTTATTGGCGTCAGTGTTGTGGTATCACTGAGTTGATCTTGGTTGTTGATGATTTTCTGGTGCATTGTACATAGTGTCGCATAACTCATGTGCATATTATGACGAGCAGAGGCTTCGGCCTATTACGACGAGCAGAGGCTTCGGCCTATCATGACGAGCAGAGGCTTCGGCCTATTACGACGAGCAGAGGCTTCGGCCTATTATGACGAGCAGAGGCTTCGGCCTATGGATCCACATGCATACTGCATTCATGCATATCATAACACGTGTGACGACCTTGGTGACTGTACCTTGGTGATATTTGTGTTAATGATGACTGTGATGTTTATAACTTGATGAAATTGACTGTTTTACCATTGATGATGAGATTGACAGTTTTACCCTTGGTGTTGTAATTGATGTTTGTGATTGGTGTGGTAGACGTAGGTGTTATACCCTAACATATTCCTTATCATTCATTCCTATTATGTGTTAGATATCTCACCCCTTTTATGTAGTTGTTTACCCAGGTGGTAACTTGCAGGTGAGTCCGAAGGAAGACATTAGTATCTTCGTTCGTTCGGTGTCATCGGCTCTGATACGTAGCACTCGGGAGGGTTGTCCTTGTGTCTTTCCTTATGTGTTATGTATAGAACTAGAGTTAGTAATTAAACTTATATTAATATTTGGATGTTTTAATATTTGAATAAGAAATACTATTGGTGGATTTGAGAGTATATATAAAGAATTAAATGGATCGAACGAGTAAATGTGCAGGTAAAACATGTGTGTCCTTGTTACTACCTTCCGTATACTATGTGATGTATGACTGTGACATGATATCATTGAGATGAGCTACCTAGCCTGTAACAGGTGAGAATGGTGCTCCGGTGATACTATGACTACACTATGATTGTGTTTGTGATATGTGATTGTGCGTGTGGTGCTATGGTACCCTTGAGTCTGAGTCACCTAGCATGTGAGGAGCGAGAATAATAATTGAGTCGTGTTTTGGCAAACCTAGTATCTTTGAGTCTGAGTTACTAAGTCTGTGAGAGGCGATTCGGTAGTCAAGTGATGCCATAGTTGACCCAATGTGGTTGAGTCTCAGTTAGCTAGCCTGTGAGAGGCAACCAGTGTCTCCAAGTCTGTGTTACTTAGCCTATGTTGAGAGGCAATGATGGTGTTTCAGTGATAATATAACATCACTTAGTTTCATTGAGTCTGAGCTACCTAGCCTGTGAAATGTGAAGATGGTGCTCAGGTGCTACTGTGTTTGGTTACGTGTCATTGAGTCCGAGTCATCTGGCCCTAGGGTGAGGCAAAGATGATTCTCTTTTTTTTTCTCTTGAGTCTAGGGAGAGACATTCTCGTGTTGGCATTATGAGACATGCATATCATGCATTCGTGACACATGATGATTTATGATTTATGGTGATTTATGACTCGTGATTATCTCTGTAAAAGATTGATGTTTTAATGACTTGCTGGATTTATCTTATATAAGAGTTTATCAATTTTCAATCTTTTACATGAAAAGACGGTGTAACTTGTAAGTATTTTAAAATACACGTTGTCTCACATGTATATCATTTAATGACTTCTTTATTGTTGTGCTTAACTTAAATGAGACTAGTGTCTTCCTTGATATTTATTTTATGGTCTTAATATGGCTTGAATGTGATTCTCACCGTACAACCACATTTTTCAGATAATTTTGACGGGTCTTGGAAGTCCATTTAAGTCGGACATTATGTGACATGGGATGCAGATCCTCATGTCCTCGTGATTATATGGTGTCAAGCTCTGACAGGTGTAATGTCGGGATGACGGGTTTTATTTTGATGTATTTTATTAAAAGTGAATTCACTATAAGTCTCTATAGATGTAAAGAAAGAATGATGTACTTCTTTCCTAGTGCAGATAAAATTAGTCAAATGCAATATGATAATCTTTTAAAATTTTATATTATTCACGTACTATAATTTATTTTAAGAAGGTGCTCTAGTTTTCTACAATTTCTTTTTATTAAATTATTTTCGAGAAATGGGTGTCACATAAGACAAGAATAAGAGAGAAATGTAGAAAAGTGAAAATAGAAATGTATTGATAAATGAGAATTGTATTTCCAATAAGGGATACAAGAAGGCTACAGCTAACTTCTTTACTAACTTTTACATGAAATAATAAAATAATACTATGTGTATCCCTCCCGAGTCATTATCATCCATTTTGTATTTATTATAATAGTAAATTTGTCAATCATCAATAACGTTAATTAATTAGTAAATATATATTTTTAATTTGATAGAGTAGATGAATATATTAAGGAAGATTCTCTTAGCCACCAACCAAGGTTGGTCCAAGCCGAAATTGGTTTTGAATCCCCCCCAAAGTTCGTGTTCGAATATTGGGTGTAGCAAAAACTATTGACAGAGGAGAACCACACATACCAATAACGGATACAGCACCAATAACATGATAACAAAAAAAATATCTTAGCCGAGACTGAGAGAAGAAATCAAACAAGTTTAATTATTTTTCAGAGAGTAATTATTTTTTTTGGATACCCATATGCTTTTGTGATAACCATCTCGAGAGAGATGGACAGAAGAGAGAGAAGTGATATATTTAATATGTGAGTCATGCGATAAGAAGAGAAAGATAAAAACAACAAAAATACGCGGCGTTAGTTTTTGATGGTGTTCAAAATTCTAATCTCATTTTCCTGTTTCCTTGTTTGGCTTCTCAAAATAAGCTCATGATTTTAAGGCTACGTTCTCTTGAAACTTATAGGCCCTACAAATATTCACCTACCCATTACGGAATCTTTATTATATATGGGCCCTATTTAGGGCTACGTCGGTACGTCCTATGGACTGTTGCAGCAAATAAGAATCAGGTTTCCTTATTTTTGTTCAATTTGTACGTCTTTTGAAAATGAGTAAGGTGGCATTGAAGAAAGGACCATGGACACCTAAAGAAGACAAGAAACTTATAGCATATGTTACCCAACATGGACATGGAAACTGGATTTCACTGCCCTCCGGAGCTGGTATGTAAAATATATATACAGGGGATGTATAAGGTGAGAGGAGAAAGTTTATTGTGAGAGATGAGATGATTAAATCTGGGTCGTATAACAATATATGGGTCCATAACAGTGATTTGTTCCTCTCATATATATATATATATATATATATTACTTACGGTTCCATTTATATATGTATGCATGTATTTACTATATATAGGTCTTCAAAGAAGTGGAAAGAGTTGCCGGCTGAGGTGGATCAACTATCTGAAACCTGATATTAAACGAGGAAACTTCAGCTTAGAAGAAGAACGCACCATTATTCAGCTCCACGCTCTTCTGGGAAACAAGTAAGCATTATTTTGGCTTCTGAGCTATTATTCTTCAGATTCTCTATTTAGAAATGGTTTACCATTCATTGCCATTGTCTTACAATAAAAATATATTGATCTATGGTTGTACGTACGTACATATATTAGGAACGTTTTGACAAAACTTATATAATTAATTAACAAGACAATAGCTGTCCAAAAAAATTAACAAGACAAAAAACTTAGATATATGGTTGTCCGTACATATATAGGATATTTGAAATCACGTGTTTAATTTCTTTTTCTTTTTCTATCATCTAATATTTACCCATCTGTCCCATATTATATGACTTTCTAGTCAAAAAATTTTGTGCTATAATACATGACTTTTTATAATTCCAATGAAACATTAATACTTCTTTCCTACCATACCCTTCATTATTTAATAATATTTCTTTCATAACTACTAATTTATCTTCCAAATATCATTAATGAAGGTTAATTTGGTAAATTAACTCACAATTTCTCTTTCCCATACAAAATTGACTACTTTTCTTAATATGTGTGAAATGACCCAAAACGACATATAATATGGGACGGAGGAGTATTTATCTATTTATCTATTTATACAAACAAACATCCTATGAAATTACCAATTTAGATATCTTATTAACAAGACACATATCTAATTTAAGGGTAAAAATGTCAATACCCTCTATTTTCTTTCTTTTTCTTCTTACACTCTCTTACCTCATTTTCACTTTTATCTTACACTCTCTTTCTTCTTTTTTTCTTTTAACTTTACTTTTACTTTTCCCATAAACAATTCTTCTATTTCTCTTATCACTTCCTTTAGTTTTTTTTAACTAAATTTCTAAATTTATACAAACACTACTCTACTAAAATTACCTATGAAAATGTAAATGAGTCACACTGAAAAACAAAAAAAAAACTATCACCTTTTTGGAAAAAGTTAGCACCTTAGAATTTTAATTTTTCTCTTCGAAATCTGTTTACACTCTTATTGATAATCTACTATCACCTCTTATTGATAATCTACTATCTCTATTACTATCTACTATAATATCCTAATCAACTAAAATAATCAATTGAAACAACGAGATAACTGCACTGATATATAAAAAAACACGGGATAACTGCAGTGATATATAAAAAAAACACGAGATTAATATTTGTCATTGATAATTATAATTTTTGAAGACTACTATAAACCTACTATCTAAAAAAACAACAAAGCTTAATGACTATTTAAACTGAATAATATTTAAAACACATGTGACAAATATTTGTCACTAATACCTAAAAAAAGACAAATAATTATCACTGATATATAAAAAACACGGGATAAATATTTCTTATTGATAATCTACTATATATCTTTTGCTATCTACTATAATCTACTAATCAATTCAAATAATCAATTGAAACTATGGGGTAACTGTATTGATACTTAAAAAAACACGGGATGACGGCACTGATATATAAAAAAATACGGGGATAATTGCAATGATATATATAAAAACACGGGATAACTGCACTGATATATAAAAATAAACACCGGATAACAACACTAATATATAAAAAAAACACTGCACTGATATATAAAAAACACGGGATAAATGCGCAGATTGTTTTTAAATGATATAACTTTTACATTTTTAGATTTTAATATTTATCTATTTTTTATTTGAAACTCTTTTTTTATCTATTTTAAATTTGTCTTTATATTCACAGGGTAATGTTTAGACTATTTAAATTCATTCATAAGAAAAACACGACAGCACCTATGCGTATGCACGGGTATCCTACTAGTTTATCAATAAACATATATAACCAGACAAAAAATATTATTTTTTTAAAAAAAATATTTTTGTTTTAACTGACATATCATATTTCTATATTTATGAGACAATAATGTAAGGAAAAAACATGTGATTTTTGTAGTGAATTTTTTTAAATAATGCATATATAACAGTTTGTGGAGTTATATATATTTTTATTCAGCTTAAACAAAATGACAAATAAATACTAGACACAGAGTCGAACATATCCAGATTTGTGGAGTTATAAGATTATATATTAATTATACTGTATATTATGTATAAATGTATTTACCATTTACACACATTGCACGCAGATGGTCCACAATAGCGGCTCAGCTGCCAAAGAGAACAGACAATGAAATAAAGAATTACTGGAACGCTATCATCAAGAAAAAGCTTATCAAAATGGGCATAGATCCCAGTACCCACAAACCTATAGCCAACAAGGATGGGGTCAATGTGATAAATCATATGGCTGAATGGGAGAGGGTGAGATTGGAAGCTGAAGCCAGATCCTCATCTATGTTATCATCAACTTCCACTCGACCAGCTAGACTTATCATAAGCAAAGTCCCAATGACTCAACCTTTGGGCTCATGTTCATCATCAGAGTCACTATCAACTAATGCAATGTATAACATGTGTGCCTTAACGCTGTCCACTGGTGATGATGACCTTCAGCAGCAGTTGAGCTTCAGCAGTAGTAGGAGAGAGGTTCCTAACAATATTGTGGAAGACTTCACTGAAAGATCACTCTCATTATCATATCAAGCTGAGAGTGATAGCAACAATAATAGTATTAGAGAGAGTAGTGGTCAAGATAACATGATGGTGATGTTGATGGATGGCTATGTGTCAAACTTTCAAGATGATGATGATCTCATGGTTGCCGTGCAAGCATTTACTAAAACCGTGATACCTAGTTAAGATTATTCCAAAAAGAAATGTTTTTTTTTTGGTCAAAGTTATGTGATTTCATTGATGATAATAGAGATGGCAAGGCTCAGAACACATAACTCAGTATTACAAAAAGAAATGTTGTTTAAGTAAGGTTTTATTAATTAAGAGTTGTATTATTTGGGAATCCAACATTTTTAAAACCGTGATACCTAGTTAATGTATTTCAAAATCTTAGTTTACTCAATTTAGTAATTAAGTGGTTAAAAGGTGGGTTATTTTCTTAACCATCAATTGAACTGAATTTGGATTATCCGTCCCTCACTGTTGGTTGCCTTGGCAATTTCAGCGACATGGGGATTTCGGCTCCCGAGTTCAAACTCGGGTGTGAGCAGTGATAGTGTGTGTGGTGTTTATTTGTCATTTCATCCAAGTAGATCAAAAAAAAATTGAACTGAATTATTTACAAATTTCAATGTAATATGATTTTTCAGGTGTTCAAATCAACATGTAGTTGATCATCTGAAAAATGTGGTTAAAAACGTTGGCTAGAGCCCAACCCAAAGCATGTAAAGAACCAACAAAAGGAGATTTTCGCTTATTGGAACCAGCTGGAACCAGCTGCACTATATGAGAATCAAGGATGAGCGCATGTTGGAACCAGCTGCAGTACTATTAGAAAATAGTGAGTTATCGACGAAATATTACCCACGGACAGAAATGTCGTCGGAAACATTTTCATTACCAACGGAATGCATGTGGGTAACCATAGCGAGGCTCAGTTAATGTTGGCCGACGAGCATAGTAAATATTACTTTCGATACAGCTCGTCGGCAGTCATCACAAAAGAAACATTTAAATTGCTCACGAACTAATCTATCAGTACAAAAACAAATGGTCGGTAGTAAGTTAGTATCTGATCGTTTAACTTACCGACGAGACTAACCTTTCGGTACGATTCAATTGCTCGTCTGTAAAATCACAACTTAGGTCACCTCTATTGTTAAAAAAATGTTGCGCTAGTTGAAAGTCTAATACATATATAGTTTAGTCATGCATATCTCAGAAGAAATGTTGTACGGGGAGACAACTGACCGACAAGAATAAGGCATAATTTATGCTTGGATATATGGCGTAAAACAATGAATGCTTGGATATATGGCAAAAAACATTTTTAAAACCGTGATACCTAGTTAATGTATTTCAAAATCTTAGTTTACTCAATTTAGTAATTAAGTGGTTAAAAGGTGGGTTATTTTGTTAACCATCAATTGAATTGAATTATCTGCCTCTCATTGTTGGTTGTCTTGGCAATTTCAGCGACATGGGGACATCAGCTCCCGTGTTCGAACACGAGTGTGAGTAGTGGTAGTGTGAGTAGTGTTTATTTGTCATTTCATTTAAGTAAACCCAAAAAAAATTGAACTGAATTATTTACGAATTTCAACGTGATATGATTTTTCAGGTGTTCAAATCAACATGTAGTTGATCACCTGATAAATGTGATTAAAAACGTTCAAATAGGCTAGAGCCCAACCCAGAGCATGTAAAGAACCAACAAAAGGAGTTTTTTGCTTGAGTAGCCACACCTTTAGAGAATCAAGGATGAGCGTCATGTTGGAACCAGCACTATTAGAAAATAGTGAGTTATCGACAAAATATTACCGACGGACAGAAATGTCGTCGGAAGCATTTTCATTACCATAGCGAGGCTCAGTTAATGCTTGCCGACGAGCATAGTAAATTTTACGTTCGGTACAACATTCATCACAAAAGATCCATTTAAATTGCTAACGAATTAACCTATCAGTACAAAAACAAATTGTCCGCAGTAAGTTAGTATCTGATCGTTTAATTTACCGACGAGACTAACCTGTCGATACGATTCAATTGCTCGTCCGTAAAATCACAACTTAGGTTACCTCTATGGTAAAAACAATGGTGCGCTAGTTGAAAGTCTAAAACATAAAACATATATACTTTAGTCATGCATATCTCAGAAGAAAGATTGTAAGGGGTGACAACCAGTGGCGGATCCAGAAACTTTATGTTGTGGGGGCGGAAAATAGACTAGTTATTTTTAGAAAAAAAATATTATAAACATTTTTTTTGACGGAATATTATAAACATTTATAAAATATATAATTTCACGATAAAAAACTAAAGGCCCAACTCTGAACTATTACTTGGCAAAAAATAATAGCTTATTTAGTCTTTTGAGAAATGAAAAATAACAATTTAGTCATCAAATATCAGTCAAGTTAGTCATTTTAAAATAATATTGGAAACATTTTAGTTATTCTAAAAATTAGTTTGACTAATATTTGAGTTTTTAACGACTAAATTAGTAATTTTCATTTATATGAAAACAAATAGGTCTCCATTAGTTTCAGTAAGGTAGATCAGTTGCGAGCTAAAAGAATAAATTAATATTCTTTAATCTTCATTTAAATAACAATTAACTTATGGGGGCAAGTACTCCTTTTTCAGAGGGGCAAAAGAATTTTTATCAAGCATAACTAGCTAAAATAATTTTGCTTGGTGGGGGAAATTGACCCCACACCTTATGAGGTGTATCCGCCACCGGTGACAACTGACCAACAAGAGTAAGGCATAACTAATGCTTGGATATATGGCGTTAAACAATCAATACATAATCCAAGTCGTACATTTCGTGGATCTGTAGAAAAGTTAGAACACACCCGATCAAAGTGTTTTCATGCTTCACTGTCAAATAAATTATATATTAATATATTGCACTGTGCAAAGTTAGATGCATGCATTGAGAACACCCAATCAAAGTGTTTTCATGCTTCACTTTGATCGTGAACTTCCAGCCACCTTTGAGATGACGAGATCTACGTCAGATAAATTATATATTAATATATTGCACCGTACAAAGTTAGATGCATGCATTGAGAACCAAATAAGAGAAGTTAATTAGGTAGCTCACAAATTATGTTACATGCACAAACTTGCTTGTCTCTACTAAAAACAAAAACACGTGTGTGCCAAAATAACTACTTGTGCTAAAGTCAGCTGAAAAATCCCCAAACCAGAAACAGCAATCCCAAACACTAACAAGCAACTGCAGCCTGTAACCACTTAATAAGCACACCATGATCGAATAGAAATTAGAATCCCCTGCCAAGAAAATGCAACTTCAGAGACCCTCAAATCAATTATCCTTCATTGTTGTGGATATGTGCATGACTTCAATTTCAATCCTAGTGGCATGCATAACAGTTGGGATGGGATTAAAATAACAGTGCAGAAAACACCAAAGACATTGAATGAACTAAGCAGAGGCGATAAAGCAAGGTACCTGGCAAATAAATGAGATGGTCCCTTGTGTGTGTTTAAGAGCTTTTATTTTCCTGATATTTTTGGTCTCAGCATATAGTTATGTAAAGTCGTTATCAGAAGGTTTAGAAATTGAACGCCTGCTGGGGTTACTCTATATCATAATTAAATAAATATGAACCAACCAAAGCTATCATTGCATGGCTATCTGATTATTTCTGAGTCCAAACAAAAGGAACCATCACTTTTGGCAATTCATACTAGCATATATATATATATATATATATATATATATATATATATATATATATATATATATATATATATATATATAACAGGTCATAAAGCATAATATAAGGAAATTCCCTAGACTGAAGAAAAAGGGGAAACAAAAGCAAGTCAAATATAGCTCCCCTTTGAGCAAGACAAAATACACCACACAACTTCGCCCCTATTAGTATAAGCTTATGGTCCTCCGCAGCTGCAAGGTTCTCAAAAGTGATTTGCTTAGTGCTAGTTTGACAAAAAACAACAAAAATCGGTCATGTCAAAGTTTAGACAATTTGTTGTTTTTGACTGAACCAACACTATCAAGTCACTCTTGAGGACCGTGTTTACGGGGAGAACATAAACTTTTGCGGTCATCATGGGAGTTTAATTGGTGTGATTTTCAAGCATTTGATCATCATAAACCACTTGAGTGGACCACCCTAGCCAACCATGACCTACAACTATTTTATATTATCATTCAAAATTATACTAATTTTTTTTTTTTTTTTAGGTAAGCAATGATTCATTAAGGGGGGCACTAGGGGTGCACCCAACCCTTACAAGGAAATGGGAAGGGGAGAGGCCTCATTAAAACCTCCCTGGGCCAAAACCCTTTGGGAAAAAGACCCAAGGAGGAAAAAAGAGTACCTCAAATAGACAGGATAGTTACAATAGAGATAGGCACCCCAAGGGGCAAAGACACCAATCTGAAAAAGATATCCCGCTATTTCTCCCCTTCCTTGCTACAAGCCAACTCCATGAGGCATATTTAATGGAGACTATGATAGAATTTACATTAGCCACAACACCTTGAAACATAGTCTTGTTCCTTGCTAGCCATATTTGCCACACTGTTGCAACCCAAAATAAGTGCTTGATCCTACACGCCTTCTTCCCCTTCACTCCCTCGCTAACTTGTTGAAATGAGAGAGTGACGCCGTCTTCCACTACTCCATCCAAATTAATCCATGAAAAAATTCCGCGCCAAATCGAACGCGCAACCGGGCAATTACAAAACATATGTGCAGCTGATTCTACTTCTCGGAAACAGAAGACACAGGATAGCTCATATGGCGATGACAAAACACCTCTATGATGCAAATTATCTCTTGTTGGAAGCTTATTCAATAACAACCTCCAGCTGAATATTAGTGTCTTGGATGGTAAATCGGATTTCCAAAGCGATTTACATGCCTCTGCAATCGGATCATCCTGCACCACAACACCACCACGAATAGAGTTACTTACCCATTCATAACACGACCTTACCGTGAAGCCTCGAGTCGTGTCCGGCAACCACACAAATCTGTCCGGTGTATTATTTGACAGCTGCACATCGCGCAGCAGTGCAGAAAAATCTGCAGCTGCTTCGGTTCCATACATCCCAGCAGCAGCGAAGAAATTCCAATTCCACACCCAACCCGACTCCGTCCACGACCCCATTTCAGCCACCGTACAATCCTTCCTTTCGCTAATTTCCAGCAGAGCAGGGAATAGTTCTGCTAGAGATTCATTTCCAAACCATTTATCAAACCAAAACTTCACTCTTGTACCATTACCTATCTTCAATTTAATTACATTGTTTAACCAATTAACACCATTCAGCAGCCCTTCACCTAAACACACCAAGTCACGCCACCACAATGATGATTTTCTTAATACGGCCGCAGGGGGTATTTCCCCGGGCTTAAGACAAAAATCTCCGTACCTTATTTGCAGAATTTTCTTCCATAAATGTGTATCATCATCCGATAACAACCTCCATCTCCATTTTGCGATGAGCGCAATATTAAACACTTCAAGTTCCTTGATCCCCAACCCTCCTAAATGCTTCGGTTTGCATATCGTATCCCATTTAACCCAAGCCATTTTCTTCTTTTCATCATCGCCACCCCATAAGAATCTCCTCTGTAGTTTTTGTAATTCACCAATTACCTTCTTTGGAGCCTTGAACATAGAGAACAAATATAATGGAAGAGAAGAGAGAACCGAATTGATTAGCGCTACTCTCCCACCAATAGATAATTTTGAGCTCCGCCACGAAGACAACCTAGCCTTCATCGAATCTATCACCGGTTGCCATGTTGTCGACCTCCTTGGATTGGCTCCTACGGGAACCCCCAAAAACTTGAACGGTACCGACCCCACTTTGCAAGCCATGAAGGATGAAATACCATTCACAATTCTTCCGTCCATATTCAGCCCTACAACATTGCTTTTTGCAAAATTAACCTTCAACCCCGAAACCATCTCAAAGCTTCTTAGAACCGCCTTCAACCCCCAAATGCTCCTATCACTTCCATCACATAAGAAGATAGTGTCATCGGCGAATTGCAACATTGACACGGACAGGTCATCACTAACCTTGAATCCCTTAATGTGTTCGGCCTCTTCCCCTTTCCTTACCAAACCGGCAAGACCTTCCGCGGCGATTAAGAAAAGGAACGGCGCCAACGGATCACCTTGTTTTATTCCTTTTTGTGCTATGAATTCCTCCGTGGGGCTACCATTAACAAGGATAGAAATAGAATTTGAAGAAACACATTCACGCATCCACCTTCTCCATAAAGCATTAAAACCCATTCTTCCCATCATGTAATCCAAATACTTCCAACACACTGAATCATACGCCTTTTGAAAGTCCACTTTTAGGATCAAACACTGCTTCTTCAACCTTTTGGCCATATCTATCACTTCGTTCACTACCACCACCCCATCAAGAATGTTTCTACCTCCTATAAATGCATTTTGATTCTCCGAGATGATCTTGGGAATAACTCTTTTCAGCCTCCCCGCTAGAACTTTAGCCAGCAACTTATACATACATCCAATAAGAGAGATGGGCCTATATTCCTCAAGCTTCTGAGGATTCTTATTCTTGGGCACCAAAGTCATGAAAGAGGCGCTCATAGCCTTAGGCAACCTTGCTTGAGAATGGAACTCACAAAAGAAGTTAAACACCTCCGGGCTTATAGTTTCCCAACACTTCTTTATAAAGTTGAAATTGAATCCGTCCGGACCCGGACACTTGTTACCATCGCAATCCCAGGCGGCTTCTTTGATTTCCTCCAAAGTGAAGGGACTAGTCAACAAGACATTATCCTCAATGTTCACCTGATTAAAATGGATCCCGTCAAGAGTGGGTCTATTAAATACCTCTTCTCTGAAGCTATTTTCAAAGTGATTCTTAACCTCCCTTTTAACTCCCACTACATCATCAATCCAGAGATCACCTACTTGAAGTTTGACAATTTGCAATCTTCGCCTATTACTCTTTATGCATGCATGAAAAAATTTACTATTTGCATCACCCTCCGCTAACCACTTGACTCTAGACTTTTGTGCAAGTAGGCTTTCCTTAATGTGCAATTCCTTCCAAAACTCGGAATTCAATAATCTACGCTGCTCCACTCTTGGAGAACCCCCCTCAGCTGCCAGACTTTCGGCCTCATTTATATCTTTCACAATATTCTCAATAGTCAAATCCCTAAAGCCGAAAACTTCCTTGTTCCACTTCTTCAATTTCTCCTTCACTAATTTCAACTTTTCTTTTAGAATAAAATAACGCTTACCATTAACGGAGGCGGAAGACCAGCAGTCACCCACCACATCCATAAAACCATTATGTTCGAGCCAGCAGTTATTGAACCTGAATGGTTTTGGGCCCCAATTCGTATTAGAACTTAACAACCAGATTGGGCAATGGTCGGATACGTCCCTATCGCCAATCCACTGAGCTGTGATGTGCCATCTAGCAATAAACCCCTCAGACACCAAAAACCGATCAATCCTACTCATCGTAACACCATCAGGACCAAAATAGGAGTATTTCTTACCTAGGGCGGGTACATCAACCAGCTCCATGTCATCCACAAAGGAACTGAACTCCCTCATCTCTGTACCATAGTCATTATCCGAAGTACCTCTTCTTTCGCCTCTACTAATCACTGCATTAAAGTCACCAGCAAGGCACCAGAGACCAGTCCCCACCTCATCCTTCATAACACGCAGTGCATCCCACAGACGTCTTTTACCGGCCAAACTACAGGCTGAGTATATATTTACCAGATAACAAAGGGAATCATGAAACTTGGCTGTTACACAAGAAAAGAACTCCCCACATACAGTTGATTGCACGTCGAATAAGCCACGGACCCATACACACAGAAGGCCACCTGATTGCCCCTCGGCATCTTTACACAGAAAGTCGAACTCACCACCACCCCAAACAGTTGCTACCATCCTTTTAGTTAGCCCACTTCGTTTAGTCTCTTGAAACATACATACATCAAAATTACCGGAGGAGACATGATGTTTGATACGGATATAAGAAACGACCAACAACATGTGTTTTGGAAAGAGAACTCTCATGACATACAATTTGCTTTTTGTTTTTTTTCCCTCTCTACAAGATATTCCATCTATGAACCAAAAGAATCCAAGATATTCCATCTAATGAAACAGTGACAAGGCAAATTAGCAGCACAAATGAAGCTTCCATAACTGGCACAAAAGACAGTTGGCCAAGAATCTTATAAGAGGTGAGAAGGAGCCACAGGGTGCGCACACGCAACAGAATGCTAACAGATTTTGTGTGAGCATGGAGAGTATTGTTTGGATGATTGATGAGCACATCTCACGGTTCAAGGATATGATCAGGAAATCAAATCAACACATAGGTATAAATATTAGTGAACTCAATAGATGTCCCAAAAAAGGGGTTGGAATTGTGACGCTTTAATTAAAAATTAACCTGAAACAATGTAAATAACTTCACAAGTGATGTTAAACATTGTTAGAATAAATACTATGTTAAGAAGGGTAAGATGAAACACTCTACTCAACTATAATTCTGAGTCGATTGAGTCATTAAGACTGCCTTCTCAAGAGATAGTTAATTGTAAACAAGATAAGATATTTTCACAAGTGTGTCTTTTTAGAGTGTGTTTGGATTAGAAGAGAAAGAGGGAAGAGAGAAAGAGAGAATAGAGAGTGAGGGAAGAGAGAAAGAGGTGAGAAATAGGGTAGATTAAGGGTATTGTTTGGTTTAAGGGAAATAGAAGAGAAATATGAGAGAGAGAGTTGTGTCTCTTAGTTTGGTGAGAAAGAGAGAAGAGAGAAAGGATAATACTTTTAAAAGGACAAAAACACCCCTATTGGTTTAATTTAATTTTTTAATTTAAGTAATGTAATAGTTATTTTAATTATTTAATTAAATTAACTAAATATTTATTTTAATCAGCTAAATAATTATTTTAATAATTTAATTTAATTAGTTAAATATTTATCTTAGTTATCTAATTTAATTAAATACTGAAAAGAATTAGGAGATTAGATTATAAAGTGAGGGTAAAATGGTAAAAGCATAATTGTTGAGCCTTTTAATTTCTCCCCACAATTGGACATATTGCAAAAAACACTAAACCAATCATTCCCCCCCCCCCCCTCTCTCTCTCTCTTTCCAATTTCTCCCTTAACCAAATATAAGAAAATCACTCTCTCTTCTCTCCTTTACCTCAAACAATGACACCCTAAAAATATATAACAGTGTGCAGAACAGTAATTTAAGAAAACTATATAGAGTTTAGAAGAGACCGCAGAAAAGTCTTCGGAGCACGTTTTGCTGGAAGTGTTATAATTACAATAAACTATTTTATGTAAATTGGATATTTCTACGTGGATTGTAGCGACTTATCTCTCGAGTTGGGTACGACCACAATGAACTGAAAAACTTTCCATCAAGAGTTTTAACGCATTTCTAAGACTAGATTCAAACCCAAAATCTTGATTAAGCTAGAAGAAACCTAAACTATGTGATCCAAACGCATCCAAATGCTCTTAACTATAATTATAATAATTTTACAGTTATAAAAAGGGAAAAAACTTAGATACAGTAGGTTCTAGTCGTGTTGTTCCTCCCATAATAAATAAGATAACAGTGAAACTACCTGGGATGTATTTTTATTAGCCTTTATCATGTTAGTTAGCAAAAAAAAACTGTCACCTTTATGTCTGAAATAGGACATACAACACTAATGGTACCCTACTGCTCGCTCTATAATAAAAGAGCCGGTGGAATCTTTTCCAGATTTCATAATGACTGGCCGTGGACCGAACCTCACCTACAACCCTGAGCTTGTGTGGTCTTTGTCTTCTTAAATGTGCAGATTAGTATATATATTGAAAATGATTTATTTCTTTTTGAGCAACATTTTTAGAAGTATTAATAATTAATAACCATTTTTAGAAGTATTAATAAATAATAGCATATATGTCTTTTGTCCCTTAATCATTTGGTCATGGGTTCGATCCCTGACCGGTGTGTATGGAAAAACATTTGTTGGGAGAGGTCGACCCCTTAAATAGATCTCAGATACTTCGAAGGATTAGTCTCCACAGTCACCGTGGAGGATACCTTGGTTTACCAAAAAATATATGTCTTTTGTCAAAAAAAAAGCATATACGTCTTTGTCAAAAAAAAGCATATGCATCGGTAAAACTAATTCCCACTTACATCACAACAATCCTCGCCCATCTTCTTAAAGATTGTTCCGGACTGGGCCACGAGGTGCACTAAACGAACTGGATTTGGATCAGCCCAATAGCTAAGATTCATATCCAAGACTTAGTATTTCGGACTGGGCCACGAGGCCCACTCAGCCAATTAGACATGGATCAGCCCAATATAGCTAGAATCCATATCCAAGTCCCTCTTTATCACGCCTCAACGGCTCAGATTCACCCGATCGATGTAACGGCTCAGAGCTAGCATGAATCCCTATAAATACTGGCTTGCATAGCCACAAAAGGTACACATTACTCATTTTTTGCATACTCCACAATTCTCAATACTGACTTGAGCGTCGGAGTGGCTTTGCAGGTACCCCCCCACCCACCGAGTTCAACACACTGAGAGACAGGTACAGAATATTGGCAACCACAGTGGGAGAGACACATCTCTTACCTCATTCCTTCTCACTTGCAGAAGACTTACTCCTGCATTCCGATGGCACCTCGTGTCCTGAGCGTCGCTGTTGCTCAAACTCCACCCCCTGTCACTCCTGAGGGCGTGGCTGTTACTATTCCGTTCACCAATGACGTTGTGAACATTCAAGCTCCACAGCCAATTCATGTCCCGGCTCTCCAGCTGGCCCCTACCCTCCTGGGCGACATGCGCATTCTGACTCCACAGTCAGTTCAAGTCTCGGCTCCCCAGCCAGTCCCTGCCCTTCTGGGCAACATGCGCATTCCAACTTCGCAGCCAGCCTCAGTCCCGTATCCCCAACCGGATTCTGCCTTCCAGGGCGACATCCCAGTTCCCGCCCAGGCAGCCCAATAACTCAGGAGTCTCTTGAATGACCGCTCTTGGGCTGTGGCTCAGCAAGAAGAGCGCCTTACTCAGATTGAAAGGGAAGTGGTATCCCAGCCGGATTCTGCCATCCAGGGTGACATCCCAGTTCCTGTGCAGGCAGTCCAACAACTTCTGAGCCTCTTGAATGACCGCTCTCAGGCGGTGGCTCAGCAAGAAGGCGCCTTACTCAGATTGAAAGGGAAGTGGTATCTCCACGAGCAAATGCCATCCCGAGCTACGTCATCCCTGCGAAATAACACCACCTGCAAGGACGATAGGGTCGAGAGGCTACAGGTCTCCGCCCCGAAGAAGACTTCATCACAGGTTTCCACCGCAAAGGAGATTTCATCATAGATTTCCTTCACGCCGTCACAGAGGCCGGAGATCACCCTCTCCCCCGAATTCTCCCCCGACTACTCTGGATAGCACCTAATGGCTGGATGAATCCTCTGATGGGAGTTCTTCTCTTGCATCGTCAAACTCCCGTTACAGATCTCGAAGCCGGGACAGGTCCCTTAGGCGGCGTCACCAGCGTTCCAAGTCTAGGAGATCCCCAGAACGACGTGACCACCGAGATCGCCATCTCGGGGATGGGTCGCCTCGTTACATCCCCGGTACATCCCAAGGAGATCCCTTCACGTGAAGGATTAATGACTACCCAATCCCAAGGGCACTGGAGAAACCCCCGTCTTGAACATGTACGATGGGACCACTACAAAAAAACTGGTCATTAGCGACGGACATTTCCCTCGCAAAATGACCTAAATCCGTCGCTAATGGTCATTTGTGAGGGAATTAGTGACGGACTGGTTCCCTCGCTAATTCCCTCCTCGCTACTGGGATTAGCGAGGGAATTTTAATCCCTCGCTAATTAGCGAGGGAATTTTCCCTCGCTAATTCCCTCGCTAAGTCTGACTGTTTCTGTTTTTTTTTAAATCTGCTTTTTTTTATATTTATTATTATATTATTTTAATTATTATTATTATTACTATTATTATTATTATTATTATTTCCAAAGAGAGAGAGAGAGAGAGAGGAGTGAGAGTGGTGAAGGTGGCGTGGTGGTGGTGAAGGTGGCGTGGTGGTGGTGGTGGTGAAGGTGGTGTGGTGGTGATGTGTGGATGGTAGAGAGAGAAGGAGAAGAGTAAGGGAGAGAGAGAGAGAGAGAGAGAGAGAGAGAGAGAAGTGAGAGTGGTGGCGGCGTGGTGGTGGCGTGGTGGTGGTGGTGGTGAAGGTGGCGTGGTGGTGATGTGTGGATGGTAGAGAGAGAAAGGAGAAGAGTAAGGGAGAAAGAGAGAGAGAGAGAGAGAGAGAGAGAGAGAGAGAGAGAGAGAGAGAGAGAGAGAGCGAGAGAGAGAGAGGAGTGAAAGTGGTGGCGGCGGTGGTGGTGGTGTGGTGGTGGTGTGAGTGAGAAGAAGAGGAGAGAAGAAGAGTGAGGGAAGAGGAAGGGTGGCGTGGTGATGGTGTGGTGGTGGTGTGGTGGTGGTGTGGTGGTGGTGTGGTGGTGGTGTGGTGGTGGTCTGAGTGAGAAGAAGAGTAAGGGAAGAGGAAGGGTGAAAAGGAGAGAAGAGTGAGGGTGTTGTGAGTGAGAAAGAAGAGTGACGGTGTAAACGGATTTAAGAAAAAAAGTAAAAAAATTTGCGAGGGAATTAGCGACGGAACTGTCCGTCGCTAATTGCTGCACATTTACCAACCCCTGCACTGAGTCCCATTGTAACACCCCTTTTCTACCCCATAATTACACGTCATTTATCAGAGTAAATTGTTTTCACAAAAATTAATTTGAATGAATAGAAAAGAAGTGCCACATCGTCATAAATAAAACTCGTCATTTTCACTCGTCAAGGTTTTTGCATCATTCGTCATAAAATTTAAACTTCGAAGATTTCGTCACAGCGGAATAAAAATAGCAACTCGCCAAAATCCCTCAGACACGTCTCAAAACATCAATAAAATCATTAAACAGCCAGTTAAATAATTCAGCAAACTTCACCCACGCCCCCTAGGTGTTACAGTATCAGAGAGCGACTCAAGACATCCCAACAGCTATCAAGGAAGGCAGCATGACCTTCACTCGCGGATACCTGCAGCGTTGCCACAGTAGAGCAACATTCCAAGCAGAAATGGTGAGTCTTCAAACAGCATAAAGGCATATATAATAATCAATATATTAGAGGACAATATCTATAACCACCACGGCACACTTAACGTCGCATTACAACCATCACAGAGCAACATCGGCAACCAACGTCAAAAACACATCACAAGCAAAACGCGTCGTGTTTATGCATATGTATGAAAATGCAACCCACACCTGGGCATATGCATGATGGTACCATACTCGTCATAATAAGCCACTATGGGCACACCGTCACTGTTTTCTCGTCATAAATAAGCCACTATGGGCACACCGTCACTAAGAGGCCGAAGCCTATTCGTCATATAATGCACCTGCTATGAGACACTATGGACACATATGCAACCACAAATCATCATAATCACAACATCATCAAAATATTGGCCACTAAGGGCAACAACTTCGTTTAATTAACCACTAAGGGTATCCTCGTCATAATCACATCAACGTCAAAATATTGGCCACTAAGGGCAACAACGTCGTTTAATTAACCACTAAGGGTATTATCGTCATTTTACTCAACACGTCATTACTTCGTCCGGGTCAACCACGGAGGCGCCCATGCAACATCACTCATTTTTATTTCCTTAAAATAGCTCTTTTCCGAAAATAATTAAGTCACCGCAATTTTCTCAAAATACGATGTTCGAAGTCAACGGCCAAATAAATTTTCCAGAAAAATGTTTTATGAGCCCCAAATTAGAATATTCAGATGGGCGTCTGAATAAGCTTTCCGAAACACCTCGGGACGTCTCAATCGGACTCCCGAGCCAAAAGTTATGCTAAAAATTAGTTTTTTGAAAAGAATTCGGGACGTCTCTGAAACAATTCAGGACGTCTCTGAAACAACACACACCTTATTTCACAATTCAACAACACAATTTATCCCGCATTTTTACAATTAATTCACACCACTCATTTAACAACAAACACTAACAAATCATCAACATCAAACATCAATAAATCACCAACAACAAACATCACAACCCATCTTATATTCACAACAACACCAACAGTTCAACAAGAAATTCAACATAATAACTAATACACCCTAGGCATCATAGAACTACCCTCCCACATACTAACCATTATATATATAAACCCTTATAATGTGAGACTCCCCTTACCTTGATTAAACCGAAGACGGAGTTCTCTCTACGGAATCACCAACAGAACCACAGCAACAAGAGCTCCTAGCAATTCACTAAAAGTCACCAACAATCCAAGCTCCCGAGCGCGACTTAATACTAGCGAGACAACAATGGACTCAAATGCGTACCCTCAGTCGATTTAGCAATAACTCGTGCAATCTTTTCCTGTCGGCGTACTCAAGTCTGATATCACAGTAAGCTTCGTTCGCTCTCGTACATTGATTCCGCTTCTCATCATTCATCCCAAACCATAGTCGACAACGCGTCAAGGACAACATCATAAACAAAATAATTATATAAGACGAATTAACTATGCAACTCCTTTGTACATTGTCAAAATAGTTTTAAGAGAATATACTAAAATATTGGCAATTGGAACTAAGTTAAACTTTAAATATTTTGGAAATTGAAATACTAGATTATTTAGAGTTAATATTATTAAGTAGTTCATTAGTTTATAACTATGAAGAATAGGCTAATATATTATATATATTAGAGGCTCATATAGTATACGTACTCCATGTGCAATTTTTTATAACTTTATTAAAAGTTCAAAACCATTGATCAACACTCACAGATGAAGATAAATATATATATATATATATATATATATATATATATATATATATATATATATATATATATATATATATATAAATTAAACCCCAAGTTCTGATGCAGTAGCGCCAACATTGAAGATAATTAACTCACCAAAAGCAAAGCAATGATTATAATTAGAGATACTTCAACATTTATACCATAACAAGTTATACACATTCCAATAAGGTTTTCACAAGATCAAACTTGAATAAATGAAAGAAAAGGAATGTGTTAAACTAACCAAGAGTGCCGTGACAGTAGGTTCCAACAATCAAATGATAAACTTTGTTGCTAGTAGAATAAACTAATAAGGAGAATGGGACCAAGAACAAGAGGAATTACGCCATTGACTTGAGTGGGATTGGAACTGAGGGACGAGACGCGTCGTCAAGTGCGAAAATTGTTCTTGAACATGGTGGCTATGGAGGTTCTCACAAAAATGGTGGTGACAGAAACATGAGTTAGAGACTTCAAACAGTTAAATCGATGACAGAATCGAACTCAGAAGGTTAATTCGAGTGAGAAGGTGGAATTTCGGGTCTAGCCGTGGCTTGAGGAGGAAGAACGCGTGAGAGGAAGGAGCTGCACTAGGTTCTTCGGCGGCAGCTCTTTCGCGAGGAAGAAGAAGCCATGCGGGTCGGGTCCTGGGCTTGCCAATACACATGGGCTTAAGTGAGCTGAACTGGGGGGTGCGCTTAGCAGACCAAACGGGGCTGTATGCGTAAAAATCCATTTTAAAATCATTCCTAGAGCCCAATTTCACCACAACTATTATTTTAACACCTCCCTAGCCCAAAATAATTTCTAAAATAAGTAACATCTTAAATAATAATATTTTATGAATAAAATAATTAAATAAAACACTAATATATCTTTGATATTGTACAAAAATATACTTTAATATCATCTCAACTTACCTTAATAATTCAAATACGCATAAACATATAAAATCACTTAAAACAACGCACATTACTAAATTATATAATTACTAATGCAAAAGAAGCACAATATATCACAAAAATCATTGTTATTATTATATTCACTCGTAAACCAAAAAAAAGAAATACTAATACGAAAATTGGGGCGTTACACCCATCATCTGAAAAGTAAAAAAAATTAGCGAGGGACTGAAATTCCGTCGCTAATTTTCCCGCATAAGCCTTTAGCGAGGGAATTTCCGTCGCTAATTCTCAAAAATACGACAGCCCCTATTCCCTCGCAAATTCCGTCGCTAATCCCAATTCTTGCGAGGGACCATTAGTCCCTCGCTAATTTCCGTCGCTAATGACTTCTTTTCTTGTAGTGGACCAAGGATCCAGATGACCATTTGTCATACTTCGACTTGAGGATGCAATACCGGGTGAAAGGGAGCCTGTCACGTGTAAGATCTTCCCCCTCACTCTTGAGAAATCTGCACTGGCCTGGTTCTAGGAGTTGATGCCAAACTCAGTCTCATCGTGGAGACAGCTAGCACAGATGTTCTCAATCTGTTTCACTGCTTCCCAAGTGAAGCCTAAGTCCAAAGAAGTGCTAAGAGCTATCAAGCAAGGCGAGAACGAGACCCTTAGAGAATATGTGGAGCGTTTCAACAAAGAAGCTTCCAATGTTCAAAATCTTGAGGATAAGGCAAGGCTTTTCTGGATGAAGGACGACCTGCGAAAGGGAAGCTTGTTCCAGGTAGACATCGGGTTAAACAAACCCACGAGCTTAGGAGAGTTCCTCCGAAGATCCCATAAATACATGGACTACGAGGAGTATGACATGGCTTACAGAGCAGCGGCTAAGAATGGAACTGGGAGGGAGACAGATCTCAGAGACTCCTGGTCAAGGAGGGACACAGGAGGGTCACAGCGCGAGTCCCGACCTCGCCGCTTCAATGAGCATACCCTTCTGAATGCCTCCCGGGAAAAATTCTCGAAGAATGTACAAACACAGTTTAGAGACATCAAAAGACCGAAACCCCTGGTGCTGAAGGAAGGCCAGACTCCCTCGAAGAAATCTTGTCGTTACCACCGGAGCAATGGACATGACACCAACGGCTACTGAGCCTTAAAAAACGACATTGAAGAATTGATTCAAAGAGAAAAGCTCTTACAATATGTGAAGAAAGATGGGGGCGATCCAGGTGGCTCTCGCAAAAGACCCCAGTCACCCCGGAGAAGATCATGGTCGCTCCGTAAGGGTAAGGCAGTGGTGAACAATGTTGGCAAGGCCTCCAAAGAGGACGACAGCTAGCGACTCCACAGAGAATGAAGATACTCGAAAATCAAGTGGAAGACCCGTCGCCATGGTCATCATTGGAGGGGATCCGCTGGAAGGTGGCGAGTCTAACAAGTCCATGAAAAGAAGATGGAAAGAGATTATTGTGGATATCTTGTACTGCAGGACTTGTATTGCAGGTCAATGTTTTGATGATGAAAAAGACCAGAGCTAAAGGTGATAAGAGTAAAAGTTGACCAAAGCCAAAGTTGATGGCCAAAGGTAGGGGTGTTCGTGGGTCGGTTTGGATCGGATTTGACCAAATCCGTTGCCCGAACCAATGATAATTATTCGGTTTGGATTGGTTCGGATTTTACATTTTTTCCTCCAAAATCCGAACCAAACCGAACCGATATTGGACGGGTTGGTTTTGGATTGGGCTCACGGGTCATTCACTAAAATATTAATTTTTTAAAATATAAAAAAAAACGTTTTTTTATGATATTCCAACACTTTAAATCGCTAAAAAAATTGAAAATCACACGAAATCAAACTCATATTCACTAATAGTCTTCCCATTCATAGTATTAAAATTTTACAACTTAATCATAAATTATTAAGGTAAAAATTCTAAGCAAATAAAATCGTGTGCATCTAAAATTACAAAATTGTTATGACGTAATATGGGTTGGTTCGGGTTCGCGGATTTGATTTTTAAAATCCGTTGCCCGATCCAAACAACTACGGGTTGGTTTGGATTTGTTCGATTTTGACCCGAACACGAAAAATATCCGAACCAAACATATCGGTTTGGATTGGATCGTGAGTTGGTTTGGATTTGCCCGAACCACTGAACACCCCTAGCCAAAGGTGATGAAAGTGACAAAGTATCAAAAGTCACAATCCAAGACAATCAAGCTCAAGAATTGAAGTTTCAAGATATAAGGGTAGTCCTTTAAATAATGGTAGTCCCTAGGGTTTGGGTGTGTCTTAGGAAAAAGTGTAAGCTCTTACGAAGGTCACCTCATCTCTCAAAGTTTCACGCCTTCACTATTTCTAAAATGCATGCATGCACACGTAAACACAAAAACTATTTTGTGAAAGTAAGAAATCGATTCACACTAATTTCTCTAAAGCTTGAAATCGATTTCCAACCTTATGCAAAGGATAGAAATCGATTTCCCAAAGTAAAGAATCGATTCCCAAATTGTTTTAAAAGCTAAGAATCGATTCCTATTATTTCTCATAAGATCAAAATCGATTTTCTACTTCTTTTAAAGTGCAAAATCGATTTCCTACTCTATTGTTAAAGTACATAATCGATTTCCTCTCTCCTTTAAAGAAGCACATAATCAATTTGCATATTCCTTGTCTTAAGCACATAATCGATTCTTGTTATTCCCTATGAAGCACATAATCGATTTTCTCTATAGTATAATAAAGCATAAAATCGATTTGCATCTTATTTCAAACAACACATAATCGATTTCTCATCCTAGATCTACTTAGGCATGAAATCGATTTTCATCTTCAGTGCATTCAGGCAAACAATCGATTCTGACATTTCCAAAATTGTCTCAACGGTAATATTTTTCTCATAGCCTATAAATAGAGGCTTCATACTCTTCATTTCTCACAACCCAATTTCACGAGTCAAAATCACATTAGAGAAAAACTCTTCATACTTTTATTTCTGCCCTTCACGCAATGTTGGTCCGTTAGAGCTGATCTTTCGCAAGAGTTAGTTAGGGGTTGGAATCTTCAAGTTGTATTATCTGCCTACATTAGAGGTATTTCGGTCTTTAAGTTTGTAATTGTTTATTTGTTGTATTTTGTACTAGGGAGTGGGGTATCTCTCTAGGGTAGCTGTTTGTACTAGGAAGTGGGGTATCTTTCTGGGGCAGCTTGTTGTAACAAGGGTGGGGTATCTCTTGTTGTATTGTGGTTAGATTTGAGGGCTCTTCATAGGCGGGGTATCCTAGGGAAGAGTGCCTGAGTCTGTAAAGGTTTCCAAGGCACCCGTAAGCCTTGTTGTGTTAGTGGAAAATCTCACAAGGGTGTTAGGACGGGACGTAGGTCACTGGGAGGTGACCAAACCAGGATAAATCTCTGTGTGCTTTATTGCTTTATTTTCTAATTCCTTCGCTTCTACTTAACCTGCGTGAAAATTAATCTAAGTCATTGTAAAGGGGAAAAAGTTTTCAAAAGTTTTTAAATCTCAATTCACCCCCCTCTTGAGACTGAAGCCACTTGGCAACAAGTGGTATCAGAGCTAGACTCTTGTATAAAGGGCCTAGCAGCTTCAAGAGTAATGGCTTCAGGTTGGTCTACGCAAGAGGGTGCATCTCTTTTCCGTCCTCCGGGATTCAACGGAGAAGACTATGCATATTGGAAAGAAAGAATAAGAATATTTATAGAAGGGGTAGATATAGATATATGGGAAGCTGTGGAAAATGGACCTTTTGTTCCCACACACATGGTAAATGGCACACTCACAGTAAAAGAAAGAAATGAATGGACGGAGAATGATAAAAGGAAAGTTCAACTCAATTTCCGAGCCAAGAACATTTTCACTTCCGCACTTAGTCCCGATGAATTCTTCAGAGTATCAAATTGTAAAACTGCTCAAGAAATGTGGGACAACCTTCAAGTCACTCATGAAGGTACCAGTGAGGTGAAAAGAGCAAGAACAAATACTCTCATTCGGGAATATGAATTGTTCAGAATGGATCAAGGAGAATCCATACAAGAAATGCAAAAGAGGTTCACTCATATAGTGAACAAATTGGATTCATTAGGAAAATCATTTCCTCCCGAAGACTTGATCAACAAAGTGCTGAGATGCCTAAACAGAGAATGGCAACCAAAGGTAACTGCTATAGCTGAATCGAGAAATTTAGCTACCATGTCACTGGCCACTCTATTTGGGAAACTACTACAGCACGAGTTAGAGCTCACCCGTCTAGCAGAGCATGAAGGAAAAGACAAGAAAACGAAAAGCCTAGCTTTCAAGGCTTCAAGTTCAAGTTCATCCGACGACAGTGATGATTCGCAAAATGAGGATGATGAAGAGGATGCGAATATGGATCTAATGGTAACAACATTCAAAAAGTTCATAAAAAGATCTCTCAAAAAGAATTCTCCAACCAAAGGAGTCTCATGCAAGGAAAACTGTAACACCCTAAATATTTAATTAAATTATTTAATTAAGTATTTAGGAATTTGATTTAATTATTGGAAATTATATTAAAAATTGTGTAGGTGGTATTAGGAGGTGGAGGCGCCAAACTAGATGGACTTGGGCCTAAGTGAGAAGCCCAAGCCCATGACTCTTGTCATATGCGAAGTGGCCAAGGCGCCTAGGGGTTAGGGTTTTTTGGGAGCATTTTGCGAAATTGAGAAGAGAGGAAAGAAAGGAGAAGTGCGCCGTAGAGAGAAGAGGAAGAGGAGAAGAAAGAGTCGCGCAACCAAGGAGAGAAGAGAAACGGGAACTTGTTGCTGGGTTCTGTCCGTGACTATCTCTAAGGCTTCTACTCTTCGAATTCGAGGTAAGGGGAGTTCTATCAATTTTTATAATAATTCCTATGATAGGTTTTAGGTAGTGATGGCCTAGATTAACCATGATTCATGACTATGTTGCGAATTCATGTTCTTGTTGTTGATGTATGCGTGATTTCATATTTGGGCTTGGGATGTTGTTGATTTCGATGGTTGGTGTATAATTTTGACGATTTCAATGTGTGTCCATGATGGTTGTAATGGGTGTTGTAATTGATCAAGTAACAATTTGAAGAAAAAGATGTTTGTGCTGAAATTGTGTTGAATTCTGGTGCTGGAAGTGTTCTGGGCGCCAGGCGCCCTGTGCTGGGCGCCAAGGGCGCCAGTGCGTGTTGCTGTGTGCGTGCGTGGGTGGAGCGCTGGGCGCTGGGTGCTGAGCGCCCGTGTGTGTTGCTGTGTGTGTTGCGCTGGGCGCTGGGTGCCAGCGCTGGGCTCTGAGCGCCCGTGTGTGTGTGTGTGTGTGTGTTGCGTTTTGTTAGGCGCTGGGCGCCAGGTGCCTGGGCGCTGGGCGCCCAGGGCGCCAGTTTTTCAGGATGTTCCCAAAATGTTTTCGAAAACTGTTTTCGCTATATCTTTTGACTCGGACATCCGTTTTAAACGTTTCAAAAAGTGTTGGGAAGCTTTTTCAGTTGCCTATCTGCGTGTCCCATTTTTAAAAATAAAAACTTATTATTTCTGAAAGTTGCTGGGGCGCCCCAAGTGGCTGTTCCCAGCGGTCATTGGTGTGACGTTGAAAAGATGTTTTGGTGTCTTTAAAAATCCCTTTTGTGTATAACCAGTGGTTTTAACGTTTTAGTGTCAAAAGTGATGATTTTGACGATGATGCCCTTAGTGGCTAGTTAAATGACCGTTTTGCCCTTAGTGGCCAATATTGTTGATATTGATGTGTAAATGACGATGATGCCCTTGGTGGCTAGTAAATGACGTTTTTGCCCTCAGTGGCTATTGTTTGAGTTGATGATGTTAATGAATAAGTGACGATGAAAACCCAGTGACGTTTTGAGGCCCAAAAGGCTAAGTGATGTTAAGGCCAAAAAGGCTAAGTGATGTTGTTGTGTAAATTGTGAATTGACAGGTGCTGTGCCTCTTATTTGGCAAATTGGTAAGTGACGAGTCACATAGTTGACCGTGATTGTGTGATTTGTGCGTGGTGCATGTTATAGTGTCTCATGCATCCCATATGCATAAACCCAGTGACGTTTTGAGGCCCAAAAGGCTAAGTGACGATGAGGCCATAATGGCTAAGCGACGTTTGTGAAAAGGTACCTCATGGATATGCCCGCGAGTGGGTTGCATTTCATATGCCTACATGACATAGTGATGAGTTATTGTAGTGATGTAATTAATGATTGTGACGTGATTATTTTAGAGCTGTGACTTGACTTATTGCTTATCATGTGATTTATTATATGGATTGAATTGGACTCACCCTTCTGTTTGTTATTCCGCTGCGTAGTTGGTTTTTATTGACGTTAAGTTTAATTGCGATGATAAATGTGTTTTTGAGGTTCTCCTCTTAGTGACGTGCTACGTGATGCAGGACTATTGTGTTTGAGCTGTTTTATTGAGAAGCATTATTTTATGGAAGTATGTGTAACATTCCTCGTGTGAAACAAATTTTTGAAAACTCTGATATTTTTCCAATTAAATTAACGGGTAGAAAATGGGTGTTACAAAAACTTCTCAAGTCCACCAACTTGCTACGACTGTGGTAAATCCGGACACATGAAGATGGAATGCCCAAAATTACAAAGAAAACGATCAAAGGTTGAGAAAAAGGGATCCAAAGGAAACAAGAGTAGAAAAGCCTACACAACATGGAAAGATAATAACATGAACTCATAAGATAAATCAGAAAGTGAAAAAGATCAAGTTGCTCTCATGGCCGACCACGACAGCGAAAGTGAAACTGAGGTATCTTCTAACTCTGAAACTCTGCAAGATGCTTATGATGAACTGTATGAAGCATTTACTGAATTGCATGATAAATCCTTAAAACTAGCTAAAGCATTAGATAAATCCAAGAAAGTCACCACTCATCTTCAAAATGATGTTATTGCTTTAACTAAGGAAAAACTAGAACTTAGAAAGGAAAATGATAGTCTTGCATGTTTCAAAGAAAATTATGTTTGCGATAATTGTGTTGAACTTGAAAAGAAAATTCATGATCTAGAATGGACCGTTGGAATATTGTCTAACTTACAAAATGTGCATCACAGATTTCCTAGAAACAATCTCATAGAAAGGTATCTGCATTATAAACCAAAATTTTCCACTAGACCTTATATTAAATGTTACTATTGTGGTAAACCTGGACATACTGCTTCCGTTTGCAGAGCAAGAGGTAAACAAAATGTGAAAAAGGTATGGGTTCCCAAAAGGACCATACCAAACACTAACCCACAAGGACCCAAAGAGTTTTGGGAGGGGATCTCGCCCTCTCTATTTTTGAGGAGCAAGATCTCGCCCTCCCTCTCATTTTAGGAGGGGATCTCGCCCTCTCTCACCTTAAGGAGCTAGATCTCGCCCTCTCTCCTTATTTTGGGAGGGGATCTCGCCCTCTCTCTGTTTGAGGAGCAAGATCTCGCCCTCCCTCTCATTTTAGGAGGGGATCTCGCCCTCTCTCACCTTGAGGAGATAGATTTTGCCCTCTCTCCTTATTTCTAGAGGGGATCTTGCCCTCTCTCTCTTTCAGGAACCAGATCTAGCCCTCCCTCTCATTTACGGGGAGTATCTCGCCCTCTCTCTTCCCTGGATGGCAAGACGCCTTATTTTGACGATTCGCAAATTCGTGCGTGGTGAACAAAAACCAGCGCTATAACGATATCAACAATTCAATTAAACAATTGTACCAAAGCAACAGTCATCCCGGAGGAGGCCGAGTCCTCAAAGTACATAAACATAATCCAACCGAGGTCACCACAATTCAGCAAAGTTACAAAGAAAGTACATAACTAAAGGAAATTCAAAGCTCTTAGCGTAATCAAAGAAAAGCATGGGCAATGACGTCAAAGTCGGTCCCGTTAGTTGTGTAAAGCCTGACAACTCTTGCCACCTCGGACCTCGTGATCAACAAGCAAAAATCCTCGAGTCTAGCACACACTCGGGATACATGCGCCAGACTTGGTTCAAGGCGTTCTTGAAGGCATCTTCTTGGTTCTCGGCATCGATTAAACCTACAGGAAAGGGGGCATGTTGTCAGGACGAGTATTTACTTAGGGAAGGGATGACTTGTTGACAAACTCCCCTCCTGAGGTTGCCTAGTGGAAGTTAAAAAAGATTTCTAATAACTTGGGTACCTAAGGTGTCCGGCTCAAGATTAGAAAAAACAAGACAACACAACTCACAAATATAGTGAGATATTGGGAAAGATAGACCGGTACCTTGGTATACGGACGTACGCTCAAGCAAGTGGCAGGTCTCCCAACTGTTGAGGCAAAATCCCTTGTGGTAGTTTTGCTATATATATATATATATATATCTAACAAATAAGAAAAACACATAAACAAATAGGAACAATAAATACAAAAGGGAAAAATTATACAACAAACGCACAAATAGAAGCAAGTAGTTTTTTTTCGATAAGCAATGTTAGTGGGGGTGGGGGAATGTTAGTTTCCGAGTGTTGAACCCGGGATCTCCTAATTCTCGCACTCATTTGGTGCACTCCTTCGATATCCCGTAGCTCGCCAATTGAGCTACCTACTTGGGATAGAAGCAAGTAGTTAAATAGTTAGGATTAAGTTAGCAAAGTGCTGAATAGTTAGAATATTAATAGGGTCAAGTTAGAAGTAAGTTAGCAAACATATATATATATATATATATATATATATATATATATATATAAAGATGAAAAAGAAAAAATATACAACACTAGAATATTTATGCAATTAAGTTAGGGAGTAAGTTAGTAAAGGTATATATGCATATACTAGTATTTTATCCGTGCATCAGCACAGGTGACACTGTACGTGTTATAATTTGGTATGAACCTATAAATATTTTAAAAATTATAAAATTTAATTAAAATACTTGTGTTGCAAAAAGCAAGAAGAAAGTCAGTATCTTATTCCAATCTTAATAATGGAGCAAAAATAAGGAAAAAAAAGAAAAGGAGATATAATATAAAATATGCACCCCGTTGTCACTCTCCGTTGCCGCTCTCCGTTGCCTCTCCCGTTCCCAGTCTCTCGTTGCTGCTCTCAATGTCTCCCCCGTTGCCGATCCCGTTGTCAGTCTCTGGTTGTAGCTCTGGTTGCCACTTGTTTATATTGTTTGTTTGAAAATTTTAATAGTGGTTAAATTTGTGTTGACAATTGTTAGGGGTTGACAATTTTTATTGATAATTTCAGTATATTATAGTAAATAGTAGATTCTACATCATTTATTATTAATTAATTAATCATTTTAATGGAATTATTGATTTTAAAAAAAATGATTTTGAAATTTTTGTTAGTGGTATGATTTTTTGAGTAGATGAAATAAAGATAGAAAAGAGAAAATGGAGTAAATAAAGAATGAAGATAAAAGAAAAAAAAATAAAGAGAGGACTTTAGGAGAGAGATATGGGGGAGAGAAGGAAAATAATAATAAAAAATGCGAGAGAAGAGAGAAAAGTAAAAGTAAAAATGAGAGAGGAGAGAGAAAAAATAATAGTAAAAAGAAGAGAGGAGAGAAAAAAAAAGAAAAAGTAAAATAAAGTATAGATGAGTCTTTTACGATTTTGTCCCTAAAATTGGACACGTGGCAAGATTATAAAATGTCTACAAATGGCAAGATTATAGTAGTACTAGCGCGTGGACCCGTGCGTTGCACGGGGCTAAAACTTTAGTTAATACAAAAATTTTGTTGAGGTAAAATTTATTTCTTAAATTGCAATATGAAAAAGTTTTAGGTTTAAATAGTTATTACCCCCTGGAAATATAGCCATTATCCAGTTACCCCCCTGCAAAAAAAAAAACATTTAAAACAAACCTTGGAAAATGTAAAGTTATCCAGTTACCCCCCTGCCATTAAATTTTCTGTTAAAATATGTAAAATGTCATATATCCAGTTACCCCCCTGCCACGTGTCACCTTATTATTGGGCCTCTGTGACACGTGGCATTGACATGCCACGTCATCATCCTATGTCACCACTGCCACGTGTCACTGACATGTGCCACGTCGGCAGCCAAGCCGACGTGGCACACACTTGGCAATGAAGAGAATAGTGTGTTACTAAAAAAAATTAGATTTTGGCACAATTGGGGATTGAACCCACGACCTCAACATCAAACTCACTCTCAATTACCACTACACCACAACATAATCTGTGTATTTTAACACAACTACCAATATATATTACATTAATTAACTCTTCTTCTTCAAATCTTCATCTTCTTCCTGAAACAAAACCCAGAAAACGAAAATCATCTCAAATCATGAAAACGAAAATTGAAACAAACGAAAATCATGAAAACGAAAATTGAAACAAACGAAAATCATGAAAATCATCAGATGCCAAACGAAATCAAAACGTTTTTTTTTCCAATTCGTTAAATCAAAACGTTTTTTTCCAATTCGTTAAATCCAATTCCATTAAAACGCATCTTCCAATTCGTTTTTTCCAATTCGATCTTCAATTTTCGTTTTTTCCCAATTCGATTTTCGTTTTGTTCCCAATTCGAATCTGAAGAACGAAGAATATGATGATTATTTGTTGGATCCAGATCTGATTTCCAGATTTTTTCGTTTTTGAAGATGATGGATGATGAATCGATTTGATTCTTGTTGATTTTCGATTTGATTTCCAGATTTTTTCGTTTTTGAAGATGATGAATGATGAATCGATTTGATTCTTGTTGATTTTCGATTTGATTTCCAGATTTTTTCGTTTTTGAAGATGATGAATGATGAATCGATTTGATTCTTGTTGATTTTCGATTTGATTTCTAGATTTTTTCGTTTTCGTTTATGTATTATATATTTGTAAGTGAGTCAATAATTGCAAGAACTCACGTGGCTCAGTGGTTAGAAGGTGTGTGTGCCACTTTGGGGTCACGGGTTCAATCCCTATTGGACACCAAAATCTTTAATTTTTAAGTAAGCATTTACCTCCACTTGCCAAGTGTGTGCCACATGGCAGTCATCCATTGGCTGCTGACGTGGCACATGTCAGTGACACGTGGCAGTGGTGACATAGGAGCTGACGTGGCATGTTAGTGCCACGTGTCACAGATGCCCAACAATAAGGTGACATGTGGCAGGGGGGGTAACTGGATATGTGACATATTAGATATTTTAACAGAAAATTTAACGGCAGGAGGGTAACCGGATAACTTTACATTTTGCAAGGTTTGTTTTAAATGCTTTTTTTTTGCAGGGGGGTAACTGGATAATGGCTATATTTGCAGGGGGGTAATAACTATTTAAACCAAAGTTTTATCTAAATTGAATGTCGGTAGGAAAAAAAAACAAAATCATTTGCCTAAACAAAAATTTAAATACTTCCATACACAAAATCCATAGCCTTAATCAGAAAGTTAAAAGAAGCCGTGTCTGTATCAAAGTATGCTTGACCACCAATATATTGCAAACAAAGTGATAAAAAAGGGAGCAATGGAAAAGGCCAATACTAAACAAAATAAAGAAACACAACACATGTTCAACCTCTTCAACCTCTTTCAAACAGGATTGTTCATATCTCAGTCCATCTGTTGCTAAATGAATCTACTAAAGTGACTTCAAATTTACCAGGTGGCATTAAATGTTCGCAAAAATCAACAGGTATGAAATGCAACCAATGATTTCAATTATTTAGCAATTTATGAATATGAATAGACAGAGTTATAAAGATAGAGTTATAATTACATGACACTTTTCCTAGATTAATGATATCTTGTAGAAGTATGTCATAAAATCACGAAATTAGGGAAGTCCAATTCCATCTAAATGAGACATAATTATCTCCTTTGGTAGTGTTATTTTTAACCAATTATAGACAAATAATAGGGGTGGGGTATATAGCCAAGGTTAAGCTGTTGGTCCAGGCAAATTAGAAAATAAAAGTGTTAATTGTAGGTACATTGGTGATTTCCTATCCATATTTTGCCTTCGTATCGTTGTATCTCGTGAATCATGGTGATTTCTTCAACCCACATCCTTTTATTATCCCAAAATGTTACCACTACCTTAGAGGCTTAGACACTAACGGAAATATACAGAACTTATTCAATGAATACATAGGGGTTGCTACTTAGTACTTATTAAGATCTTAGTCCCTATTTTCTCTTCTTCTTTATAGCAGCAGCAAAGCCATAATATGTGCATAGCAATATGAAATCCAATCAATAGAAACATTAGGATGGTTGAGTTTGTGCTTAACAACAACCTCCTGTCATAAAGCAAAAGTGGTTTTAGTGGAGTTACAAATTGTAATAATAATATCCAATTCATGCTATTATTATTTCCTGAAAAGAATAGCAAGACCTATTAAATTGCTCAAAAGTGTGATGTGCATCTTTCACAAATCCTATTGTTGGATCCTCAATGAGCCTTAGCATTATTACTATTAGACTAAAAATAACCATTTCAGCAAATTGACGCATTTGTAAATAGACTTAAGGTTATTATGGGGATGTGCTTCAAAATATCTTTCCAAAAGCATACTGTCAAGCTACATTCAACAAAAAGACGACCATTAGCAACTGCTAACATCACATTATTAATCAATTAAGCATAAAAATACCTATGTATATAAAGAGTTGCAAAACATTAATTATAAATTTGTAAACCTTAGATACATTAACAGTGATTGGGGAGATTTAGAAGATACTGGTATCTTGCTGCAGCAGATATCTCCCATTTCATAAGTGAAGAGCCAGATGTAGTTACTATGTCGAATCCGAAATAGTGAAATTAGGCAACATGAATTTGAAGAAGGCGTCAGAATCAAAGAACGAATTCATAAAATTAGCAGCACACAGGATTCAAAACTCAAGTCACACACAAATGGAACAAAGAAAATGGAGAGGAAAGCGATGAAAGATGAGATTTGAGTAGAAAGCGAGGAAACTCAAATCGCACTCAAATCTGAAATGGAGTATAAATTGCCCTAACTTGAAGAGACTTAAATCACACCAAAATCACAGTTAATCAGAAATGTCGATGAGAGCAAGAGCAAGTGCAAGAGAACCTCACCTGCTGCAGGCAAACATGCATTATCAGAGATTTTTGCATCGTGATTAAGGAATCTCCAAATGCAAGTAAATATTGCAAGTGAAAAGCATATTAATTATCAGACTTGTAAACAACAAAGAACCAAAAAATTACCATAGCTTAATCAAAGTTCAATAATGTCAACAACTAATATACCAAATTTTCCATATAGGAACTAATTTAACAACGAATACACGACAAAAAGTTGGAAAAATATCAAAGGAGAAAATGGGACACAAATAATGAAATAAGTAAATAAAGCAAGCAAGGAAATTGGAATAAGTTATGTACCAGAAAAAAAATTCGACTACCTTCCTGAAGGCCAACACCACCAACGAAGAGAAAAAGCAAAGAAAGAAGCTGTGGAAAAAGAAAAGCAAATAATCAGAAAGAGCAGCAAATCAAAAAGAAGAAGAAAACAATTGAATTAAAAGAGTACCCTAAAACAAACACTCCATTCAAATTGATGACATCAAAATAAACTTCTTCAAATCACTCCATTCAAATTGATGATATCAAAATGAACTTCTCCATCTGCACATTAACACCTGAAACAAACACAAAGCACCAGAAATTGAAGTTCAAATTATTCGAAGCAAAAAGAAATGCTAAAAAAAACCCTAGATAAAGTGCATACCCAAATAAAGCTCCCCAAACGATCCATTCCCTATCTTCCTCCCAAGCTTAAATTTTACACCAAAAAGATGATCCATGATTTAAATCTATTATAATTATCTCATCATAGATTCAAAAAAAATCATATTCTTCTATAGCAAAAGCAAAAGGCTAGGTGAATAAAAAATGGCAGAATAGAAAATCAATATAAGCAGAATTTGCAGCTCTTTTTCATGGACATAACATTTCCTGGAAGCCTATGCAGTTAAGTTTTGTCATTCAAAGCAACAACTCTCTTGTACCATCTTCCTTCCATGCCTCTGTAGTTAAGTGTAGTGTAGTATGTGATACTAATATTAAGAAAGAAGCAGCTATAGACATCACAGTTTATAAAAGTAAACCAAATGGTAAGAAAACCAAAAAAGATACGAAAGATAGAAAAGCAACATACTAATATTGCTGCTTAAATGAAAGTTTAAGCACATGATACTTGATAAAGCAAATAGTAGTTAACTATCCTCTGTCTGTTAGTAGTTAATTCATAGTATTTCAGCATTACCTATTTCCAATGATCAAAGAAGGAATCAAACGCAAAACTCAATCCTAATTCATCTATACCAATCACAAATTCACCAATGCAGAATTTAAAGAGGATAGAGCAAAAAAAATGGAGATCTCACTTTGTAGTTTGAAAGATATACCATAAATGAGTTGCTTCTCTGCCTTCTCGTTACAGTTTCCCCTTCACCATGGCATAAGACACTCTTAAGTCCTCACCCCTTCAACCAGACAGTGCAATAATCATCAAAACAATGATAATGGGTTCTTCCTAGGCCTATTAATGTCATGCTTCATAGCAGGTGGATGCTCCCTTGGCAAAAAAATCGTAAGGAATCTCCCCTCCCACCTTTGGTAGTTTGGTTTTTTGCATCAAATGATTCTCATCCTCGTACATGCAAAACCAAGAAGAACATCAAGAAGCCACTTCCAGTCTAAATAGTCTTAGGACATCTCATTTAAACAATAGAACCCTATGTTCTAAAACAAAATTATTAAAATCAAACATCAAAAAGAAGTATCGCAGAAGAAAGAACAAAAGGGGATTAAAATATGCAGAAGACAAAAATCCAAATTACGTAAAGAAGATTTTTTAGCAAATTATGAAGCTGAAGATTTAACCAAGTATTGAGAAGTCACAAAAAACACATGAAAGAAGTTATTAGAAAGTAAAAACGAAGGAATAAACTTACCACACCTTATTTTATAGAATATCCCCTGTGATGTTGTACCGACTCCTATGAAAATAAGTCATGAGAGGTAGAGCTGTAGATCAAAAGCCACTTATATGTCTCCTCGATGCTTCTGGAATCAAGAGAAGAGTAAAAGCATGTGAATAGCAAAAGCCAAAATAGTAATTGATTCCATGTTAGCTTCCAGCTGCTTACCAAAAACTGTAACATGTGCTTACAACCAAAAAGTAATAGACATTGCATTCTAACAATATCTTTCATGAAAAATGCCTTTGTAACAGCTTTAAATTCAATAGACATATTGAAGAAACAGCTCTTGCAACCATAAGTACAACCATATCCTTGTCAACACCTTTGACAAAAATCTGCCAGATATTGATGATTGTTGGAAGGAAAAAAAAGAGACATATACATAGACAGGTGTAAACCTGAACCGGGTCCAATGTGCAAATTTGTTTTTACCTATATTGCCTAATGTAGTATAAATTCAAATAAAGGCGTACCCAAAAAATACCCAAATGAGTAAGTATGCCCACGAATCAAATTAAACCAAAAAAATGTAAGGATTCAACAATGGAAGAAACTCCAATTTCAAGACCTTTTGAATAAACCATAAAATCAAGATTAAGAGGAATGAAAGAAGCAATAAGCCTTAAACATGTTCTTTTCCCTGTAAACTACCCAATACAAACTGCATGATGTACACTATCAGTTCTAATGGTACTTTATGATTCTTATTTAAATGTAATAAATGTAAAATTCAACATCAATGACTTCATTGGCCGTAGGTCTTGTGTTTGATACTAACAGATATGCACACTCCTTTGCAGCTATACATAAATAGTTTAATCTTAATCATTTTCTACTTGCACTGGTGTAAGGAAAAATATAGCAAACTTGGTTAATCATTATTAGTTTTTAATTTGCCGGGGCTTAATTAGAAGAGGGGAAATGGGTGGGGAAGATAAGCAGAAACTGAGGAGTATTCTTTGGCACAAAAAGTTATGGCTTCTGTACCTCTTTTTCTCAGCGTCCTATTTTTGCTAAGGAAGGAGGAAGAGTTGTTGTGGTTTTTGTCTTCTTCACTGCAAAATGAAGAGAGTTATTGAAGCAATATGTTCTTATGGGGATTCAAGGTGGTGAAATGAAAAAGAAAAAAACATTCAGTCAGTAAGGAGGAGGGCAAGGCATGGCACTCACCTCAGTCACCTGAGATGCAGATTATGCTGAAGAAATATTGTTCCCTTGAACCACCACGGTGCGGCGCCGCACCGCCACCAGCCTCATAGCAACCACCGCGTACATTAACAGCTGTTACATCTCTCTAGGTCCTCCCTCTCACTCTACTCATCATCTCTCCCTCACTCTTGCACTTTCTCTCTCCACCACGCCCTCTGTCTCACCTCAATAAACATCTCTGTCATCGCATTTTCCTTTCTCATCCCCCCTTTCCACATCTCTCCCTTCATCCCTCCATCCCCAATGACCTGCTTTGCGTGTGCGAAATCCTTTGTGCATGCAACCCTTGAAGATGAAAAGCCTGAAACTTTATTGAATACAAATGAGAAGGATAGAGAGAAAAACAACACAAAATAGAGAAACAAATTAGGATTGAGGAAGATGAGAAAGTTAATCGAAAATGGAGATCCACAACAATGCAGGAAGAATGAAGAAGCAGCGTCGCGGACAGAGGACGTCGTGTTCGTCACGGGGGAGGAATGTTGAGGTCATGAACGGATTGAAGTGGAAGCTCGCGAACAGAGGGAAGAGGCGAGCTCGCGAACAGAGGCAGCTTGAGCTCGCGAACGGTGGATGTTGAGGTCACGACGGAGGAGGCAGCTTGAGAGCTTGGGGTTGCGCGTACGGACGGGAGTGATTGGCGTGGAGAAGGCTAGGTTAAACAAATGAACCAAACCACAGTTTTGGGAAATGGAGGTGTTACGTTGATACAGCGAATGAAGGTGAAATGACGTGAGAGAGTGAGAGATGAACAGTGTAGTTGTTTCTCATAAATGAATAGCAAAGTGGTTCCCTTCTTTCTCTCTGTACCT
Source organism: Astragalus membranaceus (assembly GCA_039519185.1). Lineage (NCBI taxonomy): Eukaryota > Viridiplantae > Streptophyta > Magnoliopsida > Fabales > Fabaceae > Astragalus > Astragalus membranaceus. The sequence continues at coordinate 58,012,291 of CM076849.1, forward strand.
GTCTTTTCAGCTGACTTACATGGGAGTGGCAGGAAGACACATGGCATTATTCTATTGGCTGGAACTTTTGGGCGGGAAAGCTGAAAATTGGTGCCAAAATGGTGATGTCATGCTGAGCTGCAGAAGTCCTCAGGATGTAAATATATATATATATATATATATATATATATATATATATATATATATATATATATATATATAAATATAAACAAACAATAAAAATAAATATGAATAGGAAGCAAAATGCTGAATAGTTAGCAACGACAGAAATAGTTAGGATTAAGTTAGAAAAGTGCTGAATAGTTAGGAATAACTTAGCAAATATATATATATATAAATATATATTTTGCTAACTTACTCCAATCTATATATAAATAACAAAGACAAAAAAATAAAAAATAAAAATATACAACAAATGAATAAATAAAAGCAAATAACTAAATATTTTTTTGGATTAAAAGAGGGCTTTCACCCAAGGAACTACACAGCAATTGATCTAGGAGTAGAAACTCCAATTACATCATGAGTAACTAATTGGGCCATAGAAGTCGGCACACTATCGAAAATAACAAAATCTTGAGAAATACTACAGCCTATATTAGCGAGTGCATCGGCACAACTATTTGCTTCCCTGTATATGTGGTTGATATTCAGCTCCAACCCTTCAGCCATCAAAGTCTTGATTCGAATAAGTAATCCAACACCCTCCCCACTACCAGACAGGGTGTTGAGTAGACTATCAGCAATGACACGAGAGTCCAACTCAAGCTCCAATCTCGCCACTCCCATCTCCTTAGCTAATATCAACCCCTCATAAACACCCCAAAGCTCTGCCACATAAGCACTGCAAAAACCCAACTGTCTGGCAAAACCACGAATCCATTGCTCATGTGGCCCTCGAAGAAGTCCACCACATCCCGCTCTACCACTACTAGCCTTGGAAGCACCATCAGTGTTGAGCTTCAACCAGCCTGAAGAAGGGGGTCTCCACATCACGTTAATCACTTGCCTCGGCCGCTTACCCAAACCAATGCCATCATGAGCAAGTTCGAAGTAATATCTGGTATTAGATAACACCTCAGTCCACGGACGCCAGGGACGCTTATAATCAGTATCATGCACCTCTTGGTTCCTCAATCGCCAAAGAGCATGGCAAGTGTTGGCCCAAACTGATGCCAAAGTCACATCCGTGTGAATCCTTGCATCACGAAATAAGTTAAAAGCAATCCAATCCTCCAAGGACAGCCCAAAAAAATCAGCCCTCATATTAACCGCCACCAAGTTCGCCTACACCTCCATCGCAATAGGACAATCCCTGAGGACATGAAGGGTTGTCTCGATAGAGCCTCCACACAAATGACAATAGTCCGAGCCTAGCCCCACGTGACTCACTCTCTCATTATTCAACAATCTATCATACATGATGAGCCACACAAAGTATCTCACTCTTTCAATCACTTTAAGCTTCCAAATCTTCTCCCAAATGATAGTGGCTTCATTCTCCTGATGCTTGCTCAACAACCAATAGCCACTCTTGATAGTGTATTGTCCATGATTATTACCAGGCCAAATCCTATTGTCTTCACCAAAACTGTCATCAGGAGGAGCAATAGCTTTTATCTTCTCCACAAAGTCACTAGGGATAAAGGATTGAATCACATCCAAATCCCAACTTCCTTCCTCATTTACAATGCTACAAACTTTAGCATCTTGCAACCCTTGAGGAATGACATTAACGTACTCGGCCAATCGCACACCCGGCGCCACCCAGCAATCATTCCACAAATCAATAGACAAGCCATCGCCTACAACACAAAACTCGAACTTATCAAAATTAGACCACATAAACATCAAAGCCTTCCAAAAGGATGAATCTGTGCCCTTGGCCGATCCAAGGCTCATCGTCTCATCATCGTTCATGTACTTCCCTCTCAACACATCACACCATAGCGCCTGGTCACTAGTTCTAAGCCTCCAATCTAGCTTTAATAAACATGCATCATTCATAACAGGTAACTTGCGCAATCCCAAACCACCAATACACTTGGGCTTAGTCACAATATCCCAAGCAACTGCATGAAACTTCTTACTACTCTCATCATCACCCAAAAGAAAAGCTCTTTGCACTTTCTGAATATCTTGCAACACCCCTTTGGGAATGGGAGCTGTCATCATAGTGTACAAAGGCATTGCCTCAATCACCGATTTTGGCGAGAGTGGCTCTGCCAGCAGAAGAAAGTTGCTTAGCTTTCCAGGAGGATAACTTCATCTTGACCTTGTCCATAAGATACCGTAGTCTGCTCGCTTAGGGGCTCTACCTAACAACGGGATTCCAAGATACTTTCCCAGTCTGCTGCTTCTCGAAATCCAGACATACTAACTAGCTTGTCCCCAGTCTCCCTACTAGAATTCTTAGAGAACTAAATGCTAGTCTGGCACCACTCACCTGCTGGCCAGACACTGCACAAAACATCTCCGACACCTGCTTAACACACATCATCTGCTCCTCAGTGGCCTGCCCAAACAACAACAATTCATCCACAAACATGAGATGAGTGATTGTTGGCCCATTCCTACCCGCCCGTAGGCCTTTCCACTTACCATCTTCCACCTGCTCAGAAATCATATGGGAAAGTTTATCAATATAAAGAACAAATAAGTAAGGAGATATAGGATCACCTTGCCGAATACCACGCCAGGGCTCAAAATACTCAGCTCGCCCCCCATTCCACTTCACATCGTCTTAACACTCGTAACGGAGAACATAATAAGAATTGTCAGTTGCTTGGGGATACCAATTTCCATAAGAGTGTTCCAATTGAAGCCCCAATTCAATTTATCATAAGCTTTGGAGAGGTCAACCTTAATAGCAAAGTAGCTCGACTTGCCTCTCATTTTACCCATGTTGTGCGCCATTTCCTGAGCTATGACAATATTTTCCTGAATGCTCCTTCCCGACACAAAACCTGTTTGATAAGGAGACACAATGATAGGAATAACAGATTTAGGCCGGTTGACCACCACTTTGCTAGCAACTTTGTAAATCGTGTTGCAAAGGGATATAGGCCTAAATTGATCAACAAATTCAGGATTATCAACTTTGGGAATTAAACAAATATCAGTGAAGTTCACGCTCTCTAGAATAGTAAGATCAATCCAGACATTACACACAAATTCACACACACTATGAGCAACCACACTCCACGTTTGTTGATAAAATCCTGCTGGGAAGCCATCTGGTCCTGCAGCTTTCCATGAACCCATGCTAAAAACAGATTCTTTAACTTCCATATTCCCAATCGGTAAAACCAAGTCTGCCAAAAGTTGCGCATCAACCACCGGATATGTAATTCGAGTTTGGAACCAAGCCATAACACTATCCGATCCCGCAAACAAATTCTTGTAAAACAAGTTGACCATGACCTTCACGCTCTCCTCCTCCTCAATCCAATGACCACTGCCATCCCTTAACATAAGAATCTTGTTCCTTCTTCTCCGACTAAAAGTTTTTAGGTGATAATATCTAGTATTTCGATCCCCACTCATCACCCATTTTGCTCTAGTACCAACTGCCCCCAAGTCCATCAAATTACAACGACTTATTCACTACAAGAAATTCGCGGACTACCGGCGGAAAAAATCCACCGGAAAAGGCCAAAATCCGCCGGAAATTGGTCATTATCGGCAGATTTTTTCCACCAGAAATTCGTTCGCAGGTAATGGTTTCTGGCGGAAAAAATCCGCCGGTAATTTCCGGCGGATTTTTTCAGGCGGAAATGTGCGTTTCCGGCGGATTTTTTAAAAAAAATTTATTTTTTTAAAAATCCGCCGTTGATTCAAAAAATCCGCCGGCGGATTTTTTGAATTACCGGCGGATTTTCAAATAAAATTTAATTTTTTTTTTCGAATTTTATATTTTATTTAAATAAGAAGTAATAAAAAATGAAGTAGAATATGAGAAAAAATTATATAGAATAGAATGAGAAGTAATAGAGAAATTAGAATGAATGAGAGTTGTGTCAAAAAAAAAAGAATGAAAGAGAGTATGGAAAAATAATATAGGAGAGAATAAGAATGAATAAGTGATAAGGAATAAGAATAAATGAGAGTATGTGAATGAAGAAATAAGAAGAAGTGAGAAGGATGAAGAAATGAGAAATATAGAAAAGAGATATGTAGAGAAATTTAATTAAGTTTGAATAGTATGAGAAAGAAAAAATAAGAATGAATAAGTGAAAATGAATGAGAAGGAAGAAAAAAAGAAATATAGAAGAGTGTAGGAGAAAGTGAGAAAGAAATAAAGAGTGAAATGAGAGAATGAGAAGAGTGTTTATAGAAATTTCAAAACGTTCCGGCGGATTATTAACATTTCCGACGGATTTTTTAAAATTTTTTATTATTATTTTTAAACAAAATCCGCCGGAAATGTTAAAAATCCGCCGGACTGCTAATAATAGAAGTTAGAGCAAGTGATTAAATAGATAAATAATAGAAGTAAATACAAAAAAGAAAAGAATATATAAAAAATGCATAAGTTAGAGCAAGTGATTAAATTGTCAAGATTAAGTTACAAAGCCATTAATTAAATAGATAGAATGCTAATATGATCATGGTTAAATTAGTTAGAGACACACACGCACACATGTGGAAAAATAGACCCACATTAGTACTACGTTAATGTCACAAAATCTTAATAATGGAGGTTTCAGAAAGTCCATAACAAATTATTAAGATAAACGTCCAAGTATATAAGATACACACATAGTAGAGCTAGATTGCACAATACGACAACCGACTTTAACTAAACAACAATTATTCGGTTACACAGACTTAAAAGAGAACACGATACATAAGAACAACACAGAACAACAATTATTCAGTTTTAAGTATTCTCACTAGCTCTGCTATTATAATAACGAGTCTTGGTGTCTAAAGTTCAGGCATATCATTACGATCATGTTCAACAACAGATGAGGTAGACGATGATCCAGCCTTACTGGTTGGCGTGCTACCATCTACAGAAGATCCATAGTTAGCATTCATAAGTGAGTCAACATGCTCAGAAGAAACCTGAAAAAGGAAAAACAAAGCAAAACAAAATTAACCACAAACAATTCATGAGTAGAATAGGGAACAACCTAAAGAAAAAGTTAATATCATAAGTTAACCGCAAGAAACAATTAACAGGGGCGATTTTAGGGCCCAGCTAGCCCGGGCACGCGCCCGGGCTCAATTTCTACTTTGTTTGTAAAGCCCCCAACCCAATAGCTGATTTTTAGTCATAACCAGGGGCAAAAATAGTAAAACAGTGGGTGTGAAATAAAAAAAGAATGGTCCAGCCCAATGTAAAAAAAAGTAAAACCCAAAAACTAAATGAAACCCAAAAGCCCAATATATATAAAAAACTAAATAAAATAAACAAAGCAATTAAGCAAACACAACACATTCCTCTCTTTTCTCACGACAAACAGAACCCCCCCCCCCCCCCCAATTTCCTCTCTTCTCTCACGACACTCTCCCTCTCCTTTTCTTCTTCTTTTCACTTCAAGTAGTCCAATCCAAGCTTAAATCATTTACATTTGAGCTCTATTTTAAGGAAAACCAACTCATTCCTATCTTTGGGTAGTATTTTGGAGTTAGGGTTTTTGCTCTAAAAAGAGGGAAAATTACCCACACATTCAATGTTACTCTTTGAAGTTATTTGAGGTATATTCCTAATCCCTACTCTTTATTCCAAATAAATTATTGAGACATTAGTTTGTGTAGAATTGTTGATTCTTTTTTAGTTTGTGTAAATTATTGCGTTGGACTCTTTGAAGTTATTGAGACATTAGTTTGTGTAGAATTGTTGATTCTTTTTTAGTTTCCTTATATGTTGATCATTATTTGTTTTTTACATAGTTTCTTTTTTTGGATCATAAAATTTGTTAGATGAGGAGGTTTTTGGTACCTAGAAGTTCTATTGAGAATGCGAATGTTGTGCAACCGGAAGCCGAAGTAGAAGAAACGCCCCCTAATGCGGCCAATGAGTTTAATCCAAATGACATTGTGCGTGATCTAGGATGTAGGAAACAAATTGATGAGTATGCTCCGGAGATTCAAGACCAAGTGAGGAGGGCGTATATATTGAAGGGTCCAACGCAACCAAATTTGACAAATTTCCCTCGTACTCAATTTGGGAAGTATTCAAGAGCATTTTGTAGTTCATGGTATAAGAGTTATACATGGATTGAATACAGTGAGTCCAAGGATGCAGCTTATTGTTTCTATTGCTTTCTCTTTAAGTCGCCCGGGAGGGCCGGGCACTTTGGGTATGAAGTCTTCAACAAAGACGGATTTAAAGATTGGAAGCATGCATCTAAAGGCTTTAAAGATCATATTGGTAAGCATGATAGTAAGCACAACTCATGTATGAAGCACTATGACGATTATAATAATCAAAGACAAAGTGTGACAAGTATCTTTGCTAGAGCAAGTAGGGAATCAGAAGAACTATATAAGATCCGTTTGACTTGTTCTGTAGATTGTATTAGATACCTCATAGCACAAGGCATTGCTTTCCGTGGCCATGATGAAAGCTCTACTTCTCTAAACAAGGGCAATTTTAGAGAGATGGTAGATTGGGTAAAATCTAGTAATGAAAAAGTGAGAGATGCTTTTGTCCGTGGTCCAAAAAATTGCACAATGCTTTCCTCTGACATTCAAAAGGAGCTTGCAACGTGTTGTGCCATTGAAGTTATGAAGGTGATTATGGAAGAGCTTGGTGATAGACAATTCTCTGTGCTTATTGATGAGTCACGTGATATATCCATCAAAGAGCAAATGGCGGTGATGTTGAGGTTAGTAGTTGTATTGATGAGTCACGTGATAGACAATTCTCTATGCCTCTATATAACCTTGTTGAATTTGTTTTCTAGGTTCGTGAACGACAAAGGGAAAGTTGTGGAACGATTTATTGCTCTACATCATGTCAAAGATACTACATCTGAGGCACTAAAGGATGCTCTTTATGGTATTCTTGATCGTCACACATTATCTATTTCAAGGATACGAGGGCAAGGGTACGATGGGACTTCAAATATGAGAGGTGAATTTAATGGTTTGCAAAGAAAGATTCTAGATGAAAACCCTTATGCTTTCTATGTCCATTGCTATGCTCACCGTTTGCAATTGGTGGTTGTGTCTGTTGCTAGTAGTTGCAATTCTATCAATGTCTTGCTGATATTTATCATGCTGACTTTTCTGATGATGATCGTGGCTATGAAAACCCTTATGCTTTCTATGTCCATTGCTATGCTCACCGTTTGCAATTGGTGGTTGTGTCCGTTGCTAGTAGTTGCAATTCTATCCATGTCTTGCTGATATTTATCATGCTGACTTTTCTGATGATGATCTTGACAATTATGTACATCTATTGCAATAAAATCTTGCACCATGCTTGTTCACCTTCCTAAGACACTTGTTAAAGGACTCATAGTACCATCCATATTCAGTATCAGTTTCCATAATCTGAGCAAGAACAACAGCGAACCCAACCTGAGAAAAAAAGTGAAAAAAGATAGATGGGCATGAAAGCAAGTCTCTAAAAGAATAACAAAACGAAATACATCCCAATGCTTAAACCAAATAATTATAATCGACAATTCACATGAATAAGTTGTCATTAAAAAAGAGTAAATACACACATCAGTTGCATCCAAGAGGTCAGCAATAGTCTTTCGAGGAGTCTGGAGAAGCTCATCTATGAGGGAAAGGGAGGCAGGCAATGCAAGATGAGTCACGGCTTGAGTAACATTACTCTCAGACTTTGCCATGCTATAAAAGAGAAGGTCACAACTATAAGTAAATAGGAGTTAAAACAATGGAACAAAGATAGTTTGAAAAAACCACTCTTACTTTGCCTTGTAGGAAACTATCTCTGGGATATCAGATTCAAAAAAAAACTTGGTACCATGAAATGCATTGGATATACCCATAACACCTAAACATAATGAATCAAAAAGGTATCAATATAAAATAGATGGAAGTCAAAAGGAAAAAAAAACAAATGAAAAATCAACTTGAAATTTCTTAAGCTTACAAAACTGCAAGACAACTACTGGAGGAACAGTAGTAGAATAACGCTCCAATTGGGCATGCATATCTTGTGCATAGTCCCCCCAAAATGTGCATTGGATGGTATGGAGACTATTTTCCAAATATAACCAATATTAAACTCAATATGAATCAAATTAGAAAAAGACAACCAAATAAAAAACAATAAGACACTAAAACAACCTCAAATCCTCCAATACAAACTGGAGCAGCCTAGTGGTCCTGCCATTTCTCTCATGATCCTTTAGAGTATCCTTTTGGATAATATGGTCAATCACATCTAAGCATTTTTCAATAAATACAGTGAGTATTTACTAAAAACATGAAATGACACCACTACAAGAATAACCAGTTTTACCGGCCAGGACTTTCCGGCGGATGTTTATCCGCCGGAAACTTTTCGGCGGATTATAGGGCTTACCGGCGGATTGTATCCGCTGCAAACTTACCGCCGGAAATAGGAACTTTCCGGCGGATTTATCCGCCGCAAACATTTCCGGCGGATTTTCGAGGTATTTTCGGAGGATCTGGTTTACGAATATTTTTTTTTTGAAAAAAAATTAAAAATCCACCGGAAATGCCTTTCAATCCGCCGGAAACACTTGCGGTGGATAAATCCGCCCGAAAGTCCCTAAAGTTCGCCGGTAAGTTTGCGACAGATAAAAAATTCGCCGGAAAATCCTGAAAGTGCCAATTTTGAATTTCAAATATCCGCCGGAAACACCCTAAATCCGCCGGAAATGTACCGTTGATTTTCGTTTCCTCTATATAAATCTCTTCTTCGTTTCTTCTTCTTCACACCTCTACCGATACTCTCATTCTCTTCAAAAAAACAGAGACATACGCCACTCTCTTGAGCATTGTCGGCAGCGGCTCCAAGTGAGTGGCGTATGTCTCCATTTCTTTGTAAAGAAACTTCCACCTTGTCATTAACATCCCCTTCATCTTTTTCGTTAAAAGTAACATTGTCATGAACCTCCCCTATGAATTCCTCTCTTGTTAAGTTAGGGGATGATGCGGAGCGTTTGATGAGTGTAGACATTTACACACATCAAACGCTCCGTATCATCCTCCAACTTAACAACAGGTCCTTGGAGTTCCTCAAACTTTCTATTTAGAGCAAGGTAATCAAAATTGGACCGGATATTGAACCGGAAGGGGTAGCGGTTCAAGGGTTCTTGGGTTCAACCGGTTGAATCGGGGGTTCAACCGGAATTAATTAAATATATTATTTAATATTTTTATTAAATATATAAAGGTAAAATAATAATAATAAACCATAATACTCATAATAATACAACAACATATCGGGTTTAAATAAATTTTATATTAACGAATAATGAATAGTGATTCGCGTCAAACTAATTAACGGTCAAGATCATGCCGACACTATATTAACGGTGAAGATCTTGCCGACACTAAATAGTGAATAGTGCAGCGTGATTATTGAATAGTCAATGGTGATTAGTGTCGACACTAATTAACGGTCAAGATCTTGCCGACACTAAATTAACGGTCAAGATCTTGCCGACACTAAATAGTGAATAGTGCGGCGTGATTGTTGAATAATGATTAGCGTCGACACCAATTAATGGTCAAGATGTTGCCGACACTAAATTAACGGTGAAGATCTTGCCGACACTAAATAGTGAATAGTGCAGCATGATTATTGAATAGTCAATGGTGATTAGTGTCGACACTAATTAACGGTCAATATCTTGCCGACACTAAATTAACGGCCAAGATGTTGCAGACACTAAATAGTGAATAGTGCAGCGTGATTATTGAGTAGTCAATAGTGATTAGTGTCGACACTCATTAACGGTCAAGATCTTGCCGACACTAATTAAATAGCGAATATTGAATTTGGTTATTTCCGGCGGATATATGGGTATTTCCGGCAGATATTTACGCATTTTCGCCAGATATTTAGGTATTTCCGGCGGATATTTGGGTGTTTTCGGTGGATTTGCGTTTACGAAATATTAGGATAAATTCGCCGGAAAGTCCCTAAATCCCACCAGAAATTCCTCGAAAATTCGCCGGAAATACTTGCGATGGATAAATCCGCCGGAAAGTCCCTAAATTCCGCCGGTATGTTTGCGGCGGATAAAACTCCGCCGGAAAATCCTGAAACCGCCAAGGCGAAATTTCAAAAATCCGCCGGAAACACCTGTATCCGCCGAAAATGACATTTCCGGCGGATTCGCGTTTTGACCGTTGGTTTTCGTTTCTCTATATAAATCTCTTCTCCACTTCTTCTTCTTCTTCACACCTCTACCAATCTATCTTCTCTCTACTAAATCTCTTTCTCTCTACCAATCCATTCTCCACTTCTCTCTACTAATCTCTTCCTCTCGTTGTCATATTTCTTCGATATAAGGTATGTTTGTAACATTAGTTAATATTTTTAGTTTTTGAATTATTTTATAATATGAGTTTGTTACTAATTGTGGTGTTGTTTGTTTAGGTATTTTTTGGGTTCCTCCTCTTTCCTCTTTGTTTGAGTTCGGGATAAGCTTCAAGTCAGAGCCTTCTCTTCACTACGGTTAGTTATCAAAGTAATTAATATTAATATATCAATATATATATGGATTTTTTGTTTTTAGTGTCTACAAAAATTTTACCAACTTGTGGTCACTGTAAATTTTGTATTTTTTCTTTCAGTCGTTGGTGATTTTTAATAACGCTTATTAGCACCACCATCAAAATTTGTTCGTCCCAAAAAATTATATAATAATGTTCTTTTATTATTTTTGTACAAAATTAAAATTAATAAAATATTAATTACTTCACTATTTATAGTAAAATTTTGTTACAAATTTTGTTTGCAATAATAATACAAAATAATTTATATTGAAAAAACTTATTTATTAAGTTCACTTATAAAGTAATTAATATATCAATATATATCAAAATATAAAATAATTGATAGTTGATTTGATAGTTTATTTCATTTACGTTGTAGTGTAGTACATAGATCTTGAAATTATGGATCGTAGTTGAATGTATGATCGATTGTTTCCTGGAAGATCCGGTGTAAAGCGACGTTTTGTAGAAGGGTGGAAAATCTCACAAGGGTGTGAGGACTGGACGTAGGTCACTAGGAGGTGACCGAACCAGGATAAATCTCTGCGTGCTTTACTGCTTTCCTGCTTTACTGTTTTACCGCTTTAATGCTTTATCCTCTAATTCCTTCGCTTCCATTTAACCTGCGCGAAAATTGATCTAAGTCATTGAAAAGGGGAAAAAGTTTTTCAAAAGATCTCAAAAGTTTTAAATCTCAATTCACCCCCCCTCTTGAGACTGAAGCCACTTGGTAACAAATCTCATCCTTAGAAGACACAGCAATTGCATCAAAAGAGATGAATTCGAAGTGATTCGTAGGAATCTGATCAGCTTCAACAATAATGCAGTTAGTGATTCCCATAAAGTTCAACTTATATTTATGAGAAGTACTTGGAATCTTAAGGTCATTAGCAGCCACAAGAAGTTTATCAATCAAAATGAAAAAAAAAAAATAACCCACCATAGCATGAATAGAAATATACAAAAGGCAGGTAAAACACAAAACCAAGTAACCAACCCTTTCATCCAGAAGCACCATCTCAAGGGTGCTTGGATTGGCAGGATTCCTAAACTCAGGCACCACCCAAAGACGTATGATCCTAACAGTTAGACCCCAATCAACCCTCCCAGGAACAATGTCATCAATGAAAGCCATTGGTAGCCTCAGTTTAAATTATGTAAATGATATTGTATAAAGGAAATAAAGGCAAGTAAGGCACAAAGGTAGAAGAGGAGAACAACGCGTATTTATAGTGGGAGGATTGGTACACAACACAATACAATAGCTAAGCACCACCAAAGAACAAACATAGCCATTATGTGGTTACAAAACACTTGGCACACAATTGCGATTTGGGAAGAGAAGACAGCAGCAGGCAACAAATAACAACAACCGTAGATAAGCTAAAGCTTAGAGATTTACGTCATTGAAGGCAATCAAACAACAAATGCGCTTCATCTATAGGTGCAAATAGATGCCAAACACAGTGTAATCATCACATAAATTCGAAATAAGACTCAAACAGTGCAAGTATTCAAAATTCACAACAAATGTGGGTCATCTATAGGCCAAAACAGATCCCAAACACAGTGTAATCATCAAAGAGATTGGAAATAACACTCAAATAGTGTAAATAGTCGAAATTTTAAAAAAATGTGGAGAATGCAAAGAAATTCAGTGATTGATAGATTGCCATATTGGGTTAAAATACGGTGCTGAGATAATCAGAAAGAAATTCAAAAACCAAACTGTTGGCAAATTGGAAGTAACACAGCCGCAGAAAAATGATGATTGCAAACCTCCTGATCACCGCGAATTCCACCAATAGAAACGCGGCTGCACTGTGCCACACACCATGCGCAAACACTTGGGAGATAACTGGAAAAAAAATAAGCCCAAACGAAAATAAGGTTCAATTTTATTTTCTTTAAAAAACCAGTTTTTAGTTTATGTATATTTATATCATAAAATAAGATCAGTTTTTGTTTATGCATGTTTATGTCAAAATAAAGCTCAGTTTTATAGCAAATAGTAGAATTACACGACTGTTAAAAATAGAACAACCTACATATAAACCATTTGTTATTAATATGAGTATTAGTCTTGTATTTAACTCCAATTTATTTAACAAACAAATATGAATTAGAACAAATGCATCCAGGTCAATTGGAATCAACTTTGTATTTTATGGTGGCTCCAAACAAAAAAAATGCCTTTTAAGCTACTATCAGTTTAATTTTATTGGAATCAAGTTTAACTTTATTGTGGTGATAAAAAATAATTAGAAATAAACTCCCTTTCTGGTGCATATATTGGCTTCTTGAAATAAACTCCCATATTGGCTTCTTGACATAGCCAATGCTGCCATAGATATTCACCTTATCGGTGCATATCAAATTTCCATCAATGCCCTTTCTCCTTTGTTTAGGCCTCTAACGGTTTATTTCCTAGTGGAGATGTCTATTGTTCAAATCAGAATACCTAAATGGACCTCTAAATATATCTGCCTTCAATTTCTTAGTGTTGTTTGTTTTATAATCACATTAGCAGCTGCAGCTGGGTCTATTGCTGAAATTTATTGATTGAATATATATATGATATATGTATGATGTGATAGAGATTTCAAGAGCAAAAGCAACTTCAATCCCTTGATGTTATCTTTCATCTAATGACAATCATTAAACCAAAGAAAACATAAAAATGAAAGAGTACATAAACCATGGTCCTCATTCTCCAACGAAAGCAATAATCCTGATAATGGTAAGATCTAGTTATATATATTTCTAAAAGTCTCTATCTCAAGTGTCAACGAATGAGCCGATCATCAAACAGGAGTGGAGATGAAGGATGATTGGGTAAAAGAAGAGGCAAACCAATGAAAAACATTGAGAAGCCAGTGAACAAAACACACGTCAGTAGAGAAAAAAGAGAAGGAACTGAAATAAGAAAGAAAAATGGGAATTTGATTTACTATTCACCGTGTAAGAAATGATCATAACCTTGCGGTTTGATTTATTCCATAAGATGATGGACTAATAATCCTCATCAGATTCGGATTGAAAGCAAACTAATTAAGACACCTTAACTAAATTCATGTGAACAAACTAATAACAGAAGCAAGTCATAAATAGTAATGGCATCAAGTTATACACATTGAATCCCAAGGAAAGCTTTTCATTTATATCTTATTGAAAGAAATCTATATTGCATACATGTAATTCACTTCTATAAAGAACTTAAATAATAGCAGAAGAGGCTAAAAGTATTAGAAGGACAAATTCACCTACAAATTCATTTTGTTGGTGTTTTTTCATTGAATTTGGAGAGTATTAGAAGGACAAATTCACCTACAAATTCATTTTTTTGTTCTTCTCATCTAACAATCCAAAAATTATCCAAGCTTAAATGAGAAGAACAAAAAAAAAGTAATAGGAAATACATTAACTAAATGAAATTTTGGAGAGTAAATTACACCAGAAGAAAAGGACTTGGATGATAGAAACAAAAGCATCTAATGAAAAATACAACCACTACAACCTGGAAGCAAACACGCCCCTTTATTGACCCAAATACTAAAAACACTTGAACATAGTTAAAGTTACAAAAGGCAAGACAAAAGTCCCCTAAACCAACAAAACTGCCAGAAAACCAGCTAATGCCTGCTCAAAAACATGAACCTTGGATGATTAACAGGAACCTCAATCTTGAGCCTTCAGTAAAACCATTTTCGCGACAACAGCCAAACCACCCACGAAGACGAACTTTGGAAAGAACACTACCTCTTGGGAAAATTAAATGACAAGGATATGGTCGCTGTTGCACCCCGAAAAATCCCCGTTTTAGGTTTCTCGATGTACAACATGGGAAAGGTTTGGAGCCGCCACCAATATTTTAGTTTTAAGACCAAAACATTGAAAAAAAGTCTTTTCAAAGAAAAGGCGGGTGGTCTTTGAAAACTAGAGACATAGGTTCGGGGGTCGACTACACGTGAGGAAGGTATTAGCACCTCACATGTCCTTTCTACCGAAAGGGAACCTCTAACTAAAAGGTGTGGTTTTAATGTTTGATTTGAAGAACACCTAGATTTGCCTATTTTATTCTTATTTGAAGATGGATGGGAAATTAATGGAAAACTTATGTAAAGAGGGGGAAAAAGAGAGTTTTTTAGAAAAGAGCTCGACGGGGGGTAACGACCCGCTCCTACGTATCTCCCGGTACAATGGAGAATTCAGAGCTACGTAGTTCTGCCTTGGTTTTTGTTTTTTAACTTTTTAGGTGAGTTTTCGAAATAGGACGAGTACTAGCGGGTGATTAAACTAGCTAAGGCTATGGGTAATCACCGCTAAGTACTCAAAAGGAGTCGCTACCGCTAGTCAAACGAACTAAGGTTCTGGGTGACCGCTGGTAACAACTTGTTTTTATTCTCTTTTTTAAAGCTTTTTTTTGAAAAGGATTGATTTGTTTGATGACCAAACTAGCAAAGGCTATGGGTGGTCATCGCTTATTGTTCTTTTTGGAGAAAAGACATCGATGTCAATAGCTAGACGAACTACGGTTCTGATTAGCTACTAACAACAATGGGTTTGAAAACATTTTTTGTTTGTTTTGAAAATGGAGGTTTTTTATTGTTGTGATAGTGAAGATTTTTTTTTTGATGTGCTTGACGAGAACAAGTCTCGCTCCTACGTATCCCAAGTGGGAATCAAAGCAACGTAGTTCTTGGTTTTTGGTTTCGAAAATGGTTTGAAAGGGGAAGAGCTTTCATAATGATCAAGCAAGCAAAGGCTTTGAGTGATCATTACTAATAACCCTTAATGGCGTTCATGACAATCAAACAAGCCAAGGCTTTGAGTGATAGTCACTAATAACTCGTATTAAATGGAAAAGAGTTTGAAATTTTTTTGGAAAAAGGGTGAAGTTATTATCAATGATTGGTTACAAAGTTCAAGCACATTCAATAATCACGGAATCATGCATATGTTGAACATTAATTAAGACTAAACATGCCAATATGATCAAGAGATACAATTATTGAGGATGCAAAGTAAAGTTCTCAAAATAATTGTGCGTGTGTGAGGGAATTGCTTACGTGGCAAAAGGAAGAATGTGCAAGGATCTTAATGACTCTAGTAGTCTTACGTCTTCACAAGAACACATGCAAGTAGAAGGTAATTGTACACAATTCAATCAAGACATTTAAGTGGCATCAACAACAAAAGCATACAATTGATCATAGGCATAAAATAGTCTGAGTTAAATGGATGAGCACGTGATCATGATGTGCTAGATTAGATAAGCATGAATGCATGTAAATGCATGAACATTTGAGAATGAATGCAAGAATGAGTATATACAAAGATGCATGAGCGTACAAGAATGCATGAGCATTTGATTAATGAATGCATGGACATGTGAGGATGAATGCAAGAATGAGTATATACAAAGATGCATGAGCATACAAGAATGCATGGACATGTGAGGATGCATGGTTATTTAATTATGAATGGACATGTGAGAATGCAAGAAGTATAAACAAGTAGGGATGCATGAGGTACTAACAAGTGAGAGTACAAATGAATATGCAAGAGATATGAATATATGAAAAGGCATGAAGATTAAAACAAGAGAGTATGCAAGAGATACAAGCAAATGAGAATGCAAGAGAGTGAATAAGGTTTTATTTAAGTGCATGTGTGTGAGAGTGTGTCATAAAAAGTGGTAAAAATTTAGTTACCTTATTCTTAGGAAATGGTGAAATGTTTTGGTGTTTTTAGAGTCTTAGGAAAAAGTGGTAAAAAATATTTTTGGGTTGATTTTATAAAGTTGAAAAGTTATAAATGTAAACTAGAAAATGTTTTGGGTCTTTTTGTAATTTAAGAAAGGTAAAAAGTAAAGGTAAATTATTAATGAAATGGTAACTTATTTAAGTGAAGGTAAATGGTAAAAGTAAAAGGTAAAATGTTTTTTAGGGTTTTAAGTGAAAGGTAAAAAAAAAAGGTAAGAAAATGTTTTTTTACTATTTGGTAACACTTAAGTGAATGGTAAAAACTAAAAGGTAAAAAGTAAAAAAAAAACACAATTCACAACAATTAATTTACCAAACAAGATCAAACAACAAATTTGAGTAAGTAAATTGGTCACAAAAATGGCTTTATGGCCGAAACATACATATACACAATAAGGCTCAAATTCAACAAATTTCTTGCAACCAAATCACATCATTAGACACACACACATAAACCCTAAGATCTACACATGTATATCACACTCAAACAATCATCATTCATCATTTATTCAACACACAAAATCAAAGAAAATAAAAGATGATGAAACCCTAATTTAGGGACCTAAACCCGAATGCACTATTGGTCCTATATACCATTCTTATTCAACTTTGACACATGAAATAGACAAGAAAACATGAGGATCCTAATTTCTAACCCAAGGCCGAAGCAAAAACATGAGGAAAGTGGCATTTTATTTCATGAAAATGATGCCAAAATGCTAAAAATGATTAGAAATGCAAACAAACATAAGAATCTCTCCTTCAAGGCCAAGGACTTGTCTCAAACACCCAAGGCTCCCAATGTCCTTGTACATAATGTTTGAAACAAGTCCTCAAAGCTTCTTTCAAGACGGAGAGAAGAGATGAAGAGATCTACATGGTGAAAGGTGAAGAAAATGCAAAGGAGAATTTATTTAACTCACGAAATAACTAGGAAGTGAAAAAGAGAGCAAGAACTTGAAGAACACAACCTCAACAAACTTGAAACCCCACGCAAATAGCCTCTCTTTGATCAAACTTGGATGATTATTGAAGCTTATGAGGAGATCTTTTGAATGATGAAAGAATTATGGAGTTTTGATGGTGGAAAAATGAAGAGAAGATGGAAGGAAAGTTGATGATGGTGGTTCGAATTTAGAGAGGAGGAGAGGAGAGCATGGAGGCTGAGTATGAGTGCTAGGTTAGAATTGAGAGTCCCCCCCTTTGGTTTCTTATTTTTGGGTTTTTATATGAGGTGCAAAATTAAGGGTATATAGGACATTGCGCTTTTGCAAACCATTGAGATTTGAGATAGAATTTGAACCAAGGGTCAAGATCAAATGTCACATGGATTAGGGGCAATTAGAAAGCACAAAGTGAGGAGAGAGAGGGCTGAGGGGTGTAGCTTAAGGAGGTGAGTGAAGGATAAGTTTAATTACAAAAATGTATTTTCTCATGAAGCATATTACAAGAGTGCCATTTTAATTCAAATGAAGGGTGAGGATTGCATTTAACACTTGAATGGAAGGCCATGATTTAAACACAATTTGCAATCAATAAAATAAATCAAAAATGGGGAGAAAAGGGCTGGAATTCGCAGCCAAGGAGAGAGAGTGAGTGGAATTGCAACTTGTACTATTGTACTACACTTGACCTTTCAAAAATTCAAAGGGATATTCCTTATTCCCTTCTAGATAATTCTTCTAAATTCTTGCCATTTTGAGCTATGTCCCATGATTCAATGATTGGGCTCTGAACTTTATGATCTCACCAATCCCAAAATTGATTTATTGACCCCACTCCAAAGGAAATGACCCTTTTGCCCTTTTGTTCAAAAAACCGAATTTCATGCCAAAAATACTCCTATGATGCATAAAAAATGCACAACTCCACTCACTTGGACTCACATAAATTCCTCAAGAGATGCATAATGGTTTTTACCGAGAAATTATTTATTTTAGTGAAATGACCAAAATGCCCTTTTGGTCCCGAAAACCCTGATTTTGCTCTAAACTTCATTTCCACTCTAACAATGATCCTGAGACCTTTTGGATGACTCTAAGACCCTCTAAATGCATGCATGATGAGAAAATAAGTCTTTTTGGCGAAATTACCAAAATACCCTTTGAACGAGGAAAAACCCTAGAAACCCTAAAAATGCTCTAAAGTGCTCTAAAATGCCATGCAATGCATTTCTAACCCTAAAATGCATTCTGAAACTTCTAAGATGCAAGCATGATGCTCTTCCTAACCTCTAGGATGAATGCTAAGGCTTGGTTTATTTATTTTTGGTTGAAAATTAGGGTTTTGCCCTAAGCCGGACAAAATTGGGGTATGACAGCTGCCCCTCTTTATTTGGATTTTGACAAGAAATATGAATTGCGCAGGACATATTTCGAGGCAAAATAGAAATAAAGAATTCAGAAATTATACCGATTTTGTCTGCTTAGGGAGACCCGAATTTTCCTCTTTTTCTTTTTCTATTTTTTTTTTTGAAAAAAAACAATAAATAAAAACTTGTGTGCAAGCAGAAAAGGAAAATGGGCACTTTCGTGCAGAAAGCGGTAAAATAAGCACCTGGCGTGCGGAAAGAAGAATAAGCACCTGACGTGCAAGAAGAAAATAAAGAATCTGATATGCAAAAAGAAAAATAAAGAAAGCAGTAAAGAAAGGTATCGGCCCTCAATAAGCCGACACCATAGGCTGCCTAAAACCCTTTAACGAACCGCGAACGATCCGAGCTTGCCCTTGGGCATGGTGGTCTTCACGAGCGACCGGGGGAGGGTACTTTATCAAGTCGCGATCTCGATATTTCCCTAGGACTGCGCCATGTCTTAGGCTGACACAACTATCCTTTTCGTCTGGACCTAACGAGGTCTGAAGGACTTACCTGTAGCTCGAATACAGGGAGAAGTCTGAAGGGATTCACTAATCCTGTTGGTTGATTGGCACCTGGCCTGAAGGGACACTGGGTCCTGAAGGGATTCACTAATCCTGTTGATTGATTGGCACCTGGCCTGAAGGGACACTGGGTCCTGAAGGGATTCACTAATCCTGTTGATTGATTGGCACCTGGCCTGAAGGGACACTGGGTCCTGAAGGGATTCACTAATCCTGTTGATTGATTGGCACCTGGCCTGAAGGGACA
Organism: Astragalus membranaceus; assembly: GCA_039519185.1. Lineage (NCBI taxonomy): Eukaryota > Viridiplantae > Streptophyta > Magnoliopsida > Fabales > Fabaceae > Astragalus > Astragalus membranaceus. The sequence continues at coordinate 58,031,866 of CM076849.1, forward strand.
CTGGGTCCTGAAGGGATTCACTAATCCTGTTGATTGATTGGCACCTGGCCTGAAGGGACACTGGGTCCTGAAGGGATTCACTAATCCTGTTGATTGGTTTATTGAGGTACCTGCATACGTTAGCTGATGCAAGGTATGGTGCATGAAGTGTGGATGCATGTTATGCACAGGCCTATCATGCAAGGGCATGTTATGCATGTGCGTGCAATGTGAGTGCATGCGATGTAATGATTTAGTGGAATGATGAATGCAATGGGATGCTATTCTTGATTTTTCTTTTCATTTGTCAGCTTTCTCCTTTCTGACTGTTTGCTTTTCTTGGTTTTTTTTCTTTGGCCAGCTTTCTTTTTTCTGATGATTTTGCCTGATCAGCTTTCTTTTCTGATCATCTGCTTTTCTTTGTTTTCTTTTGCTCTTTATGAAATGGGAATATGCAAATGTAGTGCTTTGATGTTTGATGCAAAGATTGATACTTGTAATGCAAGTGTGCGATGCAATGACAGTGATTCATGTTTTGATGAATAGAATGCTCTTTGTTTTATTTTCTGCTCATTTCTTTCTCTTTTCATGAGATGCGGGCATGCGAATGCAATGTTTCGATGAGTGGCATGAAGAAATGAACGATAATAGAATGACGAATGACATGGGGAGCCTTTGTGTTGCCTTGCATGATACACATGTAATGCTTTGATGCAAGGACTTTGGTTCTTTCCCTTTTATGAAATGCAAACATTAATATGATGAAAATGCAATGACATGGGATGACGTGTTTTTGCTTTTTTTTTGGCATAGGGACTTTCGAATTCTTGAGTGATCGATTCAAACATCCTGATGACTATCCCGAATCTGTATTCGACTTAGCCCCCCATTTATTGAAAAGGAAATGATGTTTGATACAATGATGTTGAAATATTATGGAGTGCTTGTGTTTTTGCTTTTTCTTTCTTTATGATGCAATGCTTTGATGCTTGATGGAATGAGATGGAAGATTTTTTTGCTTTTATCCGTTGCTTCTTTTTTTTGCTGCCTTTCATGAAATGGTGATGTTGGCACGATGCAAATGGGACACTATGATAGACAAAATGGAACGCCTAAATGCATGAGGCGAAAAATAAGATATGAATGATTAAACATTTTTGTGATGATGAGATGCAAGACTTTGAATGCAAGGAATTGGGATGATTATTGACCATTTTGTTGAAAAATTGAATTTGATTCACACTCCGGTGTTCTCAAGGTTTTTATTTACAAACAAGCTCACTTGTTTTCTCTCCCTTCCAATGACGACTGAATCTTAGATATCGCATGACTAACTTGTGTTCTCTCTCTTTGAAGCATTGCCTAGTGCAAATGTGAATGAGTGAGTCTGTTAACTTGGGATTGGTTTAGGATATGTATGACAATTGAAGGGATGACAAACATGATTATTACCGACGCTCATGAGGGACGAAGGAATGCATGACTGCCCCGGTTTGGGCTTTTGATGAGTGAATAAGCTTGCCCCTGCCTGGTGGTGATAATGACTATGGGTGTAGGAGATGATGAATTGGGAACGCTTCGGCTCTTGGGATGAAAGGTGGAATGAAAAGGGTTTTGTTCCAACCCACAGAATTTGGTGTTGCCCCTGTCAGGACGAAACGAAGTTGCCCCAATTAGAATGACGAGGCCTTATTTAGGATAGTGAGTTGAGAGATTGCCCCGGTGAAGTTTTTATGGGAATGAATGAGGTGGAGGAATGGGAATGCACTTGCCCCACTTTGGGATGACATTTCAAACGGTTTCTTTGAGTGAGGTTGTGAAAGGTGATAGAGTTATGGTGACGGTTACATACGGGGGGTGGTATGTGAACGGGATAGACGACGAACAAATCTCCCCATGGTTGGGTGGAGTGAGAGGTGAAAGAAATGTCCCCTAGTACACATCTTTGATTCTCTTTAAGAAAAACTCAAATGCAATGAAAGTTTTGACTTTTAGTATGAAAGAAAGCCTCACTTGGTGATCACTAAACCTTGTTTTAATGCAACTTGAATGCGTCTTGAAGTGCAAGTCTTCCTTTTTCCGTCAGCTTTCTTTTTTCCGACTGTTTATTTTTGTTCCCTCATCTCTTTTTCCTGAGGGTTTGTTTTTCCTTGATCAGCTTTCTCTTTTCTGATCGTTTGTTTTTTCTTTTGAGCAAACACATTGTAGACAGATAAACTTAGTTGTCCTAAGATTAAAATTTGAGAAAACAACAGCATTCGATCATTGATCGGAATGGACTTTTCGGGATTGTGGTGTTTTGTGAAGGGGGGATGATTGGGCTTAATGAAGAGCTTGGGGGCTAATGGTAGGATGATTTTTATTCGGCGTTGGCTGACGATCGATGATTTATGATGGTTAATTGGCTTGATGAGGTGTTTGGAAGTTTTATTCTTGGCTAAGGGTTTGTGGAGGGCGGGATACCGAGGTCAAAGGGAAGTGTTTGCGGTTTATGGAAGGAGGGGTGTATGGGAATGATGAAGTGTTTGAAGGTTATTGAGACAAGGATCTCTTGTGTTTTGTGGTAACAAGTACCAGCTCACCACTTACATTTCTTTTGTATTTTCTTTTGTTTTGGGATTTTTATTTTTGAATCCCTTTTTTGATTTTCTCTTTTCTTTTTGTTTTATGATTCTTTTCCTTCTTTGACTCGGGTGAGCTAATAAAAAGTGATGCACTTTTTTTTTTTTTTTTTGGATATTTGAGGTGATCCTTGTCTAGGGTGATTTTTGGATTTTGGTTTTTCTTGGCTTAAGGTGGGTAGGAAAGGGAACTTTTGGATGGCCAAACTTCATTTCAAATTCCGATTGCTTATTTTTTCGTAAAACTTGACAACAATTTATCTATCTATATGTGTTTGCTCTTTTCTTTGCATTTTTTTTTATGCCCTAATTTTTGCCTGGACCGCTCTTTGCGAGTTTTCAATCCACCGGGCGCTCCTTTTTGCCTAGGCTGCCCTTTGCGGGTTTTCAACCTAGCGAGCTTGTTCTTCTCATTTATCTCTTCTTTTCTCTTTTTTTTTTTGGAAAGACTTGCACTAAGGGAATATGATGCCAATAAAGAAAGTTAGTGATCACAGAATTGCCCCAGCATGGAGGACTTAGAGTGTTAGTGAGAATGAACCAAAAAGTCAAGTATGCACTGATGGGAGAGAATATGCGCCTTATGGATGGACGGGGAGGGGTTAGACTTGGATGGTGATGATGACAAGGAAGGAAACTGACTGACTCAAACAAGAGAAACTGCACGTGTCATGCACATTCACTATAGGAATGCTTCACAGAGAGTCAACATTAGTTAGAACAATGAATTGATGAGCTGCGTCAGTTTTTTTTTTTTTGTCATGGAATGGATGGGGTGCAATGCTTTTGAAAGACATGCAAATGAGCTATTGATTTGAAAAACTGAGTGCCTTGGAACACCTTGAGTTTGCAACCAAGTAAGGATAAACTTTTTCAAAAAAGGATGATTGTTTTGCAAGAACGTCTCGCTTCTCATCACAACTTTTATTTTATGCAATGAATGAATGAACAAATTATGATATGCAAGTATGATGCAAATGCGTGGAGAACGACTACTCGAAAAGTGTGGCCTATTCTAAATTATTTTGTTGTTTTTAATGCAAGACAAAATATGGAATACCAATGCGAATGATACAAGAATGATGCCCCCCTTTTTTCAAAATGATTTTTGATTTTTTTTTATTTTTTTTAGAGGCGAGACAAGATGCGAAATGCCAATGCCCCTTTTTTGAATGATGAGAGATGCAACAATGGTGATATGAGGCAACTGATTGTCGTTACCCTGAGTAACTTGCCTGAAACATTGATTGGATCCTGACTCAATACTTCACACAATGTACTGAAACGTTTCGACAATTAGTTGACTCAATTTAATTTCCTGCTTGAAATTAAAACACGTGCGACTGGGTCAAAGTGCTCTGACATCGTAGAGTAACATCTCAAATTTGTAGTCGACAAACAAATTTGAGACATTACCCTTCGTCGTTCAAAGGTGCACTTCTATCCATTAAGCCATCACATGAGAAATTTTTCTTTGTTTCGAAAGGATGCATGCAGGGAGAAATGATGTATTCGAGCTAAGTGATGAGGTTAATGAAATGATGCATGAGTGCCACATTGACACGATGTCCGTATTATTTGATGATGATTTTTTATACATGCACCCGGATGAATGTGATGCTTGTGCAATGCGGATGATAATTGCTTCCTGTTTTATTTTGTTTTTATGCAATGAAATGAAATGCATGATACTCACAATTATTTTTAACGCGTGGAAATGCATGCAAGATGAAACGTTCAAGTGTTTATTTTTTATGCCATGAAAAAGGGAAAAGGGGTACATGCGATGCATTTTTCTAAATTCTAGTAGAAAACATACATTTTTGGATTTTTGTTTATTTGTTATGATATGAAAGAGAAAAATAATAATGTATGCAGAAAATGGTTCATTCGAGCTAAGGCTGCATGCAATATTGATGTGATGCCCACCTTTATTTGATGACAGCTTTTGCATAATCAAGGATGAATGAAATGCGATATGGATGATAGCTGCTTCTGGTTTTCATTTTTCTTATGCAATGAAATGAAATGCGTGATGCTAGCAATTACTTTCCTAATGCATGAGAGACATTGAAGGAAGGTGCATGTGAGATGAGACGTTAATGCTTATTTTTGATTTGCGACACAGAGAAGTATTAATGCGATGATGTGATATGGAGGGACGACGGAATGAGTGGGTGAATGAATGAACGAATGTGCATTTTGAATGAGGATACCGTAAATTGCATCACTTGATAATTTTTCATGATTATGAATGAATGAAATACCATAGGGATGATAATTGTTTTTTTTTCCAAAATTTTGTTTTATGTAATACATGATGCCATGATGCAAAGTGCGGATGATGAGGATGCCTTTTCATGTTATTTAAAGAAAGATATTTACAGGTGGGAATTTGAAAATTTAGGGCAGTATACCCTATGTACCACCTCATATGGGTATTTATGAAAGAAAGGGAAAATATTTTGTTGTTTTTCCGAAAATCATTGAAAGAAAAGAACTTGGCTAAATGGGATAATGCAACACACAATTTGGAAAAGCCCTTGTGACCTAAAAAGAGGTGAGACCTACGATCTAGGGCAATTTAAAGGGTAATCCTCCCATATGGCTCTATTCACTCCCTCACAAGGCCACCAGAGCCACAGTCTCTTTCACAAAACTCCCCACAAATGCAGCAAACTGCTAGGTGTGAGGCATCATGAAAGAGCACAACTCTGGTTGAAACTTTCGCAAGTAGCCAAACGGACAAAGGTCCTGATGGGCTCTCACTACTCGAATCCACTCTCCTAATTTTGCAGACCTGGGTTATGGTCCCACTCAGAATATGTAATCATAAAGTACAATTGTAGTGTGTGTCAAGGGCATTTTCCCTAGCACTACCCCACCTGCAAATGAAAACCAGACCAGTCCAGAAAACAGCAATCAATATCAAGTTGCCTACCCTAGGGTTCATTCCTAAGATATCTACAAACAAGGATATTGCTTACCTTTAGAAGAGGAGCCAAGAAGAGGGGACATGAGAGAATATGGGGAAATGCATGCACTTACTAAAGAAAGGGAGCAAAGAAGAAGGGGTCATGGGGATTGGAAGAATGCATGTGCATAAGCAAATAAAAGAAGAGGAGTAGAAGAAGACAAATACCTATGCTTACAATTAATTATAAGAAAGAAAGGCAAACAAGATATTAATCAACTCACAATACATTGAACCACACGTTTTAGTTAGTTAGGCTTGACCTTCGTCTTTCTTTTTTTTAAAAAAAAAAGGTCCCCAGTGGAGTCGCCAGCTGTTGCACCCCGAAAAATCCCCGTTTTAGGTTTCTCGATGTACAACATGGGAAAGGTTTGGAGCCGCCACCAATATTTTAGTTTTAAGACCAAAACATTGAAAAAAAGTCTTTTCAAAGAAAAGGCGGGTGGTCTTTGAAAACTAGAGACATAGGTTCGGGGGTCGATTACACGTGAGGAAGGTATTAGCACCTCACATGTCCTTTCTACCGAAAGGGAACCTCTAACTAAAAGGTAAGGTTTTAATGTTTGATTTGAAGAACACCTAGATTTGCCTATTTTATTCTTATTTGAAGATGGATGGGAAATTAATGGAAAACTTATGTAAAGAGGGGGAAAAAGAGAGTTTTTTAGAAAAGAGCTCGACGGGGGGTAACGACCCGCTCCTACGTATCTCCCGGTACAATGGAGAATTCAGAGCTACGTAGTTCTACCTTGGTTTTTGTTTTTTAACTTTTTAGGTGAGTTTTCGAAATAGGACGAGTACTAGCGGGTGATTAAACTAGCTAAGGTTATGGGTAATCACCGCTAAGTACTCAAAAGGAGTCGCTACCGCTAGTCAAACGAACTAAGGTTCTGGGTGACCGCTGGTAACAACTTGTTTTTATTCTCTTTTTGAAAGCTTTTTTTTGAAAAGGATTGATTTGTTTGATGACCAAACTAGCAAAGGCTATGGGTGGTCATCGCTTATTGTTCTTTTTGGAGAAAAGACATCGATGTCAATAGCTAGACGAACTACGGTTCTGATTAGCTACTAACAACAATGGGTTTGAAAACATTTTTTGTTTGTTTTGAAAATGGAGGTTTTTTATTGTTGTGATAGTGAAGATTTTTTTTTTGATGTGCTTGACGAGAACAAGTCTCGCTCCTACGTATCCCAAGTGGGAATCAAAGCAACGTAGTTCTTGGTTTTTGGTTTCGAAAATGGTTTGAAAGGGGAAGAGCTTTCATAATGATCAAGCAAGCAAAGGCTTTGAGTGATCATTACTAATAACCCTTAATGGCGTTCATGACAATCAAACAAGCCAAGGCTTTGAGTGATAGTCACTAATAACTCGTATTAAATGGAAAAGAGTTTGAAATTTTTTTGGAAAAAGGGTGAAGTTATTATCAATGATTGGTTACAAAGTTCAAGCACATTCAATAATCACGGAATCATGCATATGTTGAACATTAATTAAGACTAAACATGCCAATATGATCAAGAGATACAATTATTGAGGATGCAAAGTAAAGTTCTCAAAATAATTGTGCGTGTGTGAGGGAATTGCTTACGTGGCAAAAGGAAGAATGTGCAAGGATCTTAATGACTCTAGTAGTCTTACGTCTTCACAAGAACACATGCAAGTAGAAGGTAATTGTACACAATTCAATCAAGACATTTAAGTGGCATCAACAACAAAAGCATACAATTGATCATAGGCATAAAATAGTCTGAGTTAAATGGATGAGCACGTGATCATGATGTGCTAGATTAGATAAGCATGAATGCATGTAAATGCATGAACATTTGAGAATGAATGCAAGAATGAGTATATACAAAGATGCATGAGCGTACAAGAATGCATGAGCATTTGATTAATGAATGCATGGACATGTGAGGATGAATGCAAGAATGAGTATATACAAAGATGCATGAGCATACAAGAATGCATGGACATGTGAGGATGCATGGTTATTTAATTATGAATGGACATGTGAGAATGCAAGAAGTATAAACAAGTAGGGATGCATGAGGTACTAACAAGTGAGAGTACAAATGAATATGCAAGAGATATGAATATATGAAAAGGCATGAAGATTAAAACAAGAGAGTATGCAAGAGATACAAGCAAATGAGAATGCAAGAGAGTGAATAAGGTTTTATTTAAGTGCATGTGTGTGAGAGTGTGTCATAAAAAGTGGTAAAAATTTAGTTACCTTATTCTTAGGAAATGGTGAAATGTTTTGGTGTTTTTAGAGTCTTAGGAAAAAGTGGTAAAAAATATTTTTGGGTTGATTTTATAAAGTTGAAAAGTTATAAATGTAAACTAGAAAATGTTTTGGGTCTTTTTGTAATTTAAGAAAGGTAAAAAGTAAAGGTAAATTATTAATGAAATGGTAACTTATTTAAGTGAAGGTAAATGGTAAAAGTAAAAGGTAAAATGTTTTTTAGGGTTTTAAGTGAAAGGTAAAAAAAAAAGGTAAGAAAATGTTTTTTTACTATTTGGTAACACTTAAGTGAATGGTAAAAACTAAAAGGTAAAAAGTAAAAAAAAAACACAATTCACAACAATTAATTTACCAAACAAGATCAAACAACAAATTTGAGTAAGTAAATTGGTCACAAAAATGGCTTTATGGCCGAAACATACATATACACAATAAGGCTCAAATTCAACAAATTTCTTGCAACCAAATCACATCATTAGACACACACACATAAACCCTAAGATCTACACATGTATATCACACTCAAACAATCATCATTCATCATTTATTCAACACACAAAATCAAAGAAAATAAAAGATGATGAAACCCTAATTTAGGGACCTAAACCCGAATGCACTATTGGTCCTATATACCATTCTTATTCAACTTTGACACATGAAATAGACAAGAAAACATGAGGATCCTAATTTCTAACCCAAGGCCGAAGCAAAAACATGAGGAAAGTGGCATTTTATTTCATGAAAATGATGCCAAAATGCTAAAAATGATTAGAAATGCAAACAAACATAAGAATCTCTCCTTCAAGGCCAAGGACTTGTCTCAAACACCCAAGGCTCCCAATGTCCTTGTACATAATGTTTGAAACAAGTCCTCAAAGCTTCTTTCAAGACGGAGAGAAGAGATGAAGAGATCTACATGGTGAAAGGTGAAGAAAATGCAAAGGAGAATTTATTTAACTCACGAAATAACTAGGAAGTGAAAAAGAGAGCAAGAACTTGAAGAACACAACCTCAACAAACTTGAAACCCCACGCAAATAGCCTCTCTTTGATCAAACTTGGATGATTATTGAAGCTTATGAGGAGATCTTTTGAATGATGAAAGAATTATGGAGTTTTGATGGTGGAAAAATGAAGAGAAGATGGAAGGAAAGTTGATGATGGTGGTTCGAATTTAGAGAGGAGGAGAGGAGAGCATGGAGGCTGAGTATGAGTGCTAGGTTAGAATTGAGAGTCCCCCCCTTTGGTTTCTTATTTTTGGGTTTTTATATGAGGTGCAAAATTAAGGGTATATAGGACATTGCGCTTTTGCAAACCATTGAGATTTGAGATAGAATTTGAACCAAGGGTCAAGATCAAATGTCACATGGATTAGGGGCAATTAGAAAGCACAAAGTGAGGAGAGAGAGGGCTGAGGGGTGTAGCTTAAGGAGGTGAGTGAAGGATAAGTTTAATTACAAAAATGTATTTTCTCATGAAGCATATTACAAGAGTGCCATTTTAATTCAAATGAATGGTGAGGATTGCATTTAACACTTGAATGGAAGGCCATGATTTAAACACAATTTGCAATCAATAAAATAAATCAAAAATGGGGAGAAAAGGGCTGGAATTCGCAGCCAAGGAGAGAGAGTGAGTGGAATTGCAACTTGTACTATTGTACTACACTTGACCTTTCAAAAATTCAAAGGGATATTCCTTATTCCCTTCTAGATAATTCTTCTAAATTCTTGCCATTTTGAGCTATGTCCCATGATTCAATGATTGGGCTCTGAACTTTATGATCTCACCAATCCCAAAATTGATTTATTGACCCCACTCCAAAGGAAATGACTCTTTTGCCCTTTTGTTCAAAAAACCGAATTTCATGCCAAAAATACTCCTATGATGCATAAAAAATGCACAACTCCACTCACTTGGACTCACATAAATTCCTCAAGAGATGCATAATGGTTTTTACCAAGAAATTATTTATTTTAGTGAAATGACCAAAATGCCCTTTTGGTCCCGAAAACCCTGATTTTGCTCTAAACTTCATTTCCACTCTAACAATGATCCTGAGACCTTTTGGATGACTCTAAGACCCTCTAAATGCATGCATGATGAGAAAATAAGTCTTTTTGGCGAAATTACCAAAATACCCTTTGAACGAGGAAAAACCCTAGAAACCCTAAAAATGTTCTAAAGTGCTCTAAAATGCCATGCAATGCATTTCTAACCCTAAAATGCATTCTGAAACTTCTAAGATGCAAGCATGATGCTCTTCCTAACCTCTAGGATGAATGCTAAGGCTTGGTTTATTTATTTTTGGTTGAAAATTAGGGTTTTGCCCTAAGCCGGACAAAATTGGGGTATGACAGTCTCCCCATTTCATCAACCAAAATAACATCAGCATCATCTCTGGAGAAAACAGTCTCACAAAATGTGTATGGAAGATGCTGTGGAAAAAAAGAAGATATTGTTAAACGAAAATTTCTAAAAGAAATCCAAAAAAGAAACTAATAGGAGTACAAAGCAAATGAAGGGAACAAACCAGAAAAGAAGTTGCTAGATCAGCTGCACCCAAAGTTATGTAGAGAGTAAACACAACCATAGTGTTCTAGACTGGGCCGAAAGCCCACTCTGGCTTAGATTGGCCAAAGCCGACCCATAAACAAGATCAGATGCGAACCCTTGCAAAATCAACGGTTCAGATCAATCCTCGCAGAGACTCGTATGATCAACGGCCGAGATCGACCACGCTGATCCAAGGGCCAGCGTTGCCCCTCTGACTCTATATAAAGGAGTACAGTTCACACTGACAGGGACACTTTTTACCCATATCGGTATTCTGCTCACACTCTTACTCTACTGACTTGGGCGTCGGAGTGTCGTTGCAGGTACAACCCGGGCAAAGCTCAGAATACGGCCAGACATCAAATATCAACACAACTCATACATTAGGGCTGAAGACTCACTCACGGCCGTTTCCTTGGGCGAGCACTTCAGTTCATTGGCGACCATAGTGGGAGCTCCGTCTCCAGGCGTTACCCCACCTCCGTTCCGATGGCTCCGCGAGGTAGACCACCCCGCCAGAAGAACCCGCGCTCACAGAGCGTGGTTGATGTCCCGAACCAACCGCAAGAAACTCCGAAGGGCGTCCCGGTTACTGTTGAGAACACTGTTCAAGGCGCACCCTCCGGACCGGCTACTCAGGTAAATGTCATTCTACCAGCCAACGCCATTCTACAGATTCTGGAAATGTTAACACAAGTAACATCAGGGGGGGCGAACACTGTACCCGAGCCGAACAAGGGCGACGTTCAATCCCCAATGGTAAGAAGAAATCCGTGTAGGCGACATATATCTCCTCCCAGAAGACATCTTGTGCACCGGTCCCCGCCCCGACGAAGAGGACAAGGAGGAGCTCAAACCTGGTAGGGACACCACACTCCTCAACCGATCCTACTTATTGGCCAGAAGAGCCCTCGTACCAAGAATCTTCTTACGATTCATCTGGATCGACCACCCGGTCAAGGAGGCGTTCACCAGAGCGACGCCATCAATACGGGTACTCACTAGAGCGACACCATCAATACGGGTACCCACCAGAGCGACGTGGTCATCGAGGTTGACGCTTCGAGGACCGACCACCTCGCGGAGAAAAGAGCGACATGAGGACTGTAACACCCATTTCTACCCGGCAATTTAATAATAAAAATCAGAGTTTTCAAAAACAAATGGATGTACGTTTTCCGACTAAAACCACAAAATGAACATAGTTAAGTCATTGGTAAAAACAGATACATAGTACTTAAAAAAATAAGTCAACTTCCATTACTACGCAGCGGGTTTTCAAAAAGGTTTTAACTCAAAATAATCACGGCCTCTTTTTCCAACTTAAGACAACTCATAAAACAGCGACAACCAACGTCAAAATTCATACAATAGGATAACAAAATAAAATAGTAATAATATGCGTTCATCCCCCCGAGTGCTACGTATCCGAGCGACGAAACTGACTCGAACTAACGAAGGTACACAACCTTCATTCATGGTTACCTGCACGTTACCAACTTTGGGGTAACATTCAAATAGAAGGGGTGAGATATCGAACCATATAATAGAATGTATGAAAAACAATATATATCAGAATAAGGACATCTCAACTCATCACTTCACAGCAATCAAATAACTGCAATCATCACGAATCATCAACATAACCACTCATCAAAATGCAAATGGGCCATCAGCGGTACCCTCAACAAAATACAGTGGGCCATCAGCGGTACCCTCAACAAAAAACAAATGGGCCATCAGCGGTACCCTCAACAAAATACAAATGGGCCATCAGCGGTACCCTCAACAAAATACAAATGGGCCATCAGCGGTACCCTCATCAAACTACAAATGGGCCATCAGCGGTACCCTCAACAAAATACAAATGAGCCATCAGCGGTACCCTCAACATAATACAAATGGGCCATCAGCGGTACCCTCAACAAAATACAAATCAACGACTTAACCAAAAATTATCAACTAGCAACTCAACAACTTTACCAACAATTAGCAATTGACCAATTTAACCACTTAACCAACAATTAATCTTTTCAACAATTTAACAATTAATAATTGACAACGTAATCACACTAGGTGCAACATCATCAACAAATCAACAACTGAGCCAACAATTTAGCAACTTAAAAAGTTAACAGTTTCGCAACTCAACCAACAGTTAACAACTCAACAAATTAACGATTAACAATTTAACGGCTTAACCAACAATTAGCCAACCATGGGCCTAATGCGCCTAAAGTACCTAACAACCCACAAGACGGCGCCCAAATGCGCCCAGCAACCGAACGAGGCAGCCACACATGGCGCCCAGCAACCAGCAGACAACAAGCAACAGGCAGCCACATATGGGGCCCATGGCGCCCAGTGCGCCCAGAAACCAACAGACAACAAGCACAGGCAGCCAGACATGGCGCCCAGTGCGCCCAGCAACAATAGGACAACAGGCAACAGGCAGCCAGACTTGGCGCCCTTGGCGCCCAGTGCGCCCAGCAACATCAGCAACACAGGCAACGGGCAGCCAGACATGGCGCCCATGGTGCCCAGCAACATCAGCAACACAAGCAACGGGCAGCCAGACATGGCGCCCAGCAACATCAGCAACACAAGCAACGGGCAGCTAGACTTGGCGCCCTTGGCGCCCAACAACATCAGCAACACAAGCAAAGGGCAGCCAGACATGGCGCCCTTGGCGCCCAGTGCGCCAACAACATCAGGGGCAGCCACACATGGCGCCCAGCAACAGCAACAGACAAATTTCAATCAAACATACCTCTACTTCGGTGAATTAGTTAACCTATCAAACGGTATCGAAACTTAGCAAAGGACCCCTCTATGGAAAGCTAAGAATGTCTAGTTCCCGACTATAATTGTTATTTTGCAAAATAATGGTCCAATTCGTACAGTTTCAGTAAATAAGCAACAAGGTTCAGAAAACAGGACAGCCACCATGACCTAGCTTGTGACACCTCTAAAATTATCAAAACTCAGTCAAATGACATGGGACTTGAGCCTAACCCGAAAAAAATTGAGTGTAGTTTTCAATGAATCAAGAATCATTCAAAAAGGAGTTCAAACGAAAACGTTATACACGAAATACCGAACCTATATCCAGATTGTTTCCAGAATTTTAACCTAACTTGTGACACCTATAACTCGCGCTATACAACTCCAAATGCAACCAAACTAGTGCCAAATTAACAAGCGTTAAGTCTAGTTTCTGAAACGGTAAACCACATAATTTTTGGACCACTAGATTGTTCCCAGTTACTGTATAACCGAACCTATAACCAGATTGTTTCCAGAATTTTAACCTAACTTGTGACACCTATAACTCGAGCTATACAACTCCAAATGCAACCAAACCAGTGCAAAATTAACAAGCATTAAGTATAGTTTCTGAAAAGGTAAACCACATAATTTTTGGACCACTAGATTGTTCCCAGTTACTGTATAACCGAACCTATACCCAGATCACCCCAAACAATGAGTTTAGCAACAAAATTGGCATCAAACATTCATCAAATTTCAATAATCAAACACATCGTCAACCCAATTCAGAGATACACACGTTTTTAAACTGAAAACATAAGCAAATTCGTAGAACCCACATAAAGCCCTTCATGTACCCTATTATAGAGTTAGAACCCCACCCTTACCTTGGATTGAAGTTGAAACTCTCCTTGGTCCTTGCCCTAGCTCTCTTCGCCGCTCCCTCTCTATGGCTCTCTCTCAATCCTTATTTTCTTCTTCTAAATGAGCAAACCCTAAGATAACACCTATTTATAATTTATTTAGTATTATGGGCTTTCTCATACACTTATGCGACTTTAGCTTCATGAGTCTTCTTTACACCCCTTATTTTACTACTCCTAACACCCCCACATACGAAAATATATTTTTACTCTTAATATTTTCCTACCACTTAATTTCCTAAATAATTCAATTAAATAATTAATTAAATTTTCGGGGCGTTACAACTCTCCCCCACTTAGAATATTTTTGTCCTCGAAAATTTACCTGATTCGAACAACTCGGGATTAGATTCCCGCATCTTGATACAACATCATATCACTACAACACAAACAATAATTCGAACTAAATGACAATACTCGATCGTCAAATGACACAACAACTAGACAACTTGGTCGGACAGACCGAAACAGCTCTGATACCACTAATGTAACACCCATTTCTACCCGGCAATTTAATAATAAAAATCAGAGTTTTCAAAAACAAATGGATGTACATATTCCGACTAAAACCACAAAATGAACATAGTTAAGTCATTGGTAAAAACAGATACATAGCACTTAAAAAAATAAGTCAACTTCCATTACTACGCAGCGGGTTTTCAAAAAGGTTTTAACTCAAAATAATCACGGCCTCTTTATCCAACTTAAGACAATTCATAAAACAGCGACAACCAACGTCAAAATTCATACAATAGGATAACAAAATAAAATAGTAATAATATGCGTTCATCCCCCCGAGTGCTACGTATCAGAGCGACGACACTGACTCGAACTAACGAAGGTACATAGCCTTCATTCATGGTTACCTGCACGTTACCAACATAGGGGTAACATTCAAACAGAAGGGGTGAGATATCGAACCATATAATAGAATGTATGAAAAACAATATATATCAGAATCAGGACATCTCAACTCATCACTTCACAGCAATCAAATAACTGCAATCATCACAAATCATCAACATAACCACTCATCAAAATGCAAATGGGCCATCAGCGGTACCCTCAACAAAATACAATGGGCCATCAGCGGTACCCTCAACAAAATACAAATGGGCCATCAACGGTAGCCTCAACAAAATACAAATGGGCCATCAGCAGTACCGACACGATTACGCCCAAAACTCTATCGGGGATCCTTACAGAACCGTTAGAGAGTGGGTCTAATTATTGTTTCCTGAAGTTATCTGGCTGAACAAGTAGGAGGGACGGCCGCCCAATCACTTATCGCCGGTAATCAAAGAAATGATGATCAACATGTTAGATAGCACTAGTTGTCGAGGTGACGTTAGTTGGTTAGTGGAAGGGTGCTCACGTCGGTAGTTAAATTTCGAGGACGAAATTCTTTTAAGTGGGGGAGAGTTGTAACGCCCCAAAATTAATTAGTTATTTATTTAATTAATTAAATAGGGTTTAGGTGATAGAAATAATAAAATAATGATAATGTTAGAATATATGGGCCTATGGTTGGGGTTGGTAGTAGCGAATCCGAAGTGTTAGTGAAAAGGCTCATGATTAAATCGCATAAGTGAGCGAGAAAAGCCCATGAGACCAACTAAGTATAAATAGGCCTTAGTTAGGGTTTGGCTCATTTAGAAGAATAAAAAAAAATAGAATTAGAAGGGAGAAGAGGAGAGGAGGACGACGGCTAGAGAGGAGAAATGAAAGAAGGCGTGATCCACCACCAAGGAGAGAGAGAGGCGTAGCACCAAGGAGAGAGAAGGAAAGCTAGGATTCGTGAATCTTCTAAAAAAAGCTAAGGTAAGGGTGAGATTCATGCTTTATAAGGGTTTGTATGAGGGGTTGTATGTGGGTTAGGGTTTTAGCGATCATATATATGTAGCATGTTTGTTATGTGCTTGATGAAATGTTTGGAATGCTATATTGGTTGATGTTGTCGTATAATTAATGTCCTCATGCCCTAACACCATGTTGATGATTGATGTGATCATGAGAATTCAAATTGCTATGCTGAAAGTGGCGCCCTGTCCATGGGCGCGCTGCCCCTCTGTTGTATGTTGCTGATTTTGGTTGCTGGAAAAGGCGCCCTGCTCCTGGGCGCCCTGTGTTCTGTTTTTGGTTGTTGCTGGAAGTGGCGCCCTAGGCGCCCAGTGTGTTGTTTTGGTTGCTGGAAGTGGCGCCCTAGGCGCCCAGTGGGTTGTTTTGGTCGCTGGAACTGGCGCCCTAGGCGCCCAGTGCTGTTGCTGTGCTGTGTTGCTGCTGCTGTTGCTGTGCTGTGTTGTTGTGCTGTGTTGCTGTGCTCTGTTGCTGCTGCTGTTGCTGTGCATTGTTGCTGCTGTGTTGCTGTGCTGTGTTGCTGCTGTTGTTGCTGTGCTGTGTTGCTGCTGCTGTTGCTGTGCTGTGTTGCTGTGCTGTGTTGCTGTTGCCGTTGATGGCTGATGTTGCTGTTGTTGGGCTGCTGCTGCTGTTGTTGGGCTGCTGCTGCTGTTGGGCTGATACTGCCGTTGTTGGGCTGCTGTTGCCGTTGTTGGCTGCTGTTGCTGCGTTGGGCTGCTGTTGCTGCTGTAATGCTGTGCCATGTTGCTGCTGTGTTGTTGGGCTGCTGTTGCTGTTATTGGGCTGCTGTTGCTGCTGTGATGCTGTTGCCATGTTGCTGTTGTGTTGTTGGGCTGCTGTTGCTGTTATTGGGCTGCCGTTGCTGCTGTGATGTTGTTGCCATGTTGCTGTTGTGTTGTTGGGCTGTTGTTGTTGCCGTGTTGCTGTGGCTGTGCTGCTGTTGCTGCGTTGCTGTTGCTGTGCTGCCGTCGCGGTGTTGCTGTTGTCGAGCTGCTGTCGCCGTGTTGTTTTTTGCTGTCGCTGGTGTTGCTGTTGGTGCTGTTGTTGCTGCTGTTGCAGCGTTGCCGTTGCGGTCGCTGTTGCTGCCATTGTTGCCGTTGTTTGCTGTGTTGCCGTTGTCGTTGCTGTTGCAGTGTTGCTGCTGCTGCCGTTGTTGCTATTATTGCTGCTGTTGCGGTTGCTGTTGCTGTTGGTGTTGGTGTCGCTGTCGGTGCTGGCGGTGTTGCTGTTGTTGCCGCTGTTCCTGGTTGTTGTTGTTGCGTGTTGGCGCCTTAGCGCCCATGGTTGTTGTCTCTGGTGTCGGTGGTCGTTGATGTTATGGTCAGGTTATTAGACTGTCCTATAGGCGTTGGTGTTATAGGTGATGATTGGTGTTATTGGTGATGATATAACAGGTGACGTGCCTATTTTATTGGCTAAGGTGATAGGTGATGGGTCTATGACCATTTGTTGATATTGGTGTGGTTGTGTCACTTAGATGACTATCGTTGTTGATTACGTTGTTAAATGTTGTTGTTGACTTTGTTGTGGGTACCGCCGAATGGCCCACATTGTTTGGTGGTGGGTACCGCCGAATGGCCCACACTCTTTTGTTGAGGGTATCGCCGAATGGCCCAAACTGTTGATGAATTTTTTTGTTGAAGGCCTATGGCCAGTGTCGAGTCTTATGTCGTTGTGGTGCTAAGATATGCTCTTTGTTGTTGATTGTCTCTGGTGCATTGTTCATGGTGTCGCATACAATTCATATGCATTATTTTGGTGATGAAGGCTTCAGCCTTGGAGCTATAGGTGATGGTGATGATGCTCAAAACACTTGGTGATGATATAGGTGATGATGCCCTTATTGGCTATTTTATTGGTGATGATTGGTACCACATGCATATACCCGTTGGTGTGGGTTGCATCTCATTCGTTTACTCATGACGTTGCTGATGACTTTTGGCGATTGCAATTTGACGTTGTTTGTGAAGATATATGCTTGTTGTGCTGATGTTGACTATTATGATGATAATGACTGTTATGTCCATGCTGTTGTTGACCTGTTGACCGTTGTGACGAATATTTGTCTGTTGAGAATTATCTGATATTCTGACCTGTGCATACGGTCTTTCATACGATTCTTTATATTGTTTGATATCTCACCCCTTCTGTTTGAATGTTACCCCTATGTTGGTAACGTGCAGGTGATCTCGAATGAAGACCATAGTTCTTCGTTAGTCCGGTGTCGTCGCTCTGATACGTAGCATTCGGGGGGATGCACGCTTGATTATCTTTATTCATGTTTTCCTTTTGTTGGATTTTTGGCGTTATGAACCTTGTATAGTCTCAATAATTATTGATGATTATAATTGTTGAATTCTTCCGCCGCGAGATTGAATAAATATTGATGTTGATGTTTTTTTAAAGTACTATGCATTCGATTTATTTTGAAGAAAATGTGACATCCGTTTTACTGTTAAAAAACAAAACTCTGATTTTACATTAATAAATTACCGGGTAGAAATGGGTGTTACGGTTAACAACTCAACAAATTAACGATTAACAATTTAACGGCTTAACCAACAATTAGCCAACCATGGGCCTAATGCGCCTAAAGTACCCAACAACCCACAAGACGGCGCCCAAATGCGCCCAGCAACCGAACGAGGCAGCCACACATGGCGCCCATGGCGCCCAGTGCGCCCTGCAACCAGCAGACAACAAGCAACAGGCAGCCACATATGGCGCCCATGGCACCCAGTGCGCCAAGCAACCAACAGACAACAAGCACAGGCAGCCAGACATGGCGCCCATGGCGCCCAGCAACAATCAGACAACAGGCAACAGACAGCTAGACTTGGCGCCTTTGGCGCCCAGTACGCCCAGCAACATCAGCAACACAAGCAACGGGCAGCCAGACATGGCGCCCTTGGCGCCCATGGTGCCCAGCAACATCAGCAACACAAGCAACGGGCAGCCAGACATGGCGCCCTTGGCACTCATGGCGCCCAGCAACATCAGCAACACAACCAACGGGCAGCCAGACATGGCGCCCTTGGCGCCAGCAACATCAGAGGCAGCCACACATGGCGCCCAACAACAACAGAAACGGCGCCCATGGCGCCCAGCAGCAGCAACAGACAAATTTCCATCAAACATACCTCTACTTCGGTGAATTAATTAACCTATCAAACGGTATCGAAAATTAGCAAAGGACCCCTCTATGGAAAGCTAAGAATGTCTAGTTCCCGACTATAATTGTTATTTTGCAAAATAATGGTCCAATTCGTATAGTTTCAGTAAATAAGCAACAAGGTTCAGAAAACAGGATAGCCACCATGACCTAGCTTGTGACACCTCTAAACTTATCAAAACTCAGTCAAATGACATGGGACTTGAGGCTAACCCGAAACAAATTGAGTGTAGTTTTCAATGAATCAAGAATCATTCAAAAAGGAGTTCAAACGAAAACGTTATACACGAAATACCGAACCTATATCCAGATTGTTTCCAGAATTTTAACCTAACTTGTGACACCTATAACTCGAGCTATACAACTCCCAATGCAACCAAACTAGTGCCAAATTAACAAGCGTTAAGTCTAGTTTCTGAAAAGGTAAACCACATAATTTTTGGACACTAGATTATTCCCAGTTACTGTATAACCGAACCTATATCCAGATTGTCTCCAGATTTTTAACCTAACTTGTGACACCTATAACTCGAGCTATACAACTCCAAATGCAACCAAACTAGTGCCAAATTAACAAGCGTTAAG
Source organism: Astragalus membranaceus (assembly GCA_039519185.1). NCBI lineage: Eukaryota > Viridiplantae > Streptophyta > Magnoliopsida > Fabales > Fabaceae > Astragalus > Astragalus membranaceus. Next base: position 58,051,547 of record CM076849.1, read on the forward strand.
TTTAGTTTCTGAAAAGGTAAACCAGATAATTTTTGGACCACTAGATTGTTCCCAGTTACTGTATAACCGAACCTATACCTAGATCACCCCAAACAATGAGTTTAGCAACAAAATTGGCATCAAACATTCATCAAATTTCAATAATCAAACACATCGTCAACCCAATTCAGAGATACACATGTTTTTAAATTGAAAACAGAAGCAAATTTGTAGAACCCACATAAAGCCCTTCATGTACCCTATTATAGAGTTAGAACCCCACCCTTACCTTGGATTGAAGTTGAAACTCTCCTTGGTCCTTGCCCTAGCTCTCTTCGCCGCTCCCTCTCTATGGCTCTCTCTCAATCCTTATTTTTTTCTTCTAAATGAGCAAACCCTAAAATAACACCTATTTATAATTTATTTAGTCTTATGGGCTTTCTCATACACTTATGCGACTTTAGCTTCATGGACCTTCTTTACACCCCTTATTTTACTACTCCTAACACCAACAATAGGCCCACATACGAAAATATATTTTTACTCTAATATTTTCCTACCACTTAATTTCCTAATTAATTCAATTAAATAATTAATTAAATATTCGGGGCGTTACAAGGACGGGACCCTTCACCCGAGACATTGACGAATATCCTATCCCTCGTGCCCTTGAAAAACCCTGTTTGATTTAAGAATGTACAACGGCGTGAAAGACCCCGATGCCCGCCTGGGATATTTCGATTTTATGATGCAATACTGGGGGGAATACGGTCCAGTGAACTGCTAGATATTTCCACTAACCTTGGAAGGGCCAGCCTTAGAATGGTTCACGGAGCTGAGGCTGAACACCATCTCCTCCTGGGAACAACTGGCTAGGGTTTTTTCTACCCGTTTCACAACTTCAGGGGTGAAACCCAAGTCGCACGCGATCCTGAAAGCGATCAGGCAAGAGCCCGGAGAACCCTCCGCGACTACATAGAACGGTTTAACAAAGAGGCTGCCAACGTAAGGGGACTGGAAGACGATATGAGACTATGGTTCCTCCGGGACGGGCTACGTACGGGCAGTCTGTTCGAAATTGAAGTGGGCGATGGCGATAGGGCGATTCATGAATTATGAAGATAGGGCGATGGCGACGCAAGCTATCGCAGGGGGACTGACCAAAGAACCCCCAGGGTAGCGCGACTAGAGGTCGAGAAGGGATCATGGAGGTCCGTCAAGGGAATCCAGATCTAGAAAGTTTTCAGATTGCACTAAGCTCAACACCTCCTACACCCAAATTCTAAACGAATGTGCAAATAGAGTTTAAGGATATCAAGAGGCCCGAACCGCTTGTCCTTAAAGAAGGACAGCGCCCGTCCCGTAAGTACTGTCGCTATCACCTCAGTAACGGGCACGACACCAACAACTATATGGCCTTAAAAGATGATATAGAAGAATTGATCAGAAAGGGTAAGCTTACCCAATATGTAAAGAAGGAACAAACAGATGAACGAGATGAAAAGCAAGCAACTCGCTCCCCTCGAAAGGGGAATGCGGAGGTCAACGAAGTGTCTAAAGCCAGAGAAGACGACGACGATGAAGAAGAAGAAGAGCTAGACACCAGAAAATCAAAAGGGCGGCAAGTCGCCATGGTGATTACCGAGGAGTGCCCTATTGATGGAAGAGAAATGAACAAGTCCATGAAAAGAAAATGGAAGGAGATCATGAGTGTCGCTTCAACAACCATGCCCAGGATTCTCTCGAAGAGACCGACCATATCTTTTGGGGACGAGGATTTGCTCGATGGAAAGCCAAACAAGCAAGTTCCACTACTAGTGGTTGCTGTAATGGCAAATGTGGAAGTAAGGAGGATCCTGATCGACCAAGGGAGTTCAGCCGATATAATCTTTGAAGACCTCCTGGACGTGTTGAAGATTTCAAGAGACAACTTAAGACCTTATAGAGGAACAGATTTGACCGGTTTCAATGGGTCAGCCACAACACCCCTCGGTCACATTGAATTGATGGTCACCTTTGGGGACGACAACGCAGAGAAACCTCAATGTAGGACAGTGAAGACCGACTTCCTAGTGCTCCCGTGCAAATCAGTATACCAATGTATAATTGGCCGACCAACCTTGGGACGACTTGAGGCAGTCACCTCGACCGTCCATCTAAAGATGAAGTTCTACTCTGATGAAGGCGACTTCCAATGTCTAAAGCAACATGCTGACCTGTTCGTTTGGAGCGCGGCCGATATGCCAGGGGTCCCACTTGAGGTAGCATGCCATCACCTAGCGGTTGACCCGTCAGCCATATGGGTCGCTTAACGAAGACGTGTCCAAAAAGAAGAAAAACCTCGAGTTGCAACGAAGGCAGTCGAAGACTTAATCGAGGCCGACTTTATCAAAGAGATCAAGTATACGACATGGTTTTCTAACGTGGTATTAGTCAAGAAGGCCAACAGGAAATGGCGCATGTGCGTACGTAGACTACACCGACCTCAATCGTGCATGTCCTAAAGATGCCTTCCCAGTCCCCAGTGTTGATCGATTGGTAGACAATGCCAGCGGGTTCCGGTTACTATCTTTCTTAGATGCATACTCGGGATATAACTAGATCGCCATGTACCCACCTGACCCAGAGAAGACAGCATTCATGACAGAAAAAGGAAATTATTGCTATCAGGTTATGCCCTTTGGGCTGAAAAATGCAGAAGCGACCTATCAAAGAATGATGAATAAAGTTTTCCAAGCGCAGATAGGCAGGGTAGTAGAAGTCTACCTGGATGACATGATTGTCAAGAGTAAAGTGGATACTGACCATGTGACCGACTTAAAAGTATTTGCGGAAGTCTGTAACAACTCGCTCAGGCTAAACCCTGAGAAGTGCACGTTTGGAGTAAGGGCGGGCAAATTTTTAGGCTTTACTTGACGGAAAGAGGAATTGAGGCCAACCCAGATAAATGCCGGGCTGTGACAGAAATGAGGTCGCCCACCACCAAAAAATAAATACAGAAATTGAACGGGATGGTGGCCGCGCTTTCGCGGTTCATTGCCAAAGCAGCAAACAAGTCGCTCCCACTCTTCAAACTGCTCAAGAAGGAGGCAAAGTTCGAGTGGTCACCCGAGTGCAATCAGGCTCTGGATCAGCCGAAGGCCGCTCTACTACAACCTCCTGTATTGACAACACCAGGCCATGAGAAACTTTGTACCTTTACCTAGCGATCACTGACGAGGCACTGGCCGCAGTGATGGTACGCGAAGACGACTCCAAGCAAAATTCGATTTATTTTATCAGCAAAGCCCTTCAAGGTCCTGAGCTCAGGTACCAGAAGATTGAGAAGTTGGCTCTCGCGTTGGTTGTGGCCGCTCGAAGATTAAGAGCATATTTTGTGACCCATCAGATCGTTTTGAGGACGGACCAACCCATACAGAAAATCCTCCACAGGCCAGACCTAGTAGGAAGGATGATAAAGTGGGCGATTGAGCTGTCAGAGTTTGGCATCAGATATGAACCCAGGTCGACCACTAAAGCACAAGTATTGGACGACTTCCTTGCCGAGATGACCCCGATATCTGAGACGATAATGCCAGTTTGGATCTTTGTGGACGGCTCGTCAAATAGCAAAGGCGGTGGGCGGGCTTGATTCTTGAAAATGCTGACGGGACGACTATTGAAGTGGCTTTGACGTTCTCATTTTCAACATCCAACAACCAGGCGGAGTACGAAGCATGTATTGATGGACTCTTGCTTGCCCGCGAGTTCAACGTAAAGAGCGTGGAGCTGCACTCGGACTCACTCCTGGCAGTATCCCAAATCAAAGAAGTGTTCGATGCAACGACGTGATCTTGCAAAGGTATTTGGCAAGAGTGAGAGAACTACTCGGGTAGTTTGAATGTGCAGAGGTAAAACACGTCCCTCGACCAGAAAACACCAGGGCGGACATATTATCAAAGTTGGCCAGCACGAAAAACCCTGGGAACCATAGAAGTGTGATTCAGAAAGTCCTACCTCAGCCTAGTGTCCGACTTGATGTCGCTCTGACTCCAGATATTTTCTTGGTCGATCCAGAAGATTGTTGGATCGACCCTATCCTCAGATACATCAGAGACGGACAAGAACCAGGCGACCACAAAAGAGCAACCTTGGTACGTAGGCGAGCGGCATCTTACTCGATAATTGAGGGGAAGATTTTGCGAAGAGGATTTTCCATGCCACTCTTGAAATGTCTCCCACCAGAGGAGGCTAGTTATGTCTTAAGGGAGATACATGAGGGGATATGTGGAAACCACCTTGGAGCTCGAGCTTTAGCAAAAAAGGCATTAAGAGCGGGATACTACTGGCCCATAATGGAGGACGATGCGAAAAAGTTAGTAAAGAAATGTGATAAGTGCCAGCGACACGCAGACATCCATGTCGCTCCCCCAGTCGAATTAAACAGCATGACTGCACCATGGCCGTTTGCATGGTGGTGGATCGACCTCTTGGGTCTGTTTGCAGTCGCTCCTAGGAAAATGAAATACTTGGTCGTTGCGGTAGATTATTTCACCAAGTGGGTGGAAGCCGAACCTCTAGCAACAATCACGTCTAGGAACTATTCGAAGTTTTTCAAGAAGAACATCCTCACCCGTTTCGGGATTCCTGAAGTGTTGGTCTCAGATAACGGTACCCAGTTTACAGATAAAAACTTTCAAGAGTACCTAACCGAGCTAGGGGTGAAGAAGCGCTTCACCTTGGTCGAGCACCCCCAGACCAACGGTTAGACAGAGGCTGCCAACATAGTCATCTTGCGTGGGCTGAGGAGGCGGTTAGATGAGGCAAAGGGAAAATGGGCAGAAGAACTCCCGTACGTACTATCGGGGTACAGGACAACCCCCCACTCTACCACTGGCGAGTCTCCTTTCAAGCTAGTATATGGCACAGACGCAGTTATCCCGGTCGAGATCGGGGAACTGAGCTGGAGAACAACAAACCCCAAGATGCTCCAAGAAAATGAGGAGGCGATCAGAGAGGAACTTGATTTGATTGAAGAACTCCGTTCACAGGCCGCCCTAAGAGAAGCGTTGATCAAGCAAAGGATGGCCACGCGGCTGTTAGACTTTTGGCAAGTGTACCAAATGTCCGAGTAATAAAAGAACGGTAAGACCGGTCGTCTCCACAGGGATTGCGTGTTGTTTAACAATGGGAAAATTATCGATTCTTAGATTGTGAAAATTGATTTGATTTGAGAATTTAGTAACGCAAAAATAACGACGGTTGTTGAAATAATAAGGAAAGCGATTAGGGGTCGAATCCTCTCCCCTCACCTATCTTATGAACCTTTAGCTAATCACAAATTAATTGTTTGAAATACCATATTCAATTCACTAAATTAGGTTAAGGACAATTCCTTGCCTCAAAACCGCTTTTACCTAATTGAGTTACCATAATTCCTTAGGTGAATCATGCCAATTGGTAAAGCCTTGAACCCTAGAAATAAAGAATTCCTAAATCCAATCCCACATTCCTATGGTGATCACAAGTTTATGATCTAAAACCCCTTATCAAGCATCCAACCCATATCCCTATGTGATCACATACCCTAAATCATTATAATTATCATATGTAACTATAAAGCATTAAACAAAGAGGTATAGACTTATGATAAATCAAACAACCAATTGTATTAACCATAACAAAGAATCCATGAAATAGGTTTGGGGAGAATCATCTCTCCCAAATCAAACGAAATTAGTTACACATGGTGAAAAGAGTACAACATAAGATAAAGGAGAAAAAGCAAATAGAGGAAGCCATATAAACCTTCAATCCTTGTTCCCAAGTGATTGGAAGACTCCAAAATCGCACCTCCAAGCTGTTCCAAACCCTAGCTGCGCTCCAATGACCAAGCCCTTCGAAATTTCGCTGAAAAATCCTTAAAAACACTAATTTTTACGCACCATCGCGACACGACCCGCACCCGTTGCGATGCGAAATCTTCTAGATACAAATCCTGCGAAATACTTCTGCTGCGTCGCGACGCGACGCCTCCTGGTCGCAACGCAAAAAGTGACAGAAAGTTCTCCTTCAGCTTCCTATTGCACCACTAGGCAAATGTCTGGTTCGCTAGTTGATGCTATGACAACTTGAAGGTCTTCCATTGCAATTGGCACCAGGAGTGAGAGAATTAGCTTACAAAATGAATCCTAATACATTGATCTAAACTACGGTAATTCCCCGGTAATCAACAGAATTACAATCAAATCCCTGTAGTTTTGGTTCTAAAATTAAGCAACTTATATCATATGATAGAGAGTCAACACAACCCCAAACTTAAACTTTTGCTTGTCCTCAAGCAAACATTCAATTCAGGCTGTTGCTAATTTTTAATTTTGCTGTCACACGTTCCACATAAACCAGTTAACCACACAGCATATCAAAAATCATCATCAACCTAATACAGTAGCAAGACAACCGAATTGGAAAATACAAGATCATAAGCAGGCAAGCATTCTCAAGTTCTCTCTTTTTTTCACACATCTCACCAATCTCTCTTTGAAGTGTCTAAGGTGTTCACTCGATTCACAATGCCTGCATCATCGTTTCATAGGCTTGAACAAGTTCTATACACATCTATACACATGATACACATACACACTAATTGAGGACTTTCAAGGTTGTAACGGGGCTTAGGTATGGGTGGATAACATTTGGATAAGTAGGTTACAACTTGGAGTTAGGCCTACTTCTCTCTTTGTCAATTTCAACAATCTCACTCACTTACCCATTTTCCCCAAAGCATTCCACAAGAGAAGGAATTATTTACTTATTTATTTATATATAACTTTTTTTTTGAAATATATATATATATATATATATATATATATATATTTCTTTTTCTTTCTTTTCTTTGTATGTTCATTTCTCTTGTATACCACCCCAAACTTAGAATGTTTCTATTCCATGAGCAACCCCAAACTTAGAATTTTTCCACTCACATACATTTGTCTACCTAACTCCAAGTTAAGAAACAACTAGGCATATGATTTGCAGAAAAAATTAAAAAAAAACAACAATTAGGCTCAGAGGGGCTAACAAAGGGTAAACAATAATTTGGTGGCTTGAAAGGCTCAGGGGTTCCAAAAAATTTGCCTCAGTGTGTATGTAAATCACATGCAAGATTGCTAAGTACAAGTTCAAGTTCTGCAGACTAATGCAAGCAAGGAATACACACAAGCATGATATAAGTGTTTGGGCTCACCTCACGGTTGGGATTTTAAGAGATGGAACTCGAGAGGACTTGCCCACAAATGATTTCGATTTTCCTCAACTTTTGTCTTGACCACTGGCAATACCTGGTGATAAAATTTGACACACTAGTAATCACAAGGTAAAATGTAAAACATGTTAAGCTAAATACCACAAATCATCATAATTGAAGCTGCTTCCAAAAAAGTTCAGGGAAGTGATGTCTCAATATCACAGAATAAGTTGTCAATATAGTACAGACCAAAATTCAAAATAAAGTCAAAAATGCAGAAAGATAAAAGCTACAAAATATAATAATGTCTGAAATAGCAGAAAGTGAAAAGGTGAGCTTCCTGCTCAAGGGAATGAAAAGTGGCGCTCAATGAACTCATCCCCTGACAATAGTGGGTCCTGCGAATCTGGGTCCTCCTCTGCTGGGGCTGAAGATGATGGTCCTGCAGTGCTAGCGGATCTGTTCTCAGCCATGTACTCCTGGGCAGCATGATGAACTCGGGCAGATGCAGGGTGTGAGGTATCCACGCCCTGCTGCTGTAGTAACATCGACGACCCACACCAGCTGGCCATCATGAGGTCATACTGGAATGAGGGGTCGCTTTGAAACTGCTCCCGGTAAGATGGGCCTGCTGGCTGCTGTTGAACTGGGGATGATGGCTGTGGTGGTACTGCCCCGTCCAATGGTCCCTCAGGTTGCTTCTTAATCCACGCTGCTGTAATAGGCTCCCTGGGGTCAATAAGCAGGTCATCGGGGTAATCCGGGCAGCCTTCCGGTTTGTAAAGAGCATGGATCAAGGAAGCGTGCCCCAATCTAGCCCTGGGACACTTCACTATATCTGCGATGCTGTTTGAGATGATATATCCCAGATTCAACCTATTTCCTCTTATGATGGCTAGGATCCCCATAGCTGCTTTCACTTTCACATCAGAAGAGTTGGAGCATGACACAATGGTTTGGTTGAAAAATGAATTCCAAGCCTTAGGAATAGGCTTCAGTGCCGTGTTGTTGAAGCGCTTGGGAAAGCTTTGCAATCCTGGTGCATATTTGTCCCATTGTGCCCCCTGACGGCACAATTCTCTCAGCGTCCCCTCATAATCAATTTCCCTGAAGTGGGCTAAGGCATGCCCCATGGCACAGGGAGAGGACTCAGGTAGCCCAAGAAGTCTGTTGATGCTTTCCGGAGAGTATGATACCTCCTTTCCTCTAAAACTTGTTAGACTTTTGGCAAGTGTACCAAATGTCGCAAGTAATAAAAGAATGGTAAGACCGGTCGTCTCCACAGGGATTGCGTGTTGTTTAACAATGGGAAAATTATCGATTCTTAGATTGTGAAAATTGATTTGATTTGAGAATTCAGTAACGCGAAAATAACGACGGTTGTTGAAATAATAAGGAAAGCGATTAGGGGTCGAATCCTCTCCCCTCACCTATCTTATGAACCTTCAGCTAATCACAAATTAATTGTTTGAAATACCAGATTCAATTCACTAAATTAGGTTAAGGACAATTCCTTGCCTCAAAACCCCTTTTACCTAATTGAGTTACCCTAATTCCTTAGGTAAATCATGCCAATTGGTAAAGCCTTGAACCCTAGAAATAAAGAATTCATAAATCCAATCCCACATTCCTATGGTGATCACAAGTTTATGATCTAAAACCCCTTATCAAGCATGCAACCCATATCCCTATGTGATCACATACCCTAAATCATTATAATTATCATATGTAACTATAAAACATTAAACAAAGAGGTATAGACTTATGATAAATCAAACAACTAATTGTATTAACCATAACAAAGAATCCATAAGATAGGTTTGGGGAGAATCATCTCTCCCTAATCAAAAGAAATTAGTTACACATGGTGAAAAGAGTACAACATAAGATAAAGGAGAAAAAGCAAATAGAGGAAGCCATAGAAACCTTCAATCCTTGTTCCCAAGTGATTGGAAGACTCCAAAATCGCACCTCCAAGCTGTTCCAAACCCTAGCTGCGCTCCAATGACCAAGTCCTTCAAAATTTCGCTGAAAAATCCTTAAAAACCCTAATTTTTACGCACCATCGCGACGCGACTCGCACCCGTCGCGACGCGAAATCTTCCAGAAACAAATCCTGCGAAATACTCCTGGTCGCGACGCGAAAAGTGACAGAAAGTTCTCCTTCAGCTTCCTATTGCACCACTAGGCAAATGTCTGGTTCGCTAGTTGATGCTATGACAACTTGAAGGTCTTCCATTGCAATTGGCACCAGGAGTGAGAGAATTAGCTTACAAAATGAATCCTAATACATTGATATAAACTGCGCTAATTCCCCGGCAAACAACAGAATTAGAATCAAATCCCTGTAGTTATGGTTCTAAAATTAAGCAACTTATATCATATGACAGAGAGTCAACAGCGGCACAACGCCAAGTTCGTCCCAAGAGACTTTTCTTTGGGACAGCTCGTCCTTCGAAGAGCCAGTATCGGTTAGAAGAATGCTTCTCAAGGGAAACTCGCCCCCAATTGGAAGGGCCCTTCTAGGATCATCTCCAAGACGGGGAAGGGTGCTTACCAGCTTGAAACGATGAATGGAGGACCTATCCCAAGAACTTGGAACGCGATGAATTTTAGAAGATACTTCATTTAGTTGTACAGAATGAATGTCATGATATGAAACGAACTATGTAAACCGGGAGGGACACTCTTTTTCCCACAGACATTGACATTATTTTTATTCTGTGTCCAAGTTTATTTTCCCGCTCTAGGTTCGGTAACCTAACGTACGAGCAGGCCCTAAGCATAGCCCCACGGGGTCAATGACCTACGTGGCGAGTTAAAACTGAACCGAGTTTGGTAAACTGCCCATTAGGATTAAAGTACTTGGACGAACCAAGCTACAAACGAAGCGACCTAACGAGACGGCCGCACCTCCACGAGCGAGTTCAATCTAGATAGAGATCTGGTAAACTGCCCGTGGACAATCATAAATATTCAGCGAAAAGAATGGTCTTAAATATTTAGCGTAAAAGAACGAGTACAATCAAGTAAAATAAAAAAAGAGTGCATTAAAAGTGATTTTCCCGGGAAAGGCCGGGATCCTTAAGTGCATATTACAACAATGAGGGCGACATCAAAAGCCGCCCAAATAAGTACAAACCCACGAAGGGGTCATTAAACAAAAGATCAAATAAATTATGCAGGTCGCTCGTAAACCACGGTCTCAGGCTTGATAATATTGCCGTCCTCATCCTTCTCCGCAGGTTGAACGATGCGTCCGTCTCGAAGGGAGTGAGAATTATTGATGATGTTGGGGTCGATCTCAAGATTGGGATAGACATATTTCACTTGAGCCAAGGCTTTGTCAAACTACTCTTTTCACAAAGCCACCGTAGATTCAATCAACTGATCATACTCCCCCAAAGTATCATCTCGCTCCTTACGCAAGACCGACTAATCTTTCTCCATAATTTAAACGTTTTTCTTCATACCGACAACCTCCTCTTCAAGCTCCTTAACCTTATCCGATAACCCGTTGAATTTGATCTTCCCGGACTTCACTTTCTGATCCGCCTCAGCTTTGGCGCCCTTTAAATCATCCCGCTCTTTGGTTACGTTGGATAGTGATGTCCTGGTCTCATTAAGGGCATCCGCAGTGGGCTTAAGGGCGGACTCTGACTCTAGAAGTTTCTTTTTTACAGACCCCAGCTCTGCCCGCAACTCTGAAATATATTCATAAGCACGATTTAGCTTATCGGTTTTATCTAAGTTATCACTTTCCAACCATAAGTTTTGGGCGAGGAGACGCTTACCTGCCATCCGTTCTGCCTCCCCCTGCTTGAGTTTAGCAAGCAAGCCAGCACCCGCCTTGGCAACGTCAGCCATGAAGAGAAGGGGATTTTGACCGAAGCGGTCTAAATCTGACTCTGATAGATCTTCCAAGTCGAGATTGAAGGACGACCTCTTCTGAGCATCTTTCTCCTTCGTCGGTTTTGTTTTCTTGTGGGGAGGGTCGATCTCAGCAGCCTTCCCACTTGATCCAGCAACTTGATAAGAATGTTCTCTTTTCTTATGAACCTGTGCGGGGACCTCACTCTCCTGATCAGCCTCAGTGTTAATTCCTTCTTCATCCAAAGGAGCAGTGACAATGGGAGAAGGGGAGGCTTGAGACTTCTTTCCTCTCCTGGCCCTCCTCATAAGTTCTTCATACCCGACGCTGGCCATTTCACCAACAAGAAGATTAAAAAATGATTAGAACGCTGAACGAGTAATGAAAGAAAAAGGAAGATTTTGAAAGTCGGTCGCACCAAGAACGACTTTAAACTCAGCGTCACTCCGAACCCGTGGTAATTGGTAGCATTTAATCATCTCTTCGTTCATCCAAGAATCCATATTCTCGAGTAGTTCAAGAGTTTCCAAGTCGCTCTCCCGAAGGCGACATCGAGTCCTATATGTGATCGGACTACGGCGATAATGTGTGTATGTCCACCCCATGGGAAATTTAAACCCAGTAACTCTTCCCCGATTGTCCAAAGAACCGACCGCTTTGCAAGCCTCATCAAAAACGGGCACGATCCACATAAAAGAATGCATCCAAGGTTTTAATGAATCCGAATAGGGCTTGAAAATTTTGAAGTCCTGATGACCTTTAATGCTTAAATGTTCCCACCGTGTCCTATTGCTATTGGGCTCGGGACGCCTGCTCATTTCAAAGATCTTAAAGAAAAGAGAGCGATAGCAATCGCTCCCCATCACTCCCATGCATCAGTTGCTCAAATACCTTAATGAACGCCCAAGTGTTGGGGTGCAACTGAGACGGGGCGAACCCTAAGTAGCGTAAAACTGCACGTTGGAAAAAAGTAAAGGGCGGGTGAACTCTCATGTCGCGAAGGACGTTGGAGTACATGGTGAATTTGAGTGTCGAAGAAACAAAGGCCACATGCTCATCCGTAGCAGGGCCTTCAACCCTCCATTGTTGGCCTGGACCGCCTACCATCTTCACGTAACCTAAGCAACTCGTCCCTAGGTGCGATTATCGAGGGCACCATATTAATACTGCCCATCAAAACCCAAGAGCGATCATCACCGATGTTGCCACCCCAATTTGGTTCCTCAGTCACTCTAGCTTCAATAACTCCCCGCTCAGTTTGAGTGACTTCGCCAACAGGCTGATCGGGCATGTCTTCGTCGTTTGAACGCTCAACGGGCTGGTTGGGCGCGACTTCATTGTTAGAAGGTTCGATGTCATTCCCTGTCCTTTGAGAGACCAACTGTTCAACCGAGGGGGCGGGATTCATGGCTTTAAGACTTTTGTAGTTGAGAGATGATCTTTTAACTACAATCGATTCATGGCTCCCTTGTCAAAGGAAGAAATCGATTTTGGACTTGATTGTTTTTAAAAGAACTTGTTTTGGAAAGAAAACAATCGATTGATGACTTTGTGTTTTTAAAGTGGAAAATCGATTTCTAGCCTAATTCAATCAAACAAGAAATCGATTTGTGGTTTCCTTGCTTTCAAGCAAGAAATTGATTTCGAGCCTATTATTTTTAAGCAAACAATTGATTGTCCTCTTATCACAATAGAGTTAAGAATTGTTCCAACGGTCATATTTGTACAAACTCTATAAATAGGCTTAGGGTTTCTCACGATTTTTTTGAACAACCTACAAAACCTAAAAAGAACAGAACGCGAATTCTCACTGTCACACTCATTCTTCACGTTCTTCATCACTGGTTAGGTTGGAAATCACGCTAATCCAAATCTCTCATCACTCCCAACTATATCATTGTCATATGCTTGAGTGATTGGATCCAAGTTCTCAATTGTAAACATCTATATTTGGTTGTTGTGAAATCCTGAGAGTTGTCTTGGGTAATTCAATCAGGGAGATTGAATTGTAGTGAAATCCTTAGCGGGGAGCTTGGGTTCTCAATTTGGGAAAATTGAGATTGGTGTGATAGCTAAAGGGGATTTGCTTGCTTGTAAGACGTTGAAGAAGTTGTTCTCTTATAGTGGTTATTATCAAGTCCGAAGGTTGCAAAGCCGGAGGCCGAGGACGTAGGACTTTTTATCCCGAACCTCGTAACGATGTACTTCTTTCCCTTATATTTACATTGCATTTCCCTTATATTTGTTAATTGTTATTGCATTTGATATTATTGTGCTTAGATATCATTATCTTTGTAATTGTTTTTGCCTATTGTTATAGCTTGCATAGTTGTTGCATATAGTTTAAATCCTTTTTTCCGCATTCGATTTAAACTAGCATCTTCAATTCTCAAAAATAAAAAAGATTTCGTTTTTTGCATATAGCCTTATTCACCACCCCCCTCTAAGGTTATCATATAGTCAAACAACTGGTATCAAAAGAAATTGCATATAGAGCTTAACATCTCGCAATTTTTGTGATTATGGGTTCATTTATGAAAGAGGGGATGTCCTTCAATAGGCCACCCCTGTTCGATGGGACTAACAATGACTATTGGAGTAGTTGAATGAAATGTCATGTGCAGGCTATAGATTTCACTTTATGGAGGATCATTGTTGATGGACCACCCACTCCTATGTGAATCAAGATTACTAAACCTGGGGTTGCTGCTGAGGGAGATACTACCAAATCTCAAGCTACTGGTGCAGCTGAGGAAGTACCTATTGAAGATATTTATGCCATTGACTTGAGTGAGCTGAGAAATCCTGATCTAGAAAAAATTTCTCTCAATGCCAAAGCAATGAATATTCTTCACCTATCTCTATGTGAAGAAGAGTATGGAAAGGATGTCAGACAGCCAAGGAAATTTGGGACTGTCTGGAAGCGACACATGTTGGTACGAGTCAATTGAAGGACACAAAGATTAGAGTTCTCACTTCTGAGTATGAAGCTTTCAAGATGAAGGAAGGTGAATCTGTTGCAGCTATGCACCAAAGATTGAACCTGATAGTGAATAACTTGAGAGCACTTGGGAAAAAGTATTCAACGAAGGATTTGAATGGGAAGATTCTTGCATCCTTGACTAGTGAGTTCTTTCCCAAGACTTGTGTTATCACTGAAGCCAAAGATATTGGCACTTTACCTCAAGAAGACTTGATTGGGTCACTTCTTGCATTTGAGGTGGTGTTAGCCGCTAAGAAGACTCAAGAAAAAGAAGCGGTCAAAGAAAGGAAGATGGCAAGGAAAGAGGTTGAGTTTGATGAAGACATGGCTATGTTTGCCAAGAAATTCAAAAAATTCATGAGATTCAACAAGCTTGGGAAGGGTGACTATTCAAAGAAATCCGGGTACAACAAAGGAGATCGTTATGAGAGAAGAGATGATCAACCAAAATGTTTTGAATGCAACAAACCGGGTCATCTCAAAGTGAATTGTCCAAAGCTAAAATCCAAGTACCCACAGAAGAAAGCCATGAAGGCTACATGGGACAATACTGATACTGATGGTGAAACAGATGAATAAGAGGAGGTTGGAAATGTTGTTTGTCTTATGGGAAATGACACCCCTGAGGCTACATGGGACAATCTTCACACTGATAGTGAAACAGATGAAGAAGAGAAGACTGCCAATGTTGGTTGTCTTATGGCATATTCATGATGACTTATTTAATGATGTGTGTAGTAGTCAAGACTTGAGTGAGGCTTTTGAAGCTCTTTATAATGAACATGAAACTCTTTTGGTTAAATCTAAGGATTTGACAAAGAGCAACAAAAGCATGCTCACTCAAATTGAGACTCTTGAGAAGGAGGTAGCTAATTTGAAGAATGAGCTACATAAAACTAAACCTTTCAACCTTGAGCTTCTTGAGCTTAAACAAAATTTTGAAAAAGTCAAGGTTGAAAATGAAAATTTGAAAGAATCCTTAAAAAAGTTTGAGGTTGGTGAAAAGACCTTGACCAAGTTACTTCACTCCCAACATGAATATGCTGATAGGAGAGGTATTGGGTATGAAGGTAATTCCAACTCCTCTGATTTGAAAAAGAAAGTGATT
The DNA here is from genome assembly GCA_039519185.1 of Astragalus membranaceus. Lineage (NCBI taxonomy): Eukaryota > Viridiplantae > Streptophyta > Magnoliopsida > Fabales > Fabaceae > Astragalus > Astragalus membranaceus. The sequence continues at coordinate 58,066,713 of CM076849.1, forward strand.
TTTGTAGCTGCTACTTCAAGTGAGACACCTACTGTTTTCTCTTGCACTTATTGTCAGAAAGGGAATCATGGCTCTCATAGATGCCCTATTCGTAGATTTTGTGAGCTTGGTACCCTTATACCTGCTTGTAAGAAACCAAGGTGGAGTGTGAAAACAAACCCCTTGAGGACTAACCCCCAAGGACCCAATAAAATTTGGGTACCTCGTACTAGTTGTTAATGTTCCTTTTGCAGGTTGGTCAGTCATCCAAGAAGAAAAATTAGTGGATGGTTGACAGTGGGTGCTCGAGGCATATGACTGGTGATGCCTCACTATTCTTGAAGTTGGGCAACAAAGTCAATGGATCTGTGAAGTTTGCCAACAATGAATCTGCTCAAGTAATAGGTAAAGGTTGGGGGGTAAGGAAAACACAATCAAGATTAAAAATGCTTTACTAGTTGATGGTGTGAAATTTAACTTGCTAAGTGTCAGTCAATTATGTGACAGTGATTTTGATGTGTATTTTTCTGTTGATAAATGTGTTATTACTCATAGGACTTCTAAACTTTATATTACTGGCTTTCGAGAAAATAATGTCTATTATGTTGATTTTGACAATGTGAGTAATGATATTGTATGCATGCCTTCCTTGCTTGATGATGTGAATCTGTGGAATAGACGTCTAGGACATGCTAGTATAGAACTTTTATCTAAGTTGTGTAAGAATGAGCATGTTGGAGGTCTACCCAAGCTGAAGTATGAAAAGGGTCAATTATGTGATGCATGTCAGCTAGGTAAGTTGCATAGATCTCCCTTCAATCCAAAACCTGTTATTTCCACTAACAATGTGCTTGAATTGCTCCATCTCGATTTATTTGGTGAGATTGATGTTGTACGTCTAGGAGGGTCCAAGTATGTCTTCGTGATTGTAGATGATTCTTCTAGGTATACTTGGGTCATTCTACTTGCAAATAAAATCGATGCTTTTAATGAGTTCGTTAAGCTGTGCAGAAAGTTACAGAATGAGAAAAGCTTAGCCATCTAGGAAATTAGAAGTGATCATGGAGGAGAGTACGGAATTTCATCATTTAAGACTTGGTGTGAAAAGTATGGTGTTCATCACAACTTTTCAGCTCCAAGGACTCCTCAACAAAACGGTGTGGTGGAAAGGAAGAATAGAACCATACAAGAGATGAGCAGAACAATGCTGAACGAGCACAACCTTCCCAACTATTTTTGGGGACATGCAGTAGATACAGCATGTCATGTGTTAAACCGGGTGTACCTGAGGCCATCTCTTAACAAGACACCAAACGAGTTGTGGAATGGTAGAGCTCCAAATATTTCATACTTCAAGATTTTTGGAAGCAAGTGCTACATTCTCAACACAAAGGACAAGTTGGTTGATGATGAGGATGAAGTGGTTGAAGTGATCAAAGACAAAATGCATGAATCAACCAGTGAAAGTGTGGAAGAAGCCAAGGTGAAAGTGGAATCTCAAGAAGAAGCTGAAGTGAAACGAGAGCCCCAAGACATCGATGACCATCTCCATGGAAGAACAGACGATGATTTTCCCAAGACTTGGAAATTAGTTCGAGATCATCCCATGGAGCGAATTATTGGTAGTCCATCAAAGGGGGTAACCACTCGTTCTTCTCTTAATCATTTATGCATTCATAGTGTTTTTGTCTCTCAGATAGTTCCTAATAATATTAAGGAAGCTTTATGTGATCCAGAATGGGTTGTGTCAATGCAAACGAAACTTGAACAATGAACGGGACAAAGTTTGGCATTTAGTTGAAAAACCTGTTGATAGAACCATCATTGGTACTAAATGGGTTTTTCGCAACAAACTTTATGAAGCTGGTGTTATTTAATTAAATAAAAGTCGTTTAGTTGTTCAAGGTTGTAACCAAATCGAAGGGGTGGATTTTGAAGAAACTTTTTCTCTGGTGGCTAGGTTGGAGTCCATTCGTATAATATTAGCCTTTGCTAGTTACATAGACTTCAAACTACACCAAATGGATGTCAAGAGTGCCTTCCTAAATGGATTTTTAGAAGAGGAAGTATATGTAAAACAACCCCCTGGTTTTGAAGATTTTAAAAAACCAAACAATGTTTTCAAACTTGACAAAGCACTTTATGGATTAAAACAAGCTCCTAGAGCTTGGTATGAGAGACTGAGCAAAACATTTAATTGCAAATGGTTTCAAAAAGGGTAAGATTGATTCTACACCTTATTCCTTAAAACCAAGGGCAAACATATCATAGTAGTTCAAATTTATGTCGGTGATACTATTTTTGGGTCTACTAATGATGATCTGTGCAAGGAGTTTTCTGAAATGATGACTAGCGAGTTTGAGATGAGCATGATGGGGGAGCTGAACTTCTTTTTGGGACTTCAAGTGAAGCAAATGAAGGAAGGAATCTTCCTGTCAAAACAAGTTCTCAAAGGAGCTACTAAAGAAGTTTGACATGAGTGATGCAAAGGAAATTGGTACTCCCATGGCGACTGCAACAAAGTTGGATAAGGACGAGCAAGGTAAACCAGTCAACGAAACGATGTATCGAGGTATGATCGGTAGTCTCTTGTATTTAACTGCATCTCGACCTGATATTAAGTTTGCTGTGTGCTTGTGTGCTCGATTTCAAGCATGTCCCAAAGAATTACATTTAAAAGCTGTAAAATGGATTCTTAGATATGTTAAGGGAACCACAGATTTTGGACTGTGGTACCCGAAATCGAGTCAGTTTGCTTTGGTCAGTTTCTGTGATGCTGATTTTGCTGGATGTACATTAGATAGGAAGAGTACTAGTGGAACCTCTCATTTCTTAGGGCCTTGTTTGACCTCCTGGTCTAGTAAAAAACAGAACAGTGTTGCTTTGTCCACCGCTGAAGCCGAATATGTGGCAGTTGGAAATTGCGTTGCACAAGTTTTGTGGATGAAACAGACTTTGGAGGATTTTGGTCTGTTATATAACAATGTGCCAGTCCTATGTGATAACACTAGTACCATTAACATTGCTAAGAACCCCATCCAACACTCTAGAACTAAGCATATAGAAATAAGACATCATTTTATTAGAGACCATGTTTCTGGGGGAGCATAGCATTAAATTTTGTAGGCACCGATGACCAACTAGCGGACATCTTCACGAAACCACTAGTCGAAGCTCAATTTTGTAAGATCCGGAGAGCTCGGTATGCATGATTTTGCCAGCCTGTAATGTGATTATGTGATGTATTTTTTAGGTTCTATGTGCTTGTTATATCATATGCTATGTGTCTTGTGTGTCTGCCCTCCTTTTTGATGAAAACAAAGGGGGAGAAAGACTTGCTGCTTATTGCATTGCTTACTCGTTTATTTCACTCACTATGTTATTGGATTAGTTTATTTTTTTATGCTTATGCTTAGGGGGAGCTTATGCCGTTGTTTCTTGTTTATCGCCTCCCTATGCATAAGGTAATTTGTTATCATCAAAAAGGGGGAGTTTGTTGAACCAAGGTCAAACACTCTTTGTTTTGTATGATAACAAATTACAATCTGTTTACTAATGGTTATCGTTGAACCAAAGCACAAGGCATGAACCAAAGCACATGATATCTTAAAGTGTAGCAGTGCGGAGGAGAAGCTACTCAAGCGTTCAAGACATATGTGTTATTTTGCTTTCCATAGGACGCGTGTAAGATCCCGTCACTTCAGCTTTATGACTTTTGTAGTTGAGAGATGATCTTTTAAAATAGAACTGTTTTGTTAAAATTGAATTGAGCTAGCCTCGGAAATTTTTTTTATATAAAAACATGTTAAATAGGTTAGGCACAAATAATGACTATTTGTTTTAAAGAAAGTATTTGAATCATGACTTGTTGTTTTTAAAAGTGTAAAATCGATTCATGGCTCCCTTGTCAAAGGAAGAAACCGATTTTGGACTTGAATGCTTTTAAAAGAACTTGTTTTGGAAAGAAAACAATCGATTGATGACTTTGTGTTTTTAAAGTGGAAAATCGATTTCTAGCCTAATTCATTCAAGCAAGAAATCGATTTGTGGCTTCCTTGCTTTCAAGCAAGAAATCGATTTCTAGCCTATTATTTTTAAGCAAACAATCGATTGTCCTCTTATCACAATAGAGTTAAGAATTGTTCCAACGGTCATATTTTACAAACTCTATAAATAGGCTTAGGGTTTCTCACGGTTTTTTTTGAACAACCTACAAAACCTAAAAAGAACTGAACGCGAACTCTCACCGTCACACTCATTCTTCACGTTCTTCATCATTGGTTAGGTTGGGAATCACGCTAATCCAAATCTCTCATCTCTCTCAACTACATCATTGTCATATGCTTGAGTGATTGGATCCTAGTTCTCAATTGTAAACATCTATATTTGATTGTTTTAAAATCTTGAGAGTTGTCTTGGGTAATTCAATCAGGGAGATTGAATTGTAGTGAAATCCTTAGGGGAGAACTTGAGTTCTCAATTTGGGAAAATTGAGATTGGTGTGATAGCTATAGGGGATTTGCTTGCTTGTAAGACGTTGAAGAAGTTCTTCTCTTATAGTGGTTATTATCAAGTCCGAAGGTTGCAAAGCCGGAGGCCGAGGACGTACGGATTTTTATCCCGAACCTCGTAAAAATCACGGTGTACTTCTTTCCCTTATCTTTACATTGCATTTTACTTGTATTGTTTCTTTTACTCTAGTTATGTCTCTATTCACCATGTGTAACTAATTTTCTAAGATTAGGGAGAGATGATTCTCCCCGAACCTATGTTATGGATACTTTGGTATGGTTAATACAATTAGTTGTTTGAATTATCATAAGTCTATGCCTCTGATCGTAATTGTAACACCCCAATTTTTCAATCCTATTATTTTCAGTGAAATTACATGTATATGTCTCGTAGTATTTATCGTGATATTCTAGTATATGTTCAGTTTGTAAATAATATATTAGTATATCATGTGATTAGTAGTTAGATAATAGTTATAAAATAGTATAAAAAGAAAAAAATAATATGAGCCATAGCATGAAATGGCTAGCATTATGCTGAGCCGTGTTTTGTTTCAAAAAGAAAGTATTAGAAAAAGGCCCAATAGACATCCAACGTACAAGCCCTATTATATCATCCAACGCCGCCAACACCAGATGCCTTTCTTCTATTCTCCTACGTAGTCTTGCCTAGACTACTTCAATAGCAAATGAACAAATATTTCCCTCATCTTTAAATATTTCACCTATACCATTCACTCTTTCTGTTGTTCTCCTGGATCCTTAAAACAAATCATTCTACTAAGACCAAGTTTGATATCTGTCTTTGTCTCTGGAGATTGTGAAAAGATCGCAATTATCTATCTTTGTTGCCACTCATAATTGCAACTTATGCCACTACATGTTGAGTTCGTGTTTCATTTCAGCATTTGGCAACAACCGTGGAGATTGGGATGGCTTCTATTGGTGAGCTTTTTACCTTATGTGTCCTTAAATCAATTTGTGATAGAGGTTGTCGGTTGCCGCGGTGATTTGCTTAAATAAAAGAAAAAGAAGAAAATAGAATATCATTTAAGTGATAAACTAGTGATCTTCTTAGCAATATTAATATTATTTACACAAAACACGAATTTAAACTTGAATTCTGGTTTTGAATAATTTAATCTTTTAGTTTCTAAACTAGTTAAAGGTTAGCTTAATTTCTATTACCAATATTTTTAGTATATTCTTTTTAACTATTTTGACAAGGAAAGAGGGATTTTGTAGTTACTTATTTAAAATAGTGATTGGGTAGCTTTGATATTTTTAGTGTATGACTTTTGTGTTGTCGTCTTTATTGTGGCATAACTGCGCACGTTCGAGTCAAACATTGTTCCGTTGGAATTGAATCACGCTCAAGAACTCGTGATTGGTCATTGTCAGTTCATCTTTCAAAGACACTTCGATATCAGGTAAGGGTGGGTCTCATCTTCTCTATAATAGGGTTTTATGATGGGGACTAAGTAAGGGTAGGCTCTATGTATGCCGTTTTATGTATTTCTAGTGATTATTGATGAACCCTAGGCATATGATAACTTGTTGAGAAATTGTGATTTGCGTGCTAAGTGCTTGAATACTCATTGATGGTATTGTGATTGATAATGATTTGGGATGAATAAGACAATTCGATGTTCATATTGTTGAATTGAACCTTGATGATGGAATTTGGTGTTTAATATGTTGATGTGATCATATATGTGATTTTGATGTTTGGTGGATGATTTTTGATGATACTATATGTGTTCATGATTGATTTGTGATGTGATGTTATTTTTACGGTTGATATGCGATTTGAAGTTGTTTGTATGGGTTGTATGTGATTTGATGAATTTGTGTTGCTCGAATTCGTTGTTGTTGGTGTCATAGGCGCATAGGGCGCCATTTTTGTGTTTATGATGTTGCTGGATTTTGTTGTCTAGGTGCAGAATTAGGCGCCCTTGAGTGGGGCGCCCTGTGCCAAGTCTCTGTGTTGCTGAATTTTGTGCAGGTTTTGGCGCCCCTTGGCTGGGCGCATGTTCTGTGTCTGTTGCTGCGTTGCGCGCCCAGTGCGCCCAGTGCGCCTGTTGCCGTGTGCGCGCCTGTTGCCTGTGTGCCTGCAAATGTCTAAGTTTGTGTCTTAGGCGCCCAGTGCCTGGGCGCCATTTTCAGGATGTTCCCGATTTTTATTGAAAACTGTTTTCGCTATATCTTTTGACTCGGGTGTCCGTTGTAAGTGTTTCAAAAAGCGTTGTGAAGCCTTTTCAGTTGTCTATCTGTGTGTCCCATTTTTAAAAATAAAAACTTATTATTTCTGAAGGTTGCTGGGCGCCCCAAGTGGCTGTTTCCGGGTGGTCGTTGCGGTGACATTGAAAAATCGTTTTGGTGTCTTTAAAAATCCCCTTTCGCGTATAATCAGTGGTTTTAGCGTCCAAGTGTCAAAAGTGATGATTTTGACGATGATGCCCTTAGTGGCTAGTTAAATGACGTTTTTGCCCTTAGTGGCCAATATTATTGATGATGATGTGTAAATGACGATGATGCCCTTAGTGGCTAGTTAAATGACCTTTTTGCCCTTAGTGGCCAATGTTGTTGATAATGAGGTGTAAATGACGATGATGCCCTTGGTGGCTAGTAAATGACGTTTTTGCCCTCAGTGGCTATTGTTTGAATTGATGATGTTTATGAATAAGTGACGATGAAAATAAGTGACGTTGAGGCCCAAAAGGCTAAGCGACGATGATAATAAGCGACGATGATAATAAGCGACGATGAAATATAGCGACGTTGTTGTATGTAATTATGAATTGACAGGTGTTGTGCCTCTTATTTGGCAAATTGGTAAGTGACGGGTCACCTAGTTGACTGTGATTGTGTGTGATTGTGTGCGATGAATGTCATAGTGTCTCATGTATTCCATGTGCATGAACCCAGCGACGATGAGGCCATAAAGGCTAAGCGACGATGAGGCCATAAAGGCTAAGCGACGTTTGTGAAAGGGTACCTCATGCATATGGCCGCGAGTGGGTTGCATTTCATACTCCTGCATGACATTGTGACGACTCGTTGTGCCGAGTAACTTGATGATGAGATTGACTGTTTACCCATGCTGATGGAATTGACTGTTTTATCCTTGATGATTGACTTGATGTTTCGTGGTGTGGTCGATATAGTGTCATAACTCTAGCTTAGTGCTTATCATATGCTTTATTATATGGTTAGATGAACTCACCCCTTCTGTTTGAATGTTACCCCTATGCGGTAACGTGCAGGTGAGCACAAGTGAAGGCTTAGGAACCTTCGCTAGCTGAGTCGGGTCGTCTGCTCTGATATGTAACACTTGGGGGAAATAGAACGTTGTTTTTAGTTTATTCAAGACTGTGTATAATTGTTGGACTTTCCGCTGTGAAGTTGTATTTTAATTGACAATGACGTTTTGAAAGTATTATAAGACTATTTTCGAAAAGCGAGTAATTTGGCGTGTGATGTTTAACGAAGTAAGTGTGACATCCCTTGTGGTGTAATTAAAAAAAAAAATTTGAAACTCTGATTTTATAAACAACTTAGCGGGTAGAAAAGGGGTGTTACAATAGTGGTATCAGAGCAATGGTTGGTCCGTCCGGCCAAGTCGTCGAGTCGTTGTGTCGGTTAACGACCAACTGTTGTCTTTTAGTACTAACCGTTGTTTACATTGCAGGTTGTTCGAATCAGGTAAATTTTATTGGATTGTTCGGTCCTAACCGGACTGTTTGTGTTGTTTGGTTTGCCTTTCTGATGTGTGAATTCTGAGTAGAGTTGCAAGCATCGCTTAATTTATCCTTGGTAGTTGTTAACCTGACTAATTCAATCGGTAAGTTTTAAGGTAATGAGGTATGCAATAAGTATTCCGTAGAGGAACCATCAATGTGATAACAGATAAAAAGAAGTTAGACTATTAGAGAGAACTCAAATGACTCCTCCCCTTAGAGAGAATTTTTCATAGAGCTTGGTCTATTCTTTAAGCCGTGTGTTATGTGACTATTCTGTTTTTCTCTGTGTGAACTCTATGATTTTCCTTTTATTTTGTATTTGTTGTCCTCTGAATTCTGACTTCATTAGTCCGAGCTTCTAGGATTTGACATTGTAGTTGTCATAAAATTATTGGTGTTGAGTGCTCCAAGTTCGTGCATGACTGACTAAGTGCTTTATGGAATTGTTATGGTTGTCATTTTAAGTTGCTACTTCATTATTACCTGCGGAAATATTTCAAGCACTTTAATAATCTTCTTGCTTACATGTTAGATATCGTCTTCGTTCATTTGTATGGTTTTAACTAAATGTAACGATTTTGAATTTGAATTTAGTTGCTGATTATATGTTTGAATTTCTTGCTACTTATAAATTTGAAAGGTTGTAGTTTTGTTACCTTAATTAGTTGATTATATGAGTAGGAGGAACTGATCACCCCAAGAACTCACAACCAATGAAAAAGGCGACAATAACTCTTTGTTATTATCATTATTTTGGATGTGAACTAATTTTGTCAAAAAAGAAAACTAATTTTATTTTGGTTCGTTAAGAAGCGTGTTCATCTTTAAGTTTACTTTATTTTAATTATTTAACTTGTTTAGTTCAATGTGCAATGTTGTGAACTTGTTTGATTATGAAATTGCATATCCTATATAAGTGGAATACTTGAAATTTATTTTACTCTATATAACTCAAATTATACTAAGTGAATAGTAACTAAATTAATAGTTTGGTTAATTTTGTTATTTTTTCTAAGAATGTTAATTAAATTAAATTAGTAAATTGAATAAGTGTATTTTCTGTGAATGATGTTTGTTTCTTTCTAATAAGAGTCTAGAACTCTCGTAGTAGTTTTACTATAAATCAACTTAATATATATAACTTCTAGAGAAAGTTAGACCTGAAGAGTGTTTTGTACTATGTTTTGATTATACTTTATGGTATGTAATTAATTGTCTGGGTAGAATCAGATATTCCATTTTATATTCCAAAGACAAAGAGTACTAAAATCAAATGTTTGATAAAGAGATTGAAAACAGTTCCTGTGTGTTTAAGTGTCTTTTTAGTGGTGCTTTGGTCATTAAACTCAACAAAATGTTTAAGCGTGCGTAAACTTCAAATTTAATTATGATCTGTAAGGTAAAAGTATTTTCCTTGTTTTACTATGGTTATATGTGTATTGACTCTTAAATCCTAGAGGATAGGTGCACTATAAGTTACACGTGTGCCTTAATGTGTAGTCCCCTAGGATAAGAATTTAGCTTAATATGTTTTTAGATCGCGCACTTATTGAACCTTTGGTAGTGCTTTGTGCTTAGATCAGAAGTTTAAAGTGGTGGGACATAAGAGACAAGAATCAATACGTTAAGTTGAGACCTATGACAGATACTAAACTCATTCCTTTGATGGGAACCTTTAGAAACGACACTTTTATAAATCCTAATATTGAATAATTAGTAATTGTGAGAAGTAGATCAATTATCTAAATGAGATAGGACTTGGATTTCAAGCTTATAAAGTGACCCTTAAGATATGAGAATTCAATCGAGTAAACTCATAGTTACCGTCATTGAGGGTATACCATCCAAATAGTGGAATGATAGTGTTTGGGTAGTCGAGTAAAACTTTGGTGACCTTGGAATAAGAATTTTTATACAAGGGTAAGAATGTATAGACGTGTGCATGTTGGATTGCTCCAGGGATCTCTAGTTGAACTTGGAGAATTAGAGAAAAAATATAGAATACAGGAAGACAATACTTAGAACAATGAGGACATCTAGTTGGCGTAATAAGCTCGTTTTTATTCGATAGTAATCGTTGGAATTTCGAGGGCGAAATTCTTTTAAGGGGGGGAGAATTGTAACACCCCAATTTTTCAATCCTATTATTTTCAGTGAAATTACATGTATATGTCTCGTAGTATTTATCGTGATATTCTAGTATATGTTCAATTTGTAAATAATATATTAGTATATCGTGTGATTAGTAGTTAGATAATAGTTATAAAATAGTATAAAAAGAAAAAAATAATATGAGCCATAGCATGAAATGGCTAGCATTATGCTGAGCCGTGTTTTGTTTCAAAAAGAAAGTATTAGAAAAAGGCCCAATAGACATCCAACGTACAAGCCCTATTATATCATCCAACGCCGCCAACACCAGATGCCTTTCTTCTATTCTCCTACGTAGTCTTGCCTAGACTACTTCAATAGCAAATGAACAAATATTTCCCTCATCTTTAAATATTTCACCTATACCATTCACTCTTTCTGTTGTTCTCCTGGATCCTTAAAACAAATCATTCTACTAAGACCAAGTTTGATATCTGTCTTTGTCTCTGGAGATTGTGAAAAGATCGCAATTATCTATCTTTGTTGCCACTCATAATTGCAACTTATGCCACTACATGTTGAGTTCGTGTTTCATTTCAGCATTTGGCAACAACCGTGGAGATTGGGATGGCTTCTATTGGTGAGCTTTTTACCTTATGTGTCCTTAAATCAATTTGTGATAGAGGTTGTCGGTTGCCGCGGTGATTTGCTTAAATAAAAGAAAAAGAAGAAAATAGAATATCATTTAAGTGATAAACTAGTGATCTTCTTAGCAATATTAATATTATTTACACAAAACACGAATTTAAACTTGAATTCTGGTTTTGAATAATTTAATCTTTTAGTTTCTAAACTAGTTAAAGGTTAGCTTAATTTCTATTACCAATATTTTTAGTATATTCTTTTTAACTATTTTGACAAGGAAAGAGGGATTTTGTAGTTACTTATTTAAAATAGTGATTGGGTAGCTTTGATATTTTTAATGTATGACTTTTGTGTTGTCGTCTTTATTGTGGCATAACTGCGCACGTTCGAGTCAAACATTGTTCCGTTGGAATTGAATCACGCTCAAGAACTCGTGATTGGTCATTGTCAGTTCATCTTTCAAAGACACTTCGATATCAGGTAAGGGTGGGTCTCATCTTCTCTATAATAGGGTTTTATGATGGGGACTAAGTAAGGGTAGGCTCTATGTATGCCGTTTTATGTATTTCTAGTGATTATTGATGAACCCTAGGCATATGATAACTTGTTGAGAAATTGTGATTTGCGTGCTAAGTGCTTGAATACTCATTGATGGTATTGTGATTGATAATGATTTGGGATGAATAAGACAATTCGATGTTCATATTGTTGAATTGAACCTTGATGATGGAATTTGGTGTTTAATATGTTGATGTGATCATATATGTGATTTTGATGTTTGGTGGATGATTTTTGATGATACTATATGTGTTCATGATTGATTTGTGATGTGATGTTATTTTTACGGTTGATATGCGATTTGAAGTTGTTTGTATGGGTTGTATGTGATTTGATGAATTTGTGTTGCTCGAATTCGTTGTTGTTGGTTTCATAGGCGCATAGGGCGCCATTTTTGTGTTTATGATGTTGCTGGATTTTGTTGTCTAGGTGCAGAATTAGGCGCCCTTGAGTGGGGCGCCCTGTGCCAAGTCTCTGTGTTGCTGAATTTTGTGCAGGTTTTGGCGCCCCTTGGCTGGGCGCATGTTCTGTGTCTGTTGCTGCGTTGCGCGCCCAGTGCGCCCAGTGCGCCTGTTGCCGTGTGCGCGCCTGTTGCCTGTGTGCCTGCAAATGTCTAAGTTTGTGTCTTAGGCGCCCAGTGCCTGGGCGCCATTTTCAGGATGTTCCCGATTTTTATTGAAAACTGTTTTCGCTATATCTTTTGACTCGGGTGTCCGTTGTAAGTGTTTCAAAAAGCGTTGTGAAGCCTTTTCAGTTGTCTATCTGTGTGTCCCATTTTTAAAAATAAAAACTTATTATTTCTGAAGGTTGCTGGGCGCCCCAAGTGGCTGTTTCCGGGTGGTCGTTGCGGTGACATTGAAAAATCGTTTTGGTGTCTTTAAAAATCCCCTTTCGCGTATAATCAGTGGTTTTAGCGTCCAAGTGTCAAAAGTGATGATTTTGACGATGATGCCCTTAGTGGCTAGTTAAATGACGTTTTTGCCCTTAGTGGCCAATATTATTGATGATGATGTGTAAATGACGATGATGCCCTTAGTGGCTAGTTAAATGACCTTTTTGCCCTTAGTGGCCAATGTTGTTGATAATGAGGTGTAAATGACGATGATGCCCTTGGTGGCTAGTAAATGACGTTTTTGCCCTCAGTGGCTATTGTTTGAATTGATGATGTTTATGAATAAGTGACGATGAAAATAAGTGACGTTGAGGCCCAAAAGGCTAAGCGACGATGATAATAAGCGACGATGATAATAAGCGACGATGATAATAAGCGACGATGAAATATAGCGACGTTGTTGTATGTAATTATGAATTGACAGGTGCTGTGCCTCTTATTTGGCAAATTGGTAAGTGACGGGCCACATAGTTAACTGTGATTGTGTGTGATTGTGTGTGATGCATGTCATAGTGTCTCATGTATTCCATGTGCATGAACCCAGCGACGATGAGGCCATAAAGGCTAAGCGACGATGAGGCCATAAAGACTAAGCAACGTTTGTGAAAAGGTACCTCATGCATATGCCCGCGAGTGGGTTGCATTTCATACTCCTGCATGACATTGTGACGACTCGTTGCACCGAGTAACTTGATGATGAGATTGACTGTTTACCCATGCTGATGGAATTGACCGTTTTATCCTTGATGATTGACTTGATGTTTCGTGGTGTGGTCAATATAGTGTCATAACTCTAGCTTAGTGCTTATCATATGCTTTATTATATGGTTAGATGAACTCACCCCTTCTGTTTGAATGTTACCCCTATGCGGTAACGTGCAGGTGAGCACAAGTGAAGGCTTAGGAACCTTCGCTAGCTGAGTCGGGTCGTCTGCTCTGATATGTAACACTTGGGGGAAATAGAACGTTGTTTTTAGTTTATTCAAGACTGTGTATAATTGTTGGACTTTCCGCTGTGAAGTTGTATTTTAATTGACAATGACGTTTTGAAAGTATTATAAGACTGTTTTCGAAAAGCGAGTAATTTGGCGTGTGATGTTTAACGAAGTAAGTGTGACATCCCTTGTGGTGTAATTAAAAAAAAAAAATTTGAAACTCTGATTTTACAAACAACTTAGCGGGTAGAAAAGGGGTGTTACAGTAATGCTTTATAGTTACATATGATAATTATAATGATTTAGGTTATGTGATCGCATAGGGATATGGGTTGCATGCTGGATATGGGGTATTAGATCATGTACTTGTGATCACCATAGGAATATGGCGTTGCATGCATGAATTCTTTATTTCTTAAGTTTATTGCTTTACCGATTGGCATGATTCACCTAAGGAATTAGGGTAACTCAATTAGGTAAAAGGGGTTCTGAGGCAAGGAATTGTCCTTAACCTACTATAGTGAATTGAATCTGGTAGTTCAAACAATTGATCTGTAATTAGCTGAAGGTTCATAACATAGGTGAAGGGAGAGGATTCGACACCTAATCGCTTTGTCTCATCAATTCAACAATAGTTTTTACTTTCGCGTTACACAATTACAACTCAAATCAATTGTCTCAATCTAGAATTAATCAAATTTGCTATTGTTACAACACGCAATCCCTGTGGAATCGACCGGTACTTACCGTAATTTTACTACTTGCAACGCTTTCAGTGCACTTGCTGAATTGTTAACAAGCTTTTGGCGCCGTTGCCGGGGATTGTTGACTTTGTTGTCGACAAGGCAAACGAGTTGATTCTTGATTTTTAGTTTTTGTTTTATTTTTAGTTACTTAATTTTGCTACTTGTTGGTTTCTTGAACTTGTTGACGTTTGCTTTAGTGTTTCAGAGATTTGTGCATGCGGAGCAAGGGTCCACAAGAACTCTTGTTTGACCCGGAAATTGAAAAACTAGCAAAGACAAATCGAAGAAAGGCTAAGCTTGCCAAGCAGCAAGCAAGGGAATTGTCACAGGTACAATCAACTTCTACCTCGGTACCGGAAGATTTTTCGAGTGAAGAGGAAGAAATTGCTGATCCTCCACCTCCACCAAGACGTACTCTAGGTGACTTCGAGAGAAGAAATCAAGGTGCCCAAGCTTTAGCATTTCAACCAGCAGTTTGACATCAAGTCTTCTGTCCTCACTGCCCTTAAATCAGAGCAGTTCTCTGGGTCTGATGCTGAAGACCCCAACCAACGTCTCTTCCAATTTTATGAGATATGTGGTACTACACACCCTGAGGGGGTGACTGATAATGCAAAGAAGGTTCGGTTGTTCCCATTCACTCTAACGGGCAGGGCTAAAGATTGGTTGAACACTCTCCCAGGGACCATCAACACTTGGAATGATCTCGAGAATAAGTTCTTGGACGATTCTTCCCTGTCTCCAAGTTTATAAGGAAAAGAGCTAAAATCTCTAACTTTACTCAAGGGGAGTCAGAGTCGTTGTATGATTCTTGGGAGAGATTCAAACTGTTGCTCAAAAAGTGTCCGGGGCATGGTATAGATGACTTCTTACAGCTGCAAACCTTCTGTCATGGTTTGAGACCTCAGACAAGAATGATGCTAGATGCCTCAGATGGAGGATCTTTGGGTACAGAGACTTGGGAGGAAGCAAAGCAGCTAGTAGAAGACATGGCCTCCAATGAATACAAAATTCAGAATGATCGGGGAGGTGTGAGTAAAAAGGGTGTGCTGGAGCTAGATTCAAACAGTGCAGTGTTATCCCAGCAGAAATTAATGTCCATGCAGATTGAGGCCCTCACCAAAGAATTGGCTGTAGCTTGTGAGGTTGGGTCAAAAAGCCAAGCAACCGCTCAAGCAGTTCAAATAGGTGGGTGTATTTATTGTGGCAGAGAAGCACATGAAGGGGATTGTGCAGCCCAAGGAGAGGCAATGGAACAGGCCAATTATATGGGAAATTTCCAAAAACAAGGTGGGAACCCTTATTCCAACACCTACAATCCTGGGTGGAAGAATCATCCCAACTTTTCTTGGAAAAACAATGACGCCTCTGGTTCCCAACAACAGTCTCAGGCACCTAATCAACAACAGAAACCCCCTTCTCGGTTAGAAGATGTGTTGATGCAGTTTATGCAGATGACCAAAAACACCTTCCAGTCCCAAGAACAGGTAATGATAAACATGGGAAAGAACCATGAAGCATCCATGAAGAACTTGGAGACCCAAATTGGCCAGCTGTCAAAGCAATTAGCTGAGAAGTCCAATGGTAGTTTCCCTGCAAACACCGTGGATAACCCCAAGAATGAGAACTGTAATGCCATCTTGCTGAGAAGTGGTAAAGAGTTGAAACCCATTGAGGTAACCAACCACAAGCCTAGTGAGGAATTAAAAAGAAAGAATGAGGTGGTAGAAAAAGAAAAAGAAACAGGAAGTGAGAAAATTGAGGGGGAAGCAAGAGAGAAGGTCTAGGAGATTCCATCGTACATGAAACTGCCCTATCCCCCATTACCTAAAAAGAAAGAGAAGGAGGAGCAATTCTCCAAGTTTAAGGAAATCTTCTCACGTCTCTGTTAGCCTGCATTTTCGACAGGCTAATATTAAATGCAGTCAACAGGGTTTGACTTAATAATTTCAGAAAGAAGGCAGATTTTCGACACCAAGATATAATTTCGACTTCAAGAGGTAATAACCAAAGGAAAGCAGCCTAATGCATAACTTAGCGAATTTGGGAAAAAAGGCCACACTTCGACAGAGAGAAGATTATAGACAGCGAAACAAGTAAAGCTATGGAGATCTGTCGAAAGGGACATTGATTCCTTGGTCGAAAAGAAAGAGCAGTTAGACAATCGAAGTAGAAGCACGTCGAAATAGCAGTTACTCTGCCTTATCTTGTAGCAGTTACTCTGCTTTATCTTGTTTTAGAAAACCGCTGAGCGGTTATAGTCTTATTTGTATTATAAATAGAGGTTCTGTAGAAAGAAAAGGGGTCGCAAATTTCATTACACATATTTCCTAAAACACTCTACTTCCGCAAACAGAGAAAACAGAGTCAACAGGAATTCATGTATGATTCTGCGTACCACTTCTTTATATAATTGTTTTCATTTCTTTTAGATTTCTGCACTTTGTCATCTTCTTCACTTACAATTACTGTAACTTACTGCATTCTGATTCCTTTTCCCGCATTTACAAATTCTTGTACTTTATCGTAATTTTCTGCACTTCTATTAAATATCAACAATTCTTAGTAAAATTTGATCACAAATGGCCTGAGATTCCTAGTTGATCTCGCAAGTAACACGTGTAGTGAAACTAGCGGTGTTTACTAAAAATCACAGTAAACAAATTGGCACGCCCGGTGGGACGTTTGTGCTAACTAATTAAAAATTTTTTACTAAGATAATTCTGGGTTTGTTAAACACAGAACCAGTACATCGCACGTTGCATGCGTTTAAGAAGTGGTAGACAGTTACATCAAATGCCACGTTCAAACATGAATGGTGCTTCTACATCGAATGGACATTCCCAGGCGTCAGTTACTGATACTAACGCCATGAACACTCAGGGAACAACCCTTTCTGCACCATCTCCAGGAGTAAATGCTCCCATAACTGCTCCAAACGTGGTCGGCGTAATCGCCCCATTATCGTCTTCGACAGACATGGGTATAACCGCTGTAACCGCTCCCACTATAACTCCTGGGTCGAACATGATGATTCCCCAGTCATCAACCTTTGGTTCAACTAATCCCTGGATACCCAACGCTATGGTGGGAAATATGCCATATAGTTTTCCCATGAATGGTCGAAATTACCCCTTTGGAATGCCAACCGCCATGATGGTAGGACTCCATACAAATGCATCTACATATGCAGATAACATGGCTTCGAACTTTTCGCCTATGCACAACCCATCAGAGAATATGTATAGAAGAAATATACAACCTTCAATAACCACTTCGTCATTATTGGCATTAAGACAACAAATGGATGATAGTAACCATGACATGGTAAATATGCTAACACAGCAAATAGGTACAGTGTTTAATCCCCTGATACAGGACACAAATAATAGTTACCAAATGTTAGCAACACAAATGGGTCGAATTGCTGACTTCTTTGGCACTCCACAAATACAAAACCAGCAAGTTCCCCAAGTACAAAACATCAGGCCTGTTGACTTACCTGTCGAAAGGCCTAATAATGCAACCCCCGTGAATCGAGCGCAACAATTTGTCGAAGAGCCTATACCTGAAGTGGTGCTAGTGAATAGAAATCAAAATGCTGATGAGGTAGTTAGACAAGTCTAGCAAAATAACCTCGGAATACAAAATAATTTGGCTAATCTTGTCGAAACTATACTAGCCCAAAATGGTCTTAATTTAGGCTTACACAGACCTAATTTTGTATCTCCTTTGTCTGAATATGTGATGCAAACAGATTTGCCTAGAGGGTGGAAAATTCCTAAGTTCACAAAATTTGCTGGAGAAACCAGCGAATCTACTGTCGAACATATTGCAAGATATTTGACTGAGGCTGGGGACATTGCGTTAAACGAAAATTTGAAAATGAAATATTTCCCAAATTCTTTGACGAAAAATGCATTTACTTGGTTTACAACATTACCCCCGCACTCCATGTTTAATTGGAATCAATTAGAAAAAGCCTTTCATGAACAATTCTACATGGGACAATCAAAGATTAGCCTTAAATAATTGGCTAGTGTTCGACGCACAATGCCAGAATCTATTGATGAATATCTCAATAGATTTAGACTACTCAAGGCGAGATGCTTCACCCAAGTGCCTGAACATGAGTTAGTCGAAATGGCTGCCGGTGGTTTAGATTATTCCATCAGGAAAAAACTGGATACTTTACACCTAAGAGATATGGCTCAATTGGCTGATAGAGTTCGACAAGTTGAAAGACTCAAAGCAGAAAAAGCTTCGACAACCAAGTTTAACAATAAGAAAGAAAAAGTGGCGTTTGTTAATGTTGATAACAATAGCCAAGAATTCGACATAGCTTATGAAAATGTCGAGGAAGAGGTTGACATTGCAGAATTAAAACCTGGACCTCCATATACATGCAAATTGTTAAACCCCTCTAATGGAAAAAACCCTGTCGAACCAAAAAATGATAAGTTTGTTGCAAAAACATATACCTTCGACGTCACAAAATGTGACCAAATATTTGATCTTTTGGTGACTGATGGTCAAATTTTAGTGCCTAAAGGTCTAAAAATACCACCATTAGAACAACAAAAGAAAAGAGGTTATTGCAAATATCATAATTTCTTGGGTCATAACACTTCCCGATGTGTACTTTTCAGGGATCTAGTTCAGAAAGCATTGAATGATGGAAGGCTGAAATTTGATGACAAAAGTAAATCATCAATGCAGATCGACAGCAATCCTATGCCCACAGCAGAGGCAAATTATACTGAAGTAGATATTTTGATGGTCGAAACCAATGAAGTGGTTGCTGAAAGTCTTGAAGCGAACATCAAAATGGTCACCAATGACCAATATGCTGAAAAAATGCAGGTGGTTTATCCACAAGCTGAAGAGGACTTGGTAGACTTCCTCAACAGATGCAAGATAAATAACACCGAGGTGATGTTGTGCCCACGGTGCAGTTCTGTATTCGACAAGGAGGCCGCTAAAAGCCTTGAAAGTGTCACTCCTCAATTCAAGAGAAAAAACAAATGGGTCGATAATAGGCCCAAATTCAGCTTCAACCCAAGAGGTGTGCCATATAAGGTTACATCTTCAACAAGACAAGTTCCGAAGGCTCAAAGGAGAACATTTGTGCCACCTGCAAGGGCCCCTGTCGGAAGATGGGTATACCCAGGAAATAAGGAGACTGAATGTCACCTAAAGATGGCAGGAGAGACTTCCAATGCCATGAATCAAAACAAGGCGCCTAATTCCAATAGGTACGCCTACAGCAATAATTACAAGGGGAAAAACCCCATGACAAGAACGCAATGGCGAAGATACCAACGCCAGATGAAATTGACTGCTGCTGAGAAAAAGGAGAACATCGACACAAGCAAAGGTAAGCATTTGGCTTCCAGTGTCGAATTCCCAAGAAAGTCAGTAAAAGAGAGAATATTCCCTCCCCTTGCAGACATCAAAAAAGGTCTTGACTCTGAAGAAGGCCTGCAATTAGATGATGATATGGACTCTGAATTCTTAGATTCCGAACCAGACCTCGACATCATATGTGTCGTTTCAATTCTGCCAATTGAATTCGACGTCGTTTCAGAAGTGACTGAGATCGAACAAGATTTCGATCAAGATATGGCTAAGCACAGGCCAATGTGTTACTACGTACTAAATAATGGCTCCATAGAAGAGCAGAATGCAGTCTTCGAAAGGCCAGATGGAGGAATGAAACACCATCTAAAACCATTGTTTATACAAGCAAAAGTAAACAATGTAGGCGTCAATAAAATATTGGTTGATGGGGGCGCAGCGGTTAACCTGATGCCACAACATGTGCTGGCAAAAGTTGGCAAATCAGAGACTGATTTACGGCCACATAACATAGTCCTCACTAATTATGAGGGAAAATCTGGCTATTCGTTAGGAGCCATAGAAGTGGAGTTAACAGTGGGGAGTGTGAAGAGAAAAACTATGTTCATAGTCATACCCACCAGAGCAAACTTCAATCTACTCCTGGGTAGAGAGTGGATTCATGGAGTAGGAGCAGTGCCCTCAACACTCCACCAGAGACTCTCTATCTGGAGAGAAGATGGCCTGGTCGAAAATATAGAAGCAGACCAGAGTTATTTCTTGGCAGAGGTCGACCATATTACAAGGAGGACCTTTGACAAACAATTGGCGACTATTGCGCCATGCACACCTTCAGATACTGCATATGTCCCTATGGACAATGTGTTTGAATCCCTAGATCTCCACCCTAACCATGGCTTCATATGGGAGAGGGAAGTGATCGATGAGGCATCACCTTCAATAGGCTTTTGCAAGCCTACTGGGTGGGATGGTCCCTAAACGGTGATGATGTCTATACCCACCGTATGGGAAAGAATTACGGCTTATGTGGCCGAAAATAAACAAAATATGGCTTTGGAGGCCGAATTGCAACAAAATATGGTTGAACAAGCCATAAAAGTTAACCCAGAAGTTAACAATAAAGGTAAAATGGCCGAAGGCCAGAGACTTGACTGCATCTACGATGATGAGCCTTTAGGTTTTGAAAAAGACCCAATGGGTTCGACTAAGAAGATGCAGGCTCAAGACCCTCTTGAAGAAATTGATTTAGCAGATGGCCCCATAAAAAGGCCAACATTTATCAGTGCTAAAATCGACAAGGGTTTGAAAGATCGAACTATCAAGTTACTCAAAGAGTATAAAGATTGCTTCGCTTGGGATTACAATGAGATGCCTGGTCTACGTCGAGAAGTAGTCGAACTGAAACTGCCCATTCGACCAGACAAAAAACCAGTGAAGCAAACACCAAGGAGGTTCGCACCTCAGGTTCTGTCGAAGATCAAAGAAGAAATCGAAAGATTACTCAAGAGCAACTTCATCAGGACTGCCAGGTATGTTGATTGGCTAGCCAACATTGTTCCTGTTATTAAGAAAAATGAAACATTACGAGTTTGTATAGATTTTCGTGATTTAAATAATGCTACACCCAAAGATCAATACCCTATGCCTGTGGCAGAAATGCTAGTTGATTCGGCAGCAGGATTTGAATACCTAAGTATGCTTGATGGATATTCAGGATATAATCAAATTTTTATTGCCGAAGAAGATGTGTCAAAAACAGCATTTCGATGCCCAGGGGCATTAGGTGTTTATGAATGGGTAGTAATGCCATTTGGTTTAAAAAATGCTGGTGCAACATACCAGAGAGCAATGAATTCTATGTTTCATGATTTTATTGAAAATTTTATGCAAGTATACATAGATGATATTGTTGTCAAATCTTCAACAGAAAATGGCCATTTAGACCATCTTCGACAATCATTCGAAAGAATGAGGAAATATGGATTGAAAATGAATCCAATCAAATGTGCCTTTTGTGTACGTGCAGGTGATTTCTTGGGCTTTGTTGTTCACAAAAAAGGCATCGAAATTAATCAAAACAACACGAAGGCAATCATGGAAACGAAAGCCCCTTCGACCAAAAAAGAGCTTCAGTCATTATTAGGGAAGATTAATTTCCTTAGAAGGTTCATATCCAACCTAAGTGGCAAAACTCAAGTGTTCTCGCCATTGCTTCGACTGAAGAAAGAAGACTTATTCAGGTGGGATCCAGAGCACCAGAAGGCCTTCGACGACATTAAGGCTTATTTAGTTAAACCACCTATATTGTTGCCACCTATCAGAGATAAGGTGATGAAATTGTATATAGCAGCATCAGAGCTAACAATAGGTAGTATGCTAGCACAAGAGGATGATAATGGTGTCGAAAGAGCCATATATTACCTGAGTAGAGTGTTAAATGATGCTGAAACTAGATATCAGCCAATGGAGAAATTGTGCCTTTGTCTGTATTTTTCTTGTACCAAATTAAAGCAATATATCAAACCAGTTGATGTGTATGTACATTCTCATTTCGATATTATTAAACACATGCTGTCGAAACCAATATTGCATAATAGAATTGGCAAATGGGCACTAGCTTTATCTGAGTATTCATTAACATACCAGCCTTTGAAAGCTATCAAAGGACAAATTGTTGCTGACTTTATTGTTGACCATTCATTGGTCGAAGTGACAGTTAGTCAAATGAATAATCGACCTTGGACACTTTATTTCGATGGATCAAGCCATAAAAATGGTTCTGGAATTGGTATATTAATTGTTTCACTAGTAAACATACCAACAAAGTATAAGTTTAAAATCAAAGAGCCCTGTTCTAACAATGAGGCTGAATATGAAGCCTTAATTGCAGGATTGGAAATCTTGTTAGAATTAGGGGCAAAGGCTGTCGAAATTAAAGGTGACTCTGAATTAGTGGTGAAGCAGTTAACCAAAGAATATAAGTGCATCAAAGAAAATTTAATCTTATATTTCGCCACCGCCAATACTTTGTTAAAACGTTTCGACAATGTTCACATTGAGCATATACCTCGAATTGAGAATCAAGAGGCAAACGACTTGGCACAAATTGCTTCAAGTTATAAAGTCTCTCCAACAAAACTCAATGAGTTAATCGAAATTAAAGAGAAATTGATTTCGACAGATCGTAAGGATGATGGATTGTCAATGCCAAAACTTGGGGGGGCAGACAGTGTAGAACTACTTCCTCCAATTGAAAATGGCGAAATTTTTGCCATTGACAATATGTCGAATGATGACTGGCGAAAACCAATTGTCGAATACTTGGAAAATCCAACAGGGACAACAAATCGAAAAACCAAGTATAGAGCTCTAAGCTATGTAATTCTCGGAAACGAATTGTTAAAGAAAACCCCGGAAGGAGTCCTACTTAAATGCCTTAATGAGAATGAGGCATATTTAGCAATTTCCAATACTCATAGTGGAGCTTGTGGATCTCACCAAGCGGGGCAAAAAATGAAGTGGCTGTTATTTCGACAAGGAGTATACTGGCCTACTATGCTTAAAGATTGCATAGATTTTGCTAAAGGGTGTCAAGAATGTCAAAAACACGCAGGAATACAGCATGTACCTGCAAATGAGTTACACTCAATAATAAAGCCTTGGCCATTTAGAGGATGGGCTTTAGACATAATTGGTGAAATTAAACCAACGTCGTCGAAAGGTCACCGCTACATATTAGTGGGTATCGATTACTTTACTAAGTGGGTCGAAGCTATCCCTTTAGCTAATGTAGACCAAGAGGCAGTAATAGCCTTTATCCAAAACCACATTCTATGCAGGTTTGGAGTTCCAGAAACCATCACTACAGACCAATGCTCAGTGTTTACTGGTCGAAAAATGGTTGAGTTTGCCTCCATAAGTGGATTTAAGTTATTAAGTTCGACACCATATTATGCTCAGGCAAATGGTCAGGTCGAAGCAGCCAATAAAATTATCATTAATTTGATTAAAAAACATATTGGGCAAAAGCCTAAGAATTGGCACAAAACCCTTGATCAAGCATTATGGGCTTGTCGAAATTCTCCTAGAGAATCAATCAACACTACTCCATTTCGTCTCACTTTTGGGCATGATGCAGTTTTACCAGTCGAAATCTATTTACAATCAACCAGGATCCAAAGGCAATTTGAAATTCCTTCAGACCATTATTGGAGCATGATTTTAGATGAATTGGTTGACATAGATGAAGAAAGGTTACTTGCATTAGATATCCTTATAAGGCAAAAAGAAAGAGTAGCTAAAGCTTATAACAAGAAGGTGAAATTCAAAGCTTTTGTTACAGGAGACTTAGTGTGGAAAGTGATATTACCCATGGACAAAAAAGATAGAGCCTTGGGAAAATGGTCACCAAATTGGGAAGGACCATTTAAAATTTTACAAGTATTCTCAAACGGTGCTTATGAAGTCGAAGAGTTAAGTGCTGATAATCGAATTTTGCGTATAAATGGCAAGTATTTAAAGAGATATAAGCCAATGTTGCAAGAAATCAAAATAACACAAAATTAAGAGAATGTGAAGATATAAACATGGCACTCATGCCAGGAAATATTGTCAAAATACAGATCGAGTAAAATGCTGTCAGATTACAGATGGAAAGTTAAATTACAAAAGAAGCTTTAAGCCTCTCAAAGGCTGCTCTGGCATGCCTCAATCTGGTATTTAAAAGAGTTTCTTCTTCCGTTAGCCTCTTAACTGCTTCGTCATGTTTCTGAACCTTCTCCAAGTGTTCGATAGCCAAGGTTGTCTCAGTGCGAAGTGCGTTCTCCACAGAAATTGAAGACTTCTGCTGAACAGAGATTTTCTTCTTTTCTTCCGCTTCAATCTTCGATTGCAACTCCTTGATTTGGGCCTTGTATGTCGAAATGTTTGCATCACAGTCTTCTATTTCCTTGGAATTAGTTTCTGCTTGAATTTCCAAGGCTGAAATCTTGCTTTCTGAGGCTTCGACGGCGACACTTTCTTCTGTCAGAAGCTCAAGCTCACGTTCTTTGCTCACAATAGTGCTCTTCTTTTTCTGAATATCTCTGGAAATTTGCTCTAGTAAAGGCTCAAATTCAACAATAAAGCATAAAAGAGAGTCACTGGAGCCAGAGTTGTTAAGTTCATTGAGCAAAGACTTGAGTTTGTAATAGAGCATATGATTTGTTTCGATAGCCTCGAATAGATCTATCTCAAAGAGGGTTGTTTGAAGCTCTCGAATCAGGTTTCCTTTAGGACCTTCAGAGGAATTGCCAATAGAAGCAGTCGAAGTACTTGGCTTACTTTCTGTCGAAGATAAACCACTCACCATTCGTTTGAAAGCCTCAAGAGGATCTTTGCGTTTTAAGTCCAAAAATTCTTGTTCTTGAAGGTTAAGAGCGGTGTCATGTGTTGAGGGCACAGAACGTGGAGAATTAGCTATCTCAAGAGATTCACTCCTCTCGTTATCACCATCGTCTTCACTTTCTTCTTCGTCATACCCTTGCTCTTCCATGTTTGGAGAAGAAGATATACTGATCTCAGCTCCACTGTGGCCAACATCAGGATTTTCATCAACGTCCATAGCAGCAGGCTCCGGGCCATGAGCAGGAATTTCCTGGGCAGTTTCAGCAAGAATAGTCTTTTCGGCCAACGGTGTATCTTCGACAACAGGTGTGTGTTGAGGCAAATCTTTTTCTTCGACACCTTCTCCAGAAACATTTATTTTTGAAGGGGAATGAGTGGAGGAAGGCGTAGCCTGTTTTGTTGGGACTTCAGTTTCCTAAAAAAATGAAGTAAAGTGAGTATTATCACATAAACAAAGTTTTCGGGTTTCCGAAAAACATAGGCTTCAATTTGATCACCTTAGCTATGATGTTCTCAACAAAAGAGTGTGCACTCTGGGTTTTCTTGATAAGCCTCTTCGGAATTTTTTCTTCTTGTTGTTGTCTTTCGACAGAAGTTTGTTGGGAAACAGTTTTAGAGACATCTTGAGAATGTTTTGTCTTTCTCTCTCTTTCTGTTTCAGGGACTTGAACCTTGATGGGTTTATTCCTAAGCAGTGGTGTCTCATCAGACTGAAAATACAACAATCACATAAGCATGAATAAGAAAAAGAAAACAAATATAAATAGGCAAAGTTTTGAGAACTTCGACCTCTGAATCGCTCACGACTCTTGGTTTGACATTTCTTGCTTTCTTTGGATTGGATGTTAAAGAGCTGCTTGTTCTTTTTCGACTCTGCAAAACGGATGACTAATTAGTCGAAGAGTATAAGAAGATAACACAACGAGTAAAGATAAGTACTTACTTTTTGTTTTTCTTCTTGAAGAGGTTGTTTTCTTTTTGACGAAGCCTCGACATCTTTTTTCTTCGTCTTTGTTGCTGCGCCATCTGTCGAAGACGATGTGATAGGAATGGCTACAAATATTCGACAAACAAGTGTTAATATGAAATACATAGAAAGGAAATTTATTTTTCCTAAAAAGTCTTGTGAATCACCTTCTCTAATGGAGGACAAGATTCGAATATGTTGAATATCTAAATGAAGATTACCCTCAAAAGTGTATATGTCCTGCTTAGTCGGAACTACTTTCTCAGCTGTTTTGTTGTTCAAAAAATTAAATAGTGCCCTGGTCGAACCACATATGAACCATTCTGGAAGGGGTGACCAAAATGCCAGAGCCAGTTCACTGGTTGGTAAGGGTGGAAATCTAATTGTGTCTTGTGTTAAAGCAAAAAAATATTTGTCGGGTACATAAGGTGGAAAAATCATAGTCGGGATTTTATCAAGAATTTTTTGTTTAAAAACTTTTGCAGCTTGAGAAACAGTTCGACGAAGATTAGTCGGATCATATACAGTTTCGAAATATTGTTGAAATGCTTGAATTTCTCGAATATGTATACCTTTCGACTTGGTCTTCTTTTTCTGCGAAGAAGGAAAAGCAGATATTAGTTTGACCAATAGACTAGCCTCTTCGACACCAGTGAATTTCCTGGTGATATACTCTGTCCACCACTGAGAAAATTTGTGGGTACAAGAGAAAGTTGATTCAAAAAAGAGGGGAGTAAGACGAAAAGAATCAGCAGGAAAGTCATTGAGACGATTTATCCATTCTTCTTCATTCTCAGGGACTAACAGTTCCCTTCTAGATCGGAAAAAAGGGCTGGGTCGAAGTTGACACAATCCAAATTGCCGTGCATATAAACTTGGATGATATGAGAATAAACCAAATTGGTTTGATGACTTCCCAGGAGAAATTCGAGATGACAGCAGTTGAGGAGTTAAAAATGCTTTCCAAATTTGATTGGTTTCTTGCTCCTCATCAGGGTTGGTAGCAGGGAATTCCCTAGTGAACCAATGTGGCCCGTAATTTCTTCCAGCAAAAGGGGCCATAGAAGGAGAAAATTCTGTACAGTTCAGAAACATGTTGAAAGCCTGTGAAAAGAGATCTTCGACAGATACTCCTATTTGTTTAGGTTTCAACAAAGCAAGTCGCACACCTTCGACCCCTCTGTTAGAAATTACGTCAAGATACTCATCAGGAGTATACATTATCAATTTTGAATTGAAAGTGGCAAGAAGCCACAATTGAAACAGCCAAATTGGTCCAGAGACCAAATATTTCCCTTCTGGTTTGAGTCCTTTCAAATCAAGAGCCCCTTGTTTCAAGTTGTCGAAAAGGGATCCTAAAATAAGGGTAGCCAAGTTGATCTTTCGACGTTGATGTAATTGAATGGCTAGGGGGATATACATCTTAGCCACTTGAAGTGACGAAGAACAGAAGACATAAAAGGATAACCAGAAGGTGAGAAAAGCAATATGCTCTTCATCAGAAACATCCTTCGACTCAGTAACGTGTTTCTCTTCAATATAACCTTTAAAGCTAGCCTTTTTGAAGTCAAAATCGAAATCAGTTTGGATAGCAGGGTCGAAAGTTTCCCCTAAAGGCTTTAAACCTGTTATAGCTGCCACATCAAGCAGGGTAGGGGTAAGCATGCCACACTTCAAATGAAGGCTGTTGGTAGTGATATCCCAAAAATGTAGAGCAGAAAGGAGCATTGGGCTTTGATACTTAGGCCCATACCTTGAGATTTGGATCAGATCGAAAATTCCCTGGCTCTTCCAGATATCTCCTTTTTTCGACTCAATTTTGTTGAGCCAGTCGATGTAAGGCATGTTTTTCTCAGTTGGTGGTGAGGATCGAAAAACCCTATTCGGGTTACTCATAAAATCCATCACGTGTGGACCTTCGCTGAAAATCCTAGGGCTGAGTCTATGATAGCTAGGGAAAATGTCCCTAATCCTAGAGGAATCATCATCAGCGAGAGGGAGAGGGCCTAAGAATGCATGATTTGAAGGTTTAGAGAAGGGGATAAGTACCTGAGACCGGTAAATTTGTGTTTCTTCCAAAGTGAGAGCAGGTTCAGGAACAAGGGTTTTCTTCCCAAGAGTTACAGCAGGAGATTTTATGGTAGAAGAAGATGCCATCGTTGGAAACAGGAAGCTAGTGAAGAAATGGAAGTGCTTAGTAGTGTCCGCTTTGCTTCGTAAGGCGAATAAAGGGAAGGAAATGCAGAAATCAAAAGATGCTTTAATGGAGTTTTTTCGCAGAGAAGAAGAAGTTGAAGGTTCAGAAAAAGAAATGAAAGGGTACAACTTCCCTTTTATAGCCGTTTTGCCACGTTCAAGAATAAAAATAATAATAAAATGCTTTGGCAATCGTGGTGTTAGTGGGAAACGTGAGATTATAGAAAGTCTAGACAGTTAACTGTGCACACGTGGCGCATTCTCGTTGGAGGAAGGCACCAGCAAACTCTGTTTTAGCTCAGAAAAGTCCCCTCATATTCTGAAAAAAGATATGCAATGATAGCATGAGATTTCATGGGATAGTCGAAAAAGTTTCAAAAAGCCGTTTTCTATTTTCATTCAAGAATTCATTCGAAAACGTCTTTTTGGGGGGGCAATTTGTTAGCCTGCATTTTCGACAGGCTAATATTAAATGCAGTCAACAGGGTTTGACTTAATAATTTCAGAAAGAAGGCAGATTTTCGACACCAAGATATAATTTCGACTTCAAGAGGTAATAACCAAAGGAAAGCAGCCTAATGCATAACTTAGCGAATTTGGGAAAAAAGGCCACACTTCGACAGAGAGAAGATTATAGACAGCGAAACAAGTAAAGCTATGGAGATCTGTCGAAAGGGACATTGATTCCTTGGTCGAAAAGAAAGAGCAGTTAGACAATCGAAGTAGAAGCACGTCGAAATAGCAGTTACTCTGCCTTATCTTGTAGCAGTTACTCTGCTTTATCTTGTTTTAGAAAACCGCTGAGCGGTTATAGTCTTATTTGTATTATAAATAGAGGTTCTGTAGAGAGAAAAGGGGTCGCAAATTTCATTACACATATTTCCTAAAACACTCTACTTCCGCAAACAGAGAAAACAGAGTCAACGGGAATTCATGTATGATTCTGCGTACCACTTCTTTATATAATTGTTTTCATTTCTTTTAGATTTCTGCACTTTGTCATCTTCTTCACTTACAATTACTGTAACTTACTGCATTCTAATTCCTTTTCCCGCATTTACAAATTCTTGTACTTTATCGTAAGTTTCTGCACTTCTATTAAATATCAACAATTCTTAGTAAAATTTGATCACAAATGGCCTGAGATTCCTAGTTGATCTCGCAAGTAACACGTGTAGTGAAACTAGCGGTGTTTACTAAAAGTCACAGTAAACAGTCTCCAGATCAACATTCCTTTCGCAGAGGCATTAGAGCAAATGCCCATGTATGCAAGATTCATGAAGGAATTGTTGACTAAAAAGAGGAGGTTTAAGGATGATGAAATTGTGGCTCTATCTGAAGAGTGTAGTGCCATAATCCAAAACAAGCTTCCTCAAAAGTTGAAGGATCCTGGGAGCTTCACCCTCCCGTGCAAAATTGGTGAAGAAAAGGTTGATAAAGCACTGTGTGATTTGGGGGAGAGCATAAACTTAATGCCCCTAGCTATGTGGAAGAAACTGGGCGGAGGAGAAGTGAAACCAACTACCATGACCTTGCGTCTTGCTGACAGGTCTATCAGGAACCCTTATGGGGTTGTGGAGGATGTCCTGGTCAAGGTTGGCACATTCCTCTTTCCAGTAGACTTTGTAATTTTGCAACTGGATGGGGATACGGGTGTCAAAAGCTCAATGAATGGAGACAATGACATTCCGTTCATTCTGGGAAGGCCCTTCCTGGCTATCAGTAGGGCAGTAATTGATGTGGCTGAAGGGACTGTGAAATTGAGGGTCCAAGATGAATCTGAGACCTTCAATGTTCTTGAGTACACAGCCCCAATGAAGGAAAAAGAAGAATGTCAATGCATTGAGACCACTGATTCCAAGATGGTTTGGAAAAAAATCCACTACCCAACCCGTGAGAAGCCACCTGCTGTCTGGAAGGACTTGAAGGAAGCCACAAGTACATCCGATAAGAACTATAAGATGGAAGTGGAGTATGGCATGGGAGTGCTGGAAGAGGCACTGAAAAAGCTGAATGCTCCACCGGAGCCAAACTGAGTCAGTTTCTGACAACCGTCAAGCTAGTGACGTTAAAGAAGCGCTGAGTGGGAGGCAACCCACTGTGAGGTAACAAGTATTTATTTTCGTTTAATTTCAAGTTTGCAATTTAATTTTAATTTGTTGTTAGTCTTAGGAAAACTGTGTTCGGTCAAAAATTCGGGTCGCGAAAAAGAAGAATTCAAAGAAAATCTTTTCTGTTTGAATTCGCGACGCGAAGGAATGGCATCGCGTCGCGACTGTTTAAAATTTTTCACCAAAAATTGTTTCTGTTTGATTTCGCAACGCGATGAGGACGCGTCGCGTCGCGATGCGACGCCAATTTGCCTAGAAACCAGGCAGACCGAACACAGCCACACCCAAACAATCTTTCTCCCCTTTTGCGCGAATTGCAAGCACTCTCCCCCTCTAATCCAATTTTGGCACTCTACTTGTGAAAGAGCACATAATTTTGCATCCCCAACACTCTCCAGGTATGATAATTCTCACCATTACTTCTTAATTCTGGATTTGTGATGGTATAGTTTGAATTAGGATAGAAAATTGTTGTTTTTGAGAGTGTAGGTGAGGTGTTTGATGAAATGCTTGAATGAAAAATTTTTGTGTAGCCAATGTGTTTGTGAAAATGCCCAAGTGAGTTTTGGCTAAGCAACCAAACTGTTTGTGAAAATGCCTAAGTGAATGCTGATTTTGGTTGCTAGCCTGTGCTTTAATTTTGTCAATGCTCATTGAACCTTAGGGTAGTGGACTAGTGCTGAGAAAATTTTATTGCCTGTTTTTGTTGGATTCTCTGCTGTGAGTGGGGCCCACACCAGGGACCCACCGTGAACTAACAATTTATGCTGGATTCTGTTTTATTTCATTACAGGACATTACAGGTAAACAGAATGATGAGGCAAAGCAAAGAAGGCACCTCCAAGAAAAGGCGAGGGGGACCACCAGTTGAGATTGACAGATTCAAATCCCCCGATCACGAAGAGCGGTACCAGCGGGTGGTCAAGGGCAAGAAAATAAATCCTGAGAGGGCCTTTGACCTCTCCACAGATGAGTTCCCAATCATCACTTCCACACTGCGGGAGTTGGGGTGGCACCCACTCAATTCAATGATTAAGCAGGCGAACCAGAGTCTGGTCAGGGAGTTCTACTCCAATGCCTATTGGGAGGAGGAGAAGGACAAGTCTACATTAGTTTATGTCAGAGGCAAGATTGTGTCCTACTCTCCGGACAGCATCAACAGCCTACTTGGCCTACCTACAGATGCCTATTGTGCTATGTGCTACGCTGCAGTCAACCCCAGGAACATTGATTATGAGGGGACCTTGAGAGAGCTGTGCCGTCCAGGGGCACAATGGGCCGGGTCCCAGAACCTTCCACCCCGCTTTTGCAATATGGGACTCAAGCCAATTCCGAAGGCCAGGAACGCATTCTTCAACCAGTCAATCATCTCCTGTTCCAACAACACTGATGTGAAGGTCAAGGTGGCCATGGGATTATTGGCTATTATGAGAGGACAGAGGGTGAACCTGGGGAGAGCCATTTCTGAGAGTAATGCTGAGATAGTCAGATGTCCCAGGGCTAGATTGGGATTTGCTTCTGTGATCCATGCCTTATGTATACAGCAGGGCTGTCCTGAGTACCCTGATGACCTACTAGTTGATCCCAGGGAGCCCATCACTACAGCCTGGATTATGAAGCAGCCCGAGGGGCCTATGGATGGAGCAGTTCCACCACCTCAGCCAGCATCTCCAGCGCAGCAGCAGTCAGCAGGCCCATCCTACCGTCAGTTGTATGGCAGCGACCCTTCCTTCCAGTATGACCTCCATATGGCCAACTGGTGCGGGACGTCGACACTACTACAGCAGCAGGGCATAGACACCTCTTACCTTGCATCAGCTAGAGTCCACCTGGCCGCCCAGGAGTATATGGCAGAAAACAGGGGAGCAGGTGCATCTTCATCAGCACCACCGGCAGAGCAGCAGCCAGACTCTCAGGACCCCCTACTTTCAGGGGATGAGTACATTGATGATCACATTTCTTTTCCCTAAGCAGGAGGCTCATTGATGTTTCACTGTTATTTTCAGACACTTTTATCTTGCATTTTTACACCTATTTTTCCCCTTTGACTTTATTTTGCACTTTGGTCTGTACATTATTATTACAACTTATTCTGTGATATTGAGGCACCATTACCCTAGGCTTTTTGCAAGAAGCTTCAATTATGATGATTTGTGGTATTTAGTTTCATATGTTTTACAGTTTACCTTGTGATTGCTAGTGTGTCAAATTTTATCATCAGGTATTGCTAGTGGTCATGCCAAAAGTTGAGGCAGACTGAGATCATCTGTGGGCATTCTCTCAAGTAACATCTCTTTAAATTCCCAGCTATGAGGTTTGCCCCCAAACGCTTATTCTATTCATTGTGTGATTATTCCTTGCTTGCATTAGTCTGCAGAACTTGAGCTTGTACTTAACTATCTTGCATATGATTTATATACACACTGAGGCAATTTTTGCAGCCCTGAGCCTTTCAAGCCAACCCTCTAATTGCTATCCATTGTTAGCCCCTCTGAGCCTAATTGTTTATTTTTTTTGTAATTTTTCTGCACATCATAGCCTAGTTTTCTTAACTTGGAGTTAGGTAGATTAAAGCATGGGAGTGGGGAAACATTCTAAGTTTGGGGTTGCTCATGGAATAGCAACATTCTAAGTTTGGGGTGGTATACAAGAGAAAGAAACAATACAAGAAAAGAAAGAAAAAGAAAAAAAATATATATATATATATATTTCAAAAAAAAAAGAGTTATATATAAATAAATAAGTAAATAAGTCCTTTTCTTGTGAAATGCTTTGAGAAAAGGGGTAAGTGAGCGAGATTGTTGAAATTGACACAGAGAGAAGTAGGCCTAACTCCAAGTTGTAACCTACTTATCCAAATGTATCCACCCTTACCTAAGCCCCATTACAACCTTTGAAAGTCCTCAAAAAGTGTGTGTGTATTTCTTGTGTATTGATTTGTATAGTACTTGTTCAAGCCTATGAAACGATGATGCAGGTACTGTGAATTGAGTGAATACCCTAAACACCTCAAAGAGAGAAACACCGGTGAGATGTGTGAAAAAGAGATAACTTGAGAATGCTTGCCTGCTTATGATCTTGTGTCTTACCGATTCAGTTGTCTTGCTACTGCATTAGTTTGATGATGATTTTTGATATACTGTGTAGTTACTGGTTTGTGTAGAATGTGTGACAGCTAAATAAAAAAGTAGCCACAGCCTGAATTGAATGTTTGCTTGAGGACAAGCAAAAGTTTAAGTTTGGGGTTGTGTTGACTCTCTGTCATATGATGTAAGTTGTCCAATTTTAGGACCAATTGTGCAGAGTTTTGATTGTATTATAGTCAGTATGTGGGGATTTAGCTTACTATTAGAAATTTGTAGTAGGAAGTCCTTTTCTAAGCCATTCCTGCATTGTTGGAGTTATTTTGTACTTGAAGACCTCCAGTTTCTGTGTTATCATTCGGCGAACCAGACACTAGCCCGGAGATGCAGCACAATTGGGAAGACTCAAGTTTCTGTTCAATATCGCGTCGCGACCAGGAGGGTTCGCGTCGCGATGGAAGCCTGATGCAGGAGCGTCCTTAAGTTTCTGTTCAATATCGCGTCGCGATCAGGAGGGTTCGCGTCGCGATGGAAGCCTGATGCAGGAGCGTCCTACAATTCTGTCCAATATCGCGTCGCGACGGGCTCGTGTCGCGACGCGATGGCTTGCTGAAATTAGGGTTTTAATTCAGTTTTTGCGTTTTTCAAAGGGAGCTTGGTCAATAGGAGGCAGCAGACGTTTTTGGAGTAGAGGAAAGTCATATCTTAGGAGCTTTTCGCCACTTGGGAACGAGGGTTGAAGGTTCCTATGTCTATCTTTACTTGTATTGTTTCTTTTACTCTAGTTATGTCTCTATTCACCATGTGTAACTAATTTTCTAAGATTAGGGAGAGATGATTCTCCCCGAACCTATGTTATGGATACTTTGTTATGGTTAATACAATTAGTTGTTTGAATTATCATAAGTCTATGCCTCTTGTGATCTTAGAAAATTAGTTGTTTGAATTATAGTTACATATGATAATTATAATGATTTAGGTTATGTGATCGCATAGGGATATGGGTTGCATGCTGGATATGGGGTATTAGATCATGTACTTGTGATCACCAGAGGAATATGGCATTGGATGCATGAATTCTTTATTTCTTAAGTTTATTGCTTTACCGATTGGCATGATTCACCTAAGGAATTAGGGTAACTCAATTAGGTAAAAGGGGTTCTGAGGCAAGGAATTGTCCTTAACGTACTATAGTGAATTGAATCTAGTAGTTCAAACAATTGATCTGTAATTAGCTGAAGGTTCATAACATAGGTGAAGGGAGAGGATTCGACACCTAATCGCTTTTTCTCATCAATTCAACAATAGTTTTTACTTTCGCGTTACACAATTACAACTCAAATCAATTGTCTCAATCTAGAATTAATCAAATTTGCTATTGTTACAACACGCAATCCCTGTGGAATCGACCGGTACTTACCGTAATTTTACTACTTGTAACGCTTTCAGTGCACTTGCTGAATTGTTAACAATGAAGAGTCATGAACAGTAGAAGTGGAGAGAATGATTATTTCTCTTAAAACAAAAGAAGAAAGTGGGAAATAGAAAGGTTGGAAACAAAAAATTTATCTAGAAACGAGGGAGAATTGCAACGTGTATGGGGAAGATAGGAATGGAGAGATATTGTGATTAATTAAGTGAGATTCAAAATAGAGAACTTGTTACATGTGGAAGGTGAATGGGTAATAGTTGAATGAATAAGCAAATAAAGAAGGAACTAGTTGAAGGAAGCCACTAAGATGATGAGTAAGTAAAATGGAGCCCACAATAGTTGAGTCAGCTTTGGCGCCATATTTGGCCTCAAGCTGTATCCGCTTAAAAGGAATGATATGTATAATATACTATCCTATATAACAGGACATAAAAGCATAATACCAAAAATCCATAAACTGGAGAGATAGGGCAACAAAAAAAAGTCAAATTTAGCTCCCCTCTGAGCATGACAAAACACACCAAACAATAGGAAAAAAATTTGTGTGTTTTGCAACTGGCGATGGCTAGGATGGTTCAATGCTTCAAGTGGTTTATGGTTGAAACATTTGAAAACTACTTCAAACTCCAACACGGTCCGACGTTGCCCCTATTTATATAAGCATATATTCCTCCACGTCCGCAAGGTTCTCAACTGTGACCTAGTTGGTGCCAGTTTGACAAAACAAAAACAATGAAAAATCGACCATGTCAAAGTTTAGACACTCATTCGATTTTGTTGCTTTTGACCTAACCAACACTGATCAAGTCACTATTGAGAACCGTGTGTACCTGGAGGAACATGAACTTCTACTAACGAGTGGCAGCGACAGTCATCATGGGAGTTTGGAATGATTTTCAAGTATTTGACCATCATAAACCACTTGAGTGTTGGACCACCCTAGCCATGACTTGCAACTAATTTATATTATCATTCAAAATTTTACTAACTAATCAAAGTGATCGTTTTATTCTGATATAAGAAACGACCAACAACATGTGTCTTGGAAAGAGATCTCTGATGACATGCAATTTTCTTTTTGTTTTCTTCTTTTCCTTCTCTGCAAGATATTCCATCTTTGAACCAAAAGAATCCAAGTGATTAATATAGTACAATAGGGAAAGATTGTAAAGAGGTCAATTAGCAACTCTAATGAAGCTGTGACAAGGCAAATTAGCAGCCCAAATGAAGCTTCCATAACTGGCACAAAAGACAGTTGGCCAAGGAGTTTGTTTGGGATTCAAGAATCTCAGAGGTGAGAAGGAGCCACAGGGTGCCCACAAGCAGCAGAATGCTAACAGATTATATGTGAACAAGGTTGAGAGAGAGAGAGAGAGAGAGAGAGAGAGAGAGAGAGAGAGAGAGAGAGTAGGCAATTGAGAAAATGGTCGAATAGAGGGATTCCTTGCAAATCGATAAAACCAGATTATTTTAAGAGACAAAGTAGATGTTTCCCTATTTATTGGAAGAAATAAAAAAGAACACTTGTGGATGATATGATTGTCATCGTTACCGTTACTATTACAAAGTCAGTTACTGAATGTGTTAGAATTAGTTAGGCCCAATAAGGCGTGTTGCCTATAATTAGAGAAGAGGGATTAGAGATGAGGGATGTGTGATCATTTGTGAAGAAGTGAGACAATTTGGCATTAGGAGAGTCTAAAGTCTCTCGAATACTCTAGGATATCACAACTGACAGAGGAAACATGTAGGAAAGCACACAATCATCAGACATTAAAGAGTATAAGTTCGCTGCCTAAATGTCATTCCCAAAACACCCCCGTGATTATATTCAAAGACTAAGACAGATCATTTAACAAACATAAATTGAAAAATAAATGAAAACTGATATCAAATAATAGAAACATAGAAGGTATTCCAAAATAGCTCAAACATAGTTCCTATAGTAAAGAGTGACCATTGGTTAAGGTAATATGCATAGAACACCTTCCATAATCCAAAGCAAAGCTCAAGCATAGTTCCTATAGTGACTAATTACTATACTGCTATTACTTCATCTATATAATCAGTGACCAGAGACGGTATGAAATTGAAAATAAGAATATCAAATTATCTGTCTTGCATATTTGTCTCCCAACACTGTATTGTGGTGATAACTGATAACTGCTAAATTGTATGCCTTGAAGAGCAACAAAATGTTAGCATGATTAAAATCAAGCCATGTTCAAACATCAAAGCTTACTATACAGAATATACAGCAATTTCCAACAAGGCTAAACACAAAACTACATAATCCAAACCCAGCAAAAGAAGAAAAAAAATATTTCACTTCATAAAGAATGTAGACACCATATTGTTAAAAAATAACTTAACATATTGACCTACAACTAGTTTATACATGAAAACCTGTCCATCTTGTAAAACTTTTAATATCCCTCCCTTGAGAAACTGCCATTCCTATTCCAACTCTTCCTCCATTTCCAACACCTCTATAATACAATCTCCATTCATTTGTTTCCATATCCATATGCACAAGACATGGGGACCCCACATCCTTATCATCCCAACAACCTTTCTCTGAAGGCTTCAAAATAGCTTCATCTTGAAGCCTCACCCATTCTTTCAATCCATCAGGAGAAACAGCCATTCCAATACTCCTTCTCCCATTACCATCCACACCTTCATAAGCCATAATATATTTCCCATCACTCTTGTTCCTTGTCACACAAGCATTCATAACTCCAAACTCATCAAAAGAACCATCTTTACCTCCCCCCATTATTTTCCCTAACTTCACCCACCTAATCCCATCTCTTGACCTTGCAATTCCAACACTAAAGTGTCCTTTTTCCACATCAAATGAATGATAATACATCCTAAGATCACCATTCTCATGATAAACAACTTGTGGTGAAGAAATAAACAAAGAATCCCATTCTTTCTCTGACCCTACATCAATCAATGCTCCACTATGATGCTCTCCTTCAATCCTAGCCCAATGTCTCCCATCTTGACTAATAGCCAAACCAGGCAATGACTTAAAAATCCTCCCTTTACCATCTGGGTTTTCCAAACTAAACTCCAAAGAATGATCAGAAAACTCAACACTTTCAGAAGTGTAGCCAGTATAGTAAAGCCAATAAACAGCAGTGGAAGCTCTAACTCTGAAACTAGACATGATAACTAATTCAGACGGTCTAATTCCATTAGTATCAAAACCCCACCAATCTTTACCAATGTTCATTACAAAACCTACATCAGAACTTGATCTTGCAGGTCCTCCTCCACGTTCTCAATGAATTCCATTGCTTGAAATTGCTAATCCTATTAAATCAGAAGATGGGGCCCCTTTTGGCTTTCCATGATACCACATGTACCATCTTTCTTCTTCATCACTTAGAAACCTTTTCACCACTGGTGATCCTATCTCTTCACTGTCCCATGAGTTTGAAACACCCAAATCAAACACCAACCCTCTTGAAGACAATGAAGGAGATGATGATGAAGAAGAAGACAATGAAGGTGATGAAGAAGATGAAGAAGAAAATGATCCATTTTCTCCTTCTGGTTCGGATGCTTTCTTCTGGCACTTGTTGGAAAGTGAATTGCTGTGGGTGTCACTATTGGCGCTAGTGTCTGGTTTAGTAGAGCAACGTAATAAGAAAGATTGAAACTTTGTGGTTTGTGAAGGGTTTGAGGCTACCAGAGTGAGAGTGTTGGGTTTGGTGGAAGATGCCCATGATGGAAATAAGGTTGTTGGGTTGGTTAAACGTTTGAAATTGGAAACTTTTGAAAGGGTGTTGTGTGGTTTCAGTGAGGGAAATGCCATTGATGATAATGAAGATGATGATGCTGAGTCCATAACTGGATTGAGTTATGTGGGTCTGTTGAATTGTGATGATGCTGATGCACAAGTGTTTCAGGACCAATTGAATGGAATAGAAAAACTTGAAGTGGGAATTTGAATGGACAAAAAATGATGAGTGAGAGTGTTTGTGTGGTGAGTGTTTCAACAAGAGGAGAGAGAGTCTTTGTGTTTGCCAAGCTTTCTGTGAAATTTGGGGTGTGGCTGTGAAAGCATGGGGCGGTGTATTTAGTATTTACACCCAAGTAAAGGAAGGAACCTTCTTTTTTGACTGTTGAAATGGGTTTCCTTTCACTTTCCACGCAAGAGAATAACTTACTAACTTAAAGGGGCAAAAAAAACCATTCCATACCAAAAAAAAATTTATCTAAATACTACATTTTCTACGTTATATACCAAAGTAACCCACTTTTTTTTAAGTGGAGAACTCGCCCCCACCACCCAACTTTCTAAACTAAAATTTTCCAAATTTTTTTTATTTCTAGTTCAGAACTCGCCCCCCACCTGGGAGAGTTCTGACCTGCGCTTTTTTATTTTTTAAATTTCTTATATTTAATTTGATTAAAATATAAACTAATTTAATTTAATTACAATAATTAATTTAAATAATTAGAATAATTAGTAAAGTATAAATACTAAATTTAATTATTTAAAAAAAATATAAATTTAAGTGTCACAAAGTAATATTAAAAGACATGAATTGATTTAAAAGACTAATACGAAAAGAACAGTAGTAGTAAATGTGACTAGTTGACATTGCGGTTAGGGAAGTTATTTTTGTTGTGACCCTCATTTCTACAAATTCCGCATCTTTTGGTGCGGGTACCCGTTTCTCTTTGATCCATCTCTTCGTTTAGTTGGATCATGCTGTAGTTCAATAGTATTGAAATCAGGCCATGAGGTCTCAGTTGGCAAGGGTGGGAACTCCACAATGTAAGTATTGAAAACATTATGCATTGTGTACGGTGGATCCACAAACTTCATATGGTCGAAATTGCATTTTGTGCATGCTGCGATTGCATGTGAACAAGGGTAATGAAGTGCCTGAAATTCCCCACACTCACAGGTTTTTGCTCTAAAGTCGACCACAAATGTGGTAGAAGGTCTACCACTTTGTGGTCGTGCAAGTTCCAGAACTCGGAACAATTGGGTGGCACGATCGTGAATTGCAACGCCATGCGTTTTTGAGACTTTAATGTTTTCGGCAATGTTTTTCAACAAATTTTCAAAGAACATTGTTACAGATGTCATCATCGCCTGTGCCTGTGTTCCCGAAAAGCCCAATTTTTTCCATACCCACCTGCCACTCAGGCCGGCGGTGCTACTTTTTCATCAATGCCCCAATTTTTTCCAGACTCACCTGCCCCTCAGGCCGGCGGTGCTACTTTTTCA
Organism: Astragalus membranaceus; assembly: GCA_039519185.1. Lineage (NCBI taxonomy): Eukaryota > Viridiplantae > Streptophyta > Magnoliopsida > Fabales > Fabaceae > Astragalus > Astragalus membranaceus. The sequence goes on from CM076849.1 coordinate 58,106,602, forward strand.
TCAGTGCCCCAATTTTTTCCAGACCCACCTCCCCCTGCCTCGACTGAGGAAGAACCGGAACAACCACAACGGCGTCAACGTCCACAGCGTAATCCCCGTCCTAGACGGTGTGGAACTGGGTCTCATCTTCTTCGTTAATATTTTACTTTAATCTATTATTAGTTTGAGAAGTTGTATTTCATAATTAAGAAGTTGTATTTTTATCACTTATTAAATTTAAGGTTTTAATGTTAAGTCACATTTAATTCAGTTGTATCAATAATTAAATATTTAATCTTTAATAATGCATTGTGCAAAGTGTGCATTGTGTAGAGTGTTGCATTGTGCAGAGTGCTGCATTGTGCAGAGTGTGCATTGTGCAGAGTGTGCATGCTGCATTGTGCAGAGTGTGCATAGTGCTGAGGTCTTATTTTATTTAACGGTCTAGATTTTGCACAAGACGGGACTGGCTATTTTTCAGTTATGGAGATCCGCAGCGACGACGTCGTCCGCACAATGATGGAATATCATGCTACACTTCCCATGGGGCGACAAATCTTAGAGCTGTACGTGGACACAATACGCACTCCAGAAGAAGTCATTCATCTTCTGCAACAAAGACCACCCGCACCACAACAACCCATACCAGAAAGAGTCATTACGCACACCTGTAAAATTTACTATCAGGGCACTATCGAGGGCAGGGAACAAGATGGTGTGTATTTTGAGGGTCCCAACACTAAACATTCCAGGCTTAAGAACAACATCACCTTCGCCGAAATGAAAGAAAAACTAACGGAAAACGCGCACGTAGAGGGTGTGGAGCAAGAAATCACTAGTATCGTTTATCGCTGCCCCTACATCGGCCCACGTAATCGTATTCGATGGTGCCCCGTGCCTATCAAGAAAGACAAGGACGTTCGAGAAATGTTTAGGAACATGAGAGGTTCCAACGTTGGATTGAAACTTATATCGAATTGTGCGTCGAAACCAGAGAGTCTGGCGAATCCATCGTCCGTAGCCTTATCCCTCCAGTCATCCGATGGCCACTACCTAAGAATGTATGGTGGAAGTAGAAGTAGTTTACATCATGTTTGCCTCTTCTTGTATTATGTTTTCGTGTCGTTTCGTTTTAAATTTCCTATTCTTGTATTTCTGCAATTTGTGTTTTTCATTTCTGTTCTTATCCTATATTAAATTCTGTTCCAATTTTTAATATCTTCATTTTTTACCGTAATTATTACCGTCATTACTTTATAAATAAGTTTACTAATTATTCAAATTATTTAAATTAATTTTTGAAATTAAATTAAATTAATTTAAAATTTAATCAAATTAAATATAAGAAATTAAAAAAATAAAAAAACGCAGTGCAGAACTCTCCGTGGTGGGGGGCGAGTTCTGAACTACAAATAAAAAAAATTTGCAAAATTTAAGTTTAGAACTCAGTTTGGTGGGGGGCGAGTTCTCCACTTAAAAAAAGTGGGTTACTTTGGTATATAATGTAGGAAGTGTAGTATTTACGTAAAAAAAATTTTTTTTGGTATGGAATGGTTTTTTTGCCACTTAAAGGAAAATATCTATGTCTCAGGGCAAGAGCTATGTGATTCAATGCTTTCGGTGGTTTATACTAGGGGATGGGATTCGGTCTAGTAACTAGGGGTGTTCGTGGTGCGGGTTCGTTCGGTTTTGAGCAAAAAAGTGAGCCGAATCGCAAGGTAAATATAGATGCGGTTTGTTTTGGTTTGGTTCGGTTGGATTCTAAAAAACAAACCGAACCAAACCAAACCAAACCAATGCGGTTTGGTTTGATTCGGTTGGTTCGGTTTTTGACGAAACAAAACAATTTATAAATCTGCCCATTTACAACAAAAATTTGTCAATCTAAAACAATTCATAAAGCCGCCAAAATAACAATTAAATCCAAGTACATAATCAGATTAAATCCTAATGCCCTCATTACAAATCAAATACATTCACCAAAATCAAACATTACATAAGTTTTGCAAACAATTAAATCAAATACATTCACCAACATTACATAACCAGATTCAACTAAATCAAACAAAACATAATGAAATATGCCCTCCTAGTAAAGCAATCTGCATCCTCTTCAATTATCTATATCTGCATAATCTGCATAATCGGATTTCATTATCTGCATCCTCTTCAAATAAAACATAATCTGCTTGATTCCATTATCTATATATCTGCATAAACATAACATAATCAGATTTGTCTTGAACTACAAACAATTAAATCAAACTTCTATAATACCAATTGAATACTATACTCGAAGAACAAGTCTAAGAATTTAAATTGTATACCATTTCATTTGATTTAGCTCCAAAAAACATCTACTCATCATCAGATTCAATATCAGAAAGCCCCTCATTCAGTTGTGGGATCAGAGCAAGTTCTAAGAATATATCAAATACATTAACAAAAGTTAGTCAAAACAAATAATTATAATTTCACAAAACAGAATTTACAACACACACACACACACATATAAATATATATATATATATATATACCTTCTTCCAGCTTTTCCATGTCTTCCAAGAGCTCTTCAATATCCACTGACATAGGAGAGGATCTTAACCAATTTTGTGCACAAATTAAAGCTTCAACGGTTTGTGGTGTAAGAGAGCTCCTATAAGAACAAAGAACTCGATCTACCTCCAGTGCTGAAAGCAGACTCTGAAGCAATAGTAGATATGGGCATAGCCAATATATCTCTAGCCATTAGACCAAGAGTAGGGTATTTGGTAGAATTTACCTTCCACCAGTTCAAGATATCAAAATCTGGACTTTTCTTCTCCCTAGGCTCTGTGAGATACATATCCACTTCATTTTTACTAAGAGTCTGATCTTTGTCCATGTCCTTATCAAATGCATCATCAATTCGACTAGAAGATACAACAACATCTGATATTTCTATTCCTTGTGTAACAATTTCAACTTGGCCTTCAATATAAAAATTACAGCAACAAATACCAACATATTCATCTTTGTGACATCCCCCCAATACTTACTATATTTAGCTTTCGTATTTTCAGCCATTTTTGCAAGTAATGGGTCACGAAGTCCCATCCAAGTCTTGAATGCATCCAATATCACACAATGTTCAATGAAATATGCAGAAGATGTTACATAAGTTGAACCTGACACCTTTTTAGTGATTTCAAAAAACAATTTCAGAAATTGCACAAAACACTTTGCATTAACCCAATCCTCTGTTTTTGGGACACCACATTGCAACGTCGCAAACTCAACACACTTCTCACCTAATCTCTTAAAGGCTTTTTGGAACTTCAATGCAGGTTCAAGCATAAGGTAGGTGGAGTTCCACCTAGTAGGACAATCCAACTGAACTGTAGACTTGTCTTGTATCCTAGCTTCCTTAACACATGTTTTAAACATATCCAAACGACCAGCTGATTGACGAACGTATCGAACCGCACCCCTAATTTTTAAAATTGGAGAGTGCATGTCCTTCAATCCATCATTGACAGTAAGGTTTAGAATATGCGCACAACACCTAACATGCAAATGTGCCCCTTTTAATGGATGTGAATTCCAATCCTCCATTCTACCTTTTAGGTAAGAGATAGCCACATCATTAGAACTAGCATTATCAACCGTAATGGTGAAAACCTTATCTATTATCCAACCCTCCAAACATTTTTCAATTTTTTTGCCTATTATTTCTCCCTTATGAGACGTAAATGGGCAAAAATTTAGAATTCTTTTATGCAACTTCCAGTCTTGATCAATGAAATGTGCGGTTAGAACCATATAGTTAAAATTTTGCACAGAAGTCCATGTATCGGTTGTTAGACTCGCACTTTGATTTGTTTTAGTAAACAAGCTTCTTAACTTATGTTTCTCACTTATGTAAAGATTCAAACAGTCCCTAGCAATTGTAATCCTTCCGGGAAGTGGGAGTTTAGGTTGTGCAACACTCATAAAATGACGAAATCCTTCATTTTCAACAAACGAAAAAGGCAACTCATCTACAATTATCATTCTAGCTAAAGCTTGTCGACACACATCAACATCAAAATGGATACCAACAAGTGCACTACCATTTCCATCTTCTTTTTTCAATCCTGGAATTGAAAGAGTGCTTTGAGTAGGATCAAGAGATTTAGGAAATTTTTTACATTGTTTACGCAAATGATTTCCTAAATTAGTGGTACCATTTATGTGTGAATCAGATGCATAACTTACCCCACACCAATTACATTTAGCTTGTTTAGTCAACTCATCCTTTGTAAAATGATCCCAAACCCAAGATTTAGGCCTAGAAGGTTTTCGTTTACCTGGATCTCCATCATTAGGATCATCATTAGGATCAACATTTGCATTTGAAGGTGCTTCTACGACTTTCCTCTTCTTCTTTTGAACCTTCGAACCTTCCACCACGGTTTCCAATTCTATAGTTTGCGGTCGTTCTGTTGTTGGCATGGGTGATGGGCTATTTTCAGCCCGCAAATGAGATAAAACAGCACATTAGATAAAGTAAGAATGACACTATGTTTTACAATAATATTCTGATTCATGAAACTATAATAGGGGATCAATTACCTGATTTTCGGTCATGGAAACTTCGGGGACAGCAACAGAGTTTACTTCATTATCATCCGTCATATCCAAGGAACAAAAGGGGATCAATTATCTAATCATAAAATAGACTAATAGTCAACTACAAGGAATAATATTCATCCAACAAATTTACATTAACAAGCAATTCTATTCACATAAAATAGAGTAATAGACTAATAGACTAATAGTTAACAAACAGTAAGTATTTTCCTTGACCTTCTATTCACATAAAACAGAAACCCTAAAAACAAAAAGGCATATGAGTGAGTTCTTCAGTTGCTGGCACAAAAATGTAAACCCAAACAGAAACCCATAAAACAGAAACCCTAAAAACGAAATTTTAGAGAATAGGCTGTGAGTGAGTTCTTCAGTTGCTGGCACAAAAACGTAAAAACGAAAAAACGAAATTAAAAGAGAAGATTAATACTCTATTGATGGCATAAGAACGTAAAAACGAAAAAACAAAAAAATGAAAAACGAAATGACAGAAGAAGATTAAAACGAAACCTGCTACTAGAACGATCTCTGATGCTACGGAAATTGGAGTTGGAGCTGTGCCTAGAACGATCTCTGATTAGAACGAAACCTGCTACTAGAACGATCTCTGATTAAAACGAAACCTGCTATTGTGAGTTCTTCAGATTCAGAGCGGCGCGATAGGGTTTCTAATTTTAGGCTGCGAGAGTGAGAGTGAGTCTGAGAGGAAGAGAATATGTTGAGGTTGTGAGTAATTGGGCTGAGAGAGTGAGTCTCTGACTTGTGAGTAATTGGGCTGAGAGAGTGACAGCGTGAGCGTGATTGGGCTTCTGTGACTGTGAGTAAGTGGGCTCTATGGAATAATAAATAAATATACTCTATTGTATTTTAGCTATTCGGTTTGGTTTGATTCGGTTGCTGAAATACAAACCACAAACCGAACCGGACCGCTCGGTTGGCGAGAAAATAAAACTGAGGTTTGGTTCGGTTTGCGGTTTTCTATTGGTTTGGTTCGGTTTTGAACACCCCTACTAGTAACCCAATAATTTCAGTAGGAGAGAAAAAAAAAACTCAATAAATCGAGAGTCCCCACCCATTTATAGTCGTTACATGCTAGAAAATTGGTTTTAGTTCCAATTATGACGGACACCGTCTCCCATAAGTATAAGCTTATGGTCCTTTTCACATTCGCATGGTCCTCAAAAGTGACTTCGAATTGACGAGAAACAACAAAAAATTGACTTGGTCAAAGTTAAGACACCCATATTCATTTTTGTTGTTTTTTATCGATTTAACTTTTTTTATAGGCAAATGTTAGTGGGAGTGGGGGAATGTTAGTTTCCGGAATTTGATCAATTTAACATTGATCAGGTTACAAATTGGAGATCGTGTAAACGTTGAGTAACATAAACCTCTACTAACGAGCGTTGACGTTTGTCGTTGGAGTTTGTAGCACTTTTAAGTGTTTGACCGGTATAAACCACTTAAAAGCATTAGATCACCCTAGCCATTACTATGTCTTGAATCCAATGGCGAAAGCTTTAGTAACAAATAAATGATTTTTGAACATCAAAATGGGACTACTATACTACAACATTTCAAATAACTAGTTAATTATATTCACAAATTGTCAATTTTTTTGTGTTCAAGTAATAATAACTGTTTTATATCCTAGTTATGTTTGGAGACAGACAATACAGAATTTTACATATATGCTGATTTTTTTTTTTCTAAAAAGAAGAAATATTATATGAGCTTCTTTCCGTTTGATTTTGCTTAAGTTAAGTATAAACTATAAACCTTTCTCAAACTAGGATCGTGAAAGTGTCTCCTTTTTCTTTTTTATAATAGTGAAAGTGTCTTCTGAAGCACAATCTTTATATAAATAATAACTCTTTTAGACGTATATTCTTTACCCAATATAGTAGTTTTCTTTCAAGAAAGGACACAATCTGGAAGAATATAAAAAAAATAATAGCGCCCTCCAAAAAGTATTGGAACACGATCAACACTAATCAATCTTTAGTATTATTCAATCTTCTCTGTTGTTCTATATAACTTACTGACTTTCAACTTCAGCAATATAAAAGAGATTCTTGAGGAACAAGAATCGTCGGAGTGGCAACTAAGCTCGGATCCCACTTTAAAATCTCGAGTTTGAATTTTGGTGTGGCAAAAATTTTATTGGGAAGGGAGAACCACATGGGGTAGCAAAGCCGAGTACTCGTGGCCAGCCAAGTTTCCCAGCGTAGATTAGTCATCAGTAAAGCCGATAAACAATGCGCAATAATGACGACAAAGTAACAAAAAAAAGATTCTTGAATAACTTCTTCTCCACACGAACATATAACAAATGCTACTTACTTGGGGTGTGTGTGGCAATTTCTCGCGGGAATATATTAAGGTCATTCTTTTCATGAGTGAAACAATTAATCTTTGTAGTTGGGGTACTCTTTTTCGCTCCCTGAGTCTTTTTCCCTGCGGGGTTTTGGCTCTTGGAGGTTTTAACGAGGCCCCTAGGTGTAAGGGTTTGGTGCACCCCATGTGCGCCCCGTAATATATTTGTTTATCTAAAAAAAATGTTGCATGCTCGAGCTCTTAATTAATGGAGTACTTTTAAACAGCCTTTTCACACGAATCACACCCATAATAGATATTTTATTGGTTTAAAAATCTTACTAATTTAAAAACTTGACTGATGAGTTTCCTTTTTGCCTTTGATGCTCCTTCCTTAATGCAAAGTGCTGTGATTCACGCGTGTCAACGAACCTGGAAAAAACAAGAACACACAAATTGCGGAATAACTGCACAGTGCTGCGGCACTTGTTGCTACAGCGCTGTCAAGACAAGCGCTGTCAAGACAGGATATATGAAATCTAAGAAAACAATTAAAGAAAGAGATATAGAATAGAGAAAATGAACACTCAAGATGGTAACCCAGTTCGGAGTTAATTCTCCTACTCTGGGGGACAGAATCCGACTTGAAGATTTCCACGATCTTGATCAAGAGTTACACCACATGATACATTCAAAGTACTTAGGCAATGCTCTCCATGAACAGAATCACCCAGCTGTTTTCCCACTCACTGATCTCTCATATTTTCACTCGAAACACTACAACAATAAAGGGATTTGGCAGCGACTATTTCCCCTCAAAAACAAAGTTGTTGGCAACAATATATGTATGGCATCGACATTTGCAAGTCGCTGAAATAAAAAACTTCATTTCCCAACAATATAATATTATTGAGAAAAATATACTTATCTCAATGAGAGCTAAAATCGTTGGGAATAACATATTTTTATACCAACAGTGCAATAATGTTGTTGGCAAAAAATAAACTTATCCCAACAACAACAAAGATCGTTGAGAATAACAAAACTGTTTTTTAGTAATACCATAAAGTTGTTGGTAAAAATAATTTTTTTTGTGAAATTGTAAAAAAGAAATGTTTAACATGCTATTGAAAATGTTGGTAAAATTTAGAATCGTTGAAGTTAATTATGTAAATTAATTTTTTCAGCTTGTCCAAAAAAAATTATTCTTTTCAGAAAAAGTTAATTACTTTAGTCCACTATGCATATTACAGATTGATAAAAATATATTTTTTATTATTTTAAATTCTATCATCTAGTTTAAAAAAGATCAAATTATTATAAAGAAAATATAATCGGGTTCCTCCGAGACTAGATTAAAATTTATCACTATGATTTGAGTTCCGTCTTATATGATTTAGACTAGACGTAATGACATTAATAAAAAAAATGCTTATTAAGTTAATAAAAAAACGACTTTTGGTCAAAAAAAAACACTAGACGTAATGACTTCCGTGAGTTCCATTTGGCTATAACAAATTGCGCAACCTAGATCATTATGCATTTAAATATTTAATGGATAAAATGCATGAAGAGGGTGGTAATTTTTTTTCCTAGTCCCTATCAAAGTTATTTAATCTAGTATAGCGCAAATTGCACAGTATTTTCATTACATAGCCAAACCATAAAAATTAAACTGAAAATATTTTTGAACTTTAAATTTTCTCCAAATCCTAAAAATGGTAAAATTTATAATCAAATCTTGAAGATCGAAGTCAGCTTTGATTTTAGATTTTTACTAATCTCAAATAGGTAAAGTTATCTAAAAGCACTTGGATGAGATGATTGTGGTCTCTTTCAGCTTAGAATCCAGTAGTTGCCACAGAGACTAAAATTTTGGGATTTATTTTATACCAAAAAAATAGTAAAGTTTGAATCATGATAAAAATAAAATTTGGGGATTTTTTTTATTACTCATCCCAAATTAAATTCAAATTAACATGAAAACTTCAAATTTAAATTTAAATCTTTATGTCAAAGTTCAAATTTAAATGTTTTTTTACAATACAAATTTAAATGTTTAATCCTATGATTTGTAACAACTATCGAATAATAAGGAAGTTTGTTGCAAGCCTTATCTTTTGCTAACAACTAACCATGTGGTGAGATCTTTTACCGATGAGAAGTTAAAAACAGACTAGGACTCTCGTCTATATATAACACAAGGAGTAACATTAGAATCACACAAAACCCCCTAAGGTGGAGCTTTATATACTAGCTCGTAACTACCCCAACCCACAAAGTTGTTACATCAGTTTAACTAACCAACTAATTAAAACTGAACCAAACAGAAACAGGTACAGAAATATCTGTCATAACAGAAAATAACAGATCCACGCAATGATGTTGCACGCGGTGTTATAGCACTTGATAAGGTCCAGGCAGAATGCATATGATGCTGTAGCACCATAACCCAAAGCATCCCTTCATAATAAAGTCTTCAAGTCAGGATTCCTTCATGTCCAAAATCATCAATCAACATCTATATTGAGCAAATCCAACCAGTGCTTGAACTTGCTAACTGTGACAAGTTTAGTGAGCATGTCAGCAGGGTTTTCGTCTGTGTGAACCTTCTGAATTTCTACTTCACCACTGTCCACCATGTCTTTGATGAAGTGCAACCGTATGTCAACATGTTTGGTCCTTTCATGGTACATTTGGTTCTTGCATAAGTGGATAGCACTTTGGCTATCAATATGCACACACACAGACTATTGTTTCAAGCGTAACTCATTTACCAAATTCAGTAACCATATAGCTTCCTTCACAGCTTCAGTTAAGGCAATAAATTCAGCCTTTGTGGTTGAGAGAGCCACAATGTGATGCAATGATGCCTTCCAACTTATGGTGTTCCCAAACAATGTGAAAACATACCCTGAGATAGACCTCATTTTGTCTAAATCTCCTGCATAATCTGAGAAATATCAGGCCTAGAACAAACCATAGCCTACATTATGCTACCTTTGGCATTAGCATAAGGTACTTGATTCATTTCAGTCTTCTCCCCTTGAGTGGCTAGACATTGAGCTGATGATAGTCTAAAGTGTTGAGCTAATGGAACACTAGTAGACTTAGCATCACTCGTGTTGAACCTCTTTAACACTTCCCCAAGATAATCCCTATGAGACAGAACCAATTTGTTCTTCTCCCTGCACCTTCTAATCTCCATTTCAAGTATCTTCTTTGCAGCTCCCAGATCCTTCATCTCAAATTGCTCCTTTACCAATTTCTTCAAACAATCAATCTGCAACATGCTTTTGCAGGCTAAAAGCATGTCATTAACATAGAGTAACAGATACACATAGAGATCATTTGATATCTTCTTATAATAAACACAACAATCAAATCTGCATTTCTGAGAATTGTGTTTTATCATAAAAGAATCAACCTTAAGATATCATTGCCTTGGTGATTGCTTAAGGCCATAAAGAGACTTCTTCAAGTGACATGATAAGTCCATTTTATGTGTCTTTTTAGTACTTATTTTTATTAAGTTATTTGGTACTTTAGTTTTATTTTAGAGCTATTTTACTACCGATTGTTTGTTTTTGTTTTTAGATCATGCTTAAAAAGTGAAGGAATTAGAGTGCAAAAAGTATAAAGAGAAGTCTCAAGCAAAAAGGGAGCAAAAAGAATTAAGAAAGCTGGAAATTTACACTCTCAGTGTCTGGCACGACAAGTGCGCCTCTGGCATGACCAGTGCGTAATTTGGCACGACCAGTGCGTGATATATTTTGCTCGTTGGAATATTAAGTAAGAGTCAGTGTTTGGACCGACCAATGCGTGATCTGGCCCGACCAGTGCGCCCTGCATCAGATTCCAAAGTTGTTACACTTTGTTACTTCATTGATTGTAATGAGACTTAACTCATTTGTCTCTTTTTTTAGCCTATATAAAGCACGAATTTCTGAGTGCTTAGGGGATTTTAGGCTATTGTAATACTACTCAAAGTTTACTTCTATGTTTTATGCAATTCACTTTCTTCATATTAAGTTCTTGTTCTTTATAATTCTTGCACTTTACATTCTTGCAACTTTACTTTCTGTTCTTTATTTTCCAGCACCTTTATATTTTGTACTTTAATTTTTTGTCATTTACATTTTATCCTTTACAATTCCGCAATTTACATTTTCGTCATTTATCTTCCTTGTCAATTATCTTTCATGTCTCCTTCTGTTTCTAAGTTTTTGTCTACTATGATCATGAGTGAGTAGACCCCTTTTAGTCTTGGGATTGTGGGACTAATCCAATGATAGACCCATAAACACTCCCAAGTATAAACTCTATATTATATGAATTATATTCTAATTTAATCCCATCATTTTCAAAGTTTCATTCCAAATATCAAAACAAAGTACCGAAAGGAGAAGTTTTGATATTAGAACTATGGGATTAAACAAGGGAAACAAAACATGAGAATAGTTTTGGACCTTTGGGATAAAAGAGGCTTGTACTTAAGGGGTCTTGGCAATAATCAACCATGAGAATAGGTTTTGATTATTGTTTCGAGGCACACTTTTATATTCCGAGAGGAAATAAGAGGTACCATTGAATGTCTTGTCCTTAGAAATACAATTTCATATAAAATAGGGAATGGATAAGGGGTTGTGAGTTCATTATATCACTGTGATGAAACCACAATCCTAGGACATTTTTTTTATAAATTAAAACCCAAAATAATCATCTGTTTCTACTAAATCATTCCTTTTAGCTAATCACCACGGAAAATGAATTCGGTAATTACAAAGTCTCTATGGTTTCGATATTTTTACTACGCGGTAGAACCGTGCACTTGTGGCCTATCAAGTTTTTGGCGCCGTTGTCGGGGACTATTGTGATATTAATTGATTTTTCGGTATCAGTTAGACTAAATGTTTTTTTTCTTGTTACTATGAATAAACATGTATTTACATTCTCCAGGGAGGAATGGGAATACTTTGAGGAATCTTTGCAACCACCACCACGTTGATTAAAAGGGATATACAAAAATGTATTTGTTTTCTCCAAGGAGGAATGGGAATCTTATGCGTCATCGTTGCCACCACCACCACCTTTCTTACAAGGGTTATTCAAAAAAAATACATCAAGCAAAAATTGAGAAAAATATTGTTGTTGAGGTAGATCAAAATAATGGTAAAGTGGTAGTGGAAGATGATTCACAAGAGATATACCATGAAATGGAAAGTACAAAGGAAATTGGAATTTCTCCCTTGAATAAGTATATTAATTTAAATGCATGTGTGGATGTTACAATGTTGTGCCCTTTATCTTGTTTTTCACATTCCTTTGTGAAAATAACATTTGATCTAGGAGGAATTGAAAAAAAGATCTTATTGCTTACACAACTTACATTTTACAAGCCATGGGATCCAGGAATATGTTTCCATTCTTCGTGTGTCACTTGGTCTTTATGCTTCAAGCAATGGGACCCAGGAATACGTTTATAAAGGGCAAAGGTCAAGCTAATGACCATAAACAAGCGCTGCGTGGGAGGAAACCCACGGGTTACCTATGTTTTGTTTTAACTGGAATAAGAAGAAAAGCTACAAATGCTAGTCAATGTGAGCTTTCTTACCCCTCTCATATATTCTATTCTGTTTTACATTGAGGACAATGTTTGGTCCAAGCATGGGGGGTATCTTGCCCTTTTTACTGTTTTTATTGAGTCTAGTTTTCTTTGAATAAATATCATCTCCCCTTGTTACAAGTCTTTGTAAATTTCCTAAAAGCATGTTTTTTAAAAGGCCTCTTTTGGATAAATATTTGAGCTTCTTAGCATTAATCTAGGTGGACTGACTGCTAAAAATAGAAATAATTGTTTGTTTGTTGTTGCTTCTTGGGTTTTCACACACACACACACACACACACACACACACACACACACACACACACACACTCTTGAGACTGGCCTTTGGTTATTAGTACTATTAGGAAGATTGAACAGAAACTAGTAATCTGGTTCTTTCGGTGACATTCACCGGATGCGAGGTTACTGGAAAAAAATGTCTGAGGTGGGGTATCAAGAACAAGGAAAAAAGAAAAAAAAAATGCAAATTAGTACATCAAGCAAAAAGGACTGACCACTTTAGTTCAGATTGAAAAATTTAAAAATTAAAAGTGGTTGGCATGCATGTCAAATCAAAGAAAAAGAAAAAAAATGCTTGAATGCCCAGCGTATAAAGACCCTCCTTTGAGACCCGGTCTAGTGAATGGAAGACCCAAGCTTAAGAATGCTAGGGAACTGGTTCTATACTGACATTGATATCTTTTCTAATGTGCTGATACCTCAAACTTGTTCTTAATTCACAAAAAGCCCAAGTGGTATGTCTCAAACCAAATAAGAAATGCTGAAATTTGCCCCGATTCACTTAAGGTTTTTGCATGAATTTACAATTTTTTCCAAAATTGGTCTAAAGGGGTTTTATAGTTTTGCTCTAGGACAAGCAAAGATTCAAGCATGGGGGAGTTAAAAACTTGATAGGCCGCAAGTGCACGGTTCTATCGCGTAGTAAAAATATCGATCCCACAGAGACTTTGTAATTACCGATTTCGTTTTCGGTGGTGATTAGCTAAAAGGAATGATTTAGTAGAAATAGATGATTGTTTTGGGTTTTAATTTATAAAAAAAATGTCCTAGGATTGTGGTTTCATCACAATGATATAATGAACTCACAACCCCTCATCCATTCCCTATTTTATATGAAATTGTATTTCTAAGGACAAGGCATTCAATGGTAACTCTTATTTCCTTTCGGAATATAAAAGTGTGCCTCGAAACAATAATCAAAACCTATTCTCATGGTTGATTATTGCCAAGACCCCTTAAGTACAAGCCTCTTTTATCCCAAAGGTCCCAAAACTATTCTCATGTTTTGTTTCCCTTGTTTAATCCCATAGTTCTAATATCAAAACTTCTCCTTTCGGTACTTTGTTTTGATATTTGGAATGAAACTTTGAAAATGATGGGATTAAACTAGAATATAATTCATATAAAATAGAGTTTAGACTTGGGATTGTTTATGGGTCTATCATTGGATTAGTCCCACAATTCCAAGACTAAAAAGGGTCTACTCACTCATGATCATAGTAGACAAAAACTTAGAAAAAGAATGAGACATGAAAGATAATTGACAAGGAAGATAAATGACGAAAATGTAAATTGCGGAATTGTAAAGGACGGAATGTAAATGACAAAAAAGTAAAGTGCAGAATATAAAGGTGCTGGAAGATAAAGAACAGAAAGTAAAGTTGCAAGAATGTAAAGTGCAAGAATTATAAAGAACAAGAACTTAATATGAAGAAAATGAATTGCATAAAACTTAGAAGTAAACTTTGAGTAGTATTACAATAGCATAAGATCCCCTAAGCACTTAGAAATTCGTGCTTTATATAGGCGAAGAAAAGAGACAAATGAGTTAAGTCTCATTACAAGCAATGAAGTAACAAAGTGTAACAGCTTTGGAATCTGATGCAGGGCGCACTCGTCGTGCCAGATCACACACTGGTCGTGTCAAACACCGTCTGTTACTTAATATTCCAACGGGCCAAATATATCACGCACTAGTCGTGCCAATTTACGCACTGGTCGTGCCAGAGGCGCACTGGTCGTGCCAGACACTGACAGTGTAAATTTCCAACTTTCTTAATTCTTTTTGCTCCCTTTTTGCTTGAGACTTCTCTTTATACTTTTTGCACTCTAATTCCTTCACTTTTTCCCAAAGCTTGATCTAAAAACAAAAACAAACAATCGGTAGTAAAATACCTCTAAAATAAAACTAAAGTACCAAATAACTTAATAAAAATAAGTACTAAAAAGACACATAAAATGGACTTATCATGAAACACCCAATTCTCCTTTCCTTCAACTTCAAAACCAGTAGGTTGCTCCATGTAGATGGTTCCATGAAGATCTCCATGTAGGAAAGTTGTCTTCACATCCATTTGCTCCAATTCCATATTGTAATGAGCAACCATGGATAATAAGACCCTAATAGATGAGTGCTTCACAAAAGGAGAGAATATTTCATCATAATCTATTCCCTCCCTTTGATTGAACCCTTTAGCCACTAGTCATGCTTTAAATCTAGTTGGTTCAACCCCCAGGAATTCCTTCATTCCTCTTAAAGATCCATTTATTTCCATAGATCATTGTCTTCTCGGGTTTTTCAACCAAAGACCAAGTGTTATTCTTTTCAAGAGAAGCTAGTTCCTTTTGTCATGGCCAACATCCAACTCTGTTTATCTTTGCTGCTAATTGCTTCAGCAAATGTATTTTGCTCCTCATTTATTATGTCTTCAGCTGTGTTGAAAGCATAGCTAAACATATCTGTAGAAAACCCATATCTTGTAGGTGGCCTAATGTTCCTTTTATCCCTGTCCCTTGCTAGAAGATCATCATCCTCTTTAGTGTGCTCATTATCAACAAGGTCTGCTTCCTCATTGTTTTGGTCAATGTGCTCATTATCAACAAGCTCTTTTTGATCAGTAGCTTGATCTTCTGCACTCCTAGATGACTTGTTGAATTCTGTTTCATTGAATTTTACATCTCTACTAATGATGCATCTTTTGCTTTCTATGCACCATGCCTTGTAGCATTTGACTCCTTCGGGATAACCTATTCTTGCCCTTGGAACCAACTTGCCCTCATTAACATGATAATAGGCAATACATCCAAAAATTTTCAAGTCTGAATAGCTAGTTATCTTGCCATTCCACACTTCTTGAGGAGTTTTTAGATTTATTAATGCTATTGAATGACTCATGTTAATGAGATACCATGCTGTGTGAATTCCTCAGTACAAAACTCTAAGCCATTATCAGTTCTTAAAGTTTTGATTTTCTTTTCAGTTTTGGTTTCTATCATGATTTTCCATTCCGTAAAAGCCCTAAAAGCTTCATCTTTACTTTTAAGAAAATAAATCCAAACCTTCCTACTGGAATAATCTAAGAAAATAATAAAATACTTATTACCTCCATGTGAAGTCACCCTTGCTGGTCTCCATAGATCACAATGGACATAGTCAAGAACTCCTTTTGTGGAATGATTGGCCTTGGAGAACTTCACCCTATGCCTTTTCCCTAGAATACAGTGTTCACGGAAAGGTAGATCTCCAACCTTGATTTCACCAAGGACTCCCTTTGTGCCAAGAATTTGCATTCCCCTTTGACTAACATGACCCAGCCTCTGGTGCCATAGCACTGTCGTGCTGAAGCATTCTGATGTTGTAGCAACACATCCCGTGACAGCACTACCTTTCAAAATGTAGATTCCATGTTTCCTATAACTCTCCATCACAAATGTAAACCCTTTCATGACCTTGAGGATACCATCATGAAACTAAAAGAACACCCATTTTCTTCTAACATGCCCAAAGATATTAAATTCATTTTTAGATTAGGATCATATCTCGCACCTTTTAGAACCCTTTGTGTACCATCTTCAAATCTCAACATTATGGAACCAATTCTCATTACCTTGCATGCATGTTGTATTGTTACCCATAATGACACTTCCAGCATCAACCTCCTTAAGACTAATAAACCATTCTTTCTTAGGGGTCATATGATATGAACACCATGTATCTTCAACCCATTCATCTTCATTAAGATTTGATGTTGCCGTTAAAACATCAGCACATAGGTAACTATATGTGGCAATAGAAGCACTTGTCACATCTTCTTCACCTTTCTGCTTAGATTTTAGCTCTAGGCAATCTTTTCTGAAATTCCCCATCTTATCACATTGATGACACTTCTTCTTGGAATTATCTTTATCCTTTGATTTGTTTTCACCCTTATTTTTCTATTTTGATTGCTTTTGTTTCGTACCCGTTTTCTCAAAGTCACCCTTAACAAACAGCCCTTCACTACTTTGCTCTTCTTTAATCTCTGATTTCCTTTTCATATCCTTTAAGATCAATGCGGATTGAACATTTTCAAGTGATAAAGATTCTTTGCCATATAAGAGAATGTCACATAAACTTTCATATGACTTAGGCAAAGAATTTACCAAAAGAATTGCTTGATCCTCATCTTCAATCTTGATGTCAATGTTCTCAAGATCAAGGATGATCTTGTGGAACTCATCAATATGATCCTCCACTGATTTTCCAGGTTGCATTTTGAAAGCAAATGCCCTTTGTTTCAAATAGAGACGGTTTGCAATGGACTTTGTCATATAAAGACTCTCCAACTTGAGCCAAATTGCTGCTGGAGTTGTTTCTTTAATGACTAATTCTCTGATTGGTTTGTCACCCAAAATAAGAATAAACGCTCCATGAGCCTTTTCCATTGCCTCTGCCATCTCCTCTGCAGTGAGCCTCGATGGTAACCCATTCTCACCCTTTAACGCACTAACCAATCCCGTTTGTGCAAGCATAGCCTTCATCTTGATGCGCCACAAACTGAAATCGTTCTTGCCGTTGAACTTGTCCGCTTCGTATTTTGTTGACACCATTATTCCAAGACCGATTCAACATTGCTACCGATACCAATTGTTGTGATTCACGCGTGTCAACGAACTTGGAAAAAATAAGAACACACAAATTGCAGAATAACTGCACAGTGCTGCAGCACTTGTTGCTACAGCGCTGTCAAGACAGGATATATGAAATCTAAGAAAACAATTAAAGAAAAAGATAAAGGATAGAGAAAATGAACACCCAAGATAGTAACCCAATTCGGAGGTAATTCTCCTACTCTGGGGGACAGAATCCGACTTGAAGATTTCCACTATCTTGATCAAGAGTTACACCACATGATACATTCAAAACACTTAGGCAATGCTCTCCATGAACTCAATCACCCAGGTGTTTTCCCACTCACTGATCTCTCGGATTTTCACTCACAAGTGTTTCCCAAATGTTATTTTCTGAAATGTGATAATGATCTAAATGATCCAAGTACTCTATAAAACCCTCTAAGGTGGAGCTTTATATACTAGCTTGTACCTACCCCAACCCACAAAGCTGTTACACCAGTTTAACGAGCCAACTAATGAAAACTGAACCAAACAGAAACAGGTACAAAAATAACTGTCGTAACAGAAAATAAGAGATCCACGCAGTGATGCTGCAAGCGATGTTATAGCACCTGATAATGTCCAGGCAAAATGCATATGATGTTGTAGCACCATAACCCAACAATTCTCCACCTTGGTGCAAAGCATCCCTTCATAATAAAGTCTTCAAGTCAGGATTCCTTCATGTCCGAAATCATCAATCAACATCTATATTTATAAAATCCAACCAGCGCTTGAACTTGCTAACTGTGACAGGTTTAGTGAGCCACAATATGCTGCAATGAATTCAGCGCTCCAACCATATAGCTTCCTTCACAGCATCAGTTAAGGCAATAAATTCAGCCTCTGTGGTTGAGAGAGCCACAATATTCTGCAATGATGCCTTCCAACTGATGGTGTTCCCAAACAATGTGAAAACATACCCTGGGATAGACCTCCTTTTGTCTAAATCTCCTGCATAATTTGAGTCTGCATACCCTTCCACTGGCTGATCAGTATCCTTGCCTCTGGTATACACTAACCCATGGGACTGAGTCCCTTTCAAGTACCTAAGAACCCATTTAACAACTTGCCAATGTTCTCTTTCGGGATTTCCCTTGAATCTGCTAGTGATGCTGACAGCATGAGAAATATCAGGCCTAGAACAAAGCATAGCATACATTATGCTACCTATGGCATTAGCATAAGGTACTTGATTCATTTCAGTCTTCTCCTCTTGAGTGACTGGACATTGAGCTGATGATAGTCTAAAGTGTTGAGTTAATGGAACACTAGTAGACTTAGCATCACTCGTGTCGAACCTCTTTACTACTTTCCCAAGATAATCCCTTTGAGACAGAACCAAATTGTTCTTCTCCCTGCACCTTCTAATCTCATTCTCAGTATTTCTTTGCAGCTCCCACATCCTTCATCTCAAATTGCTCCTTTAGCAATTTCTTCAAAGAATCAATCTGCAACATGCTTTTGCAGGCTAGAAGCATGTCATCAACATAGAGTAACAGATACACATAGAGACCATTTGATATCTTCTTATATTAAACACAACAATCAGATCTGCATTTCTGAAAATTGTGTTTTATCATAAAAGAATCAAACTTAAGATACCATTGCCTTGGCGATTGCTTAAGGCCATAAAGAGACTTCTTCAAGTGACATACCCAATTCTCCTTTCCTTCAACTTCAAAACCAGTAGGTTGTTGCATGTAGATGGTTTCATGAAGATCTCCATGTAGGAAAGCTGTCTTCACATCCATTTGCTCCAATTCCATATTGTAATGACACTACAAAAAAACTGGTCATTAGCGAGGGAAATTTCCCTTGGAAAATGACCTAAATCCGTCGCTAATGGTCATTTGCGAGGGAATTAGCGACGAAATGGTTCCATCGCTAATTCCCTCCTCGCTACTGGGATTAGCGAGGGAATTTTAATCCCTCGCTAATTAGCGAGGAAATTTTCCCTCGCTAATTCCCTCGCTAATTAGCGAGGGATTAAAATTCCCTCACTAATAAAGATAGCCACGTGGTTAAATCCTGACAGCCACGTGTCTCATTTCCCTCGCTAATTCCCTCGCTAATTCCGTCGCTAATGCCCAACTGATTGAATTTTTTTTTATAAACCTGCTTTTATACCTGTTTATTTTAATAATAAATAATAAAATCTAAAATACATAAAACAGTTTAAAATAAAAATTCCGAGAATCAAATTCTTCAATAACATAAAATTTGAATCAGCAACACTTAATCTGAAATGTTATAACAAAATATTGAATTGTCAAACTGATACAACAAATCCTAAAAGCTGCCACCATCAGACTCCTCGGACTCCCCAGCCTCTCCAGACTCCCCAGACTCCTCAGCTTGCTCCTCATCTTGCTCCTCATCTTGCTGCATATTCTTAAAATACCTAAACATCAGCTCCTGCCTACGGGACAACTTCGCAAAGTCTTCCTGCATCTTTTTCATAGCCTCAGTAGAGGCCCGGACCTCTTGTCGAGTATCATGAAGCTCATGTCGAGTAGACTGTAGCTCCTGCTCCAGCTGCCTAATATGCTCTGTCTGCGCAGGAGTAGAAGCTGGTCGACTGCGTCTTCTGCTGCTCCCAGCCACAGACTGGCCCATACATGGAGCCAAGGGCCTCATACCATACAGGCGACCCTTAGACCAACCTACTGTCTTCTCCCAATTTTGTTTTGCCAGATCTATCATCTCAGGAGTAAGTTGGCCAAGTGATTCAGGGTCCCAGCTCCCCTGAGTCAGCTGAGTCATGATCTCATTTATTTGCTCCTGTTTTGAATAACCGCAAATTAGCGCTCCATTTTGACAAAGCAACATTATATAATACAAATCAAGTTGTATATTTACCTGAGTCATCCTGGAGCGCTCATCATCATACTCGCCAGTGCCTTTCCTCACATGGGTGGCTCTATGCAGCTCAAGAGCAGTGATAGGGCGTCCTGCCTTCTTACACTGTAAAATGAAACACATTTTCCAAAACTGCTAACTAATTAACTAATGTAAAAAAACACACAGATTTTAAAAATAATTTACCAATCTAGAAGCATGCTGAGCCTGGTTGATTGACCCGCCACAGTGAAGCGAGCCACCCTTTTCGGAGTTTCAATTATTCTTGGCTTTTGCAGCATTTTTCTTGAAAATCTCTGTAGCCCAATGGCCCTTGAAGGCATTCCATATTTCATCACTCATGTAGTTAGACTTCTTATCTTTACACCGCAGCTTATAAAGAAAATCTGATATTTGAGCGCCCATCCTTTTAAAAAAAAGTCTCTGGACATTGTCATTATCTTCTATGTCCCATGGCACTTTGGTTTGTATTAAGTAAAATGAAAATATGTATTAGTAATTTTATTAAACGTTATTAAACATAAAATTTAAACTAACAATATAAGTAATGACAAAATAATTGACACTTACCCTAAAGAAGTCCAGCAGATCATTCCTGTCCTTTTCATCGACTTTGCTCCACTTTCTATGGAATTTTTGAAAATATTTTTTACGGATGACATGAGTGATGCTTGATGAAGCTGCCTTTGCAGGAAGAAGCATGCATAATGAAAAATATATCAAACAATCAAATATATATAAATCGTTGCATAATTAACTGAAAATAAACAAACAACATAATACTTACGCGTTACCACGACTATAAATGACTTTGAGTCTGACACCATTGATAACAACTACCTCCGCTCTCTCGTCATCGATCGATGAATCAAAATCAACATTACCACCACCAATATCATGCTCAATATCATCCTGAGGCTCTGGTGTAGGCAAAGATAACCCAGCTGTGGGGCCCATATGTCCAGATGATGAGCCTATATGCCCAGCTGGTGTGCCCATATGCCCAGCTGGTGTGCCCATATACCCAGCTGGTGTGCCCATATACCCTGCTGCATACGCATTTGGTGCGCCCATATAATGCCCATGTGATGGTAAATGATACCATCCGGGGCCAGATGGAGGCAGGGGTTGTGGGGCAATCGGAGCGGTAGCTGGTGGGCCCAAAAACGTATGACCTCTCATATTCCCAATATTAAGTACCACCTCACAATTACGCCTCCTCTTAGGAGGTTCATCGGTCATAGTCTTCTTCCCTTTATTAGGACGTCTCGGTGGGTCAGAACCTCCTCCTGGATCCATATCTATGAAAAAATAGAAACGAAATGTGATACTATCAACATATTATATATATTTATAAATAAATTAAAGAAAGTAAATTAACAAGAACAATATTGATATATTCATTATTCTAATAAATTTAAAAACAACATAAGGAGTCAACATAAGTAGACAACATATATAAGAAAACACAAGAACAATAATATATCAAGTTAGTGGCATCGATATGATCTCAGTGGAGATGATTTTGAGCCGAATATGGGGGTTAAGGACAGATCAGACAAAACCCTTTTCCATATAAGTAGTGAAGGATCGAAGTTATTTCTAACTCCCAACCTTAAAATTGTTAGTATCGCCTCGCAATTATCTCAATGGAGATGATTTCGAGCAAAATATGGGGGTGAGGGACAACATCACCTCACCCTTTTCCATCAACAACACACAGTCATCTAACCTAGGGTTCATGAAAACAACAATTAATTTATTTTGAAAACTAACCGTTATGAGATTGAGGTCCGGTGCGGTACGTGGTTCGGTGACGGTGCACACTCCGGTGCGGTTGTGAGACTTCAAACACCAACAATTTCAATCCTAAACCATTTCAACTTCAATTTCAATAACTAACTTCAATTTCAACTATTAATTTCAATTTCAATAACTAACTTCAATTTCAACAAACAACAATTAAACACTTTTCAATTAAACAACTTCAAATTCAACAAACAATTTCAATTTCAACTTCAAATTTTTATCCTACACAATTTCTATAAATCCTAAACCTAATCCTAAAACCTAAAACACAATTCCAATT
Organism: Astragalus membranaceus; assembly: GCA_039519185.1. NCBI lineage: Eukaryota > Viridiplantae > Streptophyta > Magnoliopsida > Fabales > Fabaceae > Astragalus > Astragalus membranaceus. The sequence continues at coordinate 58,129,014 of CM076849.1, forward strand.
TCTACCCAATTTCAATTTCTAATCCTAAATACAATTTCAATTTCTACCCAAACCTAAAACCCTACCCAAACCACAATCAACAATATCACAAAACCTAATCCTATTTTCTTCTTTCAAAACAACAATATCACAAAACTAAATTCACTAAAATTACCAAACAACAATATCACAAAAATACTTTTACAAATCCTAACAAAACAATATCATAAAAAATAAAAATCAGTATAAATCAAAACCTCCAAAGGTAGAGCTCCGGTGGTGAAGAGGGAGAACTCCGGTGGTGGTGAAGAGGGCGAGCTCCGGTGGTGGCGAATAGGGAGAGCTCCGGTGAGAGAGAGGTTTCGCGTAGGAGAGAGAGAGAGAGGAGAGAGGGTGACATGCGTAGGAGAGAGAGGAGCGACGGCGACAGTTGGTTGTGGTGGTGTGATGGCGGTGGTGTGGTGGTGTGGTGGTGTGGTGGTGGTGGTGTGGTGGTGGTGGAAATGAGAGAAGGGAGTTTAGGTTCAGGAGAGAGAAGAGTGAGGGAGTGAGGAGAAAAGCAAACAGAGAGAGAAAAAAGAGGGATCTGATACAATTTAATTAGGGTTAGCGACGGAATTTGCGAGGGACCATTCCGTCCCTAATCCCTTCACGCCAACCAAGACTGGAACGGTCAAAATAGTTAGCGAGGGACCCTTATTTCCGTCGCTAATCCCTTCGGTTTCCGTGCTGTTCTAATTTCAGATTCCCTCCAAACAGTTAGCGACGGACTATTCCGTCGCTAATGCCCACAATTCCGTCGCTAATGATCAAAACCAACGAGGACCCTTATTCCCTCGCAAATTCCGTCGCTAATGTCAGTTTTAGCGAGGGAACAGTATTCCCTCGCTAATATCCCTCGCAAATGACGTTTTTTTTGTAGTGTAAGCAACCATGGATACTAACACCCTAATAGATGAGTGCTTTACAACTGGAGAGAATATTTCATCATAATCTATTCCCTCCCTTTGATTGAACCATTTAGCAACTAGTCTTGCTTTCAATCTAGCTGGTTCAACCCCAGAAATTCCTTCATTCCTCTTAAAGATCCATTTTCTTCCAATCACTACAAGAAAATCGATGATTTCCGATGGCGATTTGCGTCGCAAATGCGGCGATTTTCGTCGCAAATTGACGTTTCTGACGGACAAAAATCCGTCGCAAAATCGCTCGTCGCAAATCGTTTCCGACAGATTTTTTCATCGCAAAGTCGTCGGAAATGCGTCGCAAATATCCGTGGCAAAGTCGTCGCAAACTCTGACACCTTTTCGTCGCAAATCTGTCGCAAATTCGTCGAAAATTTAAAATAAAAATAAAAATAAAAATTAAATTATACATCCAAAATACTATTTAATAGTTATATCTATACATACTAGCTTCATAGTAAATACTATAATTAAGAAAAGTACATAACTAAATATGCCAATAACAGCATGTCCTTGATAATTACAAGAACATTATATATAAAATATATCTTATACAGATGAATGCCAATTCAAAATACGTCATTTCAACACAAGAACACCCCTTAGAAATAGCACTGGATTTCCAGAAACAATTCTGATGTCACTAATCCTTTTACCGCACAATTTATTTAGATAACAATTCTGATGTCACCTTCCAAGAGTCAGCCTGTTTATTTCACATATATCATTGTTAAGCTCACCATTTCTATATTTCATATTCATATTTCAATAGTAAATAGTAAATGTTACAAAAACAGAAGGGGCTCATAAGAGTTAGTACCTTTGTGTTGCGAAATAAACAGGAAGCGCAACAGCAACACCCTAGAAAGAAGAAAAACTTTAAAATTACAAGAAGACCTATGGAGAATTTTTTATCGTAGATAATGTGGGTAGGGTTAGATTTATTTTATGTGAAACTCAGAATATTAAAAACAAAGTATTAAAATAAATTATGTAACGCCAGCAAAAAACTACACAAATGAGAAGATAGAACATTCTGGTTAGAACTAACATGAGAGAAGATGATGTGCAACATAAGTTTTGCTATTAGATGACTTTATGATTTAACAAAACCCAATGCAAAAGAGAAGATTTTGGGTGATTGAGAAATTTTACCACCAGACTTGGATTGTGAAGATCTAGCATCAATATCATCTTGACTAGTAAGGAACACTAGAACATCTCCAGCTGTGAATGATCAATGTTTGGAGCAGCATGGAAATTATCTCCACTACTCTTGTTTTCCCTCCCCTGTATGGCAGAAACAATATTAATTATCCATATCAAATTCACCCAGAAAGACAACAGTACCATAGTAAGTCATGTGAAAAACAAAAGGCACTTTCAATTATTGTTGTCTAAAGCACATAATATATCTTCTTACCCTATTTTTATCTAAATTTTTTTCTTCCATGAGCTTAGCCACCTGTTTTTCTGTGCCATCATTAGACCATTTCTCCCAAGCTGGTTGGTTTCTTCAACTCACACTTCCTTCTTCCTGATCAGTACTAAACTTGAGATATTGTCCTAGAGAAGAGTAAAATTGTGCAAACTATATATACCTAGAATAATTATTTCGACTGGCGATAATGGGAGGTCAGTTACCAGTGGTGCCACCGCACCCGCTCCACCCAACCTACTCATGCAGTCATGCTCAAAACCTGAAAGACAGACAGGTGAATTAGTAGTTATTGGAAGCCTTTAGCACTCTTAGTTTCATATTGCTGAGATTTAAATTTGGATCCAATAAAAAGTCTTGCACTGGTGAAAGACAATTGAGTCCAAAGCTGATGACCCTTGGAAAGTTGGAGGTTTTTGGGTAGTTAACGTAGCAATTGTGCAAAATCGGGTGAAAATGCTATCATTTAATTGTATTTAGATATTCACTAGTGTTCTGGAATAAAATCCAATGGCTAATCAATCCTGTACCAAAGTGGCATCTCAAGCTTATAATTACCAGTTGAATCCCCAAAAAATGATGATTGCTAGGGTTGAGAGGTCAAACAAAAAATACCATTTAAAGGTACCATTGAATATAAAGACCTAATAAAGATAGAAATAAAAAAAATCAAATGTAAAATCCATGACAAAAGTACAAATACACAACCACATTAGAAGCTAAGAATTTTACATAATCCACAACCTCATCCAGCATGGCAGCTCTATCTGTCTGAATAAAGTACAAATACACAACCATATTAGAAACGACAGAAAAATTATACAGTAGAGGGCCAAGAGAAATACACAAGTCTTACAAAATCTCTATATCTTGAAATATGAGATTTATTTCATACTTCAGAACTCTTTAAATTCATGTACACCTAAACAAAATATATGCAGATTTATCCTCTTCGCTTAACCTTTTGATAGGATCATTTTCCCATAAATAGTTAGCATTAAAAGTTCCTTCAAATGGATACAGACATGAGCCACATGACCAGTATTATGGTAGAACCATAGAACTATAGACGGTTGTGTTCTAACCAAGTATGCAATGAACAGCAGCTTCAAGATCCAACAAATAACCAATATCTAACGAGACAAATCAGTCAAACAGATCCCTCAAAACTCCATATTCAGCACCATATTTGTTTCAGGAGCAGGGGAGGCTCTGTATGTTTTCTCTTCTCAGGTTTTTCAACCAAGGACCAAGTATTATTCTTTTCAAGAGAAGCTAGTTCCTCTGTCATGGCCAACATCCAACTCTGTTTATCTTTGTTGCTAATTGCTTCAGCAAATGTCTTTGGCTCGTCATTTATTATGTCTTCAGCTGTGTTGAAAGCATAGCTAAACATATCTGGAAAAAACCCATATCTTGTAGGTGGCCTAATGTTCCTTCTATTCCTCCATGTCCCTTGCAAGAAGATAATCATCCTCGTCAGTGTGCTCATTATCAACAAGGTCTTCTTCCTCATTGTTTTGGTCAGTGTCTTGTTCTGCTGGTTGAGTTTGATGATTGTCTTGGTCACTGTGCTCCACCACAAAATCAAAACTATCAAACTCTTTTTGATCAGTAGCTTGATCTTATGCACTCCTAGATGACTTGTAGAATTCTGTTTCATTGAATTTTACATTTCTACTAATGATGCATCTTTTGCTTTCTATGCACCACATACCTTGTAGCCTTTGACTCCTAGGAAATAACCTACAAAATAACATTTTCTTGCCCTTGCAACCAACTTGCCCTCGTTAACATGATAATAGGAAATACATCCAAAATCTTTCAAGTGTGAATAGCTAGATATCTTGCCATTCCACACTTCTTGAGGATTTTTTAGATTTATTGTTGTTGAAGGACTCATGTTAATGAGATAGCATGCTGTGTGGGAAGCTTCTACCCAAAACTTTACCTGCATACCAGAGTTAGATAAGATACACCTCATTCTTTCCAAAATAGTCCTATTCATCCTTTCAGCTAGGCCATTTTGTTGAGGGGTATTCCTAACAGTTTTATGCCTAATTATGCCATGATCTTTACAATAGCTAGTGAATTCCTCACTACAAAACTCTAAGCCATTATCAGTTCTTAAAGTTTTAATTTTTTTTCAGTTTTGGTTTCCATTATGATTATCCATTCCTTAAAAGCCCTAAAAGCTTCATCTTTAAATCCAAACCTTCCTACTGAAATCATCTAATAAAGTAATAAAATACTTATTACCTCCATGTGAAGTCACCTCTGGTCCCCATAGATCACTATGGACATAGTCAAGAACTCCATTTTGTGGAATGATTGGCCTTGGAGAACTTCACCCTATGCATTTTTCCTAGAACACAGTCTTCACAGAAAGGTAGATCTCCAACATTATCCACACCAAGGACTCCCTTTGTGCCAAGAATTTGCATTCCCCTTTGACGAACATGACCCAGCCTCTGGTGCCATAGCACTGTCGTGCTGCAGCATTCTGATGTTGTAGCAACACATCTCGTGACAGCACTACCTTTCAGAATGTAAATTCCATGTTTTCTGTAACCCTCCATCACAACTGTCGACCATTTCATGACCTTGAGGATACCATCATGAGACTCAAAAGAACACTCATTTTCTTCTAACATGCCCAGAGATATTAAATTCCTTTTTAGATTAGGAACATATCTCACACCTTTTAGAACCCTTTGTGTACCATCTTCAAATCTCAACATTAAGGAACCAATTCCCATTACCTTGCATGCATGCTGTATTGCTACCCATAATGACCCTTCCAGCATCAACCTCCTTAAGACTAATGAACCATTCTTTCTTAGGGGTCATATGATATGAACACCCTTGTCACATCTTCTTCACCTTTCTTCTTAGATTCTGAAATTCCCCATCTTATCACATTGATAACACTTCTTCTTGGAATTATCTTTATCCTTTGATTTGTTTTCACCGTTATTTTTCTGTTTTGATTGCTTTTGTTTCGTACCTTTTTTTTCAAAGTTACCCTTAACAAACAGACCTTCACTACTTTGCTCTTCTTTTAATCTCTAATGTCCTTTTCATATCCTTTGACATCAATGCGGATTGAACATCTTCAAGTGATAAAGATTCTTTGCCATATAATAGAATGTCACATAAACTTTCATATGACTTAGGCAAATAATTTACCAAAAGAATTGCTTGATCCTCATCTTCAATCTTGATGTCAATGTTCTCAAGATAAAGGATGATCTTGTGGAACTCATCAATGTGATCCTCCACTGATTTTCCAGTATGCATTTTGAAAGCAAATGCCCTTTGTTTCAAATAGAGACGGTTTGCAACAGACTTTGTCATATAAAGACTCTCCAACTTGAGCCAAATTGTTGCTGGAGTTGTTTCTTTAATGACTTCTCTGAGTGGTTTGTCACCCAAACTGAGAATAAGCACTCCATGAGCCTTTTCCATTGCCTCTGCGTTCTCCTCTGCAGTGAGCCGCGATGGTAACCCGTTCTCCCCCTTTAACGCACCAACCAATCCCTGTTGTGCAAGCATAGCCTTCATCTTGATGCGCCACAAACTGAAATCGTTCTTGCCGTTGAACTTGTCCACTTCGTATTTTGTTGACACCATGATTCCAAGACCGATTCAACCTTGCTACTGATACCGATTGTTGTGATTCACGTGTGTCAACGAACCTGGAAAAAACGAGAACACAAAAATTGCGGAATGACTGCACAGTGCTGCAGGACTTGTTGCTACAGCGCTGTCACGACGGGATATATGAAATCTAAGAAAACACTTAAAGAAAGAGATAAAGGATAGAGAAAATGAACACCCAAGATGGTAACCCAGTTCGGAGTGAATTCTCCTACTCTGGGGGACAGAATCCGACTTGAAGATTTTCACTATCTTGATCAAGAGTTACACCACATGATACATTCAAAGCACTTAGGCAATGCTCTCCATGAACCCAATCACCCAGGTGTTTTCCCACTCACTGATCTCTCGGATTTTCACTCACAAGTGTTTCCCAAATGCTATTTTCTGAAATGTGATAATGATCTAAATGATCCAAGTCCTCTATAAAACCCTCTAACGTGGAGCTATAATACTAGCTCATAACTACCCCAACCCACAAAGCTGTTACATCAGTTTAACGAGCCAACTAATTAAAACTGAACCAAACAGAAACAGGTACAGAAATAACTGTCATAACAGAAAATAACAGATCCACCCAGTGATGCTGCAGGCGATGCTATAGCACCTGATAAGGTCTAGACAGAATGCATATGATGTTGTAGCACCATAACCCAACACAAAGTGCAACTATTTCATGAACTTTTGATGGGAGCCACAAAGGTTCTCGTATATGTTCAAATTATGGAATTTAGGTGGGTCTCCTCGACGTAAATTAATACTTGAAAAATAATTTAAAATTCTAAGAACAGTCAACAATCCTTTCGAGAAGCATAAGCTGAATATCTTTTTGGTTTTTATGATTGATAGGTTGAGTCAAGAAACACCAAGTTTCTTGAAAATGACTTCATTACTGGGAGTCTGGGAGCGAACAAACTAGGAATTAACTTAGTTTCTAAACATGATCATAAGGTATCTTAATCTTCCACACTGAGTGATCAGATGGTTATCATTCATTACTCCCCTCAAGTTAATCTGAATGACCAATCATAGAATATTTGCAAATTAATGCTGATAATCTAATAGGTCATCATAGACATGAATCGAGTCACTATCTCATTTGTGATGACATGGAGGACTATGAGCTTCTACTTGTAAGGGATGATGTCAGTCGTCATTAGAGATTTTAGTGATTTGTGGACACTTGTATACTTAGATATGTCAATTTTTGCGCAGCTAACCAACCGGTCTTATGGCCCGGTGCTTTAGGTCAGGCCTGCTAAATAGAGACCTGGAAAAATTGGACCATTTTGGTTGAAGCTTGTTAACCCGTCGAAGGTTAGATTGGGTCTCATTTTGGTTTCTTTTTAAAAAAATGTTTTGTAGTTTTCTTTCTTAAAAAGTCTAGTTGGGCCAAGCTGGTGGAAGACCCAGTATTTTGGACTAAGATGGGCTACAAAAACATACGGTTCAATTGATACATCAACTTACTCAACCCAACTCATTTGTGTGTCTTGACCCACTGGACTAAGCCACCCAACTTAGTAGCTCTAGGTACACTCATTTCACTCATTTTTGGGTCTCGGTACAGATATGCCTAACCCTAAACCACCCAACACGAAATTTTAAAATAAGGAAAAGTCAGTAACCAAAATATGAATCCACTCAAACTGGACTTTCGGGTCATAAATGGATTGGGACCAAATGTATAGAAGCAAATTTGTCATACCAAATACTCCCTTCGGTTTATGTAAGTAAAAGTGTACAAACATTTGGTCCATATTTAGACTAGATACATGTACCTTTTTGCTCATATTGAAAACTGAAGTAGTACACATAACTATTTAAGAGCATTGTTTATTGATGTTGACGTTTTCATGCATTAAGCATGCAGTGGGAGAGGTTGATTAATTAATGGATATAATAGTTCATCCATTAATAGCATGTTACTAGGTAAGCGAGACATTAACTTTTAAAAGCGGCCTCTTTACTTATAGGGGCAGTTTTGCCACAAAATTCTCAACGTGGGGTAGTTTGAAAAATAATTACTAATATGGGGTAAGTTGTACACGTGACATTTACAACTTCGGTTTTATTTTTCCAAAGTTGCACCTGCCATGTGCAACTTCAAATATTTTGTTATTATTTATCAAAACACAGAAGTCATGCATGGCATGTATGACTTTAGCTGAAGTCGTACATGACATATACGACTTTGCATGGAAAAGCTCGAGTCACACATGTCATGTGTGACCTCAATAAAAACACTGAGAAAGTCGTACTCCTCATGTACGACTTATGTATTTTTTTAGAATAGCATAAAAACTAAAAAGACGTATAACCATTTAGTTAATATCGATAATCACGTCTCCTCTTCTATTTGGTTTAATTGGTTTGAAATCCTATACCTCTGTGATTCTTGAGCACTCAACTTGGAAGCTTGGGAATGGTGTCAGAATAAATTTTTAGACTGATTCTTGGCTTTCTGGGCCTATCGTGGATATTATTGGCATTCCTTCTAGTCTGCATGGAGACCTTAAAGCTTCTTTGAGTGACTTTATAGTGAATGGTAAATGGTCCATCCCTGTAGATCTCATCACTCATTTCCCTCATCTTTATTCTGATATTCATGAGACTGTTATCCCCACTATTCCGGTGGAGGATCAACTGATGTGGAATTGTTCTAATTCTGGCGATCTGACTTTTAAGGATTCTTTTCTCGTCCTTAACCCAGCTGTCCAAGTGGCTCCTTGGTCCAAATCTGTTTGGAAGAGTTTTATCCCGCCTGCTAAATCCTTTATTCTTTGGAGGTCTCTCCATAATAAAATCCCTACTGATGATCAACTTTGGACTAGAGGATGCTCCATTGTTTCTATGTGCAGTATTTTGGTAGTGCTTTAGAGACCTCTCAACATCTTTTCCTTACGTGCCCTTTTGCCAAACATATTTGGAATTGGCTTGGAGGTATCATGAGCATCCATATTGATACTTCCTCTATTCAAACCATTTTATCCTTGACATCTCATGGTTGGAGTCCCCCATTTGAGTGATATTGTGTCTGCTGCGAATGTTAACTTGTTTTGGGCTATTTGGTACTGCAAAAATCGTTCTAGATTTGATAACTTTGTGATCCCGTTACACTCGGCTATCAATTTAATTACCTCCAGTGTGACTTTAGCTGGTAATGCCTCTAAATCCACTATGTCCTCCTTTGTTGCTGAGTCTAGGATTATAAAAGCTTTCAATGCCATAGGTAATTACAGAAATTTTTCAACCATTAAAGAGGTTATTTGGATCCCCCTGCCCCTTACATGATTAAATGCAATACTGATGGTGCTGCCAAAGGGTGTCCAGGTCCTGCTGCTTGTGGCGGTATTTTTAGAGACAAAAGTGCTGCTATTCATGGTTGTTTTTCCGCCTCCATTGGAAACAGTTATGTGCTTCATGCTGAAATCATGGGGGCTATGTTGGCTATTGAGATTGCTTTTGAAAAAGGCTGGAAGTTTTTATGGTTAGAATGCGATTCTCAATTAGTGGTCTTTGCGTTCAAAAATTCCAATATTATTCCTTGGAGGATGAGAAATAGATGGAATAACTGTTTGCATTTGACTAGGCAAATGATGTTCGTTTCACTACAACATTTGGACTCTACGGCAACGCCTATTATTGCAACACCAAAAAAACCGTTGCCTTAGACATCAATGGCAACGGTTTTTTGACCCCGTTGCTGAATCATTTTTTTTAAAAATATTTTTATTGGCAACGGTTCAAAACCGTTTCCATATGGTCTACAGCAACGGTTTTTTTGTTTAATCATTAGGCAACGGTTCATAAACGTTGCCATATGCTCTACGGCAACGGTTGTTTGTTTAAGCTTTATGCAATGGTTTGAAAACGTTGCCCTAGTGAAAATTATTAAAATATAAAAAAATAGCAAATCCCTTTCTCTAACCCACGCATAAGCAATTCAGATAGCAAATCCCTTTTCTCCTTTCTCCTTCGCAGACCCAACCCACCCTAAAACGCAGAACCACTCAGCCCTTTCTCCTTCGCATACGCAGCCCTTTCTCCTTTCTCATTCGCATACGCAGCCACGCAGAGATACGCAGAACCCACCGTTCCTTTCCCCTGAAATCATTCACGCATTCACGCAGAACGCACCCTTCCTTTCAGTGCATCAAACCCTCTTCTTCTCAGAAACCATCAAACGCTCTTCTCTCTGCTATGGCCACGGAAGCGGTGCATGGCGGCGGTCCACCCTCTTCTTCTCAGAAACGATCAAACACTCCCTCACAACTCAGTTCTCACGCAAAAATTCTCAACCAGAAATCGTTCCAACCCTCTAAATCGTTCCACCCTCTCCAAACCAGAAATCGTTCCACCCTCTCCAAGCCAGAAATCATTCCACCCTCTAAATCGTGAACCCTAAATCATAAATCGCTTCCACCATCTAACGATTTCAAGCTATCACTCCATAAATCGTGAACCCTATAACGATTTCAACGATTTCAAGCTTCAGGTTCGTTTCCCTCTCTCTCTCTCTCCTGGTTTTCCTCTCTCTGGTTCGTCCCTCTCCTGGTTCGATTTTGTTATTGGCTTGTTTTGTACTGTTCATCGTTTTGGGGGTTTCACTGCATCTATCTTCTTCTTCAAGTATGTGTATATAAATCCTACTAAATAACATATTTCTGAATCTAACTAATTATCTTCCTTAATGGTACTTTTTTATTTGTGATTACACACCGTGGATCTCAATTTTGCCTGCTTTTGGAGCTACTTGTCTTTTTATTTTTTTTCAATTGCATTCTGTTCCTGATTGTCAAAAAATGATAATTCATATTTGGTTAACCTTAGAAATTTAGGTTGGAATCTAATTTATGGCTTTGTGCTAGAAAGGAAGCTGCTTGTTGGTGATTGTATTGCTAATAGAATCATGTATCATATTTCTGATTATTAGGATCAGTAGTTGTAGTTTATCAAATGAGATTTTCATGCTAGCTGAGCTCTGAATGTTAGATTATTGATTCTTGTATGTAGCATATTGATTGTGGAAGCTCAACAAGTGGATTGGTGTTGTATATTGGTCATTAGTGTCCCTGAAATGCATAGGCCTGTGGCTGCTTCAGCAACACCTAGGGGTGGATTACCTACTGACAGTGGGGACTCTGTTGTGACTTTAGATCAAGTTCCGCGATGGAATGATACCGACCAGTCCTCAGGGTGTTATGAGCAGTTGGTCATGCGTTGTCAGTACTTGTAATTAGCATGCATATCGACTTTTGATATGTAATTATTATTTATTTATTTATTTATTTATTTATTTTGTTTTTGGAACTTGTGATGATGTTGATGTTGTTATTACAGCAAAGAGGAAGCTGGGATGAAAACCACAAAGCTTAGAGAGGAAAAAGAGCTTCTTGATAGGCATCAACATGTTGATAGTGAAGCTCAAAACAATTTGGAAGAGAATCTTCTACAATTAAGAAACAGGGAGTCTGAGTTGGATTCACAGAGAGAACAGATGCAGGCAAGGCTCAAAAAAATACTTGATAGTTCTACAGAAAATAAAGACATTCTTAGAAAATTGAAGGAAGAACGGCGTTTGATGGTGCACAACCATGGTGAATCTGAGTAAGTTAAGTTTGTATTTTAATTGTTAAGGCATCCCTCTGCATTGAAGTTCCCGATGACATTTATGAAATGGTATATGCTACTTTGAATCTGCAGGAGAAAGTATAAAAGTTTAAAGAAAAGAATTGGTGAATGTGAAGATCAACTACGTGAATTGAAGGCTGATAGATATGAAAATGAGAGAGATGCTAAATTGTCTCAGGCTGTGGAGACTCTAAAACGCCTGTATCAAGGAGTTCATGGTCGCATGACTGATCAATCAGTTTCAACCACAACCGCAAACCATGCCGTCGCTACATTTGCCGGGGAAAATCGTCCGACTGGAGTTAGAAAACTTCAAGTCATACAAGGGTCACCAAGTCATCGGTCCTTTCTCCGACTTCACCGCCATCATCGGTCCCAACGGTGCCAGCAAGTCCAACCTCATGGACGCTATCAGCTTCGCCCTCGGCGTTAGGACCGGCCAGCTTCGTGGTGCACAATTGAAGGACCTCATCTATGCCCTAGATGACAGAGAGAAGGAGCAGAGAGGACGTACGACATTCGTTCTTCTGGTTTATAAGCTTGCTAACAATTTCGAGATCCAGTTCAAAAGAACCATCACCGCTGCCAGCGCCAGCGAGTATCGCTTCAACGGTAACGTTGTTACTTGGGACGTTTACAATTCTAAACTCAAGGCCCTCGGCATTCTCGTCAAGGCTCGCAATTTTTTAGTCTTTCAGGTTCTTCGTTTCTCTCTCTCTGTGTTACGCTCTCTTTGACGATGCCACTTGTACACTGATTAGTTTGTTTGTATGTTTGTTCAATCTGCTATATTTCTTAATCTAGGGAGATGTGGAGTCCATTGCGTCCAAAAATCCCAAGGAGCTCAGTGGTCTTATCGAGCAGATATGTGGCTCTGACGAGCTCAAGAAGGATTACGAGGAGTTTGAAGAAAAAAAAGCTGCTGCTGAGGAAAAATCAGCACTTGCATATCAGAAGAAGAAGAAGACGGTTGTTATGGAGAGAAAGCAGAAGAAAGAACAGAAGGAAGAGGCAGAGAAACATCTCCGCTTGCAAGATCAACTGGTAACTATATCTGTTTTCATTTTGTGATTGTTTTTGTATGATATACACCGTAGGGGGGTAATTTTCAGTTGTATGCAACACACCGTATTTGTGGTGTTGGGTTAGCCTCTGTTTTAATTTGACAAAGTTCCATCAATCGGCTTTGTCCATGCCTCGAGTTTCTGTTTCATTCTCTTTGCTTTTGCCACATGTTTGATTGGATGTAGACATGGTGGTATCACTATTAATTAAAAAAAGATAGACGTTTGAAGGAAAGCAAGATCATATCCTGAGTTCTGGATGTTATATGTTAGATTCTTAATAAAGGGTCTGTCTCTGATTGTCATACCCTAACTTTGTCCGGCTTAGGTCAAAACCCTAATTTTCCACAAAAAATAAATAAATTGAAGAATGAAGAGCATCATGCATTGCATTTTGGGTCCTAGAAGTCATTCCAAGGTCTTTAAAGTCATTTTTAGGGTTGGAATACACTTTTTAGGCAAATTAGGGTTTTAGGGTCAAAAAGGACATTTTGGTCATTTTTCGCAAAAAGATCATTTTCTCGCCAAAAATGCACATCCACAAAAAGTACATTTTTATTCTATCAAGGATAATTTTTGTACAATTTTTTAGAAAGAAAACCCTAGTAAAAAATAATTAAAAATGTATTTTTCCATTTTTAGTGCATAGAAAAATAAAAAAGGACCATTAAATATTCCTCAATTCTTAAGTGACAATTTTTATTGTCATGGGTGACTAGAGGGAATATTTTATGGTGCCCAAAAACATGTAACACTTTTTAATAGGTGCACCTTCACTTCCATGCCCAAAATTCAAAAACTCAAAAAAAAAAAAAAGGAAGTGTCCTCAATAAGACAAAAGACCAAAAACAAGTTTTTTTCCTCTCTCTCTCTCTCTCCCCCCACAATTTCGAAATTCTCTCTCTCTCCCCCCAAAATTTCGAAATTCTCTCTCTCTCTCTCCCCCTCACAATTTCGAAACCCCCTCTCTCTCTCCCTCTCACAAAATTCTTCCACACTCTTCTATTGTACTATTATTCCTTATCTTGAAGGAATATGCCTTGTACCATCCTTAAACCTTCTCCTTTGGTGCATGTCACCAATTCTCACTCACTCTCATGAAGATTCATGCCCTCTTTGGTAAATTACCTCACTCACTTACACTAACCTCTTCATAAGAAAACACAAATTTTCCTCTTTGAGAACAATCCATCTCAATAATACCCCTAACCCTACCACACATGAGAATTCCATTCCCAAAATAAATAAAAGTTCATTTTTTTTCTTTTATTCTCTCTCCATGCGACACCTCTCCCTCTCCCATACTCTCCATTTTGTGTTTTCTCTCCACCCTCAATCCTTGTGATAAGTGATCTCAACCCTCCATTCAAAATCAAAGTTCAATCCTAGAGCACTTAGTAAGACCAATGACTCAATTGCCCCTAAACCTAAAATAACTCTATAAATACTCCCTCATTCCCACACCTAAGGATCCTTTGGCCTCTCATTCTCCTACACTAAAACCCTAGCACACCAAAAACACCTCCTCCCCCTCTCCTTCCTCACCCCAAAACCGTAGCCTCTTCCCCTATCTTCCATATATTTTCTTCAATTTTTCACCATCCAATTTCCCATTTCTTGTTAGATCATCATCATTCCTTCCATTCTCTTCAAGGTTGCATCATCAAATTGCTAAGAGCTAGCAATCTTTGTGTTCATATCATCTCCTTCTTCATTTCTTTGTGATTTTGAGGTAAGCTTTGAAATTTTGCATCTCATATTTAGTTCTTCTTGCATAATCTCTCTTCTACTCCCAACTCCTTCTTGATTGCTTGTTGTTGTTGCTTTGAGGATCCATTTGAAACATTTTGACAAGGACTTAGGGAGCCTTGGGTGTTTGAGATGGGTCCTTGGCCTTGAAGGATTTGTTCTTGTGCTTGAATGATTTCCCTTGCATCTCTAAACATTTTGCACTAAATTTCATGAAATAAGAGTTGTTTTATGGCATTGTTCATTTCGCATGCTTGTAGAAAACTTAGGGTTCATGTGAGTTTTATGCCATCCTTTGCTTAATCATGTGAATCCTTTGCAAAAATGGATCTATGTTGCTTTATGTTAGCTTTTGTGTTTTTTTTTTTAATAAAAGTGGGGATCTATGTTCCCTTTGGGTTCGCATGCTTATGTTTAAAAACATTTTCAAATTGATTTTGTTGTTGTTCTTTGCTTGATGATGTTTAATCTTGTTGTTAATATTTTATTTTAGTGTTAGGTGTTATTTTTTGTTGTTGGTTGATGATCTAGCAATATGATTCCCACTAGTGCGTAGTGCACCTTGACCTAAGTGGTGAAGATTGCTAGAAATGACTCAATTTAGTTTGTGTGTCCACTTATTCATGTGTCTTAGTTTGCTTATTGTAAATTGTTGATGATAGGCAAGTTGATTCTCACTAGTGCCTAGTGCACTTTTCTCAAAGTGAGAGGATTGCTCTATATGATTCAACTTGGTTTTAGTGTTTATTTACTTTTTACCATTTTACTTTACCATTCATTAAATTTTTACCAAAACATAAAAATATTTTACTACTTTGGTTTTTACCACTTCATTAATTTTTTACTAAAACGTAAAAAGATTTTACCACTTCCCATTTACCTCATGCATTTTTACTTTACCATCTCATTAAATAATTACCATTTACTTCATGCATTTTTACTTTACCTTTCACTAACTTCTTACTTAAAGTTTTACAACTTATCAACTTGCAAAAATACCCAAAACAATTTCACATTCATGCATCATCATTCATACTTAGTTTATGTGACACTCTCATGCATCCTCATATGCTTATATCTCTTGCATCCTCTTATGCATCCTTGTATGCCATCCATTCATAAATAAAGTGCTATGCCTCCATTCCTTGTACACTCTTGCACTTACATGCTTACCTAATCATGCATCCTTGCTTACATATTCAATCATTTAACTTAGAATACTCTATGTTTACAATCAATTGTATTCACTTGTTCTTGATGCCATGTAAATGTCTTGACTTGATTGTGTGCCCTCCTCTCCACTTGTATGACCTCCTAATGGAGACGTAAGCCTACATGCATGTTGTAGCATAGAGCCATTAGGGTAAATACAATCCTTCTTGGACACACACAATTACTTTGAGAACTTTGTTTTGCATCTTTAATAATTGAATCCTTTGATTGTATGGGCATGTTTAATCTTGGTTAATGAATGATATGTTCATGTTTGCTTGAGTATTATTCATTCATTTGCATTTGGTTATGGATTTAGAATTGACTTGAAATGTTCTACTCCTTTTCTAAAACCCATTTCCTAAAATCATTTCAAAACAAAAAGAAACTTTTACTTTCAAAACAAAAATAAATCAATTGTCATTAAACACCAATCGCGCTGTTGCCGATTAGGTTGTTAATGATGATATTGTTTTCAAAAGGAGTTAGAAGCGAGACCATTCTAACCGTTGTTGTTCGGTCTTCGCAAAAGCTCTATCCCATTTTCGAAAACTTATTCATTTCTCAAAAATAAACCAATTGTCATTAAACACCAATCGCACCGTTGCCGATTAGGTCATTAATGATGATTTCATTTTCAAAAGAGTTAGTAGTGAGGCCATTCTAACTGTTGTTGGTCGGTCTTCACAAACGCTCACCCAATTGCGAAAAACCCCTTTAGCCGTTTTCAAAACCAAAAACCGAGAACTACGTAGCTTTGAATTCTCCATCGCACCGGGAGATACGTAGGAGCGGGGTCCTGTCCCGTCAAGCACACTCTTAAAAAAAATCTTTGTTTTGTCCTGATTTTCAAAGATAACCAAAAATATTCTTCTTCCCTCCTGTTTTCAATAAAACAAACCTTAAAGAAAAGAAAAGAAAAGAAATAGAATAAATTGCTTTCAACTCGAACTTTTGTCTAAACCACACATCAAGTTAATGGTTCCCTTTCGGTAGAAAGGAGGTGCGGGGTGCTAATACCTTCCCCGTACCTAACCGACCCCCGAACCTACATCTCTACGTTTTCAAAAGACCATCCGCCTTTTCAAGGACCTTTTTTTCAATGTTTTGGTCTTAAAATAAAAATATTGGTGGCGGCTCCAAACTTTTTCCACGTTGTCAAACGAAAAGTCCCAAACCGGATTTTTCGGGCGCAACAGCTGGCGACTCCACTGGGGACATTTTTTTTAAAAAAAAAAAGACGAGGGTCAAGCCTAGTGAACTTGATGTGTGGTTTAAAATTAATTGAGTTGAAAGCTTTGTTCTACTCCTTTTCTATTTGTTCACAATGCCGTGTTCATGCATTCCTCAATTCCCATGTCCCCTATTCTCTGCTCCCTTTCTTAAGGTAAAAACATGCATTTCCTCCCATTCTATTATGATCCCTTCTTCTCCGCTCCCTTTCTTGAGGTAAGCAGTGCATATGACTGTTGCTGAAACTTAGGTTGGATTATTGGTATTGTGATATTGAACCCTAGGGTAGACGACATGTTATTGCCTGCTATTGTTTAGACTGTTCTGGGTTTTCCTTCGCAGGTGGGGATATATGTGGGTAGTTTTAGGCGGTATGCCCTTGCTGCACACACTCACACCTTATGCTTACTATGCTTTGAGAGGGGCCTAAAACCCAAGGTCTGACAAAACTTAGGAGAGTGGAAACGAGTAGTGACTGGCAATTGGACCGTTGTCCTTCCGACTCTCACGAAAGTTTCAGCCAGAGTATGCTCTTTCATGAGGCCTCACACCAGATGGCGTTCCATCGTTGTGGGTGCTATTGTGAGAAAGAACTAGCTCTGGTAACCTGGTGAGGAAGTGACTAGAACCCACATGGGAGGAACATTTGAGTTGTCCTAGAACTTAGGTCCCCACCTTCTTAGGACACAAGGGGCATACCAAATTGCGTGTTGCATTGTAATCTAGGCATGTTTTCAAAAAAAGGGAAGGGAATTTTTCCAAAGAAATAAAAAATAAAAAAAAGTAGAGAAAGAGCTGTCGTTGTAGCCTTTCTTCTGCCGGTCCGTACGAAGTGACATATGGCCCACTCTTTTCAAAAAAAAAGAGAGAACGAGCTGCCGTTGTAGCCTTTCTCTTACTTGGTCCATATGAAACCACGTACGGCCCGCATTTTTCAAAAAAAAAAGAAGAAAACTTGAACTAATGCCAATAAAGGCTTTGCCCTAATCTGCATATGCATAAAACATCATCATCATTTTGCATGCATCCTCGCAATGCATCCAACATAAGCCTTTACAGCTCATGCATGCATCCTTGCATTTCATCAAAGTTTGTTTGCCGAGAATCCCAAAGTGACAAAGAATCTTGCCATAGGTACAGTATGGAATCAAGAAGTGAGACAGTGCACCCCCCGAGATATCCGGTTGTGAGTAAGGTTGATGTTGCCAGTCTGAAAAAATGCGCTGACCTGATGGGACCTATCGGAAGAGGATCATTTGACAGTTCTTACAGGAATCTCCGGAAGCTGTTGACACTAGAGGTGCAGACCGAAGCAATCGTGGCTCTAAGCAGATTTTATGACTCCGGGATCAGATGCTTTCTTTTCAGAAACTTCCAATTGACTCCTACGTTGGAAGAATACCATCAGATTTTGGGTTTCCCTCGGACAGAAGCTGTTCCCTACCGATATCAAGAGCAATACTACACGGACGAGAAATTTGCCGCCCTGTTGCAAATGAAGGTAGAAGACCTGAGACTCCAGAAGCAGAAGAAGAACCAGGTGATGGGTTTCCCACAGAGTTATCTCGAGAGTCTGATGGATGTGCATGCCAAAAATAAAAACTGGGTGGTCTTCAAGCAAATCTTGGCACTGACAATCTTCAGAGTTGTCCTCTTTCCACAGATTGAGAGATTCATAGATGTGACTGTCGTTGGCATCTTCCTAGCTTCCCAGAATAAGAAGAATCCGATCAATCCAATCCCGGCTATTCTTGCTGACACTTATTCAGCTTTCACTCATCACTGCGAACTGAAAAGAAAGAAAATCTCTTGCTCCTCTCACTTATTGTATGCCTGGCTTCTGATTCATGTCTACACTAATCCAGTACGAGTAGAGAAGTTGATTGATTATGCTATCACCTGTGAAGTGCGAGTCATGAACATTCAGGAGTAGATCCAGTTTCTAGGGAGCCTAGATGAGCACTTGATTCGTTGGTATCTCCCATCTTGTTGGGAAGATAGGCCTGAGATAGTTTTCCGCTGTGGTGGTTTTCAAACTGTCCCACTGATGGGCACTAAGGGTTGCATTAACTACAATCCCTCTTTGACTCTGAGACAATTAGGATACCCCATGAGAAGTGCGCCTACTGAAGAGATGGTATCCTCGTTTTACATCTATGAGGGAGGGAAAAAAGATGCCAGTTTGATGAGAAAAGTTTTGCAAGCTTGGGGTATAGTGACTCGCTATGGAAAAGCAGAGATCTCTCAGAAGACTAAGGGAATCACTTTTGCTCGGTGGCTTGGGGAGAGGATTCAGAGTGTCCAGCTGCCATATCAAAAGGTATTGCAAAATGAGAGAGAGATGATAAACTCTAGTACTCCGATTGTTGAAGAACTAGGGGATGTAAAGTTAGCCCTAATGAAAGCAGAGGAGGAGAAGAAATCCCTGCAAGCTGAGATAGAGAAGTTAACTCAGAGCAACCAGAGATTGAAAGAAGATAATGCTTCCAAATCTGCTATTATTGAGGAGTTGGACAAGAAACTCAAAGAAGAAGAGAAGGAAAAGGTAGAAGCTCAAAAGTATTGGCAAGTAGCCAAAGAGGAAGTCAAGAGACGGAAAGCAAAAGGGAAAGGGGCAATTGAAGATGTCAGTCAATGGAGGGATCTGTATGAAAAGACAAAGATGGAAGAGAGGACTACGAGGAGTCAGCTCGCCAAGTCAAAAAGAGAGTCCTGCTTGCTACAAGCCGAGTGGGAGAGCAAATTGAGCAGTGTGGTGCAAGAAAGAGATTCAGTGGAAAGCATCCTCAAAGAGTATAAGCAAGCTCTAGGATACGAGCGAGAGATTTCTGACGAATTGAAAAGAAACCTTCGGCACATCAGCGATGCATACAGGCAGGTGAAAGATGAAAGTCGGTATTGGGAGCGCCGCTTTGTTGAACTCCTTGGCAGAATTGAGGAACAGGCAGTCATCATAGAGATGAAAGATGAAATTCAGCATTGGAAGGTTAGATTCTCTGAGCTTGCAGAGTTGGCCAGCCAAGCTCTCTCAGGTGTGTCTAAGAAGCTAGGAAAGGCCGAGTGTGACATGTCTCCTTTCAACACTCTGCCAGCAGTCTACAAATTTGTGGAGTTCTGCAGGGCCTTGGTTGAAGAAGTCAGGGAGAAAACTAGGAGAGTCCCCACAGGCAGCAAGAGGAAGAGAACTGAAGTTTTCAAGGCTCTATGTAGTTGAGCTTTTGTTTGTAATTTCCGTTTTATTGTACTTTCTCTTCCTAGAGGGACCTTTATTTCCATTTGAGTATTTTACTTTTTGAAATGTAAGACTTGAAGTCCTTGTTTGAATTTGAATGTATGGGGCGTGTTTGTTTCATTTGTTGATTCCACTCTTGTTATGTTCTAAACAAATCAAAATTCACTGTTAAATCTATGGCAAGATATGACACGTTGGGGTGCACGGCATAAGACAAACTAAAACTAACACTCATCTGTATTGCACGCATTGCATTCATTAATTTGCTCCTTCACTTAATAAAAATATTCTACCAACAAAAGCGAGAGGCAGGTTGGTTCTCCGCCACCGATACTTCACCCGATTACAAGCAAAGCTGATGGCTGATCCTCAAGGGCATCCAGAGATTGAAACTGAAAGTAATCCAGAACATGAAGATTTGGGCGTACAAATTCTGAATCCTGAGCAGCTGGCTCAGGAGAACCAAGTGCTTAAGGATAAGGTTGGGGCAATGGAGGCCCAGGTGCATGAGATGATGGTCATGCTGCAAAGTTTAAAGAGTGGGACAGCTGCTGAAGGTGTCACCGTCGTGGGTCCAGATGGTGTCACTTCTTTCGTTCCTCCTCCAATATCAGCCACAGTTCCTCTGGGATCCGGGGTCAGTCATCCCGTCTTTGCTTCAGGAATGAATGGGCCGAATCAATACACTTCACAAAGATTTCCTTGGGGTATGCCTGCTGGGTACATGCCGCGAACTGTTGGACCTATCCCCGTCAGTATGGTTGCGCCTAATCAGGTCACTGCCACCGTGTCCGGGGGAGCTGCCGGAGGACCGCAGATCCAAACTCCTAGTCCTCATGCTGTGCTCAGTCCTACTCCGGGGCTTGCAGCACACCCTCACAATGTTCCTCAGCCTGGAGGGTATTATTACAGTATGGGGAGTCACCCCCAAGGACATATGTTTGAGGGATCACAGCCAAATGACCCGATTCGTTCACTTGAAGAAAGAGTAAAGGCAATGGAGGGTGTTGGTGTCAGAGCCAAGGAAGCTCGTGAGCTGTGTTTAGTCCCAGATTTGGTTTTGCCACCAAAGTTCAAAGCTCCCGAAGTGGACAAATACAGAGGAACAGGCTGTCCGGAGAGCCATGTTACGATGTTTGTCCGAAAAATGGGTCCTTACGCCAATGATGACAAACTGCTGATTTACTGCTTTCAAAACAGTTTGGCTGGAGCTCCTCTAGATTGGTACATGAAACTGCAATCCTCTGAAATTCGTTGTTGGAAAGATTTGTGCGAAGCATTCATGAGACAATATAAGTATAACATGGACATGGCTCCGGACAGGTCGCAATTGCAACACAAGAGTAAGGGTGAAAGGGAGACTTTCAAAGAATATGCCCAGAAATGGCGAAGCCTAGCCGCCCAGGTCCAACCTCCTTTGACTGAAAAAGAAATGGTGTACACGTTCTTGGAAACTCTGCCAGCAATTTACTATGACCGGCTGATTACAAGTGTTTCAACTAGCTTCTCCGAAATGATAGTCTTCGGGGAAAGACTTGAGCATGGTCTCCGAAGTGGGAAGATTTCGAATCACCTCAGTAATGCAGGAAGCTCTAGTGTTTCAAGCAATCAGAAGAAGCCTCACTCCCATTTCCCGAAGAAGAAGGAAGGGGAAACAAATGTAATCTCGGGAGGAAGTTCATCCTTTGGTACCCCTCCACCACAAACTGTTTCATTTTCTGCTCCTGTGCCATCCCAGCAAGGCAGTGACAGTCACAGGGCTCAGGGTTATCAATACAAGAAACGGATCAGTTTTGATCCAATACCAATGACATACACTGAATTGTTTGATCACTTGACTTCCAAGAACTTGATCAACACTCGGCCAATGAAGGCCCTGCAGCCGCCATTTCCCAGAAGTTACAACGCTAATGCTACCTGCAGTTTCCACGAAAACGGGGTCGGTCATACTGTGGAGGAATGTAAAGCCTTCAAGCATGTGGTGCAAGACCTAGTAGATGCTGGGTGGATCTCGTTCAAGCAGAGCAGCCCGAATACAACAACTAATCCATTGCCGGGTCATCAGAGGCCAGCTACCAATGCTATAGAATGTTCCGTTGGGCAATTGGTAAAGGATGTGCAGAAGATCAAGACCCCGTTGGGTGTTATCTACTCAGAGTTATGCCATGTTGGGGTGGTTAAGAAGGGGTGTTGCCATGAAGAGGGGTGTGCTGACTCCACGTGCGTGGGGAATTGTGAAAGCTTTGAGATGATCCTGCAGAACCTGATGGATCGGTGTGTGGTCCAGATAGGAACCCATGATGTTGAAGAAGAAGTGTTGACTCTACATTCTGATAAAAGTAGAGGACCCAGAAGACCTGTCGAAATTCCTTACAACTACCATCCCAGATTGGTGCGGGCAAACGCCCAACCAATAGTGATTGAAGTTCCGGCTCCTTTTCCCTATAAGTCGGACAAGGCAGTTCCGTGGAAGTACACTGCACTATCTACAGTCGAATGCTCCCCAAGTGCTCCTACCGTAACCAACATAGGGGGATCAAGTGGGATCACAAGAAGCGGAAGAGTATATGCTCCTGAGACTCTCCGAGCTGAAACCTCCAAGGAGGCCGAACAGAGGGGCCGTAAGGAAAAAGGAAAAGAGCCAGAGGTCGCTCAAGAGAAAGTGACGGAAAAAGAAGCAGATGAATTCTTGAAGATCGTCTGGCAGAGTGATTATCGAGTGGTTGATCAGTTAAAGCAAACTCCATCCAAGATATCCATGCTATCATTGTTGCTTAGCTCGGAAGCACACAGAACAGCTTTGATGAAAGTGCTCAACGAGGCTCATGTTGCAGAGGATATCACAGTGAATCAGTTTGATGGGATTGTGGGGAATATAGTGGCTGCAAATCACCTAACATTTGCCGATGATGAGTTGCCTTCAAACGGAAAAGAACACAATCAAGCTCTGCACATCTCGGTAAAGTGTGGAGACTATGTGCTGGCCAGAGTACTAATTGACAATGGGTCTTCATTGAACGTGATGCCGAAGTCAACTATGGATAAGTTAGACGTTGATTGCTTCTACATGAAGCCGAGTTCGACACTGGTGCGGGCCTTTGATGGGTCCAAAAAAGAAGTTCTGGGGGAAATGGAATTTCCCATCCAGATTGGTCCCGAAGTTTTCTACATCAATTTCCAAATCATGGATATTACGTCCTCATACAGTTGTTTGCTGGGCCGACCATGGATCCATATGGCTGGAGCAATCCCTTCTTCTTTACACCAGCGGGTCAAATTCGTAGTTGACGGCCAGGTCGTGGTAGTATTTGGTGAGGAAGAGACTCTGGTTAATAAGCCATCAAAGTTCAAATATGTGGAAGCTGCCGAAGAGTCTTTGGAAACAGCCTTTCAGTCTTTGGAGATCGCCAATGTAGTATTTGAGAGGACCAAGGAGGAGGAGATGGTTGCTAAGATCATGTTAGCCCAAGGATATAAGGTTGGTTCTGGCTTGGGAAAGTTTGGTTGGGGAATTCTAGCTCCCATTCAACTGAAGGAAAACAAGGACCGTTACGGGCTGCGATACACCCCAAGTGAGGAAGAAAGAAGAAAAATGGCAGATGAACGAAGGGGCAGATGGTTGGCCAAGTCCAAAGGCCAGGATCCATGGCCCCAGAGGATTCCAATTTGCGACATCAGTCAAAGTTTTGTGAGTGCTGGTTTGATGGATCCCAATCAAGTTGCTGTCATCAAGGATGGTTCTGAGTCTGAAGAGGGTGGTGCAAGTTTGGTTCGACGCTGCGGTGCCAGTGAAAAATTAAAGAATTGGAAGGCTGCTGATCTTCCTGTGACTTTCAATTTAAAGTAATCATTTGTAATGCAACCCTGTTGCTCTGCCCAAGGCCATAGGACAAGTTGTTAGGGGCGAGCATGTTTTTATTTTCAGAATCATCATCATTAATAAAAACGTTATTTTTGAATTTCAATCAATAAAAATCAATCCTTTTCATTTCATGTGTCTTTTCCTCGCTTTATTATTGTTTGCTTGCTTGTCTCGCCTTTCATTCTGCTTTTTCGCTTCGGCAAAATGCAGATCCACAGCAATTGTCTCCCAAAATAACAGTGCCAACAGTCCATATTTTAACTTTGATCACCCTATTAATCAAGCTGGGGGGGATGTTGAGGAAGACTGGGAAGCTCCTCCAGAACTCATGAGGTTAATGAAACAGGAAGAAGCAGAGTATGAAGCGTGCATCTTGGGTATTCAAGCAGCCCTAGAATGGAAAGTTAAAAGGCTAGATGTGTATGGAGATTCAGCCCTGGTTATTCATCAAGTAAGAGGCGATTGGGAGACCAGAGATCCCAAACTGATTCCTTATTGTGTTTATGTGCAAGAGTTGATGGAGTCTTTTGACGAAATCACTTTCAAATACATCCCTCGAAGCAAAAACCAGCTGGCTGATGCATTGGCAACTTTATCATCCATGTTCAATATCAATTGTGATAAAAGCTTGACTCATGTCACAATCCAGCACCGGAGTCTACCTGCGCATCACTATTGCACAGCCATAGATGAAGAGCCGGATGACAAGCCTTGGTATCATGATATCAAACAGTACATCGTCAGCAGAGAATACCCTCCTGGGGCATCTGAAAATGACAAGAGAACTCTTCGGCGACTGTCAAGGAATTTCTTCCTCAGCGGTGAGGTTCTCTACAAAAGGAATTATGACATGGTCCTCTTAAGGTGTGTTGCTAAAGAAGAAGCTGAAAGAATCATGAAAGATGTACATGAGGGCTCATTCGGAACTCATTCCAATGCGCATACTATGGCTAGACAGATCTTAAGGGCGGGCTATTACTGGTTGCAGATGGAAGGTGACTGCTACAGCTTTGTCCGAAAGTGCCACAAGTGCCAAATCTATGCTGACCACATTCATGTGCCGCCTGCCAAATTGAATGTTCTGACTGCATCCTGGCCGTTTTCAATGTGGGGAATGGATGTCATCGGTCCCATTGAACCCAAAGCATCAAATGGGCATCGCTTCATCTTGGTCGCCATTGACTATTTCACGAAGTGGGTTGAAGCTGCCTCATACTCCAGTGTAACCAGTTCAGTGGTTGCCCAATTTGTGAAGAAGGATCGGATTTGCCGTTATGGTCTTCCTAACAAGATCATCACTGATAACAGCAGCAATCTGAATAGAAAAATGATGAAGGACCTGTGCGCAGAGTTCAAAATTCAGCATCATAATTCTTCCCCCTATCGGCCCAAGATGAATGGAGCAGTGGAGGCAGCTAACAAGAACATCAAAAAGATTGTGCAAAAAATGGTGGTCACATACAAGGATTGGCATGAAATGCTTCCCTTTGCTCTGCATGGCTATCGTACTTCAGTGCGTACCTCAACTGGGGCAACTCCTTTCTCTCTGGTATACGGGTCAGAGGCGGTCCTCCCAATCGAGGTTGAGATACCATCCCTACGGGTACTCATGGAAGCTAAACTGGAAGAAGCAGAGTGGGTGCAGGCTCGTCTGGATCAGCTAAACCTCATTGAGGAAAAAAGAATTGCAGCTTTGTGTCATGGGCAGCTGTACCAACAGAGAATGAGAACAGCTTTTGACAAGAAAGTCCGGCACCGTGAATTCAAGCAGGGAGATTTGGTGCTTAAGAAGATCTTGCCCATCCAGACTGATCCCCGAGGGAAATGGACACCCACTTATGATGGCCCGTATGTGGTCAAGAAAGCCTTTTCTGGAGGAGCACTGATACTCACGAACATGGACGGAGAGGATTTAAGGAACCCAATCAATTCCGATCAATTGAAGAAGTATTATGCCTGAAAGAAATAGACGAAAAAAGAGAAAGACAAGCCAAGTAAGAGTTAGCTTGCTAGGTTGAAAACCCGAAAGGGCGGTCTAGGCAAAATCAGAGCGACCCGGTGGATTGAAAACCCGCAAAGGGCGATCCAGACAAAAATTAGGGTCAGAAAACTTGGGCATGAAAAGAAAAGAAAGGCATACAACTCCTCTGAAGACTTGGATGAGGGAGTGATCAAGGTCAAGGACATAAATGTTTAGCACTGTTCCACAGAGACGGACAGTCAGAATTTAACTTCTCTCTTTTTTCGTGTCTTTTTATAGTTTAAACTTTCAAGTGTAATAAACAATCGGCGTAACTTCTTGTGCGACCGGTTTCCACATTAATAAAGTTCAACTTTCTCATATCTGTTCACTCTTTTATTTTCTGCTTTTTTTGCTCAAAATAAACGTTTTATAATGATGGTGATGATGACCTGTAAAACATGTACATAAATCATGGAGCATTACAATTATTGCAAAGTCCCTAAAGGTCGCGGAAAAAAGAAATTCCCCAAAACCAGTTAATCATGCAAGAGAAAACGATTGCACTCACGATTGCTTCAAACGGCGAAGTCAAAGCCAACATGCACTCGGCCCATGAGCCCCGCAATTCCAGTGGTTTCCTCAGTCTCGTGCCATGAGTGTCGCGGGTTGGCTGAACCAGCAAAAATAAGCCAAAAGAGCAAAAGAGCAAAAGAAAAAACAAACGATCAGAAAAAGAAAGCTGATCAAAGAATGAAAAGCCAAGAAAAAAACAAACAGTCAGAAAAAAGAAAGCTGACAAAAGAAACGAAGAATCAAGAATAGCATCCCATTGCATTCATCATTCCACTAAATCATCACATCGCATGCACTCACGTGACATGCATTCGCATAACGGACTTTGCATAGCATGCATTCATATTCCATGCACCATGTCTTGCATCTGCTAACGTGTGCAGGTGTCCTGGATCAGTGCAATGGCATTGATCATCAATCAGAGCAAGCTGAAGAAAGGTACGCTAACCTGAGCAGACATCCTGGATCAGTGCAATGGCACTGATCATCAATCAGAGCAAGCTGAAAAAAGGTCTGCTAGCCTGAGCAGACATCCTGGATCAGTGCAATGGTATTGATCATCAATCAAGAGAAAGCTGAAGAAAAGTCTGCTAACCTGAGCAGGCATCCTGGATCAGTGTGGAAGCATTGACCGACTACAGGAAACCAACTGGATTTTGGAATCCCCTCTGGACCCACGTGTCCCCAGCAAGATTGACTTCACCTTGTATTCGAGCTGCATGTAAGTCCCCCTGACCTCAATAGGTCCAGTCGAAGAGGATAGCTGTGTTAGCCTAAAGCATGGCGCAGTCCTAGGGAAATATCGAGATCCAGACTTGATATAGTACCCTCCCCTGGTCGCTCGCAAGACCACCCCTTTGGAGCCCACGTGCTCCCAGGCCCAAGTGCAAGCTCGGATCATTCGCGATTCGTTAAAAGGCTTTAGGCAGCCTCCGTCGCCGGCTTAACGAGGGTCGGCACCCTTTTTGCTTCCCTTTTTATTGCTTTCTTTATTGCTTTCCGCTAGCTTATTGAGGGTTGGCACCATTTAGTTTCCTGCTTACTGAGAGTTGACGATTCATCCATTGCATTCACCTCGGGCTAACACCCAATAAAAATAGAAAAAGAAAAAAGAGGAAAATTCGGGTTTCCCTAAGTAGACAAAATCGGTATAATTTCTGAATTCTTTATCTTCATTTTGCCTTGGAATATGTTTCGGCCAATTCATATTCCTCGTTAAAGTTCAGATAAAGAGGGGCAGCTGTCATACCCTAATTTTGTCCGGCTTACGTCAAAACCCTAATTTTCCACAATAAATAAATAAATTGAAGAATGAAGAGCATCATGCATTGCATTTTGGGTCCTAGAAGTCATTCCAAGGTCTTTAAAGTCATTTTTAGGGTTGGAATGCACTTTTTAGGCATATTAGGGTTTTATGGTCAAAAAGGACATATTGGTCATTTTTCGCAAAAAGATGATTTTCTCGCCAAAAATGCACATCCACAAAAAGTACATTTTTATTCTATCAAGGATAATTTTTGTACAATTTTTTAGAAAGAAAACCCTAGTCAAAAATAATTAAAAATGTATTTTTCCATTTTTGGTGCATAGAAAAATAAAAAAGGATCATTAAATATTCCTCAATTCTTAAGTGACAATTTTTATTGTCATGGGTGACTAGAGGGAATATTTTATGGTGCCCAAAAACATGTAACACTTTTTAATAGGTGCACCTTCACTTCCATGCCCAAAATTCAAAAACTTAAAAAAAAAAAAAAAAAAGGAAGTGTCCTCAATAAGACAAAGGACCAAAAACAAGTTTTTTTCCTCTCTCTCTCTCTCCCCCCACAATTTCGAAATTCTCTCTCTCTCTCCCCCCAAAATTTCGAAATTCTCTCTCTCTCTCTCTCTCTCTCTCTCTCTCTCTCTCTCCCCCTCACAATTTCGAAACCCCCTCTCTCTCTCTCTCCCTCTCACAAAATTCTTCCACACTCTTCTATTGTACTATTATTCCTTATCTTGAATGAATATGCCTTGTACCATCCTTAAACCTTCTCCTTTGGTGCATGTCACCAATTCTCACTCACTCTCATGAAGATTCATGCCCTCTTTGGTAAATTACCTCACTCACTTACACTAACCTCTTCATAAGAAAACACAAATTTTCCTCTTTGAGAACAATCCATCTCAATAATACCCCTAACCCTACCACACATGAGAATTCCATTCCCAAAATAAATAAAAGTTCATTTTTTTTCTTTTATTCTCTCTCCATGCGACACCTCTCCCTCTCCCATACTCTCCACCCTCAATCCTTGTGATAAGTGATCTCAACCCTCCATTCAAAATCAAAGTTCAATCCTAGAGCACTTAGTAAGACCAATGACTCAATTGCCCCTAAACCTAAAATAACTCTATAAATACTCCCTCATTCCCACACCTAAGGATCCTTTGGCCTCTCATTCTCCTACACTAAAACCCTAGCACACCAAAAACACCTCCTCTCCCTCTCCTTCCTCACCCCAAAACCGTAGCCTCTTCCCCTCTCTTCCATATATTTTCTTCAATTTTTCACCATCAAATTTTCCATTTCTTGTTAGATCATCATCATTCCTTCCATTCTCTTCAAGGTTGCATCATCAAATTGCTAAGAGCTAGCAATCTTTGTGTTCATATCATCTCCTTCTTCATTTCTTCGTGATTTTGAGGTAAGCTTTGAAATTTTGCATCTCATATTTAGTTCTTCTTGCATAATCTCTCTTCTACTCCCAACTCCTTCTTGATTGCTTGTTGTTGTTGCTTTGAGGATCCATTTGAAACATTTTGACAAGGACTTAGGGAGCCTTGGGTGTTTGAGATGGGTCCTTGGCCTTGAAGGATTTGTTCTTGTGCTTGAATGATTTCCCTTGCATCTCTAAACATTTTGCACTAAATTTCATGAAATAAGAGTTGTTTTATGGCATTGTTCATTTCGCATGCTTGTAGAAAACTTAGGGTTCATGTGAGTTTTATGCCATCCTTTGCTTAATCATGTGAATCCTTTGCAAAAATGGATCTATGTTGCTTTATGTTAGCTTTTGTGTTTTTTTTTAATAAAAGTGTGGATCTATGTTCCCTTTGGGTTCGCATGCTTATGTTTAAAAACATTTTCAAATTGATTTTGTTGTTGTTCTTTGCTTGATGATGTTTAATCTTGTTGTTAATATTTTATTTTAGTATTAGATGTTATTTTTTGTTGTTGGTTGATGATCTAGCAATATGATTCCCACTAGTGCGTAGTGCACCTTGACCTAAGTGGTGAAGATTGCTAGAAATGACTCAATTTAGTTTGTGTGTCCACTTATTCATGTGTCTTAGTTTGCTTATTGTAAATTGTTGATGATAGGCAAGTTGATTCTCACTAGTGCCTAGTGCACTTTTCTCAAAGTGAGAGGATTGCTCTATATGATTCAACTTGGTTTTAGTGTTTATTTAATTTTTACCATTTTACTTTACCATTCATTAAATTTTTACCAAAACATAAAAATATTTTACTACTTTGGTTTTTACCACTTCATTAATTTTTTACTAAAACGTAAAAAGATTTTACCACTTCCCATTTACCTCATGCATTTTTACTTTACCATCTCATTAAATAATTACCATTTACTTCATGCATTTTTACTTTACCTTTCACTAACTTCTTACTTAAAGTTTTACAACTTATCAACTTGCAAAAATACCCAAAACATTTTCACATTCATGCATCTTCATTCATACTTAGTTTATGTGACACTCTCATGCATCCTCATATGCTTATATCTCTTGCATCCTCTTATGCATCCTTGTATGCCATCCATTCATAAATAAAGTGCTATGCCTCCATTCCTTGTACACTCTTGCACTTACATGCTTACCTAATCATGCTTCCTTGCTTACATATTCAATCATTTAACTTAGAATACTCTATGTTTACAATCAATTGTATTCACTTGTTCTTGATGCCATGTAAATGTCTTGACTTGATTGTGTGCCCTCCCCTCCACTTGTATGACCTCCTAATGGAGACGTAAGCCTACATGCATGTTGTAGCATAGAGCCATTAGGGTAAATACAATCCTTCTTGCACACACACAATTACTTTGAGAACTTTGTTTTGCATCTTTAATAATTGAATCCTTTGATTGTATGGGCATGTTTAATCTTGGTTAATGAATGATATGTTCATGTTTGCTTGAGTATTATTCATTCATTTGCATTTGGTTATGGATTTAGAATTGACTTGAAATGTTCTACTCCTTTTCTAAAACCCATTTCCTAAAATCATTTCAAAACAAAAAGAAACTTTTACTTTCAAAACAAAAATAAATCAATCGTCATTAAACACCAATCGCGCCGTTGCCGATTAGGTTGTTAATGATGATATTGTTTTCAACAGGAGTTAGAAGCGAGAATATTCTAACCGTTGTTGTTCGGTCTTCGCATAAGCTCTATCCCATTTTCGAAAACTTATTCATTTCTCAAAAATAAACCAATTGTCATTAAACACCAATCGCACCGTTGCCGATTAGGTCATTAATGATGATTTCATTTTCAAAAGAGTTAGTAGTGAGACCATTCTAACCGTTGTTGTTCGGTCTTCACAAACGCTCACCCAATTGCGAAAAACCCCTTTAGCCGTTTTCAAAACCAAAAACCGAGAACTACGTAGCTTTGAATTCTCCATCGCACCGGGAGATACGTAGGAGTGGGGTCCTGTCCCGTCAAGCACACTCTTAAAAAAAATCTTTGTTTTGTCCTGATTTTCAAAGATAACCAAAAATATTCTTCTTCCCTCCTGTTTTCAATAAAACAAACCTTAAAGAAAAGAAAAGAAGTAGAATAAATTGCTTTCAACTCGAACTTTTGTCTAAGCCACACATCAAGTTAATGGTTCCCTTTCGGTAGAAAGGAGGTGCGGGGTGCTAATACCTTCCCCATACCTAACCGACCCCCGAACCTACATCTCTACGTTTTCAAAAGACCATCCGCCTTTTCAAGGACCTTTTTTTCAATGTTTTGGTCTTAAAATAAAAATATTGGTGGCGGCTCCAAACTTTTTCCACGTTGTCAAACGAAAAGTCCCAAACCGGATTTTTCGGGCGCAACACTGATGCATACAGCAGTCCCTCATATTCATTCCCTCTATAATGTTCCTGCTATTTTTTTACTCTATAACTATTGTCAAAAAAAAAACTATTGCATGTTTCTTTGTAGCTTCCTTTTTTAGTTTTAGTAATGATAATAATAATAATATGTAGTAGTAATAGACTAATAGCAGTAGTAGTTTTCAGCAACAACCATAATAACAATTTACATTTTTTGCCCATTCTTACTCTATCAATATATCATCGTCAAATCTCTATGTCACATGCAAACGATAATTTCCAACCACCAGTCCAAGCTGGCTGTTAACCTTCAGTTTTTCTATCACCTCCTTACCTCGATGACTGCTTTTTTTATTATTCTGTTTTTATCCTTTATGCTTCTGGCATGAGGAACATAAATGGGTTCTTCCCACCTCCATTGCTCCACGTTGAGTTGGTTTGGTACTTGATAGAGATGGTAGGTTGTTTTTTTCACTTGGACATCCACAGGCTACCAACAAGTTGAAGGTGCTACTTTCAGTGATATCTATCGCTTTATCCCCAGTTTCTGTATTGTTTCCCTTTCCTTGGAATAGCTTAAACTAATAGTGAGTCTGAATCACGCTTTTCCTTGGCTTATAATTTCTTTGACAAATAAGCTTTGTACCGAAAACTAGAAAGTTTTGACGACAGCTGCAGTGGTTTGATTTGGTGGCTTAATTATACCTCTACAGCATGTTTAGTCAAGTATCTGCAGATACTATTTACTCCCAATAAAAAATATAGAATTTCTTTTCTGTGCAGCATTTTCCGCTATATATTTCTACTAGGAATCATGTTTGCAATTATCATTTTTCATACATTTTCTGATTGCCTCCTCAATTTATCTCTTGATCTTGACCAAACTGCTTGTGGGGAAGTTCTCAAGTACCGGTTTGTTTTTTGTTTTACCTTGCAGAAATCTACAAAGAAGGACCATTTCTTGTGGCAGTTGCTCAATATAGAAAATGATACTGTTAAAACAACTAAGGAACTTGAAGACGAAAAGCGAAGTTGTGAAGATCTTATTAAAGACCTAGAAATTTTTGAATATGAAGCCGGTAAAAAGAAGAAAGAGCAAACCAAATATCTGAAAGAGATTGCAATCCGTGAGAAGAAAATTGCCGAGAAAAGCAACAAGCTTGACAAGAATGTGAGTGTTTTTTCTACATTTGGGATGGGGTGTGGGAGCTAATAGAATTTGATCTTTTTTTGCACCGGCTGATTCTATGCTATACTCTTTGTACTTTGTTGCTTTTGATCATATTTAATGTAAATAATAAAGAAACTGGACTAAAAATTTAGTGTCCGAGTTTGGAGAATGGCTGTTAATCCGGCTTGAGTGGTACCTTAGGACCGTAGTTTGAATCTCCTCCCTCCCTGAACTAGCAATGCCCAATTTCTTCAGGCACACTAAAAAAATAAAGATTTTGGACTGACCCAAAATCACCTTGCAATTTCTTTAGTTTTGTTCCCACTGTTGATTGTTTTTCTTACGTTCTTAACGCTCAGAGTAAACTGTAGAATTGTTTTTCTGGTTTTCTGTCCTTGCAGCAACCTGAGCTTCTGAAGTTAAAGGAAGAAATGGCTCGTTAAAAACAAAAATAAAGAAAGGGAAGAAGGAGCAAGAAAAAAAGAAGGAAGAGCAAAAGAGGTATGCTGCTGATATAGCAAAGTTACAAAGAGATATTCAGGATCTTGAGGCAAAAATGGAAGATCTTCAGAAAAAGGGTCGAAATGTTGGCGATCAGCTTAAGTTAGATGGCGATGACTTTGAAGAATATTTTTGAATGTGAGTGTTTATTTGCTGTAGCTGTGTGTCAACCATCTATATTTTGTTCCTTCTCATTTTAGAATGGAATAATTGCATTGTGATTGGATTGAACTTAAATGTTATTCAGTTTTTGGTTTCACTATTAGTCTTATTTGGTACTGATTCATTGTATACTATGAAAAGGAAAAAGAAACAAATATCATTGGGGAGAAGTTAGAAAATGTATTGATTTGTGTTATTTTGCCTAATGTCAGGCAGAAATTTGTAGATGGTGTTGCTTGCATATGGTATTTCTTTCGTTCAGTGCCCTATTGCTTGTTATTAGATATGAAAATGAGAGAGATGCTAAATTGTCTCAGGCTGTGGAGACTCTAAAACG
The DNA here is from genome assembly GCA_039519185.1 of Astragalus membranaceus. NCBI lineage: Eukaryota > Viridiplantae > Streptophyta > Magnoliopsida > Fabales > Fabaceae > Astragalus > Astragalus membranaceus. The sequence continues at coordinate 58,162,854 of CM076849.1, forward strand.
CCTGTATCAAGGAGTTCATGGTCGCATGACTGATCTTTGTAGGCCAACACAGAAGAAGTATAACCTAGCCATTACAGTTGCTATGGGTAAATTCATGGATGCAGTTATAGTTGAAGATGAAAAGACTGGGAAGGAATGCATCAAGGTCCTAATGAGATTTCCCATTATCCTATTTGCAACGGGGAACTTCTTTATTGCTTTGTCTTGAAATTTGCCTTCTACAACTAGCTTGTCCGTCAAGACATTACTGTTTTGGTTGATTTTTTAAAAAACAATAATTGTTGTCAACCACATCAAATGAAACTTTATGAATTGGAAAAAGCACAAAAGGTGATGAGTTACCATCTATCCCTATACCTTTTACCTTTTTTATTTATTGCAATTGTTTTTCCATTCCAGTCGTTTTGTCCTCATATATATATATATATACACATATGCTTTGATTTACATGCTTTCTGCTGCATATAAGTACTATTTTAAAGGATTGTGTAGTTTCCTTCTAAAAAGCAAAAGCATATAAGTGGCTATTTTTGTGGGTGGAGGAGCTACCTTACTGTCATTGTGATGTGTATCTTAGCATTACAAAAGTTGTTGGTCTTAATTCTTTTATTAAGCTATAACACTTTACCATCATTGTATTGTTCTAACTAACTGAGCAGGCTCTAGCTGATTGGATAGAGCTGGCTCATGGTAGTGGTACTCTTCATCATGCATTTTATTACTCACTTAAATGTAAGCCTTCAAAAGTACTTTAATTTTTGAACTTAACTAGTGCAAGTTTGATCCCTCCCTGGAGAAGGCAATTCTTTTTGCTGTTGGGAATACTCTTGTTTGTGAGGATCTGGTCAAGGCCAAAAATTTAAGCTGGAGCGGTGGTGAGAGGCATAAAGGTAACAATGCATTCTTTGTTGCTATTATCTACATGTTCTATATATCATCTCATACCAATGCATTCTTTGTTGTTATTGGCGGAATCGAAAACTACAGTTGATGATCCTCTGCGCCAATTCAAAGGACAAACACTTAAGAGATAACTCACCCTTGGTGCTCAATATTTGTTCCCTATTCTTCAATGGGGTCCTAGTTACAATCTTAGCCTCTTTAAATCTGACCTTGTTTCTGGCCTCACTATTGCTAGCTTGGCCATCCCACAGGTTATTTTGTACTTTTATCATTAAGTTCTCTGCTTCTTTAATGATTACACTTTTGAAAATTGCTTCTCTTATTCAATCATCAACCTTTTTCTCTCAGGGAATCAGTTATGCTAAGCTTGCAAATCTTCCTCCAATTGTGGGACTTTGTAAGTAACATATTACTTTATTTCTCTCTCTCTCTCTCTTTCTGCACATACATAGTTTGTGTTATATGGTTATTTATGAGTTGGTTCTTCTGCATATATTTTTTTCTTTTTCAGATTCTAGTTTTGTTCCACCACTTATTTATGCTGTTCTTGGAAGCTCAAGGGACTTAGCAGTAGGACCCGTTTCTATTGCTTCACTTGTATTGGGATCGATGCTGAGGACTGGCTGGAAACAAAATTTGTCTTCAAAATGGAGCAAATCAACAGAGCTACTGCAAAGCACCCCAAATCATTTCCTCATATTCAACACCATCAAATAGTTGTTCACCTCCATCTTGCAGTAACAATCAGATTGCCAGACTCCCAACTGTAACTGTGCATTTCCCTATACTGGAAATCTATTTTTCAGAGCTTTTAGTTTCTCTAATTACTGTTCGTTAGAAGAGGATATCAGGTAAACAACACCAAGAGAGAGCCTGACGAGATAGCCATTAAAAGAAAGCACTGTCGAGAACTCCTCCGAGCTTATCAGCAGGCAATTAAGGTGGAATGTCATAATACTTTAACTAGAAATGTCTTAACAAATTTATTGTCATTATATGTGGAATGTCATAATACTTTAACTAGAAATGTCTTAACTAACTTTTCTACCTAAAAACACAATTAGTGGTAACAAAGTATAGCCACTGTCTGATGTCTGTATTTATCCTGGTAGGACTTGGAGGAGCTGCCTCTGGACGCTGAAACAGTTGAAAGAGGATATAGTTTACCTGGTTCAACTGGTTTGCCTAAAATTCATGGATTACCATCATCATCGATGTATTCAACAAGCAGTTCTGGAGATTATTATGCAGCTTCTCCTAAGCATCCTAGGACGAAAAGGTCATCACATTCTGGGGGAATTTCAATCTCCAATGCATGCTAATGCAGATTCCATAAATACTTTGTATATTTTATGATTATTTGAACTAATCTTCATATTATATGAAGGATCCATTTTCAGTTTTACATTGTGCATAACAAAATAGAGTTTGGATGAGTGTCTTAAACTGAAAATAATTATAGGGTCAACATTGATGTTTCCTTTGAATGATTAGAATTAAGAAGTTTATTATGTGATGCTATTGATACCAATGCTGATTTTTTTTGTGGTTGGCACTAATAGCAATGGTTTTTCGTGTTGCTAATGACTGCAACGGTTATTCTATCAAGGAAAATGGTTTTTGAGCGTATTCTATAATATATTAAGCAACGGTTTTCCAGTGTTGCCATATCTGGCAACGGTTTCCAGGTGTTGCCCTTTATGGAAACGGTTTTCACGTGTTGCCCTTTATGGCAACGGTTTACACGTGTTGCCCTTTATGGCAACGGTTTCTAAGTGTTGTCATAAATGGCAACAGTTATTGACCGTTGCCATAGCATGGAAAATAAAACCGTTGCGTTTTCTTTATCAATGGCAACGGTTTATGGTATGCGTTGCCTTTGGGCACCAAAAACCGTTGCCTTTAGTTTAGGCAACGCTCGCAGAAAAACAACGGTTTTAAAACCGTTGCCGAAGGATAAGGCAACGGTTTTTCTGCTTTGCGCAACGGTTTTCGAACGTTGCCGTAGGGTCAAAATGTTCGTTTGCAATCACATTTATAGAGAAGGTAATGCTTGTGCTGATAAGTTGGCAGGTCATGGTACTAATTTAAGTGGATTTGTTTGGTGGGATCTGACTCCTAGCTTCATTGTCGAAGATTTTATTAGGAATAGGTTAGGATTGCCTTGCTACAGGTTTTGCTAATACCTTTCTTGGGTTTTTTGTTTTTCCTTTGGTTGGTTTGGGTTTTTTCGTTTGCTTCCTATTTTGGTGTGCTGCAAATGATTGTTAATGTATTTGGTGCCAACTTAGTTAGAATGAGAGTCATTATAGTGATGCCTTTGCACACCCTTATAGGATTGTTTTTAATTCACCTCGATTGTAATTCCTTTTTTGCTCATGGATTTTGGCCTAGTCCCCCCATGTGTTTGTTCTTTTTTAATTTTTAATTAATAAAATTTAGGGGAAATACTCTTTTTCCTTCTTGATGTTTTTTCCATAATGAGGGTTTTGCATCAGAAGGTTTTAGCGAGCCTCCATATCCCTTTCTTTTGTTTAAAACAAAAATGGTGGAATGGTGTCCCACAATGAGGTCATACTCTATTTCGATCCAATTGAACTCTACGAGGTTGTTGTACTTATGCCAGCTGATCGTCTCTTTTGACACTGCCAGTTTCTATCTATCTATTCTAGAGTGGTTTGGGTTTATCCTATAGGTCATCACCATCGTGAAAAAAAGGCTTTCAGATGACAACTGATAAATAACAAAATAACTAAAAAATGTTTAATAAGATAAGTGATTCATGCAAATATATATGATGAATACTCACAATACTAAAAGAAATTTAGCAACTTTGAGTAACTCTTCACGGAGAAAAGGAGTAACTCTTCTTAGAGAAAAGAAGTTATCGAATTTGGAATGGGGGAGAACTTATATAGAGTGGAAGTCGCACATTCCATGTACAAGTTTTTAACAACAATCAACTTAACCGGTGTGAAAAGCTAATTTTCGCACTAGTTTCCAAACCGCCATGAAAGGCCCCTACTTACCAACCGAGACACTACTAGAAAATGGTTTTTTAGCGTCCATTATTTAGCGCCGGCCACGACACCCACGCTAATAGCGTCGGCCTAGCGTCGGCTTGACCCACGCAACACACGAATTTTTTTTCTGTTGGAAAAAAAATATTAGCGTCGGCTATGGCAGACGCTAATCTTGATCTGGCGGACGCTAATCTTCCAATTTTTAAATATTATCCTTAGCGTCGGACTGGCCGACGCTACCTATGTTACTTTACCAATTCTCAGTTTCACACTCTCACACCGTCTCACTCTCATCTCATCGCCATTTCCTCCGTTCTCCTCCGTCCCTCACTCTCAATCACCCCCACCTCCAAACTCCCTCGCCAATCGCCTCACCTACGCCCTCATTCTCCTCAACACTGTGCGCCGCCATCCGTCCTCGCAACCAGCAACCACCGTGCGCCGCCATCCATTCTCGCAGGTTAGTAGTCTCTCCACCTGTTTCTATTTCATTTTCACCATTTTTGTTTTTTTCATTTTACTCTATTCTGGTTTTCTAGGTCACTCACGTTCCGGTCACCTCTCCTCCGCCTCACTCTCACCGTGCGCCGCCTCACTCTCACTCCAAGGAACCAAAGTGAAATTTCTTCTCTCACGGTTCGTTCTCTCTCTCTCACTCTATCTCTCTCAAAATATATTTTTTTGACAAATTTCCTCACTTGATAGGGTTTTTGTATTAACAGTTTTTTTGATTTTAAGTATTTTGATTTTAGGGTTTATTGGACAGCGTTTTGTTGATAGGGTTCCTCAAAATAGATTTTGTGTATTTTGTGTATGTTGATTTTCCTTTGTTGATCAATTTTGTTGATTTTGTGGACAGTGTTTTGTTCATGTTTCTTTTGATATATAAGTTATTAGCGAATTAACTTTGATAGGAATATATTGCTATCGATTTGTGTATGGTTTGATTTTTTGCAAATTAGGACATAGTTGCTCAAGAGTTTTTGTTCAGCAAATGATATTGGTTTCTGGATGGTTGGATGGTAAATGTGCTTTACAACAATTTGTTGAGTTATGTGAGTGTATTGTGTTTTACACATAGGTGAAAGTGTTTCCTTGAATTTAGTGATTTGTATTTTTCTAACTTATTTAGTATTTGACAAGTTAAGTGTTTGCCTTATAGAAAATGGATCGTACTTGTATGTATAATAGGACAAATGCTAATAGGCACGGCTTGAAAAAATAGTTTGTTCGTGGTGTTAAAAACTTTGTGAAGAGGGCCAGGAAGCTACCCATTTATATATCTGACGGAGGGATAAGTTGTCCGTGTAGAAAATGCAAGTGTAGGAAGAAATCTACGCCAACTAATGTTAGGCTTCACTTGTACCGACATGGATTTCAACCAGGCTATTGGATTTGGACTGAACACGGAGAAGTGAACCACGATCTTGATACAAGGGGTGGTTCGAATAGTAGTGGGCATGTGCATCGTGACGATCATTTTGATTCAAAAAATCAGATGGTGTTTGATGTTTTTAGGCCGTATGAAGATGAAGATGTCCCTCGTGAGGATGAGTTGCCCAACGAAGATGCAAAGCAGTTCTACGACAAGTTGATATGCGCTAACAAGCCCATCTACGAGGGGGCTACGCAGTCTATATTGTCAATATCTGTTCAACTTCTGGCAATTAAGACTAATTGGCATATTCCACAAAAAGGTATAGATTTTGTTGCTCATATGCTTAATAGTGTATGTCCAGTTCAAGAATGCTTGCCCAAGAACTATTACCAAGCATCACAGTTGGTGTCTAAGTTAGGGCTGAAGGTTGAGCAGATTGATTGTTGTAAGGAAGGTTGTATGTTATATTACAAGGATGATAGTAAGTTATCTGAGTGCAAAATTTGTCATGCTCCTAGATTCCTTCCTCGTAGGATTGGTACGGGAAAGTACAAAGATGTCCCAGTGAAGAGAATGTTCTATTTCCCTATCATTCCCAGATTACAAAGACTATATACATCACCCGAGTCTGCAACTGGAATGAGATGGCATCACGAAAACAGAAAGAGCTCAAACGTCCTTCGACATCCGTCCGATGGAAAAGCATGGAAACACTTTGATGATGTATATCCCGAATTTGCTAGTGAGCCTAGAAATGTAAGGCTAGGTCTGTGTTCAGATGGATTTAATCCTTACATTCAAGCCTCTGCTTCTCCATACTCTTGTTGGCCGATAATAGTTACCCCTTACAATCTTCCCCCCTAAATGTGTATGACCAAACCATACTTGTTTTTGACTTGTCTCATACCTGGACCTCGTAACTCTAAAGTAAAGATAGATGTTTTCTTGAAACCATTGATTGATGATCTGCAACGATTGTGGTCTAATGGAATTTTGACCTATGATATATCCACAAAACAAAACTTCATCATGAAAGCATGCTTGATGTGGACAATCAATGATTTTCTGGCCTATGGTATGTTATCTGGATGGGGAACACAAGGAAAGCTGGCATGCCCTCATTGTATGGAAGACACAAAAGCTTTCACCTTGAAATATGGCGGTAAGAATTCATGGTTTGATTGTCATCATCGATTCTTGCCAGAAAATCACTCTTTTAGAAGAAGTAAAAGAAGATTTACAAAAAACAGGGATGAGAAAGACGGCCGACCTTATATTTACACAGGGCAAGATGTATTGGAGATGGTAAGTGGTTTCCCAAAGGTGACTGAGATTGGTTGGAAAAAGGGATTTGATGGGTATGGAGTTGGTCATAATTGGACTAAAAGAAGTATTTTTTGGGATCTTCCATATTGGAAGGATAATTTGTTAAGGCACAACCTTGATGTGATGCACATAGAGAAAAATTTCTTCGACAATATATTTAAGACTGTCATGAATATTAAAGGCCAAACAAAAGATAATGAAAAGGCAAGAAAAGACTTGTCTTTATTATGTTGTCGTGGGGACTTGGAGATGCAAACCTTATCTAACGGAAAGATGGGTAAACTGTAACGCCCCAAAATAATTTAATTAATTATTTAATTAAGTTATTTGAGGCTTATAATATTTATTTGAACAAATTAAATTAATTTAGAGTTTTATTTCGTTTCAGGAGATGTTTAAGTAATTATGGGAGTGTAAATAAGGCCCATTACCGTTAAGTGGCCCAAGTTAAGTTAGTAACATTATAGGAGTCTTAGGAGAAGTCTTCACTTGTGCAAAATCAAAAAAATTAGAAAGTGAGAAGAGTGAGAGAGAAGAGGCGCGACGGTGCTAGGGCAAGGGAGGGAGTTTTCGCGTGAAGCTTCAAGGAGAGGAGAGCTTGGATTGGTGATTTTTGGTGGTTTGCTAGGAGTCTTGTTGAATCCTTCAATTTCTAAAGGTTAGGGGGCTCTCTCTCATTCATAATAACCTATATGATTAGTATCCTCTATGAGTTAGGTTTTAGGATGATTAATTGAGTGATTTGCTGTGTTGCCTTTGTGTTTTATATCATGTTGAAATTCAAATTGGTGATCCTATGTTGTTTGGTGTTGAATCTATGTTATTTGGTGTTGAGATGAATATGAGACTAAGTATGTACATAAAGTGTTTGTTGTGTTGATCCAATAAAATTGAGGATGAAAATATGATGATTGTTAGGTGCTTGATGGATTGCATGGATGATTTGGAGTTAAAATTTGGTGGTTGAAGTGTGCGTCAAAGGTGTTGTTGCGTAATGTTGTTGGTGAGTGGTATGGGCCTAGGAGCCCTGCGTGTGGTGTCGTGCGTGGGTGCGTGCCACATTGTGTGGCCGTGCGCTTGGTGATGGGCGCCACATATGGCAGCCCTGTGCGTATGTGTGTGTGCTCAGTGAGTGGGCGCCAAAAAAAAATGGTGCGCCCGTGTTGCCTGTGCGTGGGTGTGTCATGGTGAGGGGCGCCAAAATGTGGCTGCCCCATGTGTTGTGGTGTTTCGGTGTGAGGGCGCCAGAATTGGCAAGCCCCTTGTGTGTGTTGTTTGGTGTAGGTCTCGAGCGTGGGCGCCAAATGTGACTGCCCATGTGTTGCTTGGTGTGTCTCGGGCAAGGGCGCCAAAATGGCATGCCCATGTTGCCTTGTTTGTGCGCCGTGCGTGTGGTGTCTAGGTGTGGGGCGCCAAAATGTGGCAGCCCCTTGTGCGTGTGGTGTGTTGAGGCTGGGCGCCAAGTGTGGCAGCCCTGTGCGCCTTGTTGCTGGGCGCCAAGTTTGGCAGCCCTTGTGTGGCAGTTTAGTCCCTGTGGGACAGTTTGGTCCCTGTGTTGCTGTTTTTCCAAATGTTGCTGTTGCTGTTTTTCCTAATGTTGTCGTTGCTGTTTTTTTTCAAATGTTGCTGTTGCTATTTTTCCAAATGTTGCTGTTGCTGTTTTTCCAAATGTTGCTGTTGCTGTTTTCTTTCAAATGTTGCTGTTGCTGCTTTTCCAAATGTTGCTGTTGCTGTTTTTCCAAATGTTGCTGTTGCTGTTTTTCCAAATGTTGCTGTTGCTGTTTTTTTTAAAATGCTGCTGTTGCTGTTATATTGCTGCGCTGTTTTATATTATTGTGATGATGTTTTAGTTCTGGTGGTGTTGTTTTAGTCCTTTGTGACAATTTGATCCCTATTCACTTGGTGAACGGTGTAATTGGTGTGTTAATGGTGACATATATATAATGGCGAGGTAAATTATTGGTGAGTTAATAAAATCATTGGTGAGCTAATTAAATTATTGGTGAGTATGCTATTGCATTATTTTGGTGTGTATGGTGCATTGTTCATGGTGTCACATAATCATGTGCATTTATTGGCGAGCAGAAGGCTTCGGCCTTATGATAAATGATTGGTGAGCAGAAGGCTTCGGCCTTATTTTGGTGAGTGCCCTCAAGGCTATTATTAAGGTGATGATGGATCCACATGCATATGTACTAGGAGCTGGGTTGCACTTCATGCACTATTCATACCTTCGGTGTTGTTCTTGATGATATAAAATGATGGTGTATGTTAATATTGCTGTGATTTGGTGTTGTTAGTTGTTTTCTCTAATATGACGCTTATCTTATTTGTTATTATTTATGTAAAGAGACTCACCCTACTGCTTTTATGTTGCTTCTCATGTCGGCAACGTGCAGGTGATAACGAGTGAAGGTGATCTAGTACCTTCTTCTAGTTGGTTGAGTCTGCTCTGATACGTAGCACCGGGGGGCGTCTTAGTTTATTGTCGTTTTATTTGATGTTCCAAAACTTTTATTTTGGTGATGTATTTTGATATTTTAAGACCTGATATATTTCCGCTGCGATGGTTTTTATATTTGTGTTGACGTAGACTAAACAGGATAATTATGTTGACTGTGGTGCTATGTATCTCGTGCTTTATGACTTTATGAATTAATTTGGCGTTATTATATATGTTGTTGACGTAAATGTGGCACCTTCTTGTGGTTGTATTGAAAAGTTTTTGAAAGCTCTGATTTTAAATTAATTAAATTCTAGTTGATTAGAAGGGGGTGTTACATAAACCAAAGGCAAGTTACACTTTGACATCATCTGATGCAAAGCTGGTTTGTAAATGGCTTAAGGAACTTAGAATGCCTGATGGCTATGCTTCAAACCTTGCTAGGTGTGCGGATGTCGAAAAGGGCACAATGCAAGGGATGAAGAGCCACGACTGTCATGTCTTCATGGAGTGTTTACTCCCAATTGCATTTCGTTCCTTGCCAGAATTTGTTTGGAAACCATTAACTGAGCTAAGTCGATTCTTCAAGGATCTTTGTTCCAATACGTTGAGGATGGACGACTTAGTTAAGTTGGATGAAAACATTCCAATTATCATATGCAAGTTAGAAAGGATTTTCCCACTGGGTTTCTTTGACTCAATGGAGCATCTTCCAATCCATCTTGCCAATGAAGCAATGCTAGGTGGTCCCGTACATTACCGTTGGATGTATCCATTCGAAAGGTAATTGTTGTGTTAACGGTTATATGTTTATTGTAACTTAATAGACATGGAATGATTGAATGTGCAGATGTATGGGAGTCTCAAAGCGAGCAGTGACAAATAAGGCTAGGGTTGAAGGTTCCGTATGTGCTGACTATATACAACGTGAGACAACTTATTTTTGTTCTCATTATTTCAACTCATTCGATGTGTTGGCAACCTCAAGTTTAAGCAACAATACTCGTTTGGAATGTGATGACATCCAACCTACACTGTCCATCCTACACAAAAGTGGCCGACCGAGTGGGAAGCCAAGAAAACAGTATCTATTAGATAAGGAGTGGCAATCTGCTCATGTGCATGTCTTGATTAACTGTGATGAGATCAAACCATATCTTGAGTAAGTATCCTTCATTACACATCAATCATGAGTTTGATACCCATCATAACCTATATTGACCTATGAATTATGTGATTGATGTCAGCACTTTCTTGGAGAACCACTCGATCAATGGAGAAGACGCATATGGACGTATATTTTCAGAGTTTCCCATATGGCTAAAGGCATATGTAGATGAGGAGGCGAATGGAGTGACCAATAAAGACATAAGGGCACTATCTCGCAGTCCTTCATCAATGGCAATGTCATGGAACATGTACTTTGTCAATGGGTACAAGTTTCATACTAAGGCCTGGAGCATTGGTAAAAAAATTGTCAATTGTGGGGTGCACGTAAAGGGTCTTAATGAAGGAGGAGAAGATGATTATTATGGCACAATCAACCATATCTTTGAAATAGATTACTTTGGTCTGAAGGACAAGATTGCACTATTTTATTGTGAATGGTTTGATCCAACAAAAAATAAGGGCACAAAGGTTCATCCACATTATAAAATTATGGATATTAAAATGGATAAGCGTTATAGTCTTTACGATCCTTTTATCCTAGCGCAAAAAGCAAGACAAGTGTATTTCGTTCCCTATCCAGAAATGTGTAGAGATATGCGTGGATGGTGTGCGGCAATCACCACAAAACCAAGGGGTCATGTGGAGATTGACAACACGGAGGATGAAATGGCTTATCAGTCTGATTGGATGTCCCCTGTTCTCCCTATTGCAGAAATTGAATCAATATCTTGTTTACGTGACGACTCACAAGTAGATGTGTTCGAAGAGATTTTTGATCATTCGCCTCACAATGATTGAGGATGTATTTTATTATAGTACTTTGTATTGCACATTATTAGAGCTTATCATATGTATTTTGTATTGCACTATCATGATTAAGACTACTTGGTGTACTTAAATTCAGAATTTTATTATATAAGTATTTTGTATTGCACAATGCTTTTGAGATAGACTAAGGAACTTTTGTGTCTCTTCATTATATAAGTATCTATTATTGCACTTGTTCTATCACTTGTGTGAAACATATATCTTATTTCTATTTTGTATTCTAATGCATTTTGTATTTTATGAGCACAGATGAATAACAGAGGTGGCAATGGCAAGCAAAAGGCCCATCCTACTAGGGGCAAGCCAAGGATGATACAACCGGGCAAACTTGGGCAGCAGAATGCCATCTGGCGAAACTTGTCTAACACTAGGTCACTTGGCCGATCATCTCCACCCCCTAATGAACCTCCCGCACCGACCAACAACATTGTGGCACCTGCTGAGACTCCATCACCCATCTATGCCTCTACCCCCGAGGCATTCGTGTTTATGCGAAATCCAAGTATAAACCTTCAAACCATGGGTGCCTCTTCACAACATACCCCTCATGAGGCTCCGGTAGCGGAGGATGTGCCCGATGAAGATGATTAAGATGAGGACCACGACGAAGAGGATGAAGATGAGGTGGGTGAAGGGCCAGTTCCTCCTCCCGTGCCAAGAAGAGATGGGAAGGTCATTGTACGACCTTTCGCTAAAGGGTAAGTTACAATGTATATTATTTTAGATTCTAGAGATCTTAGGAATTGAAAATTGAAATGAAGCTAAACTATAAAAATGCTTATAGTGTTAAGAGTATAGAAATTGTGATTTTTGATATTTTTGAATGCATGTGAATTGTTAATGAAAATTTTGCAGGCTCATTCCTAGCAAAGAAGTTGCAGATGCCATTAGATTTGCCATACAAAGCTCCTTTGATGAGGCTATCTATGATTGGAGTGCAACAACCGAAGATATTCGAAAGGAATGGTTTAAGAAATTTGGGGTAAGTACATATTTGTTTTGTAAGAAGTATGTATTGCAATCATTGTGAAAGGAATAGTTTTTTTATGATTGTATTGTAATTTGCAGGAAAAGGTGACATGGGATCCTTGTTATAATCATGTCATCCAACACTTGTTTGAACAAAAGGCCAAGAAAAGGCTCAATGATATGCTTACGAAGGTAAGAAAGAAAGGTGCTCGGCCTGGTTGGATGCGCGAGAAAGCTTACTTGGGTCTTCAAGAATATTGGGGTGGACAAAAATTCAAGGACCTCTCCAATCAAAACAAGGTTAATAGAGCGTCAACAAGAGGTGGAGCGGTCCACACCTCAGGCCGCAAGGCTCACGTTGACTTGGCACTTGAGCTTGTAAGTATTAAACTGAGTAATAGCTTTTTAATGACTGGTTTGTTTTGTCCTTTATCATTAATTATTTCTTTGAGTTGATCAATTGCATCTTTATTTTATTTGTAGTGCAATGAGTATAATAGAGATGTGTGGCCAGATGCATTATTTTTGATAACCCACAAGAAGAAATCCGGTGTTTGGGTTGATCATCGAGCGGAAACTACCTATGTAAGTTGTTGCCACTACTCTGAATTACATTTGTTGTTAATTAGATGAATTCTGTATTTTCTGGATTCTGTTGATGGTAATTAGGATTGCTGAATTGAAATTATTATAGTGAATGGACCTGATGTGTATTTGCTGAATTGGTAATTAGGATTGTGTTGATGTGTTTCGGATGGTAATTGGGACTGCAAAATTCTGCTGAAGTTGTTTTGAAACAAGACAGAAGATTTGATGTTCTTAACTGTAGTGTTTCATCTTAGCATTAAAGCATGTATTGCGGCAATCATCTTAGCATGCATTTTGATTATTAAAGACCTACTCAATCAATTCATAGTGTAGTCATAAGACTGATATATTATGACAAGCTTTGTAAAAGATTGAGTTATGAATATACCTCCTTTAGTAAGTTTCTTACTCTGAGTTTGATGTGATGGTCTCTTTCCTTTTCTTCTAAGTAGCATTTTAACTTCAGTGATAGCTTGAGGACTTGAGAATAATGTCAGAAGATGAAACTTTGTAGCATAGAATTATGATCAACACAATAAGATTATATGACTGCACATACTCCTTTTGACTCTTGACACTCATTATAATCATTTTGGAAGAGTTAAGCATTTTGATCATATTTACTTCCAAGATTATATGCAACTCAAAACTTAAGATTTCTTTTCAGAGTAAATAAGTTGATATCTTAGAAAGTAGTATTTGGGCATGATAAGAGGCTTAGCACATTTCAAATTAATTAAAACACATACAACTTTAAATTCAATTCAGAGATACTTTTTGATGTTCAATCATATGATTCATTTCTATAGTTACATTAGTATCAACTAATATTTAAAAAGTGTATTAGGAAGTTTACATGAAAACTATTTTGATGTGCATAAAATACATGTTATTTTGCCTAAAAGATTTTGTTAGAGGTTTCTGAAAAGGATAACTTTCTAAACATGAAGATTTGATTTTTTTCAGAAATTGTTAATTTTAGACATGTAGCTTTTTAGGCATAAAACACATATACATAGTTCCTAGCCTTTTGAATTTTGATTCGGCATAATAATAAACATGAAAAACAGCCAAACAGCAGACAATAGTATTTTAATGTAAAATGTTAAGCTTTTACCTCATTTGATCTGATTTGTCCTTGAGCTTACCATTTTTTGTAAGTTGATTGTATTGGAGGTCTTCTGATATGTTGGATGAAGAGATGCTTCTGACTTTCCAATGTTTGATCATGTTGAATTCTTGCTTTTGTGTCTTTCCTCTTCTTTGTGATTCTTCAGCCTTGTTTGAGTCACTTGCTCATCTATTCTGATGTGTCTCATCTATTTTGCACTATTATTTCACTGCTTCTCTATTTCTGCTGCCTGTGTTATTCATCCAATTTTGCTTCGCTGCTATCTCTATCTGCTTTCTGCTGCCTCTATTTCTGCTTTCTGCTACCTCTATCTGCTTCTCTATCTGCTTTCAATTTTGTGGCACCTATTGAGTTGTGGAATTTTGAATTATGAATGACTTTCTTATGGCAGCATACCCCTGATTGTTGTTGTTTTTACTCATTTGGACCCAGGTCGTTAAATGGATTTAGATGCTTATTTAAAAACTACAAAATCAGCAAAGCAATTGAAAGAAATTGTATTAGTAGGAAATACCAATTCTTCCACCTGTAACCTAAATCGGCATTACTAAGCTATATGTGTAACAATAGTAATTTGTTCCCAAGATCAGATCATGTACAACAATATGAATACATTAGGGAACAATATAACTGTTAGTTATTACCTTATCATCTGAACCCATAATAGATTGAGAGGACTTGCGAATAAGAGTTGCCCCGCCTTCTTTTAACACTCTCATAACTTCTTGAATCAGTTGGTCCATAGGACAATCAAGAGACTGCCAGATTAAGATGACAAACTCTATGGAGGAAGATTCAACTGGAAACTTGCCTGAAGTTTGCAATAAATAGGAGTAAATTTTGGTTTCTGTGGTTAAAATAAAATATCATATTGGCACAGAATGGAAATTCATGTATTTGTAAGGGAAATAGCAGAACTGGCTATTTCCATTTTCCAGCTTTCTCACAGACCATGCCACAAACTTCAAGCATTAAAAATCAGTATCACAGGCCATTAAGCATCCAAAGCCGTTTTAATTTATACAATAGATTTAGAAGCCTAACCTGTGTGATTCATCCTATTTTGCTTCGCTGCTATCTCTATCTGCTTTCTGCTGCTTCTATTTCTGCTTTCTGCTACCTCTATCTGCTTCTCTATCTGCTTTCAATTTTGTGGCACCTATTGAGTTGTGGAATTTTGAATTATGAATGACTTTCTTATGGCAGCATACCCCTGATTGTTGTTGTTTTTACTCTTTTTTTTGTTTATGGTGAGAATTGAAGTTTATTTATTGGCTTGAGCCATGAGCTGTTCTGTTTTAAGATTTGTTGCCAGGGTTGATTTGAAATCAAAATGAAGAATACTAACAAGTCCCCTATGTTCTGTTTTTTCCACATGCTGTTATGCCATGATGCTCCAGTTGCTGCCCTAAAAATTAATTGTTGTTGATGTTCTGTTTGTTCAGGATACATACAAACAAAATGTGATTGACTTGGTTGGAGATGATGTTCAAGAGGTAGATGGAGCGGTAGCAGTTGAGTGCTGGACGTTGGCTGTAGGGCCTCCCACCCATGGTCGCCTCTATGGCACAGCAGGTTTATCTGTGAACGCCCGACCTGGGTCCAAATCGCTTATCCAAGAATCCCAGAATCCTTTTGGTTTCATGTTTGGGATATCTTTGGAAGCAGATAGGGAAGCTAGACTTAGAGCTGAGAAGATTGCTCAAGATGCAAGAGCCCAGGCTCAAGAGGCGAATGAGCGTTCTCAGAAGTGCCAAAATGATTTAGATGAGATGAGAAAATTAATTTTGGATCGCCTGGATGCTTTGGAGCGTGGATCATGTGGTGCTAGCCATTCTCATTCTCATCCTCATTATGATGAAGATTTGGATGAAGACTCACTTGATGGCGAGACTTGATGTTGTTACGGTTACTTTTATGTATTTGTAGGATGACAAAACATTTGATATTTTGGAGCTTCAAGACTATGTTATATTTTGTTGTTTCAAGAATATGTTATATTTTGTTGTTTTAAGAATATTTTGTTTTATGGTATTAAGCATTTTGATATGGTATGCTGGATGATTGTATTAAAAATTCTTTAGGAGTAGTGCTGGTAGTAAAGACACAGGGTACAGGGTAAAAGCATTAGGACAATTATATTATATTTACAAAAAAAACAACCAAAGTTAGCGTCGGCCTTTCCGATGCTAACAAAAATGCATTTTAGCGTCTGCTTCGTGGACGCAAATTAATTGGTTGACTATTTTGGTTGACTAAATAGCGTCGGCCAGGCCGACGCAAATACTTTTGTTGACTCTCTTCCGTTGTCTAAATAGCTTCGGCCAGGCCGACGCTAATGATTTCGTTGACTAAATTTAGTTGTCTTTGTAGCGTCGGTCCAAATGTTAGCGTCGGCCAGGCCCACGCTAAAATTAGCGTCGGCTAAATTAACGGGACGCTAAAATTACCTTCGAACATTTTAGCGTCGATACGTGGCCGACGCTAACCCGGCGCTAATTCACAGTTAGCGTCCGCTTTTGGCCTATTAGCGTGGGCTTTTGGCCGACGCTAAAAACTGTTTTTCTAGTAGTGAGAGAATTAACACTGGTGCCATTATCAATGTCAAATATCAGATTTAACCGGTGTTAAATCCCTAATCTATATTACTGAAGGATATATATAATCAAAATGCTTAGGTTACTTGTTAATTAAGTTGTCCCACTTTAAATAAAAAATACAAAAAAAAATAATATAGAAATACTTTATCATCTTAACTAGTTTAGATATAAATCCGGTTTCAATTAGATATTATTAACATTTTAAGAATTTTGAAACGATGTGTGTTGCTCCGAACTTCTCTGAGAATTTTGTCTTTGTTACAAAGAGAATACCGGCCGGCGTCGGGGAAACCACCTAATGGGACAGCTAGTCAACAAAAAGTATCCAGAATCTCATTCCGGGATATGCTTACAGAGGGCCAACAATATGCACCAGTTAAAGAAAAAACTAATTTAATTGTTGCAAGCTTAATTGGTGAATATTGGCTATGAAGGAGACAACAGACTCATGCCAACGGTTACGCTAGATGCGAAAAACTTTAAAGATTTGTGCAACCCTTGGCAGGAAGCCCTCGTTATCAAGCTACTGGGGAAAATAATGGGTTAATCAAGTGATGAAGGAAAGACTAAAGAAGCTATGGAAACTTCCAGGAGGTTTCAATATAATGGAGATTGGCAATGGATATTACATGGTGAAATTTGAATTATTAAGTGATATGGAGAAGATTATGGCTGACGGACCATGAATGTTTGTTTGACCACTTTATTGTTGTGTCGAGATGGAGTCCAGAGTTTGTCTCTCCACATGCAAAAGTTGAGAGAACCTTAGTGTGGATTAGATTTCCTGGGCTAAACCTAGTTTATTATGATGAAAGCTTCCTTCTTTCACTAGCTGGGGGCCAGGGGGGCGACCAGTGGCGGACCTGGCTACAAGCCAGGGGGTTCAGTTGAACCCCCTGGAATTTTTTTTTTGCACTAAACACCCTATATAAATAGCCTAAATCTCCTGAAATTTTAATTTTGACACCCCTGAAAATTTGAAATTGTACTAGTAGACCAAGTTTTGCACTCATTTGACACCGGCCTTAAAAATTTGACACCCCTGACCCCGGGGTCCTGGGTCCGCCACTGGGGGCGACGATATGAAAGCTTCCAGACCCTAATGCTTCGGCTCAAGGGCGCCAGGGTCTGGATAGAAAGAAAGGAAGAGAAACGACGGGCCCAACAAAAGACCCAATCCACAGACTATTCCTCAAGTAAATATTTATCAATCTGATCACTACCGGCAGCCACCACCAACTACCACTGTCAGCCACCGCTCAGGCCACCGTCAACCACCACTCCGACCATCAATTTGACCAGTGTCCACCTAGCCTCCACTATGATCACCTCAGATCACCACTTTATCCACCCATGATCTCCAATCTGACCACCACCGACTACCATTATGACCACCACTCCAACCACCATCAACCACTACTTTGACCAACGCCGACCACCACTGCTGATCACCACTCCATCCACCTATGATCACCATTCTGACCATCGTCAACACCCCCCTCTTCAACCACCATCGACCACTACTCTGACCACCGCCGACAACCACTCAATCCACCACAAAAAAAACACTGATTAGCGACGGACATTAGCGAGGGACTTGTTGTCCCTCGCAAAAACAGTCATTAGCGAGGGAATTAGCGAGGGCATAGAGCTGTCAATTTTTTTGTCATTAGCGAGGGAATTAGCGAGGGAACTGTCCCTCGCTAATGACTGCCCTCGCTAATTCCCTCGCTAAATTTTACTTTTTCATATGATGGGACTCAGTGCAGGGGTTGGTAAAGGTGCAGAAATTAGCGAGGGACAGTTCCCTCGCTAATTCCCTCGCTAACGTTAACTTTTCAGATGATGAGACAGTTCCCTCGCTAATTCCCTCGCAAATTTTTTTCTTTTTTCCTTTATATCCGTTTACACCCTCACTCTTCTTTCTCACTCACTCACTCACTCACTCTTCACCATTACTCTTCCCTTCCTCTTCCCCCTTCCACTTCCTCTCACACCCTTCTTCTCTCTTCACTCTTCCAACACCACCACCACCACCATCATCACCACCTCCTCTCACACTCTTCTTCTCTCTTCACTCTTCCAACACCACCACCACCACATACCTCCTACCACTCTCACTCACTCTCTCTTACTCTTCACCACCACCAACCCACCACCCCACCACCACCACTCTCACTCTTCTCTCTTTCTCTCTCTCTCTCTCTCTCTCTCTCTCTCTCTCTCTCACTCTCTCTCTCACTCTTCTTCTTCTCTCTCTACTCTAAACCACCCATCACCGCCACCACCACGCCACCACCACACCACCACCACGCCACCACCACCACTCTCACTCCTCTCTCTCTCTCTTTCTCCCTTACTCTTCTCATTCTCTCTCTAAACCACCCATCACCACCACCACGCCACCACCACCACCACACCACCACCACGCCACCACCACCACCACCACACATCACCACAAAATTAATAATATAATATAATATTCATTAATTAATATATATAAAAAAACAAACCATTCAGCACTGGACACGTGTCATTTTTTTTGAAAACTGCAGTCATTAGCGAGGGAATTAGCGAGGGCAAAAGCCGTCGCTAATTCCTGCGCATTTACCAACCCCTGCAACTGAGTCCCATCACCTAAAAAGCTGCAGTCATTAGCGAGGGAACTAGCGACGGCATAGTCCCTCGCTAATTAGCGAGGGATCCAACTTCCCTCGCTAATCCCATTTGCGAGGAGGGAATTAGCGAGGGAACCAGTCCCTCGCTAAGTCCCTCGCAAATGACCATTAGTGAGGGAATCAAGTGATTTTGCGAGAGAACTGTCCCTCGCTAATGACTAGTTTTTTTGTAGTGATCCACCTTTGATCACCAATCCGACCACTACCTACTACCATTCTGACCACCACTCTGACCACTGAAAATTACCACTCTCACCACCACTAATCACCACCATCGACAACCAATATAACCACCACTGACCACCACTTCGATCACGACCACCACCATTCTAATCACCATCGATTACCACTTTGAGAGACGTCTGCCGACAACTAATACTTTTAACCACTATTATTAAAATTATTAGTAAATAAATACATTATATATTTGTAATATTATAATTCTTTTTCAAACCTATTGTTATATATTATTTTGATTAAGATAAGTTTATGATGAATATTTAATTTTATTTTCATGTTTGAAACAGATTTTGAAAGTTTCTTAACTCAAAATTGAATCTGGTTTTGGTTTTTGAAATTTTTAAAACTCAAAAGAGAATATAGTTTTGGTTTTTGAAAATTTCAAAACAGAAAACCACCTCGAACGGGGTCTTAGTTTGTTGTTCAAGTTTTAAATTTGGCACACTTGTTATTTATCATGTATGTTTAATAAATCTTCTTTAGACGACTAATAAAATTATGGTGCGTTTGATTTGCTAAAAAGCAAGGGACCGAAGTGGACAACTTCAGTTGTACCCTGTTTGAGTTGGAAATTGTTTGTGGCACTAGACAAAAGTGGGGGCAAATGACCGGACAAAATCCCAAATTCTCGTACCTCACCAAAACACAATACAACTTTTTGTCTCACGGTATAACTTTTTGATCACCTAAAAAAATACAAAATACTATTTTTATTTTCTTCTCAATATTTTTTCTCTCTCCCCTATTCTTTCTCTCCCTCTCTCTCCTATCTCATTCTTCTCTCTCTACCAATCTTCTCTCACGTCTCTTATATCTTCTCATCTCATGAGCTCTCTCCCTCATTTCTCTCTTTCTTTTTTCTTCTCTCTCTCTTCTATCTTCTCCATCACACATTTTTCTTTATAATTTTTTAATTATATTATAATAAATATAATTAAAAGAGAGTCAAAATTTAATTATAATTTTTATGTTTGAAACTGATTTTGAAATTTGAAAGTTTCTTAACTCAAAATTGAATCTGGTTTTTGAAATTTATAAAACTCAAAAGAGAATATAGTTTTGGTTTTTGAAAATTTCAAAACAGAAAACCACCTCGAACGAGGTCTATGTTTGTTGTTCAAGTTTTAAAATTGGCACACTTGTTATTTATCATGTATGTTTAATAAATTTTCTTTAGACGACTAATAAAATTAGGGTGCGTTTGATTTGCTAAAAAACAAAGGACCGAAGTGGACAACATCAGTTGTACCATGTTTGAGTTGGAAATTGTTCGTGGCACTAGGCAAAAGTGGGGGCAAATGACTAGACAAATCCCTAATTCTCATACCTCACCAAAACAGCGTACAACTTTGTCTCACAGTATAATTTTCTGATTACCCAAAAAAATACAAAATACTATTTTTATTTTCTTCTCAATATTTTTTCTCTCTCCCCTATTCTTTCTCTCCCTCTCTCTCCTATCTCAGTCTTCTCTCTCTACCTCTCTTCTCTCACCTCTTTTATATCTTCTGATCTCATTAGCTCTCTCCCTCATTTCTCTCTTTCTTTTTTCTTCTCTCTCTCTTCTATGTTCTCCATCACACATTTTTCTTTATAATTTTTTAATTATATTATACTAAATGTTATGTAAGATCATTACAAATGTTAGAAAGGGAATTATAGTAAAATCTATTTGTTTTGTTTGTGGTGTCTATTATTCACCAACAGGATACATGACAAAAAGTTGTCCAGTCATGTTATGTCCTTTTCAATACCGTAGTGTCTAATCCAATACTTACCTATTTGCAAATCAAACCCAACAGTTAAAGTGTTACATTAGTTGATCACAATGTATGAATATATCTATCTATCCGGTTTTCTTTTGTATAAGCGGTTTGAATTACTTTCAATTTGTCTTTCGGTATTTTATCTGACTAGCCTCAGCACCAGTGCGATGCACGAAGAGAGCTAGTATTGATTAAGTTAATCCTTTCAATTTGAATGAGGGAGAGGTGTGTGTATGTAAAGCTAAACAACAAATGCATAAATAGGAATAAGTTAGCAAAGAAATAAGAGAAAAATGAAGAGTCAAAACAAATACAAAAACACAACAATAAAAAACAGTTAGAATGTTAAATAAAATGAACATTTAAAACAAAATAGGAAAAACATAACGATAATTAAAACAAAAATAAAAGAAAATTGAAACGACAAATGCTTAAATAGAAATAAGTTAGCAAAGAGTCAAGTAGTTTGAACTAATAAGAGCAAAATGAACTAAGAATAAATAAATAAAAGAAAATTGTTAAATAGTTAGGACTAAGTTAGAAAAGTGTTAAATAGTTAGAATGTTAATACGATTAATGGAGGGTTAAGTTAGTAAAGTGTTAAATAGTTAGGATGTTAATACAATTAAGCTAGAGTTAAGTTAGTTTTTTTTTATAAGCAAGTGTAGTGGTTAGTGGGTTAGATGTTAGTAGTTAGGGGAGTGGGGGTATGGGGATGCTAGAGTTAAGTTAGTAAAGAGTCAAGTAGTTAGTATTAATAAGAGCAAAACGAACATCTAAACAAATAGGAAAAACGTAATGATAAAAAGTTAAAAATAAGTAAATAAAAGTAAGTGGTTAGATAGTTAGGATCAAGTTAACAAATTGTTGAATAGTTAGAATGTTAATACGATTAATTAGGGTTAAGTCAATATATATATATATATATATATATATATATATATATATATATATATATATATATATATATATATATATATATATATATATATATATATATATATATAATCAAGTAAGAATAATTAAAAAAAAAACTAAACAGCAAATGCTTTAGGAATAAATTAGCATCGAATTAGTATATATACAATTAAGATAGGGTTAAGTTAGTGAAGAGATATATATATATATATATACTCAAAGAAAAGGACTAAAATAGTAAATAGCATTGAATTAAAGTTGCTGTTCCACTTTCAAGGGTATTTTCGTAAATACCACTAACTTCTGATGGATATCAATATATCATCCACTTGTTTCTATTTTTCTTTCTCTGTCAGATGTCTTTGATGATAACACTTTCTGAATCACTACTCCTAAAAAAATACTTTCCATTAGAAGTTGTGTGGAATGATCTCCCGTGGAAGAAAGATGAATTCTTCTGCCTAGCCGATCCTTCAAAATCTGCATTCAGCTCTACAACTGGCTGAAGAATGGGAGATGGTGTATAACATCCACTACTTCCACTTGTTCCAGGAAGATTGTTCAAAGTTTTTCTAATGAGAGCCAACCATTTTTTGGCAGGGCCATTGTCCTCTGAGAATAAGATATTACCAGCATTCAAGGGAACTATCTCTTGAAATCTGAAAGAGACATTTTAAAATGTATTATTATTGGTAAAGTAAAACAGTTACTGCCAACACTAGTGCAAAAAGGGGATTTAAAGTCAGGCGAAAAGGGGATTTAAAGTCAGGCGCCCGCTTGACTTTTATTAAGTCGACTTTGTATGTCAGGAGTTTTAAAGTCAAGCGATAGCCTGACTTCGAAAGTCTGATTTAAAGTCAAGCATTTTATTACGCCTGACTTCATAAGTCTTTTTTAAAGTCAAGCATTTATTATTGCCTGACTTCGTAAGTAAGATTTAAAGTCAAGCGTTTATTCTTGCCTGACTTCGTAAGTATGATTTAAAGTCAAGCATTTATTCTTGCCTGACTTCGTAAGTATGTTTTAAAGTCAAGCGTTTATTATTGCCTGACTTCGTAAGTATGATTTAAAGTCAAGCGTTTAGCCTGACTTCGTAAGTATGATTTAAAGTCAAGCGTTTATTCTTGCCTGACTTCGTAAGTATGATTTAAAGTCAAGCATTATTGCGCCTGACTTCGTAAGTGTGATTTAAAGTCAAGCATTATGCGCCTGACCTTAAAAGTTTTTTTTTTTTCAAATTTTGGTTTAATCTATACACCCTGGTTATTCAAATTTTTGTTCCGTAGAAGCGACTCCACTGGGGATCGAACCCAGATCTCTGGTTCCGTAGACCAGCGCCTTATCCATTGGGCCATGGAGTCATATATCAGTGCTCAGGTCATAAATAATACTCACAGTAAAACAACCATAATTTTCGCACAATTTTTAATACAGTTGTCATGACTGGAAGAAGCAACTAAACCATTTATCAAAAACAACCATTTATCATGACTGGAAGAAGCAACTAAACCATTTACAGTTGAAACAGCCAAGGCAGTAATTAAACCATCACGAGCAGACAAAGTCATTGTCTTGTTCTCTACCATGTTCCACAGTTCCAATGACTACACAACATGTAACAAGAGTAAGACTTCAAATTAACCATTCCTTTCTGATACTACAAACATGTGAGTTAATATAAAATAGAAAAGAATGTAGACTTGCCTGGTAACAACCAATGACCAAGAGTGAAGGATATGTTGGGTGGAAAACACAGGAGTGAAACTTACTGCCATTGCAACTAAGCTCGTGAACACAATCACCTTCACTTCCTGTTCCAAGATTCCAAATCCTGACAGAGTCTTCACTCACTGATGCCAGTAACTCCCCAGATGGATCCCAATACACAGAATCTATTGTCTTTGTGTGACCCTACAATCATAGTACAACATACAACCAATAAAGAAAGTTGATGATAAATAAGTAATACACTAATACTAAATGAGGAAGATAAAACTATCGCGAAAATCACCACGACAGTGAAAATACAAGCTCCAGAGTTGTTACTTGTTAGGATATATAAGTACCCTACTATCAAAGAATTTGATTCTTATGGCAAACGAACCTTTAATGAATATCGGCAAGCCTGTGTCTCGACATCAAGTATAGATACAATGTTCTCTGCAGCTGCAGCAAGATACCTCCCAAGACGGGGTTGAAATCTCATCTGGGTAGTCCCACCCTAATCAACAAGAAAATTGTCAGCAGACTGAAAAGAATACATTGTCACTTCAAAACACATGCTAAAAATAAGATAAATAGACTAAAATTCTACCTTGGAGACTCTAGCACAGCTGCCATTGTTTATGCTCCAATATCGTATTTCACCATCACATGAGCAAATAAGGTCTTCTTTATTTGGATGAAAATCTAGTGGTATATTAATATAGCAAAACTGGAAGGCATGAGTCTACATGCAAGGAATGAAATCATTCCTTCCATTAATTGATCAAACCAAATATAAAAGCAACTCACCAACTGGTTTGAAGGTGATGTAAGAGTTCTGGTGCCATCCGTCCCAAACATCATTAGAGGCTTGGAAGAATTACCATTATTAGGCATGGTAGTAGGCATTGATATCACATCTCCAGGAGTATGAGTTGAGGGAGTTGAAGGCACTGAACTTGGTGATGGTCCTGCGGTATTTGTTGTTCCTGAACTATTAGCAGGACCTGAAGAAGATACAGGTTACTTTCTCTTTCTTCCCATCTGGCTTTTTGAAACCTTCAAGTGCATTCAGAGAACTCTGTAAGGAACCTACTTTATACTCATCGTAAGTTACATGTACATGGTATTGACAACAATAAAAGGACTGACCTGTTCATTTCCTCTAAATGAATTTGACATGCTACCATCCTTGGTAACACTACCACCTCCTCCCCCTATTTTATCTTGCTGATGCATGCTATGATTTGAAGACTGAGATTGCTGATTTGAAAGAGCATGATGTTGACGTTGTTGTTGCTGTGTATTGATGCCTGTCTGTTGTTGATGCTGTTGTTGCTACTGCTGAAACTGAGCCAGTTTCAACTGCACATACAGAAACATTCATTAGCATAAATATAAGAAATTTTTATTTTTATATATAAAACTGTTCAACTAATTGTGTAGCAACTAAATTGAATATGGAAAGAAAATTAAAAGAGAACTAGCGCCTTCATTAGCATATCTGTATCTCCACGAGGAAAAGGAGGGCCACCACCTTGAAGAGGTGATCCGACATTCGATATAACATCGCCAATAGGGTTTGAAATACCGTCTTTATTTAGGCCAAGATTCCTATTGTTCAATAGCATTCTCAGTCTTCTACTTTCTTCACTGGCAGATGGTGATGCCAGACTTTGTTGTGCGAGCATAAACTGTTGCTGATGCTATGGGGACTAGCCTTGTTTCTTACCACAAAAAAAAAGCTGATAGACTGTTGTAATTCAAAAATATCACAATCTAGAGGTAAGGAGGAGACTATTGAAGATGATAAATTAAAATACTAAGTAAAGAACATTACCAAAGCTGCAGCACATATTATTGCAGCTGTCTGAGTAGAATGAGTTCTTCTACCAAATGGAAACTGAGTACAACTCGATGATATTGAATTATTAACCGTCTGGATTCCTCTTGGAAATTTTGATGTAGTAAGAACATTCTCTTCAATGCACTGGCCACCTCTTCTAACTGTGTACAAAAGTATGATCATTATGCTATCATTATAATAGTTAAAAAAGATTGAATCAAGTTTTCTATCACTTGTGCAACAAATAGAAAACCAAATGTGTCAGATTCAGATCTATGTAGTTAATAGCAAAATAGTGTAGTGTGCCTACCCCCAAAAGGCCAAAACACTATAGCAAATAATTGGAGGTATACAAATAATTGGATGGAATGAACTAATATGAGAAGCAAATAATTGGAGGTATACGAATGATGGATATATGAGTGAAGACATAGATAATATAATCCTCTACTGAATGTTAATTGCAAGTTAATGTAATCCTCTGCTGAAGATTTAGCAACAACTTAATTAATTTTATAGAACAAGAATGACACTTAAGATTTAGCTCACATCATACTGACTGAGGCAGCAATGGTGTACCCAATTGCAACTCCAAACAGGTTCACATACTGGATTATGCCACATACCTTCACCATCTTCCCTCCTGAAACCCAAAAACCATGGCATGTTCATTAATAAACATTCATCACACACAATACTACATATTTTTTTCTTCTAGTTTTGACTACAAATCTTGTTACCTAAGATGGACTTTACTGAATCCATGTGGGTGTAATTTCTCTGTCCAGTAACAGAATCACCGGTCCTGTAACAGTGTGTTAGTAAGCTGGAAGAAACAAAAACAAATCTATGCTTTTGGTAGTTTGTTTAGCAGTGCTTAAACAAGCAAAGGGAATTCGCGGCCTAAACCTACATGTGTGTCAACCAAAAAAATTAGTTGTGTTCTTAGAAAATATAGAGGTAAAAAATAAGCAATGGAACAAAATAAAGCAACTTTCATCCAATCTGATTAGCCTTATAGTATTTTCATGATCATCCAACTTCTATATCTCCAATGCTAAAATTACAATAACAGAACCCAGTCAATCTGAAATGTTGGAGCCAAGAATCGAACACACGGATGGTGGCTGATGAGGACAAGACTCCACCACTGCAACAGAATTAGATTGTTGTTAAAGTCTCGCTAATATAATATTAATTAGTCAAGTTACAAGTTACACATTTACATGTTGAAGACAAGCACTACAAGTTTTAATGGAAACCACATTTGAACATTTTTCCATTAAAAACAAAAATGTTCAGCCAAGCAGAATCAAACAGAAGCAAATAAAAAAATATAATCAGACACACAACTCATGTAAAATCGCTTAAAAGCTTAAGCTATGGTAAATAAAAAAAGGTTCTGTAAGTATAGAAATAGAAATAATGATATACGAACTCATCAAATAAACACATACCAACATTAAAATACAAACATTATGAAATAAAACCACAGATAAGTTAAATTCCAGCAACCATTTTCTAAGTTAAACACATACCACATTAAAATACCAATATTATGAAATTTCAGCAACCATTTTTGAAAACCAAAGTATACATGAACTCTAAACTATTTGTCTATGCGAGAGACTGGAAGGCACTTGTTCTAGCAGTCATATGTCATGATACACCATTTTTTCTCAAGCATTAATAACCTAAAGAACCCTAAAATAGCACCAGCATTCCACTATCCCAACCTTTTCTTCAAAAGACAATAATTACAGAGTACACAATCCTTTACAAAACAAGTTATATACTCTCACATTAAACGTGCTCTTAACATAATATTGAATGTTGATTGAATAACCAATTGACAAAAAACTACCTTGCATAGTGAGTCTCAAGCTGTACTCCAAAAGCCGGCATAATCACAACAGACTCCTCAAGCAACAACTAAATAATATTAGGGTTTTTGTTTTTCAGAAAACAGTGAACTTTCAGAGGATAATATTAAAAGAAAAAGAAGAAGAAGAAGAGAGGTTTGAGAGTGAGAGAGAGAGAGAGAGAGAGAGAGAACGGCGACGAGTGGGTGGAGTGGTGGCGACGAGTTCGCGAACGAAGTGGGTTATGTTCCTGAAGAACATTTTTTACATAAAAAAACAAGAGAGAAATTGAATGCAGTGAACGACCTTTCTCTCACTCTGAAGCTTTTGAAGAACATAACCCATATCTTGTGTCTTCATCAAAATTAATTGTTCCTGAGTGTACTTATTTGCCTCACTCCTACATAAGAAAATCCGGCAATTCAACACAACTAAGCAAAGCAAATCAACCAGCAACAAAAAAATTGAAAAGGATAGCAAGTAGTTACTCTGGTTTATGAACTCCATCAACCATTTTTGCTCTAATCATCTTAAAACTAAACTCATCTTCGTTTCTATTTGCGGCTTTAACCCTAAGTTTCTGTAAAACAAAAAAAAAGCAATTAAAAAAGTGAAATAGTACAGAGAATCAGAACATGAACAAGGAGAAAACTGTGAAATTGTTTTACCTGTAAAGCATCTTCCTTCTTGTGGAAGGCTTTTGCACGTTCCACATAATCTTTGTGTTTTTCGAGCAAGCCGAATTTCTTCCTCGATGACCTAACGGAAAAAAATAAAATCAAATTGAAGCAGAGCGCGTGATTTATATGAAAGGGAATAGCAGTAGAGTGAGAGAAAAAGAGAGTTACGGTTGAGGGCGCTCTTTGTGAGCAGGCCTGGGAACGGCGTTTCTCAGCGACGACATGTCGTATTCGCCTTTTCTTCACAATGAAGGTTATAGGTGGATCTCACAACAACAAAAAAGTTAAAGATGGAACTGTGCTCGTTTTAGGGTTCCGTCGTCTCCGTCTGCCGGTCGTGTTCTGAGAGTGAGATCTAAGAGTGAAAACGGTGTGAGATCTGAGAGTGAGAAGGGTTCTGACTTCTGAGAGTGGAGAGCACGAAGGGTTCTGAGAGAGAGAGAGAGAGAGAGAGAGAGAGAGAGAGAGAGAGAGAGAGAGAGAGAGAGAGAGAGATCTGAGAGTGTGACGGAGAGGGTGAGGAAACGACGACGGTGACGGAGGGGGTGAGTTTCTGAGATTTCCGAGGGTGAGTTCCTGAGATTTGTGAGGGTGAGTTCGTATGCGTGAGTTCCTGAGGGTGAGTTCGTATGCAAAGGAGAAAGGGAATTTAGGGTTGTGCGTAATGCGAGAGATAGCCATGGTTCGCGAAGTTCTTTTTTTTTATTTTAGTACTTTAGA
This sequence comes from Astragalus membranaceus, assembly GCA_039519185.1. Classification (NCBI taxonomy): domain Eukaryota; kingdom Viridiplantae; phylum Streptophyta; class Magnoliopsida; order Fabales; family Fabaceae; genus Astragalus; species Astragalus membranaceus. Next base: position 58,191,628 of record CM076849.1, read on the forward strand.
AGTCAGGCGAATACACGCCTGACTTCTAAAGTATTAAAATAGAGACAAATAATTTCACCCTTAATTACAAGTTTGCCACCGCGTCACTTATGTAGTCAGGCGAATACACGCCTGACTTCTAAAGTCTAATTTTTTCCCTATTTGTTCACTTTAGAAGTCAGGCGTGTATCCGCCTGACTTTAAAACTCGCGAGTTTTGCCTCTTAATTACAAGTTTGCCACCGCGTCAACATATAAAGTCAGGCATATGAGCGCCTGACTTTAAATGTCTAATTCTAATCCCATTTTTGCACTAGTGCAACTTTAACTGAAGACTATATATGTTGATAAGCATCAATTCCTACCCAAGGACATAAATATCAGCTGGTGGAGAGGAATGAAGCCAATCATCTAAAGTCAAATTACTTGGTGGTGACCTTCCAGCTACATTCCATATAGCTACAAAAATGTGGCCACAGTATTCACGCAACTCATGAGAATATGAACAAAACTTCTTTTCTTTCTTGGTAAAAAAGTAAAATCTGAGAAGTGGGATACCTATAGTTCTGCACATCTATAATTCGAGGATGGTCAAGATTCATTCTTGCTCGCCTGACCTGACTCGCGCTTGATTGTGCAAGGCTCTCTCTCAGAGAAGCTACTCCTACTTCCGCATTCCACGCCACCTCCTGAAGAAGGAAAGTAGTGTTAGTGCATCCAATTCACAAAATCAAACAATTGCAACTAATATTGAGAGTATGCTTGCACTTTGTATGGATGACAAGAAATCTTAGAAAAAGCTAATTTAGTATCTTGCATTGCAGCATGAATTACTTGAGAGCATTGAGAGGGTGATTGGCAGCTATTTTCAGCTCAGCCAGTAAGTGAGGTATATCAGAAATAGATCCATGTCCAAACTTTTTTTGTAGGATGATTGGTTATAAACTATACTTTTCAACATGTCGTAAGACTATTACTGGCATGATAATTCTATATTCCTCTTTTCCATCCTAAAATAGGAAGACAATAACTTCAAAGCATATGGTACAAAACCTTACAAGTAGACACTAATTCTAAATGTGAGCTCTTCCTCTTCGCAAATGCATGTTGAGTTTATCGCTGCCATATATCCACAAAAGGAAAGACATGGAACTTCCAAATACACTATATCGATGACATACCAAAACCAGTAAGCACGCATCGACTAAAATCCAAAATTCATTCAGTGATTAAGATATTACCATATTTTTATATAGAGCAGGAAGGCAAACAGTTCTATATGACATGCTTATACTGATACTAAAGTGATGCCTAAATATAAGACCGATTCTGAACTGTGGCATACTTAGCATATGACATGATATCATCACTATCTCTTATGGGATTTGATCATATGCTTGTTGATACATTAGTTTGATGGAATTGATCACTAGTAGAGCGTAGAAAGCGAGTTTTGAGAAAATCAACGATAGCAACCTCCATAGGCAACAGCATCTGCATGGGAATCTTCACATTTATAACCTTTGATATTCAAGAACTTCCTCACCATTTTCTTTGACCATGAGAGCTTTCATCAAACAACAAATAGACAAAACAGTTAACAACTTGCAATTAGAAAACAGCAACACAAAACTTCAAATAACAATAGAACTGTCATGCTCTCCATGAACTATACCTTCTATCCAATTAGCATATTATGGAAGTGTAGAGTTTATGCCTTAGGTTTTAGTTAGTGCTGTTATGTGGTGCTATAGCATCTGTGCGGTTAAACAGTGCTATAGCATGCTGTTAGTGGTGCTATAGCATCAGTGCTGTTATGCAGTGCTATAGCACCCGTGTCTGGTAATTCTGTTATGTTGCATATTTCTGTTATAGGTAGTTAATATGGTTACACCTTGTAACTGATTTTGTAGTCTCTAATACCTATATATAGGTATGACTATGTGTAACAGTTCAGATCAATAGAATAAGATTACATTCCAATTTCCAATCTTTCTCTCTTATCATTTTCTTATCAATTCTCACTAATTCACATAAGCTGAAAACGGATTTATCTCAATTCTTGAGGTTCAAATCCTAACAGGAAGTTACTCCATACTTAGCATGACAACACTGCTTCCTTCCCACATGAGTTCTTCCTTGAGGTTATCAAATTCTTCATTCGACATAATAGCCTTTCCCTCATAATAGAATGACTGTTGCACAAAACAAATTCCCAACCACAAATTTCAACCCACATACACGAAAAGTTAATTTCTATTTTGCATATGATCATCACTCACAATTCACACATGCATAACTAAAACAACATCAAGTTTAAGGGGAAAAAACATTTTAGGCAATACCTGAAGCGCTTGAAGAAATTCTTGCTCAAGTTCACCAACTGATTTTTTCTCCTTTTTATCTATGCTACAATACGGTAGAACATTACTATCTACAACAGCATCTCCTTCAAATTCACCAATCTTCCCTAAAAGAAAAGAGTAAGCATAAGCAAAGAGGAATGTTACTATATATAAATTAAATTAAATTGAAGAGAGATTATGTTAATTAATTTAAGACCTTGTTGATCTGCGGTGGCTTTAGGGGAAAGTAGAAATAGCGAGCGGCGAAGGCATAAGTGGCGACCATTGAAGTGAGTGAATTGAGCACGAGAAACAGAAGAAGGGCTTGGAATGAAGGATGTTGTTGGAGTAGGTGCAGTGCATGGATGAGGGGAAGTTAATGATGTGAAGGCTAATTTGCTAGCCGTGAACATGATGATGATAATGAGTATGGTACTGGTGTGGTGGTTACTGCAAATGTGATGGAACCAAATTATTAGTGATAATCCCTATTCCGTCGGTTATTATGTCCTGAATATATGACCAGTAGATTAGTATCCCGGATTTCATACAAAAATTAGTATATAAAGTCAATATTAACATTGCAATCACAGTAAAAAATGGATTCTAGTAAAAAATGAATAGAAACAAATAAAATAAAAAGAAACAATAATTTACAAAGAAGAAGAAAAAGACTATAAGCTTTTTTCATGGCTGAAGCAGACATACCTCTGGAGGCATGAGTGTCTTGGGAATAACTCTGCAAGAAACAACAACATGACAAATAAAAATAGTGTCAATGGAAAAAGAGAGAGACAAACATGAGAACAATTGGTTCTGATTTCTTAATCCTCCTTTCCCAACATCTTTAGGGGGAAAAGAGAAAGACCAAATCTTTACCAATAACAAAAAAAAGAAGAATTAAAAATGGACAAGGTGAGAGAAAGAGTGATATGTACCCAATGACATGACGACCACCATCATGAACAACTTGAGACACCAAACCCATTAGACCAATGCTTCCTCCTCCATACACCAGATCAATATTCCTTGATACCTTCATAACAGAAGCAGATGATAAGAATGTTTCATGACTGTGATAAGTGATCATAATATGATGTTAAAAACAAATGGTTAGCTGTTTGAAAGCAAAAGTCACTGAAAATGATTCTCTATTACAAAACGTAATTAGAGATAGTGTTTCATTGCTCTTATTAACAATTGCATGTTATAAGCCTAAGGATTTGAATAAGGATCAGAAGTTATAAGTCTTTTGCAGTAGACAAATTAGACATTTAACATGCAAAATGTGTAAATAATTAAATACGTAAATCACATCTCAAGTAATATCTGAAGTTAATTTCTTCCCAGAAAGAACTTCAATCATCATTTCATTGTCTTATGAATTTTTCCATCTCTTTTTTCTACAAAAATCTGAATAGCAAAGAATAAAATAAAGGAAGGAACAAAGATAGAGAGGGTGAGAGGACAGAGACTAAAAATAAAAAAACAAACAGAGAAGAGTCGATTTACCCATCGCTGTCGTTTGCGTGACCACCGCGGTTCACCACCATACCCCTTCTCTCACCACCGCACAACCGCCATCCCCTCCTCCATCTCATCCTTTCCAACACCATCTCCCCCTCCCTCGACCTCTCACTCTCCCTTCACATCATCACCATCACAACAACCCCTCACCGCCGAACACCGTTACAAACCAACATCGTGATCTCTCACCACAACATCCTCTCTTTCCCTCTCCTGACTGTTCCCTTTGTCTCCTCGTTTCTCTTTCTCGCATCGCATTTCTCCGCTTCTCTATCATATGTTGGTGTTACAGTTCTAGGGATTTCAATCCCAAATTACTATTTGGTTTCTATTTTACTAGGGAGCGGGGGATTCGAGGGGGGGGGGGACGACAGTGGTTGTAGAGAGGGAGGAAGAAAGAAATAAAAAAGGGAGTTGGGGGAGAAAGAAACTGTGGGAGAAAGAAAGAGAAGGAGAAAGAGAAAAAGATGAAAACGGATGGTGTTGATGCCTCGAGATATACGAAGATGTGTCTGACATACAGTAAAAACCGAATTGAAATACCAAAAATACCCTTGAAATTGCTGAGTCATTTGGCGCCAATTCCAGCCCAAGATGTAGCTCGCTTAAAAGGTAAGATTAGAAAGAAGTAATGTTCAATTCAGTCCACGTGGCTGCCCTCAAGTAGCCAGCACCCATGATTTCAGGGGTGGCATTGGCTATAGGACACGCAGCACTACCTCTGAGCTTTCTATATGCCAACACAACACACATATGAGAGGGCGGTTTCTTAAACACTGCTACTTTCTTTGGTTTCTCTTAGATATATATGTTTGGACTTTGTATTGAAGCTTTAGAAAAAAATGAGACGAAAGTAAAATTATTATTTTTTATTTTAATTATTAAACTTTTAAAAATTAAGACATAATAAATTTAAAACTATTTTTGTATTTTAATTGTAGTGTTTTGGAAGTGCCGATCAGTTCTGCTTTCTGAGTTCTCATTTCTTGCAGTTTTTCTGTGTAAGCTTCTTTTCAAGCTTTGAAGTTGAATACAATGATGTGACAGAAAATATTTGCATCCCTTTATTGCATGACGTTTTTTTTACCTTATGCTTTGTATGAAGCCTTCTTCAAACCTCAAAAGTTACATGTGTTGGAAACTTGGAATTGTAATCTTTTATCTCTTTATTCTTATTATGAAGCTTCTTTTTCCTTTCTCAAAATTGATGGATTGCTATCAATTGATTTCATAGCATTAAGCCTTCTTATCATCAAATGACTTGTCATAATTGACATATCAATAGGCAGCAAAATGTGCTAATTCAAATATCCTAGCTTCTTCAGTTAGTAATTATCATTTTGACTTATATGTGCTTGTAAATTATTTTATTTTGTCAATGTAACATTTTTCAATTTTCTTTAGAAATTAATTAAATTCAGGCTAGTATATTTCCAAAGCAGAAAAGGAAAGATGACATTTAAGAAAGACTTCAAACAACAAATGGTGCCTGAGTGGGAAAAAGACTACATGGACTATGAAGGCCTCAAAAGAATATTAAAAGTCAAAAGCAGCAAACAAGCTGCAAACAATGAGCATTCAGTGGAATACATTTGCATGGTAGCAATCATGAGAGAGAGGAGGATATTGAAGATCAGGTTATAACAGTGGCGGACCCAGGCCCAGGATCAGGGGTGTCAAATTTTTTAAAGCCGGTGTCAAATGGATGCAAAACTTGGTCTACTAGTACAATTTCAAATTTTCAGGGGTGTCAAAATTAAAATTTCAAGAGATTTAGGCTATTTATATAGGGTGTTTAGTGCAAAAAAAAAATTCCAGGGGGTTCAACTGAACCCCCTGGATACATGCCAGGTCCACCACCGGTTATAAAGGTTAAGACATTGGAACTAGATGGTTCTAAAGAGTTATATGAGACCAACTTTCAAATGCATCATGAAGATGGAAGAGAAGCTGAGGGGAAATTCTTTAAGAATCTTGATGAAGAGCTCAACAAGGTTAATACATTTTATAAGGATCAGGTGGAAGCAGCTAAGTATGAAGCAACCCTTTTGAGTAAACAAGTTGAGACTTTAATTGCTTTGAGGGTAAAGGTGAAAAGCCCTGATTCAGGTAAATGCAAAATTGTTGTTTGTTTAGTTCATGGTTCAATTTGCTAGACTATGCTTTTGGAGACAAAATTTGAAACACATAAACATAGTAGACATCATAGGTATACTATGTTGTAGTATTGAAATTAAGTAAAAGAAAAGACCTAGGATCGATCACAAAGTAATTTGTGGCGACTGAGATACTTGTTATTCCACTCGCATTAGTCCACACTTTAAATGTCTAATATTGAGCAAGAGGCCATGATCCTAGATATTTTGACAAATTCTAAGATGCTATTAGAGCGTGAAGAGGTGTGTTGAGAGTCTTAGATCGACTTGAGATATGCCCTAAGACTTGGGCAAATTCACCTTATAAGATAGTTTTGTAGGATTGAGTTAGGTATTAAGCGTAAATTCTAAGAGAGACGATATGGAGAGAACCCAACTGATGTTCATCTACTTGCCAAGTACATGTTGCATATCAGTAATGTACTACTCGATCTAGTCTCTTTTATAAGCAGAAGTTGATCGACGGAATACTCTAGTCTCTTTATAAGCAAAAGTTGATGGATGGAAGTTGATGTTCGTTGACCAATTTTTGCTTATAAAACTGACCAGATGGAGTACCATCCAAAATATGTTAATTTAGTTTCTGTTAATCATTACAATTAATTTTTACAGTAAAATATATTATCCTTAAGTCTGAGGTTGAGCTAAATCTGCAGGTATTCAGCAGACAAGTTTGTCAGCTGAAGATAACATGAGCCAAATTCTTCAGCAACAAGACTGTCTGGCTGACACTGAAGTTGATCCTGCTCAAAATAACAATAGAAACACTCATCACCAGGAGGAAGGAGACAATAATTACAAGAGAAATGATCCCTTAGAAATCCTTGAGCATGTAAAGATTGATAATGCTCTTCAATCTCCAATATCAACAATTAAAAATGTTTTTACAGATTCCAATGAGAATGAATTAAGTTTCAACAAAGAATAGCTGAAAAATATTGAAAAGCAACTGAAACTTGTGTTTGTTGAGTTCTATCAGAAACTCCTTCATCTCAAAGATTACAGGTAATGAACAAATCAAGGAACCTTTCAATTTTTTCTTAAAAAGTCAAATAAATAGCCTTCCTTTTTCTGAAAGCAGTGTTACCATGTACTTGTGTATTTATTTTTATGCAAAATGGATCATTTTATGAACCTCTCAGCATTTTTCAAGATCATGAAGAAGTATGAAAAGGTTAGAACATAGAAGTGTACTTAGCACCTCAAACTTCAGTTTTTAAAGTTACATTCTTCACAAATTCAACATTGGACAAAAGAGTTTTAAAGGATATTGTTTTGTTCAGAAGCAAAACTCTGACAAGATTTGTTTGACTTCATTTTACATTTTTCAATATGTTCTCTCTAAAAGATTACATCAAGAGGAGCATCTGCATCATACAGGAGAGTAGTGGATAACTCCTATCTGGGCACTTCTGATGAGGTTTGTTTTAACTTAGGGTTAAATATGTTTTTGTATCCCTATAAAATTGGGAACTTTCAAGTTTAGTCCCTAGTAAACTTTAATAGGCGTTTTCGTCCCTCACAAATTCATTGTCAGCAGTTTTAGTCCCTCATGACTTTTGATAGCGCTATCCTTCCTTAGTTCCTTAATGTCCCTATTCGTTTTAGTAATACTATCTGCTTCATATGATTTTAGGTTAATTTTCTTTTGGAGAAAGTGGAGTCTACCTTCATCAGGAAATTTACACATTCAAATCACAGGAAAGGAAGGAAATTATTAAGGCCAAAAATGAAAAGAGAAAGACACGCCATAACATACTTTACAGGTAAATGTCACTATGCTATTTAAAATCATAGTATATGAATGGTTTAGATGATGCATTTCTCCTAGCAATCTCTTGTCTAAAGTTTACCTTGTCTTGTTACTTGCAGGTTTCTTTTCTGGTTGCTTAGTGGCTCTACTAGTTGCTACTATATTAAGAATAGTATCTCAACATTTGTTGAATAAGAAAGTGGGAACATTTTTCCCATTTTGAGAACCTTGTTTCCATATCTATTTATGTATTTATGTACTAACAAAAAAAATTCTTGCAGTCTATTTGGATATATCACTCTACATATGCTTATGTATGCTGGAAACACGTATTTTTGGAGGCGATATCGGATCAATTATCCGTTCCTGTTTGGATTCAGTCCTGGAACTGAGTTGGATCACAGAGATGTATTCCTTTTGACAACTGGTCATGCAGTGATTGCAGTGCTATGTTTCTTGATAAATTTGCATCTGGAGATGAACCAAAACACTAAAAGCTACAAAACAGCCACAGAACTTGTTCCTCTAAGCTTAGTTGTTGTAAGAATCTTAATTTTGAATCCCCAATTAGTTGACTATTTGATGCATAGTTTCAGAAAATACACTTACACTTCCAGATTTCTTCTTGGCCGATCAACTCACTAGTCAGGTCTTATGCTCTAATCAATTTCTTATGTGATAAAATAAACATCAATATATTTGAAATTGACATTGTGATACATTACATGATTTACTTCTTTTGACTTCAGTTCCAAGCCTTCAGGAGTTTTGTGCTTTACATATGCTATTATGGCCTAGGAGAACACTCAAGGAGGGAAAAGAAATGTCGAAGTCACGGTCTCTATAACGTACAATATTTCATCGTTGGCGTCATTCCTTATTGGTTTCGATTGGCGCAGGTTCATAGAATCATTCCTTTTACTTGTTTTATGCTTGGATTCAGATCCTGTGCGGTCGATAGATTTGCACAGTCATGCATTCAGCGGATCAGGACCGTCCCAACTTGATCACAGGATCCACATTTTTAACCTTATAAACAGATATCAGACATAAATTTATAATCTAGACCGCCCGATCAAGATTGGACGGCCAAGATCCGCTGAAGGCACGACTGCGCAAGATGTCGACTGCAAAGAATCTGAATCCATATATAAGTATCTAAAGATTTTTGCAGTTTGGAAAACACACTGACTGAGTAACATATTTGTGTAGTGCTCAATGGTATGAAATAGAGATATGGACCATGCAATCAATGGTACAAAGTATCTGTCAACTATTGTTGCCATGGTATTTAGGACTTCCTTTGAAACAAAGAAAGGAATGAGTTGGAAAGTGTTTGCACTTATAAGTTCAGCTGTAGCAGTACTTCTGAACACATATTGGGACATTGTCAAGGACCGGGGCCTTTTACAAAGGCATTCAAAGAACCCTTATTTGAGGGATAAACTCAGGGTTTCACCACTCAAAAAAGTCTATTACATAGCCATGGTAAGAATGAGTTGATCAAAGTTAAGTTGTGTGTGGTTTTCAGTAGTATTATTTTTGGTTATTCATTCTATCATTTTGTAATTCATGTTTCACAGGTTCTGAATGTACTTCTTAGACTTTCATGGATGCAGTTAGTGCTTGAATTGAATTGGCGCCCACTTCATAAAGTAGCAATCAATACATTCATTGCTTGCCTTGAAATTATTCCCCGTGGCATTTGGAATTTCTTTAGGTAACTTCTTTGACATAAATCTCTATGGTGTTTTGCTTTTGTATGTATATTTAATTATTTATGAACACTTTGTATTTTATTAGGAGTAATGTAATGAGTGGTATGTGTTACACTTTGTAGTTGCTCAGGTTGGAGAATGAGCACTTGAACAATGTTGGAAACTACCGTGCCTTTAAGTCAGTCCCTCATCCTTTCAGTTATTATGATGATGGAAATGACAAGGATGACTAGTGGCATTCTGCTTCAATGCAAGACAGTAGCAACAATTCAAAGCAAAAAGTATGTATCGATTGGAATTTGAATTATGAAGTATATGTGATGAGAAAAGAAACTGGAATGTACACAGGATAAGTAAAAGGAAAAGAAAAAATTTGCATTTACACCTGAGATATTGTAGATTTTGGTTTATATTCTTTACAGAGAAATGTTAAAAAAGATAAGATCAGTAGAAAATTAACCCACAAGGTTTTGGGTAAGTTTCACCTTCCTCTCAAATAACACTTTCAGAGTTTCCTCTTTTCTTCTTAAATACATGCTATGTTATATAACAATTGAAATCCACTCTCAACTCTTCTGAGATGTAAATAACAAATACAAATAGTATTCTATTTTATTCTATTTAAACATTAAATGAGTGAATGATATCATGTACGGCAGCAAGATACTCACAGTAACAATTCTTTTACGCAGCAAGATACTCCAATTTCAAAGCCTTAAATTAGAGTGCTTGGCATAATTTCAACATGAATTCCCAACTTCATAATGCATGATTGGTAATACATCTTGATAATTAGCAGTAGATGCGGGCCTTTGGAATGTCATTACACCAATAATAAGTTGTTAAGCTAGAGTAAAATGTTATTTCCCTTCCCATTGGTTTTACAGAAATTTCCTTTCACATTGTATGATGAGAAAACACAAGAGTATATTCAATCTGAATCATGTCTCCTCCTCTCCTTATCTTTCTTGTGTCTCCTTCTGTCATCTGAATCACGAGAATGTCGCTTCTCACGCTTCTCATGCTTTCTTTCCTCACGAGAATGCTGCTTCTCACTCTTTTCACGTTTCTCTTCCTTCCTCTCCTCACGTCTCCTCTTTCTTCTATTTTCATCCTCAGAATCATCTTCAGCCTTCTTTGGTGATTGATTTGGCATAGATACGTTTTCTACCTCAGCTGGTGTACCATCAAGTGGGAGTTTTGAGGACCCTGGTTCTTCCCAAGGGCGGGGTGCCCTGCAGTGCAGACCATAGGAATTAAATAACAAAATACCGGTAGAGAATTTCTTTACAATAAACATGATAGATGGTATTAATATTATAGTTTTGTCCAGTAAAAACTGCAAGCTGTATCTTCAAGATAATCAGTCCAAAATTTTAAATAAGTAATCACCAAGACCACATCAGTTCTACCAAATTATAAGCAAGCAGTTGCTCATTTTATAATAAAACTTCTTAATTACAGAGAGGGTTACTACTTGTAATTTAGAACAAGTAACCATGCTTTAATAAATCTTAACTTTGGCACATCAAACTCACGCACACTGGACTAAATAATTTTCATGAATACTTAGTTGTTTATGGTCCGATGACACGTAAATCTTCTGAAAGATTGGACAGTCACTGTCAGTCACCATGAGAAAAACCCAAGTATAATACATTAGGCTTTACATAGGGCAGTCACCACCACCATGATAAAAACCTAAGTAGACCACATTAGAGATTACATAGTTATATAAGTAAGACTAATGGTCCCATTTTCCACGTGTCGCTACAAGCAACAAGCATTCTTAGTACAAACATTTTTTATGATGAGCTAAAAAAATAGAAATAATTAACACATATATAGCAGAAACTAATAAAGAAAAGATATCAACTTTAATAATAAAAATAACTTTTAACTTGCAGTCAATGTACCTTGCAAAACCAAGACCTTGAACACTTGCTGCTTCAGCATGACCTGCACCCATGTCTTCTGCTGTGGACCCTCTCTTTACTAGTTCTGAAAACTCTTGTTTATCAAGGCGGTTACCCTGAGGACGACTAGCACGCTTAGGAGCTAAGCCAAGAGCTTCCCTCATTGCCTGTTCTTCCTCTTCCTTAATTCTTTTTATCTCTTCTTTTGCAGCCTCCATTTCAGCACTGTGGGACTTTTTATCCTTGGTATACCAGAAAAGGTCTTTCCCTGATCAATTAAAAGGGACGATTTAAAGAAGCTTCCTCATTAGGATGTTAAGAGCTAAAAAACAGTTCAATGTTTGTATGTATATGTCCCTCTTTATCCCTCTTCAGTCTTCCTAGCCACTTATATTATAGTTCAAGATTTTAAGTAAATCAAACGGGATCTAAGAGTACATAGGATAACATCCATCTCTAAACATAGTTCCTAAAATATTTTAAAAAACATGTCCAAGACGCCAATTTAGCATATGTAGTTATGCCCCACATTACCAGAAATACTATGCAATAACCAAATGAAGATAATAAAAATCGTACAATTGTAGGCTGGGGGTAGGATTTAGGGCAGCAGTAAGGATGAACTCGTGTGATGGAGGAGAGCACCCTGCAACCCTATGAGCACTTACCTAAAAAGTTGGAATTTGGCCCTAAAGTCTGGCATAGATTTTGTTCTGCATAGAAAATCCTTTACAGACCTTTCCAATAGCAGCAAATCTTATGTTCTATTTAAACAATCTTTTTACTGAATTTTGGATCTGTTACTCTAATGTATAGTTTTCACAAAAGCAAAGACAACCAACATTTTAATTGAAACAAACACCTAGAACAGGGAGAACTTAATTTTTAAACATCTGAAATGCATGTACATAACATGACTATAAACAACAAATAGTTTGTATAACCATGCTGAAGGAAAAAAATTAGCATGAGGCAATTTTGGTAGCCACTGTAGATATATTTTTTCATTTTGTATTAGCAAGTACAAACATATACATTGTAAAAGGCCTTCAGATTACATAATACACTACAACATATAATAGAACAAAAGCATTTAAATAAGAGAACAAGTGGATATTCCCTTGTCGCCACTGACATTTAAGTTTAACTGCAACTTTTCACAATTGAAGAGCGTGATCTATTATGCTCTTCAAATGAAGGTAACTTGGGTTACGTGCAGACAGCACAGAGTTTCATTATTCCATTAAAGGTGTCACTTTTTTATTTCTATCATAGTCGTTTAAAGCATAAAACCTAAGGTCCTCGGTAACAAGTTCGCTAAGGGCAATTGTTTTATTAAGGAATCAAGAAATACAATGTATTCAATTCAACGAAAAGTACATTGAAAACTTAGGCCTACTTTTTGTATAATGTTTCTCCTTTTTTTTAATTATTAACAAGCGCTCTTCAAATACTCATTAACAAGGAAGCACGGACAATTCAAAACAAAAGCCATATCATTTTGCACCCGTTCGGGCATATTCGTGTTCGACACAAAACTGTTCCATTCCTTTAACTTTTTGAACTTTTGTACCAATCCAGATAGAAAATTAATGCTAACTTTAAGAATATTGAATCTATCTTCTGATTTGAAATTCGTTTTTCATATTGATTTCCAACTGTGTCATATACTATGATTTTAAATATTTGTTGTATCCCCCTATCCATGTCAACATTGTATCAGTGTCCCTTGTTATAATTTGATTAGCATTTTCCAACCACACATATCAATGATAAATTAAAATCAGTATAACCGGAATAAAACACACTGAGGGCAACCAAATCCTATCCCTCATCCGACTCTGGTATCCAATTTCAGCAAATGTAACTAAGTAATGGCTTACCCCCATGCTAAATTGAAATGTACAATAGAACATATTCAACATTTTTAATGAAGAAAGAGTAAGCTGAGCTTAAATAAACAATAAACTTTACCTTTCTGCCATCTACCAACAGGGGCCTTGATACTATGACCGAGATAGTTCTCTCTATGTTTATCAGCTTTTACATCATCCCAAGTAAATTCTGGACATCAAAAGTAAAGCACAAAATACATTAAAAAAATCCATAAATAACCACAAATAAAAGAAGGATTCAAGTTACATTACATAAAACGTTCATAAATTTAAAATAAAGTAAAATTAGGGTCCTAGGGTTTAACATGATTAACGTAGGTAGCTACAAATTATGTTGAATCCAAAACAGTGAAATTAAACAACATGAATTTGAAGAAGCCGTCTAAATCGAAGAACGAAATCATAAAATTAGCAACAAATAAACGATTCAATACTCAATAGAGAAAAGGGAAGAGAGAGAAAGAGAAGACAAATTGAAATAAGCGAGTAATTGGATGTGGTAGGGAATGAGAGGAGAAGATAAAGAGATGAAACTTACGATCTCGACCACCACGGACGCCACCTCTAGTTGGATGATACATGTTTGAAGCCAAACACGATGTTTCCTCCTTCGCCGGTTCCAAGTGATTTGCTTTTCAGTTTCACTCTGCGTTCTCTAGAAGGGGGTTCTTGCCGTATTTTAAAACATAACTTAATTTCGGTTAAAATACATTTTTTTTTATTATAAAAAAAAATACATTTTTTTTGTCTTTCATTTTAAAAGTCTTATTGGTTTTTAGGTTTTTTTTTTGTTTCAAATTTGTGATATATGTATTTTTTTTTTATGTTACTTCCATCTCCGTTTATGGAGGATGACGTGGATGTTTACAGCTTAAATGACTTAAATGACATAGTTAAGTGGTTTTTATGTATGGCAAATGTTAATGTTTCGGTTTTAGTTAGGTTCTTTACGTATATCATTGTGTTTCAATTAGGTCTTTTTTACGCTCTCAATCCAGAATACCCTCTTCCTCAACCTAAAAAACGCATAAGGACGAGGAAGACAAAGTGGTCGCTAGAGCAAGATGCCTAGAATGAAAAAATTCTTGAGGGCTAATGTAGAAAACGATGTGGGGATTCCGAAACTAAAATTAGTTTTTTGGTCGGAGGCCTTGATTCATCGGAAAAGAGGAGAGAAGCTTTTTACTCTCTTTTTGTCAAAACATGGACGATTCACGTAGTGGAGAAGGAGAAGAATGCAGTGGTGATCTTGGTTGGGAGTGGGGTGGTCGGAGTTGACTGAAAAAGCTCAAAATACACTGGGGAAGCAAAATTAACTTTTAGTGCATGTATAGTTGAATTATAAGTTTTTTTGCAACTTAAAAATGTTGTCAAAATACAAGAGAGGTTAGCAACTTGGTTGAATTTGGGTTTGGGAAATGGGGTGCTTTTTTGTTTTGCAAAGCTTAAAGTTTAAGCTAAGACAATACCTAAATTGGACAATGGCAATAAATGTATATAATTTAAGAGTAAATACTTAAATTGGTCCCTAAGAAAAAAGCAGAGACCAATTTGGTATTCAAAGTAGCAATATGGTCCTAAAAAATGGAGATCCGAGTCAAATTAGTTTCCTAATAAAGATTAAAATGTTCCTAAAAAATTATCCTAAAAAGAATAATTTGGCCCACATTTTGAATTGTTAAGGACCAAATTAGTACTTTTTTTAGTGGAGCTTATTTTGTTTCAATGTGTAGATGATAGGAACACATTAGTGGTAGGTACACAGTTGTTATGTGTGCCTGAGTATAAACTAACTAGTTGTTAAGACAGTAATGTATATTTGCCTAGGCATAAACAAACTGATTGTTATGGCAGCACCAACAATGGAGTTTAGGGTTTGAAGGTTGATGAAGAAGATTCAAAGTATAAATAATGGACTAAAATGGGTCAAAAATAAGAACTAAAATAGGTTATATATTAAGTCTTGCAAGATGGTGGTCACTAATAGACACATAAACGTATTCATTGTACACATTAGCTCCTTAATCATTCTTATTGGACGGAGACTAACTGAGAGACTGATACGTTCTTGTATCAAGACCAAAGTGGACACTAAATTTTTCTGTCAAAAACTGCGAGACAGTTAGTGAGTGTGCAGGTTCGAACAGATGATGCACTCCAACTCCATCTCCATCCCCTATAGTTGTAGTGCAGATCACTATCTCTCGTTGAATAAAAAAATGTAGGGTTCTTAATGATTGATTAAGTTAGTTAGTAGAGTTTTGATCAAAAAAAAGTTTCTTCTCATACTTTATGTAGGGTTCTTAATGATTGATTAAGTAGGGGTAGCATTGTTTTCAGTTTCTTCTCGTACTTTATTTAATATTCCGACATGTATTTCTGCTATTATTATTAATGAAATGAAGTAGATCCCTTTTGTCAAAAAAAAAAAGTTAGTTAGTAGAGTAGCTAATAGGGTATCCCACCTTCTTACTAGAATAGCTCTTTGTCTGCTCCCAAGATATTCGATTATGTACCAAGTTTTTTTTTTTGACAAGCGATTATGTACCAAGTTGTATTCACTCTTTGATTATTAATGAAATTCCTTAGTTTTGATTTTTCAAAAAAACAAAGGACTGGTAAGATATGATTAATGATAAGCTGGTTACAATTTTTATGGTATACCCAAAGCGAATTGCACAATATCTACTGAATGAACTTTTGAAGGGACTAAAAAATAGCAATTAATAAAATGTAAATGAAGGGGCATCTTTTACAAGCTTCAATTGAAGCAAATTTTTTTAACTTTTATAAGCTTTCTTTTTTCCCTGGTTTCCTACAAAATTCTTGTATACTTAGTGGAAAGGGTGCAAACAAATAATGGGAGATTTTCTTCTCCTAACTCATGCTCCTTGACTAGAGTTGCGAGGACCTATTAAGTCATCACAATCTGTTTCCTCACAAAGGCACTCATGAGGGTTGGCATAGAAATATTCCTCCTCCTTTGGCCTGTCTATTATAACTCTACGCCGAGTTGGCTGTACAATTCTCTTTTCATGAGCTCGCCTCACACCGTCTTCAAACTCATTCCATTTAAGAGTTCCATTGTAATTCATATCGACCAATTCTACGATCTTTTTTCGATCCAGCAAGATCGTTTTTCGAAAACCAGAATACCTGCAGATTAACTGATTAGTTAGAAACTAATGAGAAATACTAGCAACAAATGACCCTATGTTTATGTATGTGATTATCGCATTTATATGTCATGTATGTTAATATTCAACGATTATTCTAGATATTATCGTTGGGTATTACATTTAATACTCAGTATTTGAGAATGTGTATAAAAGTGCTTAGAAAAGAACGCATGAGTCGCATTTCTCAAAATCAAATTGCAAACTGCTAGAGTTAAAATGCGTACCTGCGATGACCTTCGACAACTCTTGCCATGTTCCCATCATAAGTAGGGATAAAGGTGTTACTGGCTACTGAAACCATAAAATCCAAGGCTGCCATCTGGGATGAATGATTCTGGAAGTGCTGCAAATCGTCGCGGGCCAGCAATGTTTCCTTTTTCACCTGAAATGGCAAATGCGAAAAATTTAGATCCTGCTGGGAGGACCAAATAGAGACCAGGGAATTTGTTTAGAAAGGTTAAATATGCTTTATAACTATGATACTAAATGTATATTAACAATCTTGCATAATCTCCAGTGATCTATTAATAGTACTTAGAATAATTCAGGGCAATTGAAGATCAAAACTACAAACAGAAAATTGGAGGTGGGAGAGTTATATCAATGATGAACTCACAATTCGTGGAAACGCAGCTCTCAGTTGCGCAAGTCTACGTTCACCACCATAAATCTCACCAGCTGCAATGTAGATCTGTGTCTCCCTACCAAAACCCAAGGCTCGAAGAACTAAGGCCGCCTCCTCTGGTGTCAAAGGACATAGACCCTGTGATCTCCTCTCTTCAGAAACTATCTCCTTTTCTCTCCACCAAGGGAATGCATACCTTAATTACAGAACCAAAACTAGGTCAGATAGAAATCTCATTTGTGCAAGGGCATCATAAAAACCTAGATCACAAGAAACAAAGAAAAAGACCTCATTCTTTTGAGATCCTCGGCTTCTTTTTCGGTGCAACCCTGAGTACAACCAGAGAAGGCCAACATATCCATCTCATATCTGAGATGCAATGCCACAAAAGGTCCATTCTCACGAAGCATCCGAATTAACTTGTGCCCCAAATTCTCGATTTGTGGAGTGAATTTAAGAGCCTGGTAATTGACACGACACCTAAGTTTCTGTAGATCAAGTGGGAGACCATTATTTGCTAGACGTGTATCTGTTTTGTTGAAGTGTAACACCTTATGCTTTCCAAAAAGTGGCAAAATCTGCAATGTGGAATCAACAGCACTGGATTAAACTACATGGATATACTACTCAAATTAAGAGAAAGGGAAGAATATATTAAAAAGTTATCTATGTCTTACTTCCACACACTAAAGTGCTAATTATTAAAAACTGATAGTCAGTCACCCATAACATGAAATTTCTTAATGTAGCTGATCATTATATTAATAGAAAATTTGAAATGCCTACTCAAATTCTAAAGTCTTTCTTAATATAATCAATAAATCCCACTTTCTACAGCTTCAACACATAATCTGATACAGGTATTATGTGTTTGCCTCTCCTGCACTTCCTCTTTGAAGTATGGATATTTAGGAAGAACAACAATAAGGCACTTAATAATTTGCAGAGTTTAAAAATCTCAGCTCTTAACTGCCAGCCCAGATGAGAAAGCAACCTTTTTTAAAGATAAGGTAAATTTACAAGCATTTCAGAGAATGAGATCAAATCTGTGCGAAAACATGGTTATTCACAGGGAGAAACATTGCTAAGTAATCCACCTATAACAGCGTAGGATTCTGCAATATTTTTTTAAAAAAAAAAAAATTGTTTTAAACAATAAACCCGGCACCTTCAAAAGTGACTACCCATATGAAAGGTTTGAATCAATTTTTTATCCACGAACCCAATTCACCTTCACACTATGGATAGTACGGAGTCTATTGACAATAAAGAGGTAATCCCGCTGCTCTTCTGACTAGGTGCACCGCATAATAAGAACAAGAGTAACCATAGTACCAAAAATTACAAACACCATTAACAATTCATAACTAATAAAATCCAAATTAAGAAATCCAATTATGCACAATATATAATTTTAAGCTTTTTGTTCAAATGCAACTTAAAAAATAAGCATACCTGATCCAAGTAATATTTTTCATTTGACCAGCTAACAGGCGGCATCTCCAAGGTAGAGAATCCATATTTACTCCTAAACCTTTTAGGCACTCTTCTCACTATTCGAACTTGATCTCTTAAAGAATCAATGAAATGCTTCAAATCAAAAATGTCCTCAAAATTACTGCAAAAAGAAAATTGCAAAACTTTAAAATGACAAGAGGTTAACTTAAAGGATACTCAATTTTCTTTTCTCAAAACAAAGTATATACCTAGGGTCTGCCCAAAATGATGTCTTATCAAGCTCTGGCACTACCAATGTGAGATTCAAAAATCGAGCAATTGTCACCATGTCACAGATCTGAAATATCATACCCTTAAATGAGTATTAAAGCTTAACATATGATACAAACAGAAAAATGTCAAAACAGGGATACTAACCGCAGCACGCATTTGATTCAAGCCACCATTGCAGGAAACTCTTAGAAAACCGTTACTTGTATAATTTCCTGTAAGTTATCAGGACAAAAGGCTTTAACACTTACCATGAGTGAGAAAATGGAATATATAATCAGTGCTTTATATTAGTCATTAGCCATATTATACCCAGATTTGGATCCTCCGCTGCGGCAGCATGGTGCTGCGCCAGCGAGGACCGTCCGATCTAGATAGAGAACAGAGTCCTTTTAACAACAGAAAACGGTCAACAATGGAATTTAAATGATGGGGCTCAGTTATAGGATACAATTATCAACATTATTATCCAAAACAACACTCACAAGCAAACTGCCTCAAAGAAACACCTTTAAATAAATCATAATCAACAATGCACATAAATTTCATTGCTCAATTGAGTTATATATAAGGTTAAATTACAATAACAAAAAATTATCTGACAAAATATGGACTCAAAGAGACAAGAATTGAGTCAAGAAACTAACTTGGGGGAAGAAAAATAGGAGGAGGTTGAGAAACTCCATTATCCGGTTGAATTGGAAGTTGAATTTGTGCTATATTATATATACCACTAGTAATTCCAGAAATCAAATGTGAATGCCATAGTTCACTAACAGTCACTAACTGAACCAGACACGTCCACAACACAATACTTGAACAAACACGAATGAACCAAATCCTCAAACGTGTCTTTGGAATCACAGGACCTTGAAACTTATCACACCTCACTTGTATACCCTCTGATCTAACCTCCATTTCTTATCCACATACCTCATTGCCGCTTCTTCATTGAACCTTCAAACCTTCACACACTTTCCAACATTACAAAATTAGCATCATAAAACACACATTTATGCACATTAAATTGTAAAATTTGCAACACCATGAAGACCTACCTTTGGCACAAGCAATGCAGCAAAGTGAATCGCGGTGTTCAATTTTGGAGAAATTGAAACCGACCCAGAATTGAATTTGAAGCAGATAATTGTGGGCAGGGTTCAAATATCGATCTTTTTGCCAGGCAGAATTTGAGACTCTCCGAGAATTGAAGAACAGAAGAAATTAAAGAAAGAAAGAATGTAATAGAGAAAGATCCAAGAGCAAGAAGAGAGAAAGGATCAAATCTTAACACAAAATTACACTTTTTTGGATACCCTTTTTAATGGGAAAAATTTTGTTTCTTTTTCTCTTCTTTTTTCCCTCTTTCTATCTTTTTACCCCGATATCAACAACTTCTTTGGAAATTGAAATTCACTCTCTCTTATCTTTTCGCACAGAAAAAAAAATGTTCGTTTTTTTTTTCTCTCTCAGATCATGATTTTCGTTTTCTTTATTCACGGGAAATTTTAAAAGGAAAAATAAGTTGCTAGTTAATTACCTACCTACCTTTTATTTTTTTTACAAAATAATTATCTACTTATGCTCTTTAATCAATCGCCAAAGAAAATACTATGCTCTTCAGAAAACACAAAAATGATTGGGATTTTTGGAGCCCCTTTCAATTTCAAAAATAAAAGAGACAACAAAAATGATAAATTAATTAGCAAAAAAATGGGAAAGGAAAATACAGTTTATGATATTTCCTTGTTATATACAGTTATATGAACAGGGAAAATAAACTGAAACTATGTTATTTTCCCTCTTTTGCATTTTCAGTTATATGAACATGGTTTCCATCGTAGTTTGTATTTCCTTGTTGATGCTCATCATGAGCTAAGCCTTTTTGTAGTTGGATGCTTGTAGCTTTGTAATGACTTTTTAGTAGTTCTAATGTAATGTTTTTATGTTTGCATTTTAATCCTTGTGTGAAACTTCTTTCAAACTTATTTTAGAACTGATCAACTAAATATAAGTGTATTTATAGGTTCAAACATGGTCTATAAATTGAACTCAAGGGTTAATGTGGGTGACTAGTTCATAGGGTGAATACTGTGGGAGCTTAATATACAATGTGAACCTATTTAGAGCTTAGACATAAGCCCTTGTAATAAAACTCTGACGTTAGTGACCGAAAGGCACACATCATTTGCTACCACCACTGTGCTCTAGCGTCAGACATTACATTGAATTGTTTTAAAGGATTTACTTAGTGAAAGGCATTCCAACTACTTTTATTCTGAATTTCTACTTATCATTTATCTTACTTGCTTTCATACTTTTATTTTGATGACATTAATGGTTCTACAACTTATTTATGTGATTTTGTGTTACTAACTAGCTAAATTACTAATTTAAATATAGAAGTAAACTCAACAATCCGTGTGGGAGCGATCTTTACTTACTCTTTATTACTTGTTGCGACTGTGTATACTTACACGTACTCTTTTCCCACAACAAGTTTTTGGCGCCGTTGCCGGGGATTGTTATTTTCTATTGTTTAGTTAGTAAATTTAGTTAGTTTAGATTCTTTTATTAGTTTGTTTTGTTTTTAAACAATTTTTTTTCTAATTTGTATTGTACTTTGTGTTTGTAATGTGTTCTCTTTGTTGTTTTTAGTGTCACTATTTGTGTTTAGTGTTTTGTGAAAAAAAAATCAACTTTATGCCATGGACCATTGGAGTTTTTCCTATGTTAAAGTTAGATTGGGCTGTGGGCCGGCCCATCGACCCTGTGTTTTGGGCTCAGATGGGCTACATAAAACACGGCCCAGTTGACAATTTGGGGAGTCTAGCCCAACCCACTTGTACGTTTTGGCCCAATGGGCCGAATCGGGCCGGTCCGGCCCGCCCATCTTAACAGCTCTACTTACGAGTATCCTAATTTCACTTTCACACATTAACACAATACATACCTCAATCCATAACACACAGTTTTAATTTACACCGATAGAGCATCTTTTTTTTTTTGACAATCCCGATAGAGCATCTTCTTTAAACTCGTATTTTAATATATTGCATACATAACTATAAACTATATACGATTATTTTGGCGGTTCACATCCAAACCAATAAAAAACCACAAATTGATAACAAAAAGTGGAAAAGAAATCATTTTTTTCCGATTTGTTTGGTTCATTTTCATGCCAACCATGTAATTTTTTTTTGAGATAAACCAACCATGTAATTTGATATAATGGGAAATTGACTTATATTGAACCAAATCAAATTGGACTGAAAAGCGGATTAAGCGGGACTAAAAAGAGGGATTAAGCCCAACAAAACTTCAGTCACATTACACGAGGAATAGATACTCCAATGATATCAACTAGGACCAAAGGCCTAACACAAGTATTCATATGAATATCTACGGCAATGACTTATCGTACTAATGAATTCTTTAATAACAATTATTACATTTTTTGGTAATCATTATACAAAACTCCAATGGTTAGTATACCACAATTTAGTGTTTGTGTGGTTACCGAATTTTTTAATTGATGGTGTTCTGGACTGGACCAGGAGGTCCATTCAGCAATACCAGGAGGTGCACTTAGCAATTGGATATGGATTGACCCAATCATTTCGGCCCATATCCACAACATACAAGCCCAATTAAGGCCATCACACTTGAATGGTTGAGATCGTTTCTACTGATCCGACAATCTACAAACGGGCACGATTTCCTATAAATACCGGCTTCCATAGCCTTCATGTACATACTCTAATTCCTAGCTAAATCACTCGCCTATTCTCAATACTGACTTGAGCGTCGGAGTGGCTTCGCAGGTACCCCCCGGGCGCACACGAAACTCTGGCGACCTACCAACTGCAGTCAACCCAATACTACAAGGTACAGAATATTGGCGACCACAGTGGGAGATATCTATCTTTCACATCATCACTACTCCTTGAACTTTTCTCTTGCTACTCCATGGCTCCCAGAGGCAGACCCCGGATTCAAAGTGTTGCCATACCCGCACCCCGACCAGAGGGTACTTCTGAGGGCAACGTCGCCAGCCTGCCTGACGAGGATACCAGTCAGCCTGCCCAACCCTCGAATGTGAGCCAACTTTTGGATCTCATGGCTAATCGCACTCAAGCTATGCTGCAACAGGAAGCTCGCCTGAGGCAGATTGAAAGGCGTGTGGCTTCCCTACCTGAGCAGCCTCCCCCGACAACGGTGGCTTCAAGGCGCCATCGGTCTCCCCCTCGAAGGCACCACGTCCATCGTTCCCCCCAAGGCGAAGGCACGTGCATCGATCTCCCCCTCGGCGACGCATGCATGGAGGATCGGGCTCGCCACCAAGGACCCATCCATCCCCTCCATATGATACCTACCAGCTTCACGGCTCCCACTCCAGGACCTCCTCACGTGCATCCCTTAATTCTCGTGAGAGGTCAATGAGTCGGGTCAATACCCACCAGAGGCACCACCGGGGATCGCTGTCGAGGAGATCCCCCGACCGGCGCAGGTATCGAGATTCAGACTATGAAGACACCTCGCCTCGAACTCAAGAAGGTTTTCCGATGAATGACCTTTCACTCGAAGGGTGGATGAATGCCGAATCCCAAGGGCCTTGGAAAAGCTGTCAGCTCTCAAGATGTATGATGGAACCGGAGATCCAGACCGCCATCTGGCACATTCCTCCCTGATGATGCGCTATAGAGGCGCCAGGGAGCCTGTTCACTGTAAAATCTTCCCCCTCACTCTCGAAAACTCCGCATTAGAGTGGTTTCAAGAGCTAAAGCCAAACTCCATCTCCTCATGGAGTCAGCTGGCGAGAATGTTCACAGCTCGTTTCACTGCCTCCAGGTTGAAACCCAAATCTGAAGAGGTTCTTAGGGCAATCAGGCAGGGAGAGAAAGAAACACTTAGAGAATATCTGGAAAGGTTCAACAAGGAGGCTGCCAACGTCAGGAACCTTGAAGACAAGAGGAGGCTCTTTTGGATGAAGGATGGTCTCAAGAAGGGAAGCCTGTTTCAAAGGGACGTGGGGGTTAACAAACCCCGAAGCTTTGACGAGTTCCTTCGGAAGGCACAAAAGTGCATGGACTATGAAGAAGACAACATGGCGTACCAAGAGGAAGCCAAGGTTGGCAGTAAGGAGGAAGAGCTTGCTTACAAGGCCATTGAAAAACCATGGCAGAAGGGAACCCAAGATGAGAGAATTCCTCGGGATTCTCGACCCCGACAAGGTCCCTTCTTAGAGTACACCCTGCTAAACACATCCCAGGCTGAGATCCTTGCCGAATGCGTCGACGCGGAGTTTCGGGACATCAAACAGCCCGAACCTCTCATGCAAAGGAAAGGCCGAACCTCTAAGAAATATTGTCGTTATCACAAAAGTTATGGGCACGGTACCAACGAATGCAACACCCTCAGGGATGACATTGAAGAGCTGATCCGCGAAGAGAAGCTCGCCCAGTACGTGAATGAAGAAGAGGATGAGACTCGTGACACTGAATAGAGAGCATGGCATCAGGACCTGAACCTAGAGCTAGGCCTAGTTAAGAATTTTGATGTTTGGGCGCAAATGCCAAATGTAAAGCTCGATATGAATGATTAACAAAATTCATTTTGCAATTACAGTTTTTACTCTATCTCACTAGCATTAACACTTGTTCCAAAGAAAATTCCTTAAGATCAAGAAAGAAAAAGGGTCCAACTCCATAGTTAGGGTGCCTAGTAATGGAGTCAAGAGTGTCATGGCACGCCAAAACAAGTAAGTGACCTTGGTGGTCACAACCCCTTGGGCGAGTTCTATCTGGGCCGAGTCACGGTAAACTGTGCCAAGGGTATACTTCAAGCTGACCTTGGTGGTCACAACCCCTTGGGCGAGTTCTATCTGGGCCGAGTCTCGGTAAACTGTGCCAAGGGTATACTTCAAGCTGACCTTGGTGGTCACAACCCCTTGGGTGAGTTCTATCCAGGCCGAGTCCTGGTAAACTGTGCCAATGGTATACTTCAAGCTGACATTGGTGGTCACAACCCCTTGGGCGAGTTCTATCTGGGCTGAGTCCCGGTAAACTGTGTCAAGGGTATACTTCAAGATGACCTTGGTGGTCACAACCCCTTGGGCGTGTTCTATTCGGGTCGAGTCCTGGTAAACTGTGCCAAGGGTATACTTCAAATTGACCTTGGTGGTCACAACCACTTTGGACGAGTTCTATCCGAGCCGAGTCTTGGTAAACTGTGCTAAGGGTGTGCTTCATTACAAATTGTCACGGTGGGCGTCGACAACTCAACTGCCTAAAGCAAGCCAACCTTAGCGACTATCTACTTGAAAAAATCCTAAGTCCAACGAAAAGGCGCACACACGAGAAATCACTAGCAAAGCATGAGACCATGAGCTCTTGGGTATCAAGTGCCAAGAAAGGCGTGAAAGTCAAGCAGGCGTGAGACTATGAGGTCACGGACACCAGAGATACGCCCCTACAAGGCTGCTGTCTAGTCTGCAGACCATAACTTTGTCCGTGTTTATCCGATAAGGCGTGTAAGCATGCGTTGGAAAGCCAAAGAGAAGAGCTACAATTCTTTTGTCGAACTCAAAATCCAATTCTGATGTCCTGAAGGCCTAAACTGTGAAATACATGCTTGCGCGGGATACCTATGCTTGACCTCCCTCTCAAAGGTGACCGGGCCTCCCTCTGGCTAATGTTGTCGGCTCTCTCTCTCTCTCTCTCTCGCTCTCTGCTCGGTTCTCCCTCACACTCCTCGGGCCTGTCCACTCACTTCCTTTGTACAAAGTATGATATCATAAAATTACCTTGTGCGATGGTGCAAGTTGGCACATGTGATGGGATAAATGATGATTAGTTCACTATGATGGCACACGTGATGGCACTATAGCTGACTGGGCGTAATTAGTACACATGATGGTACTATAAAAGAAAATGGGTGTTGTTGCCACGTTATTATACAAGTGAGTAGTCACTCCACTAGGTACTCAAGCTTGCTCGTTGTAGACTTGCTCAACTAGGAGGGCCGACCACCTCCCTAAAAGCCTCCTCGGTCTCCCTTTCTCAAACTAGGGAGGCCGACCACAACATTTCTTCTCATCGATGTCTCGGCCTAGACGCGCTAAGTTTTTGATCCTGAAAAAGTCATGAGACAAAAGGGTTAGCACGAAGATAGCATACTTCATGGGTACAAGAGAAGATGTCACAAAAAGTAGCATGTGAGGGAATAAAATGATGCATGAAGTGATGGAATTAGCAAGTAAGGGAATCAAAATGATGAGTAAAGTGATGGACTTGGCATGAGAAGGAAAATACAATTCTCTGCCCGTCCCTCGCTTTCTGCTCTCCCTCACTCTCTGCGCGCCCCCTCACTCTCCTGCTCGCCCTCTCATCTCTGCTCTCCCTCAGCTCTGCTCGCCCTCCTCTCTGCGCGTCTCCACTCTGCTCGCATCACTCTCTGCTCGCCCCTCAGCTCTGCTCTCCCCTCACTCTCTGCTCGTCCCTCAGCTCTGCTCGCCCCTCAGCTCAGGTCGTCCCTCAGCTCTGCTAGCCCCTCAGCTCTGCGCGCCTCATCTCTGCTCGCCCTCCTCTCTGCGTGCATCACTCTCTGCTCGCCCCTCACTCTCTGCTCACCCTCAGCATCTGCGCGCCCCTCAGCATCTGCGCGCCCTCAGCACCTGTGCGTCCCTCAACTTTGCTCGCCCCTCAGCTCTGCTCGTCCCTCAGCATCTGCGCGCCCTCTCATCTCTGCTCTCCCTCAGCATCTGTGCGCCCTCTCATCTCTGCTCTCCCTCAACTCCTGCGTTCCCTCTCATCTCTGCTCTCCCTCAACTCCTGCGCGCCCTCTCATCTCAGCTCTCCCTCAGCATCTGCGCGCCCTCTCATCTCTGCTCTCCCTCAGCATCTGCGCGCCCTCTCATCTCTGCTCTCCCTCAACTACTGCGCGCTCCTCATCTCCTGCTCGCCCCTCAGCATCTGCTCGCGCCTCATCTCTCTGCGCGCCTCCTCCATCTTCTCGCCCTCTTTGATCACGCCTCCATCTGCTCGCCCTCTATGATCACGCTCTTTCTTCTCGCCCTCTCTAATCGCCTCCCCTCTCAAACGCGCGAAGGGACAAAATAGGTCAATATTAAACAAGAGAGAAAGAAGGTACCTCGAAATTTCCGTTTGTGAAACGTGATCAGTCTTGGACAGCAAAGAAGAAAACGTGATCAGGTCAAGAGGGGAAGCTGTGGTCTCCCCTCACTCTTCCTCTCTCTAAGAAATTTTGTTGTGGCACTTGACAAGAGTAAACGGAAATGGGGACAACCCCCTATTTATACAAGGGGGCCTCCCGGGCTTGTGCAAATGCACGGGCTTCTATATCATATTGGAAGGCACCGTGTCAGGCTAGCTTCAGCAGCAGCTAATGCCTCCACCCCTCGACAGTGGAGAAATAACCAGATAATGGCCATCTATCTCCTCGATCAGCCATCAAAACTAACAGGCCCGACGATGGCACGAGCCGTGAGAGCAGCCCAGCCTGCGAATGCATCCTTAACGACAACATCAAGTCAAGACCATCCCCCAGGATAGTCTCGACTTGGGGGGCAACTGTTCTGGACTGGACCAGGAGGTCCATTCAGCAATACCAAGAGGTGCACTTAGTAATTGGATATGGATTGGCCCAATCATTTCGGCCCATATCCACAACATACAAGCCCAATTAAGGCCATCGAATGGTTGAGATCGTTTCTACTGATCCGACGATCTACAAACGGGCACGATTTCCTATAAATACCGGCTTCCATAGCCTTCATAAGGTACATACTCTAATTCCTAGCTAAATCACTCGCCTATTCTCAATACTGACTTGAGCGTCGGAGTGGCTTTGCAGGTAGCCCCACCCTCCCCCCCCCCCCCCCCCCCCGGGCGCACACGAAACTCTGGCAAGGTAGCAGGAGACCTACCAACTGCAATGAACCCAATACTGCAAGGTACAAAACATTAAAAGGATAATAAAAGGATCTTGCCCGCTTACTTGGAATAAAAGAGATATTGCGCACTTACTTGGAATAAAAGAGATATTGTCAAAATTAGGGATTTCTTAGTCATATCTTTAAGCAATGTAGAAAATGATAAGCAATAAAAGAGATATTGCCACATTTTTTTAAAGAAAATTTTTATATTTTGTAAAAGCTTATAATCTTTTTGTTATCGTCAAACTCGTCGAGGTATCGGCCAGGAGTTTTGAACCTCTTCATTCCTCTTTCTTCAAGCAATTGCGCTGAGAAATGAACTTTGTTCCTCAACTATATATGGGTTCCCTAACTCCTCAAAAGAGTGTTAGGTTATGTGAGAGGGACGTGAAATTTGACTACCTACAGGCATAAAACATAAAGATAAATGCGAGTAAAAGATAGAAAGTAAAGACTTTGAAAAAAATGTAGATGTTTGATTGATTGTGTGTGTTTACAAATGTCACTACTAGAAAATGGGTTTTTAGCGTCCATATTTTAGCGTCGGCCACAACACCCACGCTAATAGCGTCGGCCTAGAGTCTGTTTGACCCACGCTACCCCACAAATTTGTTTGCTCTTAAAAAAAAAATTAGCGTCGGATGTAGCGGACGCTACTCTGGAAATTAGCGTCGGCTAGGCCCACACTACACCAAGATCAATTATAGCGTCGGACTAAGCCGACGGTACATCTTGGCTAAGCTGAACATAATCCCTAACTCTCTTCTTTACCCACAATCAACAAATCCCTAATTTTGTTTGTCAAAAAAAAAAACAAATCCCTAATTTTCTTTCTCTCAGTCGCGTGTGAATCCCTCTTTCCCTCTCTTTCACTCACTCACTCAATCGACCTCACTCCTCATTCTCTTGCCCTCTCTTTCCCTCATCGTCGTCGGAGAAGGAGAAGGCTTGCGGTGGTGGGGGTGCGGCGTCCGGAAGCGGTGGAAGGAGAAGGCTTGCGGTGGAGGGTGGATCTTACAGCGGTAAAGACCACCGCGGGTGGTGTGGGTGCGGCGTCCGGAAGCGGTGGAAGGAGAAGGCTCGCGGTGGAGGGTGGAGCTTACAGTGGTAATGACCACAGCGGGTGGTGGTGCGATTGTTGAAGGCTCACAGTAATTCTCTCCAATTTTTTCTCCGAATCTTTCTTTTTTCCTTCTTTTTTGTTTCTGCTTCTCCCTTTTTTTTTCAGATTGCATTTTTTCCTCCTATTTTTCTTCTAACTCATTTTCACCGTGGCTAGGTATGAGAAAATAATGAAGGGTGTGTTTTCCTACTTGAAGAAGGAGGTACATTTTTGCTATCTCTTACTTTTACTTTTTTCCATTACATTTGGTTTGTCACAGGACATTGTGATTGTATACTTCATGTCAGAAAGAAATTGTAACCATGTATTTTACTTTCAAATTGAGTTCTTTCATTATGGAGCTTTTGGTTGCTTTACATCATAAATCTATAAATTGAAGAACCTTGACGATGCTGAAAAAAAATGGGTCTTCAACTTGACCATGTTATATTTTACCCAATGATATTAATCTAATCTTCTTTGTTTCCTCTTTCAACATATCCAAATGGTCTCAAGTATTTTCAAAGGTTTTACAACATGGAGAATGTATGAATTGGTTTTCCCCTTATTGCTGAACACCATGCATAGGCTCATTTTCAAAATTATGTTATGTTTTCCTCTTCATTCCTTTTTGTTTATGGATGCAGATGTATATGATTGTAATAGGCAAAAACTTGTTGTCTGGGTAATATCATTCATTTGGTTAGTGGGGGTGTCATAGAACCTGTATTCAAGCACTTTTTACATCTTCACCTACAACAATAGGTAAATGTTTCTCCCATTATATGCTAATTGGATAGAAGGTATAGCTCATGGAGAGCATGACAGTTGTGTTGTTATAATCGTTTTTTTCTTTGTTTACTTTTGATTTGCAGAGAAATAATATCAAATGCTTTTGTGTTTGCCAAGGGGAAGGCATTGCTCAAGGGAATACTACCACAAACCTCTTCAGATTGGGAACTTTTTTTCCTCCATTTTCACAGTTTGGTTGATGCAGATGGACCAACTCATTGTGGAGCATTTGATATCACTTACATGGCTTTGTTGCCAAACATGGTGGTAATAGCTCAATCTGATGTAGCTGAACTAATGGACATGGTTGCAACTATTCTAGACATTATTTCATGCATTTTGTTTTCAGTCGGGTATACATTATGCTGGCCCTCCTTATTGGGTATGATGGATGTCTCTGATCCATTCTGTTGTTTTTTCATTTATTTTGTTTGGAAAAAATGTAGTGAAGAGAAAGTTGAAAATTACTTTTGTGAAAAGTTCATATATAGTTAGAGAGGATGCAAATCTTATCTATTTACTTTTCAATCTCTAATTTTTGTAACTTTCCTTATGAGTCCTAAACCTCGTCATTTCTAGCACAGAAAACAAGTAACACTATTGTGTATTTAATTTGAAAATCAATCCTTTACACATTAGCTTCTTATATGGAATTGCTCTTGATAATCTATACTCTCTTACTCTTTTGGAGAGGAATTCAGCTTTTCAATGTTTTAAGAAAAAATTGGATCAATTATTTTGTTTTGTGTGCAGGCTATGGAGAGTATTGGATATTTCAATACCATGTCTACTGGTTTTAAATATGCAAAAATGGGCATCTGGGTACAGGTTCACCAAAATTGATATGAGTAAATCACTTGAAAATGTTCTTTGTTCATCTCTTCAATGCTTTTCCTCTTAATAATTGCTCACTTCTGCTTTTATTTGTCCTTTTAATTAATTTGTCCTGCAGCTGAGAGGGAAACAGCTTACACTCCTTTCGTTCCACAAGCAGTTCTTCCTCCGAGGTGATTAATCAATCACTACAAAGAAAGCTTAAAATGTTAGCTAGAGTGAATATTGTAGAGTATTTAGTTGATAAATCACTACATGGAAAAATTTGTAGAGTATTTAGTTGATAAAAACTCTTCATTTTTTCCTTGACAGGTTGGATCAGTTACAAGTATTTGTTGTACTTGTTTCTTGATAAGATGTATACATATTTCAATTGTAGCACAGGTTGGACCATTTAAGTGATTTTGGTTCACTCTTTCTCATAACTTTTATGTATACATATTTCAATTGTTGAATTTTGCTATTCTAACTCCCATTAGTGAAGGTAGTAACTATTATTCTATATGGAGACAGATTTTGTTGGCTAAGGGAGGAGGGAATTTAGTTTACCACTTTACCTTGAAATTAGAGGTGGCATACTTTGATCAAAAACAGAGGTGGCAATGTGGCATACTAAACGAAGTAAAGCATGCCCAAGTGGTGTATGAGTTCTCATGCCTTACACATAAATCCCATTGGTGAAAGTTCTCATGCCTTACACATAAATCCCATTTCTGACATTAGTGTTAGAAATATGTCTCTTCCTGACCTTAGTCTGATTACAAAGGAGCATTTAGGGGGAGAAATAATACAGGGATCTGTCCGTCATGCATTTGAAGGGGTTAAGGCTTCCGGAATTCATTCAACATTTTGGAAAATTGAGTTCTTGGTAGCACTCCCAAGATCTTGATTAGCAGCAATTGATTTCTATAATAGTACACTTTTATTTTTTGATCAATGCATGTAATAGTACACTTTAATTTAACTGAAACAAGGATATTTCCGGTTTGTCTGTTTATACCGTTTACGTATGGTTCATATATTTGTGTATTTGTGTGACAATAAATATAGTGAACTATGGTGAGTTCCTTCCGGTTCAAAATTATTATGTATATAGTTTCTTGATAAGATGCACTTATAACAGAACACAAATATTTCTTTTTCTTTCTTTTTTTGGTTACATCATTCTTTGATTCTTTATCTGTGTTATTGTTTAGTTTCAACATTCATCACATTAGCTTGAAGAAGAAACAGGTTCAGCTGTTATTATAGTAATTGAATTAGTTATTGTTGTTGTTTAACAACAATGGAAGGTACTGATATATATAGATCTAATAATAGTTTAAGATCGAGAAGTTCTACAGCGTGGAGAAACATTGGAGTAAGATAATTAATTATTTAAAAAAAACTTAGGTTAGCGTCGGCCAATCCGACGCTAGTTAAAAAAGTTGACTTTTTTTGTTGACTTTAGCGTCGGCCTGGCCGACGCTAGTTAATTCGTTGACTTTTTTTGATTAACTATGTAGCGTCGGCCCTTGCAATAGCGTCGGTTTTAGCGTAGGCCTCGCCGACGCTACATTTAGCGTCGGCTAAAATTACAAGACGCTATATTTACCTTCGAACATTTTAGCCTCGACACGTGGCCGACGCTACTCCGACGCTAATTCACTGTTAGCGTCGGCTTTTGGCCTGTTAGCGTGGGCTTTTGGCCGACGCTAAAAACTGTTTTTCTAGTAGTGTGTACAGGATATATATATAGACACACACACACACACACACACATGGTCTCCGTTGGCCACGTGCATTAAATACTTGCTTCTTACGCAGGTCCTCTACTTCAGCCAAAATGCCCTCAGCTATGCGCTTCATTATGCCCTCGGCTCCTAACTCCTCAACTGAGTTACCTTCTAGCCGAGCTCCTCCTTAACTCAGTTGTTGTTGCTCGGTAAAGAAAATTATATGACTATAAAACTCATTATTATCATTTGATGCCAAAAGAAAAACGGCTGGAAACATGATTTTCTTTTTGGTATAAACTGGGTATCTTCTGCGCGCAACTGCAGAGACTAATCCCTCGAGCCGAGTGGACCACAATGGGCAGCAAAGCTCTCCCTCAAGAGATTTAACATTGTTGCATGGCCAAGGTTGGATTCGAACTCAGGACCTTGGTTAAGTTGGAAGAGACCCAAACATTTGATTTAAAGCACGGTAATAATTCATATTAAAATTATAATTTCCAATGTTTAAAAACAAGTAACCGATGAACACTTTGACTGAAATTGAAATTATTCAAATCAATTAAAAAATATAATAAAATAATATAATTACTTTAATTTATAATTTTTGAAATAACATAATTATAATTATATAACTAAAACTCTGCCTTTTTAAAAAAAAAACTAAGGGTATGTTTGGGAGAGAGATTTAGGAGGGTTTTGTAGGGGAGGGGTTTGGAAGGTCTGGTGTATATTTTAATATCTATTTGAGATTTTAAAATATTGAAAGAATAACATGATAGATAATGATAAAACATTGTTAATCACGCTTCATTTTTGTTTAGAAATGTTTTATAGCTTCCTCAATTTAGAATTAAAAATCAAGCCCCCCTCCTCTCCTAAACCCTCCATCCAAACATACCCTAAAACACTGCTTACATTCTCAAGAATGAATTCAAATCCATGACCTTGATTAAGTTAGAAGATATTTGTCCGACTATGTGATGCAAATGTTTGGTTGAATGAATGGACTATATTCTAAATCCACTTCCCTTTTTTTTTCTTTTCAGTTGTTTTCAAAATCTTTAAAATAATATTTTTATGGTCGATTAATTTTTTGAAGACAGTCTAATAGAAAGTCAGCCATAATAAAGTCAACACAAAAAAGTCCATGACCCAAGCAGATTAATCACAACTTCACAAGGCTATTGAATTAAGTAAGATTCGGTGTCATGATAATTTTCAACATGAATTTAAAGTCATGAAACGGAATTACTATAGTAATACAATAGAATTCAGTAATCTGGTTATCGCGACATAACTTCTCGTGAAATTTCACGACCGACTGATTTAAGCTCTAGTGATTAATTGTTTTGTTGGTTACCCATTATAAACCCAAAGTCAAACACGTTAACATCGATCTACAACTAATTTTCCCCCTTTGATAAAAAAAAAAAAACTATTTTCCCCCTGTTTTGTTGCCAAAAGCTACCACCACCATCCCCTGCTTGAAACAGTGATCTCTCTTGGAATTCGCATGAACTGCCAGAACTATATACACCTTCTCCTGTTTTGCTGATTCAATACATCCATGTTTAATTACCAAATGAATGAAATATGTCACGACATTAAGTTCAGAATCAAAACCAACGGATTGAATGAGACTCAATGTGAACCGAACATGAAACGAAGGTAGTCGTGAAATATCACGAGCGAAATCCTTCACATGAATGCACCGACTCATATTCGAGTACTTAAATGGGTTTTAATTTTTCCGTCTACTTAGACGAAATGACAAATAAACACCACACACACAACCAGTGCTCATACCCGGGTTCAAACCCGAGAGTCGACGTCCTCAGGTCTTATGAGTACATATTACTTATTTATAATTTTTTAGTAGTATATACTGAGAAATCAACCAAAATGAGTCTCACTAATAGCATTTAAAACAACCAAAATGTATATTTTATTATTTTTTTACAAAAAGTATTTTTTTTTGTTTAAATACGCTTTTACCCCTACAAATAAGGGGGTGTTTTGCTTTTACCCCCTACAAATTTTTTTAAAAAAAAACACATTGCAAAATTCACCATTTTGGCGTTAGCCCTTCTGTTACTTACCTGTTACAAAAAAGCCTACGTGTCATCTGAGTTGGCATTTTTAAATAATGAGTCAGAATTAAAAATTTTAGTCAATTAAAAAAAGAAATTAAAACAAACAGAAGTGGAAAGGTTTGGTTGAGAATGCAGTAAAGACTGAGAGTGAGAATGCAGTAATAAGAGAGAAGAAGCGAAGGGTTTCTGGAACCCAACAGCGAAGGGTTTCTGGAGAGAATAAGACGAAGACGAAAAAGGCGAGACAAGCAACAACGAAGACGAAGAATCAGAGCTTATTGTGGTTAGACGAAGTACAACGAAGCTCAGAAGTAAGTTTTTCCGTGTTTTACTTGGTTCGTTGATAATGGGTTTCGTTTAGTTCTGTTTTTGTTTTTTGAAGTGTCTCAGTTTGAAATGCAAAAAGAGAGTGTTTATTTCACTCTATTGGGACCACACCTTTTGATGCGTGTGATTTTGTGTATTCTGTTGCTGTTTGTTGTGATTGTGTTGTTTATTGTTGATTTCTATGTTATTTGACTATTTAGGGGACCAATATGTCCCTTTGTGCTTTATTTGACTTGCTTGGGACCACAATTGTTGGTACATAA
The DNA here is from genome assembly GCA_039519185.1 of Astragalus membranaceus. Taxonomy (NCBI): domain Eukaryota; kingdom Viridiplantae; phylum Streptophyta; class Magnoliopsida; order Fabales; family Fabaceae; genus Astragalus; species Astragalus membranaceus. Next base: position 58,226,536 of record CM076849.1, read on the forward strand.
CAGTTTTCTTTGATAAATGAGGGACCTTTTTCAAAAAAATATATATTTGAGGGACCTTTTCGAAAGTTTAAAATGTTTGGGTTGATCTAGGCATGAGTTTCAGTATCATTATTTACCATGGGGGTAATTTTGAAGTTGGTGAAAACAGTGGCTACAATGGTGGGGATATTGCTGTTGCCAACATCAATGATGTTGACAAATGGAGTTTCTTTGAAGCTGTTGACCTTGTTAGAGATTTAGGATACAAAGAAGAGGTTCTCCTATGGTGGATGTCTGATCCACCAGACTATATAGGTGGTTATAAGTCACTTAAGGTAGATAGAGATGCACTCCAATGTGCTGATTTTGCAATCAAGCATAACTGTGACTTACACATGTATGTTGAATCACTGGTTGGGGAGAAGATTGATGGAGATTCCAGTGGCAAGGGTTTAGAGGAGGAGAGTGAAGGAGCTACTGAGTCTCAATCTGAAGATGATGCTAGAGGGGTTCATTTTGATGACAGTGAAGAAGAAAGGGAAAATGTTGTTGATGATGGATTTGAACCTCAGGTACCTGCTGAAGAAAATATTTCTGTCAAGAAAGGAAAAACCAAGCTCTGGTCTACTCGTAAGGTGATGTCTCTTGCAAAAAGAGCTGCAGCAGGAATAACTTTAGATACATCAAGTGATGAAGACTCACAAGATGGTGACTATGAAATGGAAGAAAATTATGAGGGACAGGAGTTATATAGCACAGGTTCAGAATCTGAGGAAGATGATATTGGGCACAGGGGTATGAGGTACCCTGTTTTCAAGAAAGACGAATTAAATAAGAATTATAAATTCAAGCTTGGTTTGGAGTTTAACTCTATTACAATAATTGTCTCACTGATCATGTTTGTTTAATTTGTTGGCTAGGGTTTGGTTGCTGTGTTTGAAGAGATGTTTGAGTCAGTGGAACATAGGCTTTGCTTGAGGCATCTATATGCCAATTTCAAAAAGAAATTTGGAGGAGGTACAGCAATGAGAGACCTAATGATGGGGGCTGCAAAGGCAACCTACTATCAAGCATGGGAGGAACAAATGAAAGAGATGAAGAAGCTGGATGTTAAAGCATGGGAGTGGCTCATGGGTGTTCCTACCAAGTTATGGTGTAAGCATGTTTTTAGTTTTTATCCCAAGTGTGATGTTTTGATGAATAATTTAGCGGAAGTTTTTAATAGTACAATTCTGGTTGCTAGAGATAGACCAATTATTTCTATGTGTGAATGGATTAGAACATATCTAATGGGCAGGATAACTGATTTAAGAAGGAAAGGTGGTAGATGGCAGTTTCCCTTAATGCCTAAACCCATGAAGAGCACAGAAGTAAGTGCAGAAGCTCAGAAAAGAAATGTATAACTTTACACTAATTATGCCAATTAATTTCTGTTTTTATAATATATGCTGCAACTTCAATTAATTTCTGTTTAATTACTTGCTGAATTTTAGAGGAAGCCAAAGAAACAGAGAACAGATGCAGTCCCTGAAGGTGATCCATCAGTCCCAAATGCTGCACAACAAGTGCCTAATGCTGATCCATCAGTCCCAAATGCTGCACAAGTCCATAATGCTGCTCCACCAGTCCTTAATGCTCAACAAGTTCATAATGCTGCTCCACCAGTCCATATTGCTGCTCCACTAGTCCCTAATGCTCAACAAGTCCATAATGCTGCTCCACCAGTCCCTAATGCTCAACAAGTCCATAATGCTGCTCCACCAGTCCATATTGCTGCAAAGGTACATTTATGAACAAGTCCCTAATGCTGCTCAAAAATTATCTGCCTTCAGATTCCCCTTCATTCTTATATCATTCATGTTTGTCATAGGCAAGAGGAAGGAGTAAACAACCACTTGGACCCCTTAGACCCAAGCTGCCAATCAAAAAAGGATCTGTTGCACCAAGAGTGACTGCACCAACAACTACTGCACATAGTTCAAATGCTGCTGCTGATTATGGAGGTGATTTAACCCAAGAGTCAGGAAGAGGAAGAGCATCTCCAGTGGTCAACAAGACCAGAGTGAAGAAGTTGTTTCATTATTAGGAGATTTAGTAATTTCTATTGTAATGACAGTATTTTCGTATTTTAGAGCCAGTATTTTGGTATCACACGTATTGTAAGGATCTGTTTGAAGTACTTAATCAATGACAGTATTTTGTATCACACGTATTGTAAGGATCTATTTGAAGTCCTTAATTAATGACTGTATTTTACTTCAATTTGTGGTCCTTATATTTGTTTGTGCATTTTCTGTTTGTATTCTGTTTGAAGCAATTCTGGTTCAGCAATTTAACATCAAAATGTATTCTGGTTCTGCAATTTAACATCACAATGACCATAAAACAAATTATTCTTCAATTAAAAATCAATTCTGGTTCAATTCTGCAATTCTGGTTCAATTAAAAAGCAGAATAACTTCCATTAATAACTTGATTCAAATTACAAACACTAATGATCAAACCAACATAACCAATCCCAAATCCTAGGACACTAATTTCCATTAACCCAAACAACATAAACTGCAAACCGAACCCATGATAAAATCAAGACTGTAACGCCCTAAAATTTAATTAATTATTTAGTTGAATTGTTTGGGAATTTAATTGGTAGAAAAATAATAAAATAATAATAATGCTAGTATATGTGGACCTATTGTTGGGGTTGGGATTATTAAAATGAGAAGTATTAGTGAGGCCCATGATGTAATTCACATAAGCTATAGAAAAGCCCATAAAATTAACTAAAGTATAAATAAGAGGTATTTAGGGTTTGGCTCATTTAGAAAGAACAAAAAAATAGAATTGGAGAGAAGAGAAGAGAGAAGAGGCGCGGCGAAGAGGAGAGAGAGCTAGGGCAAGGCTTCGAGTTCTCCAAAGGCTAAGGTAAGGGTGGGGTTCTATCTCTATAATTGGGTGTATGAAGGGCTCTATGTAGAAAGGTTAATGGAACCCTAGGTGTGATTAAGTTAGAAGACCCTAGTTGTAGGTATTGAATTTTTATATGATGATTGAACATGATTGATGATGATTGAACATGATTGATGATGATTGAGCATGGTTGATGATGATTGAACATGATTGATGATGATTGAACGTGCTTGATGATGTTTGGAATCGAAATTCTGGTCATGGACGCCATGGGTGCCGTTTTTGATGTTGCTGTCTGGGCGCCATGGGCGCCGTCCCTGTCTGTGTCGCTGGGCGCCCTCCTGGGCGCCATTCTGTGCGTGTGTTGTGGTCTGGGGCGCCATGGGCGCCGTTCCTGAAAATGTTGCTGGGCGCCAAGGGCGCCACCCTGTTGTGTTGTGTTGCGGTCTCGCAGGTACCTGGCGCATAGGGCGCCAAGGGCGCCTAATCCTGGCTGCCCGTTGTTGCTGTTCCTGGGCACCATGGGTGTAACGCCCCAAAATTTATTTAATTAATTAGATAAATTAATTATTTACATTATTGGAGGCGCAATATAAATTAATTAAGAAGAATATTATTTTATGTGCGTAGGAGGTGAAAGGAGTGGAGGAGGTGGTGTAGCTGTGAGCCCAGAGCGGGGAAGGCCCACAGCTTAAACCCAAAAAGGGAGAAAACACTCTCATTTGCGCAAAACCTAGAGAGAGTTGCGAATTGAGAGAGTGAGAAGAAGGAGGAGCGGCGCGAAGAGAAGAGGGAAGGAGAAGAAGAGTTGCGCAAGTTCAAGGCTTTGCTCGTTGTGTTGCTGTAGTTACTCGTTGGTGCCTTCAATCGTCTTCTACGGAGCCTACGTTTAAGAGGTAAGGGTGAGCGTTTCGATTTAATATAATTGAGTATGTGATGGGTTTTGTGGGGTTTTTGATGTTGATGTGGATTTGAGGTGAATATGTGTAAAATTGATGAATAATTGAATAAATTATGACGTTGTTTGATGAATTGTTGATGTTGTTATGTGTAATTTCGTGCGTGTGATGTTTGATGATGGTTGGGAAGGAATTATGATGTGATCATGCTGATTTTCGTGTAAAAAAATTCTGCTGCATGTAAACTATTCGATGAAATGACCATTGTGTGCGCATGTGGGGTGTTTTGGGTGAAACTTCGAGTTCTGGGCATATTTTACCGCGCCATCTTTTGCATTCGCGTGCCCAAATTCAATTTTAAACATTTTGGCTCGAGTGGTTTTATTTTTGCACGTGTCATTTTGGAGTTGTCCCGGTGGGTGTTGCTGTGGCGCCATTGTGCGTCTGTGGGTGTGTGTGTGTGGCGCTGCTGTGCGCGTGGTGCTGGGCGCTGCCTCTGGGCGCGCCTGGTGCGTGTGTTGCGTAGTGCTGGGCGCGCCTTGTGCGCTGCCCCGTGCGCCAAAATTTTATGCCTGTGCCGGAAGTTTACCGAGAGTCCGGAAATAATATTTTAAACATAAAAATGCTGCTGTTGATGAAATAAAAATGCTGCTGTTTCCATAAATTAAGTTGCTGTCTTGCTGTTTTAATTAGATATATGAGCTGCTGTATTTATAAAATAAATGGGTCGCTGTTTTACAAAAAAAATGAGATGCTATTTTTATGTTGTAAGGGTGCTGTTTTGATGCTGTATGCGAGTAAAAATGCCACTGTTTTCCGCTCTGTTTTGCTGCTGTTGTGCGCTAAAAAGGCTACTGTTTCCACCTTGTTTTGTTGCTGTTTTTGGCCTTTGCTGTTGCTGTTTTAGTTAAATAATGTTGCCGTTTTTAGGCTGTTTTTGCTGCTGTTTCCTTAAATGTTAAGGTGCTGTTTTCTCAATTTAAATGTGATGTTTATGATGATGATGTGATATAATTGTGATGATTATGACAAGTACACTCTATGAGTGTTTTTATGACGACGATGACGAGGACTCCAGGTGAGTGATTTGGTGTGGCACATGTGTCCATAGTGTCTCATAGCATGTGCATATTATGACGAATAGGCTTCGGCCTCTTATTGACGTAAAATAGTGACGATGTGCCCATAGTGGCTTAACTATGACGAGAATGGTACCATCATGCATATACCCAGGCGTGGGTTGCATTTCCATGCACATTCATGATTTATGACTTGTGATAAAAATTGTGATCTGAGTTAGTGTTCAGTGACGATGATGTTGGTGGTGATGACGATGTTGTATGACTGTTTTGTTCACATTACTCTATTAAGTGCTTAATTATGTTTTGTTGAAATTCTCACCCCTTCTGCTTGGAATCTTGCTCTATTGTGGCAACGCTGCAGGTAACCGCGAGTGAAGGTCCTGCTGCCTTCTTTAATAGCCGTTGGGATGTCTGTCGAGTCGCTCTCTGATACTGTGGCACCTAGGGGGCGTGGTTGGAATTTGTTAATTAATTAACTAATTGTTTAATGATTATGTCGATGATGTGAGACGTGTTTGAGTGGTATTAGTGAGTTATTGTTTTATTTAGCTGTGATGTGATTTTTGGAGTTTAACTTTCATGACGGGTGCCTTGTTGCACAAACCTTGATGGGTGAAATTGATGAGTTTTGTTAATGACGATGTGGCATTTCTTTTCTATCAGTTGAATTAATAATTGCGAAAAAGAATTACTCTGATAAATGACGTAATGCTGTGTCTGGCGCAGGGGCGCCATGGGCGCCTAAATCAGGCTGCCTTGTGCTGTGTTGCGTTGCTGGGCGCCAAGGGCGCCAGTTTGGCTGCCCGTTGTGCTGCTGGGCGCCATGGGCGCCATGGGCGCCAGTTTGGCTGCCAATTGTGTTGCTTGGTGCAGTGGGCGCCAAGGGCGCCAAGTGTGGCTGCCCAAATGTGAATTTCACGATTGTTATTTAAAATGATGTTGAAAATGTGATTAGGCCCAAAGTTGCCAAAATGTCGAAAGTTGCTAAAATATTGCGATGTTGCCAAAATGTTGAAAATTGCTAAAATATTGCGATGTTGCCAAAATGTTGAAAATTGCTAAGTTGTAAATTGTTGACGACGAAGGTTGTACGAAGACGAATTGCCTCTATTCATTGGCAGGTGATGTGTTGTAGGCCTACGACCAATGCTGCTTTCCGATGTTGTTGCGTTGCTATGTAACCGTTGTTATTTGTTTGTGCATTTACATAGCGTCGCATGCATAGCATATTTTTACGATGGAGCTATGCTCAAACCACGACGACGATGTTGCGATGTTGATACCCCTATTTACAGGCTTGGATTATGGTACCACATGCATTATAGGGCGGTGGCCCTGAGTTGAGTCACATTTCGCATTATGTGCATACCTATGTGATTGAGATGATTTTGACTGCTGTTAAGTGATGAATTGACCTGAGTTATATATTGTTTTTCATGTATCCGATTATATAGTGCGATATCTCACCCCTTCTGTTTGAATGTTACCCCAATGTTGGTAACGTGCAGGTAATCCCGAATGAAGGCAGTTCACCTTCGTTTGATCAAGTCGGTGTCGTCGCTCTGATATGTAACACTCGGGGGGAATGAACACGCGTTTTAATACTGTTTGTCTTGTTATTTCGTTGTTGGAGCTTTAAGCTGTTATGTTGCTATTTTGATGTTTTCTGAGCTGTCTTGAGTTGTTAAGACGCAACGATTATTTAATTTGACTTGTTGTGAATCCGCTGCGTAGTTTTTAAAGATGAATTATTTCTGATGATTAAAATGGTTGTTTTATCGGTTCATCCAAACATGTTATATAACTGTTTTCAAAAGCGAATTAACTCGTTGTTTTCATGAAGTAAATGTGGCACTCCATTGTTAGTTGAAAAAGATTTTTATGAACTCTGATATTTTTGCATTATTTTGCCGGGTAGAAATGGGGTGTTACATTAGCGGTATCAAAGCAGTTTCGGTCTGTCCGGCCAAGTTGTCAAGTTATTGTGTCCTTGACGATCAAGTATTGTCAATTAGTTCTAACTGTTGTTTATGTTGTAGTGATTAGTTGAGATGGCTGGAAGGAACGATGCTGCTATTGCTGCTGCGTTGACTGCTTTGGCTCAGGCCGTGGAGGGTCAGCAGAATGCTGGTGAGAATGCTGGGTCTCGTAGTTTGGCGACCTTTCAAAGAGAGAATCCGCCTACTTGCAAAGGCAAGTATAATCCTGATGGAGCGTTGGCTTGGCTGAAGGAGATGGAGAGGATCTTCCGTGTGATGGACTGTACTCTAGCGCAGAAGGTTCGTTATGGTACTCATATGTTGGCAGAAGAGGCTGATGACTGGTGGCTAGAGACTAATCAAAGGTTGGTAGCTACAGGTGAAGAGGTCACTTGGGTTGTGTTTCGTAGGGAGTTTATGAGGAAGTATTATCCGGAGGATGTTCGGGGTAAGAAGGAAATTGAGTTCCTTGAGCTGAAGCAAGGAAACCTGTCGGTTACTGAGTATGCTGCTAAGTTTGTGGAATTGGCTAAGTTTTACCCGCACTACAGTGAAGCGACTGCTGAGGTCTCGAAGTGCATCAAGTTTGAGAATGGGTTGCGACCAGAGATCAAGAAGGCAATTGGGTATCAGAAAATCTGTGTCTTTTCCGATTTGATTGATAGCTGCAGGATCTATGAAGAGGATAACAATGCTCATTATAAGATCATTAATGAGAAGAGGAGCAAGAATCCGAGTCGTGGTAAGCGGTATGATGCTCCTGCAGGAAGAGGTAAACCGAAAGCCGCTGATGGTAAGAGAACTAGTGGGGGAGATGCTCCGGCTGGTATTGTGTGCTTCAGATGTGGCAAAGCTGGGCATAAGAGTAATGCGTGCAAAGCTGAGCCGATGAGGTGTTTCCGTTGTGGTAAGATCGGGCATGAGGCGTCCGGATGTGAGCATAAGGAGGTGGTTGTTTCAACTGTGGCGAAGGAGGACACATCAGTAGTCAGTGTCAGAAACCAAAGAAGGAGCGGGCTAGTGGAAAAGTGTTCGCATTGGCAGGGACAGAGACTTCCGAAGAAGATGGACTTATTAGAGGTACATGCTTCATTAATAATATTCCTCTATCTTCTATTGTTGATACCGGTGCTACTCATTGTTTTATTGCTGCTGATTGTGTTGAAAGATTGGGTCTTGCGTTGTCTTCTATGAATGGAGAGATGGTCGTCGACACTCCAGCTAAGGGGTCGGTGACTACTTCTCTAGTGTGCTCTCGATGTCCTTTGTCGATTTTCGACAGAGACTTTGTTGTTGATCTGATTTGTTTGCCGTTACGTGGATTGGATGTGATCTTAGGTATCAACTGGTTAGAGCATAACCATGTGCATATTAACTGCCGTAGTAAGTCTGTAAGTTTTTCTACCCCTGAAGAGGAGGAAGCTGGTTTGTTGTCTGCCGGTCAGTTGCGGAAGTTGATGCGGGAGGAAGTCCAGTTATTCTCGCTGATGGCATCAATGTCTGTCGAGAACCGAGCCGTGGTTGAAGAGCTGCGGGTAGTATGTGAATTTCCTGAAGTTTTCCCTGATGAGATTCCAAGTGTGCCGCCAGAGAGAGAAGTGGAATTCGCTATTGATCTTGTACCTGGTACCAGACCTGTTTCTATGGCACCGTACAGGATGTATGTATCTGAATTGTCCGAATTGAAGAAGCAGCTTGAGGATTTGCTCGAAAAGAAGTTTGTGAGACCAAGTGTGTCGCCGTGGGGAGCTCCTGTGTTGCTAGTAAAGAAGAAAGATGGAAGTATGAGGCTCTGTGTTGATTATAGACAGTTGAATAAGGTAACGATTAAGAACAAGTATCCACTCCCAAGGATAGATGATTTGATGGATCAGCTGGTGGGTGCTCAAGTGTTTAGTAAGATTGATTTGCGGTCGGGCTATCATCAGATTAAAGTGAAAGACGAGGATATTCAGAAGACGGCTTTAGAACGCGTTATGGGCATTATGAGTATTCGGTAATGCCTTTTGGTGTTACTAACTCGCCGGGGGTATTTATGGAATACATGAACCGTATTTTCCATACTTACTTGGATCAGTTTGTGGTGGTATTCATCGATGATATTCTGGTCTACTCTAAGTCGGATGAAGAGCATGCATAGCATTTGAGATTAGTGTTGGAGGTTCTGAAAGAGAAGAAGTTGTATGCAAAGTTGTCTAAATGTGAATTCTGGTTGAAGGAAGTAAGTTTCCTTGGTCACGTCATTTCAGGTGGTGGCATTGCGGTAGATCCGTCTAAAGTAGATGCTGTGTTGCAGTGGGAAGCCCCGAAGTCGGCTACTGAGATTAGGAGCTTTTTGGGGTTAGCTGGTTATTATAGAAGGTTCATCGAGGGTTTTTCGAAGTTAGCACTTCTGCTAACTCAGCTGACTTGCAAGGGTAAAGCTTTTGTGTGGGACGCTCGTTGTGAAGAGAGTTTCACCGAATTGAAGAAGAGATTGACGACGTCTCCTATCTTGACGTTGCCCAATCCGAGAGAATCTTTTGTGGTGTATTGTGATGCTTCCAAGATGGGTTTAGGAGGTGTGCTTATGCAGAATGGGAAGGTAGTTGCTTATGCGTCGAGGCAGTTGAGGACTCATGAAAAGAATTATCCTACGCAAGACTTAGAGCTTGCTGCAGTTGTGTTTGTGCTGAAAATTTGGAGGCATTATCTGTATGGTTCTAGATTTGAAGTATTTAGTGACTATAAGAGTTTGAAGTATTTATTTGATTAGAAGGAATTGAATATGAGGCAACGACGGTGGTTGGAGTTACTGAAGGATTATGATTTCGGGTTAAATTATCATCTAGGAAGAGCTAATGTCGTGGCTGATGCGTTAAGTCGAAAGACCTTACACATGTCGGCAATGATGGTTAAAGAGTTGGAATTAATTGAGCAGTTCAGAGATATGAGTTTAGTCTGTGAAGTGACACCGCAGAGTGTCAGGTTGGGAATGTTGAAGATTAATAATGACTTTTTGGACAGTATCAGAGAAGCTCAGAAGTTGGATGTTAAGCTGGTGGATTCGATGGTTGGAATCGATCAGTCTGAGAATAATGATTTCAAGCTGGATGCGCAAGGTGTGTTGAGGTTCCGTAATAGAATTTGTATTCCTGATGACGCGGAGATGAAGAAAGCAATTCTTGAAGAGAGTCATAGGAGTAAGTTGAGTATTCATCCGGGAGCTACTAAGATGTATCAGGACTTGAAGAAGTTGTTTTGGTGGCAAGGGATGAAGCGTGATGTAGCGCAGTTTGTGTATGCGTGTTTAACTTGTTAGAAGTCGAAAGTTGAACATCAGAAGCCTGCAAGGTTGATGCAACCGTTAGAGGTTCCAGAATGGAAATGGGATAGTATTTCAATGGACTTTGTGTCGGGGTTGCCAAATACCGCGAGAGGTCATGATGCTATTTGGGTGATTGTTGATAGGCTAACGAAGTCGGCTCATTTTGTTCCTATTAACATCACATATCCAGTGCCGAAGTTGGCAGAGATTTATATCCGAGAGATTGTGAAGCTGCATGGTGTTCCTCTATGTGTTGTTTCGGATAGGGATCTGAGGTTTACGTCTGATTTTTGGAAGCGTTTGCAAACGGAGTTGGGTTCTAAGCTGAGATTGAGTTCGGGGTATCACCCTCAGACGAATGGTCAGTCAGAGAGGACTATTCAGTCGTTGGAGGATTTGTTGAGAGCTTGTGTTCTAGAGCAAGGAGGTTCGTGGGATGCGTACCTTTCGTTGATAGAGTTCACTTATAATAACAGTTACCATTCTAGTATTGGGATGACACCTTTTGAAGTGTTGTATGGTCGGAGATGTAGGACTCCTCTATGTTGGTATGAATCTGGGGAAAGTGTAGTACTTGGACCGGAAATTGTTCGAGAGACTACTGAGAAGGTGAGATTGATTCGGGAGAAGATGAAAGCCTCGCAAAGTAGACAGAAGAGTTACCATGATAAGCGAAGGAAGGATTTAGAATTTCAAGCAGGTGAGCATGTGTTTTTGAGAGTCACTCCTGTGACCGGTGTTGGACGCGCTTTGAAGTCTAAGAAGCTCACACCTCGTTTTATCGGTCTGCATAAGATTTCGGAAAGAGTTGGAAATGTTGCTTATAGGGTGGCCTTGTCGCCTAATCTTTCGAACTTGCACGATGTGTTTCATGTGTCGCAACTTCGGAAGTATGTTTCAGATCCATCTCATGTAATTCATATGGATGATGTGCAAGTACGGAATAATCTCACTGTGGAGACGATGCCTGTGCGTATTGAAGATCATGAAGTGAAGACTCTTAGAGGCAAGGAGATCGCTTTGGTGAAAGTGGTCTGGCTGGGAGCTGCCGGAGAAAGCATGACGTGGAAGCTGGAAAGCAGGATGCGGGAGTCGTATACAGAGTTGTTTGAATCAGGTAAATTTTCGAGGGCGAAAATATTCTAAGTGGGGGAGAGTTGTAACGCCCTAAAATTTAATTAATTATTTAGTTGAATAGTTTGGGAATTTAATTGGTAGAAAAATAATAAAATAATAATAATGCTAGTATATGTGGACCTATTGTTGGGGTTGGGATTATTAAAATGAGAAGTATTAGTGAGGCCCATGATGTAATTCGCATAAGCTATAGAAAAACCCATAAAATTAACTAAAGTATAAATAAGAGGTATTTAGGGCTTGGCTCATTTAGAAAGAACAAAAAAATAGAATTGGAGAGAAGAGAAGAGAGAAGAGGCGCGACGAAGAGGAGAGAGAGCTAGGGCAAGGCTTCGAGTTCTCCAAAATAGAATTAGGGTTTTATATGATGATTGAACATGATTGATGATGATTGAACATGGTTGATGATGATTGAACATGATTGATGATGACTCAACGTGCTTGATGATGTTTGGAATCGAAATTCTGGTCATGGGCGCCATGGGAGCCATTTTTGATGTTGCTGTCTCGGCGCCATGGGCGCCGTCCCTGTCTGTGTCGCTGGGCGCCATTCTGTGCGTGTGTTGTGGTCTGGGGCGCCATGGGCGCCGTTCCTGAAAATGTTGCTGGGCGCCAAGGGCGCCACCCTGTTGTGTTGTGTTGTGTTGCGGTCTCGCAGGTACCTGGCGCATAGGGCGCCAAGGGCGCCTAATCCTGGCTGCCCGTTGTTGCTGTTCCTGGGCGCCATGGGCGCCGGTTGATGTTTTCCTGGCGCAACGGCGCCAAAGGCACCAAGTCTTGGCTGCCCGAGTTGAGATTGTTGCGTTTTCCTGGCGCAAGGGCGCCAAGGGCGCCAAGTATTGGCTGCCCAATTGCGATGTTGTTGTGTCTCCTGGCGCATGGGCGCCAAGATTTGGCTGCCTGGTTGCTGTTGTTGCGTGCATTGTCTGGCGCAGGGGCGCCATGGGCGCCTAAATCAGGCTGTCTTGTGCTGTGTTGCGTTGCTGGGCGCCAAGGGCGCCAGTTTGGCTGCCCGTTGTGCTGCTGGGCGCCATGGGCGCCAGTTTGGCTGCCAATTGTGTTGCTTGGTGCAGTGGGCGCCAAGGGCGCCAAGTGTGGCTGCCCAAATGTGAATTTCACGATTGTTATTTAAAATGATGTTGAAAATGTGATTAGGCCCAAAGTTGCCAAAATGTCGAAAGTTGCTAAAATATTGCGATGTTGCCAAAATGTTGAAAGTTGCTAAAATATTGCGATGTTGCCAAAATGTTGAAAATTGCTAAGTTGTAAATTGTTGACGACGAAGGTTGTACGAAGACGAATTGCCTCTATTCATTGGCAGGTGATGTGTTGTAGGCCTACGACTAATGTTGCTTTCCGATGTTGTTGCGTTGCTATGTAACCGTTGTTATTTGTTTGTGCATTTACATAGCGTCGCATGCATAGCATATTTTTACGATGGAGCTATGCTCAAAACCATGATGACGATGTTGCGATGTTGATACCCCTATTTACGGGCTTGAATTATGGTACCACATGCATTATAGGGCGGTGGCCCTGAGTTGAGTCACATTTCGCATTATGTGCATACCTATGTGATTGAGATGATTTTGACTGCTGTTAAGTGATGAATTGACCTGAATTATATATTGTTTTTCATGTATCCGATTATATAGTGCGATATCTCACCCATTCTGTTTGAATGTTACCCCAATGTTGGTAACGTGCAGGTAATCCCGAATGAAGGCAGTTCACCTTTGTTTGATCGAGTCGGTGTCGTCGCTCTGATATGTAACACTCGGGGGGAATGAACACGCATTTTAATACTGTTTGTCTTGTTATTTCGTTGTTGGAGCTTTAAGCTGTTATGTTGCTATTTTGATGTTTTCTGAGCTTTCTTGAGTTGTTAAGACGCAACGATTATTTAATTTGACTTGTTGTGAATCCGCTGCGTAGTTTTTAAAGATGAATTATTTCTGAGGATTAAAATGGTTGTTTTATCGGTTCATCCAAACGTGTTATATAACTGTTTTCAAAAGCAAATTAACTCATTGTTGTTTTCACGAAGTAAATGTGGCACTCCATTGTTAGTTGAAAAAGATTTTTATGAATTCTGATATTTTTGCATTATTTTGCCAGGTAGAAATGGGGTGTTACATAGACAAATTGAACCCCTTGAAACCTAGATATAAGCCCCTTAACCCTTTCCCTCTCATTTGCTAATTTTGTCTTCAGCTTTTCTTTCTCTTTGGTGCTTGCTTCAATTAACTTCTCAGCGTAATGACGACCTTTGCAGCTTTGAATTTCTGAAGACACTCCACAACTTGTTTCCATTGAAGGAGAATCTCTAATTGTAAAATGTGCTTCACTTAGTTCATCATCCCACACAAATAATTTGCAACTGTCTTTTAACATCTACAATGGAAAAAACACAGTTACAGTTTTACAGTGAGAGGAACAACAATGAATATTACAATTAGTTAACAACATACCCAGTGGAGGTACTTCCAATAGGGGCGTTGATCAGTGCATTTTAATGCACTCTTTATAGCTTTGCACTTAGTATTTTTGATTGTGTTCTGTGTCTAATATTTAAGTCTTAGCGCGTTTCTAGATTTTAGGTCTTATTTGAGCAATATAGTAATTTCACGATTAATTCTTGTTTTTATTGCATATTGACCCCAATCTACTCTGAAGGTCATAACTTTGTCTGTGGTTATCCGATTGAGGCGTACGAGCATGCGTTGGAAAGCTAAGGAACAGAGCTACAATTCTTTTGTTGAGCTCGAAACCCAGTTCTGAAGTCTTGAAGGTTAAAACTGCGAATTACCGAAGCAGCACTGTGTAATACGGGTTTTGGGCCGAATATTAATTTGTTAACGGGCTTTTATCCAATAGCCCATTTGGGGATCAGGTATTTCGTTTTAGTATAGAGTTGGCTGGTCAGCAGCCGTTTTTGACTCATTTTACGCATTATCATATACTTTACAAAACTTTTGTGCTCTAGCCTCCATGGAAGCCTAAATTCCTAAGTTGATTCATCGGTGAAAGGCTGTCGTCTACGGATTTTGAGGTTCGGTGTCTAATGTTAATTCGTTTATTTCGTTTTTAGTTTTCAGTTCTTTTTTCTCTATCAATTCCACATTTGAATTCTTTTTTGCAAATTTTCGTCTTTGTGTGATGCTTAATTACCCAAACTCCACTTATTTGCAATACACGAATCGTTTATATATGACGCTTGTTTATATGTGAATCTATTTTTCGCAACTCTTAAATATTCGGGTTATTTAATCGCTTGTTTTATTTAATTCGAGTAGGAATTGATAGAGGATTGATTGAATTCAGTTATGATATTGATTGTGTTTAGTGGCGCTTGTTCACCATCATGATTGATTGAACACGTTGTTTTGACGCTTGCTTTAAAACGGTGTGAATTCGTATAAACTAATTGACGCTTGCTTGATTAGTTTATTATCAATCAAGAACTGAAACCTTGAACGAGTCTTGCACGAATATTTGGAACCAATGATAAATCCAAGACGCGCACTCGGAAACCGATGAATCGATTGTCACTTTAAGATTGTTAAACACCTCAATCACAAATCGTTTTCTTCATAAACAAACCCCCCTATTTTATTATTAATTTTGTTCCTGATTCTGGTAATTTTAGTATTAGAGATCCTTGTGAGACGACCAAGGTTTCTCACCTTGTACTACATTCTTAATCCTTTTTAATTATTTTGACCCGCGTACGATCGCTGATCAAATTGGCGCCGTTGCCGGGGATCTCTAATTAGGGATTACCAACTTCAGGACTCACTAACCACTAACATTTGTTTTTGAGTTTTGTTTCCTTGCAGGTTCTGTTGGTTTCAGCCCCATTCTGTGTTGTCTCTCATTAGGTGAAAAAACGGTTTTCAGGAGATTTTGTAACACCCCGGTATTTCTTTAACAAGGAAATACCTAAATATACAAATTTGGTATAAATCAGAGTATAAAAATTCCTGTTCAGATATACATCTTTACAAGAAACAGCGAAAACTATAAAAATATCACATGATACAAGTTCGAGTCATAAGACCGAATACAGAGACTACATCAGAAAATAATCCAAAACATAGATGGAAGATTACATCTCCAACTTCTCCTCGAGCCTGACGACTAACTGTGCCGCCTGCTGTCCTTATAACCTGTTCTCTGTAAAAACAACAAATATGGATTGGGTGAGACAACTTGTCTCAGTGAGTCCTACCGTGCCCCCTCACTGACACTCGGTTCAATTATTAAACCGTTTCAACAAAAGCTGACATAACAATGTCTTATTGATTAATTGAAATGCCGACCGTGCAACGACCACTAATCCCGGCAATTCGTATTCTTAATTTATTAATCGAAACGCCGACCGTGCAACGACCACTAATCCCGGCGAATCGTGAATTACTTATTTAGCATAAACCGGCCGTGCAACGACCACTAATCCCGGTTTACAACATTAATTAGGAAGAAATGTCCAGTTATAAATCGAAACACCGACCGTGCAACGACCACTAATCCCGGCGAATCGTGTGTTTAACTTAGCATAAACCGGCCGTGCAACGACCACTAATCCCGGTAACCCGTGAGTTGACCACGCCAAAACACATTCAGGGCCTAGGGTGAGGGCTCATGACTTCCCTTCCTAGTATGCTACTTGTCGGGTCGTCACCCAACGCGATACATATGACAATACGCATCAAATTCTCGAGAGTTAGAAAATGTATATCTTTTCGATCACCAAAGGATCTATCACATAATAATCGGGTATACAATATCCATATCGATCTATAAACCGTTTTGAGGTATTCATAAATTACGCCTCCGGCATTATAATCATATTCAATTGTCATATATAAACAGATATATATATATATATATTCAGTCAGTCCATCAGTCGGTGTACTCACACGCGTACTAGGGTTTCGGTTTTTCAATCAAATATACTTTTCGAAGCTCTTTTCAAAAACATGAGTTGAACAAGTTCAAAATACGGTTTTCAATAAGGCAATTTCTTTTTAAATGATTAAGAAAGAGATTAGAAAAGGTTCGGGATCAAACGGAGCTCCAGAACGAGAAATCGGGAATCGGTGACAGAAGCTCACGCACGGTCCGTGCCCAGGGGCGCACGACCCGTGCGTGATGCACCAAAATTCATACAGTCAACCCGAAGAGGGCGCACGGTCCGTGCCCAGGGGTGCACGATCCGTGCGTCCGGTTCTGTTTCTCTAATTTTCCTATTTCTCAATTCCGTTTTCCGTTTTCGCCCAATTCGATTTCTAATATCGATCACTCCTGAAACTCAAAATCTCAAATATTCCAGATAGTACACAAACCATTTTATTTCAACAATTTAATCACCATTTCGTAAATTGTTCAACAATTCCATAAAAACCGTAAAAACGCAACGTTTCTCAAAAACGGTTTTCGGTTCCAAAATATTTCGAAAACGGATAATGCCTTATGACTCAAAACCGATATATTTTCAAGACATGTAAAAGTATCCCTATCCGTGAGTAGAACTCACCCGGTTGACGATCTCGCGAGAAATCACGCCGGAGCACGGACGACCGAACCGTAACCACTCGAACAATCCTCGTAGTCACGTACCCGCTCCGAATGCCTCCGCAACTGAATTCCGCAACCAACACCCCTCTTGATACTGACTTCATCTCCGGTGGATAGAATTGACGTCTCGCGCGATTTGACAACACGAATCCCAAATCCGATGAATCACATTTCCAGCTTCTTCTTTCTGTTTTCCAGCAACATGATTCAGTTTTGCAACAGGCATAACTTGGTCAATCCGTGACCAAACCTATCCAAACCGGTGCTCATTGTGAAGGTAATTTCGTCTACTTTCAGATGGTCAAGGATTCACACGCATGCAGCCAGTGGTTTGGGAGATATCACCAAGACAAGGTGACTGGTCCAGGACAGTGCTTGATTTTGAATCCGAAACTTGTGAACAGGATATCTCTCTCATTTATCCATGAAATCATACGATTCGTGCGCCCAAAATGAAGAGCTTTGTGTCTAGTTTCCAGAGGGACAAGAATCACGATCATCGGAGTTGTTTACAGTGAGATACGAAGAAAACAATGAAGGTGGTTCATACGGGTTTTACCCAAAATTTCAGATGAACTTCAATCATCATCCTCCATCATTTGCAACTTCAACTTGAGTTTCCATTCTCTGCACCAGCAGCTACTCAGACCCTATAACACCTTCCAATTCACAAATACAAGGACAAGGCTTCTTTATTGGCAGCCATTCAGGACATGCAAGAGGTTAGGGGATCAAAACTCCATTGTCTTCAACCTTGAGACTTTGAATCCGAAAATGGTGCAAGCTGAAAGAGGGAGAGTTTGGTTCAGAAAATAGGCTCAATGGAAAGAGCATGAAAAATGGAGTGGAGAGGAGGTGAGAGAACTTACATGCATGGAGGTTCAAGGGAGCCCTCCTCCTTTCTCCTTCCTTCTCCCTTCCCCCACTCTCTTCTCTCTATTCTCTTTTTTCTTTCCAGCTTTTCTTTTGTTTATTAGTTGCTGGAAGTGATGAATGAGGAAGAATGGTTCAGCTGGTGTAAGAATAAGGGCTGAGGGTTAAATGGTGAGGAAATGACCATTTTGCCCTTGGCCCATCTATCCAAGGTTTTTGGTACTAGAACCCCTAAAATCCTATGGTTTTCTACTCGGCAAAGGTTTCTCGACTACCTCTCTCTCGAGTTGCGATTAATCATTTCGTTCAATTGATAAATCTTCGATGTAAGGCGAAATGACGATTTTACCCTTGCGCTCTAATTGTTCATTTAAATTATGACTAAGCCACAATTAAATGTAGAGTAGGATTTCTTTGGACTTTTCCTCGACTATTACTCCCCGAGACATGACCGATTATTCCCATAAATAATTACTCGGTCTTAGGCATCATAGTACGAGTCTTTAAAAATTAGGGATGTTACAGATTTTCTCCGATTGCTCCGAAATTTTGTCAGAAAATCAGAAATAAATCAAAGAATGGGACTCCCATATATGGGAGCTGTAGCGTAAAAATCTCATTCCACATTTCATTCATCATACCACCAGATACCGATCATTGCACATGCTTACACTACATGCACGCATACATCATTCATTGCATCCTTAGATACGCTCAAATATAGATAATTTTTATCTGCCGAGATAAATTTAAATTGTAATGTTAGCACTGAGTCTAGCACCAGTCATTTAGACCCCCAGCGGTCCCTCAGAGCCCCAGCGCTCCTTCAGACCTCCATTGGTCCATCAATTCAGATCGCATGTCGTGTTATATATCGAGCAACCGACGGATCATCTGACCCTAGGTCCTTCAGACTAGCTGTGTCAGCTTAAGACATAGTGGATGTCCTTCGAGGTGAGCAAATCAGGTCAACGACCTGATCTTGACCCCCATGGCCGCTCGAAAAAGGTCACCCCCAAGCATACCGTTTTACTAGTACCGTTTCTAGTTTGCGCTCCATCTGACCATCTTGGTCCATCAAGGCTCAGGAAGCCCCTCAGACCCCGTCGGTCCTTCAGTTTAACTCCAATCAATGCGCCAAGCATCCGCGAATTAGACCTTCAGAGCCCCAATGCTCCTTCAGAGCCCCAGTGCTCCTTCAGATCCCTAGTGATCCTTCAGGTCCCCAGATCCCCAGTGATCCATATTTACTTTTGTTCTATGTAAACCCAGTTTTTCATGAATTTCTCAAAAAACGTTTTGACAAAATTAGTGTCCTTTTATCTTTAGTTCTATTTTACTCGAGAAATTTGGAAGCCCTTCATATTTCCTAGTAAAATATAAATAAAGAGGGGCAGCTGTCATACCCTAATTTTGTCCGATTAATCTAAAAATCCAAAAAAAGTTTTATTCTCGTTGTGCACGTATCGTTTTAAACGCGCGTGTCTTTAGCACTCTCGTGCAACGATTGTTTTGATGCTCGTTTTTATTTTATTTTGTAGTTGGTGCAAAAATATACAAAAAATAATTGAAAGTATAATAAACTTTTTTGGAGCTGAATAGCCAAAGTCCTTTTCATTACATAATCAAGTTTTTTACACACAAATAAACAAAAAAAGCAAAAAGAGATAAATAGTACATTTTTTAAAAAAAATAGGGGAGGGAGAAGGGCGCAGCAACAGCTGCCCTAGCTAGGGTTGTCCTTTTGATTTTTCCTTGATGCCGTCCTTCCTCCATTGCCAGCTACTGTCCTTTTGCTGATTCAAATGGCTGTCCTGCTGTCCTTCCCAGCGCCTCACTCAGTCAGCTGCTGTCCTTTGTCCTTTTCGGAGACAGTTCTCAAAAACAGCAACAGTTTTCGGAGACAGTTCTCAAAAACAGCAACAATTTTCGGAAATAGTTTTCTGCAACCAGCAACACTGCTTTTCAGCAAAACAACAACTTAATTTTCAGCAAAATAGCAACTTAAATTTTAGCAAAAATAATTAAACAGTAACAGCAATTTAAAACAGTAACAATAAAACAGCAACAATAGGACAGAATCAGGTATAGGCACCCAGGGGCAGGGCGCCTACCTCACACCACAACAAAACAGGCACAGTGCCCAAGAGTAGGGCGCCTACAACAATCAGCAACAAAACAAGCATGGCGCCCAGGAGCAGGGCGCCTACAACAGCAACCACACACACAGGAACATGCACAAGGCACGGCGCCTGAATCAGCAATCAGACAACAACACGGAAAATAGCAGGACAGGGCACCTAGGGCCCCAAAATCAGCATGATATATGAATTTATATGAACACATCAATCATCAAACATATGCGAGTAACAAGAAGCAGAGCAAATTACTAGAAGCATATAAGTACAACAAGAGGGTTAAAAATAAAAAGTCGAAACAAAAGACACAGAGTTCACACATCAGAACATAATACAGCTCACAATACCAGTAGGGGCATCTCCCCCACTAGTTTTCTTACCATCAGCAGCTTTCTGTTTACCTGTACCTGCAGGAGCATCACTACAACACAAACAATGGTTAGGACTAAAAGACAACAGTTGGTCGTTAACCGACACAATGACTCGACGACTTGGCCGGACGGACCAACCATTGCTCTGATACCACTAATGTAACACCCCTTTTCTACCCAGTAATTATTTGTTAAAATCAGAGTTTCAAAAATTTATTTCATACATCGAAAGGAATGTCACACATATTCATCATTAAACAAAAGGTCTCATGCGATACAAATAACTTGTCAAAAAGGGACTAAGCCCACAACACCTGTGTAATTAATCACATCACCAAAAATTACATCACCACGCAGCGGAAATGAAAATAAGTTTAAAACAATCAAATCATGATGTCCTGAATGGACTCCAAACAATAAAACATAACAACTAAGTTCGGCGTTTATCCCCCCTGAGTGTTACATATCAGAAGCAGACACCGACTCAAGATTAGCGGAGGTACCTAAGCCTTCACTCGAGATCACCTGCACGTTACCGCGTAGGGGTAACATTCAAACAGAAGGGGTGAGTTCATCTAACAATATAATAGTGCATATGATAAGTATTATGCTAGATCTACAACGCTATATAAACCACATCACACATCAAATCAGTCATCACGGCAGGTCATCACAATGTCATGAACATGTATGAAATGCAACCCATCGCAACGGGTGTATGCATGAGGTACCTGTCATCATCGTCAATAAATAGCCTTTATGGCATCATCGTCGCTAAATAGCCTTTATGGCATCATCGTCGCTTGTTTATGCACATGAGATGTATGAGACACCATGACATGCACCAGAGACAGTCCCATACAAACACAGTCAACTTAACAACCCATCACTTACCCATTTGCCAATGAAAGGCACATCACCTGTCAGGTTATTGTCACGCATATATTTGCCACTAACATTCATCGTCATTACCATCATCGTCGCTAATAGCCTTTATGGCATCATCGTCACTTATAACACCACAGCTTTTATTCATCATTAATACCATCGTAAATCAAAGTAATAGCCACTAGGGGCATTATCGTCAAAAACATCAACACGTCATTATTGACACCGGGACACTAATATTACTGATTTCATTAAAAGGTTTTACTTCAGCTCACGACACCAAATAGGACACCAAAAGGGTTTTAATCACCGAAATAGTTTTACAACGCCAACAACAACGACCAACAGGGACAGCCACTTGAGGCGCCCAGAAACTGTCAGAAAAATAATAATTTTTACCTTAAAATAGAACACACAGGTAGAAAACTGAATAAGCTTCGCAACGCACTTTGAAACACTTAAAACTGACACCCGAGTCAAAAGATATGTCAAAAACAAAACCGGGAAAAATTTGGGGAACATCCTGAAAATGGCGCCCAGGCACTGGGCGCCTAGTAGGGAAAACTGGCGCAGCCACAGAAACTGGCGCAGCAACACAAATTGGCGCCCTTGGCGCCCCTGCGCCAAGACACAGCGCGCAACACTCAGACACAGGCGCCCTTGGCGCCTAGACAGCAACATGGCGCAACACAGACATGGCGCCCTTGGCGCCCCTGCGCCAGACGCAGCAGCAACACCGAAAACTTGGGCAGCCAAAATTGGCGCCCTTGGCGCCCTTGCGCCAAAACACGCCCCAAACAACAAAACCGGGCAGCCACACGTTGGCGCCCTTGGCGCCCTTGCGCCAAAACATTCCATCAAACGGCACACGGGCAGCCACACAGTGGCGCCCTTGGCGCCCCCTTGCGCCAGGAACCAGCACAACCGAAACACACACACAGAATGGCACCCATGGCGCCCCTGCGCCAAGGCAGCCACAACAACACGCAACATGCGCCCATGAGGGCGCCCAGACCGCAACACACGCACAGCACCAAAACGCACACACATGGATACGGCGCCCATGCACAGGGCGCCAAATGTAACGCCCCAAAAAGCAATTGAATTATTTATTTAATTGAGTTATTTAAGGCTTGCAACATTTTATTATGTTTGAATTGATGATTTTAAATTGCCTAAATGTGTTATTTATATGTTAGTGTATTTGATTGCTAGTTAGTAGTGGTATTATGTTAGATAGAGAAAAGGGGTTGCATTTAGAAAAATTGGGGGGATTGGCTAGTAGTGGGTTTGAGGAGGCCCATAGAGAAATAAAGAAAAGAAAGAAGGAAGAAAAGGGCCGAGAGAGTGAAGGAAAAAGAAAGAAATAAAAGAAAGAAAAAGAAAGAAATAAAGAAGGAAACAAAGGAAGAATAGAAAGAAGAGAACAGCGAGAGAGAGAAAAGAAGAGACCCGAGAGGAAGATAAAGAAAGGAGGCGAAGGGGAGAAGAGGAAGAACGGGGTAGACCACCATCACCATTGCATGTATGTAAGTGATTTAGTAACCATTCTTCCCCATTTTTTTAAGACCGATCTATTGATACTAATTTTATACCCTATTGCTTCATCTTTCACAAATCACCATTGTTGACCATTGGAGCTCAAAATAGAGAAGATGAAGTCTTGCTCATAGTGGAAGCTAGTTTAAGGTTAGGGGGCTCTCTTTCGTTCGTAATAACCTATAAGATTATTATCCTATATGAGTTAGGTTTAGGATGTTTAAATGATTGATTGGTGTGTTGTTTTGTGTTTGATGATGTGTTGAAAAATCAAATTAGTAATTCTATGTGGTTGTAGATGATTCTATGTCAATTGGTGTCAATATGAATATGAGACTAAGTATGCATATGAGGTGTTTGTTAAATTGCTTAAATGAAATGGTGTGGAAATTGGTGTTTGAGGAGTTGTGGCACTATGTTGCTATTTGGTGTGTGGCGTGTTGCCTGCGTGTGCGTTGTGGCACTATGTTGCTTGTTGTTGCGTGGTGTTGTGTTTTGTGTGTGATGGTTGAGAGTAAGGGTGAGCGTTTCAATTGAATATAATTGGGTATGTGGTGGGTTTTATGGGTTTTGGCGTTGTGATGATTAGAGATGTATATGTTAAGATGGATAAAAGATTGGATTAATTGTGGTGTTATTTTGATGAATTGTTGGTGTTGACATGCGATTTACCATGTGATATGATGAGGTGAACTTCGATTTTGGTGAATGTGGTGTAGTTAGTTTCGATTTCATGTGTATAGGGACGAGAACCTATGAATGAGTAAATTGGGATTGAATTAAGGGATGTTATAGTTTGATTGAGTATGTGAGAATTATGTGGTGATTGAGTGATATGATTATAATTATTCGAATGATACCAAACAAATTGAAAATAGAAAATGTTGCTGTCCAGAAAATTAATAGTGTTGCAGTAAGCTGTTTTATAAAAAGAAATGCTGCTGTCCAGAAATTAATAGTGTTGCTGTATGCTGTTTTATAAAAAGAAAATGCTGCTGTCCAGAAATTAATAGTGTTAATGTATGCTGTTTTATCAAAAGAAAATGTTGCTGTCCATAAGCCAATAGTGTTGCTGTTTTACTGTCAAAGAAAATGTTGCTGTTTTGCTGTTTATCAAAATAAAGTATGCTGTTTGCTAGAAAATGTTGTTGTCTACCAATTGATAGTGTTGTTGTTTGCTGTTATATTTAAAGAAGAGTTGTTGTTTTTATGAAGAAAATGTGCTGCTGTTTTATAAAAGTGAAGCGCTATTTTTTAGTGTATTGTTACTTAAGATTTAAGGCAATTAAACAAGAACATAATCAAACTGTTTGGATTCCACTTTCCACAAATTGGAATCTGCGGTAAGTGGCCACTAAGCCCCACTTACCACAGATTACAATTTGTGGTAAGTAGCATCCAATGCCTAACCACAAAGGTATGAAGTAAGATTTAAGGATGTTGTTACCCCAATTCTGGATGTGATGTTTATGAAGAAGTTGTAATATTATTATGGTGACTATGACGAATACACTCTATGAGTGTTCTATGACGACGATGACGAGTACTCCGGGTGAGTGAATTGGCGAATTGCACGTGTGTCCATAGTGTCTCATAGCATGTGCATATTATGACGAATAGGCTTCGGCCTCTTATTGACGAAAACCAGTGACGATGTGCCCTAGTGGCTGACTTATGACGAGTATGGTACCATCATGCATTATGCCCTTGGTGTTGGGTTGCATCTCATGCATTATTCCATGATTGTTGACGATGATGCCTTAGTGCCTATGTTTATTGACGATGGTGTCTCTTGGTGATTATTATTGACGACGTTGCCTTGGTGATTATAATATATATGTTGTAAGATGATGATGTATGCTTATGAAGTTGTGTATTGGTGTTTCTAGTTGCCTCCTCTAGTATGATGCTCATCTTATTTGTTATTATTTATGTAAAGAGACTCACCCTACTGCTTTTATGTTGCTTCTCATGTCGGCAACGTGCAGGTGATAGCGAGTGAAGGTGATCTAGTACCTTTTTCTAGTTGGTCGAGTCAGCTCTGATACGTAGCACCGGGGGGGGGGGGGGCGTTTTAGCTTACTGTTTTATTTAAATTGATGTTATTAAACTATTTACTTGGTGATGTAACCTAATATGTTGAGACTGGTGTTTTCCGCTGCGATGCCTTTATACTGATGTTGACGTAAGCTAAACAGGATATTATTGTTGACTATGGTGCTATGTATTACGCACTTTATGACTTTATGAATAAATCATTTTGGTGCTATATGTCGTTGTTTTAAAATGTGGCACCCTCTTGCGGTTGCACTGAAAAGGTTTTTGGAAACTCTGATTTCTTTTAAATAAATTAAATAGTAGTTATTTGAAGGGGGTGTTACACCAAACACAGCGCCACACCAAGACACAAAACGCAACATCATAGGCCACAGCGCCCATGCACAGGGCGCCAAAATCAGCACACACTAAATCATCAACCAACACATATACAATCATATCACCATAATCAATTCAATTCACCAATCAACAACCAAATCAACAATCAATCAAAATCGTGGCAACATAGATCTAAGCCCCTACCCTAATACCCATCATAAGACCCAATTATAGAGGAAGATGAGACCCACCCTTACCTTAGGTTATTCGAAGGTGAGACCCCTCTGACCGAAACCACCAAGAAACCACAGCAACACAGCTTCTCTCCCCTTCTCCTTGGATTGTGCGAAACCTCCTCCTCCTCTCTTTCTCCCTTGCGCGCCGTCCCTACTTCTCTCTTTCTCTCTTCTATTCGCACTTTTCTTTCTTTTCTCTAACAATTCGCAAATGCCAAACCCCATCCTAAACCCCTATTCGACTTACTCACTAAAATCATGGGCTTCCTATTAGCCCAATTCGACTTAATCGTGGCCCTTTACTCTACCACTCCTCATTTTACTATTCCTAGCCCCAACAATAAGTCTCCATATTTTAATAAATAATAAATAGTAATTATATTATTATTTCTACCACCTAAATCTAATTTAATTAATTAAATAATTTAATCTATTATTTTGGGGTGTTACACTTCTCATTCTCTCATTTTACTCTTTAGTTCCTTCTCACTTTCTCCTACACTCTTCTACGTTTCTTTTCTTCTTCCTTCTCATTCATTCTCACTTATTCATTCTTATTTCTTCTTTCTCATATACTCTTCAAACTTAATTAAATTTCTCTACATATCTCTTTTCTATATTTCCCATTTCTTCTTCCTTCTCACTTCTTCTTATTTCTTCATTCACATACTCTTATTTATTCTTATTCCTTATCACTTATTCATTCTTATTCTCTCCTACTTTATTTTTCCATACATTCTTTCATATATTCTTATTTTTTTGACACAACTCTCTTTCATTCTAATTTCTCTATTACTTCTCATTCTATTCTATATAATTTTTTTCTCACGTTCTAATTCATTTTTTATTACTTCTTATTTAATTAAAATACAAAAATTCGAAAAAAAATGTAAAAAAAAATTAAACTTATTTTTAAAAATCCGCCGGTAAATTTCCGGCGACATTTCCGGTGGATTTTTTGAATTACCGGCGGATTTTTTTAAAAAATTTTTTTTTATTAAAAAAATCAGCCGGAAGTTCCAAAAATCCGCTGGTAAATTTCCGGCGACATTTCCGGCGGATTTTTTGGATTTTTCGGCGCCACGAAATCCGCCGGAAAGCGTTTGCCACGAGCTGTCTACCGGCGCCAAAAATCCGCCGGAAAGTCCAAAAAATCCGCCGGAAAGTCCACATTTTCGGCGAATTTTTGGTTTTTCCGGCGGATTTTGTCCGCCGAAAAGTCCAATTTTTCTTGTAGTGCGGTTTTGTCGATTTCTAATCTAGTTAGGGGAATCTGGCTCGCTACGGGTACTCGGCTTTGCCGGCCCATGTGGTGCCACTACAAAAAAAGGTTATTAGCTAGCGAGGCAATTTTCCCTCGCTAAACGTCCCATTTCCGTCGCTAATGACCATTTGCGAGGGAATTAGCGAGGGACTGACTCCCTCGCTAAATCGCTCCTCGCTAATTAATGGCTTGTTTTAATTTTTTTTTGACCAATTCTGACTGCCACGTGTCCCTGTTTGAATGGCTTGTTTTAATTTTTTTTTGACCAATTGTTTTAATTTTTTTTAAACCAGATTTTTATATATTTATTTTTATATATTAATGTGGTGGTGGTGATGGTGGTGGTTGTGGTTCACTTCGTCGGAGATAGAGGAGAGGAGTTCATGGTAGTGGTGGTAGGAGCTATGTGGTGGTGGTGGTTGTGGTTTCCTTCGTAGGAGAGAGAGAGAGAGAGAGAGAGAGAGAGAGAGAGAGAGATGGAGGACTCAGTGTTTGTGGTGGTGGTGGTGGTTGTAGGAGCTATGTGGTGTTGGTGGTGGTGGTTGTGATTCACTTCGTAGGAGAGAGAGAGAGATGGAGGATAGGAGTTCGTGGTGGTGGTGGTGGTGGAAGGTGGAGAGAAGAAGAGAAAAAGAGGAAAGAAATTTGTAGGTGAGAGAAGAGGAGAGGAGACGATTTCATAAGAGAGAGAGAGAGAGAGGAAGAGGAGACGATTTCGTGGGTGGTGGTGGTGGTTGTGTGGTGGTGGTGGTGGTGGAAATGAGTAAAAAGGGGTTAGGGTTCGTGGGTGGTGTGGTGGGAGGTGAGAGAGAAGAGTGAAAGAATGAGAGAAGAGTCGGTAATTAAAAGAATTAATTGGGATTTAGCGACAGACATAGCGAGGGATACGTCCGTCGCTAATCCTTCACGCTTCCCAAGTACCTGCAACGGTCAAAACCTTCACGCTTCCCAAGTACCTGCAACGGTCAGAAGTTTGCGAGGGACCACTGAATCTGTCACTAACTTTTCTTGGTTTTCGTGCTGCGCAGTTTCAAATTGGCGCCCAGGATTTAGCGACGGAAATTCCGTCGCTATTGCTCAAAAATCCGTCGCTAATTCTCAACATAGACGAGGGCCCTTATTCCCTCGCAAAGTCCGTCGCTAATTCCATTTTTTGCGAGGGACCATCATTCCCTCGCTAATGTCCGTCGCTAAGAGTTTTTCCATACTCCAGATTCGAACTCGAGACCTTGGGGTGGGATTCGAACCCCTTTTTGGACTAACCGTTGTTGGTATACAAATATTTTTATAATGGAAGAAAATTTGTGTAAATTTTATAGTTTTGAATTAGTATTTATTACAAGTCAAACCTATATTTTTATTTATTTATTTTGTATTGACGATTTTGATTAAAATGTTTTATAAATTTTATTATTATTATTATTATTATTATTATTATTATTATTATTTTGACGCAATTATTATTATTATTATTATTATTATTATTATTATTATTATTATTATTATTATGTTTGGAAAGTAATATACATATGTTTTTATAATGGAAGAAAATAAAATATGTTAACCCAGGGGTGTGGTTGAGCGGTTGGGGCCTCCGTTAACCAATTGTCGAGGGTTCGATCATTGCCTTGGGTATGAAGCAGCTTTAAATCTCTGGGTCAGCTGTCCCACCATTCGAGGTGTCTCCATTGCTAGAGGATTGGTCACTGCGTTCAGCGGTAGATACCCTGGTTAATAAAAAAAAAAATAAAATAAAATATGTTTGAATGAGTATTTATTAGAATTTATAAAGTCAAACTGTGTTTTAATTATTTCTTTTGTATTGATGAGTTTTATTAAAATATTTTAAACTGTTATTATAAATTTTTTTAGAAAGGAAATTAATTTAAAATTATATATGCATATCAAATATTTACTTATATAGCAATAGCAATTGATATACATTTAAAGCAGAGTTTTTTTATTTGACAAAAAGTACGAAAGAAGAGTTACGTGCATGTTCCAATGAAAGACATCCACGTAAGATTTTGACATCCACGTAATTAAAAACCATTTTTTTTAACAAACCCCTTTTTTGTAATTGACACATTGTATTGCGCTCCTAGTTTTACAACATGCACCCTCTCAATTGAGTGAGAAGCCTACAAGTTTTGCTTCTTAAATTCTCCTCCTCTTTCTTATTAACATTTTACTGTCTAATATGTTTGGATTAAAGGCACAAAAACTCCATTTTCTTCTTCTTCTTGTTGTGGGAATATTTTCATGTTCAGTTGAATCCCTAAGGTTTGACTTGCAATCTGATCTTGCAAGATGCATCGCTCAAGACATCAAGAAGAATTCTCTGACAGTGGGAAATTACTCCATTATCAATTCCAATGAGCGTCACCCCTTGCCTGAATCCCACACTATCATTGTTCGGGTATTTGTTTAATTTTTTTTAGTGATTGATTTAGAGGTTGATTTTTATAATTTGTTACAAAGATTTGAAAGTTCGTCGTGAAATTGGTCATAAAATTGATTTTTTTAGTGACGATTAAAATTTGAGTGGTACAAATTATTAAACTGGTTTAATTGTTGATGATGATTAGGTGGTTACGCAACAGACGACAGTGCATGTAGCAGAGCATGTACAATCGGGTCAATTTGCATTTACGGCGCAACATTCTGGTGACTATGTAGCATGTTTTTGGGGTCCAGAAAAAATTGATCCCCCAGTAAATCTTACCATTGATTTTGAGTGGAAAACTGGCGTGGCAGCCAAATATTGGCCCAATATTGCAAAGAAACGTCACATTGAGGTAAGTTACTCAACCTATATTTATCCATTTCATCAATTTGTTTTCAATCACCCTTTTCATTGCATTTTCATGACATATTTTTTATATTTTTAAATTGTGTATGCTACAAAATCAAGATAATTTTATAAAAGAAGTCGGCCTATATGTATATGAGATCAAATATGAAAATTGAATACATAAAAGCTAGTGTAAAAAAGCAAAACAAAAATGCTTTAGAAAATTATTCTTTATAAAATCTTGATTTTTCTTGATTGAAATACCACATAACTTATTTAAAAGTCTTCACCATATATATATACCACACGACTTTTTAATTACAAAGAAAGTCTATTAAAATTTCTAATCCAATAAACCCCTCAAAGTTTTCTATTTTACCACAACCCATGTATTATAATGATCTCTCTTTTTATTCAAGTTTTCAACTTTCATATTCATTTAATAATAATAATTTTTGATTTTAATTTGTATGCATCGTCGTTGTAAATTTTATTGCACCATAACCAATCAAATTTAGTCGTATGAGTGACTTTTAAGATAATTGAGATGAAGTCGATCACTTTTTTAAATGTGTCATTCGTAATTGGATGACGTTGTAAAACACCTCATACACCAAGTCAGTGTATATAAATTATATCCATAATTTCATTCGTTGCATTGTATTGTAGAGATGAGTTTGAGTCTTATAAGCTTCGTTTGATTTGCAAACGAGTAAGTCTTGGACTAGAGAGTACAGTACTGACCTGGACAGTACTGGACAACTTTTTGTCCCGTACACTATTTGGCGATCACTAGACAACACAAACAAAAAAATGTAAAATTTATTATAATTTCCTTCTAATGTTTATAATGATTTTATATAACATATATTATAATATAATTAGAAAATTATAAAGAAAAATGTGTGAGGCAGGAGATAGTAGAGAGAGAGAGAGGGGAGGAGAAGGAGAGTGAGATGAGAAGATATAAGAGAGACGAGAGGAGAGAAGAGAGGGAGAGAAAGAGAGACATATGAGAGAGAGGTCACAAGATGAAAAGATATAAGAGAAGAGAGATAGAGAGAGAGGGAGAGAGAAGAATGACATAAGGGAGAGAGAGAAAAAAAGAATAGCAGAGAGGAAAAAAATTATTCAGTAGGAAATAAAAATAATATTTTGGTAATTTTTTGGATGAACAAAAAGTTGTACCATGAGACAGAAAGTTGTACTGTGATTTTGTACTCCACTACCTTGCTCTCAGTTTTGTCCAGTACCACAAACAGTTTCCAACTGGAGTTGTCCAGTCCAGTCCTTTGTTTTTTAGTAAATCAAATGCACCCATAATGTTTAATTCGGTTGTATTCATGTACTCATATGATATATATCCTATCTATGTTTTCTAGGTCAACGATTGTTTTAATTTTTTAGAATTGCTATCATAGCTAACTTAGTGTTTGATATATAGAAGAAAAACATTTCAAGCACTGATATCTTTTACATGTGACAGCAAACAGCATTGGAGCTACTAATTATGCAAGAAACTATCTCATCCATTCAGGAGGAGATGACTTATCTTCGCC
This sequence comes from Astragalus membranaceus, assembly GCA_039519185.1. Lineage (NCBI taxonomy): Eukaryota > Viridiplantae > Streptophyta > Magnoliopsida > Fabales > Fabaceae > Astragalus > Astragalus membranaceus. The sequence goes on from CM076849.1 coordinate 58,257,447, forward strand.
AAAGGTAGGTGAAGTGAACATAATTACGGGTGGGAATAGGCCAGACCGACCTACAGGGGCCTACGGCCCAGCCTACATCAGGTCCAGGTCAGGCCAAACTTTTTTCTAAATAAATAAGGCCAAAGTTTTTTTAAAAGCTTATATATTTAGGTTAAAATGTCAGGCTACAGGCCATCAAAAAAACCTTCTAGACCTATCAGGCCGGCCTACTTAAGTAAATATAAATATTATTTTTTATTATTACTATTATTATATTTAATTTTTTTTTGACTAAGGATTATATTATGTTTAATTTTTTTACTTTTTGTTAAATTATAAATTTGCTTACATTTTTTATTTACTTAAAATGTTGACCTATATCAACTTTTGACATTTTTAAATGTATTATTATAAAATAAAATTTAAATAGAATGTTCTATAAAGATAAGTCTCTGAAAGATTTTGTTAGATCTCAATCTTATTGATCTAATAGCTAATTCGTCTATTTACAAAGTCAACATAACTCAAGGATTGTCGGTTTTCTAATTTTTTTTGGGTGAAATAGGCTTTTAAACAGGCTTTCAGGCCTTGTCAGACTTTCGAAAAGGCCAGGTCAGGCCTCAAAAATTAGTATATCACAGGCCACAAGCCAGACTCAGGCCTAACGTGTTCAACGCAGGCCAGACTCTGGCCGGCCTATTCCCACCCCTAAACATAATGATATACATATTTGTTCCCTATGATCTTAGTTCAATTTTCAGGGGCATTGTTCTTATTTTAATCTATCAATTTATTTTTGTTTTTTTTTCAGCGAAGAAGAAGTGCTAGAGCTAAACATGATCACCAACAATAGAATGTTATGGATGAGTTTGGGATCACTTTTTATCTGCTTCTCAGTAGCAGGATTGCAATTTTGGCACTTGAAGACCTTTTTTGTGAAAAATAAACTCATATAACTTTTGCTTGTTATACTTGATACACATTTTCTTATGTAGTCCTGTAAAATATACAGGCATAAACTTATAAGAAACGCATATAATGGGGTCTCTAAATTGTGTCATGACAGATTTATGAAACTCCATGAATGAATTTAAGCACAAGCTTGGAACAGTTGAAAATAATCTCAGCGAAATAGATATTGAAATTCAAGAGAGAAAAATCTTAATTATGTTGGAATTATACCTTTCATATCTTCTGTGTCATTTGGTATTTTATCTTTTATTTTTCTCACATTGGTCATTTATGTTTCATATTTGTTTTTGTTTGGTATCTACTATAAATTGTTGCCAAGAATCCACTACCAATTTTACCGAACTACCCTTTAAAAAATAAGCTTTTTATTACTGTTTTTGCTCACAAAATTCAAATCAGCTTTTCAAACATCTTCATTCTTTTCTTCTCTCACCTGACACACTTCACCATGGCTTTCAAATTTGTACGCCATTTTTTGCATCAACAGTAACTTGCTCTAAATATCTCTGCAAAAAGTTACTTTCTAGCTGACATGAAACCTCTCTTTTACACAATGTACAACTTGAAATTTATACAATACAAAGGAGAAAATAATAGATATTACAAAGATGAGAGAGGGAACGAAACACACGTAGAAGCAAAACTGAAAAGCAAAATAACTAACAAAGAAGAAGAAGGAAGAAGAAAAACGAAAGAGTGAGAACGATGGAGACTGAAGAAGAAGCAAGGAGAACGAAGAAGCAAGTCGAAAAAATAGAAGAGCGGGAGGAACTTGAGAGAAGAGATTAGGGTGTCTAAGAAAAAGATTATCAGGTAATATTGAGGAAAAAACGTTTGCTCTGCCATCCTCCATTTTAGACAAAAAAAAATCAGTCTAAACCTGCTGCATTGCATGTGTATTTGGTAACAAATTTGGGTTTATTTTTTTCAGATCTAAGACAAACATTAGGCAGAGAAGAGGTAACATGTTATTGGTACTCCATTTTTCTTGACTTTTTAAATATCAACTATGCTTCACTAAAAAAACTTTTGAATATCAATCTCAGAAGATGAAAAACTGTTTGGGACTGCTGAGAAGAAAGAAAGAGCTAGAGAGAAGAAGATAGGAGATTGAGAAGAAGGAACCGACCAAGTGAAGAAAAATTGGTACATGAAACTGGGTTCTTTAACAAGTTGTAGTCTTTCACATTTCCTCCCCCATTTCGAATTTCCTTCTCCACTCGCAATTTTTTTTCTCATTCCTCCCTCTTCAACACAACCTCCCAAAGATTGTTGTGTATTTTATATTTTTTTAGTTTGCCCTCTTTTTATCTTTGCTTCTATTGTTGTTGTTGTTGAGATCTCTCTATCTTATAGACTTTCTTTTCTCTGCCATAGAGGTTTGGTTTAATCCCGTTTTTCAGCATTTCTATTTTTAGTTTCAAACTTCAGCAGGTATCTTATAAACTTCATCCTTTCTATTTGTATCTTTTAACAAGTGGAATCTTCTCATTTTTTTAATTATATATTGACACTAATACTCTGTCTAGATTTATCATTTATGGACTTTAAGAATTTATAATCTAAGAAGATTCAAATTTAGGGGTCCGGATCCACTGCAGTTAGGGCGGGAACTGCAGTCTGCAGTTCACTTTTAAAGTCGGGCGGAACACAGAGTCCGACTTTAAAAGTGGTGTTATGGAGAACTGCGTACGGCAGTTCTCGCCATTACCCGTATGCAGACCACTTTTAAAGTCGGACTGTGTGTTCCGCCCGACTTTAAATGCTGGAACTGCAGACTGCAGTTCCCGCCAAAACTTCAGTGGATCCATTTCCCAAATTTAGTCCCTGGAAAATGATATTAGTATTACTACATATCACTTGATATTATTGAATGAATCTTAACTACTTGCTAATGTGAAGATTGAAAATTAAAATTTACTAAACTGTCAATTATCTAACCACGTGCTAATGACATCGATTATTGAAAAAACTTATTTTTTAAATATGCTTCTTAATTTTGGTTCAACCATACTCTTTCTTCATTTCCTGCGTAAGGGATTTATACATTGGATTACAGTCACAGGGATTGAAAAAAGGAGGTATTGGGAGTTGTTGACTAGGAAAATTACTATCAAAGTCTATATGCATAAAAAACAGCGCATGCAGCATATTAAAGCCAATAAAACTGTCATTCTGATTTTCTTTTTTCACTAGAGAGGTCACTGTTAAAATCTGCATACACAAAAATAGTGTCAAAGAGAGACTATTATAGCCAATAAATAAAAACACCATTCTGATTTTTTTCCTTCTGTATATCAAAGTAGTGCTAAAGGAGATTGTTACCATATTATAATAGTCAACTCATTAAAAAAGTTTAATTCCAGCCTCACAAATGTTTGAAACAAGTATTCATATATTTATTTTAGGTTTTACTTATTAAAATTGAAGGTATTTGTAACACCCCTAGTTTCGTTAACTTCGGTTTACGAAATTAACACATGATTGATTATTCGATTAAATGACAAATCGAGCTTCGGAAACGGGATAGTCGAGGAAGCTTTGCATAATTGCAAAACAATAGGATTAAAATACTCTAGTGATCAAACTATGTGGTCATTTGGACTAAGGATGGACCTAAATGGATATTAACGAGCCAAGGGCATTTTGGTCATTTCGCCTCATTTAAATGACCCTCAACTTATATCACCAGCTGATCCTATTTCTTTTCCCCTCATTCAGCCATTTAGAAATAAATAGGAAGAGAGGAAGTGAGAAGTGGAGTGTAGAAATGAGAAGTTGAACATAAGGGCAAAATGGTAATCTCTCATTCAATTAAAACTCTCACCAACTTACCTCACTCAGCACATTCTCACTCACTCCACTGAGCTTCTGAAACAGAAAGAAATATAGGAGAGAAAGGAGGAGGAAAACGTGAGGGATAGAGGAGGAGAGAAGGTGGAAGAAAACATGGGATTCCCATTGCATGTATGATTTCTTCCCATCATCCATCTCCATTTGTATTCCTCTTTCCATTGATACTAATCTCATTCACTCAACCTTCCTCTGGCTCCATTCACCACTTTTGAACCTCATAGCTTTCAAGTAGCCAAAAATGGAGTTTTGAGTTCCAATGGTCAAAACTTGAAGTTAACTTCATTGTATGTGTTTGAAACCCGTATGACCTACCTTCATTGTTTTCATCATATCTTCCTGTATTCAACTCTTCTGTTCATGATTTTTGTTCCTCTGGAAACTAGACACAAAATTCTTCAATATGAGCACAAGAACCATCGGATTTCATTTGGAAATGAGGGAGATATTGTGTCCACAAGTTTCGGTTATGAATCTGGCCCAGTACTGAACCAGTCCCCTTGTTTCAGTGATATCTCCCAAACTACTGGTTGCATGCGTGTGAATCTTCAACCATCAGAAAATAGACGAAATTCTCTACATTATAGGCACTGGTTTGAAGAGTTTTGGTTACGAATTGACCTAGTTATTCCAGTTACAAATCGGTGTCCTAATGCTGGGATATGGAAGTAAAGCGGGAATGTTTGTTCGTCGAATTTGGGTTCGACTCGTCAAAGTCTCGAGAGACACCAATTCCATATACCGGAGAGGAGTTCAGTAGCAAGAAGAGTGTTTGAGTTGTTGATTCGAATTGGGCGGAGTGGAGCGTTCGTCGGAAGCGGTTTGCATGATTACGGGGATTTTTCGAGTAGTTACGGTTCAATTGTTCGAGCGAGGACGTGACTTCTCGAGGATTCGTCAAATCGGTGAGTTCTACTCACGATTAGGGTTTTGATTATTGATTCTGAACTAATGGGAATCTTGGTTCTATGGTTAATTTCATTTCGAAACATTTTATCGAGTCGAAAACCATTTTCGGGAAAATAGCGTTTTTACGATTTTTCGGTAAATATATATGTTTCTATGGATTTGCTGATTTTAATGCTTTCATTGGAATATGAACTGGATTGCTATTTATAATGTCTATTTTTAAGTCTCGACGGTTAGGAAATGTCTCGGGGTTGAATAGGAAGCGAAACGGTACAAAACGGATTTTCGAAATGCTGTTTTTTTCACAATTTTGTCCCTCATCGTGTCGCGACCCGAGCCTTCCCGTCGCGACCTCCCCTTATTTTTACAACGCAAAACTTTCTGTAACTTTTTGCGTCGCGACGGAACCAGTTCGCGTCGCGACGCTTTGCAGTTTTCAGCAAAATACACTGATTTTGTTTTCGCAATAACTTTTGATCCGGGAGTCCGATTAAGGTTTTCTTAAATGCGTTGGAAAGCTTATTCAAAGACCTAACTATATATATGTAACTTGAATTGGAAAACACACTGTTTTTGAAAGTCAAAGCTGTTTTCAAAACCGGATTGTAGACCGCGTGTGAGCATATGTTTTTGAATAACAAAACGAATAATTCGTCCAACTTGGTACCGTACTATAATGCCGGATGTCTAACTTTGAATTCATCAAAACGGGTTATAGGTCAACAATAGATATAGAATATCTAGAACTTAAGTGACGGCCCAATGCGGGTGCGATATATAGATTATATCGAGTTGGGTGATGACCCGACGAAATAGCATACTAGGAAGGGAAGTCATGAGCTCTCACCCTAGGCCCTGAAACGTTATGGCGTGGTCTAACGTGGGTTATCGGGATTGTGGGTGTTTGCACAGCCGATTTATGCTAAGATAGGTTCACGAATCATTGGGATTGTGGGTGTTTGCACAGTCGATGCTTCGCTTGGTAATATCGGGATTGTGGGTGTTTGCACAGCCGATTTATGCTAAGATAGGTTCGCGAATCATCGGGATTGTGGGTGTTTGCACAGTCGACGTTTCGCTTGGAAAAGCTTGTAATTATAAGTTAATTGACAAGGCTTAAAAATATATAATAGCACTTCATTTATCGGGATTTTGGGCTTTGCACAGTCGGTAATGGGCTAGGTATATATTGATATAAATAGTTATGAATTTAACTATGTTGCAACGGTTTTATAAATAAACCGAGTGATAGTGAGGGGGCACGGTAGAACTCACTGAGACAAGTTGTCTCACCCTATCATTACGTTGTTGTTTTTACAGAGAACAGGAAACGGAGACGAAAACGGGATGGTCAGTTGTCACGCTCGAGGAGAAGATAGAAGATTGACTCATTCCAAGCTGTTTATATTTTTCTGCCTCTGTATTTGATATCATGACTCGAATTTGAGCTATGTTATGTTTTAGTTTCCGCTGTTTTCTTGCAACGATGTATATCGAAGCAGGAATTTTTATACTCTGATGTAAACCAAATTGTATATTTAGGTATTTCTTTGTTTTAGAAATACGGGGTGTTACAGTATTTTTTAAGCTATAAGTCTAAATTTTGTTGTGTTCCAAATTGAGTTTACTTTGGTTCACGTGTCTTATTGTCGTCGGTATCAATGTTTAGTGAAATTTTAAAACCAACTTTTTTTTACTTCTTTTTTTCAGTTTTTCTTTCCATAAAAATTCACTTTTTTGTCAGTTTTTTTTTTACTAAAAACATAATTTTTTTTAACTATTTCTATAATTTACTCAAACTACTAAAATTAATCAATTTAACTACTACCAATTGTCAAAAAAAACCATACCTCTAACAATAGTTTTAAAATTATTTATTCCAAAAAAATAAATTATTAAATAATATCACACTCAATAATTAAATAATTTAAAATTTACTATTTGCTATAATCTCTCTATTAAAACTACTAAAATCAATCAATTTTTCATGTAATAAATAAAATCAATCAATTTAACAACTAACAATTATAATATTAAATCATATAGAAAAAAGGAGAAAACATGTGGCAACGGGAGTGGCAACGAGATCGGCAACGAGAGCGGCAACGGGAGTGCCAACGGGAGTGCTAACAAGAGAGGGAACGAGAGCGATGGGGCTGCATATTTTACCTTTTACTCCATTATTAATATTATAAGAAGATACCGATTTTGTTTTAACTTTTTGCAACACAACTATTTTAGTAACTTCACCGCTAAAAGACAAAATTTGCAACAAAACGAGAGCGGCAATGCGAGACTGGCAATGTAATCGACAACGAGAGCGACAACGAGAACATGAGTGGGAACAAGAGAGGCAATGAGAGCGCCAACAGAGCGCCAATGTGGATGCATATTTTAAAAAATCTTATTTTCTTTTTTCTTTATTTTTACTCCATCCAAAATTTAATATTTACTATAATCTCTCTATTAAAACAATTAAAATCAATCAATTTAACCACTAAGAATTATAAAAATACAATTTTAGCCACTACCAAACTTTACAAAATAACTTACTTATAATTAAACGAATATGATTTAATTAATATTAAATCATATAGAATAATATGAGTTAACATGTGGCAACGGGAGCGACAACGAGAGACTGGCAATGAGAGCTGCAACGGGAGTGGCAACGAGAGAGGTAACGAGAGCGCCAATGAGAGTGTCAACGGGGATGCGTGTTTTACCTCTAATGTCCAAATACATTATTATGGATCAATGTAATTTTGATTGTCAATCTCATTTATTTTCTTCGACTCAATATAATTTTCATTTGTATCTTATATGACATAATACTTATCTTTTTCCACTTTGAATTTCAAATCATACATTTTGGACATTGTTCACAACTTATGATTATCTTCCAAATTACTATTATGACTTCATGGCAATACACCGACCATACAGTATCACCCATGCGTATGCACGGGTAAAATACTAGTTTTATCTAAAAGACACCTCAAATTTTTAAGGGTAAAAATGTCATTACACTCTATTTCTTTTTTTCTTTCTCTTTATTCTTACACTCTTTTTCTTACTTTTCACTTTTCTCTTACACTCTCTTTCTTCCTTTTTTTCTCTTTATTTTTACACTCTCTTTCCTCCTTTTCACTTTTCTTTTACACTCTCTTTCTTCCTTTTTTTCTTTATACATTACTTTTCCCATAAATAATTATTCTCTTTCTCTTATCACTTCACTTTAATTCTTTTAACTAAATTTCTAAATTTACACAAACACTACTTTAATTAAAATTTTTGAAGACTACCACTATAAACCTACTATATAAAAAACAGGAAGACTTAATGACTATTTAAATTAGTAATTAATATTTTAAACAAATATTTCTTATTGATAATATAATATCTAACTATTATTATCTACTATAATCTACTAATCAACTAAAATAATCAATTGAAACTACGAGATAACTGCAGTGATAAATAAAAAAACACGGGATAACTGCAGTGATATATAAAAAAACACGGGATTAATAGTTACCATTGATATTTAGAATTTTTTTGACAATTTATAATTAAAAAAACACGGGATTAATATTTACCATTGATATTTATAATTTTTTTTTACAATTTATATTAATATTCACCATTGATAATTATAATTTTGGAAAACTACTTTAAAACGACTATTTAAAAAACACGAGATAACTGCAATAATCTACTATAATCTACTAATCAACTCAAATAATCTAATATAAAAACACGGGATAACTGCAATAATCTACTAATCAACTCAAATAATCAATTGAAACTATGAGATAACTGCAATGATATATAAAAACACACGGGATAACTACACCAATATATAAAAAAACACAGGATTAATATTTGTCATTGATAATTAAATTTTCTAAAGACTACTATAAACCTACTATCTAAACAACAATAATATTTAATGACTATTTAAACTACAGATTAATATTTAAAATAAATATTTCTTATTGATAATCTACTATCTCTCTTTTACTATCTACTATAATCTACTAATCAACTAAAATAATCAATTAAAACTACGAGATAACTACACTGATATATAAAAAAACACGAGATTAATATTTGTCATTGATAATTAAAATTTTTGAAGCCTACTACTACAAACCTACTATCTAAAAAATAAGCAGACTTAATGACTATTTAAATTACTAATTAATATTTAAAAAAATTATTTTGTATTGATAATCTTCTATTTAACAATCTACTATAATCTACTATCAACTAAAATAATCAATTGAAACTACCAGATAACAGCATTGGTATATAAAAAACACGAGGATAACTGCAGTGATATATAAAAAAAAACACGGGATTAATATTTGCCATTGATAATTATAATTTTTGAAAACTACTATCTAAAAAAACAAGAAGGCTTAATGACTATTTAAACTGATTAATATTTAAAACACACGCGACAAATATTTGTCACTAATACCTAAAAAAAGACAAATAATTGTTACTCATATATAAAAAAACACGGGATAAATATTTCTTATTGATAATCTACTATCTATATTTTGCTATCTACAATAATCTACTAATCACCTCAAATAATTAATTGAAACTATGAGATAACTGCACTCATACATAAAAAAACACTGGAGAACTGCACTGATATATAAAAAAATACAGATATAACTGCAATGATATATATAAAAACACGGGATAGTTGCACTGATATATAAAAAAAACATGGGATAACAACACTGATATATAAAAAAACATTGCACTGATATATAAAAACACACCGGATAAATACACATATTGTTTTTAAATGATACTTTTACATTTTTAGTTTTAATATTTATCAATTTTTTATTTGAAACTCCTTTTTTGTAACATCCTCAAAATAATTAGTAGAATTATTTGGGTGTTAACCCGATTAAATTAATTTAGTAATTGACTGGTAAATTTATTGAGTGCTAAAATTATTTATTAGTTGTCATCGAATCGTTAACCGGTTAATACGGATCAAGGACGGTTTAGAAACGAAATTAGAGATTAAGGGCAATGTGGTCATTTGACCACATTACCACTTAATATAAAAGAAAAGAAAGAAAAGAGAATTAAGAAAGAAAGGAAGCGTGAAACAGAGGAAGAGAAGAGAAAGAGAAGAGGAAAAAGAAGAAGAGGAAATCCGAATTTCATAGGGTTTTGAGAGGAATCCGAATTTCATAGGGTTTTGAGAGGGATTTAGAATTTAGTGTTGATTCGATTGGTTAATCTTGATTAGGAGCGAGCTAGAAGTGGATTGAACGCGATTGGAAGCTCAATTTGAAATTTGAAGCGGATTGGTGATATAGGGTTTCGTTTGGAGATTTTGAGGTTTCGGTGATTTCGGCCCAGTATCGGCTCTCGCTTCAAGGGTGAGTTTTACTCACGTTTAGGATGTGTTCGTGTTGAAATAATTTTTACGTTGATTGTTGTCGAGAGATTTTGAGTCAAAACCGCTATTTGGAAAATATGTCGTTTTTGATAAAATTCGTTTCGATTGAATTTGTTATTGATTTGATTGATTGTGTGGTATTGGTTGGGTCTGTTTTGTTGGTTGTTAAATCTGTTTTCAATCGGAACGGGAATCGGAATTGAGCGGAATAGCGAATTTCGCGAAAAACCGAAAAAAAACTGCAGAATTCGGCAGATAGTCGCCTCGTGACCCGACCCATCGCCTCGCGACCAGATCCAATTTTGCAACGAAAAATTCCCCTATCCCTTCTCGCGTCGCGACGGTTTGCAGTTCGCGTCGCGACGGTTTGCAGATTTTCAGCATCGATACACTGATTTTGTTTTCGCGATAACTTTTGATCTGGGAACCCGATTGAGGTGTTCTAAGATGCGTTTGAAAGCTTATTCAGAGGCCTAACTGAATATACAACTTAAATTGTAAATGAACTGTTTTTGAAGTTGAAATTGTTTTGAAAAACCGAATAATAGTACACGTGTGCGGATATGTTTACTGATAACAAAGCGGACTATGAGTCCTACGTGGTAAAGTATAATTCAAATGAACTATGGGTTCATACAATAGTGGATATATGTGTATATTATATCGAGTTTGGGTGACGACCCATGAGGTTGACATACTAGGCGGGGAAGTCATGATCCCTTACCCTAGGCCCGTATACCATTAGGGAAAGTACTATTGGTTAGGGGGTCACCGGGATTACCAAAGCTGGGGTCGGTGTTATGTTACAGTTATAAAACAGTTCACCGGGATTACCAAAGCTGGGATCGGTGCTGTAATAAAGTTATGATACGGTTCACCGGGATTACCAAAGCTGGGGTCAGTACCGTGTTAAAGTTAGAAAGAATGGTCATCGGGATTACCAAAGCTGGGGTCGGTGTCATCCTAATGATATCAATAGTATGGTTACCGGGATTACCAAAGCTGGGGCTGGTATCATACTATGTTGACTAGTACGAGTCACCGGGATTACCAAAGCTGGGGTCGGTGTCGTGCTAAATTAAAAAGGTTTGTTGTGCGATACACCGGGCTTAGCGTTCGCACAGTCGGCATTTTATTAAAAGTTAAAGAATGCGGTTCACCGGGCTTAGCGCTTGCGCAGTCGGTGTCTTGTTCACCGAGAGCGTAGTTAGGGGTCTCGGTAGAACTCACTGAGATTGTATCTCACTGTTTATATGTTGTTGTTTTACAGAGAAACAGGGACAGTGGAAATCCAAGAGGCACGAGTAGGTTGAGCTCGGGGGACTTCTGATGACTTAGCATTTATGCTTAAGTTTATATTCTCCTTTTGTTATCTGTGTACCAAGACATTTTGTCTTTAGCGTTATGTATTTATTTCCGCTTTCTTGTACGATATTGAACACTGTATTTCACTGATGGTTTATGGTTTTATCTATGTTTAAGACTGTCCTGTTGTTGTTCAATGAAAATTTTATAGTGGTGTTCAGTATTTAAACAGCAAATATATCTCTGATGTTTTAGGGATGGTGCACTTGGGTATTTTTACTCGATGAAAATACCGGGGTGTTACAGTTGGTATCAGAGCAGTTCAACCTAGTCGGACTTAGATGTTAGAGTCTTTTACTTCCTTTAGTTATGATTCTTCTTAGTATGCTATTAGATATTGAGCTTGATCAACTTAATACTTGGTGCATATTTCGCAGAATCATGGCCAGAAGAGGTAGAGGAGTTCCTCCTCCTGCTGATCCACATTTCGAATGGATGCAGAATGTGATTGAGAATCAGCAGAAGATGATGCAGGATATGTTGCAAATGCAGCATGATCATATGGGTCTGCAGCAGCCAAATGTTCAACCTCATCAAGAAGATCCTAACCGGACATATTTCCGATTTCAAAAGATGAAGCCCCCAGCTTACAAGGGTGGACCAGATCCAATGACTGCTTATTATTGGATAGATGCAATGAAGAAAATTTTTCAAACCTTGCAATGCGGGGAAGAAGAAAAGGTAATATGTGCGGCAAATGTGCTCAATGAAGATGCCCACACCTTGTGGTGTAATGCAAGGCAAATGATGGAACTCCAAGGTACTCCCCTCACTTGGGACAACTTCAAGGAATTATTTTTGAAGCAATATTTCCCTTTAGTGAAGAAACTAAGCAAGCAAGCAGAGTTTGTGAACCTCAAATAAGGTGACTCGTCAGTTGGGGAATATGCTGCGAAATTTGAAAGACTGTCTCAATTCTATGAGTTGGGGAGTTATGCCCCAAATGATATGTGGAAGATGCAAATGTTCAAAGAAGGTCTCCGAGCTGATGTGAGCCAAGGCCTCAGTTCTTACACTCTGGTTAATTATCCTGCCTTAGTGCAACAAGCCTATGTGGCTGAGGAGGATCTGAGGAAAATGTATGCTGAAAGAAAAGATTATTGGAAGGGTAAAAAGAAAGTTGCTGAATCTTCTACTCCAAGCAGACAATTCAAGGAGGATGATTATAAAGGGAAGCAGGTGCAATCGTTTGATTCTTCAAAGGTCCGCAGGTGTGGCAACTGTGGAAAACGTCATCAAGGTGATTGTTGGCAAAAGCCAAACCGGTGCTATTATTGTAATGAAGAGGGCCACTATGCAAATGAGTTCCCAACAAAGAAGAGTTTCCAAGGAACACCAAATGCTCCTAGGCAGGGACGAGTCAACACTCTGGATGCTCATTCCATCACACCAAACGATAACTTACTGAAGGGTAAGGGATTCCTTTTCAATAACTCTGTCGGGATATTATATGATTCGGGTGCAACCCATTGTTTTATGGCACAAACATGTGTGGTTCAGTTGGGATTAGCATTGTCTCCGCTATCCGAGCCGATAACTATTTTAACTGCTATTAAGGGTCTTGCGTCAAAATTGTCTACTTGTCATGGGAGACAGAAATTTTGTAGTAGGATTTATTTGCCTGCCTATGGGAAGTAGGGGCATCGTTCTGGGTATGAATTGGATGATTGCAAATCATGTTATAATCGACTGTGCCAAGCAAACTATCAATTTCGCCTTTGAATCCGTGGAATTGACGAAGGCAAAATTCTGAAGCAGTTATCTCTTTCACCTCAGCAAGCCAGCCATTATTTCAAGGTGCAGAAGCTTATGTTATTATGTTATCTGCATCCATTGAAACTGGTTTAGATTGGTCATCTGTTCTAGTTGTGAAAGAATTTCTAGATGTTTTTCCGGATGAAGTTTCTTCTGTACCTCCTGACCGAGAGGTAGAGTTTTCTATAGAGTTGGTTCTTGGCACAGGATCAATATCTATTGCTCCTTATAGAATGTCTCCTTTAGAATTAAAGGAATTGAAGTATCAACTTGAAAAGATGATCTCAAAGAGGTTCAATTGATCGAGCGCTTCTCCATGGGGTGCTCCGATGTTTCTTGTCAAGAAGAAAGATGGAAGTAGGAGATTGTATATTGACACCGACTACTCAACAAAGTGACGATCAAGAACAAATATCCTTTTTCAAGGATACACGTACCTGGATCAGTTTGTAGTCGTTTTCATTGATGATATCTTGGTGTACTCAAAGACCATTGTGGAGCATGTTCGACATCTCCGCATTGTTCGGAAAGTACTCCGAGAAAAGAAGATGTATGTGAAACCTTCGAAGTGTGATTTCTGTATGCCTGAGGTAAAGTTTCTGGGATATGCGATTTCCCAATCAGGAGTTGCAGTAGATCCCAGTAAAATAGAAGCTGTGTTGAATTGGGAGAGACCGACCTCAGTCACAGAGATCAGAAGTTTTTGGGTCTAGCCGGTTACTATAAGAGATTTATTCAAGGGTTCTCACAGTTAGTTCTTCCAGTTACTCAGTTAACTCGCAAGGGTCAACCGTTTACATGGGCCGCTGATTGTGAAGAATGTTTTCAAGAGTTGAAAGTTAGGCTGACTTCTGCTCCAACCTGATCCTTCCAGATCCGTCTTTGGAATTCCAAATTTACAGCGATGCTTCTGGAAAGGGTTTGGGATGTGTCCTCATGCAGAATCAACAAATGGTAGCTATGCGTCCAGACAGTTGAAGATCCATGAGGAGAATTATCCAACTTATGATTTGGAGTTGGCAGCTATTGTGTATGCACCGAAGATTTGGAGACATTACCTGTATGGGTCTCGTTTCGAAATCTTTAGTGATCACAAGAGTTTAAAGTATCTATTTGATCAGAAAGAACAGAATAACAGGCAAAGAAGATGGGTAGAATTTCTGAAGGATTATGACTTGGAGTTGAAGTATCATCCAGGAAAGGCCAATGTTGTAGCTGATGCGCTGAGTAGGAAATCCATTCACATGGCAGAGTTAATGATGCAAGAAATGGAATTGTTAGAGTCTTTTAGATCTAAGTTGGGGTACATCCATAAGTTTCCACTTTAGTGGCAAGGTTTTGGTGTTAACCTTTCGCTTGCGAAGGTTAACAATCAAATAGTATTATGTGATTCCGTTTGACAAGTCAAACGTGAATACGAATATGAAAGTGAGGTGACTGCTGACTGTTTTTCATGTCGCGAATAACCATCAAAGGATTAATCGATGGATCTACTTGCAAGTGACTAAAATTTCCGAAATGAAGCTTGGCGTGCGGTATGGTAGTTTTGAAAAATCATTTTGTGAAAACCCGCATGCTAAAGTTAATTTTGGGAACGAATCAATAGGCTAATAAAATCTGATTGAGGAAAACCATCGGAGGCGCACTTATGTTGAGGGGAAACTCAACGCTATTGGCTAATTCGGAAAGGAATTGGGTGCGTCGTAGATAAATATATTGTGTGGAAAGTTAAATAAAGGAAGAAGGGTTCTGAGTCCTGTTTGATAGTTATTTTGAGAACAACTGAGGTAATATTCATTGCTTTCGAAATTAATTGATGTTCCCACGGTTTATTTCTACGTTTAAGGTCAAAGTTTCTAGTAAAACCCTCCTTCCATCTTTTTGAAAAAGTTTTAGCTCGAAAACTTGGAAGCGAGTCAAGGAATTTCACAGTGACTTTCCGTCACATTTTTCAATGTGTACGGGAACTGTTATGGATTTTAGAAGATTTTTTGAGAACGTGTTTACACCCTTCAAGGAAATCGTGTTTGTTTTTACCTCTACCGAGGAGTATCGGTTGGTGGATCTCATTTCCAACCTGTATTTCTATCAAGCGTCTTGTATTAGACCCTTTGATTTAGATTAATCAAAGTTGGGGCGTGTTGCGCCCGAAAAACTCCCCGAGGGAGAACCTTCCTCGTTCACAACTTTTCCTAAGACAATGAAGCCGCCACCAATATTTATTAAGGAAAATATTAGGAAAACCTTTTTTGGAAAGCGATTGGTCTTGCGAAACTAGAGAATAGGGTTCGGGGGTCGGTTACGCGCAGGGAAGGTGTTAGCACCCCACACGTCCTCTCTACTGAGAGGGAACCTTTAATTAAATGTGTGGTTTTAGTGTATTGACTTGAAAATACTTAATTTTGCCTCTCTACTTCTTATTGAAAAATTCTTAATGAAAACCTTTTATTACGAAAAAAGGGGGAAAGATGGTTTTTTAGAAAAATGCTTGACGGGACATGGCCCGCTCCTACGTATCTCCCGGTGCGATGGAGAACTCAAAGCTACGTAGTTCTTCCTTATCCTGAAAAAAAGGTTTTTGTCTTTTATCTTTTTAGTGAGTTTTCGAAATAGGACGAGCAGTTAGCGGATGATTAAACTAACCAAGGTTATGGGTAATCACCGCTAAGTACTCTTGAAAATGAAAGTCACTATCGCCAGTCAGACGAACAAAGGTTCTGATTGACTATTAGTAGCAACCCGTTTTTTATTTGCTCTTTTGAAAGTGGTTTTCGAAAGGAATTGATTTGGCACGAATGATCAAACTAACAAAAGTTATGGGTGATCATCGCTTGTTGTTCTTTTGGGAAAAAGACATCGCCACCAGCGGCTAGACGAACAAAGGTTCTGATTAGCCACTAGCGACGATGGGTTGAAAATGATTTTAGAAAGGAAAAGGGTTTTTCTTTTTTCTGAAAACGATCTTGGCTTGCGAAAGTGATTCTTTTCCTTTTTGTTATGAAAATAACTCTTTTATTTTTATTATGCAAATGCTAAACTTTGTTATGGTTGCGCTTGACGAGAATGTGACTCGCTCCTACGTATCCCAAATGGGAATCAAAGCGACGTAGTTCTAACGAGCCTTAAAAATGAAAATCTTTTTGATGAGGTTCTAGAAAATAAAGAGCGTTCATAATGATCAAACTAACAAAGG
Organism: Astragalus membranaceus; assembly: GCA_039519185.1. NCBI lineage: Eukaryota > Viridiplantae > Streptophyta > Magnoliopsida > Fabales > Fabaceae > Astragalus > Astragalus membranaceus. The sequence goes on from CM076849.1 coordinate 58,273,910, forward strand.
TTATGATGGATCATTACTAGTAACTCTCTTTGAAAATGCCTTTTGTAAATGCAAGCTTTCATGGTGATCAAACTAACAAAGATTATGATGGATCACCGCTAATAACTTATTTTTAACTCTTTGATACTTAGAAAAATGCTTTTTTTGAAATTGGACGCGTTCATGATAATCAAACCAACAAGGGTTGTGATGGATTATCACTAGTAGCTTATGCATATGAAACATCCCTTTTTTTTTTGAAATTTAGGCTCTTGGGACAACCAAACTAACAAAGGTTATGGGTGGTTGTCACTAGTCACCATTTTCATGCTAGGCCATTTAGAAAAGAAAACAATGAATGCAAATCGAATCCTTAGGCAAACAACAATCTCATTTGAATTCTTGAGCAAATATTAGCCTAGACTACACATGTTAGATCACAACACATAAATAGGCAAAGAAGGAACTTGAATTGGGCATTAAGCAAAAATACAAGAGTGGGCAAGATTGAACCTAAATGCACATCTAATGGAAGATGCTAGGTGAGAACCATACTCAAATATTTCTACAAGACGCAAGGGAATCTAAATGCACATCTATTGGAAGATGCAATGTATGGAATTGACCTATCTAAGTGTTGATGATATTCTTATATGAGAGTGGACAATGAAATTGTTAGCTTAGGGAAAAGAGTTGCCTCAATCATGATCATAGGCAAGCATAAGCAAGCAAATTATTTAGCAACCCAAAGTATCAAAGAATGTTGAATCACTTTGGTCAATCCTCACACTTAGGATTAAGTGCACAAGTGCACAAGTGTGAATCACCTTGCTAATCATAAACAAAACAAGTTTATTAAGGCAAACCCAAACCCTAATTTTTTATGTTAAAGCCTAGGAGCCTACATACCCTAAATCAACTATTATTCATCCCCAAATCATGAAATAAACAAAAGCATTCAAGAACCCTAAACCTAGGCCCATGGCCGAATGTTATCATGCTTGAAATAGGTTTCTTATTTTGTGAAAATTATGCAAACATGAGTGAATATGCAAGGAAATGTGAGAAAACACAACAACAACTAGTAAATCACATTTTTATGAGAGTATGCGAAATACAACATGCCATAAAACAACATTTTATTAAGATCAACACAAATCAACATTTATTAAAGGGTGAGAAGAACCATAAGCACCCAAGCCTCCCTAAGTGCTTGTCAAAGTGGTTATGACACCTCTCACCAACAACAATCAATAATATGAGAATATGAAGATGATAGGATGAATGCTTTTTATATTTTTGAGGAAATACTCAAAGATGATGCAAGGTTTTAAGGATTACCTTAGCTTTGAGCTAGAAAGTGAGATGAGAAGATGAAGCTAGACACAAATCAACAAAACTCCAATATCCTTCAAAGAAGTACCTACTTGATGATGATGCTTGAACCTTGAATGAGAAATGGAGGGAGTATGTGAAAGAGGGATGCAAATGAGGTGAGTTGTTTGTTAGGGTTTTTGGTGTAGGAGAAAAAGGGAAGGTTCCTTTGAGATGAAAGAAAAAACAAGAGGAAGTGAGGGAGAGGAGAGGGGCCACGAATTTCTTCTTTTTTTGGAGAGGAGAGAAGTGAGTTGTTCTTATTCAAATCCTTGGGAGGCCAAAGATCTAATGGGTTTAAGGTTGTGAGAGGGAAATAAAGAAATTAGTGTGTATTTAGTGGTGTAGAGAGAAAGAAGGTAAAAATATGTTGTGTATTAAATGTTATTGGACTCAAAGGTGTGCTTGTCATGATGAAAGGCTTTTTTTTGTGATGTGCACTTGATGGGGCTGAAGTGAAGGGCATGAGGGTGGAGTGAGGGAGGTTGTTTGCTTGTGAAATTGGTGCTTACTTTGGCCAAAAATGGATAAAAGCAAAAAGCACCTAAAAGGAATTAGCCCTAATTCTAAAAATACCATAAGCATCCAATATTATTTTGTTATTCATTTTTTTATTTTGATTTCAGATTTCTATTTTTAATTATACATATTTTTGAGCCTTTTTGAAAGTGAGAGAAAAAAAACCGTTATAATTGACCAAAATACCCTTTTTGGCTCTAAAACCCTAATTTGCCCGGAAAATGCGTTCCAACCCTAAAAATGATTTCAAGAACCTTGGAATGCCTTCTAGGATCCGAAATGCAGTGCATAAGGCTCTTCGCTCTTCAATTTATTTATTTATTTTTGTGGAAATTAGGGTTTTGACCTAAGCCGGACAAAATTGGGGTATGACAGCTGCCCCTCTTTATTTGGATTTTACCAAGAAATATGAATTGCGCGAGACATATTTCGAAGGTAAAATAGAAATAAAGAATTCAGAAATTATACCAATTTTGTCCATTTGGAGAAACCCGAATTTCCCCTTTTTTTTTTGTTTTTGGAAAGATAGACACTTTCGTGTTGATGCGAAAACAGTAAATGAACACTGACGTGCAGACAGAAAAGGTAAAATGGGCACTTGCGTGCAGGCAGAAAAGTAAAATGGGCACTTGGCGTGCAGACAAAAAAGGTAAAATGGGCACTTGGCGTGCAGACAGAAAAGGTAAAATGGGCACTTGCGTGCATACAGAAAAGTAAAACGGGCACTTGGCGTGCAGAAAGCGGTAAATTGCCCAGGCTGCCTAAAACCTGTAATTCTTAAACGAACTCTTGACGAATCCGAGTTTGCACGTGGCTTTGAGGAGCACGCTTCCTGTTGGCCTTTTCGAGCGACCGGGGGGATCGTTATCAACTCCGGAACTGATATACAGATCAATGCACGGCGTCCACTGTATCTTAGGCTTGATACAACTATTCCATTGAACCTCACATGGGGCTGCGGTCCATCGTGTTGCTCGTACACGATGTGAGACCTGGGCAGAAGGGAGCGATTATCTGTGTTCCAATCCGCAATGCGCGCTTGAGCGCTCTCTTTTTTTTCTTTCTTTCTTTTCTATTTCTCTCTTTTCTTTTTCTTTCTGAACTCCCAACTTGGGGGAACATTTTCTGGAATCTGGGGGCGAGGGCTAACACCGAAGTGCTCATTCTCTCTTTGTACCTGTAGCTGAAAATGAACAAATGCATGCAATGCAAATGCCATGATTGCTGTTTTCTTTTTTCTTATGATGAATGATGAGTTTCTTATTTCCTTTGTCTATGTCGGATGGATGCATGATCTTCTACTGTTCTTATATGCTTGATGAAGGTAATGATTTTCCTTTTCTTCTCTTGTTTGTACGCAATGCATGATTTTCTTTTTCTTTTGCTTATGTCTGATGAATGCATGATTTTCTCCTGTTCTTATATGTCTTTTTCTCTTTCTCTAGCTTCTCTTCTTTCTTTTTGCTTTCTTTGCTTTTTCTATGAAATATCTGATGCAAAATGTGATGCTCTAATGATGAATAATATGATGCCAATGCAATGAAAAGATTTCTGCCTTTTCTTCTTTACCATTTTCCTCTATGAAATGCAAGTATTAATATGGTGCAACTGACGTGGAACGTTTTTTCTTTTTGCTATGTGATGAATGCACAAAATGTGAAGATGAAAATGTGATGCTTTGATGCATGTGCTATAATGAATAGATTGGAATGCCTAGATGCATGAGGTAAACATTTTTGTGATGATGAGATACGAGACTTTGGATGCAAGGAATTGAGATGATTATTGACCATTCTGTTGAAGAATTGAATTTTATTCAAACTCCGGTGTTCTCAAGGTTTTTATTTACAAACAACCTCGCTTGTTTTCTCTTTCTTCCCATGATGACTGAATTTTAGATATCACGTAAACAACTTGTGTTCTCTCTTTTTGAAGCATTGTCTAGTAAGCATGCATAGGAGTGCAGATGTGAATGAATGAGTCAGTTAACTTGGAATTGGTTTAGGACATGGACATTTATGGCAAGTGAAGGAATGACCGACATGGCTATTGTAACACCCCCTTCTATTTAATTACTAGTTAATAAAATCAGAGTTTCTTTTTCTTTTTAAATAACCGCAAGAGAGTGCTACACTAAACTCCATTTAAAGCAAACAACTTGAATTGATATACTTCCACAGAATAACAGCACGATACATTAGCACACAGTCAAGGGGCAAGCCCACAAATCTCCGGTTTAGTTTACATCAACTGAATTAAATCACCATCACAGCGGAAAACAATAAGTTTGAACATAATTCGATACATCACCGAAATAACAGTCTAACAACATCAAATAAAATGACAAGTAAACATAAGACGCCCCCCCCGGTGCTACGTATCAGAGCATGACTCATCCTACTAGAAGAAGGTATGAGGATAACCTTCACTCGCTATCACCTGCACGTTGCCGACATAAGAAGCAACATAAAAAGCAGTAGGGTGAGTCTCTTTACATAAGTAATAGCATACGAAATAAGCATCAACTAGGAAGGACAACTAGGCACACCAATATTAACACACGCTACTACTTTACATCATCGAGAAACATCACCGAACAACACCAACAACAACAATAGGCACAACCACACCAACATCACCAAATGCATGAGTATATGTATGAATGCAACCCAAAACTCCACTGGGCATATGCATGTCGGATCCGTCACCAAAAATAAGCCTTGAGGGCACAATCGTCGCTTTGAGCATAGCTCCGGCCGCAGCCCACTCACCAAATGCATATGGTTTATGAGACGCCATGAACAATGCATCATACACACCAAAACACACCAAAACGCACCAAGTGAGCAACAAGCATAATCACCAATTAATCCCCTCTCACCATAACCCAAAACTCCAAGGGTCTATAAAAATAAGCCTTGAGGGCACAATCGTCGCTTTGAGCATAGCTCCGGCCGCAGCCCACTCACCAAATAAACATCACCAATAAATTCACGAAGTAAACATCACCAATAAACTGACCAAATAACTCACCAATAAACTCACCAAATAAATATCACCAATAAACTCACCAAATAACTCACCAATAAACTCACCAAATAAACATCACCAATAAACTCACCAAATAACTCACCAATAAACTCAATACCAATTTAATTAAATCATTTTAGGACACTGACACGGAATAGGAGAAAGTGAATAAAAATTGCAATTAGACACCTTGAACAACTTCAGTCCAGAACCATCAGGAAAATAATCCATTTTTTTGCCTAAAACCAGAATATTTAGGAAGACATCGGAATTAGCTTCGAAACGCATTTTGAACCACCCAATTTGGACAACCGAGTAAAAAGTTACGTCAAAAACAAGTTTGGAACATTTTAGGCAACATCCTGGTTTTGGCGCCCAGCAAAACTGGCGCAGGGGGAACATGGCGCCCAGCAAAACTGGCGCAGGGGGAACATGGCGCCCAGGCACAAGGCGCCTAGCACCAGACACAGCAACAGGAACAGCAAGCCTTGGCGCCCATGGCTAAGGCGCCTAGGAACAGAATTTTTGCTCAACTTGCAACCAAATTTTCTCTCTCATTTCTTAATGAAATTGGATGAAACCAGTGCTCATTTTGAAGGGAATTGAGTCTACTTTCCAACTAAGCAAGAATCATTAAAAACGGAGTTCGAATGAGGACACAAAACTTGCCAAGACCGAACCTCTACACAGATTGATTCCAGAAATTTGACCCAACTCTGGAGACTCATAACTTGAGCTACACAGCTCCAAATTGAACGAAACTAGTGCCAAAACGACCGGCTTTAAGTCTATTTTCGAAAACAATCAGCCACATAATTTTTGGATTAACCAAACAGTACCAGTTTTCAGAAAACCGAAACAGTATCAGAATGCACCAAAAACCCTAAGTGAATAGACTCATCATACTCAATCACCAACACCACAATTTCATCGAATTGAATAAAACCCCACACCAATTATCACTATGAATGCTAACCATCACGTTTTCCACCAAAAAAAAATACCATTTAGTCATAACATCAAACACCTAGCATGCATCATTCATATTGTGTCCTACTCAACACCAATCAAGCAAGTCTTTGCACAAACACATTTTCAGCATGATAACAACATTAAAACACACCAACCATTCATGGAAATCACCCTAGAACCTAAACCTAGACAACACTCATCACATACACTATTAAAGATGCAAAGGAGAGCCCCCTAACCTTAGATTTAGATGAGTAGAAACCTTAGGGAGATAGACACCAAGGATTGTAGCCTTCCTCTTCTTTCCCTTTCTTGCTTCCACGAGTTTCTCTCTCCCCTTCCTCCTTGAGGGCTTCGGCCACTCCCCTCCTCTCTCTCTCTCTCTCTTTTCTTTTCTTTTCTTTCTTTTGGTGATAAGTGGGAAAATGAACTAACCCTAGCAACCCCTACATATTCGACCCTTAAGGATAAATGATGGGTCATGGGCCAACTAATGGATCATGGGCCCTTTATGTGCACCACCTAATTCATGACAACACCTCCTAAATAAATTAAAACCCTAAATTAATTAATACTAGCCCTCACCTTATAAATAGGTCCAATTACCTCATATATATTTATTTTATTTTCTATCACCACATAATCCCCAATTGATTAAAATAAATAATTCAATTAGATGACTAATTAAATTTGGGGCGTTACAACTCTCCCCCACTTAGAATATTTCGTCCTCGAAATCTTCTCGCCAAAGCTAACACTCCTCCAATAACCAACTAAGCCATCTAGACAACTAGTGCTATCCATCCTGCTGATTACTATTGCTTTGATTACCGGCGGTAAGTGCTTGGGCGGCCGTCCCTCCTACTTGTTCAGCCAGGTAACTTCAAGCAGTAACAATCTGGCTCACTCTCTACTCCGCTGCGCCACTCTGGTAGACTAACTTGCATTCTATCTCACTCATCTATCCTCACGGGCACGCACACAACACACTCACATCAACTTCACATCATCATTTAATCGACACACAACACGTTCACATCACATCCACATCATCATCATAGGTAACTTGGCACAATTGACACGTCGTTATATTTATCATTAGTCATATACATTGGGCATCGCAACATAAGGACGGCAGAAATTATTGTAACTACAACCACTTGGAGATAGGGAAAACAGCACTTTAAACTATGACGAAACAGCACCTTTACATTCAAGAAACAAGACCTTTAATTTCAAGAAAACAACATTTTAATTTTAAGAACACAGCACTTTAAATTTGAGTAAGCAACATATTTAGATTGAGGAAACAGCATTTTAAATATAAGGGAACAGCACCAATTAAGTTGAAGAAAGCAGCTCTTCAAATTTTAAGAAAACAGCAGCACACTCTAGTGCAAAAACAGTACTATTACTTTCAGAAACAGCAATAAAACAACGTGAAAATGGTGACATCAATTTGCAACAACAGCAGCAAAACCGTTTAAAACAGCAACATTAAGTTGCAAAAACAGCAGTAAAAACAGTTCGAAGACAGCAACATTAAATCGCAAAACAGCGGTAAAAACAACACAGCAACAGCAAGAGCATTTTTCTGAAAACAGCACAGCAAGGGCATTTTTCTGAAAACAGCACAGCAAGGGCATTTTATAAAGACAGCAACAGCAACAATTATTCTTATACAAAACAGCAGCAGCAACGTTTGGAAAACAGCGACTTAGACAGAATTTCTTACGCAACTTACGACCAATTTTTCATTCTCATTTCTTAATGAAATTCGGTGGAACCAGTGCCTACTTTGTAGAGAATTCAGTCTATTTTCTAACTAAACGAGAATCATTCAAAACGGAATTCAATCGAGAACACAAAACTTGCAAAAACCGAACCTATTCACAGGTTACTTCCAGAAATTTGACCTAACTTTGGAGACTCGTAACTTAAGCTACACAAATCCAAATTCAACCAAACCAGTGCCAAAATGACCAGAGTTAAGTCTATTTCCTAACAAAATATGTCCCATAATTTTTGGACAAACGAAAGGTTTCCAGTTTTTAAAATACAGAACCTATGTCCAGAATGCTCCCAGATTATTAACCTCACTTGTGGAGCCTACAACTAGAGCTACACAAATCCAAATCAAACGAAACCGGCACCAAAACGACCGGCGTGAAATCTATTTTCACGAACAATTAAACACGAAATTTTTGGACTGGCCGAACAGTCCCAGTTTCACGAAAACCGAAACAGTGTTACGCACTACATCTCAACATTTTACAAACACAACAATACACACCAAATCAATCAATTAAACATCAACTCTAACAATTTGAACAAAGCATTCTTAAGGACATACAACAATAAAAGCTAACCCAATGAAATACATAAACCGCGCCAATGCGCATTTTAAATGTTTATGGTCTCCCAAAATCACGTAGCACCAATTGTAAAGAGTACAACAACCAAAACAAAATCAGGGACAATCCAGTGTAGGGATTACAGCTCACGGTCATGAAATAGTTCGCAAGGATTCGGAGTTGGAAACATCACATGTTGAGGAAAATTAGGCAAAAGACCGAATAAGGTAGATAACAACAACATAAAATATAGTCCACTTTTCAAAACCATTTCACACGGTACTTAGTGCGTAATATAATTCGAAATCAAAACCAAACCATAATGAAAGCTTTATACAAAATCAGTGCTCATTTATCAAAACAAATTTTCATACCAATACCGGTACTCAACCACAAAATTGTTTTACAGGTGTTTAAAAGCAATTTCAGAAATCACTTTATTTTTCAGATCACAAAACCACATAACACAATTCAAGAAGTAATGACCAAAAATTTTCATAAAATCCAAGCGTACAATATCAAACTCCAAGTAGCATGGAAATTGCAAAACAATTCATGAAGACCTTACACTTACAACACTGCATGTCAAAACAATTAGGAACAACACCAAAAATAAACAACTAACGCAAAAGATGTCATAATTGTTTTCAAATAAAATTAACAATTCTTTTCTGCTAAGTGAAGGATGTCATAGTCCCTTAGAATAAATACAAACAGCCTCAAAATGGAAAACATTTATAAATTAGGGAACACCAAACCTCAACATTTTTAGGCATGTACTAGTTTGACATAATTTATCAAAACAATTTCTCACAATGCATTTAGACTCCACGTCAAGACACACCACCAAAGAGTTCATACAAGACCTAGTGTCGAAACAATTTTTAAACCAGTCGAAACACATGTCAATATTAAACAGCAAGGTAAGTTATTGAAAGCCACACAAACGAAGTCAGAATTCGTTCCACAAGAAAGTTAAAGAACAGCAACCAACAACAGGGACACGAAGTTCACACACAGAAATGCAATACAACACACAGTACCAGCAGGGGTATCTCCCCCACTAGTTCACTTACCATTAGCAACTCTTGGTTTACCTGCAACACAAATATTGGTCAGCACTTAAAAGACAACAGTTGGTCGTACACCAACACAACGACTCGACGACTTGGCCGGACGGACCAACCATTGCTCTGATACCACTTATGTAACACCCCCTTCTATTTAATTACTAGTTAATAAAATCAGAGTTTCTTTTTCTTTTTAAATAACCGCAAGAGAGTGCTACACTAAACTCCATTTAAAGCAAACAACTTGAATTGATATACTTCCACAGAATAACAGCACGATACATTAGCACACAGTCAAGGGGCAAGCCCACAAATCTCCGGTTTAGTTTACATCAACTGAATTAAATCACCGTCACAGCGGAAAACAATAAGTTTGAACATAATTCGATACATCACCGAAATAACAGTCTAACAACATCAAATAAAATGACAAGTAAACATAAGACGCCCCCCGGTGCTACGTATCAGAGCATGACTCATCCTACTAGAAGAAGGTATGAGGATAACCTTCACTCGCTATCACCTGCACGTTGCCGACATAAGAAGCAACATAAAAAGCAGTAGGGTGAGTCTCTTTACATAAGTAATAGCATACGAAATAAGCATCAACTAGGAAGGACAACTAGGCACACCAATTCACAACAATATTAACACACGCTACTACTTTACATCATCGAGAAACATCACCGAACAACACCAACAACAACAATAGGCACAACCACACCAACATCACCAAATGCATGAGTATATGTATGAATGCAACCCAAAACTCCACTGGGCATATGCATGTCGGATCCGTCACCAAAAATAAGCCTTGATGGCACAATCGTCGCTTTGAGCATAGCTCCGGCCGCAACCCACTCACCAAATGCATATGGTTTATGAGACGCCATGAACAATGCATCATACACACCAAAACACACCAAAACGCACCAAGTGAGCAACAAGCATAATCACCAATTAATCCCCTCTCACCATAACCCAAAACTCCAAGGGTCTATAAAAATAAGCCTTGAGGGCACAATCGTCGCTTTGAGCATAGCTCCGGCCGCAACCCACTCACCCAATAAACATCACCAATAAATTCACGAAGTAAACATCACCAATAAACTGACCAAATAACTCACCAATAAACTCACCAAATAAATATCACCAATAAACTCACCAAATAACTCACCAATAAACTCACCAAATAAACATCACCAATAAACTCACCAAATAACTCACCAATAAACTCAATACCAATTTAATTAAATCATTTTAGGACACTGACACGGAATAGGAGAAAGTGAATAAAAATTGCAATTAGACACCTTGAACAACTTCAGTCCAGAACCATCAGGAAAATAATCCATTTTTTTGCCTAAAACCAGAATATTTAGGAAGACATCGGAATTAGCTTCGAAACGCATTTTGAACCACCCAATTTGGACAACCGAGTAAAAAGTTACGTCAAAAACAAGTTTGGAACATTTTAGGCAACATCCTGGTTTTGGCGCCCAGCAAAACTGGCGCAGGGGGAACATGGCGCCCAGCAAAACTGGCGCAGGGGGAACATGGCGCCCAGGCACAAGGCGCCTAGCACCAGACACAGCAACAGGAACAGCAAGCCTTGGCGCCCATGGCTAAGGCGCCTAGGAACAGAATTTTTGCTCAACTTGCAACCAAATTTTCTCTCTCATTTCTTAATGAAATTGGATGAAACCAGTGCTCATTTTGAAGGGAATTGAGTCTACTTTCCAACTAAGCAAGAATCATTAAAAACGGAGTTCGAATGAGGACACAAAACTTGCCAAGACCGAACCTCTACACAGATTGATTCCAGAAATTTGACCCAACTCTGGAGACTCATAACTTGAGCTACACAGCTCCAAATTGAACGAAACTAGTGCCAAAACGACCGGCTTTAAGTCTATTTTCGAAAACAATCAGCCACATAATTTTTGGATTAACCAAACAGTACCAGTTTTCAGAAAACCGAAACAGTATCAGAATGCACCAAAAACCCTAAGTGAATAGACTCATCATACTCAATCACCAACACCACAATTTCATCGAATTGAATAAAACCCCACACCAATTATCACTATGAATGCTAACCATCACGTTTTCCACCAAAAAAAAATACCATTTAGTCATAACATCAAACACCTAGCATGCATCATTCATATTGTGTCCTACTCAACACCAATCAAGCAAGTCTTTGCACAAACACATTTTCAGCATGATAACAACATTAAAACACACCAACCATTCATGGAAATCACCCTAGAACCTAAACCTAGACAACACTCATCACATACACTATTAAAGATGCAAAGGAGAGCCCCCTAACCTTAGATTTAGATGAGTAGAAACCTTAGGGAGATAGACACCAAGGATTGTAGCCTTCCTCTTCTTTCCCTTTCTTGCTTCCACGAGTTTCTCTCTCCCCTTCCTCCTTGAGGGCTTCGGCCACTCCCCTCCTCTCTCTCTCTCTCTCTCTCTCTCTTTTCTTTTCTTTTCTTTCTTTTGGTGATAAGTGGGAAAATGAACTAACCCTAGCAACCCCTACATATTCGACCCTTAAGGATAAATGATGGGTCATGGGCCAACTAATGGATCATGGGCCCTTTATGTGCACCACCTAATTTATGACAACACCTCCTAAATAAATTAAAACCCTAAATTAATTAATACTAGCCCTCACCTTATAAATAGGTCCAATTACCTCATATATATTTATTTTATTTTCTATCACCACATAATCCCCAATTGATTAAAATAAATAATTCAATTAGATGACTAATTAAATTTGGGGCGTTACAGCTATTGCTGAAGCTCATGAGGGATCAAGAGATACAAGATTGCCCCAATTCAGGTCTTAGATGAGTGAATAACTTGCCCCTGTCTAGTGGTGACAACAACTAGGGGTGTAGAAGATGATGAATTGGGAACGCTTCGGCTCTTGGGACGAAAGCTGGAATGAAAGGGGTTTTGCTTCAACCCACAGAATTTGATGTTGCCCCAGTCACAACAAGGACAAAGCTGCCCCAATCAGAATGACAAGGTCTTGTTTAGGATAGTGAGTTGAGAGATTTCCCCGGTGAGGTTTTTATGGGAATGAATGAGGTGAAGGAATGAGAATGCACTTGCCCCACTTTGGAATGACATTGACAACTGGAGTGACATGGGATGGGCATTGAACAGACTTTCCCAAGATTAGGGTGTGTGGGTGGTGAAGAGAATGCCCCAGCTTTTGGGTCTGAGTGGTATTCTCAGCGCAAATCTTTGGTTCTCTACTGATGTCTTGACTTTTGGTGCGAAAGAGTCCTTACCTGGTGATCACTAAACCTTGTTTTAATGCATCTTGAATGTGTTTTGGAGTGCAAGTCCCTCTTTTTTTATTTTGTCAGCTTTCTTTTTTTCTGACTGTTCGTTTTTGTTTCCTCAGTTCTCTTTTTTCTGAGGGTTTATTCTTTCTTGATCAGCTTTCTTTTTTCTGATCGTTTGTTTTTCTTTTGAGCAAACACATTGTACATAGATAAGCTTGTTCGTCCTAAGATTAGAATTTGAGAGAACAAAAGCAACCGGTCATTGATCGGAATGGACTTTTCGGGATTGTGGTGTTTTGTGAAGGAAGGAGGGTTAGGCTTAATGAAGTGTTTGAGGCTAATGGGAGGATGAGTTTTGTTTGGCGTTGATTGACGGTTAATGGTCTATGAGGAAGATGGTTATTGGGCTTGTTTGGGCTCTGTTAAAGCAAATTCGTGTCTCATGGTAGAATGACTAAGGGGTTTGATGTTGAGGCCAAAGGAAGTGTTTGAAGGTTTATGGAACCAGGTGTTGGAATGATGAAGTGTTTGAAGGTTTATTTAGACAAGGATCTCATGTATTTTGTGGTAACATATTTTCTTTTGTTTTGGGATTTTCATTTTTGAATCCCCCTTTTTTTTATTTTCTCTCCCCCCCCCCCTTTTTTTTATGATTCTTTTCCTTCTTTGACTCGGGCGAGCTGATAAAAAGTGATGCACTGTTTTTCTTATTTGGGGTGATCCTTGTCTAGGGTGATTTTTGGATTTTGGTTTTTCTTGGCACAAGGTGGGTAGGAAAGGGACTTTCTGGGATTTTGGGGTTTTTGAGGAGATGGCCAAACTTCATTTCAAATCCCGATTGCTTATTTCTATAAGACTTAGCTTTAGAACAATAATTTATCTATCTTCATGTGTTTGCCCCTTTTTTTTACCCTAATTTTTGCCTGGACCGCTCTTTGCGAGTTTTCAATCCACCGGGCGCTCTTTTTTTTAGGCCGCCCTTTGCGGGTTTTCAACCTAGCGAGCTATTTTATCTTTTTATTTATTATATATTTTTAGAAAGACCTGCACTAAAGGAATATGATACTGACAAGGAAAATTTGTGATCACGGAATTGCCCCAGCATGGAGGACTTAAAGTGTTAGTGAGAATGAACCAAAAGTCAAGTATGCACTGATGGGAGGGAATATGCGCTTTAGGGGTGGACGGGGCGGGATTAGACTTGGATGGGGAATGATGATAAATGAAGGAAATTGACTGACTCAAACAAGAGAAACTGCACGTGGCATGCATGCTTACTAGAAGAACGCTTCACAGAGAGTTAACATTGGTTAAAACATGATATTAAAACCCCTTTTTTTTTATGAACTGTTTCAGTCTTTTATGATGGAATGGATGAGTTTTTTTTTGAAGGAAATACAAATGAGCTATTGATGTGAAAAACTGAGTGCCTTGGAACACCTTGAGTTTGCAAATGAGTGAGGGTAAACTTTTCCAAAAAGGAAAGATTACTTTGCAAGAACATCTCGTCTCTCATCACGACATTTTTGTTGTATGCAATGCATGGATGAAAACATTATGATATATTCATGATGAAAATGAAATGCATGAAAGCATATTTACTTGAAAAGTGTGATTATTCTAAAAGTTTTTTCTTTTTGATACTTTCTTTTTATGCAAGACGAAATATGAAATGCCAATGCATCTTTGGATGATGAATGATGCAAGAATGATGTTTCTTTTCAAAATGATTTTTATAGAGGCAAGACAAGATATGAAATGCCGATGCCCCTTCTTCTTTCGAATGATGAAAGATGCAGGAATGATGCTTTTTTCCAAATGATGATTTTTTTTTAGAGGCAAGGCAAAGTATGAAATGCCAATGCCCCTTCCCTTTTTTTTTAAAGATGCATGTATGGAGGAATGATGTATTTGAACCAAAGTGATGAGGTTAATGAAATGGTGCATGAATTCTACATTTTGAATAAATTTGATGATGATTTTTATTCATGATTATGAATGAGATGCTTTCTTGTTTTCATTTTTTGTGCAATGAAATGCATGATACTCACAATGATTTTCTTTTTTTTTATTATTATTAAATGCGTGGGGAGACATGCTTTTTATTGAATGCATGCAAGATGAGAGGTTAATGTATTATTTTTCATGATGTGTGAAAAAGGACAACAATAATGCATGAGACGCGCTTCTAATAAGACACGATTTTTGGATTTTTTCGAGAAAATTAGGGAAAAGAAAGCCTTAGTGAATGGAAACGCTCACGTGCGGAGAATGCACTCCTGACAAACCTAATAGAGAAAAATGCATGTATGAATTTTATCAAGTTTTTGTTTTATGCCATGAAAATGATGTCTTTATATGAAAATGACGGCGATAATGCGACTTGACATGCATGTGAAAAATAAGACGAAAACATTTTTTTCGAGTTTGGTGACTGAAATTTTGGGAACATCACCTCATATAGCCCGGTAAAGGAAAAGACTATGATGATTTTTTGAAAGTTTTGCTTTTTACCCTTTTTTTTTGAAAATTTTGTTTTATGTATGATGATGATGCTCTACGTGTATGCAGGATAAATGAAAGGGTTTTTATTGGCAATAATTCAAGCTCTTTTTTTTTTTTTTGGAAAATGCGGGCCGTACGTTATTTCGTATGAATCGGTAAGAGAAAGGCTACAACGGTAACCCTTTCTTCTTTTCTTCTTTCAAAATCTTCTTTTTTTTTTAAAAAAAATGATGGCGTGAGGCAACCAATTGTCGTTACTCTGAGTAACTTGCATGAAACATTGAGTGGATCCTGACTCAATACTTCACGCAATATACTGAAATGCTTCGACATTTGGTTAACTCAAACTTATTCTCTTATTTGAAAACAAACCTCACTTGATAGGGTCAAAGTTCCCCGATATCGTGGAGTAACATCTCAAATTTGTAGTGCACAAACAAATTTGAGATATTACCCTTCGCCATTCGAAGGTGCAGTTTTACTCATTGAGCTTTTACATGAAGAGCTTTTCTATTTTTTCTTTGTTTAGAGAAGATGCATGCATTGGAAACCTTTCATTTTTTTCATTTTTAGTTTTGGAACATGATTTTGAAAATTATTTGGAGATGCAAATGATTTATTGGAAAAAAAAGTTTTAGAAAAATGTGCTTGACGGGGTATGACCCGCTCCTACGTATCCCCATTGTAATGAGGAATCAAAGCTTACGTAGTTCTACTGCGTCTTTTTTGAAATAATGCTTATGCATGAATGTCTCATCTTGGATGAACTTGACGAGGATTGTTTTTGCATGATTATAAATGAAATGCTTATGCTATGCAGATGATAATTTTTTTTGTTTTATCTTTATGTAATGAAAGGGGATGCAAGATGAATGGTTTTTTTTCAAAATTGGAATTTTATGCAATGCAAATGATGCAATGATGCAGTGATGCAATGATGCAATGATGCTTTTTTTTTGTGTTTTTGCAGAAAGAGGATATTTACAGGTGGTGATTTGAAAATTTCACACTATATGCCACCTCATATAGGCGTTTATTGAAAAGGAAAAGCATATCTTTTTTTATTTTCGAAAATTTTGAAGGAAAAATTGATTGAACTGAATGCAACAATGCAACACACAATTTGGAAAGCCCTTGTGACCTAAAGGGGGGTAGAACCTATGATCTAAGGTATTTTGGGGATAATCTTCTCATGTAGCTCTATTCACACCCTCACAAAGGTTATCAGAGCCACAGTCCCTCTCATGAAAATCCCTGTAAATGCAGCAAACTGCTAGATACGAAGCATCATGAAAGAGCACAACTCTGATCGAAACTTTCGCGAGTAGCCAAACGGACAAAGGTCCTGATGGGCTCCCACTACTCGAATCCACTCATCCTAAGGTATCCTAATAGACCTGGGTTATGGTCTCTTTCTCTAATCATATAGCCTCAAGGTACAAGCGTGTGTGTGCGAAGGGCATTTCCTAAAAAAACTACCCCACCTGCAAATGAAAATCCAGAACAGTCCAGACGATAGAAAGCAATAACATGTCGTCTACCCTAGGGTTCAATACCAATCAAATACAACTAATCTAGGGCGCCGACAACAATGCACTACTTACCTCAAGAAAGCGAGCAAAGAAGAAGGGGACATGACAAGAGAGGGGAAATATGCATGAGGGAACTAAGCATTTAAGCAAAGAAGTAACTATCTATTATTTTAAACAAAAGCAAATATAGAAGAAGAATGCATATGGATGCAACATGCTTATGAAAAGAAGAAGAATAGAGGCAAAGCAAGATGTTCAAATCAATCACACAAACCACACACTTAATTAATTAGGCTTGACCCACTTTTGAAAAAATGTTTTCTTTTTTAGTCCCCAGTGAAGTTGCCAGCTGTTGCGCCCGAAAAACTCCCCGAGGGAGAACCTTCCTCGTTCACAACTTTTCCTAAGACAATGAAGCCGCCACCAATATTTATTAAGGAAAATATTAGGAAAACCTTTTTTGGAAAGCGATTGGTCTTGCGAAACTAGAGAATAGGGTTCGGGGGTAGGTTACGCGCAGGGAAGGTGTTAGCACCCCACACGTCCTCTCTACTGAGAGGGAACCTTTAATTAAATGTGTGGTTTTAGTGTATTGACTTGAAAATACTTAATTTTGCCTCTCTACTTCTTATTGAAAAATTCTTAATGAAAACCTTTTATTACGAAAAAAGGGGGAAAGATGGTTTTTTAGAAAAATGCTTGACGGGACATGGCCCGCTCCTACGTATCTCCCGGTGCGATGGAGAACTCAAAGCTACGTAGTTCTTCCTTATCCTGAAAAAAAGGTTTTTGTCTTTTATCTTTTTAGTGAGTTTTCGAAATAGGACGAGCAGTTAGCGGATGATTAAACTAACCAAGGTTATTGGTAATCACCGCTAAGTACTCTTGAAAATGAAAGTCACTACCGCCAGTCAGACGAACAAAGGTTCTGATTGACTATTAGTAGCAACCCGTTTTTTATTTGCTCTTTTGAAAGTGGTTTTCGAAAGGAATTGATTTGGCACGAATGATCAAACTAACAAAAGTTATGGGTGATCATCGCTTGTTGTTCTTTTGGGAAAAAGACATCGCCACCAGCGGCTAGACGAACAAAGGTTCTGATTAGCCACTAGCGACGATGGGTTGAAAATGATTTTAGAAAGGAAAAGGGTTTTTCTTTTTTCTGAAAACGATCTTGGCTTGCGAAAGTGATTCTTTTCCTTTTTGTTATGAAAATAACTCTTTTATTTTTATTATGCAAATGCTAAACTTTGTTATGGTTGCGCTTGACGAGAATGTGACTCGCTCCTACGTATCCCAAATGGGAATCAAAGCGACGTAGTTCTAACGAGCCTTAAAAATGAAAATCTTTTTGATGAGGTTCTAGAAAATAAAGAGCGTTCATAATGATCAAACTAACAAAGGTTATGATGGATCATTACTAGTAACTCTCTTTGAAAATGCCTTTTGTAAATGCAAGCTTTCATGGTGATCAAACTAACAAAGATTATGATGGATCACCGCTAATAACTTATTTTTAACTCTTTGATACTTAGAAAAATGCTTTTTTTGAAATTGGACGCGTTCATGATAATCAAACCAACAAGGGTTGTGATGGATTATCACTAGTAGCTTATGCATATGAAACATCCCTTTTTTTTTTGAAATTTAGGCTCTTGGGACAACCAAACTAACAAAGGTTATGGGTGGTTGTCACTAGTCACCATTTTCATGCTAGGCCATTTAGAAAAGAAAACAATGAATGCAAATCGAATCCTTAGGCAAACAACAATCTCATTTGAATTCTTGAGCAAATATTAGCCTAGACTACACATGTTAGATCACAACACATAAATAGGCAAAGAAGGAACTTGAATTGGGCATTAAGCAAAAATACAAGAGTGGGCAAGATTGAACCTAAATGCACATCTAATGGAAGATGCTAGGTGAGAACCATACTCAAATATTTCTACAAGACGCAAGGGAATCTAAATGCACATCTATTGGAAGATGCAATGTATGGAATTGACCTATCTAAGTGTTGATGATATTCTTATATGAGAGTGGACAATGAAATTGTTAGCTTAGGGAAAAGAGTTGCCTCAATCATGATCATAGGCAAGCATAAGCAAGCAAATTATTTAGCAACCCAAAGTATCAAAGAATGTTGAATCACTTTGGTCAATCCTCACACTTAGGATTAAGTGCACAAGTGCACAAGTGCACAAGTGTGAATCACTTTGCTAATCATCAACAAAACAAGTTTATTAAGGCAAACCCAAACCCTAATTTTTTATGTTAAAGCCTAGGAGCCTACATACCCTAAATCAACTATTATTCATCCCCAAATCATGAAATAAACAAAAGCATTCAAGAACCCTAAACCTAGGCCCATGGCCGAATGTTATCATGCTTGAAATGGGTTTCTTATTTTGTGAAAATTATGCAAACATGAGTGAATATGCAAGGAAATATGAGAAAACACAACAACAACTAGTAAATCACATTTTTATGAGAGTATGCGAAATACAACATGCCATAAAACCACATTTTATTAAGATCAACACAAATCAACATTTATTAAAGGGTGAGAAGCACCATAAGCATCCAAGCCTCCCTAAGTGCTTGTCAAAGTGCTTATGACACCTCTCACCAACAACAATCAACAATATGAGAATATGAAGATGATAGGATGAATGCTTTTTATATTTTTGAGGAAATACTCAAAGATGATGCAAGGTTTTAAGGATTACCTTAGCTTTGAGCTAGAAAGTGAGATGAGAAGATGAAGCTAGACACAAATCAACAAAACTCCAATATCCTTCAAAGAAGTACCTACTTGATGATGATGCTTGAACCTTGAATGAGAAATGGAGGGAGTATGTGAAAGAGGGATGCAAATGAGGTGAGTTGTTTGTTAGGGTTTTTGGTGTAGGAGAAAAAGGGAAGGTTCCTTTGAGATGAAAGAAAAAACAAGAGGAAGTGAGGGAGAGGAGAGGGGCCACGAATTTCTTCTTTTTTTGGAGAGGAGAGAAGTGAGTTGTTCTTATTCAAATCCTTGGGAGGCCAAAGATCTAATGGGTTTAAGGTTGTGAGAGGGAAATAAAGAAATTAGTGTGTATTTAGTGGTGTAGAGAGAAAGAAGGTAAAAATATGTTGTGTATTGAATGTTATTGGACTCAAAGGTGTGCTTGTCATGATGAAAGGCTTTTTTTTGTGATGTGCACTTGATGGGGCTGAAGTGAAGGGCATGAGGGTGGAGTGAGGGAGGTTGTTTGCTTGTGAAATTGGTGCTTACTTTGGCCAAAAATGGATAAAAGCAAAAAGCACCTAAAAGGAATTAGCCCTAATTCTAAAAATACCATAAGCATCCAATATTATTTTGTTATTCATTTTTTTATTTTGATTTCAGATTTCTATTTTTAATTATACATATTTTTGAGCCTTTTTGAAAGTGAGAGAAAAAAAACCGTTATAATTGACCAAAATACCCTTTTTGGCTCTAAAACCCTAATTTGCCCGGAAAATGCGTTCCAACCCTAAAAATGATTTCAAGAACCTTGGAATGCCTTCTAGGATCCGAAATGCAGTGCATAAGGCTCTTCGCTCTTCAATTTATTTATTTTTTTTGTGGAAATTAGGGTTTTGACCTAAGCCGGACAAAATTGGGGTATGACAGGGCGTAAGCGAGGATAGTTGGAATAAAGCTTCGAAAGTGTTTTCAAACGTGGTGCCGAGCCCATGTAGGCGAGTGATGAGTTTCTCGTGTTGATTCGTAACAAGAGAGTTCGGACTATAACCTTAGAAGCGTTCTAGGGTAGTAGCGGATCATACTTGAAGATTGATGTGCCGGCTTGGGAAGATTTTTTTACACTCATTTCGTTAATTCAAGATTGTGTTCCAGCAACTTAAGACCTTTCTGAGAATGTCGATTCTCGGTTAGTCGGATGAAAGACTTAACGAAATTTTGAGGACAAAATTCTTTCAAGTTGGGGAGAATGTAACATCCTCAAAATAATTAGTAGAATTATTTAGGTGTTAATCCGATTAAATTAATTTAGTACTTGACTGGTAAATTTATTGAGTGCTAAAATTATTTATTGGTTGTCATCGGATCGTTAACCGGTTAATACGGATCAAGGACGGTTTAGAAACGAAATTAGAGATTAAGGGCAATGTGGTCATTTGACCACATTACCACTTAATATAAAAGAAAAGAAAGAAAAGAGAATTAAGAAAGAAAGAAAGGAAGCGTGAAACAGAGGAAGAGAAGAGAAAGAGAAGAGGAAAAAGAAGAAGAGGAAAGAAGAAAGGAGAAAGAAGAAGAAGAAGAGGAACCCAAGCCCCAAGTTCATCATCATCATCATCATCTCCCTCCATTTTCGTTTCCCAAGAGCTAGGTAAGCTCTCAACCATTTTGCCCCCCTTTGTGAGGAATCCGAATTTCATAGGGTTTTGAGAGGGATTTCGAATTTAGTGTTGATTCGATTGGTTAATCTTGATTAGGAGCGAGCTAGAAGCGGATTGAACGTGGTTGGAAGCTCAATTTGAAGTTTGAAGCGGATTGGTGATATAGGGTTTCGTTTGGAGATTTTGAGGTTTCGGTGATTTCGGCCCGGTATTGGCTCTCGCTTCAAGGGTGAGTTTTACTCACGTTTAGGATGTGTTCGTGTTGAAATAATGTTTACGTTGATTGTTGTCGAGAGATTTTGAGTCAAAACCGCTATTTGGAAAATATGTCGTTTTTGATAAAATTCGTTTCGATTGAATTTGTTATTGATTTGATTGATTGTGTGGTATTGGTTGGGTCTGTTTTGTTGGTTGTTAAATCTGTTTTCAATCGGAACGGGAATCGAAACTGAGCGGAATAGCGAATTTCGCGAAAAACCGATTTTGCCTCGCGACCAGATCCAATTTTGCAACGAAAAATTCCTCTGTCCCTTCTCGCGTCGCGACGGTTTGCAGTTCGCGTCGCGACGGTTTGCAGATTTTCAGCATCGATACACTGATTTTGTTTTCGCGATAACTCTTGATCCGGGAACCCGATTGAGGTGTTCTAAGATGCGTTTGAAAGCTTATTCAGAGGCCTATCTGAATATACAATTTAAATGGTAAAATGAACTGTTTTTGAAGTTGAAATTGTTTCGAAAATCCGAATAATAGTACACTGTGCGGATATGTTTTATTGATAACAAAGCGGACTATAAGTCCTACGTGGTAAAGTATAATTCAAATGAACTATGGGTTCATACAATAGTGGATATATGTGTATATTATATCGAGTTTGGGTGACGACCCATGAGGTTGACATACTAGGTGGGGAAGTCATGATCCCTTACCCTAGGCCCGTATACAATTAGGGAAAGTACTATTGGTAAGGGGATTCACCGGGATTACCAAAGCTGGGGTCGGTGTTATGTTACAGTTATAAAACAGTTCACCGGGATTACCAAAGCTGGGATCGGTGCTGTAATAAAGTTATGATACGGTTCACCTGGATTACCAAAGCTGGGGTCGTTACCGTGTTAAAGTTAGAAAGAATGGTCACCGGGATTACCAAAGCTGGGGTCGGTGTCATCCTAAAGATATCAATAGTATGGTTACCGGGATTACCAAAGCTAGGGCTGGTATCATATTATGTTGACTAGTACGAGTCACCGGGATTACCAAAGTTGGGGTCGGTGTCGTGCTAAATTAAAAAGGTTTGTTGTGCGATACACCGGGCTTAGCGTTCGCACAGTCGGCATTTTGTTAAAAGTTAAAGAATGCGGTTCACCGGGCTTAGCGTTCGCGCAGTCGGTGTCGTGTTCGAATGATTTCATAAATGAACCGAGAGCGTAGTTAGGGGTCTCGGTAGAACTCACTGAGATTGTATCTCACTGTTTAGGGATGGTGCACTTGGGTATTTTTACTCGATGAAAATACTGGGGTGTTACATTTTTTATCTACTTTAAATTTTTCTTTATTTTCACGGGGTAATATTTAGATTATTTAAATACTGTCTAAACTCATTCATAAAAAGAACATGACAGCACATGTCCGTATGCATGTCATCCTCTATATTTTACAATTGATTTTAGATTAATGAGATTTCAAATTAACGTTTCTATTTGAGGTAATCATATCACGTAACGTGATCGGCCCGTGCGGATGCACGCGTATAGTAATAGTTTAAAACAAAAACTCAAAAAATAGTCCTGTAAACTTTGGAAAAAAATTCATTTATTTAAACTTTAAAAACATTAATTGGCGATGTGGCGGGGGTTGACGGGTTGCTCAGTTTTTGGTGACATCGTTGAACATAAATTGATTGAGTACTGCTATTTATTGCAAAAGATTTTTTCGTTAAACCCTCACAAATGAATGTCTTTTGCTATGGTTTCAACATCAAACTCCATCCTAAAGATACCAAATGAATGTCCTTTTCGTTATAACTTCAATTTGTCTGAAATTGATTGTTGTTTTACATTTTCAAGAAAGCATTTAATATTCTTTTTCACTCATACTCTTTTTAATTATGACAATTTTTTACGTTTAACAAATGATTCACATCTATCTATGTAGAGAGATAAATGGTTAAATGGTAAATTAGACAACACTTTTTATAAAATCTAGACTATTAATCATTTTTCTTAATGGGTGTGTAAACGAAACAGAGAATCTACAGTGAAGTGTTCAACTGAAACACATAGTGTAACACCCTGATATTTTTAGCTTGTAAAAATACCAAAGTGCACCACTTGGCATACATCAGAGTAACTTCCTGTTATTGAATATTGAACACAACTAAAAACTTTCGATAAATAATTATCAAATGGTTTCATGAACCTCATTAAACTTAACAAAATACTTAAGTCCCATGACTTAAAACTTATACAATCCTGGTGTTCAATACCAAAACATAAGTAGTGGAAACGATTTACAGCTGTTAGCAAGTAATAGTGTTATACAATCGGTAATACAAAGACAACAAAAGGGATAAGGCATAAACTTAAAACTGATTTCTCCGATAACTCTGGGAGTCACCTCGGCTAACTGTGCTTCTTGGCCTTTGTTTTCCCCTGTTTCTCTGTAAAAACCACAATAATAAAGGGCGAGATAAACATTATCTCAGTGAGTCCTATCGAGACCCCTTACTAACTCTAGCGGTTCTTTATGCTTTTATTCTTTGAACTCATGGCCCTAATAAGTGACTATGTGGACATATTTTCTTCTAACTCGTAGCCCTAATAAGGACTACGATTCATGTCTTATTCTTTTCTTTAGCTTAGCACAACACCTCGAGCCACCTTATTCGATTTTTTCTTCGGCCGTTAGTGAACCCAATCCCGCTGACCTTGGAAAGCAGACTACATGGAAGGGGCCAAGGGTTCGGTATCATGACTTCCCTGCCCTAGTATGCTAATAATCTGGGGTCGTCACCCTTGATATACATATATTATTATATGTATGCCATTCTACCTTTCTTTTTAGGGAAAGTAATTCTTCATTTCCTTTCGGGAAAGTAACTTGACTTGTTTTTACATGTCTTGAAACTTACATGACTTGCATGGACTTATAATAGTACTTTATCATAACTTGAATTGTATGGACTTATAGTACTTTATCCTAACTTGGCTTGTGTACACTCGCTCTTACTAATGTACGGTTTTTCACAATTTTCATAACTTAATAATTTTATCTCAAGCATACTCAATTTCATGATATTCATGCATTACAATCATTGGGAAGCCTTGGGGAAATGATTAGAAGGAACTTGGAATCATTTGGAATGGACTAAAGTGTAATTTGAAATAGGGTAACAGAAGCTCACGCACGGTCCGTGCCCTGGAGGCGCACGACCCGTGCGTGTTTTCAAAATTTTTGAAAAACACATGCGTAGGGTACGCACGGTCCGTCCCCTAAGGCGCACGTTCCTTGCCATGTTTTTAAAACCTTTCAGGCCACCTGCGAACAAGACACACGGTCCGTGCCACTGGGGGCGCACGATCCGTGTGTGTTCATCAGTAACCCAAAAATTACTGTTTTCGTAAGTTCTTTCCATTCCGTTTCGATTCCAAATTTCATTCCGATCGATATCCTAACACAACAACAATATTCCAGTCCAGAACAGCAATCAACACTTCAATCAATTCAATCATTCACAATGTCAATCAATCAGTCGCATAAAATATCGTTAAAACGTGATTTCTTAAAAACAGTTTTGATCTTGACTCGATTCTATTTTTGAAACAGAATGTGAACGATATCATTTCAGAGACATGAAACATAGCGTCGAAAAACATCCCTAAGCGAGTATATAACTCACCTCTTGCGATGAAAATCGCACAAACACCGAAACCCCGTGAACTCAACCGCTCCAAAATGTCACGAACTCGTCCCGAACTCGTTCAAACTTCGAAATCGCAACCAACACACTAGGGACTTCGAAACAGCAACTGAAACACTTCAATCCCTCCTTAAATCAACGACGTAGGTGCTGGAACTTGCTCAACAACTATTCTCACATGTTCAGCAACCACATGCAAGCAAGAAATGGAGGTTTTTTTGGTCAATGGTGTGTTCAAGCATCAACAATGGCAAGAAGAGATTAGAGAGGATTGAGCTTCTGAATTTGGTACCAATGGATAGAGGGAAGGAAATGGAGAAGAATGGTAGTGTTATATATCACATGATTCAAAGGATGAGGAAAATCCCTCCTCTTCTTCTCTCTCTCTCTCTCTCTCTCTCTCTCTCTCTCTCGCGACTTCTCCCCCTCTCAAGCTTTCTATTTTCTGTTTTTCTTTCTTTCTGATTTTAGCAAGTGATGTGTGGGTGAGTTAGGGATGTTGTTTGGCTGAGTGAAATGGGGAGGAAAAGACCATTTTACCCCTTTTCTTAATTTCTCACCTAAATCTACTCCTAACTCCACAATTACACCATAACTCCTATACTTAGCATAAGGTACCAATTATGCACAAACAATAAAATCGTTTATTTCAAAGCATCTCATAATTAATACTTTACGCCAATTATACTTAGTTTAGCTAATTAATTAAACATGACGTCTTGCTAATTTCAGTAAATGAAATTAGCTAAATTGGGGATGTTACACATAGCTTTTCATTGATTCAATATTTGAGTACAAGATACATTTTATATCATAGATCTCTCAAGTCATCAATGTTGAACCAAGGGCAAACACTCTTTGTTTTGTATGATAACAAATTACACCTTATCTACTAATGGTTCAAGTTGAATGAAGTACAGGACGGAAATAAAAAAGCAGGAAATATTAAAGTGGAGCAGCTTGGAGAAGAAGCCGCCTTTGAAGATGAAGACCTAATTGTTTATCCGCTTTCTTTAGGACACAATGTAAGGTCCTATCACTTAAGGTCTATGACATTTAGTAGAAGAGAGATGATGTTTTTAAAAAATGTTTTAAGAATAAAAATTGTTGTGTTGAAAGCCTAGAAAAATATTTTATTCAAATGCATCCTTGCATGAGAAAGGCACATAACTTGGAAAAACATTTTAAAGCAAAAGAATCGATTTCTATAATTGTTTCATAGGAGTATAAATCGATTTTATATTGTCTCATAGGAGTATAAAATCGATTATATACTAAATACATTGGACTATGAAATCGATTACTTGTTTTCCTTTCTTAAAACAATCGATTTCCATTATTTCCATAAAAGCAAAGAATCGATTTCTACATATACTCAAGAATCGATTTCCTTCTTTTTTAAAACACCATGAAATCGATTTTCAAGCTATCCTATAGGCTATGAATCGATTCCTCCTTACTTTAACTAAACATTGAAATCGATTCTTACCTATTCAGGATGTCCTGAAAATCGATTCCTACATATTTCCAAAAGCCAAGGAATCGATTCCTATGTTCTCTAAAAATAAAGAATCGATTCTCCCATATTTTGCTTTCATCAAACAATCGATTCTTATGCATCTCAAATGATTTCTACATTTTTCTAAAGCCTATAAATAGGCAGGTGTGATTCACATTTCATGCACACCTCAAACGACAATACACTCTACTTCTCACATACATTTTCTAGATCTGAGAAAAGAGAAAAAAAGAATTTTCATTTTCATATCTTTTAAAGCTCTTCTATTTTCCAAATCACTCATCTCTCTCAGTTACTATATTGTCATACTATCTGAAGTGATTAGATCATAGGTTCTCACTTGTAATCTTCTATCTTGAGGTTATTGCGAAATCCTGGGAAGTATTCTTGGGTCATTCAATCAGGAGATTGAAGCGGTTTTTGAAATCCTGGGAATTGTTCTTGGGTCTCTCAATCAGGAGATTGAGTTGGTTTGAAATCCTGGGAAGTTTTTTTGGGTCTCTCAATCAGGAGATTGAGTTGGTTTGAAATCCTGGGAGGTGATCTTGGGTCGTTCAATCGGGGAAGATTGAAGTGGTAGTGAAATCCTGGGAGGTGCTCTTGGGTCGTTCAATCAGGAGATTGAAGCGGTGTTGAAATCCTTAGCTGTGTGCTCGGGTTCTCAGTTCGGGGGAATTGAGATTTACTATTTGAAGTTTCCTGTTTGTAAAACATTCTTCATATAGTGGTTGTCAGCAAAGTCCAAAGGTTGCAAAGCTGGAGGCCGAGGACGTAGGGCTTTTATCCCGGACCTCGTTAAATTCCTGGTGTATCTCTATCCCTACTCTTTTACTTTATTTGTCATTTGTGTTTGTTTATTGTTATACTGCGCTAAACATAAATATCTGTTTATTGTTAAAACCAATCATAGCGTAGTTAGCATAATACATCATCGCATCTAGATCTGTTTGGTTATAATCTGGTTATAATTATACTATCACTGCACCGATCTATTTATTGTTACGCTGCTTATAATATCTGTCTACCCTGAACTCTGAAAATAGCGTAATAGTACTCTTTGCATGATCTGCCTGTTTAGCTATAAATAATTGGTTACAGTGAATATTAAATAGTAACATCTTACTGTGCCTGATCTGCCTGCTTACATACATCATATAAGTTTAAATCTCAGATTCCGCATTTGATTTAAACAAGCATTGCAAAAGTTTTTTTAAACCGAAAAAGAATTCAAGTTTTGCATATAACCTTATTCACCCCCCCGTCTAAGGTTATCAGATAGTCTAACAAGTGGTATCAGAGCTAGAAATTGCATATAGAGCTTAACATCTCGCAATTTAAATTTTATTTATCTATCTGTGATTATGGGTTCTTTTTTGAAAGAGGGGATGTCTTTATTTAGGCCACCCCTGTTTGATGGGACTAACTATGACTACTGGAGTAGTCGAATGAAATGTCATGTGCAGGCTATAGATTTTACCTTATGGAGGATCATTGCAGATGGACCACTGATCCCAATGAAAATCAAAAGTAAAGCTACCGGCAAAGAAGAAGAAGTGCCAGTTGAGGATATCTACACCATTGACCTGAAAGAGCTGAGAAAGTCAGAGTTGGATAAGATATCTCAAAATGCCAGAGCAATGAATATTCTTCACTTATCCTTATGTGAAGAAGAATATGGTAGAGTCAAAGGATGTCAAACAGCAAAGGAAACCTGGGATTGCTTGGAAGCCACTCATGTCGGTACGAGCCAAGTGAAGGATACAAAAATCAGAATCCTCACTTCGGAGTATGAAGCCTTCAAAATGAAGGAAGATGAATCTGTGGCAGCTATGCACCAGAGACTGAATCTGATCGTGAACAACCTGAGGGCTCTAGGGAAGAAGTACTCCACAAAAGATATAAATGGGAATATCCTTGCTTCCCTAACCAGTGAGTTCTTTGCAAAGACATGTGCAATCACTGAAGCTAAGGATATTGGTACTCTGCCTCAAGAAGATCTTATTGGGTCACTTCTAGCCTTTGAGGTTGTATTGGCTGCTAACAAAGATCAAGAAGCAGAAATGGTAAAAGAAAGAAAATCTCTTGCTCTTGCTGCTAAAACACCTAAGGTGGCAAGGAAAGAGGTTGAGTCTGATGAAGAATCTGATTATGAAGACATGCCTGAATTATTTGAAGAATTCATGAGATTCAACAAACTTGAAAAGAGAAATAACTCAAAGAAATCCAAGAAAGCTAAGAAGGCTACATGGAACAACTATACATACAGTGAAGAAGAGGAGGTTGCATATGCCATTTGTCTCACGGCATGTGAAACACCTAAGGCTACTATATGGGATTGTCTTGGCACTGATAGTGACACAGACGAAGAAGAGCAAATTGCAAATGGTGTTTGTCATATGGCAAATGACTCATCTAAGGTAAGCCTTAACTCTTCTAGTCTTTCTGATTCCTCTATGCATGATGATTTACTTGATGATGGTTGTAGTAGTCAAGATTTGAGTGAGGCTTTTGAAGCTCTCTATTTTGAACATGAAGCTCTCTTGTTAAAATCCAAAAAATTGACAAAGAGCAACAAAAGCATGCTCACTCAAATTGAGACACTTGAAAATGAAGTAGATAGATTAAAGAATGAACTGCATAAATCTGTCAACCTTGAGTTTTGTGAGCTTAAACAAAATTTTGAAAATGCCAAAGTTGAAAATGAACTTTTGAAAGAAACATTGAAAAAGTTTGAGGTTGGTGAAAAGACCTTGACTCAGTTGCTTCACTCTCAACATCAATATGTTGATAGGAGAGGAATTGGGAACAAAGCTAATTCCACCTCCTCCATTTTAAACAAGAAATTAACTTTTGTTGCATCTACTTCAAGTTATAAACCCATTGTTTTCTCATGCACTTACTGTCAAAAGGGAAACCATAGCTCACCTAGATGCCCTATCCGTAAATTATGTGAGCTTGGTACCCTTATACCTGCCTGTAAGAAACCAAGGTGGATTGTGAAAACCCCCTTGATAACTAACCCCAAAGGACCCAAAGAGAAATGGGTACCAAAAGTTCCTACTTGATTTTTTTGTGCAGGTATGCTTCAAGGTTTAGGGGATTGGTACCTTGATAGCTGAGACACGAAGCTCATGAATTTGGTAATGCTTCACTACTCTTGAACTTGAGCAACAAAGCTAGTGAATCTGTAATGTATACCAATTATAAATCTGCTTAATAGGTAAAGGTTGTGTGGGTAAGGAAAACACAACTATATTTATCAAGTATTAAACACTTATGTGAAGTAATTGTTTGTATGCATCAAAGCTTTTTCTCAAGTGCTATTATACTAGATCTTTGATGCAACATATTTTTTATGTTAAAAATGATACCTATATTGTTGAACCAAGGATGATTATCTTGGGTATCATATTTTTAAAACCATGATGATCCACCCTCTTTTTGCTAAAGCCTTGCATTCTAAAATTATTAACGGGGATCACCAAGTAAGGGGGAGCATAGCATGAACTACTGTTTCTGATATCTCATATGCTATGTGCTCCTTTGCTAGTTTACAAAGTGATTATGTCTGTTTGTGATTATTTCATATGCTATGTGCTCAACCCCCTCCTTTTTGATGAAAACAAAGGGGGAGAGAATATTATGCATGTTATATGTGGGAGAGAATATATGCATGGTATATGTGAGGGGAGAAAATAATTGCTGCTATCCTGCTGATGTACTGTTTATTTTATTATGCATATGCTTAGGGGGAGCTTTTTGAAAAAATTCCATTACTATCAAACGCCCTATGCATAATGTAATTTGTTATCATCAAAAAGGGGGAGTTTGTTGAACCAAGGGCAAACACTCTTTGTTTTGTATGATAACAAATTACACCTTATCTACTAATGGTTCAAGTTGAATGAAGTACAGGACGGAAATCAAAAAGCAGGAAATATTAAAGTGGAGCAGCTTGGAGAAGAAGCCACCGTTGAAGATGAAGACCTAATTGTTTATCCGCTTTCTTTAAGACACAATGTAAGGTCTTATCACATAAGGTCTATGACATTTAGTAGAAGAGAGATGATGTTTTTAAAAAATGTTTTAAGAATAAAAATTGTTGTGTTGAAAGCCTAGAAAAATATTTTATTCAAATGCATCCTTGCATGAGAAAGGCACATAACTTGGAAAAACATTTTAAAGCAAAAGAATCGATTTCTATAATTGTTTCATAGGAGTATAAATCGATTTTATATTGTCTCATAGGAGTATAAAATCGATTATATACTAAATACATTGGACTATGAAATCGATTACTTGTTTTCCTTTCTTAAAACAATCGATTTCCATTATTTCCATAAAAGCAAAGAATCGATTTCTACATATACTCAAGAATCGATTTCCTTCTTTTTTAAAACACCATGAAATCGATTTTCAAGCTATCCTATAGGCTATGAATCGATTCCTCCTTACTTTAACTAAACATTGAAATCGATTCTTACCTATTCAGGATGTCCTGAAAATCGATTCCTACATATTTCCAAAAGTCAAGGAATCGATTCCTATGTTCTCTAAAAATAAAGAATCGATTCTCCCATATTTTGCTTTCATCAAACAATCGATTCTTATGCATCTCAAATGATTTCTACATTTTTCTAAAGCCTATAAATAGGCAGGTGTGATTCACATTTCATGCACACCTCAAACGACAATACACTCTACTTCTCACATACATTTTCTAGATCTGAGAAAAGAGAAAAAAAGAGCTTTTCATTTTCATATCATTTAAAGCTCTTCTATTTTCCAAATCACTCATCTCTCTCAGTTACTATATTGTCATACTATCTGAAGTGATTAGATCATAGGTTCTCACTTGTAATCTTCTATTTTGAGGTTATTGTGAAATCCTGGGAAGTATTCTTGGGTTGTTCAATCAGGAGATTGAAGCGGTTTTTGAAATCCTGGGAATTGTTCTTGGGTCTCTCAATCAGGATATTGAGTTGGTTTGAAATCCTGGGAAGTTTTCTTGGGTCTCTCAATCAGGAGATTGAGTTGGTTTGAAATCCTGGGAGGTGATCTTGGGTCGTTCAATCGGGGAAGATTGAAGTGGTAGTGAAATCCTGGGAGGTGCTCTTGGGTCGTTCAATCAGGAGATTGAAGCGGTGTTGAAATCCTTAGCTGTGTGCTCGGGTTCTAAGTTCGGGGGAATTGAGATTTACTATTTGAAGTTTCCTGTTTGTAAAACATTCTTCATATAGTGGTTGTCAGCAAAGTCCAAAGGTTGCAAAGCCGGAGGCCGAGGATGTAGGGCTTTTATCCCGAACCTCGCTAAATTCCTGGTGTATCTCTATCCCTACTCTTTTACTTTATTTGTCATTTGTGTTTGTTTATTGTTATACTGTGCTAAACATAAATATCTGTTTATTGTTAAAACCAATCATAGCGTAGTTAGCATAATACATCACCGCATCTAGATCTGTCTTGTTATAATCTGGTTATAATTATACTATCACTGCGCCGATCTATTTATTGTTACGCTGCTTATAATATCTGTCTACCCTGAACTCTGAAAATAGCGTAATAGTACTCTTTGCATGATCTTCCTGTTTAGCTATAAATAATTGGTTACAGTGAATATTAAATAGTAACATCTTACAGTGCCTGATCTGCCTGCTTACATACATTATATAAGTTTAAATCTCAGATTCCGCATTTGATTTAAACAAGCATTGCAAAAGTTTTTTTAAACCGAAAAAGAATTCAAGTTTTGCATATAACCTTATTCACCCCCCCTCTAAGGTTATCAGATAGTCTAACAATCAGTTACAACTGTCTAACCGAATATAATTGAGATTCAGTTAGTCAAACTACTAGCTAGTTACTTAGTCTTCTGTAAGCTTCCTTCTTGTGCTGAGTCATCTTTGAGAGTTTCATGTGTTGACTCTGTTGACTTGATTACTCTTGCTATGCTCTCTATCATTCCCCGATCAAGCTCAGGAAGGCTTCTGACTTTGAGCTTGTCTCTAAGATGCAGGAAGCTAGATGTCCCAAGGGACTTTGTCAGTATGTCTGCTATCTGTTGAGAAGCATAAACATGTTTAACAGTTAATGTCTTGGAGGCAATCTTCTCCCTAACAAAGTGGATATCAAGTTCAATATGCTTTGTTCTTGAATGCAAGATGGGGTTATGAGCAAGCAAAACAGCTGAGAGATTGTCACATAGAAGTGTTGGTGTTTGATGAGGTACATGAAGTTCAGTGAGTAGTGATTGGATCCAAATTAATTCTGTAGTGGCTTGTGCCATCCCCCGGTATTCTGCCTCTGCACTTGAACGTGCAACAAGTGTTTGTTTCTTAGCACTACAAGTTACTAAGTTTGGACCAAAAAAGACACAGAGGCTTGTTGTTGATCGTCTGTCATCTACATCATTGCCCCAATCACTGTCACAGTATACTCTTAATGAGAATTTGGTATCTGGACAACCTGGTTGCAGAAGAAGCCCATGATGCAGTGTGCCATTGAGATATCTGAGCAGTCTTTTGGTGGCATGCCAGTGAGATTCCAGTGGTCTGGAGAGGAACTGGCAGAGTTTATTCAGTGTATGCCATTTCAGGCCTTGTAAGAGTTACATACTATAAAGCACCAATAACTGACCGATACTGGTGAGGATCGTTGAGCTGGTCTGTGCCCTGTTTGCTGAGTTTTGGATGTGTTAGCATGGGAGTTGGCATTCTGTTGCATTCAGTCATGTTTACCTTTTGCAATAGGTCTTGTATGTATTTGGTTTGTGTCATGATAACAGAACCATTATGCAGAGTTTTGAGTTCAAGACCCAAGAAATAATCTTGTTTACCAAGCTCTTTGAGGGCAAAGGTTGTGATTAGTTTGTTTATGAGATCATGAATCAGCTTGCTTGAAGTTCCTGTAATGATTATATCATCCACATACACTAAAGCATACCGTGTGATACCCTGAGTTGAGAAGACAAAGAGTGAGGGATCACATTTTCTGGTTTTAAATCCGAACTGAAGCAGGACTTGGGTGAGCCTCTCATACCAGACTCGTGGTGCTTGTTTCAGGCCATATAGAGACCTTTGGAGGCGACACACTTGTGATTTGTCTGCTGATTCAAACCCTGGGGGTTGTTTCATATATATTTCTTCAGTAAGAAAGTCATTGATGAAGGCATTGTTGATGTCCATTTGTTGCATTTCCCACTTGTGAGTTAGAGCAAGTGTGAGATTATTCAGATGGTTGATGGTTTGACTACGGGTGAAAAGGTTTCCCTTGGCTTGAACTTGGTGAAATCCCTTGGCTACAAGGTGTACCTTGTACTTGTTTAAGGAGCCATCAGGGTTTTGTTTCACCCAGAAGACCCACTTGCAGCCTATGGCTTGCCTATGTGGTGGTAAGGTAGTTAGTGACCATGTTTCATTCTTCATGAGTGCCTCATATTCCACTTCATAGCTTCATGCCATTTGGGATTGGCAAAAGCTTGTTTGACTGTATTAGGCTCAGCCACAGTCAAGAAAACTTTGGGTTTCAAGTTACCTGTTTGAGACCTTGTAACCATATGATGTTTTGGATGGAGGAGTTTGAAGGTGGAGGTGGTGGTTGTGTTGCTGGGGGATTTGGTGTAATAGTGGCTGGTGTGTTGGTTGTGGTTGGTGTATCTGTTATAGGTGTTGGTAACTGTGTTGGTGAAGAGCAGGGTATAAGGTTCATTGCAGGGCTACTGGTTGTGACGGGTGGTGGTTCTATGCTGGCAGAGTTGATGTTCTGAGTTTGGGAAGGTATATTTGAGGTGACTGGTGTAGCTGTTACTGATGGGGTTATAGGTAGGGGTGAACTGTGTTGTCATTGGGTGAGCTTTGTGAGTCACTTGTAGGTGATGTGGTGGTTTTGAAGAGAGTAGGGTATGACAGTTTTGTTTCATCAAACAAGACATCCTTTGTAATGTAAATTCTTCCCTCTGAACTCAAGCACTTATGCCCCTTGTGCTGTGATGATAAGCCAGGGTTGATGCACTCTGCACTTCTATATTGCAGTTTGTGCTTGTTGTAGGGTCTCAACAAGGGATAACAGGTACAGCCAAACACTCTAAGAAGTTTATAGTTAGGCACCGTGTTGTGGAGAGCTTGATAAGGTGAGATAAACTTTGGATGACTCATTGTAGGTAGCCTGTTTATGAGTTGGGTGACTATAGTGAAGGCATGATCCCAATAGGCTAACAGGGCTAATCCCATTTCTACTATCCGTCTGTGTTTCCTTTCAACCGTACCATTTTGATGGGAGGTATATGGGCAAGTGAGGCGATGGATAATACCCTGAGCTGTTAGGTGTTGGGTGAAAGGTCTGAACTCACCACCAAAGTCAGATTGTACTACTTTGATTGTAGCACTAAACTGTGTTTTTATCAATGCTTGAAATTGTGTAAGTGCCAGCAATGCATCAGATTTGTTCTTAAGAAAATACATCCAAGTAAATTTTGTAAATGCATCAACAAAAGCTATGTAATAATTGAAGCCACACTTGGAAGGTGATGGGGAAGGTCCCCACAAGTCTGTGTGTATCAATTCAAATGGTTGAGTGTGTGTAGTGGTAGATGCAGGTGCAAACAATTTATGGGACTTTCCCATGCAACAGGATTTACACAAAGAAATCTCAGCTTTATTAGACAATGGAATATTATACAATTTGAGAATAGACACTACAAGAAAATCGCGGATTTCCGGCGGAAAAAATCCGCTGGTAAAGCCTAAAATCCACCGGAAAAGCTTCTTTCTGGCGGATTTTTTCCGTCGGAAAATCGTTCGCAGGTAACGGTTACCAGCCGGCGGATTTTTCCGCGGTAATGCACATTACCGGCGGAAAAATCCGCCGGATACGCCCATTACCAGCGGATTTTTTCCGTCGGTAATGGGCGTTTCCGGCGGATTTTTAATTTTTTTTTTTGAAAAATCCGCCGGAAATGCACATTACCGGTGGATTTTTTTAAAAAAATAATAATTTTTTTAAAAAATAAATTTTTTTTTTAAAATCTTTTTTTTGAAAAATCCGCCGGAAATGCACATTACCGGCAGATTTTTTTTTAAAAAAATTTAAATTAATTTTTTTTTCAATTTTTCCGAATTTTAAAGTTTAATATGTATTTGAATCAAAGTAAGAAAAAATGAAAATGAAGTAGAATATGAGAAAAAATGATATAGAAGAGAATGAAAAGAAATAAATAAATGAGAATGTAGAAGTAGGAAGGAATAAGAATGAAAGAGAATATGAGAAGAAATAATATAGGAGAGAATAAGAATGAAGAAGTAAGAAGAAATAAGAATGAAGGAGTGAGAATGAAAGAAAATGAAGAAGAAAGAAGAATAAAGGAGTAAGAAGGAGTGAGAAGGAATAAAAATGAAGTAGAGTATGAGAAGTAATAATATAGGAGAGCATGAAAATAAAGAAGTAAGAAGAAATAAGAATGAAGGAGTGAGAATGAATAAGAATGAAGAAGAAACAAGAAATATAGAAGAGAGATATGTAGAGAAATTTATGGAGATGAGAGTATGAGAAAGAAGAAGAAAGATAAGATAGAGAAAATCTAGAAGAGAATGAGAAGGAAATAAAAAGTGAAATGAGAGAATGAGAGGAGTAGGAGAAATTTTTATTTATAGGCGGATTTTTTTCCCTCCGAATTTTGCTGTCGGATTTTTTTTTGTCCGTACATTTTCGGCGGATTTATTAATTTTTTTTTTAAAATCCGCCGGAAATGTACCAACGGAAAAAATCCGCCAAAAATATGTGTTTTTCTTGTAGTGAGAATTGACTGTGTTAACATTGGCGTGACCTAATCTTGAGTGCCACAGATTATACTCAGTGACAGATTTATTAGAAGTATTGACAGTATTAACAGAAGATTGACCTATATGTGGAGATTTTGGACGAGACTTTAGCTGAGATTTGAGCTTCATGATAACCGTTGTGACCGTGATCTCGATGTGGACGGCCCAAAAATGATTTTTTAGGAGTCGCCACCCAATTTATTTAATAGGAAAAATTGAGAAAAACCTAACTAGAAGTTATTGGTCTGCGTATACCAGACTGAGTTCGGGAGTCGATTATTCATAGGGAAGGGCGGAAATTTAATCCCACTGCACCCCTAGTACATCTGTCCTAAGACAGTTACCCTAAATCTGATTGTGCAAGTAATAATAAATTACGAGTTTTGTTTACCCCAAGATTAAGTAAAAAAGGAATCATTTAGAAATAAATAAAATAGCGACCGATTTAAGAAAATTTAATTTTGACTTGACGGGGAAGCCCCGCTCCTACGTATCCTCGGGTGCAATGAGGAACTCAAGAGTCACGTAGTTCTTCTTGAAAAAGTTTGTTGGTTGGTTGATTTTATTTTTGAAGGGGTTTAAGATCAAAGCCGTACAACTAAAGTCTCTTAAACCGGGATTGACAAGATGTCACATCTCAGCCAATCCCTTTTTTTTATATTTTTTAAGAAAATAGGTGTTAAAGAAAGGAAAATTGATTATTTAGGAAAAGATTAATTTTGCTTGACGGGGAAGCCCCGCTCCTACGTATCTCTGAAGCGGAGAATCAAAGGCCACGTAGTTCTTCTGTAGAAAATGTTTGTGTGTTTGGTTTTTTTTGTTTTGAATAGGGATTTTAGGACTATTGAGCCGTACGGTTCATCCATCCTAAAACGATGACTAACCCGGCCGTTCGGCCGAATTAATCCCCTATTCATTTTTGGAAAAATGTAAGTTTGTGAAATAAATTGTTTGATAGTGGAAAAATTTGAAAAGAATGAAAACATGGTGTATTTGTAAAAAAGGGGGTGTAGATAACAGGGGGGCTGTATTTAGAAAAAGGGTGGTGTAATTAATAGAAAGGGTGTTATTTTGATAATGGAAGGTGCGAAAAGTAAACCCAGTACATTTTTTGTCTCAAAAGGGGGTGGGGCGCGCACTATTATGAAACCGAGGGGGTGCGGGTAGTATTCTGATGTTTTTAATGAAATAAAAACGAAATGGGACTGATATAAGTAAAACTGGGGGTGTGAAAATCAGTCTAAACTAGAAATAATAAAACAGAAGAGGGGAAGGGGCGCATACATTAGGATGGAGGGTGTGAAAAATAAAATTACTACACCAAAATAAATAAACAAAGAAAGGCAACAACATCTGTTGTTTACATACCCACAACCCTAATCCTCTATCAAACTCACGGCGCCTCCAGATATCCTTTGGAGAGAGAGAGAAAAAAAATCTGGGGAAGGAAAGTGAGAGAACGAGAGAAAGAATGGAGCGAAGGAGAGGGAGTGGGTACGGTGAGGAGGGAAAACATGAAGGAGGCGATGGTGGAAGGGAGAGGCGGTTACAGTGGCTCAAAGGGGGTGCGACGGTTTCGTGGAGGTGGTGCCGGCCGCGGTTCGGTTTTTTGGTTGCGGTGGGGTGCGGTTTGTGGATGGCGAAGGCGATTGGTGTTGGGGGATGGTGTTCGGCGGCGGTGGGTGGTCGTTTGGGTGGAGGGTGGACGCGGTGAGGGGGGAGGTTGTTGGTGGTGGACGGTTTTGGTTGTGAGGGGCGGTGGTGGTAGGAAGAGAGAGAAACGGTGGTTGCGAAGAGAGAGAAACAGTGGTTGTGGAGGTGTTTGTGGTGGTGCATGGTGGTGGTGCGATTTCCGGTGGTGGTTGTAGGAGGGAGGCTGTGAGTGGCCAAGGTTGTGGTGGCTGTGGGTGGCCAAAATTGTGGAATCCTCTTTTTCCCCTTCTTTCTTCTTTCCTGTTTCTGTTTGTTCCTTCCCCCACCTCTCTTTTTTCCCCCTCTGAAATTGTCCCCCTCCCCCTTTCTTTATTTTGATTCTGTGTTTCTAATTGTTTGTGTTTTTTTTTTCTCTGTATCTCCCCCCTTTCACTGTTGCTACTCACTTGCATTTATAGTGAAAAATTGGTGTAGGTGTGGGTGCAAAGCAGTGTATCAAATCTCATGGAGACAAATTCTGAAGAGCCAAAACAGAACAGCCCAGAGGTGGTGGTACTGCTGTAGCAGAAGACAGCATTGTTGGTGCCAAAAATGGGAAGACAGCAAGGAACAAGGAGAAATAGGTTTGAGCTGGTAGCCAAAAATGAATTCCTGCTATAGCAACAACAAGGGCAGCAGCGCTGCCTCTTGTTTTTTTCACCTTTGTTTTAATTTTTTTGTACCCTTTTTTACTTTTTTGTCTACATATGTAACAAATTCAATAAAAGGGACGGCTAATTAAAAATGATTTTATTTTAGTATTACTATTTTTTTATGATAATAAAAGCGGTAAAATAACGCGCACCGACGCAACTACTCACACGACTCGAAACGCGCGCTCGCCTTAAGACTAGGAATGCGTACGCGATTTGAATACGCGCGCGCGTAAGTTATTAGAGCCGATTTTATTTTATCCTCACTTTTCTAAAGAAGCGGTAAAATAACGCGCACCGACGCAACTACTCACATACGACTCGCAACCAACACGCGCTCGCGTTATTTATTATTATTTTTATTATTTATTTTTTTCGGGACTCCTTTTTTGAAAGCGACGAGTAACTGTCGGTTAAAATTGGGTGTTCACACCTGCCGACCTTGACTTATCTTGCAAGAACCGACACTGATATTGTCGATGTCGCACTACTAATGTTGACAACCCAGTTTGGCACTACGACTATAGAAAGTTCGATCCTCTTCCATGCGAGTTCATCTCACCTAGTTGCTTGGTGAAATGCTTTCTGGTTTTCACAAGGTTCTCACCTCGTTACGCTCTACTCGAGAGAGATACCTTGTTGGCGCAAACCACTCACCCCCAACTCGGGGCCAGTAACAAGAGTCTCACAGTATTCAATTGTTCGACTTTAGAATTGGGCCTGCGAGCTCAACAACAAGGATTTCAGGATTTGGTACGCTCACCTTTGCCCTGTTTGAGGTATACACTATTACGATTTATGTTCGTCGCAGAACTTAAATATTGCTAAAAGAACATCCACAACTCAGGGACTAGTCCGGTGTACTAATTACGACGATAACGTATGTGTGACTATTTTACACGAACTATTATTTCTTTCATTATTTAGCTAACTTCAGCAGGTTGGATGTCTTATGAGGAAGACTTTGCTCACAAGTCGGCTCTACAACTTGTGCAACCGACTTGGGGGGCTACTGTTCCGGATCCAACTTTGGCTAGAGATAATGGGCCTAGGAGCCCAATTGTAAGTGAGCCCAGTCGCACCATTATATATACCACTCCACACTCTAAAATATGGTACACTTTCTCCACTCCTCTCATATGCTCCATTTTGATCATGGACTGACTTGGGCGTCAGAGTGCTTGCAGGTAGCAGCCTCCCTGCGCTTCACATCGGAGTTGATACCATCTCAGACCTCAGCCATCAGCATCACGACCGTGAGGTACGATTTTCTCTCAGTGAGTTTCGTTCAGAACAGATCTTATTGTGGATATGTGTTTACTGAAGGGGTCCTCTAGTGAGGTTTTAAATGCTCATTGGCTTGGGAACACCTTTTTCCTACAAACACGTTCTTTCATTTTTGTTAATTGACACTTAATTTAATTTCTAGCTCATTTATTTATCAAAAAAATTTCAGCTAGCTCATTTTTTCTAAGTCAATGTTGCAGCTCAAGTGCTCATATAGCTTGAGTAGTCTTGGTTTGATGGTCCTTCACATTTTTTTAGTTTATTTATTTTAAGAGAAATGTTAGATGGTAAGAAAAGAAAAGTAAGAATAACAAAACCAGACACTGGTGTGTAGTGTTAGTTGGTTCCTACAATTCAGCTTTCAGTGTATTTCTTACAAAAACTATTCTTATTAAATAACAGTTGTCATACCCTAATTTTGTCCGCCTAATTTAAAATTTATTAGAAAAAAATCTAAAATATTGTTTTTGTCATTTACGCGTCATTCCCAGTCGTGTACATGTTTTATTCTCGTTGTGCATGTGTGTCACGTCTCATCGTGCGCGCGTGTTATTCCTAATCATGTACGCTTTTTTAATTCTAGTCGCGGATGCGTGTTCACTTGTCGTCATTTTTCGTGCCCGTTATTTTATCGTATTTATTATAGTTATTAATATTATTATTATTACTACAGAAAAATATAATAAAAAAATCAGTTTTGAATGTTGCTTTTATTATAATCAGGTTTTTTACAAAAATGGTACAATTTTGGTACATATACAGACAAAAACTTAAAAGCAAAAGGTACAAAAAAATTAAATAAAAAGGAGTCAAAAGAAGGAGGCCAGCGCTGCCCTAGCTGCTGCTTGGAGAAAAAAAACATTTTGAGCTACAGGCTCAAGCTCCTTTATCTCGTCCCATTGCTTTTTACATTTTAGGCAAAAACATTTCAGCCTTTGCAGCCAACAGCTCCACTACCTCCTCTGCTCCACTCCCACGCCTCTGTACCATAGCACTAGTCCAACAATGGTACGATTTGGCATCTAGCACTAACCTAAAAATAAACCAACGGACAGAATCAAAAAGAGAGGCAGAAAATGTGAATCATAAATAAATTGAAGAGAGGTGAATCAAAAACAAGATCCCCCTTAATCCTCAGATTGAACCCAACATTGTGCCTCACATTTTTCTCCTATAAATACTCCACAACACTGTTGTCACAGAAGAGAAGCAAAAAAAACCTTTCAATCCAAACCCTCACTCAAAAACACAAGATCAACAACACATACAGTAGGATTCCAAAATGGAAATGAGAGGGCAGAACAAAAATTAGAGAAAACGAGGGGAGGAGAATCTGAGTAAACACAAAAATGAGAGAGGAGAGGAGTGAGCCACAACACCACCACCACAACCGCGAGCAACCACCGGCGAACCAGTAACCACCACCGCCACTATTCTCTCTCCTTTCCTTTCCTTCTGGTTTCTCCATCTTCTCCCCTCCTTTCTTCGTGTCGTCCTTTCCCCCTCCCTCGTTCTTCGCATGTTCCATTTCCACCACCGTAAACACCACCACCACCAACTACCACTGTACACCACCGTAAACCAACCCCTACGACCATCTCCACCACTCTGCCTCCGACCACCTTCGTCTCTCCATCGTTCGTCGTTCTCTCTCTCTCTCTCTCTCTCTCTCTCTTCGCATCTCCCTCTCAGTTTCTCTCTCACCGTCGTCGGCATCTCCACGGCTCCCCACCGTGGTTGTGTTCCATACGACGACGTTGTCCTTTTCGGTCACCCACAGTCCTTCTTCATCTTTTTCTTCTTTCTCTCACCCACATAAAGACCCTCTCTCTCTCTCCCTGAAGTTTCTTAAATCTTCTCTCTCCCAAAACTTGGTTGCGGCACTGAGAAACTGGGGAAGAAGAAATTAGGTTTTCCTTTCTTATAAATTGCCTTATATATCCCACTTGTTTTTTTTTTCTATTATCAGATTTGTAACGATACCCCCATTTTTAAACCATACAACTCCCACCTTTATCATCCCATTTTCGCAGGCCTGGACTTAAAAGCCCATAGAACCAAGTCTGGGCTACAGTTATAAACGCACCCCCTTTTATGTATCAACCCAATTCGCAGGCCAGTAGCCCAACAGTCTGATAACGAAATTGGGCTGTTGCTTAACTCACCCCTTTTCTAATAATACAACCCCTGTTGCTAATCACACCCTTCTTTTCATTTTTACAACCCACCTCGTTTATTCATTTTTTAGGGGACTAAGTCGATTATACAATCGGGTTAGTCAGGATTAAGTCGGTCGTACGATCGGGTTAGTCATCATTTAAAAGTTAATATAGTTTTGCACAATTAATTAGAGGTAACCTTTTTCGAAAGGATGCTGTGGGGTACTAATACCTTCCCCACGCATAATCGACTCTCGAACCCAAAATCTGGTTTTCAAGACCATTTTCATTTTCAAAGGGATTTTTCAATGTTTTCCCTAATAATTAAACATTGATGGTGACTTCATTGAACGCGAGAGATCCTCCGGATTTTTCGGTCGCTACAGCTAGCTACTTCACTGGGGAAATTCTGAGAGTCAAGCCTGACCTGGTTAGTTGTGCCAAACCTTTAACTTTTTCGGTATTTATTTCCCTTTCATCTTTTATTCTTGTTGCATGTTATATTTTATATGATATGTGAACCTTAGGATAGAAGACTATATTTCTTTTGCATATGCATTGTTTGTTTTGCAGCTTGGGGGTATACTTGACATTTTGCTCCTACACACATTCCACTATCACACTTCATCACACATATGAGTATAGTCCTATACCCGGACTTGAGCATAACCTAAGTTAGAATAAGACTGCGTAGTGATGGCCTTCTGGATATACGTCCTGTTGGGTGGTCATGA
Source organism: Astragalus membranaceus (assembly GCA_039519185.1). NCBI lineage: Eukaryota > Viridiplantae > Streptophyta > Magnoliopsida > Fabales > Fabaceae > Astragalus > Astragalus membranaceus. Next base: position 58,316,726 of record CM076849.1, read on the forward strand.
AAGTCTCACCTAGAGTTTGGTCCCTTTTGAGAATGCTATCACTTCTAATAGCTTGCCTATTGTCGCGATTAGCGTTCTTAACTGGGGTCGTTGGCTCTAGGAACCTTTTTAGGACGTGGTAGAGCTACCATTGAAAGGTTCACTCAATAGAAAGAATCTTAGATCTATTCCTAAGGAAACCTTTCTAGGTCACAAAGGAGCTTCATCCCCTTGTATTCAAACAAACACTAGTACATTTTTTTCTCTCTTTCTTTTTTTCCCATTTTCTTTAAAAAACAAAAAAACGCAAAAATCATATTTCTTTTTTCTAGTTATTTTTTTTTGGGAACATGTCTCATGCATTCTTATTTTCTTTTGCATTCATAAAAAATATAAAAACGTATCATTTTGCATGCATTTCAATGACTGCCGGAGAATTACTAAACTTTTTTTAAGAGTGGTGGATGAAAGTAAAAAATCATTTGAAAGTCAAACCACCAAAATCATATTTTAATGAAAAACTTACAATTCCCCGACACGATGAATAAAACCATATATTCTCATTTCACCGACATTCATTCATTCATTCCATATTTTGAAGCGTCATTATTATGGATTACATTTCAAAAAAACATAACATTCATACATCGTTTCACGCATGTTGTAATCCTAGTTCAAAGGCATCATTTTCTTAATAAAAAAATCATTTCATTATAATTGTATCATTCATCATCCAATAAATCAAAAATAAGAGTCTGCGTACATATTGCACTACCTCTTGAGAAAAATTGCATTAGGATCAAACAATTATTTGGGAATTACAAAAAAATCACCATGCATTCATAATAGAATAAAACCATTATTTTCATATGCATCCTATTATCATCATACCAACATGCATATCATCATCTGGAAAAAGAAAAAATCGAAGGTACTATATTTTGCATCATTCTGCATATCCATATAGAAAAATATATATCGCCATGATATTATAAAAAAAATTATGTTCATTACTCCTCTTCATGCATCATAAAAAATAAAAAAATAAAAAAGTTCTTCATTCCTAACTACCTCAAATGCATTAGTCATCAAGCATGCATCATTTCCAAATAAAAGAAAAAAAAGAAAAATAGTGTCACTTTCTTGCATCATTCATCATCCAAAGATATATAGCATGCTGCATTGCCTCCGAAAAATCATTTTGGATAGTCAATATTTTCAAGTCATCATTCATTCACACATTCCATGCATCAGCATCATGCATATGCAAAGTCATTCGTTCATTCATGCATTGCATTTTTTTAATTTTATTTTATTTAAAAAAAAAGAATAGAAAAAAACATGAGCACAATTTTAATTTTTTTTTTGATAAATATATGAATATCTCATTTTGCATGCATTTCCATTCATTCGTAATCATTCACAAAAATCATCATCAAATAGTGTAGGCATCTCATCATTTGCAACATCATGAAAGACATTTTAAAAAAAAACATAGCATCCATACATCACTTCACTCATCCTAATAAAAAACTGTTATTTCATCGATCATCCAAACGTCATTTCATTCATACGTCATTTCTCCATGCATCAATTCAAAAAATACTGTCATTTCTCTTGCATCATTCATCATCCAAAGAATGTATTCTAGCCATCATTTTGCATCAATTACATGTTGCATTGTCTATAAAAAACAAAGAATCATTTTGGATAGTTAACATTTCCAAGTGATCATTCATTCACGCATTTCATGCATTTGCATTTGCATTTTCATCATGCATATACATTATCATGTGTTCATCCATACATAAAAAAAAGCATGTGCATACTTTTTCAAAAAATTGATGAGAGATGAGGTGAAATTGATTATTCTTCTTTGGAAAAGTTTTGATTTACAAAACAAGGTCGAACTTAGTTGCAAATTCAAGGTGTTTCAAGACACTCAATTTTCAAAAAAAATTGCAGCTCGTCCACAATTTTCATCAGCAAACGATGCATCTCACCCGTCCCATGATAAATGATCCAAATGGTCCATTTTGTTAACTAATGTGTTAGCAAAAATTTCTTCTATCATGTCTCTAACTATGTTAACTCTCTGTGAAGCATTCGTATAATGAACTTGTATGCAACGTGTATTTACTCTTGCTTGAGTCAGTTAGTGTCCACATCTTTACATCCTATAATCATCCATTGTTCATGTCAAGTCCCACCCTGACCATCCCATAAGGTGCATATTCTCCACGCAAGTACTTAGTTGACTATTTGGTTTTGTTCTCAATGATGAAATTTCACAAGCTAACACCTTAGACCCCCATGCTGGGGAAAATTTGTGATCGCTAGATATCATGTCAACATTGTAATCCCCTGGTGCAAGTCCTTTAAAAAAAATCAAAAAAGGCTTGTTAGGTTGAAAACTCGCAAGAGCAGCTTAAGCAAAAGTTACGGCATATAAAAAGAAATAAAGAAAAAGAGCAGATGTATAAAAACAAATAATTTTTTTTCCTTGAGTTAATTTTTGAGAAAAACAAGTAATCATGATTTGAAATGAAGTTTGGTCATCTTCCTATACCCTACATCCAAAAAGAAATACCCTTTACTACCCCTCTGAGCCAAAAAAAAAATCAAAAAAATTCTTTCAGTCACCCTAGACAAGGATCAATTCCACATCAAAAATGGTGTATCACTTTTATCGGCTCACTCTACTCAAAAGAAAGAGAAAGAAAAATCACACACAAAAAGCGAAATTCAAAAAAGGAGGATCGAAAAATCCTGAAAAAAAAAAGCAGAAGTAGTAGAAAGTGTGAGCTGATACATCATACCTCAAACACATAAGATATCATTGTCTGAATAAACCCTCAAACACCTCCTTGTGCCAAATTATCATTTCTTTCACAAAACCCAAACCATTGGTCTCGAACAATTCTTTGGGCCTACTTATTCTTTCTTTCATTAAAGGTCCCTGTCTCAATAAACCATCAAACACCTCTTTGAGCCTATTTATCCTATACTCCACATTACCCCTAACCATTGGCCACATTATAAATCCTTTCTTTCATAAACCCCTAATCATTGGCCACTTTATAAACCCTTTATTTCATAAACCCTTAACTATTAGCCACATTACAACCCTAACAAGTCCATTCTGATCAATGACTGACTGCTTTCGTTTTCTCAAAGTTTTAATTTTAGGACAAGTAAGATTATTTATTTACAATATATTTGCTTAAAAAAAACAAAAAAAACTCAAAAGGCTTGCACTCCATGATTCATTCAAGTTACACTGATATCTAGACAAGATTTAGTGATCACCAAGTTGAAATTTTCATCGTATCAAAACCCAGGACTATCAAAGTCTGTGGGAGCCACCTTAAAAGAACCAAAAGTTTAGACTAGGACCATCACCTAGATCCCAAAGTGGGACAGTCCCTTCACCTTTCATGCTTCTCGAACTTGTGGAAATTTTCCAGCGTCCATCCCATTCATATACCACATCCAATCCATATAGCCATACAACCAATTCCAAAAACCCATGACCCTAACTCAGTCACCTTTCACAACCCCACTAAAAGCAACCATTTGAAATACCATTCCAAAGTGGGGCAATCCCGTCGCCATTCACTCCACCAAAAATCGGGGAAATTCTCCCTACACCAATCTCATCCCCTTGTCATATGCACATTCATAAGACCATACTGGGAAAATTTCTCAACCCACCATCCTAAACACAGCCTTTCAAAAACCCTAGTCAGAGCAACCTTGTCCTTGTCATAGTTGGGGCAACACTAAACACTATGGGTTGAGACAAAATCTTTCGCCTGCCACCCTTCATTCCAAAGTCATGGCGTTCCCAATTCATAATTTCCTCTACACCCCTTACTGTTGTCATCACTAGACAGGGGCAGACTGTTCGATCACCTTCACCGGTAGTCTAAATCGGGGCAATTCCACATTTCTTGAGTTGGAAAAACCTACCTTTCATGACTTTGGCAAAAACCTACCATTCATCCCCTCACTGTCATATCTGTCATACCAAGTCAACTGACTCATTCATTTGTATTTGCACTACTCTACATGTTTATTAAACAATGCTTCAAAGAGAGAGAACAAGAGTTAATAATGTGATGCTGAAAATTCACTCTGTTAACCTCGTAGACCTAAAATTCAATCATCATGGGACACCATTATGGGAGAGCGAAATAAGCGAGTCTGTAAATATAATCAAGTACTTTTGCACATCAGTGTCTTTGAACGACAACCTTGAGATTGCTATGTCTGAGTTCAAACCATGTTTTCCGAGGAATGATTATTCCAAAATACCCACCTCTCTACTCCTCGCATCGAAAGTCTCATTTCTCATTTCAAAAACAAAATTTAAAAAAACACATATGCGCATGCATTACTATCATACCATATCATAAATCATTGCACCATACATTGTATTTCAACATCAAGTCATGCATCCGCCACAACTCTTAAGCGCTACGTGTGCACATTCATTCATTCATTCATTCATTTAAAAAAAAGTAAAAAAGAGAACGCAAAAAGAAGCAAAAATCATCCACATCATCATGCAAACATGCATCTACCATAGCACCTGCATTTAAGCAGTACATTTGCATTCACATGTTATCTGCAGTCGCATACACAGCTTATCAATTTTTGTTTCCGACCAGCTCTAATATCCACAATCCACAGGTTTTTGTAGTTCATTACATACATGAACACATATAACATTTTTTCTACTTCGATAGACGTGCCAAGTGTCGGTCTCATCGTTGTAAAAAAAAAATCTACATCACTAATCATATCATTTACCATGCATTCATGTGTTTCCTTTTATTCACCATAGCATTTGCATATAATCATTACAATCACATTCATATCTTATCTGCATCCGCATACACTGTTTGTCAACTTTCATATTCCATCAACTTCAAACACCCATTATCTGCCACATTTCATTCACCACCCCAGCAAACACCTATCATTGCACATGCTTAAAAGCAGTTTTGAATGTTGTTTTTATTATAATCAGTTTTTTTTTACAAAAATGGTACAATTTTGGTACAGATACAAACAAAAACTTAAAAGCAAAAGGTACAAAAAAATTAAATAAAAAGGAGTCAAAAGAAGGGGGCCAGCGCTGCCCTAGCTGCTGCTTGGAGAAAAAAACATTTTGAGCTACAGGCTCAAGCTCCTTTATCTCGTCCCTTTGCTTTTTACATTTTAGGCAAAAACATTTCAGCCTTTGCAGCCAACAGCTCCACTACCTCCTCTGCTCAACTCCCACGCCTCTGTACCATAGCACTAGTCCAACAATGGTACGATTTGGCATCTAGCACTAACCTAAAAATAAACCAACGGACATAATCAAAAAGATGGGGAGAAAATGTGAATCAGAAATAAATTGGAGAGAGGTGAATCAAAAACAAGATCCCCCTTAATCCTCAGATTGAACCCAATATTGTGCCTCACGTTTTTCTCCTATAAATACTCCACAACACTGTTGTCACAGAAGAGAAGCAAAAAAAACCCTTTCAATCCAAACCCTCACTCAAAAACACAAGATCAACAACACATACAGTAGGATTCCAAAATAGAAATGAGAGGGCAGAACAAAAATTAGAGAAAACGAGGGGAGGAGAATCTGAATAAACATAAAAATGAGAGAGGAGGGGAGTAAGCCACAACACCACCACCACAACCGCGAGCAACCACCGGCGAACCAGTAACCACCACCGCCACCATTCTCCCTCCTTTCCTTTCCTTCTGGTTTCTCCATCTTCTCCCCTCCTTTCTACGTGTCGTCTCTCCCCCTCCCTCGTTCTTCGCATGTTCCATTGCCACCACCGTAAACACCACCACCACCAACTACCACTGTACACCACCGTAAACCACCCCCTACGACCATCTCCACCACTCCGCCTTCGACCACCTTCACTTCTCCATCGTTCGTCGTTCTCTCTCTCTCTCTCTCTCTCTCTCTCTCTCTCTCTCTCTCTCTCTCTCTCTCTCTCTCTCTCTCTCTCTCTCTCTCTCTCTGCATCTCCCTCCCATTTTCTCTCTCACCGTCGTCGGCATCTCCACGGCTCCCCACCGTGGTTGTGTTCCCTACGGCGACGTTGTCCTTTTCGTTCACCCACAGTCCTTCTTCATCTCTTTCTTCTTTCTCTCACCCACGTAAATACCCTCTCTCTCTCTCTCCCTGAAATTTCGTAAATCTTCTCTCTCCCAAAACTTGGTTGCCTGAGAAACTGGGGAAGAAGAAATTAGGTTTTCCTTTCTTATAAATTGCCTTATATATCCCACTTGTTTTTTTTTTCTATTATCAGATTTGTAGCGATACCCCCCATTTTTAAACCATACAACTCCCACCTTTATCAGCCCATTTTTGCAGGCCTGGACTTAAAAGCCCATAGAACCAAGTCTGGGCTACAGTTATAAACGCAGCTCCAGTTTTATGTATCAACCTAATTCGCAGGCCAGCAGTCCAACAGTCTGAAAACGAAATTGGGCTGCTGCTTAACTCACCCCTTTTCTAATAATACAACCCCTGTTGCTAATCGCACCCTTCTTTTCATTTTTACAACCCACCTCGTTTATTCATTTTTTTAGGGGACTAAGTCGATTATACAATCGGGTTAGTCGGGATTTAGTCGGTCGTACGATCGGGTGAGTCATCATTTTAGGATGAATGAGCCGTACGGCTCAAGAGTCCTAAAATACCTATTAAAAATAAATAATGTCAAACCAAAAAAATACAAACACACAAAACCAAATAGACGAGTTGCACTCATAACTAGGGGTGTAAATGGGATGGGAGGTATGAGAAGTAGTTCCTTGTTACTTGCCTTGTTAGATAAAAATTGTCCTGATACTGCATTACGACGTTCCCTGAAAAACATGGGTTATGACACATCTAGGATTCATTTATAAAGATATAAATAATTCACAAAATAATAGTAAATACATAGAAACGAAAACTCAAAGAAACTGATGCTAGCACAAATAACCATAGACACACGAACAAACTAAAGAGTCACACTTGAAAAACACACACTAGTGATAACTATTTTCTCTCTTGTGTTTGTAAGTCACATGCTTCATTTGTTCTTTTTTTCTCTCTTGCATTTATACAGCATATTGAAGACGTCATCACTATATATCAAGACTTTTATTATTTATTTTTTAAAAAATGTTTCAAATACTCCTATGAAACATACTCATGTCGTATTGGGGTGTATCTGTGAGTAGGGGTGAGCAAGGGACGGGTTGGGATGGGTTACACTTTTCCCTAACCCGACCCTAAATTTTCATAGTACTTTTACAAACTCAAGATTTCTACTTAAACTAACAGATTTCAAACTCAAAACATGACTTTTACAATATTACTTTACAACAAGATTTCTACTTAAACTAACAGATTTCAAATTGAACATTACATTTATAAAAGTCTTATTACCAATGTAATAGAGTTAACAATGAATTAAGGGTGAGGAGTGACTAAGGGACGGGTTGGAACGGGTTATATATAACCCTAACTTGTCGCTAAATTTTGATCGGGCCAACTCTTTTGACCCTAACCCCATCCTTAAACCCGAACAAAGTTGATGCTTTGCGGGTTAATGGGACGAAGATGATACGGGTCTTAGAGTTGAAACGGGTCTTGCTCACCCCTATTTGTAATCATCTGATACATATACGTATTATATACGAATACATCAATAAAACTCAAGTATAAATGTATCACACCCACATACATGTATTAAATTAACTTAAAGACTATTCAAATATACAGTAAAGTTAAGAAGAGAATTAATAACCAATAAAGTTAAAAAGAGAATTCTAGTACCCATACCCATAACCGTGTGCTACAACACCACATTTAAAATGTAAAAAGGAAAGGGAACGAGAATACAAAGACTAGAAATTATGAATAGCATTTGGATTTGGTGTCTTTAGTAGTCCATACCTTAACTGACTATAGGCTTTTTTGGGATAGAGAAATATAAAAGAGAAAAATGAGAGAGAGAGATCAGAGATCAGAGAGAGAGAGAGAGAGATAAACAAAAAATAGGAAAAAGATAGGCTTAAATATATGTTACCCCCTGCAAATATCTTCATTTTCCATTTACTCCCTGCAAATTTTTTTTTGAAAAAACACATTGTAAATATTAAGTGTTTCTAGTTATTTTCTGTTAAAAAAATGATGTGGCAAACGGAGATGACGTCAGCAATGACGTCACTGCCACGAGTCACCATATTATTAGACCTTTGTGACACGTGGCACTGACATGCCACGTCAACACCCTATGTCATCATGGCCATGTGGCACAGACATGTACCACATCAGTAACCAATGGATGGCTGCCACGTGGCACTGGCTTGACAATGTGGAATATTGTGTTACTAAAAAAATCAGAGTCACGGTGGCCATATATTTGCTGGGGGTAACATTTTTTTAAGCCAAAAAGATATGAAATCTCTAGGAAATCTCTCCTAAGGACCTAGGAAGTGAGTCCTTAGGTGGATTGGTTACTCTTAATCAACCCCCTCCAATTGTTAAACAAATTTTAGATGTTGATTGCTATAGCGTTTATACACCCTGTTTGATCCCTGTGTAGTTTATTTCTTTGGGCTTTAAGTCCTTTTTAATCTAAAAAAAATATATTGTGTTTTTAATCGTTTGTATTATTCGCGACTGTAATTTATAACTATAGTAAACTTGCATCACCATGGATCTAATGACACTTATCGAGTGATCCTTACAAAATTCTATAAATAATTGAAATATTCTGGCAGCTACCATGCTAATAGTTGTAAATATCTATAACAAAATCTACTCAATTACGGGTCTCGTGACTTAGAATGTTTCATTTTTTTTTTGTCCAAGTTGTATGATTCATTGATACAGGGCAAGGGCTACCCTAATTCGGAATACCTTCTCTCCACCAACCGTCTCTCCCTTCGAAGACCTTTTGAAACCCTACCCTAATTCGGAAAAGCGGTAATGTCTCACCCACCACTCCACCAAACTTCCTCTCTCCAATAATGGAGTTACATCTCCTAGTAACTCAATAGCTGTTCATTGCTTGTGGTATCCTTGTACACTTTACGCATTGAGCTCGCGTACGTACTACAAACACATTCTTCCATTTTTGTTAGTTGATTCCTAATTTAATTTCTTTAAATAAATTCATTCTAAAGTGTAGTGGTCAAATTTTTGATATTTATAGTTGTGAGTTTTGTGATTTATCAAACCTTGTGTTTGGACATCCTCATCCATGTCCTATTGTTCTCCTTTCTTGTAGATTTTGTTGGTGAAATTCGCACCTCATCCATTATTCTGATTTCCAAGTTATCCTCGGCCTAAATCTCAACCTCGATCTTGTAGGCCTCTTTCATATCCTTGACTTTCTTCCTTCCCCTTTAGTTGCATCTTGAAGATTTTATCATTGATCTCTTTTTATTCTTGTGCTTCTCCTCATAAGCTTGCAATGACCGTTGAAGTTGTTCAGTTGTCATGATCTCCAAGTCTTTGGTTTCCTCGATTGCTACAACAATATGCTCGAATTTTGTATCCAAAGAGCATAGTATCTTCTCCATAATCCTTAGGGTTGAATATGTTTTCGGTCCCTATAAAATTTGCGGATTTTGTTTTTATTCCCTATTAAAGTCTCCATATTTTCAACCCGTCATTGCTTTTAGTCTTTATCACTTCTGAATGAGGAAATGCTTTGCTCTTAGAATTTCTTGTTTACTTGCGTAGAGAATTCTACACTCTTCTCTCAACTAATGTTGTTTAATGTTATGTCTCAACTACTCATTACTTCTACACCTTTCTAGAACATTTTTTTGACTAACTATACAAACTAATTGGGCCTAACTTTTGATTAGCCCAATGGGCCAAGACAAGTTTACTTTCCAACATGCATAGCCTCTGCTTTCATGTAAGGTTTTGTGAATAGAAGGAGCTTGAGGGTTGTGTGCAATCAATAGAGAGATGAAGTGCGATGAATATGGGAAGACAGTGCATTGGAAGGTCGCCGGAATCGAGCCCACGGGTGGTCAATGCGGTGGGAATTTGCCGTAAGAGAAAGAGGGAGAGAGGGGGGGGGGGAGAGAGAGAGAGAGAGAGAAAGATTTCATTGATGAGTGATGAGGGAGAGAGCTCACGAAATTGGAAGGGGGAAGGCGTGGTGGGGTTATTGGTAGTGGCTAGTGTTACGGATTGGGTCTTTAGTGGTCAATCTGCCTAAGGCCCAAACACCAAAGGCCAAATCCATCAGCCAACGATAGAGATCTGAGACCTAGATTCAATGGTCTCATTTTATCCCAAAAACCTATAAATAAGCATTCAATGCTAGCCTTAAAGGTACACACTTTTCATTCACCTAACTTGCAATTAGCTCACTTGCTGACTTGAGCGTCGGAGTGTCATTGCAGGTACCAACCACCCCGGATCGGAGCTCAACTCGGACTGACCAGGAACGCGACTACCAACTACCTCGGATCGGGCTTGGTATCTAGTATCGGATACCGGTCCAGAGGTACGGTACTAGTTTTCTTTTTTGTATATACAATATATAATTTTTATCATTAATTTCATTTATACTTTGCATTTACATCGTTGGTGAATTAAATCTGCATATAAGGTTTTGATCTTATCGTGGATGTGTGTTTATTGAAGGTTTGATCTACATATCAAGTTCCTTTCATTGAGAAGGAGTCTTTGTCTGATGGTTCCTTGACTTATATCTTTCGTCTTTGTCAGCTGAATGAGCTTCTATTGCCCATGCTAGAGGCTTTCAAAAACAAAACAAGATCGAATTTCAGTTTATACGTTCATTACAACAACAAAAAACCAATCAAATAATTTAAAATTAGATAGGTGAAAAGTTACAGTGTTTTTCCAACGATCTAGAGCGTTCACATCGGCACCGAACTCGATCAAACATTTGGCGACATCGAGCCATCCATGGAAAGAAGCATTATGGAAAGAAGCTCGTATTCTACGTCTTGACTAAAATTATTTTATCAAAAACATATGCAACCTATTTATGATATAATATTACACATTAATACTTTAACTTAAAGACGTAACTATTTTATCAATAAATAGGGTACTAGAATTACACTATAATATTACAGAGAATTACACTAGAATATTACACATTTATGATATAATATTACACATTTAATATATTGGTTATACTAGAATTCTCGTTCACTGTAAATTAGCTTAAAGACGTCTATTCAAATATACAGTGAAAGAAGAGAGTTAATAACCAATAAAGTTAAAAAGAGAATTCTAGTACCCATACCCATAACTGTGCTACAACACCACTTCTAAAATGTAAAAAGCTAAGGGAACGAGAATACGGAGACCGGAATCGTGAATTGCATTTGGATGTGTGGTGTCTTTAGTAGTCCATACCTGTACATACTAACTTTAGGCTTTTTTGGGAGAGAGGAATATGAAAAAGAAAAAAGAGATAAGATGAGAGAAAAGAATTGATGAGGGAGATAAATTCAAAATACCCAAAAGAGAACTTCAAACTTGAGTGCACGTGGTTAATACATTTCATCTTAGAGGGTGGATTCGGTTAGTACTCAGGTTCGATCTCCGACGATGGAACAAATTGGAGTCAGGCTTACTTACCTCCTGGCCGAACTCCAGATTATTCAGGGGCCCTTTCCCTCTGGATACCGGAGGGGATCAAAGCCTCTAAACAAAAAAAATACCCAAAAGACATGATGCATTTCCCATCCAAAAGACACCAAATATCTCACATGTTGTTGCAACTTATTAGAGAAGGGGCACAGTACCACATGGACACTTACTAAAAGTGAGAAGAGTGAGACAACTCAAGTGAATGAATTTAAGAGTTGTGCTTTTTAACTAGGTATCTAATATAAGTGAAATTAAATAATTTGGGTACGCACCGGTACAAGTACACCACTATTTATCACCGCCTCGTTAATTAATAGGTAGTACAATTACTTATTCATCTTGCTCGTAGATATTCGTTAAGTTACCCACTCTGTGCCATTTGTGGATTTTATTTTTACCTGCGGTTACGATTTTTTTCTTCTATCCCTTCGTGACTTTTGATGGAAATTGTGTTCGTACCAGATTAAGAAATTGTTCGTGCTCATGCAACTATGGAAAAGATAAGTGTTCATTTTTCTCAGATTCTTACTGCCTTAAATCACAACTATATACCCTAAATATCAAGCGAGTCGAATAGTCGATCGCGTTATTTCTTATGTTAGCATCACCTACGACAATTTATGCATGCAATGTGGATTTACCATGGATCCATAATCTATATGCTATACAGCCATACAGGGGCCTCAAATTACTGGTGAAAAACCACAGATTTAAACATGAGAATTGAGCAGTAATATACAAGCTATTTATTCTTTGTATTATATACTGATGAATGAATTTCTTGTCATTATGCACATTTTTGTTCGTTTGGAAGCTAAGCGTATTTACTATTTAGTAGTTCCCAATTTGTAACCAGTAAAACTATTTACTATTCAGCATACAGTCGCATGAGTTGAATTTCATATCAAATCATCTTGGTCTTCAAGGGACCGTTTTCGAGCACCTAGATTGAGCTTAAGACTTTCGGGTAGAGGTGGTGTCCTCCCTCTGCGGAATAGAACTGCAAGAGCCCTCATTTTCTTGCAAAGATCAAATACCTGCAAGACACAATGCGATGTTATTGTTTAAAGTTTTCATACAACAAAGATAAGAGGTAATTAATAATTAGCTTAGTTATTTCTACCGATGATGCTTCTATCTCAGCAACACCCTCACAACCTTGACCACCTCCTTGCAGTAAGTCACAATACTTAACTGCCTCCTTTTCGTCTTCAAATACCTATAACCAATTTGTCAAATTGTAAGTGATTAAACTGTGCAAATGGATCGAATGTTACAATAAACCATACAGTATTTTATACACAATTTTATTGTTTCATAGTAGGCTATATTAAGAAAAACACATCACAGAATTTTATGCTGCATCCTAGTTAGCATTTAGCAAAGCAATTGTATTCCAAATTTCCAATTCTTTTCAAACAAAAATGGAGGCACCAAAACATGAGTGCTTTAATATTTTCAGCTGCATTACAGGATAAACATAACATTCTGAATAGAGTAAATACCAGCACTCCCTCTCTAATATCTTCTACAAGCATTTGAAACCTTGTCCCTCCCCTTGATTGTTTGGACTGATTTCCAATTCCAGGTCTCCGGTTGCCTCCTTTAGAAAACAATAAGCCAAGCTCTCTTTCAACTTCACTGTTACGTAAAAAGTAAAGTCAGGTAAGGGAAATTCCAAATATTATTCAAAGAGAAAAGAACAGAATAAAGTGAATAACACTTTATCTTTCTCCGGGTTTTCATTGTGCACAATTGGTTTTCCTTTTGGGTGAGTACATAGACGGGCTTTGAAATTTCTCTCCAAGGGTTGGCATCTAAAACTGATGAAAGCAAAACAAGAAACAAGAAATTAGAAACAATAAATTGATGAAAGGACAGCCTTCGATCTTTCAGTGATGATAAAACACTCTGTCTAACTAACTATCTATACATGCACACAACAGACAAGCACAAACACTCAGACAAATGACAGGGCATTAAAACATTTGCAAGGCAATGTAAAATGTATTCTCTCTTCATAACACTTCATTACATGTGTCATACAACTACATATCTAAAGGTGGACATAAATTCTAACAGGTTGTCAAACTCTAGAGTCTTTGAAATCTCATGGAGTCTCTATAGACTCGACACATAAAATCGTATGTGTTTAGTTGTTACACAAATAAATTTTGAAACATCAACAATAGTAACTGAGCATAATCGGGTCAAATGCATTCCCCCCTAACTTATTAGTGTAACTCACTCTTCCCCGTCATTTAAGATTATTTGTCATAGTTTTCTTTTTAGCGTAGCTCACACGTTAGTATTAACCGTTTGACCCAATGAAGATTGAGATGTTGTAATCCCAGCTGTTCTTGGGGTTGTCATCAATAGGTGCTTTTCCTGATTTATTTGATCCTAACTTAATGTTGTGGCATAAATTAAATACTGACTTGTAGATTGTGGCATGTCTGGTTTTGTATTGAAAATTTATTCAAGGTTGGTTACCGCTGGATTATGAATTTACTTGCCCCTTCCGGGGGTAGTTTCGTGTCTTTCTTATGGATGAGCTTATTTTCATATGCCTGATTTACTTACGGATTTTGATTTCTTATTGATAAGCTTCACCTTCGTCAATTATCATCTGATTTCCCTACTGTGTATGCTGATACTTGGTTCTTCTATATTACATGCTACTGAATCTCCTTCCACTTGTGAAGGGGTGGAGATGTTGCACAATTGTTTTTACCCAGTAACACTAATATAAATTGTCTCTTTTTTTTTTTCTCTTTATCTTGCTATTTACTTTCTACAGTTGCATATTGCTATTTTCTATTTCTTCTCGCGCAAGGAGTATCTTTTCAAACGCTTTTCAAATTCTAATGTTTGAGTCACGCTAAAAAGAAAACTGCTACAAACTATCTTAAATGAGACGGTCAAATGATTAATTCAATAATTTAGGGTGGAAAGTGCAACTATACGAATAAATTAGGGGGGTAAAATGCATTTAACCAGGTATACTATGTGCATAGTAAATATTCAACATTCTAATTCTAAATCAGTAATAAAGCAAACTACAATAACAAAATTTGAACATATTGTAAGCTTATTTAGATGGGTTCATACTAAGATAGATTCAACCCAGAGCGTGGGGTTCAGCGGTTGGGGCTGAACCTCCCTTAACCAAGGGTCGGGGGTTCGATCCCCGCCTTGGGTACGGAGCAGCGTTAAAACTCTGGGCCAGCTGTCCTGACCCTCGAGGCACCTACAATGAGCGAGGGATTAGTCACTGTTGTCCGTGTGGTGGATACTCGGGTTTACCCAAAAAATACTAAGATAGATTCACAGCTCCATATCAGACCAAACTAGACTCGACAAGACCCGACTAACTCGACCATACCAGACTGAGCCAACCAACCTAAAACAGAATACACAAACATAGCATCACAATTCAAAAAAAAATTGACAAATCACAAGATAGATTCACAAACACGCAATGTTAATGTTAATGCTGTGACAACGTCTACAACACCTTATCACTCAACTGCTGCACTTTTGGTTTCTAGAAAAATACTAAACCACTGTCGTTTAGGCATGCTTGGGGCAACATGATCAATATACTATAGACTCTTTTTAAATTATCCTCAAACATACGATTCTATGTGAGTCTAGTCTACCCAAGTTAACACAAAGGATTCATTAAGCGAGTTTACTTTTATTCTCCAGAGTCATAAAACTGTACGATTCTTCCAATTTCATTTTCTTTTCTTATTTATTGCGCTATTTCACTTCTTTCTTTCTCAAATCTCACAAATATTCTCCTCTCCTGTCTAAAAAGCACAAACCGCCAACGATCATAATTAATAAATTTAAATCATAAAGTAAATATCAAGAGAATCATGGAATTCAATTCAACTTCGATTAATCTCAGCATCAAAATTCATACAAAAAAAGGCGAAGTTGCATCTAAAAAGTACCGTCATAGCTGCTAGTATCGAAAGACTGATGGAGGTTCCTCCGCATGTCGTAAGCGCGAGACGAAACCCGTTTGAGGAACTCGTCGGAATTACCGGGAATGGTTCCGTCCATGTGAAGCGCTCTTTCGACCTCGTCGTTTCCACCGTCGTCTCCTCCTGCTTTGGTTCCGCCGCCTCCGCCGCTGAGGTTGCAGGAAACTTCACTTCTCTTCCTCGTAGTCCGGAAGACGAGTCTCGGGGAATGATGAGAGAAGAGAGGGAAGCGTCGGGTGTGGCGATGGAACGAGTTACTTGGAGGTAAAACCATGGAAGGTGACACGGAAGGAAGAGAATCCATCGAGTTGTTGTTGTTGTTGGTTGGTGTGTGAATTATTATGAAGGGAAAGGAAAAGAAAGAAGTTATTACAACAAAAGCCGCAAAAGGAAAATTGGGGATTTTCTTTCTCTATTCACGTGAATCTTCTACTTTCTCAATTAAATTCACTAATTTTCCTTTTTCATTTATTCATTTTGCTACAAAATTTTTAGATGAGATAGATACTAAAAAGAATTGTAAGGGTGAGTAAAGTCCAAAAGCTCACCCGTAAAATTACCAAAATTGTTAGGCTGAATACCATGTCTTATTTTTAAATTCGAGACCCCACAGCTTTGCCTGTGAGTTTTAAGTGGTATTTGTCGCTCTGTTTACAAAAAAAATTCCACAAGCTTAAAAACGACTGATTGAGTTATTTACATAATTTTCATCACCCACTTACTCTTGTTGGTAGTGAGATTCTTATATGTAATGTTAATCTCAAACAAAATTTCAGGTGAAGATTCGATCTTTAAATGTAATGTTTAATTGGTACGTTGCTTTTAAGTATTTGATAAAAAATAAATAAGTGACGCTTTCATATTGCTAAAATTGTCAATGCAGTCAACAGTGGAAGACACCAACTTAAATTGTCAAAGCAACCAACGATAGGAGACACTTGGTGGGTACTCTATATATTCTTATGGACTTGCAAAAAAAATGTTTAAAATCAAAATTCAGTTCCTAATATCACTCTTTCATTTTTGTTAAACTTTCAACTTTGGTTGTAGAAAAATTTGTTATATTTCATTGTCCAGAAATTCCAATTTCGTGTATCAAAGAGGTCTCATTTACCCACTTACTTACGATATGTATCAAAACTGTATCAACTTAGACCAATTTTATGTTAAATACGTTAAATTTTTTAGAGAAATGCTAGTCTTTATTTTTGAAAATAAAAAAGAAGACAAAGTGTTAGGGAGAACTAATTTGATTTTTTCTTTCAAAATCTTCGTCGTAGCTCACCAAACAAGACACGTGCTTCGTCTTATATGTTCACTTCCGCAACTCGTTTGCTTTCCAACTTCGTGCTCATCTTGTATTGTACTTGATTTGCTTGCTTATACGGTTATACCACTCAACCACATCTCATTTGTATCACTCAACCACATTTCATAATTAGCAATTGCTATTTATGAATTGGTCCTTTAAAAACATATGCAGCTTGGATTTTCTGAGTCGATAATATGACTTGCATGTTCAACTGTGTCTCTTTGTTTTCCCTTTCCCACAAGATACACGGTATTAGCAAAAGTATTTGGAATTCAATCAATATGCCCTTCAGAAATGCTTAGTTCCTAGCACAGTATCTAGTTATAAGACCAGTATACATTAACAAATTTATTTGCATCAAGTAAACGCTCTTTCAGTTCAGAAGATAATATGATGAAGAGCATAAAAAAAAAGGTTTCATTGAAAACTCCACCAATCATAAAAATAACAATGGAGAAATTATTCCAAGGACATGATAAACATCAGGTATCGTTCCTATATACAATACAACCAAACACATACAAGAATATAAGATCGCTTGCATCCTGTTGTATCTTCTGCATATACGCTAATGAGATAGCTTGTAAAATAGAATAATAACTATAGCAAAAACAAGAGCTCCAATCACAGATGCAATGATCCATTTGTTTCTTGTTATTCTACGTGACATGGTAGTTAAAACCTTCTTACTCTTGTCAATAGCATCATCTATCCCATGAAGCTGCAAGGCATAGAAAATTGACAATCAACTAACATTCAACACCGCTTTTACTTACATTGCTTTCGTTACACTAAAGGCTAGCAATCTTATTCTAAGAGGATAGCTATCATGATGGATTTTAACACTACACCTTAGAGGAGATGATCATCGCATGATTCTTTCCTAACAAAGGAAAGAAGGGCAAAAGCAGTTAATTCGGAAAAAATAGCATTCAAATATCAAGTACCTTTTTATGGGAGTTCAGGAGAGTCTCACGTTGCTGGTGTAAATCTTGGAGGATCGAGACACCAAGTTCTTCAGTTTCCAGCACAGTTCTTCGGCTCTCCCTGATTCTCTCACTCGAGTCATTTAATCTCTCCACAGACATGGTCATTCTGTCTCTCTGATCAGCAGATGCCTGCAACATTATCCATATTTCACCACTAAATGATATATAATATATTAACAACATATGATCCACTGCACCACCTGTCTTACAGGCTACCGTTTTCAAAAACCTACTAATTTCAAAATTCAAAACTCATGGGTAAATTGATAAATCACGAGGTTCAAAAATAATAAAGAGCAGAGGATGGTAGGTAGGACAGAGTCCCCCTCATTGGAGCTGGATCTTGATAGAGCTAGGTTTTAGCTCATCAGAGTTGGGTTCATTCGCCTATTGGGTCCTTTGCAAATCGTAATGCTGGGTTTGATCGTGTTTTCTGATTCATGACTTTGTTTGTTAGGAGCTATGGAGTTGAGACAGAATACAACATTGTTCACCTCCTTTGCAGCAGGGTTCTAATTTGGATATTAGATGTATTTGCAGTGTCAAGTGCTATAACTTCAAGATTAATTGTGTACCCTGCAGAGCTTTGTCATTTAATCGTTGCATTTTGGGTTTTTCGGAAATACTGAATCATTATCTTTTTAGGCATATCTAGGGGAAAATCATTATTGTTATAGACTCATCCAATCTTCCTCAAACTCGCAATTCTATATGAGTCCATGCGAGTCTACCCAAGCTGACAAAAACAATTTTGTAATCAAGTTAACTACCTAGAGCCCAACGCATAAATTCATGGGTTAAACTTGAGAACATCCATATATACAGCGTACTTAGCATGAATACACCCAGAAGTCATCGTGATTACACCCAGTGCCCAATCATGGAAATTTTGGCATGAAATATCTGCAAATTTCTTTCTTTGGAGCCAAGCCTTGCAGGAGCAATAAGCTTGTCCATACAAATCGTGATTTCATCATATATCTTCGCAACTTCTCTTATTTGATATTTCTTTTCTCCGAGTTCGTTAATGTTATGATGATAACCAATCTAAACTCTATGAAATCTGACTTCTTGAATCTCAACTAATGTTTCCATATTTCAAATGAGTGTTTCCTTCTACTCTTAATGCTTTTCATCCACATATCGTAGTGTGGTTACTTTTACTACCAGATTTATGGTGGTTACTTTTACTACCAGATTTATGGTGGTTACTTCTACTCAAATTTCTATCTTTCAAATGAGTGTAACTTTTTTTTCAACGAGTGTAATTAAGGAGTCATTCATCATTCGGTCAACTGAAAATATCGCCTTCTTAAGAGCCTTTATGGTAGTTAATTTCATTAACAGGTCGAGACTCGAGATCTATTTGTTCATGATACCACTAAGAAAATAAAGAAGAAAACAAAACATATTTGATATTATCAAAAACTAATAAGAAGTCAAATTACCACAACCAAAACAGAACTTTGTTTTACCAATTTGGATCACCATAAGACTCTAACCAAGAAAGCCACGAGTTTCATTTCTTCAGTTTCAAGAAAAATCTGTTATCAAGTAACATAATCCAGAGTTCAAGAATTACCAAATGTGCATCTGCCATTCCAGACTCCAACAAATCTTCCCGGGCAGCCTGGTCGGCAGTGGGAGATGTTAACCTTTTAAATTCTTTTTTCAACTTGTTTAGATCGGATTTGTATTCCCTCAACTTTGCAAGAAGCATTGCTTTTGCACTTGGCTGCAGACTTCTTGCCTCAAGGTCCATCTTCCGAATCTAGGGGGGGACAAAAGGGAAATAAAAAACAAATAATAGATAATACCAATAAAAAAAAATATGGCATACAGATGTAAAAAATACTCCAACATTGTACCAGAACATCTGCATCATCTAGTCCACTTTTGATCTCAGAAAATTTTTGCTGCTTCTCTTCTGAAATTAAAATGATTACAATGAAAACTCAGTAACAGGATTTAATGCAAAAATTAAGAAATGATTTTGATATATCTTCATGTGACAGCTACAGTCACATAAGCATGCTCAAAATAACATTTGACACTCAGCCAGGACAGTGAATATACTCCAGCTCTTCCAAAAAAAATTGGTTAAGAATAAACAGTGTCGACAAAAGAAACATATGGCCAATGTAACTAGGGATCAATAGACTGCCTGGTAGCAGCGGGCAAACAAGAGTCAAGTCCCCGGTTAACAAATACACAACTCCTTTTTATCCTTTGTATAAATGGTTGGGGGTAGGGAATGGGGAGGGAGAAGTAGAGTGTTTCTGCGGGTTCGAAATACACAATACTCTTTGATAAAAATGTTAGTTAGTCAAATATATATGGCACATGGGTATATTTAATTGGTAAACTAATGGATGGATTAATTGGTACTCTCAGTATCTTTTTGAAAAGTTATATAACACAAAATAGACATATAACTTTTTTAAATTTAAGTAATAAATACATTTATAAGAGTAGCAATTATGAGTAAGTATTCTGTTTTCTTTTTCCTTTAGTTTTATGTAAGAGGAGCTTTGACGCAACAATTAAAGTTGCAGTTGTGTGACTAGAAAGTCACAAGTTCTAGTCATCAAATCAATGTCGTTTGGATAGTATAAAGGATGTAACAGAAGTAAAGAAATAGACGATGGATTATGAGTTAGTTACACTTATTTAGGGAATTAGTCCCAAGGTAGTTAAAATCGTGAGCTGATTCGCAAAATCGTGCGAGTTTACGAGTTTCACAGGCCACGCTCAACCATGAATAGAGATCTGGGTGAGCAAGGTAGAACCGCCGTGCTGGTACATATACTCAGTGGAAGCGGCGCGCTGTAATCACGTCTGTTTTAGGGTTCTGTCTTCTTACCGTTTTGCTGATTCTGGGTCGGGTACAGGTTTCTGGGTCCTAGGTTAAAAATTTAAAACCTAAGTAAAGTAATAGTAACTGTAGATAGTAACTAATAGTAAAAAACTATTCCCTAAATAAAAAAACAGTAAAAAGCTATATTCTCCTTCACAAACGCAAGTTATGCAAAGGGTTTCTTCTTCCCTTCACGCGGCTTCCGCTTCCATTCACGCTGCTGCTGTATCTTCTTCCAGGAGCGAGACCAGCCCTGCTGCTTCGTTTTCCACTCAAGTCGTGGTCTGCTTCTTTTTCCATTAAACACCTCTGTTTTTTCTCTACAAAAGAAAACAGTGGAAGCGACCCACATGGTTTGTGCTCTATATATATACTCTAACAAATCGTAGACTCTTACAAGGTTTGTAAAATATGTAGACTCTTATGAATTGTGTTACGATTCTACGAGTTACGGTTCTTAGATCCCTTCTCAACTCTCAAGTTTAGGTAGAATCTCGACTATAATTACCTTGGCTAGTCCTATAAATAAGAGGCCAGTGTACACAATGCCCCATCTTTTTCAATTAATTCATTTCAATATGTGGCCGCCTGAGTATGAATATGCCCTCAATCTTAATCTCTCCCATAATATGATCTTCATCCATTTGATCCATGGACTCGTCAGAGGTTGCAAAAAGAGCTCTCATCCTCCCCTTTAAAAGCTAGCATCCCAACAAGTGTTCCCCAATGAACTATGTCAAAGAAGCACGGCAGATTGGAATGAATGTCCAAAGTCACAGTTTGGGGGGATCTTGGTACAATTAAATCACAATTTAGTAACAATAATGAAGTCGAATAACACACCTACTCACCTAGTCCCAGTAATCTAATTAACTCAACTGATTAAAAATTGTTGACATAGGAAACTTTACCAAATCACATAGCAGTAGCACCAAATCATTCAATAATAACACAACAATGAATTTTCATTATATCAGCCATCTTTTATCATTCAAAGAATTTATAGTTCAAAAAATATTAGACAATCAATAATCCCTATTTCCTTGCTGATAGACAATGCAACGCAATCTAACAGACAATTAGGTTTGGTACCAATCAGATTCAGGGCACAAGTAACAACACATAAAAACAGGTAAACAGTAAACGAAAACGAAGAAGTGGAAAACGAAAAGTGGTACTCTGGAATTGGGTGAAACGACAATCAAAACGTACCTTGGTCAGAAAGAAGAGAAACGGAACTGCATTTGCGAGAGAGATTAGCAGAGAGGTCGCAATACTGACGCTCGTACCCTTCGAATACCTCACTCATGTTTGCTTCCTAAATTTCAGAAATGTTTAAAAAAGTTACAGAAATTAGAAATTGGAAAATCATGGAAATACATCAAGTTGCTAAGTTTGATTGATTTTACTTTACCTTATTTGGATGGATCGAATGGTATGAAGGATCTGAAACAAGATTGAGATTTTGGGTTTTCTGCTGTGGTGTTGGTTGAGTTGAGGATTGATTTCTACTATTGAGGAGCAGTGAAAATTGGAAACACGGGGAGGAGAAGGAGGAGGGAAGAAACGCAAGTTTCCTTTTCCCACCGGAAGAATCACCAAACGCAGGGAAGGATCGCGTGCTGTGTGCTTCCGAGAGTTTGGACTTTTGGTCTTGGTGATTTTGCTTTTCTCTTTTACCTACCTACCTACCATTTACCGAGCCAGTGGAGAGTCAAATCAAATTCACCTTGTTGCGGTTGGGAAGAATGAACGAAAGGGAAGAACTGTTCCCACCCCTCCCATTTTCTGCACACTACTCCCCATTTTACCTACCTTTTTTTGTTGGGCCAGCCCACCAAAAAAGGGCTGGGGAGTTTAAAAACAAGGGTTTTATTTTATGTACCCCCACCATGTCCCCTCATACCCCCACAATTTCAGTTATTTCTAAAATACCCTTGGCATTTATTACAATTTTTAGTTTGTGGTCAAATTCTCTGTGTGGGTCCCACTTTTTTTGCCGTCGGATTTACCTGCAATACAAGCCAGGTAAATTCGTTGGTAATTTAATGCGAATTTCAACGGAAATATGATTTTGAAATATAATTTCGGTGTTGAATTTTTTTAACACACGGAATTATATCCAAAAAAGATAATTCCGTTGTCTTTTTTTATAAACCAAACGGATTTAGGTTTATAAACATAATTCCGTTTTTATGATTTTTGGACAACAGAATTACATAGTAAAAACGTAAATCCGTTATTGTTTATTTTGTGAAACGAATTTACCTATTAGATACATAAATCCGTTTTGAAAAACACAACAACGGATTTATGTATCTAATAGATAAATCTGTTTCGTATTATTTATATTTTATTTACTTATTTTTAAAAATGTTAAAATGCAATAGATATGGATACAGAGTCACAGTTGATTCCGTTATCGATAGATACCTCAGGGTCATTCACGACGGAGGCGGTATTTTTAATTAAATGTTTTTCAAAATGTATGTACATATTTAATTAATTAACTAACTAACAATTGTCTATTTTGTAGCTATTTTCAACACGTGATGATGTTGTACGTTGGGTCAGAGATGTTGGGAAAGGCATCGGAGTTGTCGTTATCATCCTTAGATCTTGCAAAGCTGGAGGTAAAAAGGGGACGAGAGATAAAATTATTTTTGGTTGCGTGAAGCATGGGAAATTTAGCAGTAATTCTAGAGTCATCGGGTCAAAGAAGCGTAATTGTCCGTTTAAGTTGATAGCTACATATACGGTTCGTGATGGGGGTTGGCGTTTGAGGGTTAGGTGTGGACTCCACACACATGAGCTGCTTACAACCTTAACCGGCTCTGCATTGTTTGGCAGTTAACGAAGGAGGAGAAGGCTATGGTCGATGAACACACTACGTTGAGGGTTGCCCCAAAAGATAGTATGAATGTTTTGAAGAAGAAATTTGTGGGTAATGTGACTTGTATGACCCAACTATATAGGCAGCGTGCCATGTACCGGTCTTCCTTGAAGGGTCCTAGAACTGATATTCAGGAGCTGATGAGATTGATAGAATCTGAGAAGTATTTATGTTGGAGCAGGAAAGTTGAGGGCACAGATGTGGTCAGTGACATCATGTGGGCACATCCCACTGCTATCAAATTTTTCAGATTGTTTCCGAAGGTTCTTATTCTAGACAGCACTTACAAGACCAACAAATACAGAATACCTCTGTTGGAGATTGTGGGTGTCACTTTAACCGAGATAACCTTTTCAGTTGCATTTGCATATTTGGCACATGAGCGTGAGTTTCATTTTACATGGACATTGCAGATGTTGAAAGATTTGTTCGATATACACGGCCTATCACCTGAGGTGTTCTTGACTGACAGAGATCTTGGTCTTGTGAGTGGCATTCATGAAGTATTTCCGTCCTCTATAAATTTACTTTGTGTGTGGCACATAACTAAGAATGTCAAAGCAAAGATTAAAGAGTATGTTCATGTGGATAGGCAAGAGTCAGTGATCGCTCTTTGGCACAGTCTTATTGACGTTTCAATAATATTTTGTCACATTTTTTGTATATAACATTCATTATATTTTAGATCTTATATTTTAGAATCTGAATTTAATTTATTTATTTTTATACAAAACAGATTTATCTAATTAATAGATAAATCTGTTTGTGCAAATTTAACAACGGATTTATCTTAGTTATTAGATAAATCTGTTTCGAAGTAAATGAAAACTAAGATAAATCCGTTATCAAAACATAACAAGAATGGAATTATGTATCTCCTATGTAATCCCGTTTTGTTATTTTAGGCGTACCGAATTTATGTTGGTTGAATTAAATATGTTAGCCATCCTTTTTAACACACAGATTTATCTAATTAAAAGATAAATCCGTTGTGGTTTTTTCCATCAAACGGATTTATCTGTCAATTACATAAATCCGTTACACATCAATTTGCAAGGGCATTTTCGGAATAATCGAATTTGGGGGGTATAAGGTCTCATGGTGGGGGTACATAAAATAAGTGCCTAACAAAACCTACTATGTCGTATGGTCTCTCTAACTTGCCAACCCGATGGGCCACAGACAAGTCGATGTCGGCCAACCCAGGAGCCTGTGTATATTTTGGATCTTCTAGGTTATGTGTGGATTACAGGCAGTTGAATAAAGTAACCATGAAGAATAGATACTCGTTTACCTAGAATACATGATTTGATGGACAAATTAAAATGAGCTTCAATATTTTCTAAGAATGGTTTAAGATCTGGACACCATTAGATTAGGGTTGAGAAGGAACACAATCCTAAAAGAACTTTCAGATCCAAATATGGCCATTAATTATGGGTAACACCCCGATTTATGAGAGCGTTATTATGCGAACTCAACTCCTAATATGAAATGACTTTGGAAAAGTACTAATCATGCTTTCTCAAAACATGAGTATAATTTTTTCTTTTAAAACTCTTTTCAAAGCAATCAGAGTATTGCCGCACTTTCGAAACATGGTGCCTCTCTTAATATGACACAAGAATAAGAACTAAAATGTGGCATGTATAGATTTACTTCCCCGCATCAATACGATACATGTTTTCAAAAAGTGTACAATGCAAGGACAAAATTTGTTTGAGATAATGACACGCTCAATCTAAGACTTACTACTATATCTACTGATACATACACAAAAATGCCCATACAAATAACTGCTCGGGGACTATACACTTGAGAAATTTCCCAAAACGGCGACAAAAGAAGACACCTACGCTGATCAAGCCTTCTACACTCAACTTCTGGTTTGGGACCTTGATGAGTCCACCAGAACTCCACTATGGAAGGACACCGACCTCTGCAACTTTGTCTCTGAAAACTGAACTATGGTCCTCCAATAACTGGGTTGACATCCATTACATTGGAGAACCACAGGCAAGGGTCATCTTCTAGAATATGCATACACAAATATACAACAACTCACATGTACATAATACTAACATGTTTCAAACAACATTCTAACAACTCAACACCAACAACACGTCACACCACTCCATATATCCTAATCCAATGCCTATACGTCAATGCATATGATCCCGGGGTATACTACACCAAAAAGTGTTGTGCTTCTCTCTATGATACTGCACAACGGATCTACGATCCAAATATGGGTGTGTTTCTCCCTTTGATACTGCACTTGTGTAGTACTTCTCTCATCGATATTGTACTACATCCCATGATAAAACTCAAGTGTGCTTCTCTCATCGATATTGCACCATGTGATCACTTCTCTCATCGATACTGCGCCACATTTGGTATGGTACTTCTCTCATCGATATTGTACTATACCAACCTTGTAAGACAGATTCTTGGATCTACGATCCAAATATGGGTGTGCTTCTCCCTATGATACTGCACTTGTGTAGTACTTCTCTCATCGATACTGCACTACACCCCATGATAAAACTCAGGTGTGCTTCTCTCATCGATACTGCACCATATGGTCACTTCTCTCATCGATACTGCGCCACATCCGGTATGGTACTTCTCTCGTCGATACTGTACTATACCAACCTTTTCTTACGATTCAACATCGTACAACTCCGTAAATATCTCTTGTCCCACGCTAATCATTCCAATAGCTTCCTCAAGTCACCACCAACAAATTTTACTCTTAAAGTCTCCCTCGAAATCTCACTCTAACCTCCTTAATTTTTCATTCCTTAGGTCACACTCTAACCTTTTTCCAAAATCTAATTCAAGTGTCACGCTCCCCTTTACAAAGAAAATTAATTTATATTTCTTTTTCAAAAACAATTTACTTAGTCCCATTAGCAGTCATACCGACGTACATCTAATCTCGCCCTCATTTCAAAACCACCCTCAATTCCCACCTGACATCTCAATCATAGATAATCAACATCATACGTACATATCAACAACATAGAGCAACCACACATATAAGCCCACAGAGGACACAACACACCATGTCAGCATAGGGACTAAATCAACACCACATCCCCATAGCTCACAAACAACACAACAAACAATTACCAACAACAAATACAAGCATATAATAGCAACTAGAAAGAAGCCCTTACCTTAAGCATTTTCCTTCCTAACGTAAATTACATCTGGTCGCACCCACGACCTCTACAACTCGATCCTTTCTATCTACATGCACATATTCTACTTTATTTTCTCTATCAAGAGTCACTGCTGATCATTCAGAAAACGACAAATCACAAGGTGACGGACAAATACTTTATATCTACTCCTACTTATGTACTCAACAAAATGTTTTTCAAAATTCAATTCAAAACACCAAAATTTTGCTAAGTATTTTTGTGACGAAAATTCGACAGTCTCCTTTGTGTTTAGGTCGTTTTCCAAATTTTCCTGTCCAGACAACAACACAAATTTACAGACATTTCTTGTCACTTTAAATCTCGTACTTTAAGTACCAATTTAAAGGATCAAACATGATAACTCATAAACATTTTTTTCAACAATTCAAACATTTAAATTCAATACTCTTTCAAAACTCTAACTTTTGATTACAAATGTTTTCTCTCAAAATCGAATTTTTCTTTAGATCTATAATCACAACACTTAGGTCTAAAACATTCAAAGTTAACTTCCTTTTAACCTCTAGGTCTAAAACCCACCCTTTTGAAACACTAAAATACCTAATAATAATTTCACAAACTTCCCTAAATTGAAAATGGCTTTTGGTCTACACAAAAATATGGTCAAGGATTTTTCTCTGAACAATTTTAAATACATCCAAAGAACACTAACTTGTAAACCAACAAATTTATTATTATTCCTTCCTTTTCAAAAATGATTTTCTTTTCTAACTTTAACAACAATCAACAATCAATCATATCCATCAATACATATCCAATCCCCCTCAAACATATTCAATCAACATCAAACAACCTCAAATCATCAGTCAAAAACAAGATTGGCTAGTTTTCCTCAATTTCCGTCAATATTTCGATTTAACGATTTTTCACCAAAACGCTTTCTAATCTCACGTCAAACCGAAATATTAACATCATCAACCAATCGAACATATCCATAACTTCCCAATAATCATCTACAATCAAACATAACATTCAATTATACCTCAATCCTCAATTTCATCAATAAACCTCAAATTTGACATCAAATGCATTTCTAACGGTTTTCGTACAAAACGTTTTCCGATAAAGTACAAAACCGAAACAACAATCAACATACAAATTCACCTCAATTTGGAGACCGAATTTCACAAATCATAAAATTCATCAATTTTGACAATTAAGGCAACCTCACACAAATCGAAGAACTCGCCTTGGTTGTCACTCCTAACACGCAATCTGCTACACGCGACAAATTCTCGTTCGGCATCAATTGAACCTAGGCACCAACATAAGCTCCTAGAGCTTCAAAACTCATTCCAACGCCCCATCTTTGATTACCTAGCTTCCCATTCAATCATGAGGCACCCATAAATCACTATTCATCATCTCCTAGCTCCCATTGAACTTCTTCACATAAACCCCAAATTTCCAAATGATCAACCCTAAAACTAACACTTCCTCCTTTCATCAAATCAAACTTCCCTCTTCCATGAATCTCCTATGGTTAGCTTTTACAACTCTTGAAACCTTCAAAAACAACTTATAACTCATAAATCAAACCTCACCTCACTCCCTAACTCATGAAAATCGAAGCTCAAAGGAAAGGGAAAAAGGAAGGTTAGCTTACCTAGCTCATGGGGAAACAAATATGGAAGGAAGGATGATGATGATTCTCAAGTTTCTCTTCCCTTCTCCTCTTCTTCCCTTCTATTCTTCTTCCCTTCTCTTCTTTCCCTTCTCTCGGTTTCTCCCTTTCTTTTCTTTCTTTTATTCCTTCTTTCCTTTCTTTTCTTTCTCCTTTTAATTATATTAATTATATTATAAACAAAACAAAAATATCTCATATGCTTAAAAAAGACAATTATACCCTCACTCAATTCTAATTTCTCAACAATACCCTTATCTATCCACTATTCACTTAAAAACCTTACACCAATTAATAATTAATCTAGCACTCAATTAATAAAATTATTAATTAAGCACTAAATTAAATTAATTGGGTTAACTTCAAAATAATTAGCTTAATTATTTTGGGGATGTTACATTATGAGTATTTGGCTATGCTTGTATTCATGAATACACGAATACGATCTTTAGACCTTATCTTGGTCAGTTTCTTGTAGTATTTATAGATGATATTCTTGTTTATTCTTCAAGTAGAGAGGAACACGAAGAACATTTGAGAATAGTCCTGCAAACTCTAAAAGACCGCCACCTATAGGCTAAGTTTTTCAAGTGTGAATTTTGATTCGAAGAAGTCCAATCTTGAGACATGTGATTAGTAGAGAAGGATTTGTGTAACGCCCTAAATATTTAATTAATTTATTTAATTAAGTATTTGGGGAATTTATTTAATTTATTAGGTATAATTTAATTAATTAAATTTTTATTAATTTTGTGATGGTATTAGGAAAAGGAGGCGCCACTTGGGTGAGCTGGGCTTAAGTGAAAAAGCCCAAGCCCATGACCCAAGTGACATGCGAAGTAGTGAGACCTTGAGAGGCTAGGGTTTTGGTGTTGGCATTTGCGAAAAATTGAGAATAGAGAGAAAAGAAAGAGGTAGAGCGCCGTAGGGAGAAGAGAAGGAGGAGAAGAAGTCGCAAGCTCCAAGGAGAAAAGAGGAACGTGATCTTGTTGCTGGGTTCTGTTCGTGACTATCTCTAGGGCTTCTATTCTTCAAATTCGAGGTTAGGGGAGTTCTATCTTTCTATATAATAGATATTCATGAGAGGTTTTAAGGTAGAGTTAGCCTAGATCTACCCATAATCACGAATTTGTATGTGATGTTCATGTTTTGTTAATGTTTTATGTGTGATGTTCATGAATTGTGGTTGTGTAAATTCGTTTGGTTGCTGTATGGGTGCCTAGGGTGCCATATGTGTGATGATGCGTTGCTGGAATTTCTATTGCTGTCGAAATTGTTGCCTGTCAAAATGTAGCTGTCGAAATTGTTGCCTGCGGGCATGTTGCTGTCGAAATTGTTGCCTGTCAAAATGTAGCTGTCGAAATTGCTGCCTGTTGAAATGTTACTGTCGAAAATTCGTTGCCTGTCGAAATGTTGTTGTCGAAATTGTTGCCTGTTGAAAGGTTGCTGTCGAAATGTTGCCTGTCGAAGGCGCCCTGTTGCTGGGCGCCAGTTTTGCATTTTGCGCTCAGGGCGCCAGTTTCAGGATGTTCCCAAATTTTTATGAAGACTGTTTTCGCTATATCTTTTGACTCGGGCATCCGTTTTGAACGTTTCAAAAAGTGTTGAGAAGCTTTTTCAATTATCTATCTGTGTGTGCCATTTTTAAAAATAAAAACTTATAATTTCTGAAGGTTGCTGGGCGCCCAAGTGGCTGTCCCCTGTGGTCGTTGCTGTGACATTGAAAACTCGTTTTGGAGTCTTTAAAAATTCTCTTTTGTGTATAACCAGTGGTCTTAATGTTTTAGTGTCATAAGTGATGATTTTGACGATGATGCCCTTAGTGGCTAGTTAAATGACGTTTTTGCCCTTAGTTGCCAATGTTGTTGATGTGGGTGTGTAAATGACGATGATGCCCTTAGTGGCTAGTTAAATGACCGTTTTGCCCTTTGTGGCCAATGTTGTTGATATTAGTGTGTAAATGACGATGATGCCCTTAGTGGCTAGTTAAATGACCGTTTTGCCTTTGTGGCCAATGTTGTTGATATTAATGTGTAAATGACGATGATGCCCTTGGTGGCTAGTAAATGACGTTTTTTCCCTCAGTGGCTATTGTTTGAGTTGATGATGTATATGAATAAGTGACGATGAAAAACCCAGTGACGTTTTGAGGCCCAAAAAGGCTAAGTGATGATAAGGCCTAAAAGGCTAAGTGACGTTGTTGTGTGTGAATTGTGAATTGACAGGTGCTGTGCCTCTTGTTTGGCAAATTGGTAAGTGACGGGTCACATAATTGACCGTGATTGTGTGTTTGTGAGTGGTGCATGTCATAGTGTCTCATGCCCCATATGCATAAACCCAGTGACGTTTTTGAGGCCCAAAAGGCTAAGTGACGATGATGCCAAAAAGGCTAAGCGACGTTTGTGAAAAGGTACCTCATGCATATGCCCGCGAGTGGGTTGCATTTCATATGCCTACATGACATAGTGATGAGTTATTGAATTGATGTAATTGATGATTGTGATGTGATTGTTTTAGAGCTGTGACTTGACTTATTGCTTATCATGTGATTTATTATATGGATTGAATTGGACTCACCCTTCTGTTTGAATGTTACCCCTATGCGGTAACGTGCAGGTGATCACGAGTGAAGGACTAGGTACCTTCACTATTTCGAGTCGAGTCGTCACGCCCTGATACGTAGCACTCAGGGGGGACGAACTGGATGTTTATGAATGATTTCAGCTGTTATGTTTTGTTGACGATTCTGTTTTATTTTGTTATTCCGCTGCGTAGTTGTTTTTTTTATTGACGTTAAGTTTATTTGCAGTGATAAATGTGTTTTTGAGGCTCTCCTCTTAGTGACGTGCTACGTGATGCGGGATTATTGTGTTTGAGCTGTTTTATTGAGAAGCTTTATTTTATTGAAGTATGTGTAACATTCCTCGTGCGAAACAAACTTTTGAAAACTCTGATATTTTTCCAATTAAATGAACGGGTATAAAAAGGGGTGTTACATTAGTGGTATCAGAGCGGTTCGGTCTGTCCGGCCAATGTTGTCCTATCATAGTGTCTTATGACAATAGATTAGTACTAAATTCTGGGTTTGTGCTGCAGTGATAGTTTGAAATGGCTGGGAGAAACGACGCTGCTCTTCCTGCTGCATTGCAGGCTTTGGCTCAGGCTGTGCAGGGTCAGCATAATGCTGGAGAGAACGCTGGTTTTCGGAGTCTGACCACCTTCCAGAGAGAGAATCCGCCCACCTTTAAGGGCAAATATGATCCAGATGGTGCTATGGCTTGGTTGAAGGAGATCGAGAGGATATTCAGGATGATGGACTGCACTGTTGAGCAGAAGGTCCGTTTTGGTACCCCACATGTTAGCCGAGGAGGCCGACGACTGGTGGTTGGCTACTAGGCAGAGATTGGAGGCTGTGCAGGAAGAGATTACTTGGGAGGTATTCAACAGGGAATTTCTGAGAAAATATTTTCCTGAAGACGTCCGAGGAAAGAAAGAGATAGAGTTCCTGGAACTGAAGCAGGGTGGTATGTCTGTGACTGCATATGCGGCGAAGTTTGTGGAACTGGCAAAATTTTATCCACACTACAGTGAGGCTACAGCTGAGTTTTCGAAATGTATCAAGTTCGAGAATGGTTTGAGGCCTGATATCAAAAAGGCCATTGGTTATCAGAAAATTCGTGTGTTCGCTGATCTGGTTGACAGTTGTAGAATCTTTGAGGAGGACAGTACTGCTCATTACAAAGCTACGTCTGAGAAAAAGGGTAAGTTTCAGAGTCGAAGCAAGCCGTATGAGGTTCTTGCGGGTAAGAGTTATCAGAGGTCTGCTGGGGGTAAGAATTCTAGTGGAGGAGATGCTCCCGCTAGCATTGTCTGTTATAAGTGTGGCAAACCTGGCCACAAGAGTACTACATGCAGGTCTGATGAGAGAGTTTGCTATCGTTGTGGTAAAAAGGGTCATATGGCGGCCGAGTGTAAGGTCAAGGATGTGGTGTGCTTCAACTGTGGTGAGTCTGGGCATATCAGTACAAAGTGTACAAAGCCGAAGAAGGAAAGGTCTACTGGGAAGGTGTTCGCATTGGCAGGAGAGGAGCCTGATGATAAGGATGGTCTGATTAGAGGTACGTGTTTTATTAATGGTACTTCTCTGAAATCTCTTATTGATACTGGTGCTACCCATTGCTTTATATCTGTTGATTGTTGTAAAAGATTGGGTCTTGTTTTATCTGCTATGTGTGGGGATATGGTTGTCGATACTCCTGCGAAGGGGTCGGTGATTACTTCCCAGGTGTGTTCTCAGTGTCCCGTGTCGATCTTCGGCAGGGACTTTGTTGTGAATTTTGTTTGCTTGCCGTTGAGAGGTCTGGATGTAGTCTTGGGCATGGACTGGTTAAAGAATAACCACGTTCATATCAACTGTCGTAGCAAGTCGGTTAGTTTCGGGGAAGAAGATTCTGTGTTGGTATCTGCCGATCAGTTGAAGAAGTTGAGGAAAGAAGGAGTTCAGCTATTTGCGTTGATGGCATCGTTGTCTGCTGAGAGTCAGACTGTTATTGAAGAACTGCAAGTGGTACGCGAGTTTCCTGAGGTTTTTCCTGACGAAATTCCGGGTGTGCCGCCGGAGAGGGAAGTTGAGTTTTCGATTGATCTTGTACCTGGTACGAGGCCTGTGTCTATGGCACCGTACAGGATGTCGGCGTCTGAATTGTCTGAGTTGAAGACGCAACTTAAAGAATTGCTTGAGAAAAAGTTTGTGAGACCGAGTGTGTCACCGTGGGGAGCTCCGGTATTGTTAGTGAAGAAGAAAGATGGGAGCATGAGGTTATGTGTGGACTATCGTCAGTTGAATAAGGTAACTATCAAGAATAAGTATCCGCTTCCGAGGATCGACGATCTGATGGATCAGTTAGTGGGTGCCCGTGTTTTCAGCAAAATTGATTTGAGGTCCGGATATCATCAGATTAAAGTGAAGGATGAGGATGTTCAGAAGACAGCATTCAGGACAAGGTATGGGCATTATGAATATTCAGTGATGCCGTTCGGTGTGACCAATGCTCCTGGTGTATTTATGGAATATATGAATCGTATTTTCCATAATTACCTAGATCGGTTTGTGGTGATCTTCATAGATGACATTCTAGTTTATTCTAAGTCAGAGGAAGAGCATGCTGAGCACCTGAAGACAGTGTTAGAAGTTCTGAAAGAGCAAAAGTTGTATGCTAAGTTATCAAAGTGTGAGTTCTGGCTGAAAGAGGTGAGTTTCCTTGGGCACGTGATTTCTGGTAATGGTATAGCGGTTGATC
Organism: Astragalus membranaceus; assembly: GCA_039519185.1. Taxonomy (NCBI): domain Eukaryota; kingdom Viridiplantae; phylum Streptophyta; class Magnoliopsida; order Fabales; family Fabaceae; genus Astragalus; species Astragalus membranaceus. Next base: position 58,350,579 of record CM076849.1, read on the forward strand.
CGGCAAAAGTAGAAGCAGTGTTGGAGTGGGAGGCTCCAAAGTCCGCAACAGAGATTAGAAGCTTTTTGGGTTTGGCTGGGTACTACAGGAGGTTCATCGAGGGTTTTTCCAAGTTGGCCCTTCCGTTGACTCAGTTGACTTGTAAGGGTAAAGTTTTCGTTTGGGATGCTCGCTGTGAGGAAAGTTTTATGGAACTGAAGAAGAGATTGACAACGTCGCCTGTTTTGACGTTGCCTAATCCGGAGGAACCATTTGTTGTATATTGTGACGCTTCGAAGATGGGTCTTGGTGGTGTGCTGATGCAAGATGGGAAAGTCGTTGCGTATGCGTCGAGGCAGTTGCGGGTTCATGAGAAAAATTACCCTACGCATGATTTGGAGTTGGCTGCAGTGGTATTTGTGCTTAAGATTTGGAGGCACTACCTTTATGGTTCGAGGTTTGAAGTGTTCAGTGATCATAAGAGTCTAAAGTATCTGTTCGATCAGAAAGAGTTGAATATGAGACAGCGTCGGTGGTTGGAGCTCTTGAAGGATTATGACTTTGGTTTGAGTTATCATCCCGGCAAAGCTAACGTCGTGGCTGATGCTTTAAGCAGGAAGTCTTTGCATATGTCGGCAATGATGGTGAAAGAATTAGAGTTGATTGAGGAATTCAGAGATTTGAGTTTGGTTTGTAAAATGACACCTCGCAGTGTCAAGCTGGGAATGTTAAAGATCGATAATGATTTCCTGGGCAGCATCAGAGAAGCTCAGAAGTCTGATGTCAAGTTAGTAGATTTAATTAATGGGGTTGGTCAATCTGAAGACGAAGATTTCAAATTAGATTCCAGTGGTGTGTTGAGATTCCGGGGTAGGATCTGTGTTCCGGATGATGAGGAGATGAGAAAGGAAATTTTAGAGGAGGGTCACCGTAGCAAGTTGAGTATCCATCCTGGGGCGACGAAAATGTATCAAGATCTGAAAAAGATGTTTTGGTGGTATGGTATGAAGAGAGATGTGGCACAGTTTGTGTATGCCTGTTTGACCTGTCAAAAGTCGAAGGTTGAACACCAGAAGCCTGCAGGGTTAATGCAACCGTTGGAAGTTCCAGAGTGGAAATGGGATAGCATTGCGATGGATTTTGTGACGGGATTGCCGAATACAGTTAAGGGTCATGACGCTATTTGGGTGATCGTTGATAGGTTAACGAAGTCTGCTCACTTTATTCTTATTAATACCACTTATCCGGTGTCGAGGTTGGCAGAGGTCTATGTCAAAGAAATTGTGAAGTTGCACGGTGTTCCGAAGAGTATTGTGTCAGATAGGGATCCGAGGTTCACTTCTGAGTTTTGGACGGGTTTGCAGAAGGAATTGGGTTCAAAGTTAAAAATGAGTTCGGCGTATCATCCTCAGACAGATGGTCAGTCGGAGAGGACAATTCAGTCGTTAGAAGATTTGTTAAGGGCTTGTGTATTGGAACAACGGGGTTCATGAGATTCCTACCTTTCATTGATTGAGTTTACCTATAACAACAGTTACCATTCCAGTATCGGGATGGCACCGTTTGAAGCATTGTATGGTCGAAAGTGTAGAACGTCATTGTGTTGGTATGAGTCGGGAGAGAGTGTAGTGTTGGGACCGGAGATTGTCCGGGAGACTACAGAGAAAATCAAGATGATCCGTGAAAAGATGAAGACTTCGCAGAGTCGCCAGAAGAGTTATCATGACAAGCGGAGGAAAGATTTAGAGTTCCAAGAGGGTGAGCATGTGTTCCTGAGGGTTTCTCCTATTACCGGTGTTGGTTGAGCGTTGAAATCGAAGAAGCTCACTCCTCGATTTGTTGGTCCTTATCAGATTTCTGAGAGAATCGGAAATGTGGCTTATAGAGTGGCTTTACCGACAAATCTTTCGAAGTTGCACGACGTGTTTCATGTGTCGCAACTTCGGAAGTATGTTTCGGATCCATCTCATGTGATCCATATGGATGATGTAGAGGTGCGGGATAATCTCACGGTGGAGACGATGCCCGTACGGATTGAGGATCGTGAAGTGAAAGTGCTTAGAGGCAAAGAGATTGCATTAGTGGAAGTGGTTTGGCTAGGAGCTGCCGGTGAGAGTATGACTTGGGAGCTGGAGAGCAAGATGCGAGAGTCCTACCCAGAGTTGTTTGATCAGGTAAATTTCGAGGACGAAATATTCTAAGTGGGGGAGAGTTGTAACGCCCTAAATATTTAATTAATTTATTTAATTAAGTATTTGGGGAATTTATTTAATTTATTGGGTATAATTTAATTAATTAAATTTTTATTAATTTTGTGATGGTATTAGGAAAAGGAGGCGCCACTTGGGTGAGCTGGGCTTAAGTGAAAAAGCCCAAGCCCATGACCCAAGTGACATGCGAAGTAGTGAGACCTTGAGAGGCTAGGGTTTTGGTGTTGGCATTTGCGAAAAATTGAGAATAGAGAGAAAAGAAAGAGGTAGAGCGCCGTAGGGAGAAGAGAAAGAGGAGAAGAAGTCGCAAGCTCCAAGGAGAAAAGAGGGACGTGATCTTGTTGCTGGGTTCTGTTCGTGACTATCTCTAGGGCTTCTATTCTTCAAATTCGAGGTTAGGGGAGTTCTATCTTTCTATATAATAGATATTCATGATAGGTTTTAAGGTAGAGTTAGCCTAGATCTACCCATAATCACGAATTTGTATGTGATGTTCATGTTTTGTTAATGTTTTATGTGTGATGTTCATGAATTGTGGTTGTGTAAATTCGTTTGGTTGCTGTATGGGTGCCTAGGGCGCCATATGTGTGATGATGCGTTGCTGGAATTTCTATTGCTGTCGAAATTGTTGCCTGTCAAAATGTAGCTGTCGAAATTGTTGCCTGTGGGCATGTTGCTGTCGAAATTGTTGCCTGTCAAAATGTAGTTGTCGAAATTCCTGCCTGTTGAAATGTTACTGTCGAAAATTCGTTGCCTGTCGAAATGTTGTTGTCGAAATTGTTGCCTGTTGAAAGGTTGCTGTCGAAATGTTGCCTGTCGAAGGCGCCCTGTTGCTGGGCGCCAGTTTTGCATTTTGCGCTCAGGGCGCCAGTTTCAGGATGTTCCCAAATTTTTATGAAGACTGTTTTCGCTATATCTTTTGACTCGGGCATCCGTTTTGAACGTTTCAAAAAGTGTTGAGAAGCTTTTTCAATTATCTATCTGTGTGTCCCATTTTTAAAAATAAAAACTTATAATTTCTGAAGGTTGCTGGGCGCCCAAGTGGCTGTCCCCTGTGGTCGTTGCTGTGACATTGAAAACTCGTTTTGGAGTCTTTAAAAATTCTCTTTTGTGTATAACCAGTGGTCTTAATGTTTTAGTATCATAAGTGATGATTTTGACGATGATGCCCTTAGTGGCTAGTTAAATGACGTTTTTGCCCTTAGTTGCCAATGTTGTTGATGTGGGTGTGTAAATGACGATGATGCCCTTAGTGGCTAGTTAAATGACCGTTTTGCCCTTTGTGGCCAATGTTGTTGATATTAGTGTGTAAATGACGATGATGCCCTTAGTGGCTAGTTAAATGACCGTTTTGCCTTTGTGGCCAATGTTGTTGATATTAATGTGTAAATGACGATGATGCCCTTGGTGGCTAGTAAATGACGTTTTTTCCCTCAGTGGCTATTGTTTGAGTTGATGATGTATATGAATAAGTGACGATGAAAAACCCAGTGACGTTTTGAGGCCCAAAAAGGCTAAGTGATGATAAGGCCTAAAAGGCTAAGTGACGTTGTTGTGTGTGAATTGTGAATTGACAGGTGCTGTGCCTCTTGTTTGGCAAATTGGTAAGTGACGGGTCACATAATTGACCGTGATTGTGTGTTTGTGAGTGGTGCATGTCATAGTGTCTCATGCCCCATATGCATAAACCCAGTGACGTTTTTGAGGCCCAAAAGGCTAAGTGACGATGAGGCCATAAAGGCTAAGCGACGTTTGTGAAAAGGTACCTCATGCATATGCCCGCGAGTGGGTTGCATTTCATATGCCTACATGACATAGTGATGAGTTATTGAATTGATGTAATTGATGATTGTGATGTGATTGTTTTAGAGCTGTGACTTGACTTATTGCTTATCATGTGATTTATTATATGGATTGAATTGGACTCACCCTTCTGTTTGAATGTTACCCCTATGCGGTAACGTGCAGGTGATCACGAGTGAAGGACTAGGTACCTTCACTATTTCGAGTCGAGTCGTCACGCTCTGATACGTAGCACTCAGGGGGGACGAACTGGATGTTTATGAATGATTTCAGCTGTTATGTTTTGTTGACGATTCTGTTTTATTTTGTTATTCCGCTGCATAGTTGTTTTTTTATTGACGTTAACTTTATTTGCGGTGATAAATGTGTTTTTGAGGCTCTCCTCTTAGTGACGTGCTACGTGATGCAGGATTATTGTGTTTGAGCTGTTTTATTGAGAAGCTTTATTTTATTGAAGTATGTGTAACATTCCTCGTGCGAAACAAACTTTTGAAAACTCTGATATTTTTCCAATTAAATGAACGGGTAGAAAAAGGGGTGTTACATTAGTGGTATCAGAGCGGTTCAGTCTGTCCGGCCAATGTTGTCCTATCATTCTTATGACAATAGATTAGTACTAAATTCTGGGTTTGTGCTGCAGTGATAGTTTGAAATGGCTGGGAGAAACGACGCTGCTCTTGCTGCTGCATTGCAGGCTATGGCTCAGGCTGTGCAGGGTCAGCATAATGCTGGAGAGAACGCTGGTTTTCGGAGTCTGACCACCTTCCAGAGAGAGAATCCGCCCACCTTTAAGGGCAAATATGATCCAGATGGTGCTATGGCTTGGTTGAAGGAGATCGAGAGGATATTCAGGGTGATGGACTGCACTGTTGAGCAGAAGGTCCGTTTTGGCACCCACATGTTAGCCGAGGAGGCCGACGACTGGTGGTTGGCTACTAGGCAGAGATTGGAGGCTGTGCAGGAAGAGATTACTTGGGAGGTATTCAGCAGGGAATTTCTGAGAAAATATTTTCCTGAAGACGTCCGAGGAAAGAAAGAGATAGAGTTCCTGGAACTGAAGCAGGGTGGTATGTCTGTGACTGCATATGCGGCGAAGTTTGTGGAACTGGCAAAATTTTATCCACACTACAGTGAGGCTACAGCTGAGTTTTCGAAATGTATCAAGTTCGAGAATGGTTTGAGGCGTGATATCAAAAAGGCCATTGGTTATCAGAAAATTCGTGTGTTCGCTGATCTGGTTGACAGTTGTAGAATCTTTGAGGAGGACAGTACTGCTCATTACAAAGCTACGTCTGAGAAAAAGGGTAAGTTTCAGAGTCGAAGCAAGCCGTATGAGGTTCTTGCGGGTAAGAGTTATCAGAGGTCTGCTGGGGGTAAGAATTCTAGTGGAGGAGATGCTCCCGCTAGCATTGTCTGTTATAAGTGTGGCAAACCTGGCCACAAGAGTACTACATGCAGGTCTGATGAGAGAGTTTGCTATCGTTGTGGTAAAAAGGGTCATATGGCGGCCGAGTGTAAGGTCAAGGATGTGGTGTGCTTCAACTGTGGTGAGTCTGGGGTGTGAAGCCTCTATGAATGATTTCAGCAGTGCAAGTAGCAAGTATCATGAAGGGTCATTCATAAAGGACACATGGCTTTCCACGATTGGACCTCTCTTTGAGGTAGAGTGTTGAACTCAACCCCCTTCATCAAAGTTCTGAAAAGTAACCATGGTTAAGCCTCCTTAGGTTAACTTGATCTCCAAGCAAAACCTCACTTGAAGGAAACCTCCAAGGCTATATAAAGGCTTCCACTTCTCACTTGAAAAACATCTATATACATTCGAATATAATCCATAATCATTTCCTTTCTTGTATTTTATAGTTTTTAGTTAGTAGTTAGTTTGTAAGAAGGTAATGAAGAAATTGACGACTTCTCCCTTCACTTCTTCATCAAGTTAGTTAGGTGCAGGAAATCAGTGCATCTGCACTGCTGGGCAAACTTATGCAAGAGTTCTTCAATCGGTGTAAGTGTTTGGGGTTGATGTGATTGGGGTTGCGAAACTAACTTATGCAAGTGTTTGGGGTTGATGTGGTGTGAAGCCTTTATGAATGATTTCAGCTGTTATGTTTTGTTGACGATTCTGTTTTATTTTGTTATTCCGCTGCGTAGTTGTTTTTTTTATTGACGTTAAGTTTATTTGCGGTGATAAATGTGTTTTTGAGGCTCTCCTCTTAGTGACGTGCTACGTGATGCAGGATTATTGTGTTTGAGCTGTTTTATTGAGAAGCTTTATTTTATTGAAGTATGTGTAACATTCCTCGTGCGAAACAAACTTTTGAAAACTCTGATATTTTTCCAATTAAATGAACGGGTAGAAAAAGGGGTGTTACAATTTGCGGTTGATGCTTCCAAAGTGGATGTAGTGCTTACATAGGAAAGTCAACATAATGTAAGTGAGATTTGTAGTTTTCTTGGACTTGCAAGATATTATAGGCGATTTATAGAAGGTTTCCAAAAGATTACATTGTCTATGACATAGTTAACTAGAAATGGTAAAACCTATGAATGGGAAGAAGATTTTGAGGCTAGTTTCTTGGAATTATGGATGAATAGTGTTAGTTTTACCAAATCCTTTAGGTCAATTTGATGTATATTGCGAAGCATCTTATCAAGGATTAGGCTGTATGCTTATGCATAAAGGCAGTTGAAGGTTCATTAGAGGAATTACCCGACTCATGATGCTCCTCATAATCGGTGAACTTTTGAGACCGACACAGGAAATCTTCAAGATCGACCAGCTGGTTGACGCCGATCTCTTGATGAAACAAACTGCCTTCGAGAATGTTGTCCTCCATAAAATAAAGGTTCATCTCATCAGACACTTCTCGAACATTCATTGTTCTCGGTTGAAGCCCTATATATATAGTCTATTAGGGTTTCCTATGGGATTGTCGAACTTCCCTAAGGACCTTGGTTGATTTTGGCTTGGATTTGGACGTGGTGACGCACTCTGAGAAGAGCTCAATCAACTCGTGCCAAGACGAGACGGAGTTCGGCTTCAACCCATGGAACCAAGCTAAGGCTGCTTTCGTTAGGGTGAGGGAGAAAATCTTGCACTTTTACCGAGTCCTGTGCACCTCGATATTGCAACACAATATTAAAATACCTTATGTGGTCGTCTGGGTCCCAAATACTGTCGTACATTTCCAAACTTGGAGGCTTCTCCAACGACTTCAAAATGGGGTATTTGTTGATATTTCTTGTGATGAAATCGGGTGGAGGATGGTGCTTTCCTCCAACTAACGTGCGAAGGAGATGCCTTACGCCTTGAAACGCGAGGGGCCTAATTCTGACCTTGTGAAGGCCGAGGTGAAGAGAGTGATGACGTATACTTCCCTTTGTGAGGAGCCTCAGCTCGAAGTAGTTGTGGTAGGAGAACTTGGAAGATAGCTAGAATTAGAGCTCGGTGGAGTGTTTGGAGGTGATCTCGACCCTGTCTTTGGAGAACGCCTGTGGAGACAAGAGTGTGGACGCCGAGAGGGTAAGTGGTGATGCCTCGACACCATCATTTTGGGAGGTGGAGACCGAGATCATTAGCACTCGCGAGGAGGTGCAGTGTCAGCCTTCATCATGCAACCTCCTTCTCCACATCTAGCACGCGTGCAATCTGTTCGGTCAATGTCTTGACTTGGTCCTTAAGCAAGTCCATCAAACTCTGGACTGCTAGTAGTGGAAGAGGAACCACCTCATAAGCGATCTATGGTGGCGGAGTTGGTGGCCTCGCGATTTGTGGAGCCTCGATCAGAGGAGTTTGGGAGGCGCCTTCCATCAGCGGAACAATGCTAGGCTGAGAAATAGTTTGGTCTAGGAGGTGTTGACAACTACGAGCAAAAACTTGTTTCTTCGGAGCCATTACAACACTTCAAGAATAGAAAAAGAATCTTCTGAGGGAAGATGAGATGGTGAGAGATGTGAGTGACACTCCCACTCTGGTCGCCAATGTACTTTACCTGAAGTCCAAAGTGGACGAAGTCCCCGAAATTCCTCAGTTGTGGTGGTTGATGGTGGTGAATTGGGGGTGGTACCTACACAAACTCCAATGTCTAAGTGAGTACAAAGGAGAGAGAATGAGGTAAAAAGTGATTAAAATGTACCTTTACAATGATTGTATCAGATATAATGGGGGCCTTCCAGATGATGTGGATAGCCCACGAGGCGCGTGGGGTATCTAACGTGGCAAGGTAGTTAGCGGAGTTGGACCCTGGCCAAGGTCGAATACAGACCGTATAATGTCCAATTTTGACCTTTGGATAGCTCCGGGGCACGTGGCCCTTTTGTGTAGGTGGAAATTGGGCCTTTAAGTCGTCCCAATCAGGTCGTCCCAATCAGGAGTGGACCTCGGCCCAGTCCAGAAGAAATTATAACTAATAAATATTTCATAGTGTATATATAAAGTTATATATTTAACAGTTATTGTAACATCCCTGTTTCGTAAATTTCGGTTTACGAAATTAACTGGCAATTTATACTTCGATTAGATGATAATCTCGCGAAAGCAATTTTGAATTGCTCAATAATATGAAATACATACAAATTATCCGAATTGTGTGGACTGTTGTGGGAATAAGAGCACAAGGGTAAAATCGTCATTTCGTCTCATAATGAGGAAGTAGCACTGATGAAATAACTGATTGGGTCCTAGTCATGCTAGGATTATGGAAATGTTAATTAAATTGCTAAGTCACATGGATGGATGGGTATTTGATGGATTAAAATGGACCTAAATGGATATTAAGGAACCAAGGGCATTTTGGTCATTTCCATATTCTTCAAATCATTAACCCAAATTTTCCATCACCGATCATGATTTTTCAATTTCCCTAAGATCATGATCAATGATTTTAATAAGGGATCATGAGTTAATTATTGGTTAAGTGATGATTTGGTAATAAGGGCAAAATGGTAAATTTGCCCTCATTTAAGAAGCACATGACGAGCTGATCACTCTCCTCCTCCTCCTCCTCCTCACTTTGGCAATATTCAGAAATTAGAAGATGGAGGGAGAGAGAGAGAGAGGAAAAGGGGGCGAAAGAAGAGAAGGAAGGAGAAGAGGAGGAGACATCACCATTTTCATTGCATTTGAGTTTTTTGCAACCATTCTTCTCCATTTTCTTTCCTCTTTCTAATGGTACAAGTTTCATTAGCTGAAACTCCCTCATTCTCACTTTACCATTGTTGGTATTTGGAGCTCAAAATTAGGTTTTCTCCATCTTGAAGGTTTGCATGTTAAATTTGAGCTAATGAGAGTGAAATTGTGAAGCTACCTTGTTGTTGGAACAAATTCAGCAACTACATTGAGAATTAAGGCTCATAGAAGATGGTTTAGTTGCTATTTTGAAGTCTCTAGAGTGTTGAATTCGAAGCTGGAGTTTTTAGTGAGTGAAGTGGTGTCAAATTCGTGGAGATGAGGTCTTGATGAAGGACAAGGGTTGCTGGAAATTCTGCAGCAAACTCAGATTGAGTAGTCTCTGGTAATTTCGATATTTCTCTCACCACAGACATCATTTGAAGCTGATTTCTGATTCTTTAGAAATTAGACACAAAACCCTTCAGTTTAGGCACAAGAACCACTTGAATTGACTGAGTATTGAGGGAGAAACTTTAAGTACAAATTTCACTTTTGTCACAGTAATGTTTTCGTACCAGTGTCCGTATTTTAGCGGTAACTCCGTGAATACTCGTCATATGAGTGTGGGATTTGAACCATAGGAAAATAGACGAAATTCTCCACACGTTAGACACTGATTTGAATGATTTTGGTTAAGAATTGAATTAGTTATGCCTGATGCAAAACAGCTTGCAGATGCTGCCAAATCAATCTTGGAGTTAGTTGCCGCGTTTCTAAGAGTCGGGGTTAGATCGGGATAGAACTGAACTTGCATTGAGGATTGAGGTGCATTTGGATGAGGTTCAGTAGCTTGTGGCTCTGGAGTTAGTTTTGAAGCGGTTTCGAGTTCGTTGGAGCATGGGAATCGAATTTGGGGATCGTTCGAGCGGTTACGTGTTGATGCGTTTTGAAGTCTCGGCAAATTCCGTGATTTTCATCATGATCGGTGAGTTTTACTCACGTTAGCAGTGTTTTAAAAACCGGCCCGACCGGGACTCGGTAGCATGGATGGTTCGAGTTGCTTTTCAGATCGTAAATGCAAGTAGCTCGTGCAACTCGCTCTAACTCGGCCGATTTTTTCCAAAACTCGGCGAACCGGCAGTTAACAACAATCTGGTCGAGTCATGCTCAAAGAAAAATTGAAAACAGATGAGTAGAAATGTTAGACACAGACTTCAGATCTAAAGCCGATTTTATCATTAAAGAAGAGGAGAGGAAGAAAAGTTGGTGTTGTACATGTAAAGTTGAAAACGATGAACAACAAGTGGATCAGCTATACTGTATATTTCATCACCAGCGGCGATCGAGAGATGTGTTGTGTGTGTTGGTGACGGCCGGAAGCAAAGGCGTTCTCTAGGTTTTCTACGTTCTCTAGGTTTTCTTTTGGTTAATGGATAAAACTAATGGGCCAAGGCAAATGGATCAACTTTTCTAAAGCCTGTACCAAATCTTTGCAGATTTGTTATTTGGCCCATTCTTGATTTAGCAAAGATATACGGCAACTTACTTTTCCTTCTTATTTTTATTCATAGAATAATGTTTTTATTTATACATTGATTTTTTACAAATCTTTATTTATTTATACAAAGATAATAGACTTATTTATACGACTAATAAATACATTGTTTGAAAAATGAGCCTATGCTATTATTAAATTTGTGTTGTGAAGTTGTTTTCAATTTTTTAAAATATGTTCTATAATTTTAGTAAATTAAATCTTGCAAGTACGAAATTTATATTACATAGGTCTTGAAAATTCGCGAAATAGAGACCGGATCCGAGTCATTCGGTCCCGGTTTTGGTCATGCAGCTCAACTGTCGACCCTTCGGTCCGACCCTTGACCCAGTGACCCGGTACCTTCACCAAGTCGATCACCGGTACGAGTTTTAAAACATTGCACGTTAGGGTTTCATTCCATTGTTTACAAATGAATTGTATTTCTGGTTCCGTGACAAAAATATGATTTCGAAAAATTATCGAGTCGAAAACCGTTTTTCAGAAAATAACGTTTTACGGTTTTTATCGAATTTTATGTGATTGCATGTGCTGAAATTGTATTGGTATATGGCTGGAATGTTTGATTGTTTCGTTTGAAATTGGATTGGGTTTCGATTGGAAGCGATCGGAGAAGCAAAACGGAACGAAAAGAACAAATAACGAATCTACTACAGGCAGCACGGGTCGTGCCACCTATAGCACGGGTCGTGCTAGACTTTCTGTTTGAACTGAAATGTGGAATTTCAGTCTAGAACGGGTCGTGCAAGGTCTGGCACGGGTCGTGCAAGACCTTCTGCCACTTCGCCGCTCCTTTCGATTCCAAACCTCTTCTAATCTTTCTTCCAACCAATTATGATGATATTACCTTGATAAAATCATTGTTTTGAAGATGATCAACATGACTTTGAGAAAAGGTTTTGGAAAACTAAAATCATTTGAAAAACCGAAAAGTAGACCGCGTGTGGGTACATGTTTTTGAATAATAAAACGGATTACATGTGCAACTTGATATTGTATTATAACGCCGGATGTCTAGTATTGTAAGCATCAAAACGGGTTATAGAACAACGATAGATATAGATTATATCGAAGTCGGCCCAATGCGGGTATGATATATAAATTATATCAAGTCGGGTGACGATCCGACGAATAGCATACTAGGAAGGGAAGGTCATGAGCCCTCACCCTAGGCCCTGAACGTTAGGAAAGTACTAGCGGGGGTTATCGGGATTGTGGTTGTTTGCACGGCCGATGTATGCTGCAATAGGTGTACGATTCGTCGAGATTGTGGGTGTTTGCACGGTCGGTGTTTGCACGGTCGGTAATGGGCTAAGAATATATATGAGCAAATAGTTTATAAGTTAAACTATGTTACAACGGTTTTATAATTGAACCGAGTGATGTGAGGGGTTACGGTAAAACTCATTGAGATATGTTATCTCACCCTATCATATGTGGTTGTTTTTACAGAGCACATGAAATAAGGATAGCAGGCGGCATGGTCAGTTGTCATGCTCAAGGAGGAGTTGGAGATTTAGTCTTCCATCCTTGTTTTTGATTCCGGTGTTGTTTCTGTAATTCGGTCTTGTGACTCGAATTTGATTAATGTTGTGTAAGAGTTTCCGCTGTTTCTTGCAACGAAGTTTGTCTAAGCAGGAATTTTTATACTCTGATGTAAACCAAAATGTATGTTTAGGTACTTCTTGGTATTTCTTTGTCTTAGAAATACCGGGGTGCTACAGTTAATACCTCTTTTTTCTCTTCCGTTCTATGAGTGAGAGTTCTCTCCTTTTGTGAGAGGTTCTTTATCTTTTTCTTGTTTATCCTTACTGAGTAGTGATTGGTTTTCCGTTATGGAGCGATTGAGTTTACATGATGATGATGTTCTTGAATTTGGTGTTGAGGAAAATCAATAGGTCGAGGAGCCTCAGCCTCTCTGGTTGGTAGGGAGGTTCTTGACTGACTGGAACATCAGGGTTCCGATTATGAAGCATCGTATGGCAGATATATGGAGACCCGAGCGTGGGGTGTCGATTACGGAGATTGAAGGTGGGAGATTCGCGTTCCAATTTTTCCATCAACTTTACATCCCGAAGGTAATGAGAAAAACAAACAAACATTTTTTATGGGCAGGTCCTGGCAAGCAGGCCTACTGAGATCAATGAGTTTCATCAGTTGGAACTGTCGGGGTCTGGGCAACCCGAGTGCAGTTCCGTCTCTTCGGGATATCGTCCGGCCGTACCAACCGGATGTTATCTTCTTGTCTGAAACATTGGTACATGCTAATAGAATTGAAGAAATTCGAGCTCGACTGGGTTTTGATTCTGCTTTTGCAGTAAATCGTTTGGGCATAGGCGGGGGTCTTGCGCTATTATGACACCTTACTTTTGATTATCAGGTGCTGAGTTATTCACTGAATTTTATTAATATCGAGGTGAGTGTTGTTGGTCGTCCTTTGTGGAGGTTTACTGGGTATTATGGTTATCCGAAAAGTGGTAGGAGGAGGGATTCTTGGGACTTGCATAGAACCTTGGCTCATGATAATGACCTTCTGTGGTGCATTATGGGTGACTTTAATGATATACTGTCGAATGATGAGATTCGGGGACAACAAGAGCGTCAACCTTGTCTTATTCATGGCTTCCAAGAGGCCGTGCAAGATAGTAATCTTCTTGAGCTACCTATGGAAGGACACCAATTTACTTGGACTAAGGGATTGGGTACTCCAGAGGTTAAGAAAGGCAAGCTTGACCGTGCCTTTGCTACACAGAGTTAGTTTGAAACTTTCCCACAAAACAAACTTGTTAATCGTGTATCTAACAAGTCCGACCATTCCCCAATTTGGTTGCGACTATATGAGTGGGATCGTAGGGGTGGTCACCGTGGGTTTCGATTTGAGAACTCTTGGTTGGAGGAAGCAGAGCTACCCTCTATTGTGAGTGATAGTTGGAGTCTAAGTGAAGGTAGCGATTTCCTTACAAATGTGAAGCATTGTACTGATGATGTGGACGCTTGGGGTAAAAGATTGAGGTCTCGATATCGGGAGGAGATTAAGGTGTGTCATAAGATTATTGAAGAAGAAAGGGCAGGCATGTGTGGAGGCGAAGATGGGTTGTTGGTGGCGACTAGAAGTAGATTGAGTATTTTGTTGGCTCAAGAGGATGCTTTCTAGAGACAACGGGCAAATGTATATTTAATTCGGGATGGAGACACAAATTCAAAATTTTTCCATGCAATGGCAAGTGCTCGACGTCGTAGGAATCATATTTCCAAGTTGATAAAGGAGGACGGTACTGTAGCGACTGATCAACCAGGTATGTGTGACACAGCTCGTGGTTATTTCACTAATCTTTTTCACGGTGGTGGTGGTGATTATGAGGCGGTTCTTCGCCATGTGCAACCAAAGATCTCTAATGATGATAATCATAGCTTAATTCGGCCATTAGAAATTGAGGAGTTCAAGCAAGCTTTGTTCCAAATGCATTCCGATAAGGCACCTGGTCCGGATGGATTGAATCCAGCTTTTTTCAAGCGGTTTTGGAATCTTTGTGGGGTTGAATTATTTCATACGGGAAGGGAATGGCTTGATAGAGGCGAGTTCCCTATAGGTCTTAATGATGCAAATATTGTACTCATCCCAAAGGTTGAAAATCCCATTTCAATGAAGGATTTAAGACCTATCTCTTTGTGCAATGTTATTTATAAAATCATTTCCAAAGTGCTTGCTAATAGGCTCAAGTTGTTACCGAAATGTGTGTCTATGGAGCAATCGGCGTTTGTTGAGAATAGATCCATCCTAGAAAATGTGTTAGTAGCAATTAAAACACTTCATTATTTGAAATGTAAGACGAAAGGGAAAATTGGGGAATTGGCTCTCAAGATTGATATTAGCAAGGCCTATGATAGGGTGGATTGGGGGTATTTGAAAGGGATGTTGAGGAGGCTAGGCTTTGATGAGCGGTGGCTTACTTGGATGGCTATGTGTCTAGAAACTATGAACTACTCAGTAATGGTAAATGGTGAGAGAGTGGGACCTATCACTCCGGGGAGAGAACTGAGACAGGGGGACCCACTGTCCCCTTACTTGTTTATAATTTGCGCAGAGGGCCTTACTACTCTACTCAATAGAGCAGAGGCCAGTGGGATCTTCATGGCGTTCGGGTGTGTAGAGGGGCCCCTTCCCTCACACACCTCCTTTTTGCAGATGACTGTTTCTTGTTTTGCAGGGCTAATGCTAACAATACTAGAAAACTCAAGGAGATACTATCTGTCTATGAGAGAGCGTCTGGTCAAGCTATAAATTTGCAGAAGTATGAAGTTTAGTTTAGTAGGAACACCTCTCAGGAGGACAAAGCAGAGATTATCAGAGAGCTGGGCGTGTCTGAATGCCTCGGGACTGGAAGATACTTGGGACTACCGTCTATGATTGGTCAGAACAAGAAACAGATCGTTGGGGTACCTGGGGGATTGGATGTGGAAGAGAATTCAAAGTTGGTCTGGTAAGCACTTGTCAAAAGCTAGAAGAGAGGTTTTTGTCAAGTTCATGGCTCAAGCTATTCCAACATATTGATGAGTGCGCTCTTGCTTCCAACTTCTCTAGGGGAAGAGCTTGAGTGGATGATGAATTCCTTCTGGTGGGGTACGAATAGATCGGAGCGTAAGGGTATTCGGTGGTTGAGCTGGGACAAACTCACTATGAGGAAGGAGTATGGAGGTATGGGTTTCCGTCACTTTCATGGCTCCAATTTGGCAATGCTAGGAAGCAGGCATGGAATCTTGTAACACATGCAGATACTATAGTTTCTAGAGTTTTCAAAGCTAAATATTATCCTACGAGTGACTTTATGGGGGCCCGCTTGGGCCACAATCACAGTTTTGTTTGGCGTAGTGTCTTCGCTTCTCGGGTAGTTGTTAATGCAAGGGCGCGGTGGAAAATTGGAAATGGGGAGAATATCTCTGTATGGAAGGATCCTTCGGTGAGAGGAGGTAATGATGCTTTTATCCGGTCACCAATGGTTGCAGGTACTGAACATTTTAAAGTAAAGCATTTGTGGCTACCAAATACTAATGAATGGAACATGCATATGGTGGAGCACTTGTTTTCGGCTCAAGAGGAAACTAGGAATCAAGCAATGCCAAGTTTAAGCGTCGAGGAGGAAGAAACTGGTTTGGTGGAGAAATCGATGTGGCTCTTATTCTGTGAAGTCGACATATTTCACTATCATGAATGAGCTCATGGATAGCACTCATCTTCGAGTCCAAGGTAATTGGATGTCTATTTGGAAGCTTAAGATTCCACAAAGAGTAAAACTGCTTTTATGGCGAGCTGCGAGAGATTGTTTACCAACTAGGGGTAATTTGCAACGGAAGCATGTGTTGTGTGAAGGTCAATGTCCTATGTGTGATGGCAACCCGGAAAATGAATGGCATATATTTTTGGCTTGTGAGCACGCGGAGGAAATTTGGAGTGCTTGTGGATTTCTTCAACGGATTCGACCGATTATGGATAGTGCTGAAAGTTTGCGTGAAAGTTTGTTTAGTTTGTTGCAGGTACTAAACGACACATCTAGGAATACTTTGGCCATGATGTGCTGGGCAATTTGGAAGCGGAGGAATGATAGAGTTTGGGAAGGAACAGTCCAACCCGTGGAGGTTTTTATCTGTAGCGCGATAGACCTTCTTCATGATTGGTCAGCAGTGCGACGGGGAGCTAATCCAACTACGGCTTCAACAAATACATCGCTACTAGCAACAACACATTGGCAAAAACCTGCACCAGGTTCCTATAAATGCAATATTGTGGACGGGACAATCTTCAATTCTGAGAACAAGTATGGCGTTGGTATGGTGATTCGTACGGATTTGGGGGCGTTTTACCGAGGAAAGACAATGTGGTTCAATGGCCTACCATCACCACAAGAGGCTGAAGCAATGGGACTGTGGCAAGCTTTGATTTGCTTGAGGGACTTGGGATTACCGTCAATCTCTATAGAGCTGGACTGCTTACCAGTAGTTAATGGAGTGAAGGAAAATCCTAATACTAATACTGAGTTTGGTGTGCTTATTTCTTATTGTAAACAGTTATTAGTTTCTTTTGAAAGCTTTTAGGTTAGCTTTATTAGGAGACAAGCTAATTGTGCCGCTCATACCCTTGCAAGGGCGTCACGATCTTATGCTAGCTCCAAAGTTCATGATTTGATTCCAACCTGTATTGAACCTGTTCTTATTAATGAAATGATCTAAGCTTGTTATTGTCAAAATAAGAACAGTTAATACCTATTTTTGTATAACAAAAAATTTTAGGTGAGGGAATGACGCCCAGTTCAAGGCAGAATACATTCAAGTTCTTATTATATATTAAAAAAATCACATTTATCTCACACAAAGGGATTAGTGCAAATTCTGACCCACGACTTGTTCAAATACGACACTTGTCATACTTCACTAGAGCAAATCCCTTAGGGTGTGTTTCGATAAAGTATTTTTTTGGGTAATGTAATTTTTGGAATTTTACCCTCAAATCTTAAGCTAAAATATTTCAGTTACTCTAAAAAATAACATTACCTCCAAAATGTACTTCATCTAAACACACCCTTAAGGTAATACATTCAGGTTCTTAGAGTACTTGCAAATGAATTTACATTTGCCTCAATATTTGGGGAAGAGTATTGAAGATTCAAACTGTCAGAAAATTAAGAGAGTTGTCATACTCATACTCCACTAAATCAACCACTTAAAACTTTTAATAGTTAATATATAGTAAAACGTTAAAGTAATACATGATTTAATATATAATAATAATAATAATAATGAAAATAATAATAATAATAAAATTTAAACCGATAATAAAATGTAGAAAATTATTACGAGAGTAATTGGAAGATTGTAACTCATAAGGTTTATTAAATTTGTGTTTGATGGAAAACCTCATATTTTCTTTGTAAATATATGTATAATATTTAATAATTTAATAATATGTGGTATTATTATTTATATTAAACCTTGTACTCTAAGAATATATGTATATGTATATATAAATAAATGTTAATACTACTAATAATAATTAAACAAAAAAGTAATATAGTAAAATTCTGTAAATTAAATTTCACATTATAAGTTAAATTAAAATCATAATCTTAATTAACTTAAGGCTAAGTTGAATGTAAGTAAGATTGGTGGTGGTGTTTTGGAGCCAAATTTTAGGTGGGTTCCACAATCATTTTAGTGGGTCCCACAATCAAGGTTTGAGTAAGAAAAGAGAGATATTTAATTTGCAAGAAAAAAATTCATGTTTTTTGGGTGGGTCCTACTATGGCAAAATGTATTTTTTAATGCTATTATCTTTTAATCTTAAAAAGGCAAAATTGATATTAAGCAGTGTGTTTTGTGGTACTTTAGAGTTTGAAAAAAATTATTCAAATATGCGAAATTCGTTACACAATAATCGGTTTCGTAAAATAAAATTAATTTTGTGACAAAGTAAGCAAAGTGTGACCTTGAGCAGTGTGTTTTAGGGTACTTTAGGGTTCGAAAAAAATTTTAACTGTTCAAATACAAAAAATTTGTTCCTCACTAACTAGTTTGGTGAAAAAAAGTTACTTTCATGACAATGCGTAAAGTGTGACACTAAATTGTGTGTTATGGGGTACTTTATGATTCAGAAAAAATATAACTGTTCAAATATGCAAAGTTCTTTCATCAATAACCAACTTGGTGAAAAATAAAATTAGTTTCGTGACAAAATACGTAACATGCGACGCTAAGCACTATGTTTTGGGGTACTTTAGGGTTCAGAAAAAACTTAAATGTTGAAATAGGCAAAATTTGTTCCTCGATAACCGGTTTTGTGAAAAATAAAATTAATTTCATGACAAAATATGTAAAGTTGGGTTCGAATCCAGCATTGGGAATGCAACAACGTTAAATCTCTTGAGGGAGAGTTTTATCGCCCATTGTGGTCCTACCCGACTCGAGGGATTAGTCTCTGCAGTTGCGCGCAGAGGATACCCAGTTTACACAAAAAAAAAATTATAGAGTTGAATTTAAAATAACTGGGAGATTTCAAATGACATTTTTTTCCCTAAAAACTGAAATTACTTAAGTGATCATTTTTTTCTATTTTAAAATTTAAAATTGTCACTAATATTGTTTCATCACATAGTTTTATTTGTGATTTAGATTTGCTCTTTTTATGTAAAGTTCTCCAATAATATACTACCTATATATCAAATAGTTCAAGTATGTAACAAACCGGAATATGCATTAACTATCTAATTTTTCATAAGGATATCTCGTGCATCGCACGAGGGTAAAATCTAGTAGTTGTATTTAATATAAAATTTTCAAATATTTATATGTATTTTAAAAATATGTTTAGATATAGATTAAATAATATCATTATTTATATTTAAATGTTTAAGATATATGTATATATATATATATATATATATATATATATATTGAAAAACTAATAATAAATTTAATTAATAAATAATATAAAATTAATATTTAAATAGATTATTAAAACTTTGAAATTGCTTAATGAGTGTAATGAGTGGTTGTTACTCATAGGATGAATTAATATTGTATTTAAAACAGAACTTTCGAATATTTTTTTTTGATAAGCAAAAATATATATAATAGGGGATGCAAACGGGCACCCAAACCGTTACAGATACAAGGGGCCTCATTAAAACCTCCCTGGGCCAAAACCCCGAGGGAAAAAGACCCATGAGGATCATTGATTATGCCCTTAGACAAATTATTATATATTATATATATTCAATAAAATGAAACTCAGAGATTCCAATACTTATATATATATAATGTATCTGCCCATAAAAAGCGTTATTAAAATGTATGAAGGACTAAAAGCATTATCGGAGGAAAATATGGAGACTAAAAGTTAGTGAAATTTTTTACACGGAATAAAAACAAAACTCACCAAATTTTGAGGGAGCAAAAACTTTTTTTTAGCATAAGGAATCGATATGGAGACTCGTTAAAACCCTCATTAATAATGAACCTGTTCTTATTAATGAAATGATCTAAGCTCGTTATTGTCAAAAAAAGAACGGTTAATACCTATTTTTGTATAACAAAAAATTTTAGGTGAGGGAATGATGCCCGGTCCATATTCAAGTTGTCTGATATATTAAAAAAATCACATTTATCACACGCAAAGGGATTAGTGCGAATTCTGACACATTGAGTGTTGTTGGTATTATTTCTCAATCACAGAATGACACATTGAGTGTTTATTCACACATACACAGACACACTACATACAAGTTTTAGACAAACAAGAGTGTTTTGCACTAAACACATTTTGGTTACCCTCAAGGTAAGAAAAAGAAAAAATAATAATAAAACTTAGGTTCAGTTCTATGAATTTTGTTGGTATTATTTTTCAATCACAGAATGACACATTGAATGTTTATTCATATATCTATTATGTTTCAATTAATTTTATTTTGGAAAAATAGTTCATGTATCACGACATGATTGAAAAAAATGGTACTAATAGAACTGCAACTAAGTTTTCTCTAATCAAGAAAGAGTAAAACGATACATAAAAATGAGTTGTTTTCCCATAATCAGAATTAATAAGTTTACTAGTATTATATAATAGTAAAAACCTTTTTGATTTGGAATTACGTATTTACCACTTCTGAAAAAAATAAGAAAGGAAACAAGTAGTACTTATTACTTAACAATAAAAGAAATAACAATGATATATTTGTGATTTTAAAGTTGTAACGTTTGCTAGAGAGGAGATTCAGATACAAAAAGACAAAGCACACTGCAATGCACGCCTCTCACACACCCCACTTGCGCTCCTCTTGTTTTTTTTTTCCTTTTTATTAATACATTAACATAATAACGCTCCGTCCTCAAACAACTCTGCATCTCGTTTTCTTTTCACCCACAAACACAAACAAATCAAGATCTGAGAAGAAGAAAAGCTTAAAAGCTCTTCAACTTACCTTTTCTCACTAACACTAAAATACACTCTTTGTAATGGAGAGAGAAGTGTTGTCATGGATAAACCCTCAACCTGAAGCCATATCAGCAACATGGAATGAGAATGACGACGACGACGACAACAACAACAACAACAACAACAACAACAACAACAACAACAACAACAACAACAACAACAACAACAACAACAACAGCAATGATGTTTCAACGATGAACCCTTCAGACCCAAACGTTGCGTTTCATTTTGACTCTCATCTTCCGTCGTTCAAATCAATGTTGGAAGGTGACTGGTACATGGACAACAACAACCTTTCATACCCAAATGATGCACTTCATTTGAATTCCTCTTCTTGTTTCTTGCCACCACCCAAATCATGTTTCTCGCCATTCTTCAATGACACCACCACCACCACTACCATTTGTTCGGTACCGTATCTCCTGCTACGTATCCGATCTGGGATAGGTAGACCGGTCCGAGATAGTTGGTACGTGTATCCTTGGTTGTCCGAGTTGGTGCTCCGGTCCGAGGTGGGGTGGTACCTGCAATGACACTCCGACGCTCAAGTCAGTGAGTGAGTCAATTACAAGTGAGAGTAGGTGAGAGATGAATACCATTAATGTGAGCATTCAATGCTTATTTATAGGTATCTGGAGTGGAGGAGGGCCGTTGGATCTAGGTCTGCAATCTCCACCGTTGGATGAATTGGACCCTTTGGTGTTGGGCCTTTTTGGTGGATTGGCCATTGAGGCCCAATCCGTAACAGTAGCCCCCCAAGTCGGGTCGCTTTAAGGCGAGCTAGACTTGTCGTTTAGAGATTTCACCGGGCCTGAAACACTTTACGACATACCGGGCCGATCTGAGGGACTCAGGTCGCGCCGAGTGACTCGAGGCTGACCGCTTTGAGACATTCCGGGCACGGCGGGGTCAAGAGACCGGGGCGAGTCAACGGAAACGGAGCGATCCGGTCATAGCTGTGCCTTAATTTCTGTGCCAGCTGGCAACGTCATTGATGGGACGCGTCGTTCGAGGAAGATTGGGGTAATGATGGCGCTTGGAACGACGCGCCTGTCTAGGGGCTAGTCTTGGGAAACGTAGCCTAGGCCCAGGCCCATTTGTGGCCTTCTTAATGTTCTATAAATAGGAGGGGGGATCCCCCTTACTTCGATTGTTTTTCTGTGAATTGCTCTGCTTCCGATCTTAAAGTCGTTCCGGAGCTTATTCCTCTCTTCAGAGTTGTGCTGTATCTCGGTGACGCCTTTGCTGTTCGCGACCTGCCTCCATTGTTCGACGAGCTTCGATTTTCATAAGGTTAGTTTTCCTCTTCTCTTTGTTGCTTTTTCCTTTAGATCACGACCGGGTTCTTTCTGGACCCGCATTTGTAGATACAGAGTGGGGGTCGTCAGGTCGGGTTCCGACTTGGTTGTGGACCCACTGTTTACGTATCAACCTGACTCGTCAAGCCCCCATTTCTGCATGACCGATCTGGCGAGGACGAAACAAACCCGTCGGGTTGCTGACATAGATCGCCCTCATTTCGCGCAAACAATGGCTTCCGGACTTGGAGAGTCTATGGAAATTTGTGCTAGTCCCCCGGGGTCAGCTATTCCCGAGGTTCAAGACGACTTGGGCTCCGCTCCTACTCAAGCTGAAGACCGGTCTCCCGGGGTTCCCAGCAACGAGCCGGTAGATGAAGACAACACAGAGGTGCTGGTTCTTGAATCGGATGATTCTGATGCCGAGCCCGACCGTGAGGAACAAGGCAGTACTAGTTGGAGTTCGGAGGAGAGTGAGGAGGAGGTGGCTGAGAGCCGAAACAATGAAGAGGGTCTTGGGCATTGCGGGGAGCCCGCATATGAAGAAGGTGATTCCGAACAATATCCCCGAGCCGGAGTTGGGCCGGTCAATGTTCCCGTGTCCCTCCCTCTCACTGTTCCCCGAGAGTATTCCTGGGTGTCGGAGGCGTTGAGGGGGATTCCGTCCCTTTATAGGACCGGGGACGACATGAGTTTCTTCGTAAACCGCCTTTCCCGGAAAGATCAGATCTGGAATGTGGAGGGAATGGCTGAAGACCAGCATGTGGCCGTCTGGCCGAAAGCTCTTAAATTTGTTATGTACGGGGTAACGATCCTTGATATGCACGTTAGCCCCCCGTTCACCGCTTTTCAACAAGAGGCTTTGGAGATCTTGAACCTCGCCCCTTCCCAACTTCATCCCAACTCATGGGCGTTCCTCCGGGCTTTTGAGTTGATGTGCATTCATCTGGAGAGGCCGATCTCCTGTGACCTCTTCTTCCACCTTTTCGAGGTTAACCGTAGGCATGAGGATGGAACTAAAGATCGGTGGGAACATGTGAGCTTCCGGGCTAAGAGAGGGTTAAAGATTTTCATGCCTTATTCCGACTCTCTTAAGAACTGGAAAAATAAGTATTTCTTTGTGGAGCCCGTGAATGAGGAGGCAGTGAGGCACGTCGGCCAATATTCTGCGGATGGGAAATCATTGGAGTTCACAAAGTTTCAACTGGGATGGTCTCTCTCTCATTTTAACCGGAGGCCTCATTCTTACACCGTCGGCTTAGGGCGGCTATCCCAGGTGGACCAGGAATCGTTGGCGATCTTGACGAACTATGCCGACCTGATCGTCTACCGCGATCCCAAGAAATTTGGGATTGACGTAGCCCGATTGGTCGGGGCTGGGTCGAAATCTCAAGTAGTCGCCGTTCTTGGTAGGTTTCTTGGTAGATAACTCCGCCCATTCATAATTTTTTGACTGCCGTTTCTTTTAACATTGTTTATTCTCCTTTCTTTGCAGATAGCATGGGGCCGGACAAGTTCTCTCGCCTGACGGCTCTTGCAGAAATGAAGGCCGGGGTGCAAAAGGAAAAACCCGTTGCTGCCATACCGATTAGCACCATCCTGGAGGCAGTCTCGGCTGGAGCAGAGGATCGGGCTGCGGATCTCTCGCACCGAAAAAGGGAGCGCCCCCTAACTCAAGCAGACCCTGCTTCTACCTCCAATGCCCCGGCTGCTCGGGCTTCAAAAAAGGGGCGTCATGGAAAGCACCGGACTTCTAGGTCTTCTGGTCTTTCTATTGACGCCGACTTCCTGCAGAAGCATTTGGAGGATTCCCGGGTCGACCCGGTTGAGGCGTCTCTCAAGTTATTCCGGCATCTTGCTGACGTGACGAAGCTTCAGAAGGTCGAGGCTGAGAATCAGGCAAAAGGTGACCCCAAGTTCCGAGGTTCACTCTTTGACTTTCTTTCTTGGTTATCTCTGTCGTTGACTTCCTTGTTTCTATTATTACAGGGGCCCTGGTGGAGAGGGACAACGAAAGGAAAGCCCGGGAAGAGTTGCAAAAGAAATACGAGGCTCTGGAGAGGGATCAGACCGAGCTTAAAGCGGCTGCGGAGAAATTTGAGAAGGAGAGGGACTCTGCCCTCAACTTGTGCATGGAAAACGAGGTTCGAATCCAAGATCTCGAGAGTCAAGATAGGCAGTCTGCCGAGGTTATTTCTTCCCTGAGGGCTCGGATTCAGGAACTCGAGGCCGATCTGGCGAAGGCGAGGCAGGCCCAGGTCGGATCTAGCGTTGATTCTTTACCTCGGATTGCTGAATTAGAAAGGGAGCTTCAAGAGGTACGTGCCAAAGCAGGATCCTTGGAGGACGAGGTGGTGGAGGTGGCTCAACTGGCTTTGGATGTGGCTGAGGAGAGCTTCGAAAAAGCCCTTGCTCAAGTCACTGTCATCCATCCGTCCCTTCTTCTGGACCGGGGATTTATTCGCTTGAACCATACCGTAGCAGACAGGCGCATTGTCCGGCCCTATCGTGACTCTGATGCATTCGATATCATTTACCCTCCCCCTTCCGTGCCGTGATTGCTGCTGATGGGAAGGTTCTGAATTTGCTGTTTCTTCTTTTTTGGGTTCCGGGTGGAACCGGTGGGGAAATAAAGCCCCGGGTTCCGGGCGGAACCGGAATTTTGTAATATGCCATTACCTTTTTGAACTAGAGGACCCGGTCGCATCCGGGATAATTTGTAATGAAAATGTAATTTAATGTGCTTCCGGTTTCATTTACCTCGGTTTAGTCTTTATACCGTTGTTTTACATTTGTGCACTTGCGTTTGATTCGCTCAAGTGGTAAACGTCGCCTTAAGGACAGTTTACCGGGACTCGGCCCAGATCGAACTCGTCCCTTAGGGTTGTGGCAACCTCGGCCAAATAGTCGTAAGAATGATTGCCTTCGGGGTAGTTTACCGGGACTCGGCCCAGATCGAACTCACCCCTTAGGATAGCGACAAACCTCGGTCAGCGAAAGGAAAATAGAATAGGCAATAAAATCGGTAGACACCGCAATCATATAGGGTAACATCGGTATACACCGTTCATTAGATAAGATGAGTTATAACATCGGTATACACCGCAAACATAATTGATAACATCGGTATACACCGTTCTCCGGATAAAATAAGAATAACATCGGTATACACCGTTCTTTAGATAAAATGAGAATAACATCGGTATACACCATTCTTCAGATAAAATGAATTACAACGTCGGTATACACCGTTCTTTTAGGTGAGATGAGAGTCAGCTGTAGTATTTTCTCAGTTTAGTGGCGTTCCATGTTCTTGGGATCGCCTTGCCGGATAAAGTCTCCAATTCGTAGGCACCTCTGCCGGTTTTAGATAAAACCCGGTAAGGTCCTTCCCAGTTGGGGGCGAGCTTGCCCTGTGCGGCGTTCTTTAAACCGACATTGGCTCTTCGTAAAACTAAATCACCGATCTCAAGGTCTCTGGGGATCACTTTCGAGTTATATCGTACTGCTACCCTCTGCTTTATTATTGCTTCTTTAAGGAAAGCCTGACCTCTGACCTCGTCGACGAGGTCGAGGTTTTCCTTCAACGCCTGGCTATTGTCCCCCGGAGATTTCGGGTGGAGTGTCCTCCAGCTCAGCTCCCCAATCTCCACCGGAATCACGGCCTCTGTCCCGTACGAAAGTCGGAAAGGGGTTTCCCCCGTTGAGCTCTGTGGGGTAGTTCTGTAGGCCCACAGCACGTAAGGTAGCTCTTCAACCCAGTTTCCCTTTGCTTCGTCAAGTCGTTTCCTCAGTCCATTGAGAAGGACTTTGTTGGCGGCCTCGGCCTGACCGTTTGTCTGAGGGTGCTCTATCGAGGTAAATCGGTGTTTGATCTTAAGGTCTGACGTGAGTTTCCTGAAGCCTTTGTCGGCGAACTGTGTTCCGTTGTCCGTGACTACAACCTCGGGGATCCCGAATCTAGTCATTATATTTTTCTTGAAGAATTTGATGCAATTCTTAGCGCTGATGATGGCCAGGGGCTCAGCTTCAATCCATTTGGTGGAGTAATCCACCGCTACTATGAGGTATTTGACCTGGCCGGGGGCAGTTGGGAATGGCCCTAAGAGATCTATTCCCCACCAAGCGAATGGCCATGGCGAGCTTAAGCTGGTGAGCTCCGTAGGGGGTGCTATGTGGACCTTGGCGTGGATCTGACACTTACTGCACCTCTTTACGTAATTTCTTGCATCGGTCTCCATGGTTGGCCAGAAGTATCCCGCCCTTAATGCCTTTCGAGCCAGGGATCGACCTCCAAGGTGTTGGCCGCATATTCCCTCATGGATCTCGGCCAGGACGTAGTCCGCTTCTCCTCCCTCGATGCACTTCAACAGTGGTGCCGACAGGCTTCTTCTGTAGAGGCTTCCATCGATTATGGAAAAAGAGGAGGCCTTCCTCCGGAGGATCTTGGCTTTACTCGGGTCCAGAGGCTCGTTCCCCGTTCTGATATAGTCTATTAGTGGCGCGATCCAGCCCTGGCTTTCTTCTACTACATTAATAGAAAGACTTGCTTCCGGGTTCAAGATTACGCTCGGCTTGCTCAGTGTTTCCTGGATTATAGACCGGTGATTTCCCGGAACTTTTGTGCTGGCAAGCTTGGAAAGGATGTCAGCCCGGATATTCTCCGATCTTGGAACGTGCTTCACTTCCGTGAATGTAAAAAGGGAGAGCAGCTCCTGCACTTGGGTTAGGTACCTTTGCAAGATCGGATCCTTAGCCTCGTACTGTTTCCCGATTTGGGATACCACCAATAATGAGTCGGTATTTAGGGAAAGTCGGGAGACCTTGAGGTCGATCGCAAGCCGGAGTCCAGCTATGCACGCCTCATATTCCGCCTGGTTGTTTGAGGTAGGGAAACCGAATGTGAGTGATACTTCGATTATGATGCCCGTCGGGCTTTCAAGCATTAACCCTGCACCACTTCCTTTTGGATTTGAGGACCCGTCTACGTGAAGCGTCCATACGCCGTCATCCGGATCGGCGGGCGCCATCTCTGTGATAAAGTCGGCAAGTACCTGGGCTTTCATGGCCGGTCTTGTTTCGTATTTGATTCCGAACTCGGAGAGTTCTACCGCCCATTTGATCATTCGTCCTGCTAAGTCGGGTCGGTGCAAGATCTGCCGAATTGGATAATTAGTCCGTACCACGATTTGATGGGCGACGAAATAAGGTCGGAGGCGGCGTGCCGAGATGAGTAGAGCAAAAGCGATCTTCTCTATTTTCTGATACCTCACCTCCGGTCCATGCAGAGCTTTACTCACGAAGTATACCGGGCTTTGACCAGCTCCGGTCTCCCTGACAAGTACGGCTCCGATGGCCTCATCTGATATGGCTAGATACAAAAATAAATCTTCCCCTGGGCTCGGACGACTTAGTATGGGAGGTTCGGATAGGACCTTTTTGAGCCGGGAGAGTGCCTCATCCCGCTCTGGAGTCCATTCGAAAGTTGCTTCTTTCTTAAGCAGTTTGAACAATGGGAGTGATTTGAAGGCGGCGTTGGAAATGAAGCGAGATAATGCAGCTATCATGCCGTTGAGTTTCTGGAGCTCTTTCTTAGTGGACGGGGTTCGCATTTCTGTTACCGCTCGGCATTTATCCGGGTTGGCTTCAATGCCTCTTTCCGTGAGATAGAAACCTAAGAATTTTCCGGCCCGGACTCCGAAGGTGCATTTCTCCGGGTTTAGCCGCATATTATTTTTTCGAATTTCCGCAAAAATCTCTTCCAGATCGGATATATGGAGGTCTTCCCTTTCGCTTTTTTGCAATCATGTCGTCGAGGTAGACTTCTACGTTACGACCGATCTGATCTCGGAATACTTTGTTCATCATCCTTTGATAAGTGGCCCCCGCATTTTTTAAACCGAATGGCATGACCCGGTAGCAGAAATTACCGCGGTCAGTCATAAAGGCCGTCTTCTCTTGGTCCGGGGGGAACATCGGAATTTGATTGTATCCGGAGTAAGCATCCATGAACGACAATAAGCGAAAACCTGAAGCATTATCGACGAGCCGATCAATGCTAGGAACAGGGAAGGCGTCCTTAGGACAGGCCTTATTAAGATCGGTATAGTCAACGCACATACGCCACTTTCCATTGCTTTTCTTAACAAGTACAGGGTTTGAGAGCCAAGTTGTGTACTTGACCTCTTTTACAAAATCAGCCTTAATTAAATCTTCAACGACCTTAGCCGTAGCAGCTGCCTTTTCCTGGCTTTGAGCTCTTTTGCGTTGGGCGACCCATTTTGCCCCGGGGTTCACCGCTAGCTGGTGACAGGCGACCTCGGGGGGAATCCCGGGCATGTCCTTTGCTGACCACGCGAAGAGATCGGCGTGGGATTTGAGGCAGAGGGTGAGCTTTGCTTTTACCTCGTCGGGGAGATCGGATCCGATCTGGACAGTTTGAGTTGGGTTCTCTCCCAACTGGATTTGCATGAACTGTCCATCAGGTTGAGGTCGCCTAATTTTCTTCTTTAGCTCTCGTGCCAACTCGTCGTCGCTTTCCTCCTCAGAGCTTTCCGGGTCATATCTTGCGTCGAGGTCCGTGACGTTGACCTCGGCCGCTGGACCGGCTCTTTTCTTCTTTGGGCTTCTCTGAGTCCTAGCCGCTATGGGGGGAACTCCCTCTTCTGATGCCTGCCTGTCCGCCTTGACATGAAGATAGAAGCATCTTTGGGCGGACTCTAAGTCGGCATCAAGAGTGATAACTTCGTCACTCAATGAGTAGAACTTCATCTTGAGGTGAACCGTTGAAGTTACGGCTCCCAGCCTTCCAAGGGTGGGCCTCCCGATGATACAATTGTACACCGAGGGGCATGGCAAAACTAAGAACTTGGTCTTGACCGTCCTTTCTAGTGGCTCCTCTCCATAGGTGACCATCATTTCCAAGTAGCCAAGAGGTTTGGTCCGAGACCCGTTGAAGCCCGAAAGATCCGATCCCCGGTAAGGGGTGAAGTCTTCCTCTGAGATCTGCAGCTTTCTTACCAGGTCGATGAAGATGATATCAGCGGAGCTCCCCTGGTCGACCAGGATCCTTCTTATCTCGTGGTTTGCCATGACCGCCCTGATAATGAGGGGTATGTGCTTATTTGGCTTGCCATCCAACAAGTCTCGGTCGCTGAAGGCCAAGGGTGGGCGTTCCGGGCCTGAGCTGATTGCAGAGGTGGAAGCGGCACACATGACTTCCTTCCATTTCCTCTTCATTGTTTTGCCCGATGCCTCATCGGGATAGCCCCCAGATATCATCATCATCACAGGTCGGCCCTTTGATTTCCGATAGTCGCGCTCGTCCTCTGAGCTCTCTTCCCTTTTCTGTGGGGCCTTACCCTTTCGTTTCGGATCAGCTTCTTCTTCCTTAACCTCGCCCTCGTGCCTGGGTGCTTTAGCCACGTACTGGCTTAACTTTCCTTTCTTAATCAGGTCTTCGATGTCATCCTTCAAAGCATTGCATCGATTGGTATCGTGCCCTTTGCTCCGGTGATACCGGCAGTATTTGTTGGATCTCTGTCCCGGCCTGTGCGGGAGCGGATCGGGGAACTTGACTTCTTTGAACTCAGCGTTCATACATTCCGCCAGAATCCTGGCCCTCGTTTCATTCAGATTGGAATATTGTTGGTGTCGGTTCCGAGGTCGGAGCCTATTGTCGTTCCGGGGTTCCCTTTCATAACGGGCCTCTGCTGCCTGACGCACCGGGGCCTCCTTTTCATACCGAGGCTTGCTCGTTCCGGGATCGGCATCTGTCTTTCTTGCAACAGCGCCTTCTTCATGGTCAATGTATTTTTGAGATCGCTGGAGGAACTCGGCAAGCGACTCAGTTTGGTTGATTCCGACATCGATCTGAAACAGACTTCCTTCCCGCAGGCCGGCTTCCATGAAGAATAGTCGAAATGAATCGTCTAAATTCCGGACCTGAGCCGCCTCTTTGTTAAACCTTTCAATGTAGTCTCGGAGGGACTCGCTCTCTCCTTGCCGGATGGCTTGTAAGACCTTCCGAGATTTAGGTTTCAATTTGGAGTGGGCGAACTGGGCCGAGAATAGCTTTGCAAGCTGGTCCCAGGATGATATCGAGTTTGGCTTGAGGGCTCTGAACCAGTCCAAAGCCAGTTTCTCCAGCGTAAGAGGGAATATCCGGCATTTGATCTCCTCTGGGACATTCCTGTATTGCATCATCGTGTCAAAGTAATCTAGGTGTCGATCAGGATCGCCCGTCCCGTCATGCATCTTTAAGCCCTCCGGGGGCTTTTCTAAGTGCTTGGGTACCGGGAAATAGTCGATTTCTGCTGTAAAGGGTCCTTTCCTAGTCGCGGACCTCTCCCTCGGAGGAGGCCTCCTGGTTGGGCGTCGGACGGGGGATCTGGGGGATAGAGGGAACCGACGTTCAGGCCTCGGGGGACTTCCCCGGCTTATAGAACGTCGCCTTGGGGACGACGATGCTAGCGATGAGCTTTGGTGAGTTGACTCCCCGGGGTAGTAGGTCTCGTCATAAGTCTCGGTTGGGGGAGTTCCAAATTCTTGTTTCCCTCTTCGGCGTGGTGGCGAGCGATGGTGGTGCCTCCTCCAAGCAGGGGATCGGTGACGTCTTTTACTGGAGGTCCTCCTGCTAGGAGAGTAGGTTTGAGGGGAAGTACGATCCGGGATATCTCTAGCCCGGACTTCGGCCATCTCGGCCTCCAGCTGGGAGTAACGCTGACTCCTTTGATCGGCCTCGGCCTGCCTTGTCAGCAGTTGGATGAGCTGTTGGACAGCATCGATCGGTACCGGGACAGTCGGGGCTGGAGGTGGAAACTGGTTTCTAGCAGAGCTTATAGGGACCATCGCCCTGGATGAGTTCCGGCCATGGGCCGAGCTGCGAGGAAGAGTAATCGCTACCCCCTCCGGGGTTTCCTGTTGCTGGTCGGGTCTGACCACGACGCTGGAGACGTTTCTCCGTCGTAATTCCGGAGCCATCTATGATCAAGGAGGTTGGGGGAAAGACTAGAGTGTAAGGCTCCCCCACTGTGGTCGCCAATGTTCGGTACCGTATCTCCTGCTACGTATCCGATCTGGGATAGGTAGACCGGTCCGAGATAGTTGGTACGTGTATCCTTGGTTGTCCGAGTTGGTGCTCCGGTCCGAGGTGGGGTGGTACCTGCAATGACACTCCGACGCTCAAGTCAGTGAGTGAGTCAATTACAAGTGAGAGTAGGTGAGAGATGAATACCATTAATGTGAGCATTCAATGCTTATTTATAGGTATCTGGAGTGGAGGAGGGCCGTTGGATCTAGGTCTGCAATCTCCACCGTTGGATGAATTGGACCCTTTGGTGTTGGGCCTTTTTGGTGGATTGGCCATTGAGGCCCAATCCGTAACACCATTAATAGCCCTTTTCAAAATGGCTTCGATTCCCCCGCTCCCTTTCGGGCTACCAATTCCCATGGTTTGATGGGATTCTCGACCCAAATGACCACCCTTAACAACTCTGAACTGGCCCAATTCGTCATTGAACAACATGTCTTTGGGCCTTCCAATGCTGCTTTGATTCCGAGTTGGCCTAATGTTTTGAGGCCTCTCCAATCTCTTCCGATCGTGGGCGCACCACCCTCGGTGACGCGCTATAGTAGAGCTGACGATGGCCTAGCATTGCTACAGTTTGCTGAAGAGGGGGAGGTTGAGGGAGGGATGAATCACAACTCTAATGATGATGAGATTATTGAGATTTTCAATAGTTATAATGCAAATAATAATGATAATAATAAAAGTAATAATAATAATAATAATGATGGTGACGACTATAATGACATGGCTGATGGTGAAGATCAGAAGGGGAGGAAGAAGGGACTGCCAGCGAAGAATCTCATCGTTGAGCAGCGGCGGCGGAAGAAACTTAATGATAGGATGTACATGCTTCGCTCTATTGTGCCAAAGATTAGCAAGGTATAATTAACTTTGTTTGAAGTTTCTTTCTTTATAATTTTTTTAAAACTTTTGTCAAGGTTTTAAAATTTGATTTGTGGTTAAGTCTGATCGCGATAATTGATATTTCTTACAAATGTGGTAATATCGATTACTTTCATCAAGATATTACATTAGTTAAGCTGATCATGGTTGCATCACAATCCTTAATATTGTGGAGAATCACAACCAAATGTTGTTGATTTGGTCTCAATTGCGGTTGCATTTTGGTTAAAGAGATATCAAAAATTTGGATATCACAACTCATATTACAGTTTTGGTCCCCCTGTTTTCACCAATTCACGATTTTGGTCCTGAAGTTTTAATTTGACGATTTTGGTCCCCCTATTTTCCCAATTTGTAAAATCAAGGTTCCCCTCTTAATTGGTCAAAATTGAAAGTCAATTTTGACTGACTTATCCTACGTGGCAGCCCACCCACCCCCCACCCCACCCCCTCCACTGTTCCTCTTCCCCACCGATCCCCCCCTCCACTGTTCCTCTTCCCCTCCCCCCTCGCACCCCCCACCTCCGTGAACCCCACCCCCCTCCACTGTTCCTCTTCCCCTCCCCCCTCCCACCCCCACCTCCGTGAACCCCCCCCACAACCACACCCTTTCTCTCTCCTTCGCATCTCTCTCTCCTTCGCATCTCCGGTCTCCCACCGTCGCTCTCCCTCCTTCGCATCTCTCTCTCCTTCGCATCTCTCTCCTTCGCATCTCCGGTCTCCCAGCGTCGCTCTCCCTCCTCGCATCTCCCTCCTTCGCATCTCCGGTCTCCCACTGTCGCTCTCCCTCTCTCGCTCGTCACTCTCCCTCTCTCGCTCGTCGCAGATCGCAATCGCACCATCGCCGAATCGCTCGCCGAATCGCACCATCTAATCTCTCTGTTGGGGGTGCGGTGGTGGAGGAAAAGACGATGGTGAAGCGCGGAGGCGTGATGGTGGTTTTGGAGAGGAGGGGGAGGCTCACGGTGATGAGGGGGGAAGGGAGATGTTTGCGACAGTGGAGAGAGGTTCAGGAGGAAGAAGAAGGTGGGGGTGGGGGGTGCGCCTACGTGGCAGTCCACGTGGGCTGCCACGTAGGATAAGTCAGTCAAAATTGACTTTCAATTTTGACCAATTAAGAGGGGGACCTTGATTTTACAAATTGGGAAAATAGGGGGACCAAAATCGTCAAATTAAAACTTCAGGGACCAAAATCGTGAATCGGTGAAAACAGGGGGACCAAACCTGTAATTAAGCCTTTAAATTATGTTAAGTGTAAATCTAACCTTGGTTTTTGCCATAGCATAGGTTTTAACAACCAACAATTTGGTACCTTGATGGGGTGATATGTCTTTTTTTAAAAGCAAAAGAGCGTCTCTCTCTCTCTCTCTCTCTCTCTCTCTCTCTCTCTCTCTCTCTCTCTCTCTCTCTCTCTCTCTCTCTCTCTCTCTCTCTCTCTCTCTCTCTCTCTCTCTCTCTCTCTCTCTCTCTCTCTCTCTATATATATATATATATATATATATATATATAAACTTGGACACTAGTACCTTGATGAGTGATATGTCTTTTTTTTAAAAGCAAAAGAGCGTGTGTGTGTGCGTCTATATATATATATATATATATATATATATATATATATATATATATATATTAAAACTAGGACACTAGCGTGTCCTAACCCAAGTACCTTGATGGTGAAATGTCTGAAATTATACAAGCTAATATTTTTCATTATTTTGTAGATGAATAGGGCTTCAATACTTGGAGATGCAATTGACTACTTGAAGGAGTTAGTAAAGCGAGTTAATGATCTTCATATTGAGCTAGAGTTAAGCTCACCTGGCTCATCTATACCTACCTTGCCAACCTGGGTGAAGAAAGAACTATGTCCTAACTCTATGTTAAGTCCTAAAAACCAATCGCCAAAGGTATTAGTTTATAACAATGCAAGTTTGTCTCATGACCAAAATATCTTTCATAATGCTATAAATTTTTTGGAATTCTTATTTAATGGCTTGTTCAACATCTCAGTTATGGTTTAAATTTTCCCTAACCTGAATACTAAGATTTAATATTTAAATTGGAGAGTTACAATTTGTTGCATATCACTTTGACTTGACTTGAGCATTTCTGAAATAAATTTATAGGTAGAAGTTAGGGTAAGGGAAGGGCGAAATGTGAGTATCCATATGTTTTGCACTCGTCGACCAGGTCTTTTTCTTTCCACCATGAGGGCATTGGATGACCTTGGATTGGATGTTCATCAGGCTGTTATCAGTTATTTCAATGGTTTTGCTTTAGATGTGTTTAAAGCTGAGGTATATACTCATTTATTTATTTTCCCTTGCAACGTTTTATTTTAGTCCTTCCTTTTTATTTTTATTTTTATTTTTAGACATACTTGCTTGTTATAAGACCTAGGTTGGTGATCATTGCAGAAAAACTTGAAGTGGTTCAATTTCTTAAAATCCTACGACTTGTTTACTTTCTTTTCCTCATTTCCCATTTTTATTTCCATTCATTTCCACAAAAACCTCCTGTCCACAATATAAGAGAAAAATATTGAGTTTTGGTGGTCTATAATATAAGAAACAAACACAATTTTTAAGGTGTATTAAATGATCAATCCCAAATTTAACTATTTAAGTGTAGTTAAAATGATGTCATTAATTAGGAGTGTAAATCATCATTTTATGAAAAGGGCAATCTTGGAAAGTAAATAAACTTTTAGCCTTATTAAATGATAATAGTTGATTTCAATGTCATTATTTTGTTTGTGTAATGTTGTGTTTTTTCTGTATACTCCCTCCTGTCCCTATTATAAGAAACTTTTTGGTACATTTTTTGGTCCTAATTATAAGAAAAACATACATTTTTCAAAGCACATTAATTGCTAAAATTTCTTTTATATCCCTATTTAATGTGAGATATAGGTTTACTAGAAAGTCACATAGTGAGTATAACAATTTAATACTAAAGATATATTTGGGATAATGCTTAAATTGCATCACATTTAATAACCTCATTGCTCTTTGTGATTTTTCTAAAATCTTCTTATAATAGGGACCAGAGGGAGTATTGTGGAATCACATAAAAAATTAAGTATTTTCAGAAATTTTGAAAATGACAAAAAGTTGTTTCATTGTCCTTCCATTTCCTGCCCATCACAATTGTTCACTATATGAGTCTCCCATGTTCTATTTAGTAATTCAAAATGAATATAAATTTATAAAACAATTTTTTTTTCAGAAAGTAAATCGATCGACCCATAACGAGCGACTATTTTCATTAATCGATGTCAAAATCCTTTTTTACTCTCCTCTCTATGACAAAAATTACACTCGAAATGAAATGAAATTCATTAAATTTTTTGTTGATTAAGGCTGTTTTTATGTTTCTTTTCAGCAATGCACAGAAGGCCAGGATGTCCCCCCCGAGCAAATCAAAGCAATGCTATTGGATACAACAGGTTTCCATATATGATATGAGTGATGAAGTTGTATACAAATTATATCCTTAGAGAGAGATTAATTATAACATGCGACTTTTAAATTCCATTGTTTCTTACTTTCTTATGATATTCAGGGTTATACTAGAATGCTCCAAGATTAAAATGGTTAGTTGATTTCTAGTTTAAGTGTCATTTTGTTTGTTGTCCTAATGTTGTTTTCTTAATAGGTTCCATCTTTGGATATTTTCATTTTGGTTATATGTGATGTAATCTTCACTCTCCTTATTAGTTTCAAATGGAACCAATTTGCTCTTATGTATGATTTGCGAAGTATCTATTCTGGTACACCAAAAAGTCCTACATTACTTAGGAATCAAGGCTAATGACGATTTGTAAACACCCTTATCCTTAACCCATTGAGGCCTTTTTAACAAAGGACAAACCGTGACACCTCGCATGCGGGCTAAAGCGGACAAGCGTCGGAAAAACAATGCAGTATCAGTCCTCATTCAACCTTGTGGGAAGACCTTCGAATGCATAACTTTCTCATATTGGGGTTGTTATTTTTACCCCCTTTTATTCTAATAGACCTTTCATTTCTTTTTCCTTTTTCCTTTAAAGTACTCCATTTGAATAGTACTAAATACTCCTTTTAAAATACAAAACTTTGTACCTTCCCTCATTTTCTCATCTTCCTCGTATTTTTTTTCTCGAATCCCACCCCACTCCCTTTTTTTATCCCCACTCTTAAAGTTGGGAACGGATCCTCTCCCGTGAGGGATTCACAGGAGGAAATAAAGTGACTCAATCCTTACTGTCCTATTTTTTTAACAGTAAATTGATGGACACAATCACAAAACTTAAATATTTTTTGTTTTGATTTTTTTTTTGTCTTTTTTCCAATTTTTCTTTCTGACTTTCTCTCCCATCTATAGCTTTCCCCCAAACCCTAATCCCCAAATTGCATCTCTCTCTCTCCTAACCCTCTCATCTTCTTCTAGCCATCAACAACCACCACCACCACCAAACCACACCTATACCTCATTGGAAAACCCCCTAACCGTTGCACCTTCTGTTCGTGAAACCACCCCTATCACCACTGTTGGAGGAGAGTTGCGCAGGGAGAAGGAAAATAATAGAGAACGCAGAAAAGGAGAGGGAAAAATCTGGGCAAGGCAATTAAACAGTAATTCAAAAGAAACTGTATCGAAAAAAAGTGTTATACCATGTTAGTCGAAGTTGTGTATATATACAAGATATGCAGCGCCCATATTGGGCCTATAATTCGACTGGGCCACATATTGGCCCATTGGATGTTTTACTAGTGACACCTAACAATACTAAGAGCTATTGAATTACAAATATATTCAATATTCCCTCTTAATTCATATTGTTAAGTGACATCATCCCAATCATTGTTCTGAGTTCTTCAAATCTTCCATTTTGCAATGGCTTGGTCATTGCATCAGCTACTTGAAGTTCTGAGCAGCAATATTGCAGGTTCAGCTTCTCATTGTTGACTTGATCACGCAGGAAGTGATATCTGGTCTCTATATGCTTCGACCTACCATGGGCGACAGGGTTCTTGGCCAGATCTATCGCAGACTTGTGGTCGATCAGTAACTTCATTGCTGTAATTTTGTGCAGGTCAGTTTCAGCCAATAGCATACTTAGCCATGATGCTTGACATGTTGCAAATGAAGCTGACACATACTCTGCTTCGCAGGAGGACAAAGCTACTATGCTTTGCTTCTTCGAGCACCATGAGATGGGTGTTGTTCCATACATGAAGACATAGCCACTTGTGCTCTTTCGATCACTCTTGTCTCCACTCTAGTCGGAATCAGTGTAACCAAACACTTCAGCGGTAGCATTCGACTCAGTCTTGCTAGGGAATAGAATACCCTGACTTTGTGTTCCCTTGATGTACCTAAGCACTCTTTTTTTGCATCTATTAGATGGGAGGTTCTTGGCTTCTCCATGAATCTGCTGATCATTCCAACACTAAACATAATGTCAGGTCGAGTGTTGCAGAGGTACCTAAGGGATCCAACAATCTGTTTGTAGAGGGTGGTATCTACTTCACTTTCTGTATCATCTTTCGACAGCTTGCTGCTTATGTCAATTGGTGTCGAAACTGACTTACAATTGGTCATGTCGAATCAGTTCAGGATATCTGCTGCATATTTCGACTGATACAGAAATATTCCCTTGCTTGTCTTCACAAATTGCATTCCTAAGAAATATGATAGATGTCATAAATCACTCATTTCGAATTCAGACATCATCACCCTCTTAAAGGAGTCGACTTCAATCTCATTGTTGGCAGTTACTAGTAGATCATCTACATACAGGCACAGCAACAATTGAGTTTCAGTTCCATTCTTCTTAACATACACACCATGTTCATTGGTACATCTAGTGAACTTTTGAGCCAAGAGAAATCCATCAATTCTCTTGTTCCATGCCCTTGGGGCTTGCTTAAGTCCATATAGAGCCTTCTCAAGCTTGAAAACCTTGTCTTCTTGTCCCTTTAATTCAAATCCAGGTGGTTGGTAAACATAGACTTCCTCCTCCAAAGGTCCATTGAGAAATGCTGATTTTACATCAAGTTGATGTAGGGGCCGGCCTCTATGACTTGTCAATGCCACTACCAGTCTTATGGTCTCGATCATGGCTACAGGGGCAAAGACTTCATTGAAATCCAACCCAGGCTTCTGCAGGAAACCTTTAGCTACTAATCTGTCCTTATACTTAGCCATTTCTCCATTGGGTTTGACTTTGGTCTTGTAGACCCATTTCACACCTATTGCCTTCTTTTGCTTTGGAAGTTCGACTAACTTCCATGTGCCATTTTTCTCTATTGACTTCAGCTCGTCAATCATAGCTTCCTTCCACTATTTGTGATCAAGAGCTTGCTCCAGGCTCACTGGTTCTACTTCAGCCATTAGGGCAAAGTAAGTCAGGTCTCCTTCTGTTGTAATAGCAGAATCTGGAAATGTGTCGAATCCTTCTAGCCTTACTGATCTCTGCCTTTCTCTGTGACCTTCTGATAGGTTCGACAGTAACAGGTTCTGCAGTTTCAGTAGCTACATTCTGATCCTCTAGATCCTGAACTTCATCAAAGTCTAGTACTGTAGTTCTTTCACTTCCTTCTTCATTTTGAGTGTCTCAGTTCCAATTTTTCGACTCATCTACTATGACATCTCTGCTCTTCACTATTTTCTTCTGCACAGGGTCATACAGTTTGTATGCTCCTGTCGAATGATAACCAACAAGGATCATTTGTTGTGCTCTATCATCCAGCTTCTTCCTTAGTTACTCAGGGACATGTCTGTAACATAATGAGCCAATTATTCTGAGATGCTTGACACTTGACTTTCTTCCTAGCCAAGCTTCTTCAGGTGTCTTCCCAATCAATCTCTTTGTGGGGCACTTGTTCAAAATGTATACTGCTGTGGCTACTAGTTCTCCCCATAAACTGTGAGGTAGCTTCTTTTCCTTCATCATACTTCTCACCATGTCGAGGATGGTTCTATTTTTCCTCTCAGCTGTTCCATTATGCTGAGGTGTGTAAGGTGAAGTGACTTCATGTACTATGCCTTCATTTTCACAGAATTTTGCAAATTCATGTGAGTTATACTCACCACCTCCATCTGTTCTAAGAGTTTTGATTGCGCACTCACTTTGCTTTTCAATCATCACCTTGAAGTTTGTGAATGTTTCAAGTACTTCACTCTTCTTATTGATCAAGTACACCCATGTCATTCTAGTGTACTCATCAATGAAGGTGACAAAGTAATTGTTCCCTCCTAATGAACCGACCTCAAAGGGACCACAAACATCAGAGAATATTTCCTCTAACTTCTTCTTTGCTCTGCCTGGCACTTCTGATTTAAAGGAGTTTCTAGGTTGCTTCGATTTGCAGCAACTATCACATACTTCACCAGGCATTTTTACTGCTGGTAACCCATGGACCATCTTCTTTTCATGTAGTTGACTCAAGCTTTTGAAGTTTAGGTGGCCAAATCTTCTGTGCCACTTCCAGTTTTCCTCTTCGACAGTGGTTTTGAGGCATTGCTGTTCGACTACTTGCAATTCGACTTGAATGTTCTGTTACTTTGCATTGGCACCTTCAGGATCAACCTCTTGTTTAAATCAAATAAGCTGAGACTGTTATCATCCATTTCGACAGAGAATTTCCTCTCAATCATCTGCCCAAGCCTTAGCAGATTGCTCCTCATCTTTGGTACA
Source organism: Astragalus membranaceus (assembly GCA_039519185.1). Taxonomy (NCBI): domain Eukaryota; kingdom Viridiplantae; phylum Streptophyta; class Magnoliopsida; order Fabales; family Fabaceae; genus Astragalus; species Astragalus membranaceus. Next base: position 58,390,173 of record CM076849.1, read on the forward strand.
TAGAAAACTTCCTGAATGTAGCACCACTTTCCATCTTTCGACAGAAACTTTATGGTACCAATTCCTTCTGCAGTGACTCTGCTGTTGTCTGCAAATCTGATTCTTTTAATTATTTGCTTCATTTCGACAAACCACTCCTTATGGCAGCACATGTGGTTTGAGCATCCTGTGTCGAGATACCATTCGACAGATTTTTCTTCGATCTCATTTGTGTCTGCCTTCAGCAACAACAAATCTGTGTCAGTAGCTGTCATGAAAGATAATTCTTCATCATTGTTGCTGGCTATGTTGGGGGCATCACCAGTGTCACCACAGCCCTGCCCCTCACACATTGCACAAGTATTTTGAGCATCACAAGTGTTTCCACTTTCACTAGTGTTCCCACTGTTTTGCTCACTACTTTCAGCAACTGTTACATTGAGATGAGTGTCTTCTTCAATCCCATCATCTATGACTGCCATTAGCATTAATCCTTCTGAGTCAGAATCAGAGTCTGTGCCTCCATCACTTGCAAATTTGGCTTCAGCATCTTTATTCCTAGGAACCTTCTTGTTCTTACATTTGTTCCTATAATGCCCAAATTGCTGACAGTTATAGCACTTCACCTTCGAGAGATCTTGCTCATTCTTGTCAAAACTTCCTTGTTCTTCTTTCTTGCTGCCAGATCCCTTTTCTTTACCCTTCCATTTTCCTTTTTCTTTCTTGTTGCCTTCCTTCCAATTTTTCTTAGAGGAGTGTGATAGTAAGACTTGTTCAGTCTCCTTCTCTGAACTTCTCTGCCTAATTCTCAATTCATGAGCCTCTAAGGAGCCTTGAAGTTCATCTAACTTCATTTCATCTATGTTCTTGGATTCTTCGATGGCAGTTACAACATAGTCGAATTCTGGAGTTAAGGATCTAAGCACTTTTTCTACTTTGCTTGTTTCAGATACAGTCTTACCATTGCCTTTCATTTGATTAGTTAGAGCTACTAACCTCGTAATGAATTCACCAATTGATTCTCCATCTTCCTGAGAGACTGTAGGCGTATCTTCTTCAGTCTATCCGCACCTCCATATGCATTCTTGAGGATATCCCATGCTTCCTTTGCTGAATCACAGTCAATGATCAGGTTCAGAATGTTTGAATCAACACTTTGATGAATCAAGAACAGCCCTTTTCCATCTTTCTTTCTCAGTGCATGGTGCTTGTTCCTCACCGCTTCAGTGGCGTTTGCTGCCAATGGTGGAACACCATCATTCACGATTTCAAGTACATCTTGAAAACGAAACAAGACTTTCATCTGCGCGCACCATCGATCATAATCTTTTCCATTAAAGACAGGGAGGTTCGTCGGAATTCCTCCGCCACTGTTGTCTCGCATCGCCATGATGAATCTTGAAGGATCTTTATAGCTCTGTTATACCAATTTATTGGAGGAGAGTTGCTCAAGGAGAAGGAAAAGAATAGAGAACGCAGAAAAGGAGAGGGAAAAATCTGGGCAAGGCAATTAAACAGTAATTCAAAAGAAACTGTATCGAAAAAAGTGTTATACCATGTTAGTCGAAGTTGTGTATATATACAAGATATGCAGCGCCCATATTGGGCCTATAATTCGACTGGGCCACATATTGGCCCATTGGATGTTTTACCAGTGACACCTAACAATACTAAGAGCTATTGAATTACAAATATATTCAATAACCACCACAAGTAGCGATCTCTCTCCTTCTCCCTCCATTCGCAATTTCGCACATTCCACCATAGCTGACCATGACTCACCACCACCACGCTGTGAATTCTTGCCATTCTGCCGTGAACCACCATAGCCCCATCGTGTTGGGCCACTTAGGTTGTGTTTCGTTTTTCTTCTCTGATCTTTGCCAAAATCTCTCTCTGATGGGATGGTGCTTTTAGTTGCATGTTCCTCTTCCTTGTTGTGAACCATAGCAAGTGTGTGGTATTGAGGAGAATTTTGGCTTCATGTTGCAGAAGAAGGGAAGAGAAAGTCAGATGAAGAATTGGAAGAAGACAAAAAAACCCAAAACAGAAAATATTTAAGTGTTTTAATCTTGACCATCGATCTATTATTAAAATAAATAAATGGCCAGGATTAACTCACTTTATTTCCTCCCGTGAATGCTTCACAGGAGAGGATCCTTATTGAATCCTTTTAAGGTATAACTAGTTTTTTACCCGTGCATACGCACGGGTGATACTGTATGGTCGGTGTATTGCCATGAAGTCATAATAGTAATTTGGAAGATAATCATAAGTTATAAACAATGTCCAAAATGTATGATTTGATATTCAAAGTAGAAACAGATAGGTATTATGTCATATAACATACAAATGAAAATTATATTGAGTGGAAGAAATTAAAAGCGATCGACAATTAGAATTACATTGATTCATAATATTAACTAGTGTGGTGACCCGTGCGATGCACAGAGTCAAAGCTTTAGGGACTACATAATCATTATAAAACTAAAATTAGCTTAATAGAAATTAAAGACAAATTCTAACAATTAAAATGTGCTTAGTAGATTCAAAATGATAGAAACCAAAGAAAAAGCGACAACAATTGTAGAAATGTTAGTTATTACATAATAACTGGGTTATCAGGATTGTAAGAGAAAAGAAGCAGAAATAAAAGATGAGAGGTTGCAGCGATGGATGACAAAAAAAGAAGAGAAATCCTACAATGCATATCTTTGGTAACAATGATGCAAACATATGTGTAAAAAAATTCAAGATGAGATATAAAATGTATGTAGTCTTTGTTGAGTCTACCAGAAACAGGAGTCAAGATTTGCTGACACCAAAATCTACATAACGTGTTGAGTTGAGATAGGAAATAAAAATGAGCAAATTGATCACAAATTAGCTCATCACTACTATTACAAAGTAAATGTTCTATTAAACAAATAGATAGAAAGATAGGAAACCCAACCAATAACGATAATTTGTTAATTGCAATTACTGTTAGGTAGGTTTTGCTGCCATGAGTTGAATTGATAAAAAGAAGGCTAAATTATAGTTTTGGTCCCCCTATTTTCAAAAATTCAGACATTTGGTCCCCCTATTTTAAAACTCAGACATTTGGTCCCCTAATTTTAAAAAATCAAATACATTTAGTCCAAAGAGGGACCAAATGTCTTTGATTTTTTAAAATTGGGGGACCAAATGTCTTTGATTTTTTAAAAATGAGGGACCAAATGTCTTTGATTATTAGCCATAAAAAACTGAAAATTCCTCTTGGGACTAAATGTCTTTGATTTTTTAAAATTGGGGGACCAAATGTCTGAGTTTTAAAATAGGGGGACCAAATGTCTGAATTTTTGAAAATAGGGGGACCAAAACTATAATTTAGCCTAAAAAGAAGCATTATTTATGAAAAATATGGTACATGAGCTGAATGTGTGATTTCTAATTTCTCCTTTAATATATAGGAAGTTCTATCATGCTTACAATAGGTTACTTATTAAGTCAAGTAAATATGGCTTATATACGATTAATATGTAGACTTCCATAATTGAAAAATTTTGGTATTTGAAGAGGATAAAAGTTGAACATATCATATAATAGAATAAAGACTACAAACATAAGCTGGTTCATTACATTAAATTGAAAGGCAGTACATCCAAGAACAATCAAAAGAGGGAAATAAGATCCTAATCACTTTATTTAGTCCACGTTATAAAGTGGATACACTTAGTTCATTACATAATAACATATAGGGGAATACATAATAACACGAACTAAAGGACTGCATAACTTTCTTGACCAACTTAGTTCAGTGCCTTGGTCTTCATGGTTTTCTTCTTGAACACCTTAGTAGAGGAAGCTTGAGGGGAGTCCAATTGATGATCTGGGGTGGGGTCAAGGGAAATTGTTGATCTCTTGGAACCATATAAGGGAGTTGTAGCTTCAAAAGTTTCAGCAGCGAGGACATCAGCATCAGATGGGGAGTTTTCATCATTGCCAATGGGGACAACATTAGATGAAGATGTTGTAATAGTGGGTGCAAACTTGATATTTGGGGTCCTAGATAGTGGCAATGCAGAACCATCAGCATAATCATTGGAGGCACCATCATCAGCATTAATCTAAACAATGAAAAAAGTTAAAACTAAATATAACATAATGAAAGAGACGGGATATAACTACATCAAGGAATAGAGTGGAGCTAAAAAAAATTAAGTAAAAGATTTAAGAGTAGCAAAAGTTATAGTTTAGAAGTATGTAAATACATGCAATGCAATGACTGATTGTAAAAAGGCTGTGATATTAGCCAAAGCCTTAGCCCAAACTGGACCATTCACACTATTCATTAAATAAGTTGATGTGGAAGATCCATATGCCCAATATCCTGCAAAGGTAACCATGTACAATGGTAGAACACCAACTGAAAACTGAAAGTACAGGGCTTTCATCATGTTCTTCACAACTGCCTGCCTTATTGTTGCCTGTAAGTTGCATGATTAAATAGAACTCAGTTCTATAGTGCTCATAGAAACAAATAGAACTTTAGATATGAATATTTGTAAGCATGTAGCTAATTCTAACCTGTATCTCAGGAAGCATTCCAGTGCTCTAGGTGAACACGAGGTTAGCAGACACCCCTATTGTTGTAAATATTTTACTTACACTATCTCTCAGAATCGCGTAATCTCGAGGAGGTGATTGTAGTCCTGCTCATGTACTTCTGGTTAGTTCACAGACACCAGAGTGTAGACACGTGCATCAAGTGAAATCAAATTATATATTCAATCTCACAAAATTTAACAGAGTGAAAACCATATGATGAATATGCACGCAGAGAGATAATAGGCAGGAGGTATTACCATCTTTAATGGATAGCACAAATGCTATAACAATATATACTAAGCTGAAGACTGTTGAAAATCGCAACCAAGTTCCAAGAGCTGAAAGATGAGGAATACAAATGGCAAACATTGCACACACAAATCCAGCTATACAAATACAATACGGAAGCTTCAAATGCTCCATCATCCCTAAATAGAACATAAGTAGCCTGTAGTGTATGGAAAAATCATAAATTCTCCTCTACAATTTCTTTAACACGGACCATAATAGATTGACTCATACATTACCATTTACAAATTACAATCAGGATTAAGAATCATGTGCATAGATGCTGTGAGCTTCGAAGAAGATGAAAAAATGTGGTAACTCATGCTTGGAGAAAGAATGAGTATCCTCTTAGTTAATTATCATTGAAATTAATAATAAAAATCAACATTCAAATGTTTTGTAATGTCATAAATTTGCTTTAGTTTTATGTAATTTAAGAAAATTATCTCAGCTAGAATCACTACCAAATTAACTAATGAAACAAAAGCATCTTATGCAGACAAACCTACCACATGTCACAAAGCCTAAGACAAATAACAAAAAACATAATTAACTTTTCATACAGAATAAAGCACATTACAAATTCAAAGCAACAGATTAAGCAAAATTAAACGAACCTAAGATGAAAATTACTAACTCATATTAGATAAAGATCAATAATGAAGGGATATGCACAGACTACATACCCCATACACAGAAATAATGAGGAAAAAACATATACACACTTTCAAATGTGAGAATAACCCACCCCCTAATGTCAAGTCCATACAATGCCCCAACTTTATTCCAACCTTCATGTAAAAATATAGATCCCCCATCCGTTTTCACACTAACAACTAAAGATTTTATACCCTTATAGATATGACAAAAATAAAATTGTCTCACCTAAGAATGTCAAAGATGGACAAATTTGATAAGGGTAGAGCAGATTTTGAGCAGAGATAAGCATTTGTAGGTTAATCTCATACCAAGAAATGAATGAAAGAACAGATTCAAATCCCAATTCATACAAAAATAGAAAAAAAAAGGCAACAATCACATTAAGAGACTAATCTAGTGAGTGCAGCTGACATTGAATTCTCATTCCCCAACTTTTTGCTCACCCCCACACTTCCCATTCATTGTTACAATCACAATAAAATGTATAATAAAAGTAAGAGACTTACAATTATATCCTCTTTACGTTCTACACAAAATTATTAGCAAAGACAAAACTTGATTCATTAAATCCAACTTGAACTTGCAACCTCTGTTGTCATGCTGCAGCCATAAGTAATAACCATGAGAAAATACAAAATTGAGATAAAATCACAAAATGAGTTCATACAGATTTTGAGAGCCAATTACAGCCCCAAACACAAAAATACAACCTTTTTCTCTATGTTTTTACCTGATATTTTCATCTTTTGCAATCATCAGTGGCTTATATTATCCAACCATCAACTTTGAATGCCAGCTAGATTTTGAATATGAAACAAAATCGGCAATTTATCCTCTCTGCATTACGAACCAAAAAATAAGCAAACAAAAAAATAAAATATCATAAATAAAAAATCAAATACCAAGAATAAGAGAAAGAAGAAATCAATTGGGAGAGTAAAACCAAAAGAAAAAAAAAAATCAAAGAATTGTGAATGAATGAAGAAAGTAGAAACTAAATCCATAGAAGCTGCAAACAGAATCCACAAAGTTGCTAACTCATTCAATTTTAATGTGTTCTCCTCATTTATCCATTGACCTTTTTTTGGAGATGGATATAATTTATGACATGAGTTATTTAATAAAAACATAAAATAAAAAAGGAGCTTTGTAGAACTAAACATTAAAAAGGACTCATGGGGTGCAAAGGAAGAATCATTATTTGCACCATGTGAAATGATGTGGAGGAAACATGGCATTCCACTGAATGGTGTGACAGAGTAAAAAAAGGCACCCAAGAGCAGCTACATAGGATATGTTTTTACCTTTCAGGAATAAATGGAAGTTTTGGCAGTGATATAGAGGAAGCCACCAACAGCATGTAGTTTCACATTTTCTTGCACATGAACAGCATCGTACATCTCAAAAGAGGCAATGGTGTTGATAATAAAGAGTGTGATATAAATCAATCCATTAGAATAACATCAGTTCACGTTATATAAATCAATTCATATTTTGTACTCAACATGTCAGGCTTTAAAACATGTTTTTTATTCAACATGTCAGCCTTTTGTAACAGTTTCTTCTTTCAATCTTGGGGGGGGGGGATTCTTTGATAAAAAGTGATATTTATGATAGTGAGACTAAATAGATATCATAGGCAAATGGATTTTATTTACTTTTCTATATAATGCCACTTGGTTTTTATTCATCCTAAAATAGTCGAAGATTTGAATGAGAGCAAATCACATTTCTTTGGTTACCCTTTCTCTCTATGAATACCCTTTGAACTCTCTATCTTCTTCTACTCATAGTAGGTGATCAAAATCCAAAACCTGTTGCACACAGTAATGACTTAAACAACAAAGAGAGCTAAAAATTTAAATGAGACATGTACCATTGTTCATCAATAGTTCTTACAACTTTCAAGTGAGCTTAAATATTGACCACAAACTTCAAGTCACCCAGCTTAAACAACATTAGCCAACAAATAGAACAAACATCTAATTACATCATAAGCTTGAGTCATCAACAAAGTGAGAAGATTTCAGTTAATCAACAAAAACAACACCCTAAACCAAGCTTAGGCATTTCATCAAACACCATGGCAGCAACACAAAGGGGAGACCTTCCTCGTTTCATATAAAAGAAAAAAAAAACGAACAATTTAGAGAGCGCGCAAAAGAATAAGAGTGACGAAAGAAGAGGGAGCACCCGTACCTACCGTCGCGAGCGCCGATCACCGCAGGCGTCGTCTGCACTGTTTGCATCGCCGCATCCGAGCGTCGTTTGCACCGTCGTCACCTACAGGAAGGGTAAAAGCAACTTGTTCAAAAAGAGGGGCAAATTAACGATCCAACAGAGTCACTCATCACTACCACAAGAACCACAACTTAATTAACACCTAAGGAAGTCACAAGCATCTTGGATTCCACCCTCAACAAAAGCAGCAGCAGAAGTCAAATGCGCCTCAGACTTAGTTTCATTCTCTTCCATCACAGGAACCTACAAAAACCACAAACAAACACCAATTTGACATTGAAACGAACAAACAGTTTTCTATTCCCGAAAAATCCCCAATCGAATAGCAACAAATCAAGAGAAATCGTATTCATCAGAACGAAAACACAACAAAATCCAATTAATAAAGGAAATCGAATAATCTCTCATAAGAATTCTGATCAAAATAAGATTCCATGCGATTGAAGATTTTGAAAGAAAGCAAAGAGAGGAAAAGTGGGGATGGAAACAGTGTAGTTACCTCCATGGAGAATTTCGGATAGCCTTGCGAAATCGAGATGCGATTGAAGAAATCCCTAGCGGAAGATAAATGAGAGAGAAAGGGACTTTTTTCTTGGTGCGGTGAGGCAAGGTATGGAGAGTGTTGCAGCTGAAGAAAGGAAGTGAGAGAGATGAGAGAGTGAGAGCGACAGAGACAGAGAAGAGAAGAGAGAACTGTGTGTGTGTGTGTGTGTGTGTGTGTGTGTGAGAGAGAGAGAGAGAGATGAGAGTGGGAAGAGAGAAGAGAAGAGAGAGATCGAAAGAAAGAAAAAAAAATGGGTTCACACTGGGAAGAGTGGGGAAGTTTTGCGTGTGATTGTGTCTGACACACTGCAACTTTTATTAAGACACTGTGAACATCACATGGGGTGGCTGACAACTTCACATGGGAAGATTTTTAGCACCAAAAGAGGGAAAGGAATGAAATGAAGACACGTGGTGACGTTTTACTGGCCGGGAGCATTAGGCGGGAAGGAGGGAACTTTGGCGCCAAAGGGAGATGTAGGGCCCACCTGCACTGCTGACGTGGAGACTACCACTGGATGTATATATAAAGATTAAATCATATTCGTTTAATTATAAGTAAGTTATTTTGTAAAGTTTGGTAGTGGCTAAAGTTGTTTTTTTTATAATTCTTAGTGGTTAAATTGATTGATTTTAATAGATTTAATAAGATTTTTTAAAATATGCACATGGGGAAAATGAGATTTAATATAAAATATGCACCCCTGTTGGCGCTCCCGTTCCCTCTCTCGTTGTCGCTACTGTTGGCGCTCCCGTTGGCGCTGTCGTTGGCACTCTCGTTGCATTCCCGTTGGCACTCATGTTGGCAGTCCCGTTGGCACTCTCGCTCTCGTTGCCACTCCCGTTGTCACTCTCGTTGGCACTCCCGTTGGCACTCCCGCTGACACTCCCGTTGGCACTCTTCCTTTTTGTAGTGGTTAAATTGATTGATTTTTTTTTATGAAAAATTTGATTGATTTTAGTAGTTTTAATAGAGAGATTATAGTAAATAATAAATTTTAGATTATTTAATTATTGAATATAATATCTATTTAATATTTTAGTTTTAAGGAAATTCTTTTTTGAAAATGTTGTTAAAGGTATGGGTTTTTTGACAATTAGTAGTGGTTAAATTGATTGATTGTAATAGTTCGAGTAAATTATAAAAAAAAATTATATTTTCAGAAAAAAAAACTGACAAAAAGAATGAAGTTTTTTTTAAAAAAATTGAAACAAAAATTTAGAAAAAAAAACTGACTAAAAATTATTTTTTTAATAAAAAATGAAAAAAAAACAGTTTAAAAAAAATCAGTTTTTGAAAAAAAAAAATTTAAAACTGACGCTGATAGCGCATCGCGTTTTTTATTTATTTTTGAAAAAAACTGTTAAAAAATTGACTTGTGTGTCAATATTTTTTAAAAAAAAAGGTGCTGAGAACTGACGTGCGTGTCAGTACTTTTTTGTTTTTTTTAAAAAGCTGCTTAAAACTGACATGCGACAGTTTTGTTTTTTTTCTCGAAAAAGTTGCGAAAAAGCTGTTTTCTTTATTTTTGCGGTGAATTTATTATTTTACCCCTAAATTATGCAAATGTCAAAATTTAGAGATGTTTACAAATGTAATTTTGCTCGTACTTGTTTTTATTAAGTTAGAGTAGACAGACTTTGTAATTATTATTTTTGTTGAGTTTTGGTACACTAAAAGTCAACTTTCAAAAGTTTATATATTTTTAAAATAATAATATACTGAAAATTTACACCCAAAGTCATATTTATGATGCTTGAATGTACCTCCAGACGTTAGTTTCGTTGTCTTTTGGAAGTTTAAATCTGAAAGACAATGGAAGTAGAATCCAGCGGTGATGTGGAAACAATTGCCATCCAACTATTCTGAAGGTGTAAAGGTTAAAGTCTTGATTTTGAAGCCTAAGAGTAAAAAGAACCAAAGGCTATGAAAACATCACGACCCAATACTCAAGAAGTAACGAGAACCAACAAATATGAATAACTAACATTGCAATCCATGTTCAATGAGCAAGAACGAACATAAACCTCTGTATGATCCAAACCTTCACTTAATCCCCAGCGAGAGAATTGAAAGTACTCGACGATGAAGACAGAACTTCCTATGGACGTTCTAGTTGATCAATTCAACCAACTTTTTAACTCTAATTCATAAATATTGAATTTCAATATATAGAGAAATCTCAACCAATTTTTGACACATATTCAATTCTACATGGTTTATATAAAGGTTTGTAACACAATTTACTGGCGCATATTGATTTTGATATTTATTGGCACATACTGTTTTTGGTGCATTTACATGTTTCATTTATTGGCACATATTGTTTTGGCACACTAGTTTTGGCACACTTACAAGTTTCATTTGCCATTTTAGCACATACTATTTTGGCACATATATTCAATCTGGTTTTTTACACAACTTATTGAGTTACTTGTTTAATGTTTATAGTTACTTCTTTACAATTTATTATCACATTCAATCTGGTTTACTTGTTTACATGGTTTTATGGTTTATAAAGGATGATTAACTTGTTTATAGGTGTGTGTAAAAAACTGGTTAACTAGAACCACACCAAAAACCATATTGCACTGTTAAGAAAAACCCATACCAGTTTTAAGAAAATACCAACCTAATTCATTTAGGGTCTGTTTGGGAGTTTGGAGGGGGAGGGGAGGGGAGGGGTTGGGACTAATAGTGTAAATTCTTTAGTGATGAGAAGAAAATTATCCCCCTAAACCCCCCAAACCCCTCTCCTAGTTTATTTTTGGAGCCCCTCCAAAACCCTCCATATTTGGGGGAGTTTGGAGGGGCTCTAAAAATAAACTAGGAGAGGGGGTTTGGGGGGTTTAGGGGGATAATTTTTCTCCCAATTACTAAAGAATTTACACTATTAGTCTCAACCCCTCCCTTCCTCTCCCCTCCAAACTCCCAAACACACCCTTAGTAAAAAAAAGTGGGACACTAGTATCACTCCTCTTTTGCAAAGTCTATGCTATTTAATTATATTACCTGCACACTCATGAACCATTTTTCTTCATTAATCTCAATATCATTTTGACCCACTTGCATGTGTGTTGTCAATTCCCCTCACCAATAACCGTACAAATAATAGAAACCATGATTTCTCCCTTACAAATAACCCTAAACTATTTCAGCAGATGTGTTTCACAATTGAAGAAGATCCCCACTTCAAAGTAACCTAGACCAACAGTACTTGCCTCCCCCATGCCATATATCATGGAAGCCACTTTTCTTCTGTCTATGCTTGCTTTGAGAAACTCTTGATAAGCTTCTTTATACCTATGAGAGTTACATGAGTCTATGGTTTTTCCCTTTAGAGTTTTTGTGGCATACCTTAGATCAGTCAACACCTCATCGTGTCTTGTCTTAAGCATGAGAAATTTTGCTCTTAAACATTTGTTCTCTTTTTTGAAAGATCATCATTAATAGTTAACATTGGGACCATTATTACTACTTGCCATTTCTAGAAAAAGATAGAGGAGGATATTAACTCTCCAACTAATCAGGTGTTTGTTCAAGACCCCTCACTCTAATGCCAATTGAAAGTAGAAAAGCGCATGAATAGAATTTTTCACAAAATCTTTTCTTAAAACTTTGTTTTCAAAAACCTTTGATGGATTTCTACTAAAAGTTTCTTTTACAACCTCAAGAATTTATCTGCCTAAACTCCCAACTTCTTAAAACGACTTGACCTCAAGCCTCTAAGGAAATGCCACTACTAGGCGTTTTACAATAAGAGTTTGTATAAAGATAAAATCACTCTCAACCGAGAGATTTACAATGAAAGCCTTTTGTTAGAAAAATATATAAATATTTCTATTTTCTCTTGGCTTCAGAATGCTTGAGCATGCTTGAGCTTCAAAGATAGAACACGCTTTAAGGTGGAAGCTTTTTGTATATGATATTGCTTGAATACTTGAAGATTCAAAATAGATAAAATTGTTTCAAGATCGTTAGTTGCTTCAAGAGGAGGTGAACACCTTATATAGAGAAATAGAAGTTATAGTCGTTGATGTGCATCTTGAGATAGAAATCTATCTGTTAAAATCAGGGTTTCTCACAGGAGACAACCACATTAAATGCAATCAGGTCGTACACTCAATCACACCAAAAATATGTTTTATCCGTAGAAAACTACCGTCGTTGATTGTGTACAAATATAAATACTTCAAGTATCATTAAACATCTCATTTAATGTTATTTGGTCTTCTGGTGATAACTATCAGACGAGTTGGAAAACACAAGTTTGATATCACTCCAGCGAGTGTGACTTATGCTACTAAGCTAGTAGTTTAGTAATAGTTACTAAAGGGTTATAGAGGTAATTTACTATATTAATTAAATAAGGCTTAAAAATAATTGGATGATTTGGAGTAAATGTCTACCACTAATAGCGGGAAAAAAAACGTAGGAATAGCAAAAATCAAGGAACGGTTTTAGAAACCCATTAATCATGGGATTTTAGAAACTCATTAATGTACATCTCACAATGCAAATAAATTATTCAAATAAAATAAAAAGCAATCAATAATACTTTGTGCATCTAAGACAATCATGTCGGTTTGATTTTCATGCTGATGCTGACAACCCTGTACTGCAACAACAAAAACAAAAAAAGACCAAGTACAGAACATTTGTTAATAGACATTAACCAGTGAATAACATAACTTCGGTTAGTGGAATTCTAGCCAGGACATAACATAACTTCGGTTAGTCCAATTCTAACCAAAGGATAACATAACTTCGGTTAGAGGAATTCTAGACAGGGAATAACATATCATTGGTTAGTCCAATTCTAGCCAGGGAATAACGTAACTTTGGTTAGTGGATTTCTATATAACATAACTTCGGTTAGTCCAATTCTAGCCAGGAAATAGCATAACTTCGGTTAGTCCAGTTCTAACTAGGGAATAACATAACTTCGGTTAGTCCAATTCTAGCCAGGGAATAAGATAACTTCGGTTAGTACGATCTAACCAAATAAAAATATGACTTCGGTTAGTGGAAACCACAGAATATATCAAGTTTGGGTAGTTGGTCCTAAATGTTCTCTCAGTGGCGTGATTGAGAGAGTACATGCATATTACAAATGAAGAAGAAAGGACTTACACGCAAGTAACGATGAAAAACTGATTTTAGTCCCATGTTCATCACCATCATAACGAGACATGATCAATGGCGTAAAGGAAGAGCGTGCTTCAATGGGGTGGATCAACGGAGTCCGTTTTTTAAACACCCGTGGGCGTCTTATTTTTTGGCGTGAGTGCGTTTTTTAGGCTTCTTTTGCGTGAAAAATAAAGAAAGATATATGTAACATGAAGAAGAAGAAGAAGAAGAAGAAGAAGAAGAAGAAGAACGTGACAGATGAACGTAAGATAAAATTGTGAGAGAGAAGATAGTGGAAGAGAAAATCATGGAGTAAAAAAATGATTTGTTTTAATAATCCCTAAAAAAAGACACATTTAATAATTTATTTAATGTAATTAAAACACACAAAAAAAGATGTGACACAAATACTCTTAATAAATACTAGCCATTAGATTGAATTTCATTGAAATTTTGTCAATCCAATGGCTAGTAATGATTTAGTAACTATTACTAAACAAATGGCTTAGTACTACATGCCTTAGCCCACTCCAGCTTGTATTAAACATGTGCTTGATGGACCAGACACTTTATCTTGAACGTTGACCAGGTGTACTTTGATAGATAAGCCATTTAACAAAAGCTTATTTGAGAAAGGACCTTGACGAGATGATATACTAGATGACTAGACGATACCCATTGTCTTGCTGGACCAGATGATAAACACTCTCAAACTGAAGTATATACAATATATAATATGTTTCAAAAAAAGAGAGAATAAGTCTTTTGTTATCATCTAATATTGTTTTTCTGACAAAGTAAGTATCTTCCGCACACTTAAAAAACACGTCAAAACTCAATTGTTCCCTTATGATAATGAATTTCACAAGTCTCACCATTTTGAAAATGCGTCCTAGTAAACTAGTAGAATCCACGTAAATTTTATCTAATCCTAAAAATATCTAATCCTAAAAAGAGTGTTGAAATGTGTTGATATATATATTTTTTACAATAGAATATGTGTTACTATTACTCATATATTTCATAAGTTATGTGCTGTTTATTTTGACTATTTTTGAATGAAGTAATTAAGTTTGATGAGGATGGGAAAAAAATTTGATAGCGATGGAAATAAATCAATTAGTGTTTAATTTTCCGGTCGACATGTTCCCCAAAAAAAATGAATTTCAGGTCGGCAATCTTTTTTTATTTATTGATTTCAAAACAGAAATTCTATTTTTGTAAGAGAGAGTTGAAAGGTTGCTATAGCAGGCAAAAGCTCAACCAATGGCTTACAACTATTGGTCACTGACTGACAGTTAGTTGCGGCTCCTACGCTGCCCCACGTGGCATCCTGGAGCTCGTTTAAATGATTTGTCCTATTTTGAGATATAATAAATTGATTTTTTTTAAAATTAACTAAGCAAAAATGATTTCATTTCATATTCTAAACTATACAAAAAACGATACCAAAATAGTGTTGCATCCATGGCTATCACACTTTTTTGAATTCCACGGCCATGGTTAATCCCTAGAGATATATTAATATTTGATATTTTTGAAATATTTTAAGAGTTTATCTCTCACGTACACGAATGTTGGTCCGAATGGTAATTGAGTTCGGATCCTATCCCAATGTTTCAGATTCGGGAGAACCACATGGGCCGGTAAAATCGAGTTTACACGTGGCCAATCAGATTCCCCAACATATATTAATCACCAATAAAGCCGATGAAAACTATGCATCCAAAAAAAAAGTTTATCTCTCACATTATGACACATATCACAGTCTAACTCTTTTTTTTTTGGGTTAAAGCATTTAATTTTATTTTAATCTTGTACTGGCTACTTTACTTGAGGAGCGAAAAATGCAATGTTCTAAATCTGTTTTTTTCTATATAAACACAAATATCTATTTTTTTTCTCACAAAGATACAATCTTCTCTTCTCTTCTCTTCTGTTTTAAAACTCAAAGCTACATACTCACGAGAAAGTAGAAACGGGTAATCTCTCTTCAGCTGTTATCTTCCGTCTCTTTCTCTGCTTTTCAGCTTCTGGACCTTCTAAGCTTACTTTCTACTCAACAAAGCGAAAATGGCTTCATGATATCAACCTATGTTCTCAATATAGCTGTTCAACTTTAGATTTTGAGTAAGCTCAACAATCATATTGTGAAAAAAAAGTTATATACTTTCCGAGTTTCTTAATCTAGGTTTTTCAATTTACTTCTCGTCGACATCTATTTCATGAGTAGAAATAATGTATCTTCAATTAAACCTTTCACTCTGCTCCTATTTGGTGTCTGAATTATATAAACTTAATATATAATCCCTAAAATTTGTAAAATCCATTTAAGTAGCTCTTAAAGTTTTGTAAAATCAGCCTCATTAGTTCGTGAGAGACACTACCTATAAAGCTTTATGAATTAATTGGGCTAATTTCACAATTTATGGGGGTTGTTTATTTTCTTGTACTTTAAGGATTTAGGCAGAGAAAATGTTTTAAGTTTAGGAATTAAATGGAAGATTTGAGCAATCAACTTGGGTCTCTGCATCATTTTAATTTATGTTTCTTGAATTGGTTGCTTGTTGATTTAATAAAGGAAATTGAACCTAGAAAGTAGAATATACTTTTATTTATAATCAAGAAATCTAAGGAGTTAGTCATTTACAAAATCTGCTTCTTTTTCTTGGGTTTCTTCTGTTTTGTGCATATATTGATGAACTCAAATTTTGGATATTGTTTGATTCAGTTTTTTCCCCACTGCTTGTGTTTGTTGCAGTATCTGAGTCATACTTTTTAAAGGATTTCTGAGATTTACTTGGAAACAATGATTGTGTCTGCTCTTTTGACATCTGTTGGCATCAACACTGCTTTGTGTGTGTTGTTTTTGACACTGTATTCTATATTGAGGAAACAACCCAGCAATTATGAAGTTTATGTGCCTCGATTGCTGGCTGATGGAACTTCTAAGAGGAGAAGTCATTTCGACTTAGAAAGACTAATACCTTCTCCAGGTTGGGTTGGTAAAGCCTGGAGACTCTCTGAGGAGGAGCTGTATTCAATATCAGGGTTAGATGGTGTGGTATTTATGCGTATGATAACATTCGGGTATGTCTTTCTCTTTGTAAAAAGATAGTAATATAAGCTTTGGGTCTGTTTGGATTGACTTATTTAGACTTATTTACTGACATAAGCACTTGTGAGACTATTTGGCAGAGTTTAGGGAAACAGCTTATAACATGTCCATAAGTTTTCAGTTTATTTCCAGTTCTCTAAGATAGCTTATGAAAACAATTTGACTTTATTTTATCTTTTATTATAGAAATAGGTTATACTCATACATTCATATGATAAGTGCTTATGCTTTAAGCGTTTAGTTAATTAATCTGTTTATCCAAACCGAGCGACCACTTTCAATATCTACCCCCTTCAAAACAAAAAGGGGATAGTTTAAAGCATTTCTATATTAGACTGATTTCTTATATTTCTTGGATGCAGTGTGAAAATATTTACTTTTGCTGGGGTAATTGGGATCTTTGTTCTTCTTCCAGTCAACTGCTGGGGAAATCAGCTAGAAAGTATTGATGTTGCGAACTTTACCAGTAACTCCTTGGATGTGTTCACTATATCAAATGTAAACAGTGGCTCTAAGTGGTGAGTACTACTATCCCAAGATTTTTTTTCTAGGGAGATTTTCTGTTCAACATTTATATTTTGTTGCTGGCTCCTTAAGGGATCAAAATATGTTTGAGATTGTTATCCTTTATGATTTCCTTTTCAGGTTATGGGTACACTTCTGTGCTGTATATGTGGTCACTGGATTCATATGCTCACTTCTTTATTATGTAAGTGCGTGCTTTATTAACTTATGGAAATATTTTGTCTAACTGCTTACTCATTGAACGACTTACTCATTTCTCAATACTATTTTTAATCTCCAGGAATATAAAGACATATCTTCTAAAAGAATTTCTTATTTTTATTCATCCGAACCACAGCCTCATCAGTTTGCCGTTTTAGTTCACAGCATTCCCCCTTCTCCCTCTAGTAGCATCAGTGACAGTATTGAGAGCTTCTTTAAGGAGTTATACCCTTCTACTTATCTGTCACATGTGGTTGTTCGCCGTACAAGCAAAATCCGAAGTCTCCTGGTAAGAATTGTGTTGAATTTTAATCTCCTTTAATCTTCTAGACACATAGTTTTGTGGATTGTGTATTGTTCTATATATTTGCGCTTTTAATTCAAAACTTAAGCATTGAGGTATATCATTCATAGTTGATAAGGATGTCAATTTGGAGCTTCAAGTGAATTACAGAAAAATTATATAAATTTCCTATTCATCTCAACCATGAAATTGACTACACTTCAAAATGGTGTTACTTTTCTGTGCACAAAGAATATAAGTTACAAATGTTGGTCGTGAAAAGTAGCCTAGACTATTAAGATATCGTCCTTGTACTACAACAGTATAAAACTATACTACATGTTTCAATTAGCTATATTCATAATACTGTATCTTCTCTTGCAGAATGAAAGATACACATTTCTATATTGCTTACATACATTCAAGCAAAGTATTTTCGCTTTTGATTTTCTTCTTGTACCCCTTTTTCTCTATCTTCTTGTTTTCTACTTATCCAATATACTAGGTTACCTCCAATAGGAACATAATAGCCTAAAGTAGAATGCCTGTCTTTGCACAGGGCGTGTAGAAATCAACTAATCGAATGTATCAGCTTCATAAGTCCATCCTTCCATCAAGTAGGAGACACGTGAACTTATGTAGGGAAGTCATGTGGCATTTAATGCTACGTATGTGTATTTCATGTGCTACATCAGCTACTCCTTACGACATTATTATAAGCACTTGACAAAAGGATGAAATTGTGAAAGCTAGAGGATGGATTTATGAAGTCTGTTTGGGAACTAATTTGTTCATATGTGCACTTTAAGGACCAAGGCAACACAACTTGCAATTTTCACGAACCCAAATTATATATTATCTCATTCTATTACACCTAAATAACATAATTTATGCTAGACTAACACCTGCGACCAGGAAATACAGTTATACTGAGGTATACCGAGATCGAATGTATAAAATTGTATATTTGATTAACAACTTCCTAATGGTGGCAAATAGTGACTCTAAATAATCATAATCTATTTGGATCTATGAGTTGATTACAATCAACCCTTAATCATAGACACAGAATAATATTCAAGTCATTGGTCTTTAAACTCGGGCTTGCTTGATGCTAGTATGTCCTGCATGAGTCATTCCCTTACAATTATATATCAAGTTTACTAAATGTTGGCTTTAGCAAATCATTTCTGTTTCAATGATAAGAAATATGCAGCTCATTTTCCCATCATTTCATTTCTTTAATCTAGAATGATGCAAAAGGTTTGTATAAAAGGGTTGCCGAATTACAATTGAATCCCACTCAGCAAAAGAAGAAGCGCGGTGTCTTTTGTGGAATTTTTGGCAAAAAACATAATCTTGAGTATTACCAAAAGAAGTTAGAGGACATTGAGGAGAATGTAAGACTGAAGCAGTCAGAGGTTTCATTGGCAGGAGAAGTATGTGGTAATCTTTCAGGTCTTTTGCTAAAAAGAAAAATTTCAGAAGTAGTTTCAGTCTCTTTCAACTGTTTGAATTATTATTGTATTTGTTCGTATAAATGCATGATGCTAATCTCCATTCTGTTTAATATTCAAGGAGACTCGAGCTGCCTTTGTGTTATTCCGGTCTCGTTTAGCTGCTGCAACTGCTTTCCATTTGAAGCAATCAGTCAATCCAACCCAGTGGATTACTCAGTTGGCTCCAGAACCTCGTGATGTTTACTGGCCTTACTTCTCTAAATCGTTCTTTCGAAGATGGATTTCGATGTTGGTGGTTGTAGTTGTGTGTACTGTTTTCACTATTTTGTTCCTTGTACCGGTAGTATTTGTACAGGGGCTTACCAACTTGAGTCAATTGAAAACTTTGTTTCCCTTCTTGACAAGTATTCTAAGCATGTAAGTTAACTTGGTTTCTTCTTTTTATTTGTTAGTGCCTAACCCCTCTCTCCTTCATGGTGTTGTCTGTCTTGTAGAAGCTAGCTTTATCCAATGACGAAATTTCTTTCTGTTGAGATGTTCTAATCACAGCATTTTGTGTTATGTCAAATATCTTCATGTATTTTCCTCATTGCTTTCTAGTAAAACTATCCTTTTGGTTACTTGTGCTGCTATATTCTTAATTTTATTCACATGCTGGCTTTGGCTTTTTGTTCTGTTTTTCAATTTGTCAATGCAGTATCTCTGAGCCTTTTGTGAATCTTCTTACAGAAAATTCGTCAGTCAAATAATTACGGGATACCTTCCCAGTCTCATCCTTCAGTTGTTTCTGAAAATGGTGCCCCCTGCCATGATGTTTCTTTCTACTATTCAAGGATACATGTCACATAGTGATATAGAAATGAGTGCATCTACTAAAGTGCTGTGGTTCACAGTTTGGAATGTATTTTTCGCGACTGTGTTTTCTGGGTCAATTCTATCTATGATGTCAACAATTCTCGATCCCACGGTCATTCCTGGGAAGTTGGCAATTGTAGTTCCAGCACAGGTTAGACAATGTTTCTCTCCTTTGTAAACTTTCCTGAGATTTTTAGTTTTGAGGGTTACAAAATATCTGCTGCTTGTTGCTAAACATTTTTCCCCGTTCTATCCATTGAACTGAATCATTCCATAAATTCGCCTTTTTTCAGCATATCTTTGTAGTCTTGAGCATTTATGTAAAAGTAACGTCACCATCATTAATCATTATTTTCAAACATTATTAAGTGTGATTAGCAATATAACTTTCCTTAACCTGTGCTGAAGCTGCTCCCACTCTTTTTTAAGCTTGATTTTAAATCTTCCCTAATGCACAGAACTCTTTCATGTTATTTTACCAAAAAGTGAAAAATAGAACTGTCTTTAACATTTGAAAGGTATGAGCTTATATATTCATACATAGAGGATAGCTTGAATCGCGGCTAAAAATATTCAGAGCAGCTCATTCAACATTTCAACAGTCCCCCCACTGTTGGTTGCATCGGCAATTTCAACGACATGGGGACGCTGGCTTCCGGGTTTGAACCTGCGTATAAGTCGTGGTAGTGTGTGTGGTGTTTATTTGCCATTTTGTCTAAACTTACAAAAAAAAATCAACATTTCAACCTATCATTTTTTAGCATTAGTTTAAGCTTCATTAGTTTAAGCTTTTGGTGGTTACACCTCACTGGTTTCTCAAAAATTCTGCTTCCTTCCTGATCAGACTGAGAATTTTGGAGAGTAAAGTAAAAAAACAGAAAAAAGGTAGTGCAGAAGATAATATTTTTGTTAAGAGTCCCACATCGGATGTGATATGACCTGAAAAAGAGTATATAAGTGGGAGACATCCCTCACCTTACTAGCCGGTTTTGTAGGGTTGAGTTAGGACCGACAAACCCAAATTCTAAGACATTAGAACCAAGCCAAGATCTGCTGGGCCACCCGCTATCGGGCCATTTGGGTCACACTCCAGTTGTCCAGTCCTGGGTGTGAGAGGGGTGTGTTAAGAGTCCCATATCGGATGTGATATGGCCTGAAAAGAGTATATAAGTGAGAAACATTCCTCACCTTAAAAATCGGTTTTGTAGGGTTGAGTTAGGCCCAACCCAAATTCTAGGAATTTGAATTGTCCAGAAGAATCAAAATCTGAACTCTCCAACCAGAATTGGCTGAGAGACAAGTGAAAACCAAGGAAGACTAAAACAGGTTGCGATTAACTAGCTCCTTTGTCATTCAAATCCCTTCAGAAATGCATGTCCCAATTTAAAGATTGACCCTGGATTGAATTAAAGAAACTAATGACCAAATTATGAAAAATAGTATAATAGGCCAGAAAAAACCTATACAAAAGAAACATGCGCAGCCATATGTCCTCTCAAACCTTAATACAAAAACACATCATTATTCATATCATCTATCACTTTGAACGTGTCATATGATCACAATTCAATAAAAAAAATCTACACCATGCCAATTGATAATAGTAATTTTTTTCATTTCTATCATTCTTGATGCAGTTAATTTTTGTTTGATTGTAGGCTTCATTCTTTATTACTTATGTTGTCACGTCAGGATGGACAAGTGTGTCATCAGAACTGGTCCGTATCTTTCCTTTGGTTTTGAATCTGACAACAAGGGTTTTCACCACTCCAGATGATGAATTTGATGTTCCAAATATTCCATACTACAGTGATAGGTCCAAGGGTCCTTTTTTTTGGACTTCTTGGTATTACATATTTCTTCCTGGCTCCCTTAATTTTACCATTCCTCTTGGCCTACTTTTGTCTTGCGTACATCATTTACAAAAACCAGGTCAGCATTTCTTTCTGTATTATTTTGATATCTATTTTTTATCCTTCAAGTCGAAAGGGATCTGATAGAGGAGACATGTAGCGTTATTAAGAACTTTCTGAGATGGTTTCGCACTGATGCTTTACCTATGTTTTATGCAGTTTATAAATGTATATGCACCAAAGTATGAAACTGCAGGGAAATTTTGGCCTACTGTTCACAATTCAATGATATTTTCGCTAGTACTCATGCACATCATTGCAGTGGGATTCTTTACACTTAAAAAAGTTTCTCTAGCATCTACCTTGATGGTTCCACTACCAGTCCTCACACTCTTATTTAATGAGTACTGCCGAAAACGATTCCTACCAATATTCATTGGATACTCTGCAGAGGTACATTATACAAATCCAAAAAGTGACTACAGCTTGAGTTTTCAAATGTTTTTCTAATATGTAACCATAGCATAGAAGAGAAGACATCAACTCCTCCAAAAAACATAGAGTTGTTGCATTTTGCGTTATTATATCTGCCACTCAGCTCTGATTTTAACTTGGGTTTGTGTTTCAGTGTTTGATAAAGAAGGACAGGGAAGACCAGAATGATGCTACAATGACTGAGTTTTATGACAACTTGTTAAATGCTTATAAAGACCCTACTTTGCTTCCAAGTCAATACTCATCAAATAGGGACAGTCTTCGCAGTCCCCTTATATCTCAATCTCAATTCTAAGGCACGGTGTTATCCAATTCTATTCAAGTTATTTTGGCTCTATCTTTTTCTTACTATAGGCAAATGTTAGCTGTTAGTAACTATTTTAGTAGTTGAGATTTGAACCTGAACCTCTTTCCTCCTTCCTCCTTCATATGTTCCCATTCAACTACTTGAGCACCTTGTGATTTTTTTGGCTCATTCCAGTGTGTAACTGAACATTCATATTCAGGGGGGGATCTTGGTAGGAGCCGGGGGATGCCACGATACCTCCGAGATTTTTCTCAAATCGATTCATATACATAGTATAAAGTTAATGTTAGATGTAGATGTTATATACTAACTATTTCGCCAAAGATGCATACATATGCGGTAGTAAAATGGTAAAACGCTAGGCTAATTAGCTTGTATTCGGCGGTTTGACACCGAAGGCATTTTGGTATTTTTTTTTGTATTTTATGATATTAAGTGTATTTTTTTCTAAAAAAGTGCTGAAACCAAGATTTGAACCATGTACATTTATATTGTGGTAAATGATAAAAACCAGTTCAATTCCATAAATAACTGTTGAAATATTAGTGAAATATTTTATATGTATTATCTAACTTTTTGGTACCCCACTGTTCATATTTCAAGATCAAAGAATGCAAAAGGGGCTTGTATTGTGTGTATATAGAAAACTTTTTGAATTCCAATATAGTGGCCACAACCCACTATTGTGCATAAACCCACTATAACAAGTTTTCCCTGTTTTCCATATAATAATGTTTTCAACCCCCAACTATTTAGTATTTTCATTTTAGATATGTTGATGTTTACTAATTTTTTTTCACCTAACTATACTTCTTCTTTTTTTTGAAAGGACACTTAACTATACTTTAATACCTGACAATTAACTCATGTCCATTTCATGTGACATTTAATTCATCCCACCCACTGATTCAATTCCAAAATCCATACAGAACTTCTCCATTTCATATCAAATAGCGCTCTTCAATCGCAAACCACCATCACAAATTCCCCCCAAACTCCCTCTTCTTTGCAACTACATCATCTATTCCAACAACAAATCTGCAATTTTCTCTCTTTCTCTCTTTCTAAATGCACCCTCTTTCTCATCCCCCCCCCCCCCCCCCCCAACAACCAAATCCCATTGACGTTTGTTGCAGCATCGGATCTGAAACATTCAGATTCACCATAGATAAAGCTACAAATTTTAGGTCCCATGTGAATGTACCTGGGCGAGTATATGAAACGAGTCTGACTTAGAGTACTAAAGAATTCCTTAGTAATTGTTACTAAATGGACATAATAGTTATTTTTTCATCAATAAAAAAATTCGGTAACCACACAACACTAAATTGTGGTTAGTATGTACTATAACCATTGGATTGTTGTATAATGGTTAGTAGCATATACTAACCACACAAACACTAAATAGTGGTTAGTATGTACTAACCATTGGAGTGTTGTATAATGGTCACCGAAAAATCTAGTAATTGTTACTAAGGAATTCCTTAGTATCATAAGTCTTTGCCATGTGAAACAATATATACACCCGTATTGTGTTGAGAAATAACAAAAAAAAAATGTTGATTCCATTATCACGTCGGCTCGCCACTACCTAACTAGAGAAAATCGCAAAATAATATTCTCTGATGAGAGAAAATAAAATACTGAAGTTTTGCAGGAATGTTGATGCATAAAATTATTCCTTATATTGTGAAAATTGTGCGATGGAGGAGGTGGTGATTATGGTGGGGTATAGGGTTGAGACCAATCTGCCATGGATGGGTGGTGAATTAAATCGGTGGGTGGGATGCAGATTTTGTGAATGAAATGTGAAGGATGGAGATGAACCTGTGTAATTTAACAGTTAACTTAACTACGGTTAAACCAATTGACAATAATAATTAACAAATTATACTATCTTGGAGTACTTTATAAATCTAGTAAACTTTTGAAACACCATTTCTGCAAATAAAAAAACAATAGGTCAAAACCAGTTTAACAAGTTCCCCCTTTAAATCTCAACCACGTGTTTTTTACGTCAACAAATCAATGGCTAAAAAGGTCACTTTCCCATTATGCACAATTTATGAACTTGTGTAGTTGATCGGCCACCCCTTATAGCAGTCAACCTATATTTTTATATTTTGCTTTTGGCTCTTAAATTTCCTTTAACATTTTACACTTTTGTTAGAAGTAGTATATTCATTGGTATCAAAGTATGGGGCTACACACCAGCATAAGTAGTGGTCGTCCACATAGAGGTATCCCAGAAGCACCAGATTGGCCTTTTAGCGTCTTGGATGAACTGGCCGTCAAAACGAAGACTCTTGATAATTCTATTTGCTTCTTAATTTATTGTAGTCAATACTGTGCTTGATTTGGATTTGCCATCTGCTAAAGGGAGGTTTGGAATCTCAAGAGGAGGTTTTGGTGTGGGCATGACCTCCTCTGAGAATCCCAAAACCTCCCAAGTAGCATCATCAAGTTAAAGGAAATTCCTTCCTCTTCCTCTACCACGACCTCAGGATAGCCAAAATTATGCATAAAATGTACAACACAGAGCTGATCTGACTCAATATTCCATAACAAAGCATTAAGAAGGTCGAGCAAGTAAATCATTAAAACCCTAACTAACTTAATCTATGTACCATAGTCAAATAGGGTTGAACCTCTCTGAAACTATTAATGTAACACCTTATCATTCAATAGGTAGTTGAAGACAAGATATTTAAACATTTGATAGCATTCAATAACATAGTGTTAAGAACTTGAATAAACTATCAAGTTAAACCATACAAACTTAAAGTATTCATCTACACCTAATTAACTAAATCAGTGATTTCAGGCCAAACAATTGATCCAAACCATCCTCTTTGGTGAATGAGCAAGAAGAAAAATAGCACTAGAGAGAAGAAGGTTGAAAGAGACAGCTAGGTTGAGAGAGACGACTAGAGTTGAGAGGTATGATAACATTGTGTATTCATTTTTTAACAATTTTCACTATAAACATTTATGGATTATTTTCATATTTCACTAACAAATTATTTTTATTGACAACAAAGGTGGTTAGATAATTAAATTTAATTATAAGGACACTTAGGTTTTCCTTAAATTAATAATATTGAATTCTTTTTAAAATACATTTTTTGTCTCTTCTATTTCTCCTATACCAATCAATACAAACAACAAATCTACTTAATTTATCACATTTTTGTCTCTTTCCACACTTTTTTCACCGAATTTTCTCTTCTTCATATTTCACAACCAGACACGTAATGCTTGGTAAAACATAACTTAATTACCCTTTTTTTTTTGTACGAGTAATTTGCATGACTCAAGACAAGAGCACTAAAAACGCAGGAAGTGAAGTTATGACACCACTACATATTTCTCCTATCAATTATTGGCATCGTTTTTTGTACAATTGTCCCTGTTTGGAATCCATTATCCGACAAAAAGCACGAGATAAATTTATGGTTCCCAAGCCTCCTTTTCAAAACAAAATTATTATCAATGAGTTCAAACATGCGATGAGCAATGAATACGAGGGTGACAAGTAAAAACAAAATTGAGCTCAACAGTCACTTTGATGCCAATCTAGAAAGGATAAAACTATGCAAGTTGCTTAAATTAAGTTCATCATGTTCCTCACTAGAAAAAATGCAATAACACTCACAAAACTGTTAAAAAAATACACACCTAAAAGTACATAAAAGAATATGTCCGAGGCTGATTCGTCGCAGCCGCAGAAATGCTGTTTATGGACACTCAGCCGCCGGGTTCGATCCTCTCGGGTGTCGAGCCTTGGATTTCCTTTGTGTGTGTTAGGCAGTGGCGGATCCAAGACGCGGGGTCAGGGGTTCAAAATTTTTAAACACATGCATCGCTAAAAATATAATTAAAAACAACTTTAATGTATTTATATAAATAAATATACATTTCATAATTGTCCTCTACGTGATTTCATATTCTTAAATTGTTGAATAATGAGCTCAGCGTCAATGAGTGAGTCTAGGGGTGACCAAGACCCATCCCGTCTTCGTCCCATTTAACCTGCAAAATATCGAGTTTGTTTGGGTCTAAGGACGAGCTAAGATCTAAAGAATTGACCCAACCAAAATTTAGAGACGGGTTAGGGTTAGGTATAACCATCCCAACCCGTCCCTTAATCACTCATCAGCCTAATTTTTAACTTGATTACATTGGTAATGGGACATTTATAAATAAAATATTCAATTCGAAATCTATGTTAGTTTAAGTATAAACATTGTTGTAAAGTACTATTTAAAAGTCATGTTTTGAGTTTCAATACTTGAGTGACCACCTTATAATTTTGTTTCAATTTTCCTTCGGGCCAACCCAATCTCGTCCTAAATAGACCCGATCTTACTTTGACCCTAAGAACATCAGCTTTGTTCGAGTCTAAAGACGGGTCATTGTCTAAAAAATAACCCGATAAAAATTTAGAGTCGAGTAAGGGACAAGTATAACTCGTCCCAACCCGTCCTTTACTCACTCCTATGTGAGTGAGTAGTTGTGCCTTGGGTGCAACTAGGTGGAAATTTAGGACTACCAGTTTAATTCTAAAATTTCAGCGGGTTCAATTTTTTTTACATAGGGGTACTAATTGATCTTTTTCCCAGGGGTTCAACTGAACCCCGTAAAAACCTCATAAGTCTGCCATTGGTGTTAGGTCCTAGCACTTGCCGGTTCGACCATCAGACAAAAGAAAAATAAAAGAATATGATAAACTTGACCTAAACAATTTGACCTGAGTTTTGTTGATCTAAAAATACGTTGTTCTTATCTAAATATACACATCATGATGTTCAAGTCTGATCAAATGTATATATAGGTGGTGAGATAATTAAGGATATAGAAATTGAAAATATCCAACTTAATTGTTTTTTTAATAACTGCTTTTTCTGCTATAAGGGCAAAGTGCCATCTATCTAATCTATCTAATTTAATATCTATTTTTTTTGACCAAAATCTAATCTAATCTAATATCTAATCTAATCTAATATCTAAGCTTTTTCTGCTTTTTCTCTTACACTCTCTTTTTTTCTTTTTTCATTTTACTTTACTTTTACTTTCCCCATAAACAATTCTTTTCCTTCTCATATCACTTCACTTTAGTTTTTTTAACTAAATTTCTAAATTTATACAAACACTACTCTACTAAAATTACCTATAAAAATGTAAATGAGTCACACTAAAAAACAGAAAAAAAATATCACCTTTTTGGAAAAAGTTATCACCTTAAAATTTTAATTTTTCTCTCCAAAATCTGGTTACACTCTTATTGATAATCTATTATCACCTCTTATTGATAATCTACTATCTATCTTTTACTATTTACTACAATCTACTAATCAACTAAAAAAATCAATTGAAACTACGAGATAACTGCAATCGTATATAAAAAACACGGGATAATTGCACTGATATATAAAAAAACACAATATTAATATTTGCCATTGATAATTAAATTTTTTGAAGACTACTATAAACCTACTATCTAAAAAACAAGAAGATTTAATGACTACTTAAACTACTGATTAATATCTAAAACAAATATTTCTTATTGATAATCTACTATTCCTCTTTTACTATCTATAATTTACTAATCAACTAAAATAATCAATTGAAACTATGAGATAACTGCATTGCGGGATAACTGCACTGATATATAAAAAAACACGAGATTAATATTTGTAATTGATAATTAAAAATTTTGAAGACTACTACTATAAACCTACTATCTAAAAAACAAGAAGAATTACTGACTATTTAAACTACTAATTATTATTTAAAACAAATATAAAAATCACGGGATAACTGCACTGATATATAAAAAAATTATAAGATAACTACACTGATATATAAAAAACACGGGATAACTGCAGTGATAGATATATAAAAAACACGGGATTAATATTTGTCATTGATAATTAAAATTTTTGAAGACTACTATAAACCTATTATCTAAAAAACAAGAAGATTTAATGACTATTTAAACTAATGATTAATATTTAAAATAAATATTTCTTAGGCAAAATTACACTAGAGGTCCTTTAAGTTATTTAATTGTAACAAGTTGGTCCTTTAAGTTATTATTGTACCAATTAGGTCCTTTAAGTTATTATTGTACCAATTAGGTCCTTTAAGTTACATAATGTACGTGTACACCGTTAGTGTAACACCCCGGTATTTCTTTAAACAAAGAAACACCTAAATATACAATTTGGTATAAATCAGAGTATAAAAATTCCTGTTCAGATATACATCTTTACAAGAAACAGCGGAAACTATGAAAATAACATTATACAACTTCGAGTCATAAGCCCGAATACAGAGACTACATCAGAAGAATCCAAAACATAGATGGAAGGTTACATCTCCAACTTCTCCTCGAGCCTGACGACTAACTGTGCCGCCTGCTGTCCTTATAACCTGTTCTCTGTAAAAACAACATATATGGATTGGGTGAGACAACTTGTCTCAGTGAGTCCTACCGTGCCCCCTCACCAACACTCGGTTAATTTATAAAATCGTTTACATAGTTAAATTATAACTATTTATACCAATATATATACCTAGCCCATTACCGGCCGTGCAAAGCCCACAATCCCGGTGAATGAAGTGCTACTATATATATATTTTAGCCTTGTCAATTATTATATAATTACAAGCTTTACCAAACGAAACATCGACCGTGCAAAGCCCACAATCCCGATGAGTCGTGAACCTATCTTAGCATAAATCGGCCGTGCAAAGCCCACAATCCCGATAACCCACGAATTGACCACGCCAAAACGTATCCAGGGCCTAGGTAAGGGGTCATGACTACCCTCCCTAGTATGCTACTTGTCGGGTCGTCACCCAACGCGATATATATGACAATACATATCAATTCTCGAGAGTTAGATAATCTATATCTTTTTGATCACCAAAGGATCAATCACATAAGCCTTTTAGATAATATATATCTTTATCGATCTATAACCCGTTTAGATGAATTCAATAGTTAGACATCCGGCGTTATAATCATTATTCAATTTAACATATATGAATGTATATTCAGTCCATCCATTTAATAGGCGTACCCACATGTGTACTAAGTTTCGGTTTTCAAAACCATTTGTCTTCACAAGACTTCTCAAAATCATGAGTTAAACTCTTTCAAAACAGAGCATTTCAGAATTCAAATCACACCTATAAATAGGGTTTTTAATAAGCTTCAAAACGCAACTGAAAACACTTCGATTGGACCACCGGATCAAAAATTATAGCGAAAACAATTCCAATTAGGTTTACTGAAAATTTACACTGTGTCGCGTCGCGGACAGGGTCCGTCGCGACGCGAAATTACACAGTGTTAGACTATAGTATAACCTTAGAGGGGGGGGTGAATAAGGTTATGTGTAATTCTTGGATTCTTTTCAAAATAAATGATAAGTTTGTTTAAATCAAATGCGGAAAAAGAGATTTGAACTTATCAGATATATGCAAGTAGGCAGATTAGGCACAATGAGATATTATTCTATATTCAATATTTACAATAAGGTTGTTTTATAAGTAATGCAATGATATTGAATATAGCAGATCTACAGTAGTGATAGAGAAGATGATAGATAAACAGATCTGTAGTACAACGAGTATAACTATAACCAGATTAACAGATTCAGATCAGAGTAGGGATATAGTTATACAACCAGATTAACAGATTCAGATCAGAGTAGTGATATTATAAACAGATATAAACAGTAAATAAAGTAAAGAGAGAGGGATAGAGATACACCAGGAATTTTACGAGGTTCGGGATAAAAGCCCTACGTCCTCGGCCTCCGGCTTTGCAACCTTTGGACTTTGCTGATAACCACTATATGAAGAACCAATGTTTTACAAACAATCAACTTCAAATAGCAAATCTCAATTCCCCTGAATTGAGAACCCGAGCTCCCCGCTAAGGATTTCAACCGCTTCAATCTCCTGATTGAACGACCCAAGATCACCTCCCAGGATTTCAAACCAACTCAATCTCCTGATTGAGAGACCCAAGAAAACTTCCCAGGATTTCAAAACAACTCAATCTCCTGATTGAGAGACCCAAGAAAACTTCCTAGGATTTCAAAGTGACCCCACTTAAAATAACGAATACAACTTTGAGATCTATGATCCAATCACTTCGGACAGTATGACAATATAGTAACTTTAGAGAGATGAGTGATTTGGAAAATAGAAAATGATATGAAAGTTGAAGCTCTATTTTCTCTCTTTCTCAGATCTAGAAAATGTATGTGAGAAGCAGAGAGGAGTTGTGAATTGTGGTGTGAGGTGTGATCTGAAAATGAGAAACACTCCTCCTATTTATAGTGTTAGGAGAGGTTTGAAAAAATGAAACTCATTTAATACATAGTATAATCGATTATGCTCTTTATGTGAAACAAATGGCTAATCGATTATTTGATATATATATGGAAACTTGGTTTGGCTTCATAATCGATTATCATATGTAGTTGTAGGAGTGCATAATCGATTATTGTTGTCAAGGATGGCTTCATAATCGATTATATTACTTGGTTAAATAATGATATAATCGATTAGAGTTGTCAAGAAAAGAAGGAAGCAAGCTTGATAATCGATTATGTGTTTTAGTGAAAATGAAGGAGTAATCGATTAAGTGATAAATAAGGAAACTTCCATTTGCTTCATAATCGATTATGTGTGATGTGCAAATGAAAGCTAATCGATTATTTGCTTCCTAATTGATTAGGATAATCGATTTATTGATCTAAAAAAGGAAGGTAAGGCAAGATCTTAATCGATTATTTGTTTTAGTTAAAATAGGAGAGTAATCGATTATGTGCTCTGAAAACATTCAGGCACCTAATCTATTATCATAATCTATTATCTTTGTAAAAATATAGGATTTTGATTTCAAGCCTTCAACCAAAATAGTTTTAGGGTTTATGGTGCCACTTTATGCTTGCATGCAATTTTTATAAAATATTTTTCAAAACTATTTTGATGCACCATGCATGTTTTGAAAAACTCATCTCTCAGCTACTAAAAGTCATAGACCTTCAGTGATAGGACCTTACACAGTGTCCTAAAGAAAGCGGATAAACAAATAGGACTTGAATTTGCTTCTTCTTCAAGCTACTCCACTTTAGTGTCTTCTCCTCTTTAATTTTTATCCTGCACTTTATTCAACTTGAACCATTAGTAGATAAGGTGTAATTTGTTATCATACAAAACAAAGAGTGTTTGCCCTTGGATCAACAAACTCCCCCTTTTTGATGATAACAAATTACATTATGCATAGGGGGTTTGATAGTAATGGAACTTTTTCAAAAAGCTCCCCCTAAGCATATGCATAATATTCTCTCCCACATATAACATGCATAATATTCTCTCCCCCTTTGTTTTCATCAAAAAGGAGGGGGGTGAGCACATAGCATATGAGATAATCACAAACAGACATAATCACTTTGTAAACTAGCAAAGGAGCACATAGCATATGAGATATCAGAAACAGTAGTTCATGCTATGCTCCCCCTTAATAATTTTAGAATGCAAGGCTTTAGCAAAAAGAGGGTGGATCATCACAGTTTAAAAAAAGATATTTAGAGAAAATAGGATACCCAAGATAATATGCCATACTTGGTTCAACAATATAGGTATCATATTTAACTTAAAAATATGTTGCATCAAAGATCCATCACAATAGAGAGAAGAAAAAAACTTTGACGCACACAAAAAAATTTTATTTCACAAAAGTGATAAATTATTCTTAAGGTGAATAGAACTTTTCCAATCTAACCTTCACCGGTGATTCTTCCTCTATTGTTGATATTACTAGTCACATGACTGCTGTTTTTAAGAATCTTTTTGCGTCTCCAGTCATGAACTTTGAGTCTCTGCTATCAAGGTATCGATCTGACCCCCATACCTTGTAGCACACCTGTACTAAGATCAAGTAGAAAATTTTGGTACCCAATTCTCTTTGGGTCCTTTGGGGTTAGTCATCAAGGGGTTTGTTTTTACAATCCACCTTGGTTTCTCACAAGCAGGTATAAGGGTACCAAGCTCACATAATTTACGAATAGGGCATCTAAGAGAGCTATGGTTCCCTTTTTGACAATAGGTGCATGAGAAAACAGTAGGTGTATAACTTGAAGTAGCAGCTACAAAAGTTATTTTCTTGTTCAAAACAGAGGAGGTGGAATTACCTTTGTACCCAATACCTCTCCTATCAACATATTCATGTTGGGAGTGAAGTAGCTTGGTCAAGGTCTTTTCACCAACCTCAAACTTTTTCAAAGATTCTTTCAAAAATTCATTTTCAACCTTGACTTTTTCAAAATTTTGTTTAAGCT
The DNA here is from genome assembly GCA_039519185.1 of Astragalus membranaceus. Lineage (NCBI taxonomy): Eukaryota > Viridiplantae > Streptophyta > Magnoliopsida > Fabales > Fabaceae > Astragalus > Astragalus membranaceus. The sequence goes on from CM076849.1 coordinate 58,423,066, forward strand.
CTAGAAACTCAAGGTTGAATGGTTTTATTTCATGTAGCTCATTCTTCAACTTAACTACCTCATTTTCTAGAGTCTCAATTTGAGTGAGCATGCTTTTGTTACTCTTTGCCAATTTCTTAGATTTTAACAAAAGAGTTTCATGTTCAAAATAGAGAGCATCAAAAGCCTCACTCAAATCTTGACTACTACAACCATCATCAAGTAAATCATCATGCATAGAGGAATCAGAAAGACTAGAAGAGTTAAGGCTTACCTTAGATGAGTCATTTGCCATATGACAAACACCATTTGCAATTTGCTCTTCTTCGTCTGTGTCACTATCAGTGCCAAGACAATCCCATATAGTAGCCTTAGGTGTTTCACATGCCGTGAGACAAATGGCATTTGCAACCTCCTCTTCTTCACTGTCAGTATAGTTGTTCCATGTAGCCTTCTTAGCTTTCTTGGATTTCTTTGAGTTATTTCTCTTTTCAAGTTTGTTGAATCTCATGAATTCTTCAAATAATTCAGCCATGTCTTCATCATCAGATTCTTCATCAGACTCAACCTCTTTCCTTGCTACTTTAGGTGTTTTAGCAGCAAGAGCGAGAGATTTTCTTTCTTTTACCATTTCTGCTTCTTGATCTTTGTTAGCAGCCAATACAACCTCAAATGCAAGAAGTGACCCAATCAGGTCTTCTTGGGGTAGAGTGCCAATATCTTTGGCTTCAGTGATTGCACAAGTTTTTGGAAAGAACTCACCAGTCAGAGATGCAAGAATCTTCTCATTTATGTCTTTTGTAGAATACCTTTTTCCCAGAGCCCTTAGGTTGTTTATAATCAGATTCAGTCTCTGGTGCATAGCTGCAACAGATTCACCTTCCTTCATTTTGAATGATTCATACTCAGAAGTTAGGATTCTGATTTTTGTATCCTTTACTTGGCTTGTACCGACATGTGTAGCTTCCAGACAATCCCAGATTTCTTTTGCTGTTTGACACCCTTTTACCCTACCATATTCTTCTTCACACAAGGATAAGTGAAGAATATTCATTGCTCTGGCATTTTGAGAGATCTTGTCTAACTCGAACTTTCTCAGCTCACTCAGATCAATGGTGTAGATATCTTCAACAGGAACTTCTTCTGCTTTGCCGGTAGCTTGAGTTTTTGTAGTGTCTCCGTCAGCACCACCAGGTTTTGTAATTTTGATCTTCATAGGAATCAGTGGTCCATCAACAATAATTCTCCACAGAGTGAAATCTATAGCCTGCACATGACATTTCATTCGACTACTCCAATAGTCATAGTTAGTCCCATCAAACAGGGGTGGCCTAAATAAAGACATCCCCTCTTTCAAAAAAGAACCCATAATCACAGATAGATAAATAAAATTTAAATTGCGAGATGTTAAGCTCTATTATGCAATTTCTAGCTTTGATACCACTTGTTAGACTATAGTATAACCTTAGAGGGGGGTGAATAAGGTTATGTGTAATTCTTGGATTCTTTTCAAAATAAATGATAAGTTTGTTTAAATCAAATGCGGAAAAAGAGATTTGAACTTATCAGATATATGCAAGTAGGCAGATTAGGCACAATGAGATATTATTCTATATTCAATATTTACAATAAGGTTGTTTTATAAGTAATGCAATGATATTGAATATAGCAGATCTACAGTAGTGATAGAGAAGATGATAGATAAACAGATCTGTAGTACAACGAGTATAACTATAACCAGATTAACAGATTCAGATCAGAGTAGGGATATAGTTATACAACCAGATTAACAGATTCAGATCAGAGTAGTGATATTATAAACAGATATAAACAGTAAATAAAGTAAAGAGAGAGGGATAGAGATACACCAGGAATTTTACGAGGTTCGGGATAAAAGCCCTACGTCCTCGGCCTCCGGCTTTGCAACCTTTGGACTTTGCTGATAACCACTATATGAAGAACCAATGTTTTACAAACAATCAACTTCAAATAGCAAATCTCAATTCCCCTGAATTGAGAACCCGAGCTCCCCGCTAAGGATTTCAACCGCTTCAATCTCCTGATTGAACGACCCAAGATCACCTCCCAGGATTTCAAACCAACTCAATCTCCTGATTGAGAGACCCAAGAAAACTTCCCAGGATTTCAAAACAACTCAATCTCCTGATTGAGAGACCCAAGAAAACTTCCTAGGATTTCAAAGTGACCCCACTTAAAATAACGAATACAACTTTGAGATCTATGATCCAATCACTTCGGACAGTATGACAATATAGTAACTTTAGAGAGATGAGTGATTTGGAAAATAGAAAATGATATGAAAGTTGAAGCTCTATTTTCTCTCTTTCTCAGATCTAGAAAATGTATGTGAGAAGCAGAGAGGAGTTGTGAATTGTGGTGTGAGGTGTGATCTGAAAATGAGAAACACTCCTCCTATTTATAGTGTTAGGAGAGGTTTGAAAAAATGAAACTCATTTAATACATAGTATAATCGATTATGCTCTTTATGTGAAACAAATGGCTAATCGATTATTTGATATATATATGGAAACTTGGTTTGGCTTCATAATCGATTATCATATGTAGTTGTAGGAGTGCATAATCGATTATTGTTGTCAAGGATGGCTTCATAATCGATTATATTACTTGGTTAAATAATGATATAATCGATTAGAGTTGTCAAGAAAAGAAGGAAGCAAGCTTGATAATCGATTATGTGTTTTAGTGAAAATGAAGGAGTAATCGATTAAGTGATAAATAAGGAAACTTCCATTTGCTTCATAATCGATTATGTGTGATGTGCAAATGAAGGCTAATCGATTATTTGCTTCCTAATTGATTAGGATAATCGATTTATTGATCTAAAAAAGGAAGGTAAGGCAAGATCTTAATCGATTATTTGTTTTAGTTAAAATAGGAGAGTAATCGATTATGTGCTCTGAAAACATTCAGGCACCTAATCTATTATCATAATCTATTATCTTTGTAAAAATATAGGATTTTGATTTCAAGCCTTCAACCAAAATAGTTTTAGGGTTTATGGTGCCACTTTATGCTTGCATGCAATTTTTATAAAATATTTTTCAAAACTATTTTGATGCACCATGCATGTTTTGAAAAACTCATCTCTCAGCTACTAAAAGTCATAGACCTTCAGTGATAGGACCTTACACAGTGTCCTAAAGAAAGCGGATAAACAAATAGGACTTGAATTTGCTTCTTCTTCAAGCTACTCCACTTTAGTGTCTTCTCCTCTTTAATTTTTATCCTGCACTTTATTCAACTTGAACCATTAGTAGATAAGGTGTAATTTGTTATCATACAAAACAAAGAGTGTTTGCCCTTGGTTCAACACACAGAACCAAAATCTTAAAAAAAAAATTGACTTGGTCGCGTCGCGACAGACACGGGTCGCGACGCGATGGACACCAGAAGGTTAAAAACTCAGCTGTTTCGAAAACAGTTTTCTCCCGATTCGATCCCACTTTATACCGAGATTTCCCATGAGCCCCGAGACTTGAAAACAGAAGTTTATCGATAATATTCAGACCATATTCCAGCACATAACCAGGGTATAGATATATGTATTTTCGTATAAATCGTAAAATAGCATTTTCCGACGAAAGCGGTTTTTGACTCGATAAAACGTTTCTCGGTTTCAAAGTTTTCGAAGATCGAACTTATACCATACTACTGAAAACAAAACCATTTCAGAATATCAATTTAACCCTATCCTTGAGTAGAACTCACCCGGTTGACGATCTCGCGAGAGTTCATGTTGGAGCACGAACGATGGGACCGTAACCACTCGAACTATCCCCGTAATCACGAGCACGCTCCGAATGCCTCCGTATCCGAATTCAGAAACCAATACCCCTCTCGCTACTGACTTCATTTCCGGTGCCTAGAATTGACGTCTCGCGCGACTTGACAACTCGAATCCCAAATCCGACGAATCAACATTTCCAGCTTCGCTTCCATTTCCCAGCATCAGGATTCAGTTTTTGTAACAGGCATAACTTGGTCAATCGGTGACCAAAACTATCCAAACCGGTGCTCATTGTGAAGATAATTTCGTCTACTTTCAGATGGTCAAGGATTCACACCCATGCATCCAGTGGTTTGGGAGATATCACCAAGACAAGGTGACTGGTCCAGGATAGTGCTTGATTCTGAAACCGTAACTTGGGGACATGATATCTCCTTCTTTTCTCCATGAAATCATACGGTTCTTGTGCCCAAAATGAATAGCTTGTTGTCTACTTTCCAGAGAAACAAGAATCACGTTCATAGGGGTAGTGTACAGTGAGATACGATGAAAACAATGAAGGTAGGTAAAACGGATTTCCAGCAGAATTCTTGATGAATCTTGAATCATCAACCTCATCTTCTTCCTCTTGGCTCTATAGCTCGAAAATGACAAGTGATGATCTAGGGAGGGTTAGGCTCAGATATTTGGACCAGAAGAATGAGGATGGAATATGGAGTTGAATGGTAAAAGAGGTGCTTACATGCAGTGGCTATGATGGGGGTGGTGACTCCATCTTCTCTCCCCCACACTCCCTCCTCTCCTCTCCCTTTTATTTTTCTGTTTGGTTCTATGTTCTGGAGAATGGAGGAATAATGGATCAGCTGGGTGTAAGTGCAAGGGGGCTGAGGGTTTTAATTGGGTGGAAAAGATCAAATTGCCCTTGGCCCATTAAGTCTTGGTTTTGAGGCTAAAACCCCAATAATCTTATGGTTTTCCGCTCGGCATAGGTTTCTCGACTAATCCTCATTCGAGTCGAGACTAACTGCTCACTCAATTGATACGTCTTCGATGTGAGGCGAAATGACGATTTTACCCTTCAGCTGAATTGTTCAATTAAATTATGACTAAGCCACAATTAAATGTAGAGTAGGATTTCTTTGGACATTTCCTCGACTATTAATCCCCGAGACACGACCAATTATTCTCACAAATAATTACTCGGTCTTAGACATCATAGTACGAGTCTTTAAAAATTAGGGATGTTACAATCACCCCAACTTTTAAAAATTTTGTCCTCAAAATTGACAAGACGAACCTTAAGCAAAAGATATTGATATCGGGTCATCATGCCCTCTTCCAATTCCCAAGTAGCCTCTTCGGCTGAGAAGCCCTCCCAGATTATCTTGACAATCGGAATAGTCCTTGACCTCAATGTCTTCACGCCACACCCTAGGATATGACTAGGATAAGGTTGGAATGAGAAATCCGGTCGAAGATCGATCGTATCAACACTCAACGGCTGATGTGGATCGGGAATACATTTTCTCAACTGAGATACGTGAAAGACATCATGAAGATACAGACTTCCTTCGGAAATTAACTATTTCGACCTCTTGAAAGCTGACGCTAATTGTTATGGACAATGGAGTGCCTACTATCTGTTGAAGACACGAGCTCATAGTTTATGGTACCAACACATCCTGCACTATTGAAGTCAGGAACTCGGAAGGTTTCGACTGTAACACCCCGGTATTTTCATCGAGTAAAAATACCCAAGTGTACCATCGTAAAATAATCAGAGATATATTTCCTGTTTAAATACTGAACACCACGATAAGTTTTCACTGAATAACAATAGAACAGTCTTAAACATAAATAAGACCATAAACCATCAGTGAAATACAGTGTTCAATATCGTACAAGAAAGCGGAAATAAATACATAACATTAATACATAGAGTTGTAGTACAAAGACAACAAAAGGAAATATAAACTTAAGCATAATAGCTAAGTCATCAGCCGTCGCCTGAGCTCAACCTACTCGTGCTCCTTGGATTTCTGCCGTCCCTGTTTCTCTGTAAAACAACAACATATAAACAATGAGATACAATCTCAGTGAGTTCTACCGAGACCCCTACTAACCCTCTCGGTCCATTTAAAACATTTTTTAAGGTTTGACACGACACCGACTGCAATCCACTTGCTAATCCCGGTGTACCATACAATAAGGCTTCGATCTAATAGGACACCGACTGCAAACCACTTGCTAATCCCGATGAACTAATATCCTAGGCCTTTCTACGTACCACCGACTGCAAACCACTTGCTAATCCCGATGAACGCAGCACAAACTTTTGACACAACACCGACTGCAAACCACTTGCTAATCCCGGCGAACCCCATAACCAATAGTGTTTCCTAATGGCACAGAGCCTAGGGTAAGGGTTCATGACTTCCCCGCCTAGTATGTCAACATGGGTCGTCACCCAAACTCGATATAATATATATATCTACAATCATATGAACATTAGTTCATTTACATTCAGACCAATAATTGAACAAAACACCGCATTGGGCCGTTTCCCATAGTCGATATAATATATATATATCGTGAACCGTAGACCGGTTTAGACAATATTTAATAATCATCCCGCGTCGGTTAAGCCATATCACATAGGACTCATAGTCCGTTTTATTATTAATAAAACATATCCGCACACGTGTACTATTGTTCGGCTTTTCGAAACGATTTCATTTTCAAAAGTGTTTTATAAAACCCCTTTTTAAACATACCCAAAATCATGGCATTATAAGCCCAATATCATTATAGAAGGGTTAGGAAAGGATTGGGAGAGGATTGGAATCGAAACGGAATCATTTTGGGCACTTTGAAAATTTTGGACAGAACAGGGCGCACGGGTCGTGCCCCTGGACGCACGGGTCGTGCTCATTTGACAGCATTGCAAAAATGGCCTGTTTTATGAAAAATTGCTTTCCGATTGATCCCGATACTCGTTCCGCTCAATTCCGATTCTTGTTCCGATCGAAAACAGACCAAACAACCAACAAAATAGACCCAATTAAAACCACACAATCAATCAACCCAATCAAAAACTCAATCAAAACGAATTTTTATCAAAAACGACATATTTTCCGATTAACGGTTTTTAAGTCAAAATCTTTCGAAATCAAATCACCAAAAATTCCATTTCAACGCAACACAACTCGAGACTCGCTCCGATCGATTCCTAACACGAAACAGACAATATCCAGAAATATTCCAGTCCAGCGAAAGCGATAAAACATTAAATCAATTAATTCGAAAAACAAAATCCTAAACGTGAGTAGAACTCACCCTTGAAGCGTGAACCACGATCGAGCCGAATTCGCCGAGTAACCACACGAACATTCCCCGCATAATCTTTCCGTTCCGACGTCGCTCCAATCCGCTTCCAAAACTTTCCGCTCGATCACGAAACCGCTTTTTGACCGAAATACCGATTTTCCCGAAATTCTCCACGGACACTATTCATCATCTCCCTCCTCTAATTTACTATTCATCCATAACCCAAAATCTTGATTCTTCTAACCCTAACTCTTGAAACCTTTGATTCTTCATTCCAAGCTAACAACCAACCACATATTCGACTTCCCTAACCTCTAGGACACTTGGTGAAGAAGACAACACAACATTTCTTCTCCTCTCTCTTCAAAATTCGAAAATGGTGAAATGGAGGATAAAGAATGGATGATGAAGATCTTGGTATCAATATGAAGAGAAGGATGTGGGGAACATTTTTGGTGAAGGAAGTTTGAGGTTTGGGTGAGGTCTTCTCTCTCCCTCTTCTCTTCTTCCTCTACGTTTCCTCCCTTTCTCACTTTCTCCATTCTTTCTTTTTTTTCCTTTTCTCTGTTTCTCTCTTCTGTTCTTGCGTATCCCTTTCTTCTTTCTTTCTTTTATTTTAATTAATTCTTTCACTCTTAAAACACACACACACGGTTACACATACATATATTTAATATATATTCAGTAACGTGGTCCAATTACCATATTGATCGAAATCTCCGATTTCGATTCCAAAACTTCCTTGGTCCGTATTATCCGGTTAACGATTCGATGACAACAATTAAATAATTTTAGCACTCGATAAATTTACCAGTTAAGTACTACATTGGTTTAATTGGGTTAACACCCAAATAATTCGGTTAATTATTTTGCGGATGTTACATTCTCCCCAACTTAAAAGAATTTTGTCCTCAAAATTTCGTCAAGTCTTTCATCTGACTAATCGAGAATCGACATTCTCCGAAAGGTCCTTAGTTGCTGAAAAACAATCTCGAAATAACGAAATGAGCGTAGGAACTCTTCCCTAGTGGGCACATCAATCTCCAAGTATGATCCCCTACTATCTTGATACGAACTCTCTGGTTACGAATCAACACGAGAAACTCCTTTTTCGCCTACATAGGCTCGGCACCGCGTTCGAAAACACTTCCGAAGCTTCATTCCTCACTTGCTCCCCAACTTGATTAATCCAAATCAAAGTACTCCTCGGTAGATGTAAAAACAAACACGATTTCCTCGAAAGGTGTAAACACTTTCTCAACAAATCTTCTAATATCCTTAACGGTTCTCGTACATACCAACAATGTGACGAAAAAGTCACTTGTGAAAATTCTTGACTCGCTTCCAAGTCTTCGAGATAATACTTTTCGAAAGAAGATGAAATGAGGATTTACCAGAAACGTTTATCTTAAACATAGAAATAAACCACAGGGACATCAAATAAATTGAACGTACTGAAAATCACCTCAGTTGTTGTCCAAACAACTATCAAACAGAACTTAGAGCTCCTTTCCGAATTAGTCAATAGCGTTGAGAGCTTCCCCTCAACCTAAGTAATCCTCCTAGGATTTTCCTCCTAATCATATCCTATTAGCCTCTTAATTCGTTCCCAAAATTAACTTTAGCATGCGGGTTTTCACAAAACGATTTTTCAAAATTATTACACCGCACGCCAAGCTTCACTTCGGAAATTTTTGTCACTTATAAGCAGATCCATCAATTAATCCTTTGATGGTTATTCGCAACGTGAAAACAGTCAGCAGTTACCTCATTTACATATTCGTATTCACGTTCGACTTGTCAAACGGAATCTCATAATACTATCTCATTGTTAACCTTCACAAAGGAGAGGTTAACAAACTAATACCTCGCCACTAATACATCTGCTTTATATTCTGTACTCCCAGGAACAGAATATAAACTTCGGTGTGCTTCCTCTAACACTTGCCTTTTTATTGTTCTCATCATTGGGCGCACAGATTCTACCGTTGAAACAACTGACTCCATCACTATCCATAGTAAAATCTGAAATACCTTTTGTGATTGTAGCTTCACATCAACTTCCTGTGCTAAGCGTATAGAATCCCTTAGGGAACTAGAGACCCTCATATGGCTCAACACTAACAGGTTCCTCTCGATCTTGAATTCAGATTTAAGTCTCTAAAGGACTCCGATGATTCCATCTCATGCATCAATAAACTCAGCCATGCGGATGGACTTCCTACTCAGTGCATCAGTTACAACACTGACCTCTCTTGAATGCTACATCAGCACAAATTCATAATCTTCCAAAAACTCAACACATTTCTCTGTCTGCTATTCAGTTCTTTCTGATCAAACAGATACTTTAAACTTTTGCGATCACTAAAGACTTCGAAACGAGACCCATACAAGTAACCTCCCCAAATCTTCAGTGCATACCCAATAGATGCCAATTGCAAATCGTGAGTTGGATAATTCTCCTCATGAGTCTTCAATTGTCTGGACGCATAAGCTACCTCTTGTTGATTCTGCACAAGGACACCGCCTAAACCCTTCCCAAAAACATCGCCGTAAGTTTGGAATTTCAAAAACGGATCCGGAAGAATCAGGAATGGAGCAGAAGTCAACCAAACCTTCAATTCTTGAAAACATTCTTCACAATCAGCATCCCACGTAAACGGATGACCCTTACGAGTTAACCGAGTAAGTGGACAACTAACTGTGAGAACCCTTTAACGAACCTCTTACAGTAACCGGCTAGATCCAGAAACTTTTGATCTCTGCGACTGACGTCGGTCACTCCCATTCAACATCGCTTCCTTCATACTGGGATCTACAGAAACTCCCGACTTGGGAAATCACATGTCCCAAAGACTTTACCTCTGACACCCAAAAATCACTTTCCGAGGGTGTCAAGTACAACTTATTTTCTCGGAGTACTTTCCGAACAATGCGGAGATGTTGGACATGCTCCTCAATGGTCTTCGAGTACGTCCAGATACCATCAATGAACACGACTACAAATTGATCTAGGTACGTGTGGAAAATTCGGTTCACGTATCCCCGAATACCGCTGGAGCATTAGTCAAACCGAAGGGCATCACTGCGAACTCGTAATGTCCATACCTAGTACAGAAAGCTGTCTTCGGAATATCTAAGGCTCTAACTTTTATTTGATGATATCCTGACCTCAGGTCAATTTTTTTGAAAACACAGCAGCGCCTCAAATTGTTCAAGCAATTCGTCTATCCTTGGTAAGGGATAATTATTCTTGATCGTCACTTTGTTGAGTTGTCGATAACCGATGTACAATCTCTTGCTACTAACCTTTCTTTTGACTAATCACACCAGAGCACTCCTAGAGAAGCACTCAGTCGAATAAATTTCTTTAACATCGACTCTTCAAGTTGAGACTCCATTTCCTTTACTCTAAAGAAACAAACAATAGATATTGATCCCGTGCCAGGAACCAATTCTACCGTAAACTCTACCTCTCGCCCTGGAGGTTCAGAAGAACTTCATCGTGAACATATCCAGAAAGTCATTCACGACCCGAACGTTCGCCAAATCTAAACTAGTTTCAGAATTTGTCCTAGACAATTCTACTCATTCTGAAGACGAACTGATAGTTGATTAACACAATTGATTGCAACATGATTTTGCAGTCATCTTATTCATACCCAAAATGGTGTCCACACTTCTCATAGGCAAACAATAAATTCTACAATGAAATTTCTGCCTCCTATGACAAGTAGACAATTCTATGCAAAGATTAGGTCTGGACACGACCCTTAGCTGCAGTTAAAATAGTTATCGGCTCGGATAGCGATGATAAGGCTGATCCCAACCGATTCACATGCGATCGGGATATACAGCAATAGGTTGCACCCGAATCATATAATATACTGATCGAGTTATTGAAAACTGATCTCATACTCCTCAGTAGATTGTCTGCAGTCGTAACTGTCTAAACATCCAGAATGTTGACTCGTCCTTGCCTTAGAGCTGCTTGTAACTTCTTGAACTCTCCCTTACAGGGCACTCTTTACCATAGTGACCCTCTTCATTTCTATAATAGCACCGATTAGATCTTCGCTTGCAACCACCACTGTGAGGCTTTCCACAGTTAGAACATCTTCTGACCTTTGAAGAACCAAAGAATTGCATCTGCTTTTCCTTTGATGAAATTATCTAAGGACTTTGCATTCGGAGTTCATAAATCAACTACCCTTTTTTCCTTTCTAATATTCTCTTTAAGATCATCCTCGGCGACATAGGCTGGTTGCACTAAGGCAACATAATTGGTAATAGTATAAGAGCTGAGACCATAAGTCATAAAAGCACTAAGGCCCTTATTATACATCTGCATTCTCCATTCGTCATCCGAAGCTTACTTTACCACTTGGTAAAACTGAAACAACTCCTCAAACCTAGCGGTGTATTGTTCCACCGTCATGTCACCTTTCCCGAGGCTGCACCGGTTGAAGATTCCGATTGTGGTCGAGGATTGCATCTTGATCATCCAGTCATAATTCCGCTTATGATGCACTAAGTATTAAGTTGATCAGGCTCAATGTCTCTTAGCATCACAAGTGTAATTACAAAAAGGACTAGCAAGGAATCGACTCAACCCTAAGCTAAGTCCGAATAGGTCGAACTGCTCTGATACCAACTGTAACACCCCGGTATTTTCATCGAGTAAAAATACCCAAGTGTACCATCGTAAAATAATCAGAGATATATTTCCTGTTTAAATACTGAACACCACGATAAGTTTTCACTGAATAACAATAGAACAGTCTTAAACATAAATAAGACCATAAACCATCAGTGAAATACAGTGTTCAATATCGTACAAGAAAGCGGAAATAAATACATAACATTAATACATAGAGTTGTAGTACAAAGACAACAAAAGGAAATATAAACTTAAGCATAATAGCTAAGTCATCAGCCGTCGCCTGAGCTCAACCTACTCGTGCTCCTTGGATTTCTGCCGTCCCTGTTTCTCTGTAAAACAACAATATATAAACAATGAGATACAATCTCAGTGAGTTCTACCGAGACCCCTACTAACCCTCTCGGTCCATTTAAAACATTTTTTAAGGTTTGACACGACACCGACTGCAATCCACTTGCTAATCCCGGTGTACCATACAATAAGGCTTCGATCTAATAGGACACCGACTGCAAACCACTTGCTAATCCCGATGAACTAATATCCTAGGCCTTTCTATGTACCACCGACTGCAAACCACTTGCTAATCCCGATGAACGCAGCACAAACTTTTGACACAACACCGACTGCAAACCACTTGCTAATCCCGGCGAACCCCATAACCAATAGTGTTTCCTAATGGCACAGAGCCTAGGGTAAGGGTTCATGACTTCCCCGCCTAGTATGTCAACATGGGTCGTCACCCAAACTCGATATAATATATATATCTACAATCATATGAACATTAGTTCATTTACATTCAGACCAATAATTGAACAAAACACCGCATTGGGCCGTTTCCCATAGTCGATATAATATATATATATCGTGAACCGTAGACCGGTTTAGACAATATTTAATAATCATCCCGCGTCGGTTAAGCCATATCACATAGGACTCATAGTCCGTTTTATTATTAATAAAACATATCCGCACACGTGTACTATTGTTCGGCTTTTCGAAACGATTTCATTTTCAAAAGTGTTTTATAAAACCCCTTTTTAAACATACCCAAAATCATGGCATTATAAGCCCAATATCATTATAGAAGGGTTAGGAAAGGATTGGGAGAGGATTGGAATCGAAACGGAATCATTTTGGGCACTTTGAAAATTTTGGACAGAACAGGGCGCACGGGTCGTGCCCCTGGACGCACGGGTCGTGCTCATTTGACAGCATTGCAAAAATGGCCTGTTTTATGAAAAATTGCTTTCCGATTGATCCCGATACTCGTTCCGCTCAATTCCGATTCTTGTTCCGATCGAAAACAGACCAAACAACCAACAAAATAGACCCAATTAAAACCACACAATCAATCAACCCAATCAAAAACTCAATCAAAACGAATTTTTATCAAAAACGACATATTTTCCGATTAACGGTTTTTAAGTCAAAATCTTTCGAAATCAAATCACCAAAAATTCCATTTCAACGCAACACAACTCGAGACTCGCTCCGATCGATTCCTAACACGAAACAGACAATATCCAGAAATATTCCAGTCCAGCGAAAGCGATAAAACATTAAATCAATTAATTCGAAAAACAAAATCCTAAACGTGAGTAGAACTCACCCTTGAAGCGTGAACCACGATCGAGCCGAATTCGCCGAGTAACCACACGAACATTCCCCGCATAATCTTTCCGTTCCGACGTCGCTCCAATCCGCTTCCAAAACTTTCCGCTCGATCACGAAACCGCTTTTTGACCGAAATACCGATTTTCCCGAAATTCTCCACGGACACTATTCATCATCTCCCTCCTCTAATTTACTATTCATCCATAACCCAAAATCTTGATTCTTCTAACCCTAACTCTTGAAACCTTTGATTCTTCATTCCAAGCTAACAACCAACCACATATTCGACTTCCCTAACCTCTAGGACACTTGGTGAAGAAGACAACACAACATTTCTTCTCCTCTCTCTTCAAAATTCGAAAATGGTGAAATGGAGGATAAAGAATGGATGATGAAGATCTTGGTATCAATATGAAGAGAAGGATGTGGGGAACATTTTTGGTGAAGGAAGTTTGAGGTTTGGGTGAGGTCTTCTCTCTCCCTCTTCTCTTCTTCCTCTACGTTTCCTCCCTTTCTCACTTTCTCCATTCTTTCTTTTTTTTCCTTTTCTCTGTTTCTCTCTTCTGTTCTTGCGTATCCCTTTCTTCTTTCTTTCTTTTATTTTAATTAATTCTTTCACTCTTAAAACACACACACACGGTTACACATACATATATTTAATATATATTCAGTAACGTGGTCCAATTACCATATTGATCGAAATCTCCGATTTCGATTCCAAAACTTCCTTGGTCCGTATTATCCGGTTAACGATTCGATGACAACAATTAAATAATTTTAGCACTCGATAAATTTACCAGTTAAGTACTACATTGGTTTAATTGGGTTAACACCCAAATAATTCGGTTAATTATTTTGCGGATGTTACATCGACCTAGCCGTAGCTTGAATTGGAACGAAACGATAACTTTAAGAGAATTTCTTTGGAATCAAACCATACGGTATCCAGAAGAAAAGTTTTCTTCCCTTCCCGAGTTACGCTCACATAAGCGCTTGACTCATTTTACTAAAAATCTCGACTGAAGTAAACAGAGTTATTTTATAAAACAGGTTGACTTTAAGTCCAAGGAATCTAGAAACAATTTTCCTTGCAACCGAATCCAGGAAAAACTCTAAAATAATAGTAAAATATTCTTTCATTAAATCAGTTCCAAAACTTGAAAGTATAATAGTTCCATTTGAATGAAAATTCTTTTCAATGGGGTTTCTAATGACGATAGTTTGAAAATACGACTATCCCAAAAGTTAATTCACCCCAACTTATAGATGACCTTACTCAATGCACGCCGCTCCAACAAAGTGGAATCTCATTCTCTGATATTTAAAAGTTACGAGTTTGAAAGTGAGAGTAGAAGTGTTACTTTGTTGGAACCAGCCATTTGTGCGATCAAGATTTCACAAACTTCTATTATCGTGCTTGAGTTCGGCTCCGTTAAGACAAAACAATTGGGTTCGTTCGAGGAAGGGATCGGAAAGGACATTGAGCCGAAAGGGAAAGCGGGTATTTGTTTTAAAATTTTCCCAAGCCGCTATTCTATTCTATTCGATTCAATTCATTTCCCTTCGATTCCTTTCTTGAATCAGTCCAAGATAAAACTTCGAGGTTAGAACAAAGGCTTGTATTTCGTGACAAAAATAGACACGACTCAATTGTCTCAAGAGACTACACAATGGTTATAGGATGCACTATCAAGGACTCATGTGTCATACATTCACTATCATATCATTTAGTCTCAGACCGACATACGGTTCATCCTCCGATCTTCTCCCATCATACGGGTATAGTGGGTGAAAGGGAAAAAACACTATACGTACTCAACTGTCGGATTGTCATAGAAAGGCATCGTGTACTGGACCACGATTAGACAATTATGAATTCAGCACATACTTGATTTATCGACGTCTAACCATAGATTAATAGAATGGAGAACCTGTCTTGACCCATCCTATGGATCAAAGTCACGACAACTTACTGTTGATCTTAACGAACTCAAGATTAACGATTGGAGTTCCACTACAGTAGCGGAAGCTTGAGCACTAGAACTGCCGAAGATGATTGCCCTAACATGGCTTGACACTTCTCCAACCAGCAATTATATTCACGTGTTACCTAGCCTTCCATTACTTCCGAGCAAGCGTTTGAGTAACCCACGTCTTCGGTTATCTTAGAAACATTGCTAACATCTCAGGTAGTCACCGGTACAACCGATGTTTTAACTAACCCAAATAATGATAAGGGTGCATCTTTCGACAGTTATGACTCTGTCCTCAGAACTCAAACCTACAGTTCGGTGCCCTTATACAGGTTAGGGGTCTTTCAGGATTGTCTAAGTCAACGACTTATCCAATCACAGTTGTCTTTCTAGATCAACTAGGCTTTGAATTTTGATACCTATTTTTCATAGATATTGATTACTCGAATCTTAAGGAGATGCGAATTTCGATATTAGGAATCTTACTAGAATGACATAAGGTTTTCTTTAGAAGTTACGATTTAGTGCCATCCTATGCCATCCTTGGTTTCTCGATTAACTTCAATGTAGTAATTATTCTCGGATTAGTCATGAAATTGAAATTGCGGTGGCACCAGGGGATTTTGAAAACAAAAGGTTATTTTGGGAATCACACGAGCACACCATGAGTGTCTCCGTATTGATTTGTTGAAATTGGATTTATCCTATCAGAAAAACTTTTGAGAAAACTCTTCACGCTTTTACTTTTGCTCGTCACGCACCGTTGGTGTGTCCGAGCTGATCTGTTACTAAGAGTTAGTTGGGGTTGCATTCTTCAAGTTGTAATATCTGCCTACATTAGAGGTATTTCTGTCTTTACAATTGTTTTTTTTATTTAATTGTTGTGTTTTGTTCTAGGGAGTGGGGTATCTCTCTAGGGTAGCTGCATGTACTAGAAAGTGGGGTATCTTTCTAGGGCAGTTGATTGTAACAGGGGTGGGGTATCTCTTGTTATTGTATAGTTAGATTTGAGGGCTCTCTATAGGTGGGGTATCCTAGGAGGAGAGTGCCTAAGTCTGTAAAGGTTTTCCAAGGCACCTGTAAGCCTTGTTGTTTTGGTTAGTGGAAAATCTCACAAGGGTGTGAGGACTGGACGTAGGTCACTAGGAGGTGACCGAACCAGGATAAATCTCTGCGTGCTTTACTGCTTTCCTGCTTTACTGTTATACCGCTTTACTGCTTTATATTCTAATTCCTTCGCTTCCACTTAACCTGCGCGAAAATTGATCTAAGTCATTGAAAAGGGGAAAAACGTTTTGGAAAGATCTAAAAGTTTTAAATCTCAATTCACCCCCCCTCTTGAGACTGAAGCCACTTGGTAACAGATTGGAGTTCCACTACAGTAGCGGAAGCTTGAGCACTAGAACTGCCGAAGATGATTGCCCTAACATGGCTTGACACTTCTCCAACCAGCAATTATATTCACGTGTTACCTAGCCTTCCATTACTTCCGAGCAAGCGTTTGAGTAACCCACGTCTTCGGTTATCTTAGAAACATTGCTAACATCTCAGGTAGTCACCGGTACAACCGATGTTTTAACTAACCCAAATAATGATAAGGGTGCATCTTTCGACAGTTATGACTCTGTCCTCAGAACTCAAACCTACAGTTCGGTGCCCTTATACAGGTTATGGGTCTTTCAGGATTGTCTAAGTCAACGACTTATCCAATCACACTTGTCTTTCTAGATCAACTAGGCTTTGAATTTTGATACCTATTTTTCATAGATATTGATTACTCGAATCTTAAGGAGATGCGAATTTCGATATTAGGAATCTTACTAGAATGACATAAGGTTTTCTTTAGAAGTTACGATTTAGTGCCATCCTATGCCATCCTTGGTTTCTCGATTAACTTCAATGTAGTAATTATTCTCGGATTAGTCATGAAATTGAAATTGCGGTGGCACCAGGGGATTTTGAAAACAAAAGGTTATTTTGGGAATCACACGAGCACACCATGAGTGTCTCCGTATTGATTTGTTGAAATTGGATTTATCCTATCAGAAAAACTTTTGAGAAAACTCTTCACGCTTTTACTTTTGCTCGTCACGCACCGTTGGTCTGTCCGAGCTGATCTGTTGCTAAGAGTTAGTTGGGGTTGCATTCTTCAAGTTGTAATATCTGCCTACATTAGAGGTATTTTTGTCTTTACAATTGTTTTTTTTATTTAATTGTTGTGTTTTGTTCTAGGGAGTGGGGTATCTCTCTAGGGTAGCTGCATGTACTAGGAAGTGGGGTATCTTTCTAGGGCAGTTGATTGTAACAGGGGTGGGGTATCTCTTGTTATTGTATTGTTAGATTTGAGGGCTCTCTATAGGTGGGGTATCCTAGGAGGAGAGTGCCTAAGTCTGTAAAGGTTTTCCAAGGCACCTGTAAGCCTTGTTGTTTTGGTTAGTGGAAAATCTCACAAGGGTGTGAGGACTGGACGTAGGTCACTAGGAGGTGACCGAACCAGGATAAATCTCTGCGTGCTTTACTGCTTTCCTGCTTTACTGTTATACCGCTTTACTGCTTTATATTCTAATTCCTTCGCTTCCACTTAACCTGCGCGAAAATTGAGCTAAGTCATTGAAAAGGGGAAAAACGTTTTGGAAAGATCTAAAAGTTTTAAATCTCAATTCACCCCCCCTCTTGAGGCTGAAGCCAATTGGTAACAGATTGGAGTTCCACTACAGTAGCGGAAGCTTGAGCACTAGAACTGCCGAAGATGATTGCCCTAACATGGCTTGACACTTCTCCAACCAGCAATTATATTCACGTGTTACCTAGCCTTCCATTACTTCCGAGCAAGCGTTTGAGTAACCCATGTCTTCGGTTATCTTAGAAACATTGCTAACATCTCAGGTAGTCACCGGTACAACCGATGTTTTAACTAACCCAAATAATGATAAGGGTGCATCTTTCGACAGTTATGACTCTGTCCTCAGAACTCAAACCTACAGTTCGGTGCCCTTATACAGGTTATGGGTCTTTCAGGATTGTCTAAGTCAACGACTTATCCAATCACACTTGTCTTTCTAGATCAACTAGGCTTTGAATTTTGATACCTATTTTTCATAGATATTGATTACTCGAATCTTAAGGAGATGCGAATTTCGATATTAGGAATCTTACTAGAATGACATAAGGTTTTCTTTAGAAGTTACGATTTAGTGCCATCCTATGCCATCCTTGGTTTCTCGATTAACTTCAATGTAGTAATTATTCTCGGATTAGTCATGAAATTGAAATTGCGGTGGCACCAGGGGATTTTGAAAACAAAAGGTTATTTTGGGAATCACACGAGCACACCATGAGTGTCTCCGTATTGATTTGTTGAAATTGGATTTATCCTATCAGAAAAACTTTTGAGAAAACTCTTCACGCTTTTACTTTTGCTCGTCACGCACCGTTGGTCTGTCCGAGCTGATCTGTTACTAAGAGTTAGTTGGGGTTGCATTCTTCAAGTTGTAATATCTGCCTACATTAGAGGTATTTCTGTCTTTACAATTGTTTTTTTTATTTAATTGTTGTGTTTTGTTCTAGGGAGTGGGGTATCTCTCTAGGGTAGCTGCATGTACTAGAAAGTGGGGTATCTTTCTAGGGCAGTTGATTGTAACAGGGGTGGGGTATCCCTTGTTATTGTATAGTTAGATTTGAGGGCTCTCTATAGGTGGGGTATCCTAGGAGGAGAGTGCCTAAGTCTGTAAAGGTTTTCCAAGGCACCTGTAAGCCTTGTTGTTTTGGTTAGTGGAAAATCTCACAAGGGTGTGAGGACTGGACGTAGGTCACTAGGAGGTGACCGAACCAGGATAAATCTCTGCGTGCTTTACTGCTTTCCTGCTTTACTGTTATACCGCTTTACTGCTTTATATTCTAATTCCTTCGCTTCCACTTAACCTGCGCGAAAATTGATCTAAGTCATTGAAAAGGGGAAAAACGTTTTGGAAAGATCTAAAAATTTTAAATCTCAATTCACCCCCCCCTCTTGAGACTGAAGCCACTTGGTAACAGATTGGAGTTCCACTACAGTAGCGGAAGCTTGAGCACTAGAACTGCCGAAGATGATTGCCCTAACATGGCTTGACACTTCTCCAACCAGCAATTATATTCATGTGTTACCTAGCCTTCCATTACTTCCGAGCAAGCGTTTGAGTAACCCACGTCTTCGGTTATCTTAGAAACATTGCTAACATCTCAGGTAGTCACCGGTACAACCGATGTTTTAACTAACCCAAATAATGATAAGGGTGCATCTTTCGACAGTTATGACTCTGTCCTCAGAACTCAAACCTACAGTTCGGTGCCCTTATACAGGTTATGGGTCTTTCAGGATTGTCTAAGTCAACGACTTATCCAATCACACTTGTCTTTCTAGATCAACTAGGCTTTGAATTTTGATACCTATTTTTCATAGATATTGATTACTCGAATCTTAAGGAGATGCGAATTTCGATATTAGGAATCTTACTAGAATGACATAAGGTTTTCTTTAGAAGTTACGATTTAGTGCCATCCTATGCCATCCTTGGTTTCTCGATTAACTTCAATGTAGTAATTATTCTCGGATTAGTCATGAAATTGAAATTGCGGTGGCACCAGGGGATTTTGAAAACAAAAGGTTATTTTGGGAATCACACGAGCACACCATGAGTGTCTCCGTATTGATTTGTTGAAATTGGATTTATCCTATCAGAAAAACTTTTGAGAAAACTCTTCACGCTTTTACTTTTGCTCGTCACGCACCGTTGGTCTGTCCGAGCTGATCTGTTGCTAAGAGTTAGTTGGGGTTGCATTCTTCAAGTTGTAATATCTGCCTACATTAGAGGTATTTCTGTCTTTACAATTGTTTTTTTTATTTAATTGTTGTGTTTTGTTCTAGGGAGTGGGGTATCTCTCTAGGGTAGCTGCATGTACTAGGAAGTGGGGTATCTTTCTAGGGCAGTTGATTGTAACAGGGGTGGGGTATCTCTTGTTATTGTATTGTTAGATTTGAGGGCTCTCTATAGGTGGGGTATCCTAGGAGGAGAGTGCCTAAGTCTGTAAAGGTTTTCCAAGGCACCTGTAAGCCTTGTTGTTTTGGTTAGTGGAAAATCTCACAAGGGTGTGAGGACTGGACGTAGGTCACTAGGAGGTGACCGAACCAGGATAAATCTCTGCGTGCTTTACTGCTTTCCTGCTTTACTGTTATACCGCTTTACTGCTTTATATTCTAATTCCTTCGCTTCCACTTAACCTGCGCGAAAATTGATCTAAGTCATTGAAAAGGGGAAAAACGTTTTGGAAAGATCTAAAAGTTTTAAATCTCAATTCACCCCCCCTCTTGAGGCTGAAGCCAAATGGTAACAGATTGGAGTTCCACTACAGTAGCGGAAGCTTGAGCACTAGAACTGCCGAAGATGATTGCCCTAACATGGCTTGACACTTCTCCAACCAGCAATTATATTCACGTGTTACCTAGCCTTCCATTACTTCCGAGCAAGCGTTTGAGTAACCCACGTCTTCGGTTATCTTAGAAACATTGCTAACATCTCAGGTAGTCACCGGTACAACCGATGTTTTAACTAACCCAAATAATGATAAGGGTGCATCTTTCGACAGTTATGACTCTGTCCTCAGAACTCAAACCTACAGTTCGGTGCCCTTATACAGGTTATGGGTCTTTCAGGATTGTCTAAGTCAACGACTTATCCAATCACACTTGTCTTTCTAGATCAACTAGGCTTTGAATTTTGATACCTATTTTTCATAGATATTGATTACTCGAATCTTAAGGAGATGCGAATTTCGATATTAGGAATCTTACTAGAATGACATAAGGTTTTCTTTAGAAGTTACGATTTAGTGCCATCCTATGCCATCCTTGGTTTCTCGATTAACTTCAATGTAGTAATTATTCTCGGATTAGTCATGAAATTGAAATTGCGGTGGCACCAGGGGATTTTGAAAACAAAAGGTTATTTTGGGAATCACACGAGCACACCATGAGTGTCTCCGTATTGATTTGTTGAAATTGGATTTATCCTATCAGAAAAACTTTTGAGAAAACTCTTCACGCTTTTACTTTTGCTCGTCACGCACCGTTGGTCTGTCCGAGCTGATCTGTTGCTAAGAGTTAGTTGGGGTTGCATTCTTCAAGTTGTAATATCTGCCTACATTAGAGGTATTTCTGTCTTTACAATTGTTTTTTTTATTTAATTGTTGTGTTTTGTTCTAGGGAGTGGGGTATCTCTCTAGGGTAGCTGCATGTACTAGGAAGTGGGGTATCTTTCTAGGGCAGTTGATTGTAACAGGGGTGGGGTATCTCTTGTTATTGTATTGTTAGATTTGAGGGCTCTCTATAGGTGGGGTATCCTAGGAGGAGAGTGCCTAAGTCTGTAAAGGTTTTCCAAGGCACCTGTAAGCCTTGTTGTTTTGGTTAGTGGAAAATCTCACAAGGGTGTGAGGACTGGACGTAGGTCACTAGGAGGTGACCGAACCAGGATAAATCTCTGCGTGCTTTACTGCTTTCCTGCTTTACTGTTATACCGCTTTACTGCTTTATATTCTAATTCCTTCGCTTCCACTTAACCTGCGCGAAAATTGATCTAAGTCATTGAAAAGGGGAAAAACGTTTTGGAAAGAACTAAAAGTTTTAAATCTCAATTCACCCCCCCTCTTGAGGCTGAAGCCAATTGGTAACAGATTGGAGTTCCACTACAGTAGCGGAAGCTTGAGCACTAGAACTGCCGAAGATGATTGCCCTAACATGGCTTGACACTTCTCCAATCAGCAATTATATTCACGTGTTACCTAGCCTTCCATTACTTCCGAGCAAGCGTTTGAGTAACCCACGTCTTCGGTTATCTTAGAAACATTGCTAACATCTCAGGTAGTCACCGGTACAACCGATGTTTTAACTAACCCAAATCATGATAAGGGTGCATCTTTCGACAGTTATGACTCTGTCCTCAGAACTCAAACCTACAGTTCGGTGCCCTTATACATGTTATGGGTCTTTCAGGATTGTCTAAGTCAACGACTTATCCAATCACACTTGTCTTTCTAGATCAACTAGGCTTTGAATTTTGATACCTATTTTTCATAGATATTGATTACTCGAATCTTAAGGAGATGCGAATTTCGATATTAGGAATCTTACTAGAATGACATAAGGTTTTCTTTAGAAGTTACGATTTAGTGCCATCCTATGCCATCCTTGGTTTCTCGATTAACTTCAATGTAGAAATTATTCTCGGATTAGTCATGAAATTGAAATTGCGGTGGCACCAGGGGATTTTGAAAACAAAAGGTTATTTTGGGAATCACACGAGCACACCATGAGTGTCTCCGTATTGATTTGTTGAAATTGGATTTATCCTTTAGAATTTTCCTTGGCCCAGCTTCTTTTCAAACTTCCGCGACTATCCAGACATAATTATTACATTACATTAATCAATATAGCTTCAGGACGGGTTCTACTCCCATGACAACATCATGTTCGCCTCGTAGGTGACCTTAATCTCCTCGTTCTTCCAACCGGTTAGCTGAGGTATTATAGATTAAGATTTCAGAATCACTTCTTATGGTTGAATAGCCGCCACTACTAATGGCAATTACCGGAAGTAGATTTCTTGGAAAAGATACTACAACAAACGTTATCCTGAATCGGTATCTAGAAGTCTAATCTAACTGATTGGAAATTCTTTTACCAATTTCCCGTACACAGGGAGGTTCACACTCCACGAAGGCTTAAGAGTTCACGGCTCAGATTTTAAAAATAGAGGTACACTTCACAATACAATTGGAGATACGGTTCACAACCCATCCATCGGTGTAGATATTTTCGTTAGCTTTCCGACGCCTCTCGGAACA
Organism: Astragalus membranaceus; assembly: GCA_039519185.1. NCBI lineage: Eukaryota > Viridiplantae > Streptophyta > Magnoliopsida > Fabales > Fabaceae > Astragalus > Astragalus membranaceus. The sequence continues at coordinate 58,446,266 of CM076849.1, forward strand.
TAAAAATCGGAGTTCCGGAGCAGAAGTTACGAACAAAATGAGTCGGAAGACTAACGAGAATTTCTCACAGACCGTGATCGGAATGCTTCCAGCAGCAGATTGAAATAAGGTCACTTCTACCGATTCCAAAAACTAACCTGCTTTGAGGGACTTGATTCACAGTTCCTGATCGGAACTTAACCTGATCGGTACCTTGTGATTCTGCTAGACAATATTGACGATGGACTACCTTCACTCGGTTGGCTTTTTCACCTATCGCAGGGTGACTTCGAAGAAGAATAATCGGGATCTGTATTTGAAATTTTCCGAAGGGAACTCCTCAACTGCTACCTAAACTGGGATTAACTTATACCAGAAGACAAGATTTGCTGAGAAACAATATTTCGATAATTGATAAGCTGACTAAATAATGGTCAGGGTTTTGGGTGTTAACTAATCTGACAGATTTGAGGATACTGACGTTACTACTGCCCAAGGGCTTCGCTTAACTTGTACTCTCGATAAGACCTACGACGTCTTATATTGCGACTCACTAGCCGCATCCGATTCATTTACTGAACAGACGCCCACAGTTTCCTCAAACCATTGCGGATGCCCATCATTGTTTCCAGATGTCACCTGTAGCCCTCTACTGCAGCTGTGCGTTCTGATGAAACGAGAAGGCTGAGAATCCTATGGTGTAGGGTCTCGGACATTTTCGGGGCTGAGGCAACTATCTGTCATAGTTTTCAGTAACTTACATGAAACATTGAGTGGATCCTGACTCTCAATACGTCACATAATATACTAAAAAGATCTGACACATAATTGTCTAAGTCCCTAGCTGACTCGACCTAATACTCGACCCGAAGGTCATCACTACGTCCGACAAGGCCGAACCGCTCTGATACCAAATGTAACACCCCGGTATTTCTTTAAACAAAGAAACACCTAAATATACAATTTGGTATAAATCAGAGTATAAAAATTCCTGTTCAGATATACATCTTTACAAGAAACAGCGGAAACTATGAAAATAACATTTTACAACTTCGAGTCATAAGACCGAATACAGAGACTACATCAGAAGAATCCAAAACATAGATGGAAGGTTACATCTCCAACTTCTCCTCGAGCTTGACGACTAACTGTGCCGCCTGCTGTCCTTATAACCTGTTCTCTGTAAAAACAACAAATATGGATTGGGTGAGACAACTTGTCTCAGTGAGTCCTACCGTGCCCCCTCACCAACACTTGGTTAATTTATAAAACCGTTTACATAGTTAAATTATAACTATTTATACCAATATATATACCTAGCCCATTACCGGCCGTGCAAAGCCCACAATCCCGGTGAATGAAGTGCTACTATATATATATTTTAGCCTTGTCAATTATTATATAATTACAAGCTTTACCAAACGAAACATCGACCGTGCAAAGCCCACAATCCCGATGAGTCGTGAACCTATCTTAGCATAAATCGGCCGTGCAAAGCCCACAATCCCGATAACCCACGAATTGACCACGCCAAAACGTATCCAGGGCCTAGGTAAGGGGTCATGACTACCCTCCCTAGTATGCTACTTGTCGGGTCGTCACCCAACGCGATATATATGACAATACATATCAATTCTCGAGAGTTAGATAATCTATATCTTTTTGATCACCAAAGGATCAATCACATAAGCCTTTTAGATAATATATATCTTTATCGATCTATAACCCGTTTAGATGAATTCAATAGTTAGACATCCGGCGTTATAATCATTATTCAATTTAACATATATGAATGTATATTCAGTCCATCCATTTAATAGGCTTACCCACACGTGTACTAAGTTTCGGTTTTCAAAACCATTTGTCTTCACAAGACTTCTCAAAATCATGAGTTAAACTCTTTCAAAACAGAGCATTTCAGAATTCAAATCACACCTTTAAATAGGGTTTTTAATAAGCTTCAAAACGCAACTGAAAACACTTCGATCGGACCACCGGATCAAAAATTATAGCGAAAACAATTCCAATTAGGTTTGCTGAAAATTTACACTGTGTCGAGACGCGAAATTACACAGAACCAAAATCTTAAAAAAAAATTGACTTGGTCGCGTCGCGACAGACACGGGTCGCGACGCGATGGAAACCAGAAGGTTAAAAACTCAGCTGTTTCGAAAACAGTTTTCTCCCGATTCGATCCCACTTTAAACCGAGACTTCCCATGATCCCCGAGACTTGAAAACAGAAGTTTATCGATAATATTTAGACCATATTCCAGCACATAACCAGGGTATAGATATATGTATTTTCGTATAAATCGTAAAATAGCATTTTCCGACGAAAACGGTTTTTGACTCGATAAAACGTTTCTCGGTTTCAAAGTTTTCGAAGATCGAACTTATACCATAGTACTGAAAACAAAACCATTTCAGAATATCAATTTAACCCTATCCATGAGTAGAACTCACCTGGTTGACGATCTCGCGAGAGTTCATGTTGGAGCACGAACGATGGGACCGTAACCACTCGAACTATCCCCGTAATCACGAGCACGCTCCGAATGCCTCCCTATCCGAATTCAGCAACCAATACCCCTCTCGCTACTGACATCATTTCCGTTGCCTAGAATTGACATCTCGCGCGACTTGACTACTCGAATCCCAAATCCGACGAATCAACATTTCCAGCTTCGCTTCCATTTCCCAGCATCAGGATTCAGTTTTTGCAACAGGCATAACTTGGTCAATCCGTGACCAAAAATTTCCAAACCGGTGCTCATTGTGAAGATAATTTCGTCTACTTTCAGATGGTCAAGGATTCACACCCATGCATCCAGTGGTTTGGGAGATATCACCAAGACAAGGTGACTGGTCCAGGATAGTGCTTGATTCTGAAACCGTAACTTTGGGACATGATATCTCCTTCATTTCTCCATGAAATCATACGGTTCTTGTGCCCAGAATGAATAGCTTGTTGTCTAATTTCCAGAGAAACAAGAATCACTTTCATAGGGGTAGTGTACAGTGAGATACGATGAAAACAATGAAGGTAGGTAAAACGGATTTCCAGCAGAATTCTTGATGAATCTTGAATCATCAACCTCATCTTCTTCCTCTTGGCTCTATAGCTCTAAAATGACAAGTGATGATCTAGGGAGGGTTAGGCTCAGATATTTGGACCAGAAGAATGAGGATGGAATATGGAGTTGAATGGTAAAAGAGGTGCTTACATGCAATGGCTATGATGGGGGTGGTGACTCCATCTTCTCTCCCCCACACTCCCTCCTCTCCTCTCCCTTTTCTTTTTCTGTTTGGTTCTATGTTCTGGAGAATGGAGGAATAATGGATCAGCTGGGTGTAAGTGCAAGGGGGACTGAGGGTTTTAATTGGGTGGAAAAGACCAAATTGCCCTTGGCCCATTAAGTCTTGGTTTTGAGGCTAAAACCCCAATAATCTTATGGTTTTCCGCTCGGCATAGGTTTCTCGACTAATCCTTATTCGAGTCATGACTAACTGCTCACTCAATTGATACGTCTTCGATGTGAGGCGAAATGACGATTTTACCCTTCAGCTGAATTGTTCAATTAAATTATGACTAAGCCACAATTAAATGTAGAGTAGGATTTCTTTGGACTTTTCCTCGACTATTAATCCCCGAGACACGACCAATTATTCTCACAAATAATTATTCGGTCTTAGGCATCATAGTACGAGTCTTTAAAAATTAGGGATGTTACAGTTAGTCCTTTTTTCATTTTTCGTTACAAAAAACCCAAGTTGGCACTAATAGATGTGACGTGGTCGTGACGGAACTTACGTATCAACTGTCTCGTAACAATTTGGTCATTCAAGACTACCATCATGTTATAATTTGGTCCTTTTAACTTAAATGAAAAAGAAGATGAACCATTTTTTTTTAGATTTTTAAGTTGAAAGTACCAAACTGTTACATGACAGTAGTTTTAAATGATCAAATTGTCACCAGATAGATGACACGGAGACTCTGTCATGGCCACGTCAGCTCTATTAGTGCCAACTTGGGTTTTTTGTAACGAAAAATGAAAAAATGACTAATGGTGTACACATTATGTAACTTAAAGGACCTAAGTGGTACGAAAAGAACTTAAAGGACTAACTTGTTACAATTAAATAACTTAAAGGACCTCTAGTGTAATTTTGCCTATTTCTTATTGATAATCTACTATCTCTCTTTTACTATCAACTATAATTTACTAATCAACTAAAATAATCAATTGAAACTACGAGATAACTGCACTGCGGGATAACTGCACTGATATATAAAAAAAACACGAGATTAATATCTGTAATTGATAATTAAAAAAAGACTACTACTATAAACCCACTATCTAAAAAACAAGAAGACTTAATGACTATTTAAACTACTAATTAATATTTAAAATAAATATAAAAAACACGGGATAATTGCACTGATATATAAAAAAATTACGAGATAACTGCACTGATATATAAAAAACACGGGATAACTGTAGTGATATATATATATATATATATATATATATATATATAAAACACCGGATTTGTTATGAAATAAACTCAAATAGAGCAAGAACAAGAATAGAAGATGAGAGAATAATAGAGCTATTGTATTGTACTTTTCAAAGGTATCTTCTACAATGTCATATGAGTCCTATTTATAAGCTCAAGTATTGTAACATGTGATTTGCATTTAACATATACAATGATGAATAATAATAAGGAATAATGCCTAGAAGTTACAATTGCATTAGACATCCACTTTATTCACAATACTCCCCATTGAATGTCTATTAAGGATATGCCTCATTAAAACCTTACTAAGAAAAAAAAAACCAATGGGAAAAAATCTCAGTGAAGGAAAAAGAGTACAACATCCTTTGCTTGAGGGCTGCCTCGTTAAAAACCTTACCAGGAAAACCCATTGGGACAAAACCGTGGTGAAGGAAAAAAGAGTACATAACATATTTATTTCTCCTCCTCATGCATGTAATAATCTCTAAGACGATGAAGACCAATCTTCCTTGTTAAATATTCAAAAGTTTTGTTTGGCAATGACTTTGTCAGAAGATCTGCTAAATTTTCACAGGGCCGAGTTTGTTGGATGTTAATAGCACCGCTCTTTTGAAGATCATGAGGGAAGAAGAACTTTGGTGAAATATGTTTTGTCCTATCTCCTTTAATATACCCTTCTTTCAATTGAGCAATGCATTCAGTGTTATCTTCATACATAGTTGTTGCAATCATTTTCTCATAAGACAAACCACAGGTTTATTGTATATGTTGAATTACTGACCTTAACCAAATGCATTCTCGACTTGCCTCATGTAGTGCTAAAATTTCTGCATGGTTGGATGATGTGGCTATTATGGTTTGTTTTACAGACCTCCATGAAATGGCTGTATCACCACATGAAGTACATGCTTGACTCCATTCCAATGTCTTCGTGTAGGTGAAGAACTATATCTTGCTAATAAATTGACAGCAAATGATATATCAGGACGTGTATAATTAGCAAGGTACATTAGTGCGCCAATTGCACTAAGATATGGTACTTCAAGACCAAGTAGTTCCTCATCCTTTTCTCGAGGTCTAAATGGATTTTTATTCACATCTAGTGATCTTACAACCATTGGTGTACACAGTGGATGTGATTTGTCCATGTAAAACCGTTTTAGCACTTTTGCTATATAAGTTTCTTGATGTACAAGAATTCCATTTCTTAAATATTCAATTTGTAATCCCAAACAAAATTTTGTCCTTCCTAAGTCCTTCATCTCGAACTCTTTCTTTAAGCAATGTATAGTTTTTCGAAGCTCTTCAGGAGTTCCAATAATATTTAAGTCATCCACATAAACAACAATTGTAGCAAATTCTTTTTCAGATCTTTTCATAAAACTGCATGGACATATGGGGTCATTTTTATATCCCTCCTTTAACAAATATTCACTGAGACGATTATACCACATGCGTCCATATTGTTTAAGTCCATAGAGAGACTCATTCAACTTGATCGAATAATCTTCTCGAGAGCCTGGATTGTTTGTCTTAGGAAAATGAAATCCTTCAGGGAGTTTCATATAAATTTCACTATCAAGTGAACCATATAAATATGCTGTAACAACATCCATCATATGTAAATTTAGCCCCTCACGTGCTACTAGACTAATTAAGTATCGAAAAGTACTTGCATCCACTACAGGTGAATAAGTTTCTTCAAAATCGATGCCAGGTCCTTGTGAAAATCCTTGAGCAACAAGTCGAGCTTTGTATCTCACAATTTCACCATTTTCATTTCGTTTTCGTACAAAAACATATTTATATCCAACTGCCGTCACACCTTTAGGTGTTCGGACTACAAGTCCAAAAACATTTCTCTTACAAAGTGAGTTTAATTCCGCTTCAATTGCTTCTTTCCGCTTTGTCCAGTCATTTCTTTGTCGACAATCTTCGATGGACTCTGGTTCATGATCCTCATTATCACTCATCACATTTAGCGCTATATTATATATCAAAATATCGTCAACGCTGACTTTACTTCGGTTCCATCTTTCTCCATTCAAGACATAATTTATTGAGATCATTTCCACAAATTTCAGAATTTTTCAGGTACCTGATTAGTTCATCTGGAACTTGAAAAATCCATTATGTCAAATTACTCTTTTAGAGCTTCCATATCCTCCTTTGGGCCATCTTACTTTTAAGCTCCTTTTTTGTATGAGGATTATTTCTTTTTCTTTGGAACCGACCATGCAACACGCTTCATGCGTGGTTAAGATTCATTTGCAATGTTTGAGTGTCCAACAGAGACATCAATTTTAATTGGAGCACTGCAGCTATGATTTATTTGCTAAATTTTGCAAATGAGGTATCCTTTGAACTTCTGGTTCTCATTGGTTTGTAAGAGGATCAAGATGGGATAATAATAATTTATTTCAAATAATAATCATTTTCAGCTGCTCGTCTCTCCCCCTAATATTGGGAAAACTAATTCATCACAATTTTAATCAACTAACTTAGCTATAAATACATCTCCAGTTGTTGGCTCAACATACTTTATCATGGATGGAGATTCATATACTCATGGATTCCCAACATTCTTTAAGCATACTTCTTATTGTATGGTAGTGTAGTAATGTGAACATACACAACACATCCAAAAAAATTTATGATGGGAGATATTGGATTATTGACTAAAAATCAATCATAAAAGGGAGAACTTACATATGATACCTTATTGGCTTGATGTGTATCAATGTCTTTGCTTGCAATATTGCGTGTTCCCATGTAGAAATTGAAGTTTTGATCTCATAAGAATTGATCATATTATTAACTTTAAACGCCTAATGAATGGTTTTTCAAGACCTTTTTATGGATAAACATAGCTATGCGATGTCCAATATCAATTCTAATATACATACAATACTTACCAAGTGATTCCAAGATAATTCACATAATGACCTCTTACTCAAATTAGTTGAGCAAACCATCTCACAGACTTCAAGTTGTGAGTTGGCGACAAATATACGTAGTATATATGTGGTCATTTAATTGATGCATCAATTAAAATCATAAAATATCACGTGATTGATCTATTTGTTTACAAATATCACCTTATACACATTTTAGAAATGTGAGGGACATATTCTTTCAAATTCTCAACTTGCTTTGGGAACTAATAATACACAAAAGTAAATGGATTGAAGAATCTACGGGCTCTTCAATACATGTTCACTAAAATTCTTAACTATTTTTTCGCATCATAATATACCCGGGATGGCCCAACCGGTCTTGCCAACGATAAACTTATTATAATCTATAAACTTCTGGTTTAAGGTAGCATGTGTGTACTAATATACATTTAGTGCAAACTCAAAGAAAATTTACTTTTCCACATGATCTCCTCTTAAATTGATATCGTTGAAACTTTATTAGTTTCCATCAGACTTGAGAGAATAAATGTGGTATCAATCTGTGAAAATTTTTTGTTCCTCAAGCTTGTAACAATACATTAGCTCTTCTTGAGCCTTCAATTATACATGCAAACTTCTGGTTGCAAGTTCATAATAAAAACACAAACTACCATATGATTTTCTGATAGTTTATATGCATTAAAACATATGACATAGAAAAACTTATTATATTGAAGAATCTTCCGGTCTTTCAAAAATATTAATACGTGTCGTCATCTTTATATTAGAAAAATATAATTGAACACATACTAAATAGTAAAATCATGTAGACTATTAAACTTCGGGTTTAAAACAACATTTTATTTTTTATAAGTGCATAGCAAACTTCTGGTTTTCCATAGCATAATTTTAATTGCACTCATATGCTTTACAATATTAAGTTCACATGAAATCAAAACAAGATAAAAAAAATAATAAGAACATAAAAAGATTTAATTCTTTAAGAAATACCTAACGGTATCACATATTTTTTCTATTGTTTCCACTCATGAAATGAAATACTAGAATTCCAAGAGTAAGTAGGAAGAGAAGTTACATTTCGAAAAATTAAACTTTGTCATAATGCATATGAGTTACTACATCATTATTTTCATAAAAAGAAAACTAGTATACCATTATGAAAAATAGTAAAGAATATAACCATAAATCATAAATCATAATAACGTTCAATTGCTACGTGACCTTTCACATTTTAATCAACAATCACTCTTTTGTTCAATCAAATTATGTCTAAATTTTCAAAATATTCTTGAAAGTATTTTCTCAATTTTGCTACTTCAAGAGCATAATTGTCATACATAAAAATAATTTATTTTTCTCTCACTTTTCATTGTTTCAAAGTATGCTAAGATCAAATAGATCTTATAAATTTCAATCACGATCTACAGGTCTGGTTCTGCATGAATTCGACCTCAAATCTTTCATATTTTTGTGGTCAAAGAAATCTTTCATAAAGGATAACTGTAACGATTACTACATCAATGATCATAACCACAACTTTCGTTGTACTCAATGTTTTAATTTGATTCATTCTCTTCTAGGAATAGAGTTCAATTTATTGAGTGGTTTGTGATTATTTTTTCCATTACAACATCACATAATATTGATTCAAAATATTTTTGAAAATATTTTCTCATTTGTGCTACTCCAGGAGCATATTCAAGTAAAATTTCCCTTATATTCCTTTGATTCAATTATACTAAGATCAAATAGATCATTTAGATTACAATCATGGTCTAAAGGTTTAGTTCTTCAAGAACTCTATCATAAACGATGATCAAGGAAAATCATAGTTCATTTGTTCTTCAGGAACTATATCTCAGATCTAAGCGATAACAAAAAAAAAATATCATGCTTTGAGCAATCTCTCATGGATGCTTGAACATTTTTTTTTCAATTCTTCACGAACTATATCACAAACTTTCACACTTTGAGCATTCCTATATATAGATGCTCCAATATTTAGTTATTTATGTAGTTCTTCTAGGATGCTTGAATAGTGAATTGAACTTCTCGGATGTTTGAATGATGAATTCTTCGAGAATTCATCATGAATATGGACAAACACGATATTCTTCAAGTTCTTTGTGCAATCCTTCTAGGATGCTTGAATAATGAATTCATCTGGAATTCATCAAGAATAAAAAACATGATAGTCGTGGTAACTAAATAAAATTCTCAATAAAATTTCTATATTAACAAGATAAAATAAAAGTTATAAGAAAAAAAAACATGATAACATGAGTTAAATTAATTATAAGATAGTAGAAGAAAACATATCTTTGCCAAATAGCCCACAAGCTTATTAAGTCATCATTTTGGTAGAGTTTGGTAATGATAACGTGTTATGAAATAAACTCAAATAGAGCAAGAACAAGAATAGAAGATAAGAGATATAATAGAGCTATTGTATTGTACTCTTTAAAGGTATCTTCTACAATGTCATATGAGTCCTATTTATAGGCAAGTATTGTAACCTATGATTTGCATTTAACATATACAATGATGAATAATAATAAGGAATAATGCCTAGGAGTTACAATTGCATTAGACATCCACTTTAATATTTGTCATTGATAATTAAATTTTTTGAAGACTACTATAAACCTACTATCTAAAAAAACAAGAAGGTTTAATGACTATTTAAACTGATTAATATTTAAAATACACGTGACAAATATTTGTCACTAATACCTAAAAAAGGACAAATAATTGTCACTGATATATAAAAAAACACGGGATAAATATTTCTAATTGATAATCTATTATCTATCTTTTATTGTCTACTATAATCTACTAATCAACTCAAATAATCAATTGAAACTATGAGATAACTGCACTGATACATAAAAAACACAGGATAACTGCACTGATATATAAAAAAATACAAGGATAACTGCAATGATATATATAAAAACACGGGATAGCTGCACTAATATATAAAAAAACACGGAATAACAACACTGATATATAAAAAACATTGCACTGATATATAAAAAAACACGCAATAAATGCACAGATTGTTTTTAAATGATACTTTTATCTGCTTTAAATTTGTTTTTATTTTCACGGGGTAATGTTCAGATTATTTAAATACTGTCTAAGTTCATGCATAAAAAGAACACGACAGCATCTGTGCGTATGCACGGGTATCCTACTAGTTGCATCAATAAATTAAGAAGTTAATATACCAACCCTAGAATTATCCTTCTACATCATTAAGTACCAAGGATACCAATCCTAATCGTTTTTGTTTTTACTCCCTTGGATGTTACAAGTTCAACACCCATGTTAGCCAAATTTCTTGATTTTTTTTTAGTAACAAGGTGACCCATATTGCCAAGCCAGTGCCACGTGGCAACCATCCATTGGTTGCTGACGTGGCACATGTCAGAGCCACGTGGTCATGATGACATAGGGTGTTGACGTGGCGTGTCAATGCCACGTGGCACAAAGATCCAATAGTATGGTGACACGTGGCAGTGACGTCATCTCAGTTTGCCACATCGGTTTTTTTAACAGAAAGTTAACAGCAATGGGGTAACTAGAAACACTTAATATTTGTAATGTGTTTTTTTAAAAAAAATTGCAAGGGGGTAAATGGAAAATGAGGATTTTTGCAGGGTCAACATATATTTAAGCCATATAACTACTTTATTATACTTATAATTGAGTGGAGGGAGTATGTACTTTGAATCAAAAATCTATTTGGAGGGATCTTTTGGCTTATAGATATGGTGATTTGTTGTTTAAGTTCACAATCTTTGATGGGGCTTTTGGAACTTCAAAGAATTCTCTATGGTGGATGGATATCTTATTGTTGGGCCAAGATTGTACAAGTGTGCAAGATTTTTTTCATTGCAATCTTAGTTGCAAATTCAGTTGGGCAATAATATTCTCTTTTGGTAACATAGATGGTTTGGTAAGGATAGGAATTATTTCCATCTCTTTATACCATCTCGGTCCAGCGACGCAACCCTAAGGTAGGTATGGGAAACTGGAACAATTTGTCGTGGAGTTGGTGCTTTGAATGGCAACATAGGCAAATTCACCACCGTAGCACAAAAAAAAAATACCAAAATAACACACTTTTTAGATTATTTACGAAACTAGCACACATCCAATTTTTAGTGTAGAAGTCGCCCCGCACCAAAACAACTTCTGAACTAAAAATTTTAATTTTTTTTTCATTTCTAGTTCAGAAGTCGCCTGTAACATCCCCTAATTAGCTAATTTAATTAAATTAAATTAGCGAAGAGGTTAAGATGATTTATTTGGCTAAATCGAATATTTAGCACAAGAGGGTTATTATATTTTGATTAATTGAGCATAATTTAATTACTATGAGATAGTACCAATGATATAAATAATTGTTGGTGTCTAAGTGCTTGAAAATTTGACTAAGTTAGTAGTTTAGGCCATGTCATAAGTGATAGGAAGGGATTAAGGGCTGAGGGGCATTTCAGTCCTTACACCCTTTAAGTTATACCCAGCTGAAAATGACACGAAACTGGAAATAGACAAGGACGCACGGATCGTGCCTCACAAGGGCACGGGTCGTGTGCCTTGTTCGCAGTAGCCAAGGAAATGGATTTTTAACACAGCACGGATCGTGCGCCCTTGGCACGGACCGTGCGTGACTTACGCAAATCAGGTTTTTACAATTTTAAAACACGCACGGATCGGGCGCCTTGGTGGCACGGATCGTGCGCCCTGTACTTTTTTCAAACTGAGTTTTTAATGGATACGCATGGATCGTGAGCCTAAGGAGCCCGGACCGTGCGGATCCTTCTGTTACCCTAATTCAAAATCCTTTTTAATCCGTTCCAAACGATTCCGATTCCTTTCCGATTGATTCCCCATTGTTTCCCAAGAATGGAAACACACTTATGTTATGAAATTAAGGAAGTTTGAGATAAATCTCACAAGTTATAAATGTTAAGGAAAACCGTACATTAGTAAGACGCGAGTGTACACACGTTAATTCATACAAGTCAAGGTAAGAAATGTTAATTCACGGCAAGATACCTTCCCTTGTGGAAGGGTAGACGGTACATGAATGAATTCTAGACGGCCCAATGCGGGTACATGTATATATAAAATATATAATTGAGGTCAAGGGTGACGACCCTTAGAGGATTAGCATACTAGGGGAGGGGAAGTCATGAGCCCCAAAACCTAGACTCAAAAGGTTTCGCCCACTAGTAATAGCGGGATGGGTTCACCGAAAGCCAAAGAAGTGCCTAAGAATAGGTAGGCTTGAGGTGTTATGCTAAGATAATGAAATGAAAGGAAAGGTAATGCGTAGTCGCTTAGTAGGGCTACAATTTACAAGAGGTAAAAGACATGTCCACATGGTTGCTTAGTAGGACCATGAGTTCTCACGTAAAGAATAATGAACCGCTAGAGTTAGTAAGGGGTCTCGATAGGACTCTTTGAGATAATGTTTATCTCACCCTTTTATTGTTGTGGTTTTTACAGAGAAACAGGGGAAAGCAAAGGCGACGAAGCACAGTTAGCCGGTGCGACTCTTGGAGTCATTGAAGATTGAGTTTCATGTTTTAGACCGTTTCATTTACTGTTTCTATGTTATCGATTGTATAACGATCATGTATCAGTTGTAAATCGTTTCCGCTACTTTATGTTTTGAGTATTGAACACCAGGATTATGTATAAGTCTTAAGTTATGGAACTTAAGCATTTTGATGAAGTTAAGTACGGTTCGGAGAACCATTTGATATGTATTATCGAAAGTTTTAGTTTGTGTTCAATATTCATTAACAGAAAGTTACTCTGATGTATGCCATTTAGTGCATTTCGGTAGTTCTACATGTTAGAATTTATCGGGGTGTTACATTATGGTATCAGAGCAGTTCGGCCTAGTCGGGCTTAGACAGTAAGGGTGGTTTCGTCCCTCGAGTAATTCTGCTATTTTGCTTCTTATGATGCTAAGAGACATTGAGACTGATCAACTTAATACTTGGTGTATCATTTGCAGAACTATGGCAGGAGGATCGAGGAATAACCCAACAATTGATCCACATTCTGCATGGATGCAGAATATGATCGAGAGGCAACAGAAGATGATGGAAGATATGTTACTAATGCAATAGAATGCTCAAGCTCAGCCTCAACAAGTTCCTGAGCCTCAAGTTGACCCAAGGAGGGTTTTCTCTGAATTTCTGAAAATGAAGCCGTCCGAGTTCAGAGGAGGACCGGATGTCATGGAAGCCCAGCATTGGCTGGATGACATAGAGAAAATTTTCTTAACTATGCAAGTCACTGAGGAGGACAAGCTGAGATTGGCGACACATATGCTGAAGGGAGAGGCCAACAACTGGTGGACTAACGCCAAGGCCATGATGGCAACTATAGGTACTCCCCAAACTTTGGAACATTTCAAACAGGTATTCTTGGAGCAGTTCTTTCCGACAGCTATGAGGTTTGACAAAGAGAATGAGTTTTTGACTCTCACTCAAGGAAGTTCAACTGTGGGTCAGTACGCGGCTAAGTTTGAAGAGTTGTATCAATTCTTCGGTTTGGCCGGGTATGCTCCCAATGACAAATGGAAAACTGATAGGTTCAAGTATGGGCTAAGGGAAGACATTGCTCAGAGCCTAAGTTCTTTTGCATATACCAACTATGCCGCCATGGTTCAGCAAGCTTACATAGCTGAAAGTGATTTGAAGAGGTTATATGCAAGCAGGAAAGTATTTCATCAGAATAAGAAGAATGTTGGATCATCCAACAATCAGATGGGTCCCAGGCACAACTCCAACAAGGGGAAACAAGTTCAGTCGCCGAACTCCTCAAGATTCAATACATGTTCCAACTGTGGAAAGTATCATCAAGGCAAATGTCAGATGGGATCCAACCAGTGTTATTACTGCAAGAAAGATGGGCATTATGCACTTGAATGCCCAGCAAGGAAGAAAAACCAGGAAGAAGGTCCTACGACTACAACTCACGGGAGGGTCTACACATTGGACGCCCAGAAGGTCACACCATCAGATAATCTACTAAGGGGTATGGGATCTCTTTTTAATAACTCTGTTAGTATTTTATATGATTCAGGTGCGGCCCATTGTTTTATATCTCAAATCTGTGTTGGACGGTTGGGATTAGCTTTGACACCTTTGCCTCAACCAATCTCTATTAAGACTGCTGCTGAGGGTAGTATTCAAACCCAAGCGATATGTGAAAACTGTCTTCTATCCATTGGAGATAGAAACTTTGTGGTGGACTTCATTTGTTTACCAATGAAGGGTATGGACGTTGTCCTAGGAATGAGTTGGATGACGGCCAACCATGTGACTATAGATTGTTTTCATCGGACTATCGGTTTCGCCTCCGAGTCAGTGAAGCTACAACCGCCCAATTCTGAAGCTGTTATTTCTTTCACTTTGGCCAGTAACTATCTGTTCCAAGGCGCAGAAGCTTATGTCATGATGTTGTCTGCATCTACTGAGACAGGTCTGAATTTATCTTCTGTGCAAGTTGTTAATGAATTTCTTGATGCGTTTCCTGATGAAGTTCCTTCGTTACCTCCGGATCGTGAGGTGGAGTTTTCTATAGAACTGGTTCCGGGCACTGGACCAATTTCTATAGCCCCGTATAGAATGTCGCTGTTAGAGTTGAGAGAATTGAAAGTTCAATTGGAAGAGTTAATTTCCAAACAGTTTATCCGGCCAAGTGCCTCACCATGGGGTGCTCCAGTGTTGCTTGTCAAGAAGAAGGACGGAAGTATGAGGTTGTTGTGTATTGATTATCGTCAGTTGAATAAGGTGACTATCAAGAACAAGTACCCTCTACCGAGAATTGATGATTTGTTAGATCAATTGAGAGGGACTTCAGTATTTTCAAAGATTTATTTGAGGTCCAGCTATCACCAAATCAGGGTGCGAGCTTTGGACGTCCCGAAGACCGCTTTCC
This sequence comes from Astragalus membranaceus, assembly GCA_039519185.1. NCBI lineage: Eukaryota > Viridiplantae > Streptophyta > Magnoliopsida > Fabales > Fabaceae > Astragalus > Astragalus membranaceus. Next base: position 58,461,660 of record CM076849.1, read on the forward strand.
GTACAAGGTATGGACATTATGAATTTGTAGTGATGCCCTTCGGTTTGACCAATGCTCCAGCCATATTCATGGATTATATGAATCGGATTTTTAATCCCTATCTGGATCAGTTTGTTGTGGTGTTCATTGATGATATCTTGGTGTACTCTAAGACAATTGAGGAGCATGTGCAACATCTCCGAAGTGTTCTGAACGTACTCCGGGAGAAGAAGTTGTACGCTAAGCCATCCAAATGTGATTTTTGGATGCCCGAAGTTAAATTTCTGGGCCATGTAATATCTCAGGTTGGTGTTGCAGTGGACCCTAGTAAGATTGAAGCTGTGGTAGATTGGGAACAGCCGTTTACGGTTACTGAGGTGAGAAGTTTCTTAGGATTAGCTGGGTATTATCGGAGATTCATTCAAGGATTTTCCCAGCTGGTTCTTCCACTCACTCGGCTAACTCACAGGGGTCAACCGTTTGTATGAGACTCAGATTGTGATGATTGTTTTACGGAACTGAAGGATCGTTTGACTTCTGCACCTGTCCTGATTCTCCCAGATCCATCCGTAGGATTCCAAATCTATTGCGACGCCTCTGGTAAGGGTTTAGGATGTTTCCTTATGCAGAATCAACAAGTAGTTGCTTATGCCTCCAGACAATTGAAACCGCATGAAGAGAATTACCCAACTCATGATTTAGAGTTGGCGGCGATTGTGTTTGCCCTAAAGATTTGGAGACATTACCTGTATGGATCTTGTTTCGAAGTCTTTAGTGACCACAAGAGCCTTAAGTATTTGTTTGACCAGAAGGAGCTGAATAATAGGCAGAGGAGATGGGTAGAGTTTCTAAAGGATTATGATTTTGAATTAAAGTACCATCCTGGTAAGGCGAATGTTGTGGCCGACGCTTTGAGCAGAAAGTCTATCCACACTGCAGAACTGGGGATTCATGAGATGTCACTGTTGGAATCATTTAGAAACCTTAACTTGAGAGTGAAGCCAAGAAGGAACAGGTTGGTGTTGAGTCACATACGGATTTCGAGTCCTTTGAGAAATCTAATTCGCTCAGCCCAAGAGGTTGATTTAGAGCTGCAAGCGCAGAAGAGGTTGCCAAATTACACCGAAGATGGCGATGGTGTGATTTGTTTTGATGGTAGAGTCTGTGTGCCGAATGATGAGAGCATCAAGAGGCAGATTTTAGAAGAGGCTCATAAGAGTCAGTTCTCAATACATCCTGGGTCTACCAAGATGTATCGAGATTTGAAGCAATTGTACTGGTGGCCGGGTATGAAAGTGGAAGTTGCAGAGTTTGTGTCTCGATGCTTGACTTGTCAAAGGGTCAAGATAGAGCACCAGAAGCCAGGTGGCCAGTTGCAACCGTTAAATGTGCCAGAATGGAAATGGGAAAGCATTTCTATGGATTTTGTCATGGGATTGCCACGGTCCCAAGCCGGAAATGATTCTATTTGGGTAGTGGTGGATCACCTGACCAAGTCCGCCCATTTTATTCCGGTACGTTCGAATCACAAGGTTGCTAGGTTAGCAGATGAGTATCTCAAAAATATTGTGAAGTTGCATGGAATCCCTACAAGTATCATCTGTGATCGAGATCCCAAGTTCACATCTCGGTTTTGGAGAGCATTGAATATGGCGTTGGGGACAACGGTGTGTGCTAGCACCGCTTACCATCTGAAAACAGACGGACAGACTGAGAGAACAATTCAGACATTGGAGGATATGTTGAGAGCATGTGTACTTGACAGTGGAGGCCGATGGGAGGATCATCTTCCATTGGTGGAATTTTCCTACAATAACAGTTACCATTCTAGTATCGGAATGGCTCCATATGAAGCATTATATGGAAGGAAGTGTAGAACACCATTGTGTTGGTGGGATGTAGGTGAACAGAGATTGTTGGGACCGGATTTGATCCGTGAGACTACGGAGAAGATCCGTCAGATAAGAGAAAGGATGAAGGCCGCTCATCGTCGACAAAAGAGTTATGCCGATAAGAGAAGAAGATCGTTAGAATTCGAAGAAGGAGACCATGTCTTTTTGAGGCTTTCTCGCACTATTGGTACCGGTATGGCATTGCGAGCGAAGAAGCTCAGTCCTCAGTATGTTGGACCCTTCCAGATTATCGAGCGAGTTGGGCCGGTAGCGTACCGCATTGCCTTGCCTCCAGAATTGTCCAGATTACATGATGTGTTTCATGTATCGCAGTTAAGGAAGTATATTCATGACCCGAATCAGCCGTTGAATCATGAAGCGATCGACATCCAACCAGATTTGTCTTATCAGCCTACTCCAGTCAGGATCATCGAACGTGGCGAGAAAACACTCCGGACGAGATCAATTCCTATTGTCAAGGTGCTTTGGGACGGTGCATCACCCGACGAAGCGACATGGGAAGTAGAGGAGAACATGCGGGTGAAATATCCCCATCTTTTCGATTGAGGTACGTTTTGTCAATTTTGAGAACAAAATTTTTAAAAGTTGGGGTGATTGTAACATCCCCTAATTAGCTAATTTAATTAAATTAAATTAGCGAAGAGGTTAAGATGATTTATTTGGCTAAATCAAATATTTAGCACAAGAGGGTTATTATATTTTGATTAATTGAGCATAATTTAAATTACTATGAGATAGTACCAATGATATAAATAATTGTTGGTGTCTAAGTGCTTGAAAATTTGACTAAGTTAGTAGTTTAGGCCATGTCATAAGTGATAGGAAGGGATTAAGAGCTGAGGGGCATTTCAGTCCTTACACCCTTTAAGTTATACCCAGCTGAAGCCCCGTAACACCTAGCAAACACTATCATTTTTGCCAAAAAACTAGAAATAAGAGAGAGCTAGGAGGGAGAGAAGCTGCGAGAGGGTGAGGGGAAAGAGAGGAGGAAGCATTTCTCAAAAGCCTTCATGCATGTTTAATCTGAAGCCATCATCCTCCTCCTCATCACCATTGTCATCCCTTTGAAGCTCCAAAATGGAGTCTAGTGGCTGGATATGGCTTGCATGTCTGTTTTGAGAGCAACAAAGTGATTAACAACCTTCATAGGGTAGATTGGGAGCTAAAATTCGAAGTGGTAGAGGCCAAGCTCTATCGGTTCAGTTTTTGGAACGTTTGGAGTAGCGTGAATTCGAGTTTGGGACCGTTCGTGAGGTTACTCCAACCGTGTCTTTCCGTTGATCCGTTGGTTGCGTGATTGCCATCACGTTAGGTGAGTTCTATACTCGCTTAGGGATGTTTTTGATGTTGAGTCATTTTATTTCCAGAAACGATATCACTGAAATCCGCTTTGTGAAAACTTGACGAAAACGTTTTTATCGAACAACCGTTAATTGTAAAATTGTTCAAATTGATGGGATTGTTGATTGATGATGTGTTGATATGAATTGATTGATTGTTTATCGCTTTCGCTGGTCTGGAATAATATTCGTTACGTTAGGATATCGACCGGAACGAAATTGGAATCGAAACGGACTTGGAAAAATGACACGAAACTGGAAAATTGGCCACTGTCAAGGACGCACGGATCGTGCCTCACAAGGGCACGGGTCGTGCGCCTTGTTCGCAGTAGCCAAGGAAATGGATTTTTAACACAGCACGAATCGTGCGCCCTTGGCACGGACCGTGCGTGACTTACGCAAATTAGGTTTTTACAATTTTAAAACACGCACGGATCGTGCGCCTTGGTGGCACGGATCGTGCGCCCTGTACGTTTTTCAAACTGAGTTTTTAATGGATACGCACGAGTCGTGCGCCTAAGGAGCCCGGACCGTGCGGATCCTTCTGTTACCCTAATTCAAAATCCTTTTTAATCCGTTCCAAACGATTCCGATTCCTTTCCGATTGATTCCCCATTGTTTCCCAAGAATGGAAACACACTTATGTTATGAAATTAAGGAAGTTTGAGATAAATCTCACAAGTTATAAATGTTAAGGAAAACCGTACATTAGTAAGACGCGAGTGTACACACGTTAATTCATACAAGTCAAGGTAAGAAATGTTAATTCACGGCAAGATACCTTCCCTTGTGGAAGGGTAGACGGTACATGAATGAATTCTAGACGGCCCAATGCGGGTACATGTATATATAAAATATATAATTGAGGTCAAGGGTGACGACCCTTAGAGGATTAGCATACTAGGGGAGGGGAAGTCATGAGCCCCAAAACCTAGACTCAAAAGGTTTCGCCCACTAGTAATAGCGGGATGGGTTCACCGAAAGCCAAAGAAGTGCCTAAGAATAGGTAGGCTTGAGGTGTTATGCAAAGATAATGAAATGAAAGGAAAAGTAATGCGTAGTCGCTTAGTAGGGCTACAATTTACAAGAGATAAAAGACATGTCCACATGGTTGCTTAATTAGTAGGACCATGAGTTCTCACGTAAAGAATAATGAACCGCTAGAGTTAGTAAGGGGTCTCGATAGGACTCACTGAGATAATGTTTATCTCAACCTTTTATTGTTGTGGTTTTTACAGAGAAACGGGGTAAAGCAAAGGCGACGAAGCACAGTTAGCCGGTGCGACTCTTGGAGTCATTGAAGATTGAGTTTCATGTTTTAGACCTTTGTCCCATTTACTGTTTCTATGTTATCGATTGTATAACGATCATGGATCAGTTGTAAATCGTTTCCGCTACTTTATGTTTTAATTTATAGTTTTACTTTGAATTTATGATTTATTAATTGGTGATAAAGATCAAAGAAAGAAAATAATAAAGATGATTATATTTTTGTTTTCTATGATATATGTTTTGCCATACTCATCTAATTAAACATATTAAAAAGAGAATACAAAACATATTAAAAAGAGAATACACTATATAATATTTTTTGCTTAAAATAAATAACTTTTGAATATTAAAAAAATTAAACAATATATTTATGTTATACTATATTTTTAGAATACATAATGTATTTTGTGAAAAAAAAACAATACATAATGTATATCACTAAAATTATATATCTTTATATAAAAATTCCATAAAATTTTAAAACGATATTATACAACAACCCGTGCAACGCACGGGCATTCCCCTAGTATAGTTCATAAAGTAGAATTCAAAGGTATTTTAGACAGCTTTAGACCAATTGTTACTAAACCCATTACCATTAAGGATCTGCAATGAGATAACTCTCATTAAGTAAGAGATCCAGTCCTTAAGGCAAAAGGATCTAGAATTAGATATTAATAAGTACTTAAAATTAAAAGAAAAAAACATATTAGCAACTCATCAAGAAGAAAGGACTGAGACTAGTAGCTCTAGTGATACAACCTACATATCTTTGTTAAATAAAATGATAGTCCATAAATGGTATTTGTCCGATTACTATAGTCATTAAAGAACAAAGGTTCAAATTCATAGCGTTAACAGATTCAGGAGCAGATACAAACTGCATCCAGGAAGGATTAGTCCCCACCAAGTATTACGAAAAAATATTAGAAGGAATAAGTGGAGTAGGAGGCCATAGGCTAAGTGTTTCGTATAAATTAACAGATGCCAAAATCTGTAAGTCGTGAGTATGCTACCGTACTCCCTTCCTATTAGTCAAAACAAGGTTTTACAGTGGATTCTATGTGGTGAATTCCGCTGAATTAGAGAGAGGAGCACCTAGGTTAGTAATTAACTATAAACCTCTAAACAAGGTTTTACAACGGATTAGGTATCCCATGCCAAATAAAATGGACCTTATTGGCAGACTACACAACGCATCTATCTTCTCTAAGTTTGATATGAAATCAGGCTACTACTAGATACAGGTAGAAGAGAAAGATATATACAAAACCGCCTTCGTAGTACCATTTGGTCATTACGAATGAGACGTCATGCCTCAGGGACTAAAGAACGCCCCTAGCGAGTTCCAATACATTATGAACGACATTTTTAATGATTACCAACAGTTCACTATTGTTTATTTGGATGACGTCTTAGTGTTCTCAAACTCAATTAACCAACACTTTGAGCACCTAGATAAATTCTTTAGAATTATTAAAGAAAGCGGATTAGTCATATTTGCTAGAAAAATTAAATTATTTCAAGTTAATGTTAGATTCTTAGGATTTAACATTTATCAGGGAATGATTACGCCCATTAGCAGAGCCATAGAGTTTGGTGATAAATTCCCAGACGAATTGAAAGACAAAACACAGTTACAGAGATTCATAGGCTGCGTCAATTACGTCGCAGACTTTATCCCCAACCTTAGGACAATATGTATACCTTTGTTTAAACGATTAAAAAAGAATCCTCCCAAGTGGGATGAATCAATGAGTACGAGTGTTAGAACATTAAAAGAGATAGTTAAGAAACTACCGTGCTTAGGAATCCCAGATCCCCAAGGATCCCTATTAGTTGAAACAGACCCCTCAGAATTAGGGTTTGGAGTTATATTAAAACAAATATTACCCAATAGCCAGAAAGAACAAGTTGCGAGGTATTACTCAGGAACCTGGAATACGGCTCAATTAAAGTATAGTACTGTTAAAAACGAAATTCTAGCTATTGTATTATGCATTACCAAATTTCAAGATGATTTTTTTTATAAATTTTTTTTATTAAAAACTGACTGCAAAGCAGCCAAAGATGTATTACAAAATGATGTTAAAAACCTAGTTTCTAAACATATTTTTGCCAGATGGCAATCATTACTTTCATGTTTTGACTTTGATATTGAACATATTAAAGGAGAAAAGAATTCTTTGCCTGGTTTCCTTACTAGAGAATTTTTACAGGGAAACTCATGAGTCGAAGCAAAGATAAATACGGACCTCCTCACGAGGACTCCAAAAAAGCAATTACTACTAAACAAATAGTACAAGGTTCGCCCTCTTCATTACAAAACCGCTTTACCCCATTAACACCATTAGCTTTGCCAACTTTTTACCCAATGTATCCATCAGTATCAGCACCTAGATCATTAAGACCTCCTGTACAATTCAAACTAATTTCTCCTTCCACTTCCTATGCATTAAGAGCTTCCTCTTCATTTAACAACCCTGTTAAGCCATTACCCTTTTACACACCTCCATCAGATTTATCCTGCCTTTTTATTGACAAAATTACAAAAAAATATTATTCCTCATAGAACCAGAATATCAGAGTAAAACCATTAAGCAGATAATCTCTCCGTTCTACCCCCAGGTTTTCATTTTCTCCCACAATCACTAGAAAAGGCCAGAACTTTCTATGAGTTCATATTAGTTGACACAGACTCCATAGAATTAACCCATACTTATGACAAAAAGATTACAAGAAGAATTATGTATTTTCTCTCATTTTGCATTATATAATAGTTTTATTGTTGAACTCGTAGTAGGCTATGTCTACTTTACCATCATCCCAGCAATTATGGTATCAGAGCCTTGTAAGAGGCTCTGGGTGAATTAAGTTATTATTTTCAAATAATTATATCTATTATTTTCAATATATTTTCTGTTACGCGTTGGTCAGCCGTGATAGTTAGCGTTGGCAAGCCTTTTAAAACCCGGGAGGGGTAGTGTGGTGTTCCTGTTAACCTGTTGAGTCCGGTGGTCCCGATACTAGAAAAGAAAGAGAAAACTATAGAAATAATTAGCTGAGAATAATGGCCCAATTCCTCAGAACCTTAAGCGAGTTAGGATCCCGTAGGAAAGGTAAGATGGTAGTAGGTTCCTCCTCTATGAACACAGCAGAACCAGAAGCTAGAAGCGACCAGGATAATTACCAAAATAGAGAATTAGAAATAGCAGAAATAGAAAACCAATTACAAAGCTGAAAAATGCCAGATGTAAAATACAAAGAAATATATAAAACCAGTACCTTCGATAGGTTTAAAACACATGAAATTAGCCATACAATAGAGTCATCCAGATCTATTGTACAACATCATGAAACAATTAACCTATTAAATGAAGAGATGATTGAAGACCATGTCAGGCAAGGTTTTCACTACATCCACTTAGGATTAATTCAAGTCTGTCAAGCCTCTCCATAAGTTAGGCTTAAACACTCCTTTGCTATTGAATCCTACGTGATAGTTGAATCAAAAGGTTCCCAGAATCTATTATTGCCATATTAGAGTCAAATCTAAGTGATGGCCCTCTATATTTCAACTGCTATCCTAAGTTCTCAATGAACTTAGGAAACAGTTCTACAAAGAACTCATTAGTTATTAACATAGTGTCTAGATGATCTATTTGATGAAGGTATAGCGAATATAGATATTTGCTATAGAATCAAATACAAGATCTCTCTACGATCAATTATAAATTCAAAGCTCTTAGGAGTTCTCCTAAGAATGAAACCGTCATTATTGAGGCTAACTTAAAGCGTTCAAATATTACTACGCCTAAGAAGTTAACAACCTCAGATATTATGGCCAAGCTACCAGAAGAATGGGTTTTAAAGGAAATCGTAGATATCCCTAAGATAGAGTCTAGGAAACCTAGACAGTTTATCTTAGAAGATGATGGAAGCATCAGGATTAAAATGAATAGATGCCAATCTATGAGGATGGGCGAACACAGTAGAACCGATCTAGGATCCAGAAGGTCTATAGATTCGTCTTAATTAATGTTAACTTAGCAGGAGTAAACTTTACTCCACCAATCCCCAGGACTCTTTATGAGCCTTCACCGGACTCTGAGTCTCCGACGATGTCCCAACGGCGTCACAGATATTAAATGTAATAACTCCTGAAGAAGAGTTTGAAATAGACAAAGTCTGTATTAGAGAAGACTTTGAGGCTGATTACAACAAAGAACGAAGAACTTGGTATTTCAGTACTTTTACGAAGGTACAGACTGCAAAGTTCTTACAAGTATTCTACGAATACATTAGAAAGAGTAAAATAAACATCTACTTCTTTACATGGTTTGAAGATTACTGTTTAGAAAAGGAAATAGTAAATCCTTTTATTAAAGAAAACCATTTAGATGTTAACACCAGAATTAGCAAGGAATGGAAAACTACCAACGACAATGTCGTAGAATCAGTACATCCTCCATTAGAAACTATTAAGTTAGAAAAGAATGGATTCATCTTTGAAGCCTCTCCTTTCAAGGCTCCCAGAAGCCAACAACCAGAAGACAGAGAGATTCGAAGAGTTCAATCTCAGTTGAATTACTCAAACCAGGTCTTATACACCATAGCTGAACAATTAGATAGGGTAGAACTCCAGTTACAGTTCGATCCTCAACCCATCTCCTCAAAAGGAGTAAATTGTTATAAGGATTACAAGCTGGACCCAGATCGTCCTATCTACAAGCTCATTAATGTCCCAGAAAAGGATTTAAAAGAAGCTAGACTAGGAATTAGGACAGATGACTTAGTTGAGCAATTAAAGAAGATGACTATCACCGATAAGTCTCTTCAAATTAATATATTATCTCAAGAATTAGAATTAAATAAATTAGGAAAATCCAACATGAAAAACAAAGGATACTTAGGAAAAACTAGGAATTATGACCCTAGGCCTAGTTATCCGGATTTACAGTTCGAAGAAAGCTCATACATGGCGTCTAGTTCCTATAGTGGGAATTCCATTGTAGAATGGAATATAGACGGTCACAGTGAGCAAAACATATTAAACACCATCCAAGAGATGACAATGGCTGCCACTGCTTTCAAGACAAATGGAGGCAATACCGACAAGAAAGCAGCATTATTAATAGTCACGGGCTTCACAGGTCAATTAAAGGGTTGGTGGGTGTCATACCCCAATTTTGTCCGGCTTAGGTCAAAACCCTAATTTTCCACACAAAAAAATATATAATAAACTATGCATTGCGTTTTGGGTCCTAGAAACTATTCCAGAGTTTTTGAAATCATTTTTAGGGTTAGAATGCACTTTTTGGGAAATTAGGGTTTTTAGGGTCAAAAAGGGCATTTTGGTAAGGTCCTATCACTTAAGGTCTATGATACTTTAGTAGCTGAGAGATGATTTTTCAAAACATGCATGATGCATCAAAATAAGCTTTGAAAAAATATTTTACAAAATTGCATGCATGCATAAGGTGGCACTTAAACCCAAAAAAATAATTTTGTTGAAAGCTTGGAATCTATTTTCACAAGGCATAATCGATTATGCTAATAGATTATGTGCCTGAATGTTTCAGAGCACATAATCGATTAGCATCCTATTTTAACTAAATACATAATCGATTAGCAAGCAAACAAAGTTTCCTTTCTTATCAAACTAATCGATTATATGCTTCAAATAACTAAAAAGAATAATCGATTAGCAAGCTATCCTTACCTTCCTTTTTTATATACCATAATCGATTAGGGGCTTCAAACAACTAAAGCACATAATCGATTACCACCTTTTAAGGAAGGTTGATAATCGATTATGCACCTGTTTTGCCTTACCACAATAATCGATTATCATCTCACCAAAGTTTCCATTTTCATCAACATAATCGATTAGCATATGTTTCAATTGAGAGACATAATCGATTATGTCATGCATTAATTGTTAAAAATCAAACGGTTGTGTTTTGAAACTCTATAAATAGGAAGCTAAGCTCCACCATTTGGGGGGGACATTTTCACGAGATCTGAGAAGAATTGCTCCAGAGACATTTCACGAGATCTGGGAAGACAACTCTCGCAAATCTCATTTTCCAGTTCTCCGCTTCATTTTTGCTCTATTCGCGCCGTTGGTCCGTCTGAGCTGATCTCCTGCAAGGATTAGTCGGGATTTGCGTTCTTCAGATCTGTAATATCTGTCTTCATCAGAGGTATTTCAGTCTTTTCATTTGTTAATATTTAGTTATTGTGATCCATGTGATTTAACTTAGCTATAGCGCTTATATACTCGTTCTTGTATATTATCGTCCATTGCTGATGACGAACCATATGATTCCCACTCATGCCTAGTGCATCATGTTCTAAGTGGTGAAGATGGTCTCGGGTGATTCAGCTTGCCACTTTCAAACCCTTTCAAAAACATCTTTTAGAACTACGTCGCTTTGATTCCCGTTTGGGATACGTAGGAGCGAGCCACGTCCTCGTCAAGCGCAACAAATAAAAATTCTTTTCACCCCCCTAAACCAATCATTTTCACAAAACAAACAAAATCATTTTCAAACCCGTTGTTGCTAGTAGCTCATCAGAGCCTCTGTTCGTTTAGCTATTAGTGACAATGTCCTTTTCTCCTAAAAACAATAAACGATGATCCATCATAACCTTTGTTAGTTTGATCATCGTACAAATCAATCTCTTTCGAAAATCACTTTCAAAAAGATAATAAAAAACGAGTTGTTATTAATAGTCCATCAGAACCTTTGTTCGTTTGACTAGCGGTACAACTCTCTCTTTTTTGAGTATTTAGTAGTGATTCATCATAGCCTCTGCTAGTTTAATCATTCACTAATGCTCGTCCTATTTCAAAAACTCACTAAAAAAGGATAAAAAACAAAAACTTTTCAAAAAGACAACCAAGAACTACGTAGCTTTGAATTCTCCATCGCACCGGGAGATACGTAGGAGCGGGCCATGTCCCGTCAAGCACTTTTTTCTAAAAACCCCTTTTTCCCCCCTTTCTCACCAAAAATAAAATTTCCAGTAAGTTTTCTCATTCATCTTCAAACAAGAAATAAATAGGCAAATCTAGGTATTTTTCAAATCAAACATTAAAACCACACATTTAATTAGAGGTTCCCTTTCGGTAGAAAGGACGTGCGCGGTGCTAACCCATTCCTCGCGCGTAATCGACCCCCGAACCCATATCTCTAGTTTTCAAAAGACCATCCGCCTTGTCCGAAAGACCTTTTTTCAATGTTTTGGTCTTAAAATTAAAATATTGGTAGCGGCTCCAAAATTATTCCACGTTGTACATCGAGAAACCCCAGCCGGGATTTTTCGGGGTGCAACAGCTGGCGACTCCACTGGGGACACTTTTTTAAAAAAGACGAGGGTCAAGCCTAACTAATTTAAATGTGTGGTTTAATGTATTGTTGATTTGATTAAAACCCTGTTTGCCTTTCTTTCTTATCTTTTATTCCCTTTCTTTTATCGCTTATGCCCTTGCATTTTTTTCAATCCCCATAATCCCCTCTTCTTGGCTCCTTTTCCTAAGGTGAGCAATATCCTTGTTTATAGATATTCTAGGTATGGAACCCTAGGGTAGATAACTTGTTATGGCTTGCTTTTGTCTGGACTGCTCTGGTTTTCATTTCAGGTGGGGGTAGTACTAGGGAAAATGCCCTTGACACACACTACACTTATACCCTGTGACTATGTACTTTGAGTGGGACCATAACCCAGGTATGCAAAAACTTAGGAGAGTGGATTCGAGTAGTGAGAGCCCATCAGGACCTTTGTCCGTTTGGCTACTTGCGAAAGTTTCAACCAGAGTTGTGCTCTTTCATGATGCCTCACACCTAGCAGTTTGCTGCATTTGTGGGGAATTTTGTGAAAGGGACTGTAGCTCTGGTGGCCTTGTGAGGGAGTGAATAGAGCTACATGGAAGGATTACCCTTTTAATTGCCCTAGATCATAGGTCTTACCTCTTTTTAGGTCACAAGGGCTTTTCCAAAATTGTGTGTGCATTATTGCATCTAGTTTAATTCATTTCCGCCAACGTTTTTTTTGAAAAAACAACGAAATCAAAAAAAAAAATAAGTTTTTCCTTCTCTTTCATAAATACCTATATGGGGTGGCATATAGGGTATACCGCCCTAATTTTTCAAAACCCCACCTGTAAATATCTGTCTTTATAACAAGCATCCTCATCATCCGCATTTTACATCATAACTGCATGCATTACATAAGCAAAATTCTGAAAAATTCATACAGCATTCCTCATGCATCTAATAACATAAAGCCATGTGCATATGCATTGCATTCATTTACGCATTCATACTTGTACTCATAAAAAATGTTCTATCATCAGAGAGAAACGAAAGGCAAGCTGGTTCGCCAACACCGATACTCCACTCGTCTACAAGCAAGATTAATGGCTAGCAATCAACATCTCGAGAATGAGGACCCCCTGGGTCAAGATGAGTCGGTTGTGGAGATTCTTAACCCTGAGCAGCTGGCTCAAGAGAATCAAGCTTTGAAGACTAAAGTGGAGGCTATGGAGGCACAGATGGTCGAAGTAATGAGTATGCTACAGAATCTGAGGGGCGGGGCCGCTGCTGGGGCCGCCGCTGTTGTAAATCCCGAAGGGGTTGTTACCTTCGTCTCTCCTCCGGTGTCTGCTGAAGTTACAACTACTCACACTTCTTATGGACAGGGGGTCAGTCACTTTGCCCATCCTCCAGGGGCGAGCGGACAGAGTCATATGAATGCACCGATATATCCTTGGGGGATGCCAATGGGTTATATGCCACCTGCTGCTGAAGCTATTCCTGTGGGGTCGAGTCAACCTGTCACGACTATGCCTGGTGGAGCTGCTATGGGACCACAAATTCATACTCCTAATCCTGATACTGTACTGCCAAGAGGTTCACCTAGTCCTACTCTGGGAGTTACTGTGAACCCTCAGAACGCTGTCCATCATATGGGAAACCCTGCTCAGCATGGGGGTTATTATCACGGTCCGGGGAACTATCCACAAGGTCATTTGTTTGGGAACACTCAGCATGGGGATCGGTATCACTCGCTTGAAGAGCGCTTAAGAGCTGTGGAAGGATCGGGAACTAGAGCCAGGGATGCCCGAGATTTGTGCCTTGTCCCAGATGTTGTTATACCCCCTAAATTCAAAGCACCTGACTTTGATAAATATCGCGGCACCGGGTGTCCATCTAGCCATCTGACGATGTATGTTAGAAAAATGGCCGCTTATGCTCATGATGACAAGGTGCTCATTCATTATTTCCAGGACAGTCTGACTGGGGCATCACTAGATTGGTACATGCAGCTGCAATCCTCCGAAGTTCACAGTTGGAAGGATCTCTCTGAAGCCTTTCTAAAACAATACCAGTATAACATGGACCTTGCTCCAGACCGGTCTCAATTGCAGCACATGAGCAAAGGAGATAGAGAATCATTCAAAGAATACGCTCAAAAATGGAGGAGCATAGCTGCTCAGGTGAAGCCGCCATTGACTGAAAAAGAGATGGTGTACATGTTTATGGAGACCCTTCCAGGGCTGTATTATGATAGGTTGGTGGGGAGTGTTTTGTCCAATTTCTCAGATATGGTTGTCATTGGGGAACGATTAGAGCACGGATTGCGTAGCGGAAAGATTGCTGGAGGTTTTGGCAATTCTAGTGGACAAAAGAAACCCTTTCCCAACTTCCCCAAGAAGAAAGAAGGGGAAACCAATGTTATTTCCGCAGGGGAAGGCCCATCTTTCAGCTCTCCACAGCAGGCGGTACCATTATCTTTCAACTCTCCGCAGCAAACTAATTCAGGCTACAGAGCCCAGAACTATCAAGAGAAGAGGCGTGCTAATTTTGATCCGATCCCGATGACCTATACTGAATTGTTCAATCATCTTGTCTCAAAGAATTTGGTCAATACTCGCCCCATGAAGCCTATACAACCTCCCTTTCCTAGGGGGTACAATGCTGATGCTACTTGTAGCTTTCATAGTGGAGGAGTCGGCCACACGGTGGAGGACTGCAAGGCTTTCAAATATGTAGTCCAGGATTTGATTGACGCCAACTGGATCTCTTTCAAGCCGAACAGTCCCAGTACAACTACAAACCCCCTACCGGGACATGGGACACCATCCGCTAATGCAGTAGAGGATTCTGTGGGGGAGACAATGATAAAAGATGTTAAGTGTATCCAGACTCCTCTGGAAAATATACATGCTGAGTTGTGTCGTCGTGGTGTTATCAAGAAGGGCTGTGTATGCGCTGATCCTTTGTGTGTGGGTGTCTGTGAAGTTTTCAAGTCAGTCCTGCAAGACCTGATAGATCGGTGCGTGGTTCAGATAGGGACCCATGATATTGAAGATGAAAAAGAAATCAATGAGGAAGTAATAGCGGTGCCTATGAAAGAGAGATGTTGGGATACCCTAGGGGAGTCCAGTGGAAAGTTCGACTACTTGGTCAGGTATGACGTTCCCAAGAGTGCTCAAATCCGAATGGAAGACATCCAGCCCACAGGATGGGATGAGGAAGAGGAACAATACGACCAAATTGCTGTCATCAATAATGGTCCTAAGTCAGAAGAGGGATGTTGGGATACCCTAGGGGAGCCCAGTGGAAAGTTTGATTACTTGGTCAGGTATGACGCTCCCGAGAGTGCTCAAATCCGAATAGAAGACATCCAGCCCACAGGATGGGATGAGGAAGAGGAACAACACGATCAAAGTGCTGTCATCAAGGATGAGGGTGGTGCAAACCTGGTTTGTCGCTGCAGTGCTGGTGAAAGAATTAAAGAATGGAAAGACTGTTGATCTTCCTGGGACCTTTTAATTTAAAGTAGTCATTTGTAATGCAACCCTGTGGCTCTGCCCAAGGCCACAGGACCAGTTGTTAGGGGCGCACATGTTTTTATTTTCTAAATTATCATCATCAATAAAAACGTTGTTTTTGAATTCCAATCAATAAAAATCAATTTCTTTTTCATTTCATGTGTCTCTTCTTTTCTTTATTATTTTTGCCTGCATGTCTCACCTTCCATTCTACTTTTTCGCCTCGGCCAAAAAGCAAATCCACAGCAATTGTCTCTCAAAATAACAGTGCCAACAGTCCATATTTTGACTTTGATCACCTTATCAATCAAGCAGAGTGGGACGTTGAGAAAGACCGGGAAAATCCTCCAGAAGGTTAATGAAGCAAGGAAAAGGGGTTATTCAGCATCACGGGGAATCCACTGAAGTGATCAACTTGGGGACCGCTGAGAACAAGAAAGAGGTCAAGATGGGTACTTCAATAAAGGAAAATTAGAGCGCAAAAAGGAAATAAAGAAGAAGGGCAAGAGCATGAAAGTAAATGAATTATTGTCCCAGAGTTAATTTTTGAGGAAATAAGCAATCATGATTTGAAATGAAGTCGGACTACCATTCCATATCCAAAAACAAAATCCTCTCCTAACCACCTCAAGCCAAGAAAATCCCAGAGAAAAAAAAAAAAAAAACAAAATCCTTTCCGACCCATCTTAAGCCAAGAAAAAGCCAAAAATCCAAAAGTCACCTTAGACAAGGACCACCTCGAAAAAAACGGTGCATCGTTCTTTATCAGTTCACCCAAGCTCAAGAAAAAGAAGAAGTCAAAGAAGGAAAAATCATCCCAAAACCAAAAGAAAAATACAAAAGAGATGTAAATAGTGAGTTGATACATGTTACCACAAAACCCAAGAGGTCCTCGTCTCAATAAACCTTCAAACACTTTCTCATTTCCATGCACCCCTCCTCTCATAAACCGCAAACACTCTCCTTTGACCTCGACAGCCCGCCCTCCATAGACCCTTAGCCAGGAATAAAACCTCCTAATACCTCATCAAGCCAGTTAACCATCATAAATCATCGATCAACAGCCAACACCAAATAAACACCATCCTGCCATTAGCCCCAAATACTTCATTAAGCCTACTCATCTCTCCTCCACAAAACACCACAATCCCGAAAGGTCCATTTCGATCAATGATTGATTGCTGTTATTTTCTCAAAGTTTTAGCTCAAGGACAAGTAAATTCATTTGTTTACAATATGCCAAGTGGGGCAATCCTGTCGCTCTTCACCCCTCCTACAACTGGGGAAATTGACCCTACACCTATTTCATCCCTTGTCGTACTCACATTCATTGAAATCATACAGGGGCAACCCCCTTTCTTCTCTAGTGTATGGGTCAGAAGCAGTCCTTCTCGTCAAGGTTGAAATACCCTCTCTACGAGTAGTCATGGAGGTCAAGTTAGAAGAAGCAAATGGGTCCAAGCTCGTCTAGATCAACTGAATCTCATTAAAGAGAAAAGAATTGCTGCCCTGCGCCATGGCCAGTTGTACCAACAAAAGATGAAGGCAGCTTTCGGCAGGAAAGTCCGTCTTCGAGAATTCGGCGAAGGAGACCTTGTACTCAAAAATATCCTACCTATCCGGACTGACTCCGTGGGAAGTTGAGGCCCACTCATGACGGTCCATGTGAAGTCAAGAAAGCTTTTTCCAGAGGAGCGCCGATACTCATAAACATAGACGGCAAAGATCTCAGGAATCCAGTCAATTCAGATCAAGTGAAGAAGTATTATGCCTAAAAGAAATAGATAAAAAAAGAGAAAGACAAGCCAAGTAAGAATTAGCTCGCTAGGTTGAAAACCCGCAAAGGGCGACCTAGGCAAAATCAGAGCGACCCGGTGGATTGAAAACCCGCAAAGGGCGATCCAGGCAAAAATTAGGGTCTGAAAACTTAGGCATGAAAAGTAAAGAAAGGCATACAACTCTCCTACAAGCTTGGATGAGGGAGTGATCAAGGTCAAGGACATAGATGTTTGGCACTGTTCCACAGAGACAGACAGTCAGAATTCAGCTTCTCTCCTTTTTTCGTGTCTTTTTTTCAGTTTAAACTTTCAAGTGTAATAAATAATCGGCGTAACTTCTTGTACGACCGGTTTCCACATTAATAAAGTTCAAATTTCTCGTATCTGTTCACTCTTTTATTTTCTGCTTTTTCTGCTCAAAATAAACGTTTTATGATGATGATGGTCCTGAACTGTAAAACATGTGCATACATCATAGAGCATTGCAAATCATTATGAGATTCTTAAGAGTCCTGAGAGAAAGCACACCCTCAAAACCAGTCAATCATGCAAGAGAAAGCAACTACATCCACGATTGCTTCAAACCAGCAAAGTCAAGATCACCATGCACTCGGCCCATGAGCCCCGCAAGTCCAACAGGTTCCTCAGTCTCGTGTCATGAGCATCGCGGGTTGGCTTAACCAAAAAAAAAAAGAGGCAATAAACAAACACAGTCATGCATTACATTCATCATGCATAAAATCATGCATTTATCAGGCAGGAAAATAATGATAATAAAGTAAAGAAAAAGAGAAATTCAGGCATTTGCATTCATCATAAGAGAAAGAAAAAGAAAATAGCAATCATGGCATTTGCATTGCATGCATTTATTCATTTTCAGCTACAGGTACAAAGAGAGGATGAGCACTTCGGTGTTAGCCCTCGCCCCCAGATTCCAGAAAATGTTCCCCCAAGTTGGAATATGTTTCGGCCAATTCATATTCCTCGTTAAAATTCAGATAAAGAGGGGCAGCTGTCATACCCCAATTTTGTCTGGCTTAGGTCAAAACCCTAATTTTCCACACAAAAAAATATATAATAAACTATGCATTGCGTTTTGGGTCCTAGAAACTATTCCAGAGTTTTTGAAATCATTTTTAGGGTTAGAATGCACTTTTTGGGAAATTAGGGTTTTTAGGGTCAAAAAGGGCATTTTGGTAAGGTCCTATCACTTAAGGTCTATGATACTTTAGTAGCTGAGAGATGATTTTTCAAAACATGCATGATGCATCAAAATAAGCTTTGAAAAAATATTTTACAAAATTGCATGCATGCATAAGGTGGCACTTAAACCCAAAAAAATAATTTTGTTGAAAGCTTGGAATCTATTTTCACAAGGCATAATCGATTATGCTAATAGATTATGTGCCTGAATGTTTCAGAGCACATAATCGATTAGCATCCTATTTTAACTAAATACATAATCGATTAGCAAGCAAACAAAGTTTCCTTTCTTATCAAATTAATCGATTATATGCTTCAAATAACTAAAAAGAATAATCGATTAGCAAGCTATCCTTACCTTCCTTTTTTATATACCATAATCGATTAGGGGCTTCAAACAACTAAAGCACATAATCGATTACCACCTTTTAAGGAAGGTTGATAATCGATTATGCACCTGTTTTGCCTTACAACAATAATCGATTATCATCTCACCAAAGTTTCCATTTTCATCAACATAATCGATTAGCATATGTTTCAATTGAGAGACATAATCGATTATGTCATGCATTAATTGTTAAAAATCAAACGGTTGTGTTTTGAAACTCTATAAATAGGAAGCTAAGCTCCACCATTTGGGGGGGACATTTTCACGAGATCTGAGAAGAATTGCTCCAGAGACATTTCACGAGATCTGGGAAGACAACTCTCGCAAATCTCATTTTCCAGTTCTCCGCTTCATTTTTGCTCTATTCGCGCTGTTGGTCCGTCTGAGCTGATCTCCTGCAAGGATTAGTCGGGATTTGCGTTCTTCAGATCTGTAATATCTGTCTTCATCAGAGGTATTTCAGTCTTTTCATTTGTTAATATTTAGTTATTGTGATCCATGTGATTTAACTTAGCTATAGCGCTTATATACTCGTTCTTGTATATTATCGTCCATTGTTGATGACGAACCATATGATTCCCACTCATGCCTAGTGCATCATGTTCTAAGTGGTGAAGATGGTCTCGGGTGATTCGGCTTGCCACTTTCAAACCCTTTCAAAAACATCTTTTAGAACTACATCGCTTTGATTCCCGTTTGGGATACGTAGGAGCGAGCCACGTCCTCGTCAAGCGCAACAAATAAAAATTCTTTTCACCCCCCTAAACCAATCATTTTCACAAAACAAACAAAATCATTTTCAAACCCGTTGTTGCTAGTAGCTCATCATAGCCTCTGTTCGTTTAGCTATTAGTGACAATGTCCTTTTCTCCTAAAAACAATAAACGATGATCCATCATAACCTTTGTTAGTTTGATCATCGTACAAATCAATCTCTTTCGAAAATCACTTTCAAAAAGATAATAAAAAACGAGTTGTTATCAATAGTCCATCAGAACCTTTGTTCGTTTGACTAGCGGTACAACTCTCTCTTTTTTGAGTATTTAGTAGTGATTCATCATAGCCTCTGCTAGTTTAATCATTCACTAATGCTCGTCCTATTTCAAAAACTCACTAAAAAAGGATAAAAAACAAAAACTTTTCAAAAAGACAACCAAGAACTACGTAGCTTTGAATTCTCCATCGCACCGGGAGATACGTAGGAGCGGGCCATGTCCCGTCAAGCACTTTTTTCTAAAAACCCCTTTTTCCCCCCTTTCTCACCAAAAATAAAATTTCCAGTAAGTTTTCTCATTCATCTTCAAACAAGAAATAAATAGGCAAATCTAGGTATTTTTCAAATCAAACATTAAAACCACACATTTAATTAGAGGTTCCCTTTCGGTAGAAAGAACGTGCGCGGTGCTAACCCCTTCCTCGCGCGTAATCGACCCCCGAACCCATATCTCTAGTTTTCAAAAGACCATCCGCCTTGTCCGAAAGACCTTTTTTCAATGTTTTGGTCTTAAAATTAAAATATTGGTGGCGGCTCCAAAATTATTCCACGTTGTACATCGAGAAACCCCAGCCGGGATTTTTCGGGGTGCAACAGTGGGACAACATACTAACCGAAGAAGAAAAGCAATAATATTAAATGCAAAAAAGGGATCCCACTACGGGACTAGAAGCAGGAGAAGATGTCGTTAATACCCTTCTCTATGCTATTACTAAAACCTTCATAGGTGATCCATTACAACTACAGGAAAGGGCCGCAGACCAACTAGCTAGCCTTTATTGCCCAACCATGTCTGATTACCGTTGGTACAAAGACATGTTCATATCCAAATTATACATGCGACCCGATGGGAACGCAGATTATTGGAAGGAGCGATTTTTAGCCGGACTACCCAAGCTATTTGGGGAAAAGGTTAAAATAAGGATAAGTTTAATGGATTCATCCCTTATGGATCATTAACCTTAGGTCAGATTTCTAGTTATATAGTAGAAATTGGAATTAACATCAGTACCGACTTTAGAATACAGAACAAAATTAGGAATGAAGTAACCTAGAGCAGAAAGTAATTATGTTCCTTCTATGAGCAGTTTGGGATAGAAACCATTAAAGCCCCCTAGTAAGATTAAAAAGAAAAAGCACTCAGGATCGTACCCAAAGAAGTCCTACTCAAAAGGACGAAGGTACCCAAAACATTACTCAAAGAATTATCCACACAAAAAAATTATAGCCAAACCCAGAACACCAAAGAATCTCCTAGGTGTTGAACCAAGGACAAACACTCTTTATTTTGTATGATAACAAATTACAATCTGTCTACTAATGGTTACAGTTGAACAAGAGTACAGGACATGAATCAAAGAGCAGGATATCTTAAAGTGTAGCGGCTTGGAGGAGAAGCTACTCAAGAGTTCAAGAACTATTTGTTAATCTGCTTTTGATAGGACACCGTGTAAGATCGTATCATTTCAGTTCTATAACTTTTAGTAGTTGAGAGATGATCTGTTTTGTTAAAACAAAATGGAGCTAGCCTTGGAAAA
Source organism: Astragalus membranaceus (assembly GCA_039519185.1). NCBI lineage: Eukaryota > Viridiplantae > Streptophyta > Magnoliopsida > Fabales > Fabaceae > Astragalus > Astragalus membranaceus. The sequence goes on from CM076849.1 coordinate 58,482,908, forward strand.
ATCTTTTATATAAAAACATGCTAATAGGTTAGGCACATGAAGAGTTGTCGTTTCAAAGAAAATAGATTCACGGATTAGTGTTTTAAAAGAACTTGTTTTTGAAGTAAAGAATCGATTCTTGATTTGGTACTTTAAGCTAGAAATCGATTTCCTCTTGTTTTTAAAGCAAGAAATCGATTTCACTCTTGTTTTAACAAGCTAGAAATCGATTTCCATATTAGATTATTTTTAAAAGAACTAGTTTTGGAAAGAAAACAATCGATTGATGACTTGTGTTTCAAAAGAAAGAAATCGATTGTTCACTTCTCATTAAAATGCAAAATTTATTTTGGGCTTCATCCTTGAAGCACACAATCGATTCTTAATTACTTAAAGCAAGCAATCGATTCTTATCCTGTTTTCTTTAGAGCACATAATTGATTTCTTTTCCTTGTTTTAAAGCACAAAATCGATTTTCATCCTATTTTATTTAAGCAAAGAATCGATTTTCAATCTTAGTTTTAGAAGCAATCAATCGATTCTACACTTATTAAAAAGTGCTACAACGGTCATATTTTTGAGTAAATAATCGATTGTCATACACATTGTTCTTAAGCAATCAATCGATTTACTACTCATCTATTTTACGTGAAAAATTGCCTCAACGGTCATATTTCTACAAACCCTATAAATAGGCACTTAGGGTTTTTCACGAAGACAGAGAACACAACGCAAAAACTCACAAATCAGAAAAAGAAGAAAAGAACTTTCACCGTCATATTTTTTCTTCAAGTTCTTCATCGTTAAATCCAAATCACTCATCTCTCTCAACTACTATACTGTTATATTGCTTGAGTGATTGGATCATAGTTTCTCTGTTGTATTCATCTACTACTTGGTTGTTGTGAAATCATGGGAAGTGTTCTTGGGTCGTTCAATCGGGGAGATTGGATTGGTAGCGAAATCCTTAGCGGGGAGCTTGGGTTCTCAATTTGGGGAAAATTGAGAGTGGTGTGGTAGCTATAGGGAAGTTGCTTGCTTGTAAAACGTTGAAGAAGTTCTTCTCATATAGTGGTTATTCGCAAGTCCAAAGGCTGCAAAGCCGGAGGCCGAGGACGTATGGCTTTTATCCCGAACCTCGTAAAAATCACGGTGTATCTCTTTCCCTTCTCTTTACTCTATTTTTGTTTATATTTGTTTATCGTTATATTTGATTTCTTTGCACTGCGTTCAATATCACAATCTGTTTAACGTTAAATTTGATAATAGTGTGGTTAGCGTAAAATATCACTGTAACTGGTTCTGTTATAGGTATAGCTTGCTTAGGTACTGCATATAGTTTAAATCCTATTTTCCGCATTTGATTTAAACATGCATCGTTAATTTTTGAAAACAAAAAGAATTCAATATTAGTGTATAACCTTATTCACCCCCCTCTAAGGTTATCATATAGTCCAACAATTGGTATCAGAGCTAGAAATTGCATATAGAGCTTACCATCTCGCAATTTTATTTTATTTATTTATTTTTGATCATGGGTTCATTTATGAAAGAGGGGATGTCCTTCAATAGGCCACCCTTGTTCGATGGGACTAACTATGACTATTGGAGAAGTCGAATGAAATGTCATGTGCAGGCTATGGATTTCACTTTATGGAGGATCATTGTTGATGAACCACTTATTCCTATGAGAATCAAAATTACTAAACCTGGTGTTGCTGTTGACGGAGATACTACTAAATCTCAAGCTACTGGTAAAGCTGAGGAAGTACCTATTGAAGATATTTATGCCATTGACTTGAGTGAGCTGAGAAAATCTGAGTCAGAAAAATTATCTCTAAATGCCAAAGAAATGAATATTGTTCACCTATATTTATGTGAAGAAGAGTATGGAAGGGTAAAAGGTTGTCAGACAGCTAAAGAAATTTGGGACTGTTTGGAAGCGACTCATGTTGGTACAAGTCAAGTGAAGGATACAAAAAATTAGAATTCTCACTTCTGAGTATGAAGCTTTCAAAATGAAGGAAGGTGAATCTGTTGCTGCTATGCACCAAAGATTAAATTTAATAGTGAATAACTTGAGAGCTCTTGGGAAGAAATATTCAACAAAAGATTTGAATGGGAAGATTCTTGCATCCTTGACTAGTGAATTCTTTCCTAAGACTTGTGCTATTACTGAAGCCAAAGATATTGGCACTTTACCTCAAGAAGACTTGATTGGGTCACTTCTTGCATTTGAGGTGGTGTTGGCCGCTAAGAAGGCTCCAGAAAAAGAAGTGGTCAAAGAAATAAAGTCTCTTGCTCTTGCTGCTAAAACTCCTAAGGTGGCAAGGAAAGAGGTTGAGTTTGATGAAGAATCTGATGATGAAGACATGGCTATGTTTGCCAAGAAAGTAAAAAAATTCATGAGATTCAACAAGCTTGGAAAGGGTGACTATTCAAAGAAATCTTGGTACAACAAAGAAGATAGTTATGAGAAAAGAGATGATCAACCAAAATGTTTTGAATGCAACAAACCGAGTCATCTCAAAGTAAATTGTCAAAAGCTAAAATCCAAGTACAAACAAAAGAGATCCATGAAGGCTACATGGGGCAACACAGATACTGATGGTGATACAGATGAAGAAGAGGAAGTCGCAAATGCTGTTTGTCTTATGGCAAGTGACATACCTGAGGCTACATGGGACAGTCTTGGCACTGATAGTGAAACAGATGAAGAAGAGCAGACTGCCAATGTTTTTTGTCTTATGGAAAATGCTGCATCTAAGGTAATCCTTAATAACCATAGTTTTTCTAATTCACTTGAGCATGATGATTTATTTGATGATGTGTGTAGTAGTCAAGATTTGAGTGAGGCTTTTGAAGTTCTGTATTTTGAACATGAAACTCTTTTGGTAAAATCTAATAAATTGACAATGAGAAACAAAAGCATGCTCACTCAAATTGAGACTCTTGAGAATGAGGTAGCTAAGTTGAAGAATGAGCTACATAAAACTAAACCTTTCAACCTTGAGCTTCTTGAGCTTAAACAAAATTTTGAAAAAGTCAAGGTTGAAAATGAAATTTTGAAAGAATCTTTAAAAAGGTTGGTGAAATTTTGAAAGAATCTTTAAAAAGGTTTGAAAATGAAATGTTGATAGGAGAGGTATTGGGTATGAAGGTAATTCCACCTCCTCTGTTTTGGAAAAGAAAATGACTTTTGTAGCTGCCACTTCAAGTAAGACACCTACTGTTTTCTCTTGCACTTATTGTCAAAAAGGGAACCATAGCTCTCATAGATGCCCTATTCGTAGATTGTGTGAGCTTGGTACCCTTATACCTGCTTGTAAGAAACCAAGGTGGATTGTGAAAACAAACCCCTTGATGACTAACCCCCAAGGACCCAACAAAATTTGGGTACCTCGTACTAGTTGTTAATGTTCCTTTTGCAGGTTGGCCAGTCATCCAAGAAGAAAAATGTGTGGATGGTTGATAGTGGATGCTCAAGGCATATGAATGGTGATGCTTCACTATTCTTGAAGTTAAGCAACAAAACTAGTGAATCTGTGAAATTTGCCAACAATGAATCTGCACAAGTAATAGGTAAAGGTTGTGTGGGTAAGGAAAACACAATAAAAATTAAAAATGCTTTACTAGTAGATGGTGCGAAATTTAACTTGCTAAGTGTTAGCCAATTATGTGATAGTGATTTTGATGTGCATTTTTCTGTTGACAAATGTGTTATTACTCATAGAACTTCTAAACTTTATATTACTGGCTTTCGAGAAAATAATGTATATTATGTTGATTTTGATAATGTGAGTAATGATATTGTATGCATGCCTTCCTTGATTGATGATGTGGATCTGTGGCATAGACGTCTAGGACATGCTAGTATAGAACATTTATCTAAGTTGAGTAAGAATGAGCATGTTAGAGGTCTACCCAAGTTGAAATATGAAAAAGGTCAATTGTGTGATGCATGTCAGCTAGGTAAGTTGCATAGATCTTCTTTCAATCCAAAACCGGTTATTTCCACTAACAATGTGCTTGAATTGCTCCATCTTGATTTATTTGGTGAAATTGATGTTGTAAGTCTAGGAGGGTCCAAGTATGTCTTCGTGATTGTAGATGATTATTCTAGGTATACTTGGGTCATTCTACTTGCAAATAAAAGTGATGCTTTTAATGAGTTTGCTAAGTTGTGCAGAAAGTTACAGAATGAGAAAAGCTTAGCCATCAAGGAAATTAGAAGTGATCGTGGATGAGAGTACGAAAATTCATCATTCAGGACTTGGTGTGAAAATTATGGTGTTCATCATAACTTTTCAGCTCCAATGACTCCTCAACAAAACGGTGTGGTGGAAAGGAAGAATAGAACCATACAAGAGATGAGCAGAACAATGTTGAACGAGCACAACTTACCCAAATATTTTTGGGGTCATGCAGTTGATACGGCATGTCACGTCCTAAACCGGGTATACCTGAGGCCATCTCTGAACAAGACGCCATACGAGTTGTGGAATAGGTAGAGCCCCAAATATTTCATACTTTAAGATTTTTGGAAGTAAGTGCTTCATTCTTAACACAAAGGACAAGTTGGGTAAGTTTGATGCAAAATCAACTAAAGGTATTTTTATGGGTTATTCAAGTCATAGTAGAGCATATATTGTTTACAATAAAATTGATAAATGTATGCAACAATCAATACATGTTTCTTTTGATGAGACTAACCCTTTTGCTAAGAAAGTTGGTGATGAGGATGAAGTGGTTGAAGTGATCAAAAACAGAATACCTGAATCAAACAGTGAAAATGTGGAAGAAGCCGAAGTGAAAGTGGAACCTCAAGCTGAACGAGAGCCCCAAGACATCGATGACCATCTCCATGGAAGAACACGTGATGATTTGCCCAAAACTTGGAAATCAGTTCGATATCATCCCATGGAGCAAATTATTGGTAGTCCATCAAAGGGGGTAACAACTCGTTCTTCTCTTAATCATTTATGCTTTCATAGTGCTTTTGTCTCTCAAATAGTTCCTAATAATATTAAGGAAGCTTTAAATGATCCAGAATGGGTTGTGTCATTATTGTGGCTAACTTAAAGCGTTCAAATATTACTACGCCTAAGAAGTTAACAACCTCAGCTATTATGGCCAAGCTACCAGAAGAATGGGTTTTAAAGGAAATCGTAGATATCCCTAAGATAGAGTCTAGGAAACCTAGACAGTTTATCTTAGAAGATGATGGAAGCATCAGGATTACAATGAATAGATGCCAATCTATGAGGATGGGCGAACCTAGTAGACTCGATCTAGGATCCAGAAGGTCTATAGATTCGTCTTCAATTAATGTTAACTTAGCAGGAGTAAACTTTACTCCACCAATCCCCGGGACTCTTTATGAGCCTTCACCGGGCTTTGAGTCTCCGACGATGTCCCCAACGGCGTCACATATATTAAACGTAATAACTCTTGAAGAAGAGTTTGAAATAGACAAAGTTTGTATTAGAGAAGACTTTGAGGCTGATTACAACAAAGAACGAAGAACTTGATATTTCAGTACTTTTACGAAGGTACAGACTGCAGAGTTCTTACAAGTATTCTACGAATACATTAGAAAGAGTAAAATAAATATCTACTTCTTTACATGGTTTGAAGATTACTGTTTAGAAACGGAAATAGTAAATCCTTTTATTAAAGAAAACCATTTAGATGCTACCACCAGAATTAGCAAGGAATGGAAAACTGCCAACGACAACGTCGTAGAATCAGTACATCCTCCATTAGAAACTATTAAGTTAGAAAAGAATGGATTCATCTTTGAAGCCTCTCCTTTCAAGGCTCCCAGAAGCCAACAACCAGAAGATAGAGAGATTGGAAGAGTTCAATCCCAGTTGAATTACTCAAACCAGGTCTTATACACCATAGCTGAACAATTAGATAGGGTAGAACTACAGTTACGGTTCGATCCTCAACCCAGCTCCTCAAAATGAGCAAATTGTTATAAGGATTACAAGCTGGACCCAGATCGTCCTATCTACAAGCTCATTAATGTCCCAAAAAAGGATGTAAAAGAAGCTAGACTAGGAATTAGGACAGATGACTTAGTTGAGCAATTAAAGAAGATGACTAGCACTGATAAGTCTCTTCAAATTAATATGTTATCTCAAGAATTAGAATTAAATAAATTAGGAAAATCCAACATGAAGAACAAAGGATACTTAGGAAAAACTAGGAATTACTACCCTAGGCCTAGTTATCCGGATTTACAGTTCGAAGAAAGCTCATACATGGCGTCTAGTTCCTATAGTGGGAATTCCATTGTAGAATGGAATATTGACGGTCACAGTGAGCAAAACATATTAAACACCATCCAAGAGATGACAATGGCTGCCACTGCTTTCGAGACAAGTGGAGGCAATACCGACAAGAAAGCAGCATTATTAATAGTCACGGGCTTCACAGGTCAATTAAAGGGTTGGTGGGACAACATACTAACCGAAGAAGAAATGCAATAATATTAAATGCAAAAAAAGAGGGATCCCACTACGGGACTAGAAGCAGGAGAAGATGTCGTTAATACCCTTCTCTATGCTATTACTAAAACCTTCGTAGGTGATCCATTACAACTACAGGAAAGGGCCGCAGACCAACTAGCTAACCTTTATTGCCCAACCATGTCTGATTACCGTTGGTACAAAGACATGTTCATATCCCAATTATACATGCGACCCGATGGGAACGCAGATTATTGGAAGGAGCGATTTTTAGCCGGACTACCCAAGCTATTTGGGGAAAAGGTTAAAATAAGGATAGGTTTAATGGATTCATCCCTTATGGATCATTAACCTTAGGTCAGATTTCTAATTATATAGTAGAAACTGGAATTAACATCTGTACCGACTTTAAAATACAGAACAAAATTAGGAATGAAGTAATATCTTATTAATATCTTAAAAGATATTATGATAGTGGATGAATCTGAGTCATCCAGTTCTTCAGAAGAATCCTCCTACGAGGAAGAAGAAGACTATGTCAATCAGGTATTAGACGACTCTGTGTAACACCCTAATATTTCTAACTTGTAGAAATGCTAAAGTGTACAACTTAGCATACATCAGAGATAACTTCTTGTCCTAGATATTGAACACAACTAAAAACTTCGATAAATGATGACAAACGGTCACCTCAATCTCATAACTTAACATAGAAAAACTTAAAATACTTAAGTTCCATGTTTCATAAACCTATCGCATCCCTAGTGTTCAATATCCAAAACATAAGTAGCAGAAACGATTTACAACTTTTAACAATGTATAAGTCATACAATCGAAATTACAAAGACAAGTGGGAAAACTCAGCATAAACATATAAACTAAAACTTCAACATTTCCTTGGGACACCACGACTAGCTGTGCCTCTTCGCCTTTGCATTTCCCTGTTTCTCTGTAAAAACCACAATTATAAAGGGTGAGATAAACATTATCTCAGTGAGTCCTATCGAGGCCCCTCACAAAAACTCTATCGATTCATTATGCATCTCATAAATCGGAGCTAAAATAATAGCCACGTGAAACCTCTTTACATAGCATATCACCCAATCCGCTTACCATAAACTGCGGGCAAACCTCAAGGGGCCTAGGTTCATAGGGCTCATGACTCCCCCTCCCCTAGTACGCTAACCTCAATAGGGTCGTCACCCATCCTCTATATATATAATTTATAAATATATAACCTCAACCTCAAGGGACATTTAGTCCATTTAAACAATAACATAACCTCAACCTCAAAGGACATTTAGTCCGTTTAAACATTTATCATGTCTTAACATTAATCTCACTCGTGGATACTAAACATTTATCATTGAAACATGAGTAAGCAATGTTTTAACCAATCTATAAAGGAAAACCACACTTATTTACCTTGGTTTAACCAATCCTATTTTCACATAACTTGTAGCTTAGGGATCCTTTCCTAATTCAATCAATCATAGGCATATACCACGATTTATGATTAATCAATCAATATACATGGTTGGGGAAGGGATTAGAATGGAATTGGAATCAATTGGAATAGGTTAGGACGTGTTTTAAAGAAGGGTAACAGAGGCTCACGCACGGTCCGTGCGTTAAGGCGTACGGACCTGTGCGCATTTAAAAAATTTGTGTGCAGGTACACACAGATGCGCACAGTCCGTGCCACAGGGGCGCACGGTCCGTGCGTGCCCATCAGTATGCCAAAACGGTGATTTTTCATGTAAACTTGGCCATTCCGATCGTTCCAATACCTGTTCTGATGATTCCCGAACACAACCACACATTAAGTCAGTCCAAACAATCATCATAATCAGTCCAACAATCACATAACATTCATCCAAGCACTCACACCTGAAATACCCATTTTCGTAAATAACGGTTTTTGACGGAATTCAATGAAACGAAACATCGAGACATATTTTCAATAATATTCAGACTTCAAATCAAAAACACAATCCCTAAGCAAGTATAGAACTCACCTTGTCGTGATGATAATCACAAAACCGAAATGTAATCCACCCGAACGAAAATCAACAATCACCGAGTAATGTTCTCACTCAAACCCAAGCTACCCAGTGGCTTAGAACTCAAACTCAGCAACTGGAATCCTTCCTAAACCGTTCCAATTCGTAATGTAGCTAGTGTAGGCACTCTAATATGGTTGTTGAACTTCAAGGGTTGCTTTTGGAGCTTCAATGGTGACATGCAAGGTCTTAACCTCTCAAAGCTTCACTTTGAGCTTCAAGGTTTCAAAAATGGCAAGATGCAAAAGAGGATGATTCAGCTAATGAAATTGGTATCATGAGAAAGGAAATCGAAAATGGCGAAGAATGGTGTGTGGAACACTTACATGCACTAGGATTTGAAGAAAATCCTTCTTCTTCCTCTCCCTCTCACTTCGCCACTCTCCTTCTCTCTTTCTATGTTCTATATTTTCTCTCAATTTTCAGAAATAGGGTTTGTGGAAGTGAGTGTGGTCTGTTGACCAAGTGAGCTGAGGGTTCAAGTCTATGGAAATGACCAAAACGCCCTTGATTCACTAATTCTCTCTTAATTCTATTTCTACCCCAAGCAGTCCCACATAATTCATACAATTAACACAATAATGCAATTAATTCAATCATATAATTAATCTTTTCAATCCATGACAATCACCTCATAAATAATTAATTAAGCTGAATTAGTCAAATTAGCTAACTAATCATCTTATGACCTCTCGCTAATTTCAATTAATGAAATTAGCTTAATTGGGGATGTTACACTCTGAGTCAGAACTAAGTTCGGATAAAGACTGTTGTTTAGGACCTGAATTATGTACATGTGAAAGCTGTGTAAAAACAGTTAATGTTATTACTTCAGATCAGGCAAACACCCTCATATGGATATTAAAGGAAATGCCTGAATCAGAACAGAAGAATAACTTCATGAAACAAGTTAAAGGAATTATTGAAAAAGAACAGGACGAGAAAGAAGTAGTTCATAAAGTAGAATTCAAAGGTATTTTAGATAGGTTTAGACCAACTGTTACTAAACCCATTACCATTAAGGATTTGCAGAATGAGATAACTCTCATTAAGCAAGAGATCCAGTCCTTAAGGCAAAATGATCTAGAATTAGATATTAAGTACTTAGAATTAAAAGGAAAAAACATATTAGCAACTCATCGAGAAGAAACGATTGAGACTAGTAGCCCTAGTGATACAACTTAAGGATTGAGACTATATATATATATATATATATATATATATATATATATATATATATATATATATATATATATATATATATATATATATATAGGTTAAATTGCACTTTTGGTCTTTTATTTTTGACTTTGGTTTCACTTTGCTCCTTTATCTTTTTTTTCTCGTTTTGGTCCCTCATCTTCCATTTTTGTGTCATTTTGGTCCTTTTTTGGTATTTTTCGTCCATTAACTTAACAGACGCCACACTGGCAGTTAACTGCTGACGTGTCATTATGTTAACACTTAATGAATTCCAGTCAGCCCTAACACTTAAACACCACGTCAGCAGTTAACTGTCAGCGTGGTGTCTGTTAAGTTAATGGACGAAAAATACCGAAAAAGGACCAAGATGACACAAGAATGGAAGATAAGGGAACAAAACGGGGAAAAAAATATTAAAGACCAAAATGAAATCAAAGTCAAAGATAAAAGACCAAAATTGCTCTCTCTCTCTCTCTCTCTCTCTCTCTCTCTCTCTCTCTCTCTCTCTCTCTCTCTCTCTCTCTCTCTCTCTCTATATATATATATATATATATATATATATATATATATATATAGAGAGAGAGAGAGAGAGAGAGAGAGAGAGAGAGAGAGAGTGGTACATGTACTTGTGCCTTTAAAGTACTCCTACATTTTTGGATTTAGGCTACAATGAGAGAGACTTAATCAGCGAGAAATGGTTTGTTGACACAATTATTTATGATTATTTTCCCTTACCTCGTTGGCCCAACACACTAGCTTGGGGTGTATTCTATACGGTGTTTAGTCTACAATGTTGAAATTTTGTGTCTAATTATCATTGGACCACGATTCACGGCTGTTAGTTTTGACAGCAGGCAGTCACTGCATTCAAAATTAAAATAGGTCATTGGATACAACTTTCTTAAACTCTCAACCTTTCATGTGTGTTAAATAAAATAATAGAGAAAAAACACATGGGGAGAGAGAGAGAGAGAGAGAGAGAGAGAGAGAGAGAGAGAGAGAGAGAGAGAGAGAGAGAGAGAGAGAGAGAGAGAGAGAGAGAGAGAGAGAGAGAGAGAGAGAGAGAGAGAGAGAGAGAGAGAGAGAGAGAGAGAGAGAGAGAGAGAGAGAGAGAGAGAGAGAGAGAGAGAGAGAGAGAGAGGTAGTGAGAGCTTAATGCAAGGAATTTGTTTACCTCATTAAAATTGTTTCTACAAAAAAATTCCCAGCTACAAGTATCATTCTACTAGCTAGCAGCTCTAGATATTTAGGCCAAATTCAATTAATAGTAATAAAAACACATTGGTTAGTAGCAGTAGTGTTATTAAATTGCAACCCTATGAAAGTTTGTCTTAATTCCAAACTACGAAAGAAAGGAATCTTGTATGTGGTGTGGTGATTCTGGGAATTAGCAATAATAAGCTCACAGAAATATGGCAGGCACAAAACTACGAAAAGGCTCTTTCTGTAACTTTCATCGCAGGCATATTACAAGTACAATAACAATAAATTAAGGTTTTGAAAAAATTAATTTGTTCTGTAATGCCAGTGATGTCTGATTCCACTTTTAATAACCATATCTTATATCCATATTCCCTTCCTAACCAAGTACGGGGAGATGATGAGTAGTAGTGTTAAGTACTGTCACCACACACACACACACACACAGATATATATATATATATATATATATATATATATATATATATATATATATATATATATATATATATATATATATATATATATATATATATATATATATATATATAATCCACTTTGGGTTTTATATTTTGTACCCCTATTATACCCTATACCCCTCAAATATGCCAAATGGACAAAAATACCCCTTGGAACATTTTAATAACGAAATCTTTCTTTATTTACACTTATTTTCGAAAAAAGTAAGTTTTTCACTTTAAACTTTCCGGAAACAGGGGTATTTTCGGAAGACAGTTGTTTAAAACTTTCCGGAAACATTCCATAGAAGGTAAATGCGGATGGAAAAAATTTTGGATTTCCGGAAACACCTCAAAACGGGGTATTTCCGGAAGTCAATTTACCCCGTTTTGAGGTGTTTTCGGAAATCCAAAAAATTTTCCTTCCGCATTTACCTGTATTTTCGGAATTTTTTTTTAAATTTCGTTTTTTAATTTGTTTTTTTTTTCCGCTTTTTAGTGGCAAGACGTGCAGGACGATTAGAGCGAGGCAAGTCTTCAGGAGCAGCACTAGGAGATGCAGATCAGACTCTTCCTGCTCCTAGCACCAGGACGAGGATTCAGGTGGTCACGCTTCTGAGCGTTAGAGGCGTGTCCGTGAGCACGAGCAGCAGGAGGCTGAGCCTGCTCAGCAGTATCATGAGCCTGAGCCTGCTCAGCAGTATCATGAGTTTGAGCCTGCTCAGCAGTATGAGGAAGCTGAGGCATTTCAGCAGTATGAGGAGGCTGAGGCTGCTCAGCAAGTTTTGTTGCATCGTTTTCATGTCCACGTGGTCTCCAGGCTACAGTTGGGACAGGTAATACTTTTAATAATTAATTTATTTTTTTAACCAATAATTAATTACTTTTGTTTAATATGTTTTAATTTATATTTTTTATTTTTATACAAGACCGTGGAAATGTGGCATCCTATGGTTTGAAGGTATCGAGGTTTCGACCTCAGCAGCACCACCCACATATACACAGATGGCTAGAGCAGGCCCGTCTATTGGAGCTTGACATCACACCTCTCAACAACATCAACCACGAGCTGATATCGTCTTTTGTGGAGAGATGGCATTCTGAGACCAGCTCATTCCACATGCCGTTCGGGGAGATGACGGTGACGTTGGACGACGTGTCCGCGTTGCTCCAATTGCCGCTCACCTGGCACATTTTTGGATCATGGGCTGTATTTTACTGAGGCTGATGCCATTGCAGCTGGAGTGCAATTGCTGGGTATATATAGACCACAACTCTTGCTGGCAGGAGTGTCGGTTCACTAGGGGACCGAACTTCAGATTTAGTTTTTTGGATCAGGCATACAGAGCTAACATGGAGACTGGCTTTCTTGATCATGCTGCACGGTGCTATTTGTTACTCTTGTTAGGCTATACCATCTTTGCCGACAAGAGTCACACATATGTGCCCATCAAGTGGGTCACTCTTATTGCGGATTTTGAGCGTTGTGACCAGTGGGCTTGGGATTCAGCTGCTCTAGCCATTCTGTATGAGCAACTCAACGACGCCTATTTTTGGGAGACATCGCAGATTGGCGGATACGCTTCTCTGCTACAGATAATAATTAATTAATTTTTTTACCGATAATTAATTACTTTTATTTATATAATTACATATTTATTTAATCATTTTTTATTTCAGTGCTGGATTTATGAGTACTTCCCCACAATCGTGGTGCGCAAAGACTTCGGTGCGTCTGAGCGTCCACGTTGACGCAGATGGGGGAATCAAAAGTGCGACACTGTCAAGCTTATAGATTTTCGGGGGTGGCTGGATGAGTTAGGACGGGAGGAGGTCATATGGAGGCCTTGGGAGGACAAAGAGTACACACCATTTTCACAGATTTCTCTTTTTAGAGGTTACCTGCTCTGGGGCTCCATCACCGTGCCATATATGCCAGACAGGGTTCGGTGGCAGCTTGGATACATCCAGCAGATCACTGGCCCGCCTCTTTTGGTTGGTTCCTCACGTCCATCTACAGTGGACATTTTACAGCAGTGGTTGTTCTACGCTGGCCCGGCGCGGACTTTCAGGAACACTTCTAGACAGACCTCTTGTCGGGTGAGTGCGACCAGGATTACCTACCATGGTACTTAGAGGTGTCCATTCCCCGTCTCACTCTGGCGCCGCCTCCACCTCCAGAGCATGTACCAGATCAGGACCCAGCAGCTGAGGATATTGGTCCACGGACCATGAAGGATAGGCTCCAGACTATAGCTGGACATATCCATTATGTCATGGGACTCGAGGGCCTTCCAGCTGAGGCATATGAGAGACTCTTGCGTGCTTTGGCTAATTGTGACATTGACTTGTAGTTGTATTTTTTTTTGTATTTTTTATGATATTTGTACTGTACTCGTATATGTTTTATGGTATTTCGTATATTACACTACAAGAATAATGGGATTTTCCGGCCAGGACTTTCCGGCGGATTTTAGGAATTTCCGGCGGATTTTATCCGTCGGAAAAGATTCCGGCGGATTTTAGGACTGTCCGGCGGATTTCATTCGCCGCAAACTTTTTCGGTGGATTTTGGGGTATTTTCGGCGGATTTTTTGGCATTTGCGGCGGATTTTTAAAAAAAAATTTAAAAAATCCGCCGCAAAAACCAAAAAAAACAAAATTTGTTAAAACAATCCGCCGCAAATGCCAAAAAATCCGGCGCAAAAGCCAAAATTTTTTTTTTTTTTTTTTAAAAATCCGCCGCAAATGCCAAAAAATCCGCCGCAAAAGCCAAAAAAATTTCAAAAAATCCGCCGGTAATTTCAAAAATCCGCCGGAAAATTCGGAGGGAAAAAATTCGCCTATAAATAAAAATTTCTCCTACACTCCTCTCATTCTCTCATTTCACTCTTTATTTCATTCTCATTCTCTTCTATATTTCTCTACATATCTCTCTTCTATATTTCTTATACTCTCATCTCCATAAATTTCTCTACATATCTCTCTTCTATATTTCTCCTTCCTTCTTCATTCTTTTTCATTCACTCATTAATTCTTATTTCTTCTTACTTCTTTATTCACATTCTCTCCTATATCATTCTCTTCTAATATTCTCTTTCATTCTTCTTCCTTCCTACTTCTACATTCTCATTCATTTATTTATTTTCATTCTTTCCTATATCATTTTTTCTCATATTCTACTTCATTTTCATTTTTTCTTACTTTTTATTAAAATACAAATTAAACATTAAAATTCGAAAAAATTGAAAAAAAAATTCAAAAATTCAAATTTTTTACCGCCAGATTTTTTAAATTTTTTTTTTGGATTTTGCGGCGGATTTTAGGCATTTCCGGCGGTTTTTAAACAATTTTTTTTGGCTTTTGCGGCGGATTTTTGGCATTTGCGGCGGACTTTTTTTAAAAAAAAAAAAAATTAAAATCCGCCGCAAATGCCTTTAAAATCCGCTGGAAAATTCCAAAAATTTTTTTTTTTTTAAAAATCCGCCGCAAAATGCTTTTCCCGCGGAAAATCCGCCGGAAAGCGTTTGCTGCGCGCTGGCTACCGGCGGCAAAAATCCGCCGCAAAGTCCAACTTTGCGGCGGAAATATGGCTTTTCCGGCGGATTTTGCCCGCCGGAAAATCCTGTTTTTCTTGTAGTGTTATCGTAGTTTAGCAAATATCGTTATTTATCGTAATAATTTTAATTTTTTAATAAAAAAAAGGTTTTGGAAAAAAGTTCCGGAAATACAGGCATTTCCGGAAAGCATTTTTTTAAACTTTCCGGAAACACCTCAGAACAGAGTATTTTCGGAAAGCATTTTTTTAAACTTTCCGGAAACACCTCGAAACGGGGTATTTCCGGAAGTCAAAATGGCTTCCGAAAATAGCCCGTTTCGAGGTGTTTCCGGAAAGTTTAAAAAATGCTTTCCGGAAATGCCTCTATTTTTGGAAATTTTAAAAAAAAAACATTTTTTTTATTAAAACTTGGGGTATTTTGGGGATTTATATTAAAATTGGGGTATAGGGTAGAAGGAGGGTATGAAATATAAAACCCATCCACTTTTTGGATAAGTACCCTGTAAAGATTTGGAAATAAGAATTTAATTGATTCATTTAAACTTTAAAGTGCATACAAATACAGATATATAAATATCGTTTAAGATAAATTATAAAATCTTAGAACTGTGAAAATGTATTACTTTTTAAGAAATTTATAAAGTTAATTATTAATACATAATTGATAATTTTTTTATCAATATATAATTATAATTCTATATTTTATTCTTTAAGTTATACCATCCTACAGGAATGCGTTGATAAAAAAGCAAATGAATATATAGACATAATCGACATTAATGATCAAAAAAGACATAATCGACATCACATATGTAGGGCTCGCTCGGGGATTAAAGTCTATGATCAATTCAGTACTAATTTAGATTCTCATTCTGCCACTTTTTAAATTATTTTTCACATCAATTAATCATTGAATGAAAGAAAATTAAATGGTTCCAATTTACAAGATGGTGGTGGTGAACCAGGGACGACGATCCTCTGGATTTTTCAAGAAAAAGGGTTTCATCTAGAGAGAGAAAGATGCAGCGATGGTGGTGAGTTCTACAATTAAGTTTATTATGATAATTAATTGTAGGGTCCACCATCAATGTGTGTTCTTCTCTCTCCAAATGAAACTCTCAATTTCTTTTGAAAAATTCACTTTGTAACAACGGCTTAAAATCCATTTCAAATATTGTCAAAAAAGAATCCATTTCAAATGAAATCATTTCACATTTCCGGTTTGAAAATAAATCATGTTACAACGAAAAAAACAATTGTAAATAGAATATACATTTTTTTCCCCTTCAAATTATGAATATTATGGTCAATTATTGTTTTTTTCCTCGATAAAGCTAGGTGACGTAGAGTCACTAAAAGTATTATGAAAAAAAGAAAAAAGAGCAAACTAGGGTGCCACAGAGACACGCAAGCCAAAGTAGAGAGGCGGTCTTCTCTACTACAAATCAAAGTTGAGGGACCATAGCGAGGTAGAGACAGACACGAGCCAAAGCATAAATCGTGTGCTAGAGCACGGACCATGAACGGGAACGTGACAACGTGTTTGGTCCATGTGGGTTAGTTTATTGCAACGATCCGAACTGCTTTCAGAATTGTTGATTGTCCACATAGACCAACACGAGTCTTTTGAGCATAAGTTTGTCCTCACTTACATACTTTACGGGAAACTTCCCAGAAGGTCATCCATCCATTTCATTAGTGCTCCAAGTGAAGTACGCTTAACTATGATGTTCTTATGCTCCGAACTCCCAAAAAGAAGACGCGTCAACTTTTTGTCATGGGTGCTACCAATCATTTAGTTTAAGTCATTTTTTAACTATGCAGACTCATGCCTGCACAACCTCGGGATCATTCTCATTCCATTGTGAATTCGGTTCATTCACGTGTTTGTTTGCCTAGAAGCGTGCTCAGAGCTTTTAATTGTCCATACTTTGAACCGACGATTACTCCCCGCTCTCATCACGCTTAGGCGTCATACCTAGGGCTCTCTCATCTCCGATGGCTGGGGTTCACTATGCCTTGTGTTCTTTTTCCAATCATTGTTAATACGATTACATATAATTTTTTGAAAGAGAAAATTAAGTAGTCAAGGATAATGATTGTTTTGATCTATCTTCGAGAACTGTGGACACTCACCACCTGTTTGTTATCCCAAGTAGGTAGCTCAGTTTGCGAGCTAAGGAATATCGAAGGAGTGCACCAAAAAAGTGCAAAAAGGAGGTCTCGAGTTCAAACCACAGAAACTAACATTCTCCCACCCCCACTAATATTGCTTATAAAAAAAACACCTGTTTGTTTCCGTGGTAGGCAGCAAATGGACACACAATTGTGCCCAAAGCTACAATGTGTAGCTTCTACGACAAATAGTAAATCACAGCAAGGTGACATGAAACCAAACAGCTCCGAGTCATTCAACAAAGAACACAAATATTAATAGAAATTTTGGTTTTTGGAATACTTGGCAACATTTGAGAAAAATATTTTCATATGACACTACGTGTTATTCACAAATCAATTTTATAAATTCCTTAATATTATTTAGGATTAAATATGTTTTTATCCTTAAAAAATTTGTGAATTTTATTTTTAGTCTCTATTAAAAATTTCACTCATCACTTTTAGTCCCTATATTTTTTTCATTCAATATTTTTAATCTCTTTACATAAAAAAACTACTTTTAATCTCATATGACTTTTTTTAATGACAAAAAATCTCTTATGACTTTTAAAAACATTTTTTGGGATAGCGCTTAAATGCTATGATAATGGAATTCTTAGAGAGTGAGAGCTCGTATATATGAGTTACACCAATAAAGGTCGACAAAGTTTACAAGGAAATGATACTGTAAACAGCATTAAAACCAACGATGATTTGATCTTAGGCTTCAAACATAGAGTAATAATTTGTCCTATCATCAATATTCAACTGATGTTTTGTCTTGAGACTTATAGGAGACCCACCTTCCTTTGGCCAAGTGCATGAATGATCCTTTTTTTAGTCCCACCACCACCGATCATGTAAACTAAAGATGGGACAAAAATGAGGATTAAAGATGAGATCAAGATGAATTGATTTTAGAAAACTCTATTCAAAGGATAGAAAATGATATGTCTCCAAGGCATGAAATTTCTATACAAATTATTAATTACCATAAAACACCTTATCTCTTTTAGACCGGTGTTCTTTATGTGATCTGTCTATTGCATGTATCTTTGGGGTTTTTTTATGGGCAAATATTGGAAGTTAGTATTGAATACGGATAAAAAGTCATTTTAGTCTTTAACATGTGAAATGCTGTCATTATAATAGTTAAATATTTTGAAATTGCATACCTCCTTAAATATTTCTTACGTTAGTAATTTTATAGACTAAGTGTATGTTTGGATGCACGTTTGCATCTCAAACGCACGTCCATAGCTGGCCTGGCCGTGGAAAATCTATGGCAAATATGAAGCTCCATTTCCTAGCTTCAACATGGTCGTGATAACTTGGCCATGGTTTTGAGGTGACGTGGGGTATCCAGTGCTCACCCAAACATACTATAAATTGACTATCAATGTAACACCCGCAAAATAATTAACGGAATTATTTGGGTGTTAACCCAATTAAACCAATTTAGTACTTAACTGGTAAATTTATCGAGTGCTAAAATTATTTAATTGTTGTCATCGAATCGTTAACCGGATAATACGGATCAAGGGAGTTTCGGAATCGAAATAGGAGATTTAGATCAATATGGTAATTGGACCACGTCACCGCGTATATATAAATAATATATGTGTGTGCACGTGAAAAGAAAAGAAAAAGAAAGAAAGAAATTGAAAGAAAGAAAGAAACTGAGAACGAGAAACAGAGGGAAGAAAAGAGAGATAGAAGAGAAAAAGAGAGAGATGGCGTGAGGGAGAAGAGAAGAGGGCGCGAGAGACTTCGCCGAAACGACTTCCGTCCAACACGAAAAATGTTCATCGCTACTTCCTCTTCGTTTTGGTACCAATTTCGTGACGATCAGCTCACTCTCTCTCACTTGGCCATTTTCGTTTTTTTTGGAGCTTTTGTGGGAAATCCGATTTTGGGTTGGTTTTGAAGGTTTAGGTTCGGTTAGGAGCGAACCCAAGGATGATGGATCGTTGATTGAGGTTCGATTGAAAGATTGGAAGCGAGTTGGGTGATTTGGGGTTTTGGTGAATAGTGTCATGGAGGTTAGGGGAAGAAGATGATGAATAGTGTCCGTGGAGAATTTCGGGAAAATCGGTATTTCGGTCAAAAAGCGGTTTCGTGATCGAGTGGAAAGCTTTGGAAGCGGTTTGGGTGTCGCCGGAGCGGGGAATGTTCGTGTGGCTACTCGGTGATTTGGCGAAGTCTCGGCAATTTTGAAGTCTCGGTGTCGGCACACGCTTCGAGGGTGAGTTCTACTCACGTTTAGGATTTTTATGTTTCGAATTATTAATTAACTGTTTTATCGCTTTCGCTGGACTGGAATATTTCTGGATATTGTCTGTTTCGGATTAGGAATCGATCGGAGCGAGTCTCGAGTTATGTCGCGTTGAAACAGAATTTTTGGTGGTTTGATTTCGAAAGATTTTGACTTAAAAACCGTTAATTGGAAAATATGTCGTTTTTGATAAAATCCGTTTTGATTGAGTTTTTGATTGGGTTGATTGATTGTGTGGTTTTAGTTGGGTCTATTTTGTTGGTTGTTTGGTCTGTTTTCGATCGGAACGAGTATCGGGATCAATCGGAAAGCAATTTTTCATAAAACAGGCCATTTTTGCAATGCTGTCAAATGAGCACGACCCGTGCGTCCAGGGGCACGACCCGTGCGCCTTGTTCTGTCCAAAATTTTCAAAGTGCCCAAAATGATTCCGTTTCGATTCCAATCCTCTCCTAATCCTTTCCTAACCCTTCCATAATGATATTAGGCTTATTATGCCATGATTTTGCGTACGTTTCAAAAGGGTTTTACAAAATGAACTGTTTTTGAGATTGAAAATTGTGTCGAAAAGCGGTCAACTAGAGTGCGAGTGTGAACTTGGATTTTATAAAATGTGGATTAAAGTGTTTCATTGATTGTCTGATTTGATGGACCGTGGGTTCATAGTACTGTAGATATATGTTTATATATCGAGTTGGGTGACGACCCATGTGTAACATACTAGGCGGGGCAGTCATGATCCCCTTCCCTAGGCTCCATGCCAATAGGAGAATGTACTATTGGTAGGGGGGTTCACCGGGATTAGCGATGTTCCGCAGTCGGTGTTATGTTAAAGATTATTGTACGATACACCGGGATTAGCAATGTTCTGCAGTCGGTGCCGTACTTTGTTTATTGTGCGATACACCGGGATTAGCAATGTTCTGCAGTCGGTGCCGCACTGTGTTTGTTGTACGATACACCGGGATTAGCAATGTTCTGCAGTCGGTGCCGTACTTTGTTTATTTTGCGACATACCGGGAGTAGCAATGTTTTGCAGTCGGTGTCGTGTTAATCTATAAAAGAGCTAATAAATGAACCGAGAGTGTTAGTAGGGGTCTCGGTAGAACTCACTGAGATTGTATCTCATTGTTTAAATGTTGTTGTTTTACAGAGACACAGGGACAGCGGATATCCAAGAGGCACGAGTAGGTTGAGCTCAGACTGGATGCTGATAGCCTAGCTTTATGTTTAAGCTTATTTCCCTTTTGTTGTCTGTATACTAAAACATTATGTATTTAATGTATATCTTTCTTCCGCTTTCTTGTATGATACTGAATACTATAATTGCTGATGGTATATGGTCTGAGAACCATATTGTCTTGTTGTAAATAAGACTGTTTGAGTTATATTCAGCGAAAAATTTATAGTGATATTCAGTGTCTAAGCAGGAAATATATCTCTGATGTGTTACTAATGTGCACCTGGGTATTTTTGGTCAGTAGAAATATCGGGGTGTTACAATCAAAAACACATTTGAAAACAAAAATAACTTAGACAAAACACATATTACTACCAAAATGGCGGACCAGGATCATGTGTGCGGTCACTAGAAGTGCACTTAGTGTGGTCAAAATAACCTCACCCATTTGATGCAACCAACTTACAATCACAACCATTGAAAAATTTTGTATAAAAAAATACAGGAAAAAATATGAGGAGAGAGATAGATCCAAGTGACGACATATAATCCAAATCCCAAAATGACTTATTAAAAATAGATTAGATATATATTTGTAATTTCAATAAATTTAAAAATTATAATAATAGTGTCTCACATATTTAGAGACCAAAATAATCGTCAAATATTATACATCATATGAGAGGATGTAGACAATTCTCCCGTATACATTGCAATATTTATGTTTAACAAATAGGCAAAAAAACCATTGTGGAGCAAAAAAAAATTATATACCAAAATAATACACATTGTGAGTTATATACCAAAGTAAGACAATTTTTTTTTTAGTACAGAAGTCCCCCCTGCAGCAGCGACTTCAGTACTGTGTTTTGCAATTTTTTTTTAAAATTCAGTTCAGAAGTCGCCCCCCCAGGATGACTTCCGAACTGTGTTTTATTATTTTTTTTGTTTTATTATATATTAAAATGATAAAAATGTAAATTAATTTAATTTAATTTAAATAAAATAATTTATTTAGATAATTAATATTTTTAATCCAAATTTCCTAATTAAATTTAAGGTCACAAAGAAATATTACAACACAATAATTTATTTAAAAGACCAACCGAAAATTACAATAGTTATTTAAAAGACTAATCCGAAATATTACAACACATTAATTGCGGTTAGGGCAGTTGTTAACTTCTGTTGTGACCCTCATTTCTACAAATTCCGCATCTTTTGGTGCGTGTACCCCTTTCTCTTTGATCCATCTCTGTACGAATACGGGTAGACTGTGGACGACCCTTTTTATCTCTCCGTTTAGGTGGTTCATGCCGTAGTTCTAAAGTATTGAAATCAGCCCATGATGTCTCAGTTGGCAAGGGTGGGAACTCCACAATGTAAGTATTGAAAACATTCTCCATTGTGTACGGTGGATCCATGCACGAATTGCATGTGGCATAAAGACGTGGAGCGTATCCGTTACAGAAAGTACAATTGTGGAGATGACGGGACATACGGGTATTCTGTCATGGAGATCCGAAGCGACGACGACGTTCGCGCAATGATAAGCTCATGCTAACATTCCAATGGGACGTAGTATCTTGGAGCTGTACGTGGACACAATACGCACTCCGGAAGAAATCATTCATCTTCTGCAACCACCCCCACCACAACAAATCATACCGGAAAGAGTCATCAACCAATACTGTACACTTCACTGTCAGGCCCATGTTATGTACAGGGAAGAAGATGGTGTGTATTTTAGTGGTCCAAACACCATTTATTCCAGGCTTAAGAACAACATCACCTTCGCAGAGCTGAATGAAAAACTAACGGAAAAGGCGCAGCTGGAGGGTGAGGAGCAAACAATCACTCGTATCGTTTATCGCTTCCCCCGGATCGGCAAACGTAATCATATTCGGTGGGGCGTAATGACTATCAAGAGCGATGACGACGTTCGAGAGATGTTTCAGGACCATGAGATGTTTCAACCTCATACGCGAAGTCCTATCGAATTGTGCGTCGAAACCAAAATTTCCGTTGATGAGATCATCCGTCGGGTTTTCCCTCCAGCGTAAAATTTTGGTGGAATTAGTTTCAATCATGTTTTCCTCTCGTTTCGTTTTTTATTTTCTATTCTTGCATTTCTGCAAGTTTTGTTGTTTATTTCAGTTTTTTTCTATATTATATTATGTTCCAATTTTTAATCTCTTAATTTTTTTTCGTAAATATTAACGTAATTAAATGATAAATAGGTATAATCATTTTTATAAATTTATTTATAGTTTATTTAGGTATATATATTTTAATATATAATAAAACAAAAAAATAAAAAAAACACAGTTCAGAAGTCACCCAGGGGGGCGACTTCTGAACTGAATTTTAAAAAAAATTTGCAAAACACAGTACTGAAATCGCTGCTGCAGTTGGCGACTTCTGTACTAAAAAAAATTTGCCCTACTTTGATATATAACTCACAATGTGTATTATTTTGGTATATGATTTTTTTTCCCAGTGGTTTTTTTGCCTAACAAATAAGTACCCTGATTTTATTTATATTATATTATTATATGCCCTTTTCTCATCACGTGAGCAATTTTTAGGCTTATATTTTGTCAGGGGAATAGAGATTTGGAAGAAGCAGAGTAGTGATGACGCAACAAGATAAGTTCTTCTTCATACATGACAAGCTGGAAACTCAATCAAATGTATGAAATTGATTAAAGCCTGCAAAGAATAGACAAGAATAGTGACACAACAAAGGGAAGATGGATGTTTTTACTAGTGCTGTGAAATGAAATTGCTGCTAAAGAGAGACAAAATGTGAACACAAATTGATGTGTGTGTTGGCAATGCCAATGGCATGGCTGGAAGTTGAAAACTCCAATCCCCATAACATAAGAGCATAAAATGTAAGTTCCAATAAATAAAATGAGAGGGTTTGTTTGGTCTTTTTACTCCTAATTTGACTTTCCCATAACATAAGACAGTATGTGTGTAAGATTGTATTAATGCCCATAATAACATATCATATACCCCTCACATAGAGACAGATTGCACACTGCATAAAGACAATACCTCTTTGGTGAATGCTATTTTACCCTCTCCTTAATTAATGCAACTCAATGGTCCCCTCCCCTTTCTTATTTATTTTTCAACAGAAATGTTTTACAACTTTATAACCAATACAAAAGGACACTAGTAAAAAAGAGAATTTTGGTTCATATTCTACAAAGACATGAATTTGAATTTCATTGTTTTTTATAGACAAATGTTAGTAGTTTGTAATTAGTTAGGAGGTGGAGAAAATATTATTTTCCAGGATTTGAACCCTGGACTTTCTTATTGCAACTCCTCAATTTTCCTTGGCTCGCTAATTAATCTACATTCCTGAGACTGAAATATCATTGTTGTTGTTAAGGGCCTATTAATCAACAATAATACAATATGCAATTTCTACAAAAGCATTGTTTTAATCTTGAAGTTTTATCCATTTCTAAAGAGATATTTCTAAAGAGATGCCTAGAAAAAATCACATTCCTTATGGTTAAATTTTTCATGCATTCAAAGGATCTAGAACATTCGATCAAGATCAAATGGTGCACATTCTAATATTAAATTTTGTAACCCATTTACTCAATTCAAAATGCACATAGTGTCTGATTTTATTAGACAACTCAAAATATCTAATTGTGTGATGCATGAAAAATATGATAAAATAGTTTCAATTTATTTGCAACACCCCACCTCCGCTAGTGAGTGTCTCGGATCATGATCGATTGACTCCAGTCAGTGCATTCACACAATTTAAAACCCTTAGATTTATTAACAGAAAAATTTAGAATATCCATTTATTTTTTTAAAAAAATAAAGAAAAATTAGTTTTAAAGAGAGATAAACTATACTGACAACAGATGATCAACATCCAAGTGTTTGGTTGCACAATGAGTTTTCTCCGGCAACCCAGAATTGCGATGGATTTTCTGTGGCAGCTCAGAAGCTTTGTTTTCTAGCTTCTAGTTTTTCACATAAGAAGAGGGAGTAAACTCGCGTTTGAGATCGAAAACGCGGAACCAAACACACAAACTTTTTATTTATAAAAGAATACTTAAGCATAAAAATAAAATAAAAACCTCATTGAGAAATCTCTCTCCTCCTCCTGCTCCTCAGTTTTACACTATGAAGCTTGGATACCAGATACGATACGGGATACGACACGATACGGATACGGGGATACGGGAAAATTTTGAAAATCAAGATACGACACGGCTGAGATACTTTAATAAAAAATTAAATTAAAATTTAAATATATAAAAACATAACAAAAAATCAAATAGAATAGAAACACAAATATAAAAAAACAAAGATAAAAATCTGAAATATTGCATTTTATAGATATGAAAAAAAGATGCCCAAATAGATAAAAAAAATCACACAAAATATATGGATGAAAGGAATAGGACAACCGACACACCTATGTATGAGTGACTAGTCATAAAAAGTAATGGTGGACAAGTAACTGAGACCACCCGAAATCGTATAATACGAATAGTCAGTGGCAGAAATAGATGACTTTTTATAGACTAAGATATTCATATTAGTACGTAATTGGTCAATAAAACATAAACATATCATTAGTCAATATATATTCATCACATTGTAGAAATAAATACGTGCGATCTTATCAAGTAGAGATAGTTACGTATATTTATCCCACTCATATTACAATGTATTATTTCTTCTATTATTGTATTACGAAAAAACATATAATTTTGTCTTTTAGTTATTGAGGTATTAAAGTATATCATATATGAGTGACAATCATGTGCTTAGTTGGTAAGAGGTATCGAAAAAGTAATCTGAGAAGTATCATTAGTTGGTAAGAAGTATCTGAAAAGTATCGAGTCAAATATTTTTTAAAAAAAATTAAAAAAATTATTAGATACTCTTTGGGTACGTATCAGGAAGTATCGAGTGTGCTATCGATATCAGATACGTTTCCGACACGGGTACGTCTCTATTTTTGAAGTATCGGGGCTCGATAGGTTTTACACCACACTTCTCTCTTCTCTCTCTCCGATGAAGTAACTGTAGTTTCTGTTAACACAGTAGTATTTGTATTTGAAAACAAAAAAACCAAACCAGTTCCTTATTTCCTCATATTCTCTCTGTCTCTCTCTCTCTAACTTCCACTTCTCTTTCCAATCAAATCATGGAACAAACAGAGGAATCAACCAACACTAACCAAAAATTCACAACTAAAAGAAGGAACTTTAGCAACGGAACCAACAACAACAACAACAACTCTCATGAACATCATAATCATCCTCATCAATACTATTATCATCAACAGCAACAACAACAACATCATCATCAACTGCTACAACAACACTCAACTCAACTTAGTACTTTCTACAACTATCAAAACAAGTATCAAAGATACTATCCAGCTCTTCTTCCTTTACCTACTCTTACACCTTTCCAACAACTTCCTTTCATTCCACCTTTTCATCAAAATCAAAACTTCAAATCAAAAACCCATTTGCAGAAACTTCCATGCAAACTCAATAGCTCTCCTTCTTCAGATTATAATCTCTCTCAACCACCACCACCACTTGTTTCTTGTAAGTTGCAGCATTTATTCTTCCTTTTTAAACTTACCCTTTTTTCTTGTATTCTTGTTTTGTTGATAGAAATGCTAAAAATTTGTTCTTTAGGCCTGCTTGGAAAAAAAGTTCCAAAGTTTTTGATTGTTTCTTTTTATTTTGTTATGTATTTTTAAAACATTGCATTGGGGGTTGTAATAATTTAGAGATTTCTGAAATTCTATGAAGCTAGATTTGATTCATATTTTATAGTTTTTTTTCTATGCTTTTATTATGAAAATGTTGGGGGAAATTGTGTTAGGTCACTGTTCCTTCCACTTGCAGTATATGACCCATTATGTTTCTATGCTGAATTTGTCAAAATATAATAACTCTATACTGTTACTCTATTATTCTCTTCAATTAAACAGTGACAAAATAATGTTGAACTCCTCTCCAATTAATGTTTCATCATTGGATTTTACTCAACTTCTGGTGTTGTTTACTGATTTTAATTTTTTTTCTTGTTTTGTTTCCACTTTCCAATTATTGGAAGGATATATTAACAAATTCTGAAATATGGTAAAGTTTCCTATTAAGTATTAAACTATGGTGTCCCAGTTTATGGGACCCTTTTCTTGTGTCTGTCTGGCTATATCAGATATAGTGAAGGATTGTTCTAGCCATTGTTGAATTTAGGTTTGGGATAAAATGGTTTGTTGGGAGACTACTATTTTGTAAACAATGTTAAGGCCTAGTTGGATTAGTAATCCTTAATCTTTATAACCTTTTCCCTATATTCATAAGACCATTTTTTGAAGCTTACAATTTATTGAAACTCAAGTGTTATGTTAGCATTTTCAACCTTGATTTTTGGATGACTCTCTAAATTGTTTTTGGTGAAAGGTGGATTTAAGGTGAAATGATGACTTTTCTGGTTTCACATCAAGTCATAATTGACTCATTCTCTTACTTGCTTTCCTAAGAAGCAACAATGAGCTGCTTTTGCTTTGAACACGTTGACAAATTATCCTAAAAGTACTCTTTTTATAAAGATATTTGAATAAGAATAAAGTTAAGTTTGAGCATTAGGGAGAGTAGTGAAAATATATATTTATTAAAAAAATTATAGAAACACTGCATTTTCTGTTGAAATATGTAGACCCTCTAATGAGCAGAAATAAATAGTTATTTGAGCTTACAAGTTGAAATAGGCAACAAAGTAAACTGGAAAAATGATGAACCATCTTGTTTCACATACTGATGCAGCTCCAAAGGAACTTCAGCAGCAAACAAAGCCATCCTATAAAGGAGATGATGGAAAGAAACTCATTTCAGCAGGGAAGCCACAAGCACTAATAGTCGCTAGGAGGCCGGATTCTGGTGGTAAAGAAGGTTCTGTGATCACTCTCCTTGCCAATCACTTTTTGGTACAATTTGATCCATCACAAAAAATATACCATTACAATGTTGAAATCACTCCTCATCCTTCCAAGGATATTGCTAGAGCAATCAAACAGAACTTGGTAAATAACAATTCTGCTATTCTCTTGGGTGCTCGACCTGCATACGATGGAAGGAAGAATCTCTATAGTCCAATTGAATTCCAAAATGATAAGCTTGAGTTCTACATAAGCCTTCCGATCCCGACTAGCAAAACGACGTTGCCTTATGCAGAAATGAATGGTTTGAATTTGAAGGAGAATAATGAACAACATAAACTGTTTCGGATTAATATCAAACTAGTCTCAAAGATTAACGGCGAGGAATTGACTAACTATATGAGCAAAGACGGTGATGACGGGATTCCACTTCCACAGGATTATCTACATGCTTTAGATGTAGTTTTGAGGGAAAGTCCAACTGAGAAATGCATACCTGTAGGGAGATCATTCTTTTCAAGTTCAATGGGGAGAAGCAAAGATATTGGTGGTGGAGCTGTTGGATTGAGAGGCTTCTTTCAAAGTCTTCGGCCAACACAACAAGGACTCGCTCTCAATGTCGATTTTTCAGTAACTGCTTTCCATGAGAGCATAGGAGTTATTCCATATTTGCAGAAACGTCTCGAGTTTCTCAGAGACCTTTCGCAAAGGAAAACAACTCAGTTAACTAGTGAAGAAAGGAAGGAAGTTGAGAAAGCATTGAAGAACATAAGGGTGTTTGTATGCCATAGAGAAACTGTTCAGAGATACCGTGTCTACGGCTTAACTGAGGAGGCAACTGAAAATCTTTGGTTTGCTGATAGAGATGGAAAGAATCTGAGGCTTGTGAGTTACTTTAAAGATCACTATAACTATGACATACAATTCAGAAAGTTGCCATGCTTGCAAATTAGTAGGAGTAAACCTTGTTATCTTCCTATGGAGCTTTGTGTGATCTGTGAAGGCCAAAAGTTCCTTGGGAAACTTTCCGATGATCAGACGGCGAGAATACTTAATATGGGCTGTCAAAGACCAGGGAGAGCGAAAAGCTATCATCGAAGGAGTCATGAAAGGAACTGTTGGCCCTACCAGGTAACTACAAGTTTCACATTTCTTTTTTTTTTGTCTATAGGCAGTGCCACCTGAAATTCACACACACAACTGCGAAGTCCCGAGTTTGAACCTGGGTGATGATATTCAGCCTAATAATTTTAGCATTTGCCAGTTGAGTTAGGCCTTGCGGATTTTCAAATTTCTTGTTTATTCAATATTGTGTTCTTATGTACTTCTATTCTATGGATCCTTTATTGTTTTTGTTTTGGTTTTTGGTTTCTAATGCATTAAAAGTAATCCTTTTGACAGTGGTGACCAGGAAAAAGAATTCAAATTTCAAGTCTCAAGGGAAATGACAAGGTTAACTGGGAGAATTCTTCTCCCTCCCAAACTAAAGCTTGGAGATGGAGGTCATATTCGAAACCTGACTCCTTTGCGGCAAGATCGCCAATGGAACCTTTTGGATGGCCATGTTTTTGAAGGAACTACAATTGAAAGGTGGGCACTAATAAGTTTTGGAGGCACACCTGAGCAAAAGTCTCATATCCCAAGATTCATAAACCAGTTATCTCAAAGATGTGAACAATTAGGCATTTTTCTAAACAAGAACACAGTTATTAGTCCTCAGTTTGAATCAATCCAGGTTCTTAACAATGTCACACTTTTGGAATCTAAACTCAAGAGAATCCAGAGGGCTGCCTCAAACAATTTGCAGCTACTTATTTGTGTAATGGAGAGGAAACACAAAGGGTATGCAGACTTGAAGCGAATTGCTGAGACAAGTGTCGGTGTTGTAAGCCAATGTTGTTTGTATCCAAATCTAAGCAAATCAAGTTCACAATTTTTGGCTAATTTGGCTCTCAAAATCAATGCCAAAGTTGGTGGATGCACAGTTGCTTTGTACAACTCACTTCCTTCTCAATTACCGCGTCTTTTTCACATCAACGAGCCGGTAATGTTCATGGGAGCTGATGTGACACATCCTCATCCTTTCGACGACTCAAGTCCATCTGTTGCTGCTGTTGTTGGTAGCATGAATTGGCCAACAGCAAACAAATATATTTCAAGAATAAGGTCTCAAACACATAGACAAGAAATTATCCACGATCTCGGTCCAATGGTGGGCGAATTGCTCGATGATTTTCATCAAGAAGTCGAAAAACTTCCAAACAGAATAATCTTCTTCCGAGACGGGGTTAGTGAAACCCAGTTTTACAAAGTGCTGCAAGAGGAACTTCAATCCATAAAACAAGCATGTTCAAGGTTTCCTAGTTATAAACCTTTGATTACCTTTGTAGTTGTGCAAAAGAGGCACCATACAAGGTTGTTTCCCTCTGAAACCGACCAATCTTTCCCTCACAACCATTTTCAATATGAAAATATTCCTCCAGGGACTGTGGTTGATTCTGTGATTACACATCCAAAGGAATTTGATTTCTATCTTTGTAGTCATTGGGGTGTGAAGGGAACGAGTAGGCCAACTCATTACCATGTCTTGTGGGACGAAAACGAGTTTACTTCCGATGAGCTGCAGAAGCTGGTTCACAACTTATGCTATACTTTTGTTAGGTGTACTAAGCCAATTTCTTTGGTTCCTCCTGCATATTATGCACATTTAGCTGCTTATCGAGGAAGACTCTATCTCGAGCGATCCGAGTCGTTGGGTTTGTTTAGAAGTGATTCTACGTATTCAAGAGCTGCTCCTCCAAAAACAGCACCTCTACCTAGACTTAGTGAAAATATCAAGAAGCTGATGTTCTACTGTTAGTGATCATAACTCTGTTGTCAATGCCATTTGATTGCTAGATATTTGGATTATATGAGTAACCTTTAAATTTCTGAGACAGAATGAAACACTAGGGAAATATAGTGTATATGCAGGAAAAAAGTTCAGTGGAACTTAAGAAAAACAGGAGACATCAAATCTTTGCATATATCTAACCAAAAGTTTGACTTTTTGAAGGCCAAAGATGTTTGCTAATCAGAATGAATTTCTATCTGTATATTTCTTTTCTGCTTTGATTTTTGTCATTCATAAGAGAATAAGTTGAGTTCAGCTATAATGGCATGAAAAAGGTAGCTTTCAAGCCATAAAGAATTGTTGTCGTGTGAGTTTTTGGTGCTTGGTCAATTAGGCGTTTGCTCAATTGATTAAGTGGTACTTTGGCTAACTCGCACTCCTGATAGTGATCCCTTTGTTGATTAAGTGATTACGCTGAGAAATAGACTTTGTTTCTCAGCTGCGAGTTCTTAGACTACTTCAGAAAGCGTTTAGTGTAGAAGGTTGAACTACTAAACAAAGTTTGCATGAAAATAAATGATAAGCAATAAATGAAAAGTAAAATAAGTAAAGACTTGAATTTGATTGAATGTGTGTGTCTCCAAAATATGTCCAAAAAGTATTTATAGACAAAGACTACATAAGGAATCTATACTAACCTTATTTGCCACGTTCTCAAACCACTATCTCACATATTACATCATATAAGATCATGGCTAACAACAAAAGTATAGGTAACTTCCCATTTGGTTAAGTTATAGCCCAAAAACCGCCTATATGGCGGACTTGTAGGTTGTCATATCAGCTATCCACGTCCACCATGATCTTATTTCTAAGGAAGTAAGTCTTCTTACAATTTCTTGACTTGGCAGACTAATATTACTTGCATATCTCCTCAAATGGCTAAGTTACGGGCCAAACGGCTAGGTTACGGGCCAAGCGACTGGCTGCTCGTCAGCTGACCATGTTCTTCACCATCCTATTTTAAGAAAATAGGCCTTTATGCACATCCATGACTTGATCAACTGATATAAATTACATAACTTTTCAATTGGCTAAGATATAGGCTAAAAAGCCACTAAAACAGTTAATAACCACCACCTTGCCCATGCTCTCCGTATTCCTATTTTCTAGGAAGTGGATGCACGTTTTTAGAACATTTCTTGCCTTGATTCCATGTGGTTAACTCATTATACCCACTTCTCATAAATGTAGGGAGACAATTACCGTAGCTTGATTTTGGTCTTTTCCATTATATTTCTTTTCATAAATCATATAATAATAACTTGGGCATTTATTAAACAATTATAAGAACCCATTAAGACCAAATAACAACCTCCAAGCCTATGTAGACTTAGCGGCCACGTTAGGTTGATTTTGCCTCAGTCGAATTTGCCTCAACTGATCTTGTGTGAGCATAATGATGCACCTCAGCTATTTATCTTAGTCGTATGGTTATGGTCATATATAGTCAATTAGACCTTAAGTGGCTAATTTTATATTTTACCAACGAGAGACCGTCCTCGACTAGCCGATTCTACGTCGGCCGATTAGCCCTCGGCTAATTTTAATGTAAACAAGAACAAAATTAGCCAAAAGCAATTTGGTTTAAGGCAAGAACTCTAAAACACCATATGAAAAAAAACTATAAATGAAGCACACTTTAATTATCCATGCCTTTCATATAAATATAAATAAAAGTTACACCAGTTTAATTTAAGAATGCTTCTGTATCAAAACGTGTTGTCTGTCAGTTCCTCTTATGAGATACGGAATTTTCAATCTTGAGATTCATGCAGTAAAGCATCAACCAATCTGTGCATTGCATGCATGATAAAGCTTTAACTTGTAAAACTAACCAAGCGTGAAAAACTACCATAGCAGCACATAAACCAATTCCAGTGAGACTCGTAACAAACTACTCCCTCCGTCCCATATTATACTCCTGTTTTGGGTCATTTCTTACATATTAAGAAAAGTAGTTAATTTTGTATGGGTAAGAAAAATTGTAAGTTAGTTTACCAAATTAATCTCCATTAATGATATTGGAAAGATAAATTAATAGATTAATGAAATATATATTATTAAATAATGAAGAGTATGGTAGAAAATAAATATTAATGTTTCATTGAGATTCTAAAAATTCATGTATTATGGGACAAATTTTTTTGGCTAAAAAGTCATAATATGGAGCGGAGGGAGTATCATAATGTGACTGATAAGCGACAGCACTCTCTAGTGACTAGAAAGTCATATAAAATCTAGACTACTAATCATTTTTCTAATACGCGTGCCAAAACTGCATACGAGACCGAGGTAGTAATAAACTATTGACATAACTGTAAAGACGGCTTTTCATTTAAGTACAACATTATATAAAAGATGTCCAGTCAAATGGAGTAACTGCGTTACTTACAAGCAAGCAATATTGTAAGTGTGTGTTTGCCATGCAATGCAACCATTGATAAAGTGTAGTAAGTGACAGAGTAAAAAGAATCCAAATTTCAAAGCAAAAAGACAACCAAATTTTTATGGGTATACTCAAAATCAAGTGTGTAAAACACTGTTGTTGGACTACACAAGGAATAGTACAGAGTACAGACTCTAGCTCAGTTACTGAATCACTTTTGCACGGAATATGCCAGCCCAATTGTATTGTTATTAATCACAGGGATACCCGTAAATAGGTACGGTATTAATGAATAAAGTTAACCAAAATTTAAATAGTCTGAATATTATCTCGTGAAAATAAAAGTAAATTTAAAGTAGATAAAAAATGAGTCTCAAATAAAAATTAGATAAATATTCTAATCAAAAAATGTAAAAGTATGATTTAAAAATAATATGTGCATTTATCTCGTATTTTTTTATATATCAATATCGTTATCCTGTGTTTTTTTATTTATCATTGCAGTTATCTCATATTTTTTTATATATTAGTGCAGCTATCTCGTGTTTTTTTATATATCAGTGCAGTTATCTCATAGTTTCAACTGATTATTTTAGTTGATTAGTAGATTATAGTAGATAGTAAAAGATAGATAGTAGATTATCAATAAGAAATATTTATCCCGTGTCTTTTATATATCCGTGACAACTATTGGTTCGTTTTTAGGTATTAGTGACAAATATTTGTCGCGTGTGATTTAAATATTAATCAGTAGTTTAAATAGTATTAAGTCTTCTTGTTTTTTAAGATAGTAGGTTTATTGTAGTCTTCAAAAATTATAATTATCAATGACAAATATTAATCCGGTGTTTTTTTATATATCAGTGCAGTTATCCCGTGTTTTTTATATATCAGTGTAGTTATCTCTTAGTTTCAACTGATTATTTTAGTTGATCAGTAGATTATAGTAGATAGTAATAAATAGATAGTAGATTATCAATAAGAAATATTTGTTTTAAATATTAATTAGTAGTTAAAATAGTCATTAAGTCTTCTTGTTTTTTAGATAGTAGGTTTGTAGTAGTCTTCAAAAATTTTAATTATCAATGACAAATACTAATCCCGTGTTTTTTATATATCATTGTTGTAGTCTTCAAAAAATTTAATTATCAATGACAAATATTAATCCCGAAAGTGAAATGATAAGAGAAATAGAAGAATTGTTTATGGGGAAAATAGAAGAGAGAGAATAAAGGAGATAGAAAGATGATATATGAGATATAAAGAAAAAGAAGTGAAGTAAAAGTAAAAATTTTGTGAAAGGTAATAGGAAAGTAAAAGGAGAAAAGGTAATCGGTAGTTTAAATAGTATTAAGTATTCTTGTTTTTTAAGATAGTAGGTTTATAGTCTTCAAAAATTATAATTATCAATAACAAATATTAATCCCGTATTTTTTTATATATCAGTGCAGTTATCCCGTGTTTTATATATATATATATATATGTGTGTGTCAGTGTAGTTATTTCTTAGTTTGAACTGATTATTTTAGTTGATTAGTAGATTATAGTGGATAGTAATAAATAGATAGTAGATTATCAATAAGAAATATTTGTTTTAAATATTAATCAGTAGTTAAAATAGTCATTAAGTCTTCTTTTTTTTAGATAGTAGGTTTGTAGTAGTCTTCAAAAAATTTAAATATCAATGACAAATATTAATCCCGTGTTTTTTATATATCAGTGTAGTAGTTTTCAAAAAATTTAATTATCAATAAGAATTATTTATGGGAAAAATAGAAGAGAGAGAATAAAGGAGATAGAAAGATGATATATGGGATATAAAGAAAAAGCAGTGAAGTGAAGTAAAAGTCAAAATTTTGTGAAATGTAATAGTAAAGTAAAAAAAAGGAATCAAGAGAGTGTAAGAGAAAAGTGAAAAGGAAGAAAGAGAGTGTAACAACAAAAAGGAAGAAAGAGAGTGTAAGAAGAAAAATGAAGAAAGAGAGGATAATGACATTTTTGCCCATAAATTAGATATGTGTCTTGACAATAAGAGATCCAAATTGGTAATTTTCAAATGAGGTTTGTTTGTATAAATAGACAAATTGGTAATTTCATAGGAGGTTTGTTTGTATAAAAAGATATTATATATATATATATATCATTGCAGTTATCCCGTATTTTTTTATATATCAGTACAACTATCCCGTGTTTTTTTATATATCAGTGCAGTTATCTCCTAGTTTCAACTGATTATTTTAGTTGATTAGTAGATTATAGTAGATAGTAAATGATAGATAGTTTGACACCCACTACCCCGTTTGGAAAACGTGACGTAAATAAAAGAATTAATAAAAATTACGTCTTTGTAAAAACTGAGTCAAACGAAAGAGCAAGTATCACCAACAAATGCGGAAATACAAATAAACCAAATAAAAAAATAAAGTAAAAACCCCATGGAACCCCCGTGTCACATGTCTCAGATATTTTACCAATTATTATAACAACTTTTAAAAACAAACAACAATACAACTAGCAAATAATAATCTTCATCATCGATAGGCTTGTAACACCCCATTTTCTAAATATAATTAAACACGCAATTATCAGAGTCACCACGAGGGCGCTACATTTTTCACCACATAAAAACTCCAAATTGATTTAAATTAAATCCTCAAGAATATAGTTAATTAATCTCTGAGCAGCCACTACAAGAAAATCGCTCATTTGCGACGGAAATTTCCGTCGCAAATGGACCTTTTTCCGTGGCAAATTTGAGTTTGCGACGGACTTTGCGACGGACAACGAGTCGTGGCAAAACAGCTCGTCGCAAATCATTTGCGACGAAAATCTCCGTCGCAAATATTCCGTCGCAAACTCGTCGCAAGTCCGTCGCAAATATTCGTGGCAAAGCCGTCGCAAACTTTAATACGTTTCTGTCGCACACTCGTCGCAAGTCCGTCGCAAATTTCCGTGGCAAAGTCCGTCGCAAATGCCCTCCCCTCCCTTTTTCCTTTCAACCCA
Source organism: Astragalus membranaceus (assembly GCA_039519185.1). Lineage (NCBI taxonomy): Eukaryota > Viridiplantae > Streptophyta > Magnoliopsida > Fabales > Fabaceae > Astragalus > Astragalus membranaceus. The sequence continues at coordinate 58,518,695 of CM076849.1, forward strand.
TATTGTTATTATTCTAACACACATCAGTTTCTGACTTCCTAAAGCAGTTAGATAGCAGTTACTGCACACACAACATTTAATAATTCAATACTAATTAAATAAACTGCCTACTAATATTACATAACTTATGCCCCAACACTAACTTGATTTCTATGCTTATTTATAACATAAGTCCTAGTGATAGGAGGCCTATTTACTAACAAAAACCCAATACAAAATTATGAAATGCTTCTTTCATTTCACGAATTTGAATTGTTCCATCAAGCTAGATTCAAGCAATACAACCAAAGAAACATGAACAAAGATGAAACACATCAACCACATATACTGCAAAAACTCAAGTGATTTCAAAATGACAATAGCGGAATAATGTTAAACCCTGATACATTGTAGGAGCTCCACTATCAGCATTGACAGCACTACAGCAGCCGCTTTGGCCGCAGCTTGTTCATCCTTTGCAGCACAGGCACTAAAAGACAACCTGTATTAAGCAAGAAAAGTGTAACAAACAAGAGGAAGACAAAGAAAATAATGGCAAACCAACAGCAGATAGCTTCAAAACAGATTCTGGTCCTCAACAAGCTACACCAAAATTTGGTGTTAAATGACTATTTACATACATATATTTATTTTTATTATACCTAACAACAAGGCTGATACTCTCATAAGATCCTTTTTAAGGTATCAAAATGACATTTTTGAAAATGGCTAACATGTATATTCATTCACGACCTCTCTCATATATCTGTAAATATAAAGCAAGACTGTTTTTACCTCAAAAATAAGTTAATCAAAACATGAACTTGGTTGCAGAAGTTCTAATTTCTCACATTTGAAATAAATTCTAGAAAAAAGCAGACTCCTGAAAACATTGAACTAACTAGTTTAGTTTGTGGATAACTAATTCTGTTAATGCTAACTAATTCAGTTAGCTTCTGTTAGTAAATTTAGTTAGACAGTTTGAGGATGTTACACTCTTCTCAACGAGAAACCTTTTCTCCCAATTTATTTCGTTCAGTTTCTTTCTCACCCTCAATGAACAAGAATGTTCAATAGAAAATGAAACACAGTTGATTGCTACATAGCAGTTCATTATCCAAAGTGCAAATAAAGCTCATGCACATCACATCTCAACAAAAGGCGCCTCCGACCTTTCATAACACAGAGTAATTAAAACAAAAAAAAATTAAAAGAAATACCCGCGACATTGAAGAGGAACAACAAACTTAGAGAAATTGAATTTGTTCGGTTTTGTAACGAAAGCTCTTGCCGACACCAATTGCGAGTAGCTCCTACCAATCATTCAAATCCCAATTCAAAATATTACTCACACAAATGAATGAATGAATGAATGAATGAATGAATGAATGAATGAATGAATGAATGAATGAATGAATGAATGAATGAATGAATGAATGAATGAATGAATGAATGAATGAATGAATGAATGAATGAGTGAATGAATGAATGAATGAATGAATGAATGAATGAATGAATGAATGAATGAATGAATGAATGAAGAGTGAATAGTGTACCTAAGAAGTGAAAAAGGAGCCATCGCTGCCATGGTTCCCAGCAACTGTAAAGTCTCCTACTAATATTTATTTAGTAGGAGATTAGTTACCTTTGTTGCAAGCCACCGAATCTCGGAACAGCCCTGTGAGACAAGAGCAGCCATTGAGTTGTTACCGAGATTCATACCTTCTACTATCCCAGCTGCTATTGCTAGTACATTTTTGAGTGCACCTGCTATTTCAACTCCTGTAACATCACTGGAGTTATCAGAGATTACAAGCTGAACACTTGCATCAAAATCTGTATATACCATACATCAAAACCGAAACAGAAGCCCCGAGATCATAAAATATGGGAGAAAGTGTAAAAGCATGAAAAACATACTTGTTCAGAAGGGAGAGGGGAGGAAAGCAGACTAAACAGAGATGAAAATATTTTATATATGAAATTCAATTATATTTATGAATCTACTTAAGGCCATTTACCTTGATGTGCTGATTCTTAAATGACTTGAAGCTAGTAGCTGCTGGACTGTATTTGCCAATTTTTTGTCTTTCGACGCGACCACCATTGCTGCTATGTGAAAACAGCACCAAAAAGCAGAAGTTATTTATTTTCAAGCCATCATACATATATATGAAGAAACAAGGTTGACACGTGTAACTGGCAATGTCATTGTCACCTGTGGGTAGCTTATTCATCAATTCCAAAGCAAAAGAAGGCCCTGATAGTGCAACAAAAGGCTGGCGAGGATTTCGCAGTGCTTGAGGAATAATTTGAGCCATCGTCCTAAGTGAACAGGCACTGCATTAAAGCAGTAATCTGCATCACACAAAGCAGATTTCGCATCATTTGTTGCAATTACATTGTCTGGCAGCATGTGATCTGGGAAGTACTTACTGCAATCAAAAAAACACAAACAAACACTAAAGAGAAGTGGCTGATGAAATTACATGTTCACAACTTAACCAGTATGTAGATCATTAAAACAGAAAAAATGGCTACCAATTGCAGTGCCTGTCATTGATAGATGAGCAAACTTGAGGATCCCGAACAAGCATCACAACTTCTAACTGAGCCTTTCTATTTGCAACATGAGCAGCCATTGCAGTCCCAAATGATCCTCCTCCAAGCACTACCACCTTTTGGAAACAAACAATAATTTCAGTAGTGCTATACAAACCTACTAAGGGACTGTTTTGAATGGTTTATATAGGCTTATCTACGGACAATTATTTCTAACACTGTTTCGGAGAGCTTATAGAAACAACTTAACAACTTACGAAACTGCTTATAACTTATATGAAAACCACTTTATTTTATTTAATCTTTTATATAGAAATAGCTTATACATAAGCACTTATATAATAAACGCTTTTAATTAAGTTGTTTATCCAAACATGACCAAAATCCTAAACAACATATCACATTATCAATTTTCAGTTATAAAAGAGAGACTTTCCTGATTTATCCAGATACTTGTAGGTGTTGGGAGCCCAAAGGTGAACTTTGCAACATTATGGCTCAGCTGCACTTTCTTGACAAGTTTAAACTCCTTGAAAGTCTCTGGGTCCAAGACACCTATAAGAAAATAGATTATATGGATGTACAATTAAACTAGATACAATAACAACAAAATGCCACAAAACAACAACTTAAAAAGAAAACCAAGTACAATAAATATAATCACCAAAGAATGAGTGCAATTAGTTTTGCATTATCTCAGATTGCCATCAAGATAGTTCCAAGATGTTAATTCCCAAGAATTTCTAGTGAGGGAAAAATCAAAATCCCTCGTTAAATCAGAATCTCATAAACAATCAACAAAACTAAGTTGGGTCTTCTATTACTTATATAACTAACTGACCCTAATGCATAAATCAACGCAGAAGCAAAGAAATTGAACTGGGTAAAACATGAATTAGAAAAAGATTAAACCTTTGGGCTTCTTAGATGAAAAGAGATAAATAGCACCAATCCCAATTGCTACAACAGCTACGGCCACACCCACAAGTATCTGATTCTCTCATTACGTGTACCTGGAAAATCACAACTCATGAGTATTATTACAAATTAAAATACTAGATTTCAGTGTGCTAACAATTAGGGATTCCAAATTTCCCCAAATCAGAAGTTAAACAATTAGGGTTTTCAATTTTCCCCAAATCAGAAAGTGAAGAATTAGGGTTTTCAATCAAAGTATCATTGTATCAAAAAATCATCAAAGAAGAGAAGAAGAAATCAAACCTAAGAAGAAGAAGAACCGAAGAACAAAGCTTCTCACGTTCACTGTTTTCGCGACTGTGAGAGCCAGAGAGGGAAGCTCGCGAGAGAGAGGGAAGCTGAAGCTCGCGACTAAGAGAGGGAAGCTCGTGACTGAGAGAGGGAAGCTCGCGACTGAGAGGGAAGCTGAAGCTCGCGACTGGGAGAGGGAAGCTCGCGACTGGGAGAGGGAAGCTCGCGAGAGAGAAGGAAGCTGAAGCTCGCGAGAGAGAAGGAAGCTGAAGCCCGCGATTGAGAGTGGGAAGCTCGCGACTGAGAGGGAAGCTCGCGAGAGAGAGAGAGAGCGCTAGAGAGAGAGAGAGAGAGCACAGGTGAGGTGAGGTTTGGTGATTGAGTGAGGGAAGCGTACGAAGGAGAAAACGAGAGTGAGAATGAAAGGGAGAGAGCGAGAGCGCGCTGGGTTAATGAATTGGGATTGTGAATTTGCGACGGGCTTGCGACTAAGCCTCCGTCGCAAATTAGCGACCAACATCCTCTTCCGTCGCAAATTAGTGATCAACATGCCTTTCCGTCGCAAATTATGAGCGGGATTTTCAGCGCCAATGCCCAATTTCACTCTTCGTCGCAAATCCATCGCAAATTAGCGACGGACAGTTCTCCGTGGGAAACGTTGGTGGCAATATAGGCTTATTCTTGTAGTGAGCGGAATCATAAACTCATTTAACATCTTCAAAAATAATTAAACATTAAACCAAAACTCCAAAAATAAATAATAATAGTTCGACAACGGTAACTAAGACCCTCCCCGGTGCTACGCATCAGAGCTGACACAGACCCAACGAGAAGGAAACTACACCTAGCAATCCTCCACGAGTGCTAACGATCACCTGCAGCGTTGCCACATAAGAGCAACATTCCAAGCAGAAGGGGTGAGCTTAACAGAAATAATAAGTTAATGATAGCAGTATATGAGCAGCGGTTAAATCACGGGAACACAGAAAGTCAACACATAATAGCTATACCATCATATCTCGTTACGAATCATTTCATAAACATACCACGTGTTGTAGCATCACAGCTACCTCGAAAATCAATACATCATAGCACCACACAAGACACAAATTCCATCAGAACGGAACACTAAAACACGTTACATATATATATATATATATATATATATATATATATATATATATATATATATGTATATGGACTATGCAACAATGCAATCCCTCTGGGCATATGCATGCGGTACCGATCTCGTAAAATAAGCCACGACGGGCAAGAGGCCGGAGCCTATACCACCAGAAATAATCTCAAAGAGGCCGAAGCCTTTATCACCAAGAAATGCATATGACAATGCGACTCATGACTCATGCATCAATTACACAACTCAAAGTATTTAGTTACTAAATACTACACCATCACGTCTAGTTATAAATCATTTCATAAAAATACCACGTGTTGTAGCATCACAGCTATCTTCGTAATTCTCACCTGTTCACAACATCATAGCTGCCACATTTCACACTTATGAAACAACACCTTTAAATTAGAGAAAACAGCACACTGGAATTTAAGTAAACAGCACACTTAAATTTTAGAAGGCAACACACATACACGCACGCAACACATCGCCCAGCAACACACACAAGCAACACGGGCACACAGCGCCCTTGGCGCCCAGCGCCCAGCAACACCCGCACACACGCAACACAGCGCCCCATTGGCGCCCAGCGCCTGGCACCTAGCGCCCCACCGAGACACAACACACGCAGCGCCCTTGGCGCCTAGCGCCCAGCAACACCCGCACACACGCACGCCTTGGGCAGCCATTTTAGGCGCCCTCGCATGCCACACCTGCACATACAGCAACAACAGCACACATAACACACCATAATTCACATTTCAAGCATTACAATCTCGTCTCCAATTTAATTATGCCATTACACAACACCTAACCCCTTTCAATCCTATTACCACATTTCTCAATTTATTCTCAATCTCATTGTATCATTCAAACAATCATAATCATACAAAATTAATCACCACATATGTCTCAATACTCAATTAAAATTATATCACACCATAACTCGTACCTCAACCACTCAATCACATGCTCACATCATCATACAACATGAATTCGACTCCAACTCTCATAGAATCACCCAAATCAAGATTCAATTTATCAATTTATATAATAATCCCATCACAATTCTATCCACAAACCCTAACTACCCATACACCCCATCATAACCCATTATAAATGTTAAAACTCACCCTTACCTCGAATGCGTAAGCCCCTAGCACGAAGAAGATGATCACGCACGAAAACACCGCAACACGAAAGCTCTTCCTTTTCCTCCTCTTCTCAGCGCCGTCGCACTCTTCTTTCCTCTCCCTCCCTTCGCAAGCTTTTTCTTTCTTTTCTCCACAAGTGATGCGATTCCTAAGACCCTAGCGCCTTTGGAGCCTAAGCTAACGGGCTTGGGCTTCATGGGCCAGTCTCGCCGTCCCGGAATTACCAACACCACTCCCTGACTCAAATTTAAATAAGAATAACATATTAATAATTTATACTAATAATAATAATATTGCAACACTTAAATAATTTAATCAAATAATTAGTTAAATTATTTTGGGTGTTACAACTCTCCCCCACTTAGGAAATTTTCGTCCTCGAAATTCTTACCTGACTCAAACAACTCTGGATAAGACTCCCGCATCTTACTCTCCAGCTCCCAAGTCAGGCTCTCCCCAGCAGCTCCCAACCAAACCACTTTTACCAGAGCAATCTCCTTCCCTCTCAGAACCTTCACTTCTCTATCTTCAATGCGCACAGGCGTAGTCTCCACAGTGAGATTATCCCGCACCTCCACATCATCCATACTAATCACATGAGACGGGTCCGAAATATACTTTCGGAGTTGCGACACGTGAAACACGTCATGCAAGTTCGAAAGATTAGGTGGCAAAGCCACCCGATAAGCAACACTTCCAACTCTCTCAGTGATCTGATACGGCCCGATGAAACGAGGAGTCAACTTCTTCGATTTCAGCGCACGCCCAACACCAGTCATAGTCATAGGCGTGACCCTCAAAAACACATGGTCACCGGCTTGGAATTCTAAATCCTTCCTCCTCTTATCATGATAACTTTTCTGTCGGCTCTGCGACGCTTTCATCTTTTCACGAATCATTTTCACCTTCTCCGTAGTTTCTCGAACAACTTCGGGCCCAAGAACAATGCTCTCTCCAGACTCATGCCAACACAACGGAGTCCTACACCTCCGACCATACAACGCCTCGAAAGGAGCCATCCCTATACTAGAATGGTAACTGTTGTTGTAAGTAAACTCAATCAACGGGAGATGAGCATCCCACGCACCTCCCTGCTCTAGGACACAAGCCCTCAATAAATCTTCCAACGACTGGATGGTCCTCTCTGTCTGTCCATCAGTCTGAGGATGATAAGCTGAACTCAACCTCAATTTGGACCCTAATGCCTCTTGCAAGCTCTTCCAGAAATCAGAAGTGAATCTAGGGTCTCTATCAGACACAATACACATAGGAACACCATCAGCTTCACAATTACCTGGATATAGATCTCAGCCAACCTCGACACCGGATACGTGATATTGATAGGAATGAAGTGAGCAGACTTCGTCAATCTATCCACAATCACCCAAATTGAATCATGTCTCTTCACCGTATTAGGCAACCCAGTAACAAAATCCATAGATATGCTATCCCATTTCCACTCTGGGATCTCTAATGGCTGCATCAACCCTGCAGGCTTCTGATGCTCAACCTTCGACTTCTGACAAGTCAAACATGAGTATACAAACTGAGCGACGTCACGTTTCATACCAGGCCACCAAAACAAACGTTTCAAATCTTGATACATTTTTGTAGCCCCCGGATGGATACTCAACTTGCTTCTATGACCTTCTTCTAAAATTTCCCTTTTCATCTCTTCGTCCTCAGGAACGCAAACTCTTCCACGGTATCTTAACACATTCTGCGCATCTAACTCAAAGTCCTTACTCTCGAATTGACCAATCCCAACTATTAGGTCGACTAGCTTAACATCTAACTGCTGGGCTTCTCGGATACTAGTCATGAACTCATTATCAATTTTCAACATCCCCAACCTGACACTTTGAGGAGTCACCTCACAAACTAGACTCATGTCTCTGAATTGCTCAATTAGCTCAAGTTCTCTAACCATCAGCGCCGACATATGCAAAGTCTTCCGATTCAAGGCATCAGCAACGACATTAGCCTTTCCTGGATGATAGTTCAAACTGAAGTCATAATCCTTCAACAGCTCCAACCACCTACGCTGTCTCATATTCAACTCTTTCTGATCGAATAGATACTGTAAACCCTTATGATCACTGGACACCTCAAACCTCGATCCATACAGATAATGTCTCCAAATTTTCAACGCGAACACCACTGCTGCAAGTTCCAAATCATGAGTAGGGTAGTTCTTCTCATGGGTCCTCAACTGTCTAGACGCATAAGCTACTACCTTACCATCTTGCATCAGCACACCTCCCAAACCCATCTTGGAAGCATCACAATACACCACAAACGGTTGATCCGGAACAGGCAAAACCGTAACAGGAGATGTTGTCAACTTCTTCTTCAACTCATTGAAGCTCTCTTCACACCGGGCATCCCACACAAAAGCTTTACCCTTGCAAGTCAACTGAGTCAACGACAATGCTAACTTAGAGAAACCCTCTATAAACCTTCTGTAGTAACCTGCCAAACCGAGAAAGCTCCGAATTTCAGTAACTGACTTCGGAGACTCCCACTGTAACACGGCCTCAACTTTCGATGGATCCACCGCGATTCCCTTACCAGAAATAATATGACCCAGAAAACTAACCTCTTGCAACCAGAACTCACATTTGGACAATTTAGCATATAACTTTCGGTCACTCAGAATCTCCAAAACCAACTCTAGATGTTCTGCATGCTCCTCCTCTGACTTAGAATAGACCAAGATATCGTCTATAAACACCACCACGAACCGATCCAGATACTCATGGAAACTACGGTTCATGTACTCCATAAATACTCCCGGTGCATTGGTCACACCGAAAGGCATCACAGAATACTCATAATGCCCATAACGGGTCCTGAAGGCTGTCTTCTGAATATCTTCATCCTTCACCTTTATCTGGTGATAACCTGATCTCAAATCTATTTTACTGAACACCTGGGCACCCACCAACTGGTCCATCAAATCGTCAATCCTCGGGAGCGGATACTTGTTTTTGATCGTCACTTTATTCAACTGCCGATAGTCCACGCACAGTCTCATACTACCGTCTTTCTTCTTTACCAACAATACTGGAGCTCCCCACGGCGACACACTCGGCCTCACAAATTTCTTTTCGAGTAGATCCTCAAGCTGTTTCTTTAGTTCAGACAACTCAGATGCAGACATTCTATACGGTGCCATAGACACAGGTCTAGTACCAGGTACAATATCAATGGAGAACTCCACCTCTCTCTCTGGTGGTACATCGGGGATTTCGTCAGGAAAAACTTCAGGAAAATCTCGCACCACTGCCAACTCACCAATTTTCGCCTGACTCTTAGAAGACATTGACGCTAACAGTGAAAACAACTGAACCCCTTCCTTCATCACCCTCCGTAACTGACCAGCAGGCAGCAAACTAGATTCATCCTCCTCACAAGAAGAGAAACTCACAGACCTCTCACTACAGTTGATATGGACACAGTTATCAACTAACCAGTTCATACCCAGAATAATATCCATCCCATCCAACGGCAAGCAAATTAAATCAACAATAAAATCTTTGCCGAAAATCGACAAAGGGCATTTAGCACAAACAAGAGAGGTAGTTACTGAACCCTTCGCCGGAGTACCAATAACCATCTCCCTCAACATAGAAGATACAGAAAGACCCAATCTATCAACACATGCGGCAGCAATAAAACAATGGGTGGCACCAGTATCAATAATAGCAATGAGAAGAGAATTATTGATATAACACGTACCTCTAATCTCATTTACCACATCTGACCCCGCTAGAGCAAACACCTTTCCAGTAGATCTTTCTTTCTTTGGTTTCGAACACTGAGCACTGATGTGTCCTCCCTCACCGCAGTTGAAACAGAGTGCATCCTTACGATCACAGTTAGTTGCCATATGGCCCTCTTTCCCACATTTGTAGCACCTTTTAACATCACCCGGACAGTCTGGACGCTTATGACCAGGCTTCCCACACTTATAACATACCACACTAGCAGCAGCATCTCCCCCACTTGGTCTCTTGCCCCCCGCAGCTCTCTGATTACCCTTACCCGTTGGAACCTCATACGGCTTCCCGCGACCCGGGAAACTCTTCTGCTTTTCTCTGATAACTCTAGAATGAGCATTACTGTCTTCTTCGAAGATTCTGCAACTGTCCACCAACTCAGAGAACACCCGGATTTTCTGGTACCCTATCGCTTTCTTAATATCCGCTCGCAACCCATTCTCAAACTTAATGCATTTTGAGAATTCATAGGAGGTTTGTTTGTATAAATAGATTATATATATATATATATATATATCATTGGAGTTATCCCGTATTTTTTTATATATCAGTACAACTATCCCGTGTTTTTTTATATATCAGTGCAGTTATCTCCTAGTTTCAACTGATTATTTTAGTTGATTAGTAGATTATAGTAGATAGTAAATGATAGATAGTGTGACACCCACTACCCCGTTTGGAAAACATGACGTAAATAAAAGAATTAATAAAAATTACGTCTTTGTAAAAACTGAGTCAAACGAAATAGCAAGTATCACCAACAAATGCGGAAATACAAATAAACCAAATAAAAAAATAAAGTAACAACAATACAACTAGCAAATAATAATCTTCATCATCGATAGGCTTGTAACACCCCCTTTTTTCTAAATATAATTAAACACGCAATTATCAGAGTCACCACGAGGGCGCTACATTTTTCACCACATAAAAACTCCAAATTGATTTAAATTAAATCCTCAAGAATATAGTTAATTAATCTCTAAGCAGCGGAATCATAAACTCATTTAACATCTTCAAAAATAATTAAACATTAAACCAAAACTCCAAAAATAAATAATAATAGTTCGACAACGGTAACTAAGACCCTCCTCGGTGCTACGCATCAGAGCTGACACATACCCAACGAGAAGGAAACTACACCTAGCAATCCTCCACGAGTGCTAACGATCACCTGCAGCGTTGCCACATAAGAGCAACATTCCAAGCAGAAGGGGTGAGCTTAACAGAAATAATAAGTTAATGATAGCAGTATATGAGCAGCGGTTAAATCACGGGAACACAGAAAGTCAACACATAATAGCTATACCATCATATCTCGTTACGGATCATTTCATAAACATACCACGTGTTGTAGCATCACAGCTACCTCGAAAATCAATACATCATAGCACCACACAAGACACAAATTCCATCAGAACGGAACACTAAAACACGTTACATATATATATATATGTATATGGACTATGCAACAATGCAACCCCTCTGGGCATATGCATGCGGTACCGATCTCGTAAAATAAGACACGACGGGCAAGAGGCCGGAGCCTATACCACCAGAAATAATCTCAAAGAGGCCGAAGCCTTTATCACCAAGAAATGCATATGACAATGCGACTCATGACTCATGCATCAATTACACAACTCAAAGTATTTAGTTACTAAATACTACACCATCACGTCTAGTTATAAATCATTTCATAAAAATACCACGTGTTGTAGCATCACAGCTACCTCGTAATTCTCACCTGTTCACAACATCATAGCTGCCACATTTCACACTTATGAAACAACACCTTTAAATTAGAGAAAACAGCACACTGGAATTTAAGTAAACAGCACACTTAAATTTTAGAAGGCAACACACACACACGCACGCAACACAGCGCCCATGGCGCCCAACGCCCAGCAACACACACAAGCAACACGGGCACACAGCGCCCTTGGCGCCCAGCGCCCAGCAACACTCGCACACACGCAACACAGCGCCCCATTGGCGCCCAGCGCCTGGCACCTAGCGCCCCACCGAACGCACACACGCACGCAGCGCCCTTGGCGCCCAGCGCCCAGCAACACCCGCACACACGCACGCCTTGGGTAGCCATTTTAGGCGCCCTCGCATGCCACACCTGCACATACAGCAACAACAGCACACATAACACACCATAATTCACATTTCAAGCATTACAATCTTGTCTCCAATTTAATTATGCCATTACACAACACCTAACCCCTTTCAATCCTATTACCACATTTCTCAATTTATTCTCAATCTCATTGTATCATTCAAACAATCATAATCATACAAAATTAATCACCACATATGTCTCAATACTCAATTAAAATTATATCACACCATAACTCGTACCTCAACCACTCAATCACATGCTCTCCTCATCATACAACATGAATTCGACTCCAACTCTCATAGAATCACCCAAATCAAGATTCAATTTATCAATTTATATAATAATCCCATCACAATTCTATCCACAAACCCTAACTACCCATACACCCCATCATAACCCATTATAAATGTTAAAACCCACCCTTACCTCGAATGCGTAAGCCCCTAGCACGAAGAAGATGATCACGCAAGAAAACACCGCAACACGAAAGCTCTTCCTTTTCCTCCTCTTTTCAGCGCCGTCGCACTCTTCTTTCCTCTCCCTCCATTCGCAAGCTTTTTCTTTCTTTTCTCCACAAGTGATGCGATTCCTAAGACCCTAGCGCCTTTGGAGCCTAAGCTAACGGGCTTGGGCTTCATGGGCCAGTCTCGCCGTCCCGGAATTACCAACACCACTCCCTGACTCAAATTTAAATAAGAATAACATATTAATAATTTATACTAATAATAATAATAATAATAATATTGCAACACTTAAATAATTTAATCAAATAATTAATTAAATTATTTTGGGTGTTACAAGGCTCATCACCATCTGCTTGCTTATCACCTAAACATGTACAATGACACACGAGTAGCCACAAAGAAGAGTGAGAAAATCACATAATAAGGAAACAATCAACAGTAGTGGATACAACTTTCATAACACGCATGCACATACATCTCGAGTATCACCATACAACTAGGGGGTCACTATGGTCATCATCTTTGGTCATAACTACTACCCAAGTCCCAGCTAACTCTATATAATAACGTCATCCTTATATTCATAAGAAATATTTATTTTAAATATTAATCAATAGTTTAAATAGTCATTAAGTCTTCTTGTTTTATAGATATTAGGTTTGTATTAGCCTTCAAAAAATTTAATTATCAATGACAAATATTAATCCCGTGTTTTTTATATATCAGTGTAGTAGTATTCAAAAGTTTTAATTATCAATGACAAATATTAATCTCTAAAGTGAAGTGATAAGAGAAATAGAAGATTTTGTGAAAAGTAATAGTAAAGTAAAAAGAAAAAAGGAAGAAAGAGAGTGTAAGAGAAAAGTGAAAATGAAGAAAGAGAGTGTAAGAAGAAAAACAAGAAAAAGGAAGAAAGCGAGTGTAAGAAGAAAAATGAAGAAAGAGGGTGTTATGACATTTTTGCCCTTAAATTAGTTGTGTATTGTTAATAAGATATCTAAATTGGTAATTTTATAAGAGGTTTGATTTTATAAATAGATATTAAATTTAGATAGATATTAGATTAGATATGAATAGATATTAGATAACTATTTCACCTATTTTTGAAATAAAATTATTTATAAAATTCAAGTACGCTTTATTTTTTAAAAAAAAAGATGCCGAAAGAATTAGAGTATTCAAAAGAGAGAATAATATTATTATTGAATACGTAGCATTTTTTACGATATTCAAATATACAATATTTATTTATTATTTGTAAATAATAGAATTAATTATAAAATAGTGTGGTAAAAGACAATAAAATTACAATGATGACTTGCGACGTTTCTCAGTTAAGTCATAAAAGTAAAATAATCATTTATAAATAATAAAGATATTTTACAAGAGATATAAGGTTAACAGATGGTTAGGTGAGAGAGTTCAGAATTAGAGTGATATGGAGTAAGAATGTTCAACCTTCACCCACTAACATTTTTAACAAAATATTAACATTTTTGTCTAACAAAACACTAAAAAGAAGTTAATGTATTGTGATTTTTGACTTAGAAATTAAAAAAATTATATAATTTATAAATTTGAAAAATCTCCAATCATCATCTATGAAGCTTGGATACCGGATACGATACGGGATACGACACGATACGGATACGGGGATACGAGAAAATTTTGAAAATCAAGATACGACACGGCTGGGATACTTTAATAAAAAATTAAATTAAAATTTAAATATATAAAAACATAACAAAAAATAAAATAGAATAGAAACACAAATAGAAAAAAAACAGATGAAAAACTGAAATATTGCATTTTATAGATACGAAAAAAAACTGCCCAAATAGATAAAAAAAAATCACACAGAAAATATATGGATGAAAGGAATAGGACAACCGTCACACCTATGTATGAGTGACTGGTCATAAAAAGTAATGGTGGACAAGTAACTGAAACCACCCGAAATCGTATAATACGAATAGTCAGTGGCAGAAATAGATGACTTTTTATAGACTAAGATATTCATATTAGTACGTAATTGGTCAATAAAACATAACCATATCATTAAACAATATATATTCATCACATTGTAGAAATAAATACTTGTGATCTTATCAAGTAGAGATAGTTACGTATATTTATCTCACTCATATCACAATGTATTGTATTACGAAAAAACATATAATATATGAGTGACAATCATGTGCTTAGTTGGTAAGAGGTATCGAAAAAGTATCTGAGAAGAATCATTAGTTGGTAAGAAGTATCAAAGATGTATGTGAAAAGTATCGAGTCAAATATTTTTTAAAAAGAATTAAAAAATTATTAGATACTCTTTGGGTACGTATCGAGAAATATCGAGTGCATATCAGTATCGGATACGTATCCGACACCAATACATCTTTATTTTTGAAGTATCGGGGCTTCATATATCATCATCATATATTTATATCATATTATTAGTAGGTGTCAGATGATCTGAAGTATTGTATTGACAAATTTACAAAGATTAATATGATCAAATATTTTAAATTTTAGCCACATAAAATATTAACAATGTGAGAATTATTATTATTATTATGATGGTTTGAAATTTGAAAGGAAGTGTCTGAGCATTGGAGTTCCCCTTTTGTCCCTCTAGGCTACATTATATTAAGTTGGCAGCAAAGCAACACTATACTTTGTGTCTTTCTCATACTTACTTTTTGGAAGTGGGTCAGATGCTTTTCAGTACTGCACGTCCATAGCAAGGAGAAGGGACAGAAAGACTGATAAATAAATAAATAAATAAATAAATATGGTTTCTGGCAGTGACAGTCCCTTGGCCTTACTGCTAAGATCCTATCACAATAGCCATTCGACCTGTACATCTCTGAGGGTTTGGGGGTCCCCCTATGTACCACATATATTCTTAAATAATGTTGCGGCTTTTAATATAATTAGTATTTTACACGTGCATGCGTACGGGTAATACTTTATAGTTGGTGTATTGACATGAAGTTATAATACTAATTTAGAATATATTTATAAGTTGTGAATAATGTCCAAAATGTATAATTTGAAATTCAAAGTGGAATATGCATCCCCGTTGACAATAAGAATTACATTGATTCATAATAATGTATTTGGACATTAGAGATAAAATATGCATCCCCGTTGACCCTCTCATTTGCATCCTCGTTGGCCCTGTTGGCGCTCTCATTATGACAAAAAAGCTGGAAAAAAAATTATGAAAAAACTTTTTTTAAAAAAAAAACAATTTAAAAAGAAAAATAATTAAAATTGACACGCGGGTGATACTGTATTTGTTCTAATTTCCTATGAAATTATAAATACGTTAAAGTTGCAAAATATAATAAAAAAAGGGAAAAACTTGAAAAAATGCTATATTTTCAAATTTATTAAAATAGTTGTGTTTGAAAAACTTTAAAAAATGTTGGTATTTCTTATAATGTTAATAATGGAGTAAAAATAAAGAAAAATGAAAATGAGATTTTAGGTAAAATATGCATCCTCGCTGGCTCTCCCGTTTGCATCTCGTTGGCCCTCTCGTTCGCCCTCCCGTTGCCACTCCTGTTGGCATTTTGCTCATTTTTAGTAATTATAAAATAGTAATTTGGTAACTTTTTGTAGTGATTAAATTGATCGAGTAGTTTTAATAGAGAGATTAATTTGGTAATTTTAGTAGTTTTAATAGAGAGATTATAACAAATAATAAATTTTAGATTATTTAAATTTTGAGTATAATATGAATATAATAATTTAGTTTTTTTGATAATTTAGTTTATTGGAATTTTTTTTAAAACTTTGTTAAAAGTATGGGTTTTTTTGACAATATTTTTTTGACAAAAGGTTTTTTTTGACAATTAGTGGAGGTTAAATTTATTGATTTTAGTAGTTTGAGTAAATTAGAAAAATAAATAAAAAAAATTATTTTTTTAAAATAGTTGTGTTGGAAAAAGTCTAAAAAAAGTCGGTACTCTCGTTGGCGCTTTCGTTGGCACTGTCGTTGGCACTCATGTTGGCAGTCCCGTTGGAAAAAAAAGGATGAAAAAAGGACTTTTTTAAAAAACACATTTTAAAATATTAATTTAATAATATTTTTAAAATTATGAATAAAGACTTTTTAAAAAAAAGGTTATAAGAAATTTTTTTTGGGTAAACCCGGGTATCCTCCACAACGACTGTGGAGACTAATCGCTCGAGGTACTGGAGTTCATTTAAGGGCTGACCTCTCCTAAGCAATGTCTCTCCATACACACCGGGCAGAGCCAACGAGAATGCAAACGGGAGAGCCAACGAGGATGCAAACAGTTTTTAAATTTTTTTCTTATACACACCGTTTGCACAAATGGAGTAAAAATAATGAAAAATGAAAATGAGATTTTAAGGTACTGGAGTTTATTTAAGGGCTGACCTCTCCCAAGCGATGGCTCTCCATACACACCTAAAATCTCATTTTCATTTTTCATTTTCATTATTTTTACTCCATTTGTGCAAACGGTGTGTATAAGAAAAAAATTTAAAAACTATTTGCATACTCGTTGGCTCTCCCGTTTGCATCCTCGTTGGCTTACCCTTTGTGCAACACCCACTTGGTTATAAGAAAAAAATTTAAAAACTGTTTTAATATTTTTTTAAAAAATAAACAATTTTTTTTTTATAAAAAAACAATTTAAGAAAAAAAAAGAAAACAGTTTTAAAATTTAAAAAAAAAACACCGATTTTTCTGAAAAAGCGCTGCTTTTTCTGGAAAAGCGCTGCAGATTCTGTTTTTTTTGCTTTTCTTTGTCCTGTAGCGCCAAAATGACTAAAATCCCCCAAATTTTGAACAGGTGGCAAACTCAGGAGATGTCTAATATGGACATTTTGCTTGCATTTGATTTTATTATATTGAGTTTGATATCATATTTTTTAAATTTTCCTAACACTCTTTATCAATTGACTGAGAATTTTTTTTTGAAAAATCTAATGTTTGTAGAATTTATTTTAGTCGAATCGAATGTAACATGATTTTTTGGTTGGATGTATTTACAGGAAAAAGTGATTTTTACAAATTTGTATTGTTTGATTCAAATCGCTTTTGGGTACAAAATAAACCATCTTAAAAAAAACGTTGTCTCTTTTTCTGACCTAGCGACACTAATTGTATGTTTAGAAGGCATGAAAGTTGGAGGAATGAAAGATTTTTGCGAAATGTGCTTCCATTGTTTGTTTGTAAAATAAGAGGGAGGAAATAAACTTGAAATATGGGTCCCATGGCAAAAAGTGTTTCCTTCCAAAATGAAAAGAAAGTATGGGAAAGCAATTTTATAGTTAAAAGACATAAATAGCCTTATGTTACATAAGAGCATTTTTTATTTATGCATGCACTCCATAAGGGTATTTGTGCCATTTAAGAAATATATCACTTTCTTTCATTTCACTTTCCATTCACTTTTACCTCTACCAAACAACTTAACAATCATCTCACTTTCTACTCGCTTTTATTCCTTCAACAATCTTTCCTCTTATTTTCTTTCTTTCAACTTTCTCTTTTCATCCAAACATAGCCTAATGGTAGAAATGCGGGAACTCAAACACACCCGAGAGAAAAAGTGCAGCACATATGGGAAAATCACTTCTATTAACAGCAAACGTGCGTCTATGGTATTTCAACGTGTTATCAACGTGGTATTGCAACGTGGTAGAAATGCGGGAACTCAAACACATCTGAGAGCAAAATTGTCTTCTTTTCTTATTGGAGGAAGTTGGCAACATTTAAACAACTTCTCGTTTTTTTTTGAGAAATGAAAAACATGACATGGTGGAAATTTAGTAACTCCTTTACTGGAGTTTTTTTCAATGATAAATGTTAATACTTGGTAAGATTTATTAGAAATATAAGTGGGTTGGAGTTGAATTCACTCCCTCCTTGTCACCCACTTTTTAATTACTCTCTTATCTAAACCAGCAAGCCAACCTTATAAGCCCTTACAAAAAAATGTCTTATTAGCGACGGATTTTTAGCGAGGGAACCAAAATCCGTCGCTAATGTTTAAGTAGCGACGGATTTTAGCGAGGGAATCAAAACCCGTCGCTAATAATGACGAATGCGCGCTTTTCTTAATAAAAAATTTAAATTCCGTCGCTAAATTTAAAATCCGTCGCCAAAATTCCGTCGCTAATTCCTTGGAAATTGCACCAATTCTGAATCCATCGCTAAGGCACTAATCCGTCGCTAATGGTCCGTCGCTAATGCTGACGTGACCGTTGCGCAGACATTGGAATGCGTAAAATTCTGAATCCGTCGCTAATTTGAATTTCCATCGCTATATTTCCGTCGCTAATTCTAATTTTTTTATTAAACCGAATCCTCCTCACTTCTTCTCTCTTATCTTATTCTTTTCTTTTCTCACACTTCACTCTCTTTCTCCCTTACGCTCCTCTCTCTCTACCCAAACCCACCCCACACCACCACACCACCACACCACCACCCTACTCTTCTCTCTCTCTTCCCATATTTCACCTCCACCACCACTACCACCACAAAATTAATTTCCACCCTCACTCCTCTCTTTAACCATACCCCTCTCTCTCTCTAACCCTCTCTCTTTATACACAAACTCCTTCCCATATTTCACCACCACCACCAGCACCACCACAAAATTAACTTCCACCCTCACTCCTCTTTTTAACCATACCCCCCTCTCTCTCTATACTCCTTCCCATATTTCACCACCACCACCACCACAAAATTAACTTCCACCCTCACTCCTCTCTCTAACCATACCCCTCTCTCTCTCTCTCTCTAACCGTCTCTCTCTCTCTCTACACAAACTCATCCCCATATTTCACCTCTACCACCACCACCACCACCACCACCACCACCATATTTCACAATAATTTTATAATAATTTTATAACAAAATTATAACAAAATTATAATTTAATAATATTATAACAATAATTTTATAATATATCGAATATTAAAAATATATATTATAATAATTTTATAATTATTATAATGATATTATAATATTAAAAAAAATCACGAATTACGAGGTCATTAGCGACGGAAAATCCGTCGCTAATTTTAAGCGGGATTTCAAAAAAACACGGATTACGAGGTGATTAGCGACGGAAGTTCCCTCGCTAAATTCCCTCGCTAACTTCCGTCGCTAACTTCCGTCGCTAACCAGTAGCGAGGCCCTTTTTAGCGAGGGATTTGTTCCGTCGCTAATTCCCTCGCTAAGGCACATTAGCGACGGATTTTTGGTCATTAGCGACGGAAAAATCCGTCGCTTATACTACTTTTTTTTGTAGTGGTATGTGAATTAAGTTCACATATATGCATAATATATTTTTGAATGCATGTGAACTGAGTTCACACAAACATACGTGAATTGAGTTTACATACATGCATAGCTTAGTCGCATATCCCTTATATTTTGAAGAAAAATATGCATAACGAAGGGTTGTGCGCTCTGTGCGACGAAGAGGGAAATGTTCTACGCATGAGAGAGAGTGGTGTTGTGTATAGAGAAAGGGAGGAAGGGGTGGGTTGAAGAAGGGGAGTGAAGAGATTGATTGAAGGAAGAGGAAGAAAGTTGGTAATTTTTAAAAATTGAAGTTTAACTAGAAGATATTTTTGTCGATTCATAAAAACTGAATACCCAATTTCGTTCATGACAAAAATTTTGATGCTCAATTTGGTTTCCGAGAATTATTAATATCAAAGTTAGAGGCATTTACAACTAGAAGATGTTAGTCCTTCTATTAGATTCCGTTGATACCGAGTCATTTGAGTGTTGACATGTCAAACTAAAAGTTAGTTTGATGATTTGGCCATTAGTGTCACTTATGTGGTCATATCATTGAGTCAAATTTTAAGGGACCCATTTAGGTCCCCGACATTTCTAATTTTGAGTCAATTTTATCCCTCGTGCTTGACTTATATTGACCTCATCTTCTTCACCATTTGAAACCCAACCCCCCATTTTTTAAGCTCCATTTGATTAAATCAGAGGAACTAGCACCACCAGCTTTAATTTCGTGTGTTTTTGCAAAAATTTCATATGAGCAACATTGAGTCCTCTTCATCCAGTTATGAGGGTTCCGTTTCTGCAACTTCTCAATACCTTCAAAGTGTGCAAGCTACTTGGAGGGATCCACCAAAAAGAATAAATTGTATAAAATGAAGTGGTCTTAGGTGTTGTTGCGAGAAGACAACCGTTGTGTACATTGCCAAGACATAGGTTAACATGAATAGATAATTTTATGGGTATTCCTTTTTTTAAGGTAATGGGTGTCTTTAAAGTAATTCACTTCATGTTGGAGAAGCTAACATGACCTTATAAGTTTGAGTTTCCGGTATTTGCGTTGGAGAAGCTACGGGAAGCAAAAGGAACTTGGAGAATTTCTGGTTTTTTTTCTGGGAGTGAAAAGTTAACGTTGCTAATGGTTTCTGGGAGGGACTATAGTGTCCTCCTTTAATATTGTATGCAATAATAGTACTCATATGGCTTCTTAAAACAAGTAGAGATGAAAATAATGGGACACATGGGAAAAAGTTCATACCAACTCAGCACGAAAATAGAACTAACAGAAGACTATCAAAGGGACTAAGGTGTGTCTTGTTTGTAAATGTCAATAACTAATTTTGATATTAATTATTCTCGAAGATCAAATTAAGCACCGAAATTTTTATCCGGACCAAATTATGCATTCACTCATTCATAAAGATGAGAATAAAGGAGGTGTTAATAGCTCCTTCCTAAACTGAACATACATTTATACAAAGCACAAGACAATTTTTGTTCTCCGTAATTCTTTATTCCCTTTAATAAAGAACACAATTAAATACTAGCTTTTTGTTGGAGTTGATTGGAATTGAGAATCTTGAAGAAGTCTTATATTGCCTATTTTTTGAAGAAAGAGAGGATATATATATATATATATATGCTCAAGTTTTTCTTTATAAAATACACAAGTAAAAAACACTTTAAGTTTGTATTTAACTATTTCTCTCTCTTATTCTCCTGTCTTAGAGTGTTATGAGGTGTAATTAAATATTTACTTTGGAGAGTGTAGGTGTACTAGGGTTATTGAGTGTTTGAGAGAAATCTATATGTAAATGGTTTGTGGCTTTTTGCACGTTTTGAAGTTTGTAAAGTTAAATTCTCGTATTTCAATTAAGGTTATTTTATTTCTCTTGTTTTTCTCAACACTTTCAAAGATATCGCGTTTCACACAAGCCTTGAAAAGTACGAGAAGTAAATAACCAGCAATTAAAGGAACTTGGAACCTATACTAATAGTCTGATACTATATTGTTTATGGTCACGTATCCAGAAATTTCTATTATCGGGGGCAAAAAAATAGCCTATAATATTTTCTCAAAAAAATATTGTAAGTTTTTACAATATAGATAATTTTACTACACAAAAAATCATAAAATACCTACATTTCTATAAATTATATAGCTACAGGTAAAATTAGTGTCAACTTATCCTCTTTTTTTTTTGGCAAAAGAAGGAAAGAAGCCTCATTAAAACCTTCTGATGTTAAAAAAAATATCGAGAAGGAAAATGAGTACTTCCCCTGATTTTATTCAAAAAAAGAGAAAAAAGAGAAAAAAGAAAGAAGACAGAAGAGAGGCCAAGGGGGGACTAGACCAAAACTCTTGGCAAGAATAGAAACTAATGTCAAAGCATAGACGGTCCTAACCAGAAGACCCCCTAGAACAATCTATCCTAAAGAAAAATAATAAGACAGTTTAAATGACTAAAATACAAAACCAGATCAAAAGGAGACAGAAAATTTGTTTTTGAACGAGTATTATATCTTTTTTTTTATTTCTTGTAAATGCCTAATTTTTTGAAGAAAGAGGGGATATATATATATATATATATATATATGCTCAAGTTCTTCTTTATAAAATACACAGGTAAAAAACACTTTAAGTTTGTATTTAACTATTTCTCTCTCTTATTCTCCTGTCTTAGAGTGTTATGAGGTGTAATTAAATATTTACTTTGGAGAGTGTAGATGTACTAGGGTCGTTGAGTGTTTGAGAGAAATCTATATGTCAATGATTTGTGGTTTTTTGCACGTTTGTAAAGTTAAATTCTCGTATTTCAATTATGGTTATTTTATTTCTCTTGTTTTTCTCAACACTTTTAAAGATATCGCGTTTCACACAAGCCTTGAAAAGTACGAGAAGTAAATTACCAACAATTAGACAGAGAAGTAAAAAAAGGATATTATTGGTATGTATGTAAGCGAGAGAAATGGGCGGGGCGCTAGCGCCTAGCGTTGGTGATGGAACTTGGAACATATACTAATAGTCTGATACTATATCGTTGATGGTCACGGATTCAGAAATTTTTATTACTAGGGGCAAAAAGTAGCCTATAATATTTTCTCAAAAAAATATTGTAAGTTTTTACAATATAGATAATTTTACTACACAAAAAATCATAAAATACCTACATTTCTGTAAATTATATAGCTAAACAGGTAAAATTAGTGTCAACTTTTCCTCTTTTTTATTCTTTTTTTTTGGTAAAAGAAGGAAAGAAGCCTCATTAAAACTTTCTGATGTTAAAAAATATATCGAGAAGGAAAATGAGTATTTCCCCTGATTTTATTCAAAAAAAGAGAAAAAAGAAAGAAGACAGAAGAGAGGTAATGGGGGACTAGACCAAAACCCTTGGAAAGAATAGAAACCAATGTCAAAGGATAGGCGGTCCCAACCAGAAGACCCCCTAGAACAATCTATCCTAAAGAAAAATAATAAGACAGTTTAAACGACTAAAATACAAAATCAGATCAAAAAGAGACAAAATTTGTTTTTGAACGAGTATTATATCTTTTTTTTTTCATTTCTTGTAAATGTCTATGCTTGGTTTAAAAAATTATCTTATGGAACCACCCTTATTTTTTTTATACGAGCAAAATAAATTTGTTATGTATATTTGCAAGCAAATTAATTTTTCAAGTGGGGACAATTGTCCCGGATTATGCAAGGTGCATCCGCCCCTGATTGTTGATGCTTCCGTTGCATTACATCAGATATCAGATAATATCATCAAATGCAATTCATATCGATATCACACATAGTTCAAAACAAAAGTCCATAAAAGCAGCAACAACCTTTTAATCAATCACCAATATCTATGATGGCATCAAACCAATGAGACAAAACAAGATATGACGTTCCCCGTGTTCATTGAGCGGTGTCAATTTGCATTATACTGTACCTATAGTATATAATACTACCTCTCTCCCATTTTATAAGCTGTTTTAGCAAAATCAATTTGTCCCTAAATTAATTATTGTTTTACATTTTCAAGAAAGCATCTAATATGCTTTTCCATTAATGCCCTTAGTAATCATTCCAATTTTTTACATTTAATAAATAATTCACGTTTATCTATGTAGAGAGATAAAAAGTTAAATGGTAATTTAGACAACACTTTTTATAAAATCTAGACTACCAATCATTTTTTTTAATATATGTGCAACAATCTTAAACTACATATAAAATAGGACGGAGGTAGTAGAAGTTATCGATAATTTACGTTAGTAGAATAATGTGAATGATAAGCGACAACACTCTAGTTGGCACTTAGTGCATCGTGTTTTCAATTCATCAATCGTGTGGTGGCAATAAAACGGGCCTAGCCCAAAATAAAAAAGAATTTACCAAAATAGAACATCTTTTAGATTCATTACCAAAGTAGAACATTTTTTTTAGGCTAGAAGTCGCCCCCTGTGGTAGCGACTTCTACACTGCACTTTTGCAATTTTTTTTGGTTTTACAGTGCAGAAGTCGCCCCCAGTGAGAGAGACTTCTGAACTGTATTTTTTTATTTTTCAATTTCTTTTATATTAATATATATAAACCTAATTAAATTCTATAATTAATTTTAAAAATTAGTTTTGTTATTTCTAAAATAATTAGATAATTAATGATTAAAAATAATAATTTACTCTATATAGAAATATGGAAATAACTACATATTTCCATAACCGTTGCGAACGTCGCGAACGCAACCGTAATCGTAATCGGCGTGCGACACCAACTCAACGGGCGACCCAAATTCCCCAAAGCTTTCATGAAGTCGCCCCCTGTGAATAGTGCATAGTGCAGCGTGCAAGATCTTGACCATTTATTAGTGTCGGCAAGATCTTGACCGTTTATTAGTGTCGGCAAGATCTTGACCGTTTATTAGTGTCGGCAAGATCTTGACCATTTATTAGTGGTGTTGTTATAATTTTTTGATGAGGTTTGACTTGTTTTTTATTTTCTGTCGTAATTTTCGCATTATACGGCTAGCAGCGACGACAATATGTTCTATAATCTGTTTGGTGTCCACTCTGGTACCCTTGAATCAGTTGCATATCTTTGGAGGCTTAAGGAGCAGACTGGCGCTAATTCCTCGTCGCTTAATCAATACGAACAACCACCTGCACCGATCCCGACTGATGAAGAAATACCAACAGCACAAAAGCTTTCAAGGCGGAATCTTCGACCACCACCATGTGGAACAAGCCATGACCAGACTGGCCACCACCATGTGGAGTTGCCGACACTAATAAATGGTCAAGATCTTTTTATAACTCATCACGGTAGTTTTATACCTCTTCTACACGGTAGATATTTTTTTTTAAAATAAAAAAATAAAAAAATGTGATTAAAAGTGGTCAAAACATAATAAAAACTAATTTTTTACATTACAAAACAAACAGTGTTTTTGGTGTTTTTTTCAATGGTCTTGATATTGCCGACACTTTTAGACGCACGAGATCTTACCGACAATTTTAAATACATTAATGTGTTCAAATATTTTTTTATCACCATAATATTTATAATTAATTTAGAAATTAATAATATTAATTTTCTAAATTAATTAATATAAATTTATTTAAATTAATATAAAGAGGAAAACAAAATTAACAGTTCAGAAGTCACCCTGGGGGCGGCTTCTGAACATCAAAATTAAAAAATTTTGCAAAAATGCAGTCTAGAAGTCGTTTCCCTAGGAGGTGACTTCTGACCTAATTTTTGGATGTGTTCTAGTTTGATAAATAATCTAAAAAAGATATTATTTTGGTAAATAATTTTTTTTTGGGCTACACTGATATTTTTGCCTCGTGTGGTGACTTCAGACTTGACTTGGGTATCTTTGCTGGATTCTACTCTGTGTGTTTTGTTTTTGACAAAGATTCTATTTTGCATTTGATTCTTTTGGTATCTTTTATTCTTGTTTTCCATTTACTATAAAATTTGCGAGCATCAAATCACATCAAAAACAAATTCCATACGAAGACAAAATTTATCATCATACTCTGGTTGATTGTCAAAAAAAAATCATATGGTTGACTTATTTAAAATTTATGTAATAAATCAACTACTCACTTTGTTCATATTATACGACATTTTGGCAATTTCATATAAATTAAGAAAAATAGTTAATTTTGTTTGGGAAAGAGAAATTTTGAGTTACTTTACAAAATTATTCCTTATTAATGATATTTGGAAGATAAATTAATAGAATTGGAATAAGAGAGATTATGAAATGATGAATGGTATAATAGGAAAAAAAACATCAATTATGCATTGGTATTGTTAAACGTCATATAATATGGAACAACTTTTTTTGTGACTAAAGCGACATATAATATGGGACAGAGGGAGTAGCATTTATGAAATCCTTGCAAATGTATTTACATATTTGTTCTGTGGAGCAACATAGAGGAAATGGGCAGAGCCAAGCTAGCACAAAATGGATTTATCATTTTAATAAATCCTTGATTATTTTTTGATTTAATGGCTGTGGTTTTGGGACAATCAGAGTAGGTTGCCCGAAACCGTTTTTTTGCCTACGTTATCTAGCAGCTTACAACATCGTCACGTGTAACGAATATCTACACACTGAACAAAACCAAAAGATCACCGATATTCATATCTATTTTATGTTTTTTAAACAAATTAATTATAATAGACGAGAAAAAGAGACACCAACCCCAAAGATAAATGGTCAAAACTGCAATTTAGCCGCAATTTTATAACAAATATTATGTTTTAAGCTAAATAGCTAGATTCAACATTTAGAGCCTATGTTTTAACAGATTCAACACATCAACACATCAGTTTCAACAGAGGTAGATTCGACAGAACTAGATTCAACAGGGTTTTAAGAGAAAATCAATTTCTTACTCACAAGCAAGCAACAATGTTAGATTCGCTAATGACAACAGTGTAGAGGAAGAAAGAGGTACCTAGCGAACAGAGGGAAGTAGCAAGGTCGCGAGTCGCTGATGACTAGTGACAGTGATGATGAGTCGCCGATGACTGATGACAGTGATGATGAGTCGCCGGACGGAGATGAGTGATGATTAGAGTCGCCGATAAGTGGAGAGGGAGAAGGAGAAGCAGGGAGAGCGGCGCTAGGGTTGGAGAGAGTGTGGTGCTTCTGTTTGTGGTTTGACGAAGTGGAAGTGTGGAACGTCAAACGTGTGTAGTGTGTTGTGTGCGTTTTAATTTTTTTTAGGAATATAGTTTTATTAGGAACGTGTGTGGTGGTGGTGGAGTGGAGTTAGGAATATAGTTTTTTTTGTTAAAATTGAAAATTACAAAAAAAACTAATCGGGCCAGCCCGGCCCAGCCCATATATAAGATCAGGTCGATCGGGCCGGGCCAAAAAAGATACCGTTGATTTTGGGCCTCTATTTTTAGAGCCCAGCCCAACCAAAAAATCGAGCCACTGGGCTGGCCAAAATTGACAGCTCTAGCTACAGCATTGGATGCTACAACATTGATGGTGCTGAGATTCTTTATCATGTTGATAAGGGAAGCTACCTGAGCTGATAGGACTGATACTGATTTCATGAACCCCAGCTATCTTCTTTTGAGTACTGGCCCTTTCTGTGGGCCAACTGTAGCTGTTGGTTGCAATTCTTTCTATCAGTTCATATATGCTTCATTGTATGAGGAATTTAATAGTACTCCTCCAGATGATGCATCCAACATGAATCTGATTTGTGGATCTAAACCATTTTAGAATGTTTCCATTTGGATAATGACAGGTATTCCATGGTGTGGACATTTTCTCAGCAATTCCTTCCATCTTTCCCATGCTTCAAACAGTGACTCATATTCTTTTTGTTTAAAAGAAGTGATATCATTCCTCATCCTGACATTTTTGATAGGTAGAAAATATTTTGCCAAATATTTTTGAGTCATCTCATTCCAAGTGGTGATAGAGTTAGGCTCTAAAGAGTTTAGCCAAGCCTTATGAACTGAGGTGTTCGACCTTGGAGCGGGCACGAGTAGTCGAGTTCTTAGTCTGAATGTATAAACTGATAAGGTGAGCGATATCTGGTTGTCACCTAGTCCGGCCCGGGTACCTGCAATAACACTCTGACGCCCAAGTTAGTGGAGTAAGAGTTTAAGCAGAGTAACAATATGGGTCGATTATTTGTCTACCTGTTAGTGGGAGAAGTGCCCCTTTATATAGCATCAGAGGGGCAGCGCTGGCCATTGGATTAGCGTGGTCGATATCGACCGTCGATCAATCGAGCCTCAACGAAGGTAGATCTGAGCCGTTGATCTTAGTGGACTGAAGGCACAGTCACTATTTCTCCATTTTGGTAATGGGCTGATCTTGGTCAGTCCTGCATCGGATTGGGCTTCGGCCCAGTCCAGAACAGTTGCCCCCCAAACCGAAGCCGTCCAGAGGAGCGGGTTCAGGCTTGAGAACGTTTTCCCCCAATGGAGCGGACCAGTCGTTGCGCGGCCACCTGCGCTGAGGCGACTTGCTGTGCTTTTTCACGTCTGCGCGACACGTCCCTTTTTTGGTGACGTGGCAGTCAATCTTTGACTGATATGACGTTTTGGCTTTCAATGTCTGATTTTGACTGATATGACGTTTCGCTTTTGATGTGATGGAAGAACGTTTCACGTTTTTCCAATGGGGCGTGTAATGATGTTGGTTCAATTTCCAAGGAACTTTATTTAATGCTGAAGACGAAGGGTCGTGTTGCATCGATTTTTTGCCTGGTCTCCTTATATATAGGGTTCTCATTCCTCCGTTTGTGCTCTACTTTCGCATTAGTTGCTCTGAGAACGACTTGCGTTCTTCGGCGAGCGACCAGGGTTCTGGTAAGATTTCGGCGAGGTGCTCCCCGGTGAGCAACTTGACACTCCGGCGTGATTCTACTCAAGACCGTCTCTTCCTCGTGATTACTGGGTCGACGAGACTATCTCCAACTCTAGGTAATCAGCTCTCCACCACTCTTCAGTTTGGTCTTTTATTTTTATTTTGGTGAGGAGGGGGTGTCAGGTCCGGGGTCGACCTTGTCGCCTCCTTCTGCAAATTCTCGGTGGTCCTGACTCTCTTGCCCCCTCCTTACAGGGTAGTTTTCATTCAGGCGCGGACATTGTGATCGCCCAGTCGAGAGTGGAGTTATTAGTGAATCTCAATCTGAAGACTGTCCGCCAACGTCCTCTACTGACCTGTCTAGCTCGAGCACATCTTCCGAGAGTACTCCTTTCAACGACACTCCTACTCACCCTTTTCCCTTGAGGGCGCCTGACCCCGCCTCTTCCGCTGAACGGTCGTCCTCTCGAGGAACCGAAAACACTATTGAGCCTTCTGGCAACGAGGCCGCCCATTCTGAGCGGGGAGACGACCAAGTCGAAGAAGCTGAGGAACCGGATTGGGGCAGCGTCATTGGTGAAGATCGCTCTTGGGTATCGCAGGGCGTGATCGACAAAGTACCCTCGATACTCTGCCCTGGGGACGAGTTGCTGCAGTACTATGTGAAAATGGTAGGCGATCCGGGGTCAGATATGGGCGGTTGAAGGTCCCTCTGCGAACGAGCATGTGGCTGTTGTTCCGTCAACTTTAAAATTTATCATGTATTCGAACGTTTTACGAGACATGAGGGTCCGTCCACCATTCACCTCTTTTCAACAGTCCGTTCTTCGTTATTTGGGAGTCGCCCCATCCCAATTGCACCCTAATACCTGGGCGTTCATCAAAGTGTTCGAGCAACTCATGGGCGTGATGGGGCGTGAATGCTCTCGTTCTCTTTTTTTAAGATCTTTGAGATGAGTAGGCGGCCTGAACCTAAGAGCAACAGGAATTGGTGGGAGCACCTAAGCATTAAAGGTCAGCAAGACTTCAAAATTTTTAAGCCCTACTCTGACTCTTTAAAGCCTTGGAAGCATTCTTTCATGTGGGTCGTGCCTGTTTTTGTGAAAAGGCCCGCAAAACGGTCGGATCTCTGGATGCTCGAGGACGAGTGGGTAGCCTCAAATTTCCTATTGCGTGGACGTACGCGCATTATCGCCGTACCCTAGTTACTTAGAGGACCGGATGTCGACTTGGTGAGGACGATCTGGAAACCCTAAGTTTACTTGAGAATATGGCCTCCTAGATGGATGAAGAGTTGACCAAGTGCTACCAACTGGCTCGGATAGAAACGACAACGAATTCAAAGTCGCTCTTGGTGTGACCGGCTCTCTCTCATTTTTATTTTTACCTCTTTCGCTCTTGATGAGGATGATTTAAAAGTGTTTCTGACCGTTCTTCCTTTTCTTTGTAGGTGAAATGTCCGGCATGGGATATGAAGAACTTATGAGGAAGGCCAGGAAGGGAAGGAAACCACAACCCTGCCCCTTCAACGACTGTCAATGTTCCTTCCTCGGGCGACGGGGAAACAAGTATTGGTGCAGGTAAAGGAGGCGACGCATTTTCGCCGTCCCTGGCCCTGGGAAGAAGAGGGATCGCCACCATCACGTTGCTGGGACCAGTGGAAAAGACGCTGAGATCGACCCCCCGCACAAGAAGACCAAGGCAGTGAAGGAGGCTCAGAGGAGGTCGACCTCTAACCTGGACTTGGATGAGATCTCAGAGGCGGATTTCGTCAGCTTTTGCCAAGATCCTCTCCTCTTCATGGCTGAGGTAGCCAAGACTGGTTCTTGCCTGATTGCAAAACTTAAACAAGGGGAAGCGGATCGAACCGCAGGTAACCATCTTCTCGCTCAAAACTTGTGGTTAGAGAGTGATAATTTAGATAAAACCGATAAGCTAAATCGTGCTTATGAATATATCTCAGAGTTGCAGGGGAGTTGGAATCCCTAAAGAAGAAGTATCAAGAATCTGAGGCCGCTCTCAAGCCCACTGCTGATGCTCTTACTGAGACAAAGAAGTCACTTGCCTCCACCACCAAAGAGCGGGATGATGCCCTGACCGCCCAAGCCGAAGCAGAGCGGAAGGCGCAGTTGGAGATGACCAAGGTCAACGAGTCACTTGCCTCCGTAAACTTTGACATTTATTCCATAATAACTTATCTTACTTGAGACTGTATTAAAATAATGAAATTTAATATGTAGGACTTCTAAAAATAGGACATCACATCTAAATTTCGCACAGGGCACCCAAAATCTTAGGCACGACCCTGCCGCTCTTCAGAAGTAGAAGCTCGGGGTCTTGCTTGTCAACACGACTGAGATGGTGAAGTGTTTGTTTGACAAAAGACGGGGAAAACTAATAAGGATCTCAAAACTCCTCAAAACTCAACTCGTCCGTTTTACTTGATTTTTGTCAAATGAGCACCAATAAAGTCACCATCTCGATCGTGATATAGAGTAAAATCGCGAGCTTCTGCTTTTGAGAGGAGACATCAAGTGTCGTTCAAATTTTGGATGACCTTTTGGTATATGAGATAACGAGTTTGGTGAAAAATAAAATTAGTTTTGTGACAAAATACGTAAAGTGCGACACTAAGCAGTATGTTTTAAGGTACTTTGGGGTTTAGAAAAAATTCAACTGTTCAAATAGGCAAAATAGTTTATCGATAATCGATTTTGTGAAAAATAAAATTAATTCTGTGACAAAATATGTAAAGTGCGGCGCTAAGCAGTGTGTTTTGGGGTACTTTGGGGTCTGAAAAAATTTTAAGTGTTCAAATACGCGAAGTTCGTTCCTCAATAATCGGGTTGGTGGAAAAAATAGTTTAGTGAAAAAATAAGTAAAGTGTGACGCTAAGTAGTGTGTTTTGAGGTACTTTAGGGTCCTGATTTTTTTTTAAATGTTCATATATGTGAAGTTCGTTCCTCAATAACAGGTTTGGTGAAAAAATTAATTTCTTGACAAAATACTAAAATGCGATTATAAGCAATGTGTTTTTGGGTACATTAAGATTTGGAAAAAAACTTCTAAGTGTTCAAATACTCAAAGTCCGTTCTTCAATAACCAGTTTGGTATAAAAAATCGTGACAAAAATGCAAAGAGCGACATTTAATAGTGTGTTTTGGGTAATTTAGTGTTTGGAAAACTTTTTAAGTACCAATCACAAACCCCTTCTTCTTTAGCAAACCTCACGTGCTTCAGAAGACCATCACAAATTCTCAACAGGAAAGTTGTTAAAACAAGAGGAATTAATTATAGAGTTGAATTTAAAATAATTGGGAGATTTCAAATTATAATTTTACTTTTTTCCCTAAAAGAATTTGATTTTTGTTTTCATTTTTAACTCAAATTACTTAAGAAAACATTTTTTTCCATTTTAAAATTTAACCTCGATATATGTCACTAATATTGTTTCATCACATAGTTTTATCTGTGAGTTAGATTTGCTTTTTCTTTTTCATATAAAATTCTCCAATAATATACTTCATATCAAATATTTCAAACACCACACAAATCGAAATATGCACAATACTATCTATTTTTTCATAAGGATATCACATGCATCGCACGGGGTAAGATCTCGTGTAACAACTATGGAGAAAGCCAACCGTTACAAATAGCTATTTGTACAATTCTCCACTACAATAAATCTCTATTAACACTTAACAAATGTAGTTAAAGCCTCATTAACTACAAAGCAAAAAAAACCATTAGAATTAAAAGCTGGAGTTTTCTTTTATTAAATTTTACATAGATATATTGTAAATTGTTATTATCAGTTTTCATGTAATTAAAGCGTTATTAACTACAGGAAAACAAACTGCCTCTCAGAATTCAGAATGCAAGTAGCTCATGCTCCATCTTCACCACACTTCCCTATCCAGAGCTCAAAACCACCACACTTAAGATGGGGTATGCCACTCATTCACCCTTTGATACTATATATAACATGATATGCTCAGTCATAGACTCATAAGAATATTTTGTTTTGCAGGTTTGGTTCCTTCTGTGAATGTAAAGTCTTCCCCTTCCAATTCAGTCCCAAAGGGGCCAAATTTCGTTATTCACTCCTGATAGAAGCTCTATCTTCAGCTCTTCTTCTGTCAGAGCTGCTTCTGTTGAAGGCAATTTCATTTCTTTCTCTGCATGGACTCGAAGATAAGCGCTTAATTCTACTCTCTCAGGGGATTTAATTGCATGCAAAAGTTTTTGATTTTAATTCAAGTTTTGTAAACAAGGATATGGGTGTTGATAATATCACTGTTATGGGCTTTCTTTTATTTTGTTACTTACGCCTTTCTGAAACTGGTTGATTATGCAAAATTCAATTTTCCTGTTTCTAGGATTGATGGGTATCTCTGTAATGTATGAATATAAACCCAGCTAGTCTTAAAAGTTGATGATTGCATTGGAAGTTCAATGTATAGACTGCTTCCAGTAGCTGATTTGGCTGGTGAGCAGAGCTGCCCCAAGAGTGAGGCTACTAAAGCCATAGAATTAATTAGAGTTGAATTAATTTGGCCCTATCAATTTTGGGCTGAGAATTGGGCCTGCTTGATCGCCTTCGAGCTGAATTCAAGCCCGCCTGATAACTTTGTACTGATATTGAGCTGAAATTAGGGTCAGCCGGATTTTATTTGGGCTGAAATCTGACCAGCTTGATCAAATTTTGCTTGTGAATCCTTTATAGTTGTTTGTCCTTGTTATTTTAGGTTCACTTTTGCATTGGACTTGACTTTGACTGCATACCTTTTATAGATAGTCCCGTTAACTGCTGCTGTAATTGTTACCACTCCTCAATAGCTTTCATTCATTGAGTGATAGAGCAAATTTCCGGCATCATGACAAGTGCCTGCTAGTAGTTGCCTGAATGAGAAGGAAGAAGGAGGTGGGTGGTATGGGAATATTAATGACAAAAAAAGTAAATACAAATAATTTTATAATGAAATCTTATCTTAAAAGATAAATCTTATATAATCTAGAGCGTGGAGTTCAGCGGTTGAGGCTGAACCTCCCTTAACCAAGGGTCGAGGGTTCAATCTCCACCTTGGGTACGGAGGAACGTTAAAACGCTGGGCCAGCTGTCCTGCCCCTCGAGGCACCTACAATTAGAGCTGTCAATGGGCCAAGCCCGGCCCGGCCCATAGGGCCAAACAACATATTCGGGCTGAGTTGGGCCCGCCCAATATTCTAATGGGCTGCCTTTTTTATGGCCCGGCCCAGCCCAACATCGGCCCACGGGCCACCGGGCCAGCCCATGGGCCACAAACCATTTTTAATATTTTTTCAATATTAAAAAACTTTTAACATTTTCGATCAAAAAAAACTAGCATTTTTCATTTTCAATATTAAAAAACTTTAACCATTTTGCATTGGGCTTTAAAAATATACCACACAGTAGTAACATTCACTACTAAAAATATAGTGTGAAAGTAGAATTGCGTAATGTGTTTGACTTTGGGCCTCTATGACTAATAATAATATTTTTTTTACTTGTTGGGCAAAATTTTTAACAAAGGGCCAATCTAAAAATAGCAAGAAACAAAAATAAATCGGGCCAGTCGGGCCGGCCCAAAGCCCATGGGCCGGCTCGGCCCGGCCCAATAAAATCACCAGGCCAATCGGGCTGGGCCAAAAAAATACCGATGCTTTTTGGGCCTCTATTTTTAGAGCCCGGCCCAACCAAAAAATCGGGCCACTGGGCCGGCCCATTGGGCCGGGCCCAAATTGACAGCTCTACCTACAATGAGCGATGGATTAGTCACTGTTGTCCGTGCGGTGGGTACTCGGGTTTACCCAAAAAAAAGATAAATCCTATGGTAGTCTCTAGCTCAGCATGATGTCATCGCTCTCTCTGATTCTTCTCTTCCACTCGACCATCACCAAAAAAATGGAGGACTCTGGAAAATCGATGAGCACGTGTAAACCTAAATTTTTGATTCCAATGATGCTCCACTTCCAGAAACTCTCTCTTAAACTCAAGTGTCCTCTTTGGTTTTTTGTTATTTTCGGTTTCGAATAGCTAATTTTTTTTTTCGGTTTTGAATGTTGCAGCTTGAGTTTGTTCAGGAAACAAAACTCAGAGAAGTCAGGGGAAGCGAAAACGCAGAGAAGAAGGGAGCCACCGCCGTCGCTGCTCCTCAATCCCGACCAAGTAACCTTTTCACAACAATCTCTCATTTCTTTCCCTCACTCACTCAGCTCAACTTTTCTGTTACGCTTCTTCCTCCTTTCTCGTCGTTCTTTCGTTTGTTGATTCACTCACTGACTTGTGAGATTGTGTAATTGCAGATATGTTCATAGCTTTTTGATGAAAACGATGGGGTTATTAGGGTTTGTGCTTCTTCTTTCTAATCTGATTTCCCCCTTCCCATCAATTCCATCATTGTGGTTGCTTCAATGGCTTGTCATTCATACAGTTCCACTTTTACAGGGTTTTAAACATTTCCTTTTCATTATATGCATGTTTAAGCATTTCACCCTTGATGATGTCTTCCATTTTTCAATCTGGTCACCATGTGTTTGATTATATGCCTGTTTAAGCAATTATCTCTTAAAGATGTCTTCCCTTTTTCAATCTAATCACCATGTGCTTGAATATGAATGTTTAAGCAATTCTCCCTTAATGATGTCTTTCCTTTTTCAATCTGATCATCATGTGTTTGTATTAAGTTTTATTGTTTCTTCTTTACTTTGTAGACTTTATTCCATTGTGAGTTTTTCCAAATTGATTACCTTTTGTTTTCCTAAGTTTTTCCGCATTTTTTTTTTAAATTTCTTTCTTTATTTCTTGCTGCTCTTGCTAAAATCCATGCTCTAATTTGTAGATGGATACTCTATCAATCTTTGACAATAACAACTCCATTGACGAGGCTCGCATAAAAATAGAGTCATATCATTTTGAGTTTGTTACTCGATTCGTAAGTTATGCAATTCTTTAAGTGGTATAGTTTCATCTTATCTTATTTGTGATGTTCCTATATTTTAACTTTATTTGTTTGGTGTTGATTACAGAGTAAACAGCAGTTGGCAATGATGATTTTAGTGGTTGATTGTTGAACATGGAATAAGACAAACTAGGACTGGTGATATGTATCTTTTTTAAATTTTCGTTTCCCTTTTTACAATATTGAGTTAGTTTAATTATGCAGAATTTAAAATAAAAAATTAAGTTTTTATTTAAATGTTTTTTAGTGTAGAGTGTGGGTAGCATGATTTTGACTTGCAAATCTGTTTGGTGCAGATATGGATGTAAAGTATAAAAGTTATCTTGATGAATGGGAATTGGACCCAATGGTGAAATGTGTCTTGGTCGATAGCAGCTCCTCTTGTGCCTTTTGTGCTGGTATGGTTGTGGCGTACAGAGAAATTTATAATTATCTCTTAGAATGTGGTTAAGGCCTAACCCAACCCCACAAAACTGGCTTGTAAGGTGAGGGATGCCTCCCACTTATAAACTCTTTTTCAGGCCATATCACATCCGATGTGGGACTCTTAACACACCTCCCTCACACCCAGGACTAGACAACTGGAGCATGCCCTGAGTGGCCCGATAGCGGGTGGCCCAGCAGATCTTGGATTGGCTCTGATACCATCTTAGAATGTGGTTAAGGCCTAACTCAACCCCACAAATCCGGCTTGTAAGGTGAGGGATGCCTCCCACTTATAAACTCTTTTTCAGGCCATATCACATCCGATGTAGGACTCTTAACACTGCTATGTTGTAAATAGTAGTTTCTTCACAATTATTAGTATTCCTTGTACTAGGCCCGTTAATAAGGCCCGTTAGGTTTAATTCATCTTACTTGTCTATATAATGAGATTAGTGACTGTAATTACATACAATTGAAAGAATACATTCAGTATATTTTTCTACATGGTATCACGAGCTCTCAATCTTGAGAGACTTGCTTCCGCATAAACCCTAGCCGTCTTCATTACGATTTCTCTTTCCCGCCTTCATTGCGGCTTGTCTTGCTGTCTTCGGTGCAACTCTTTTGGCACCTTCATTGTGCCTAATTTCTTTCCTACATGACAACAGCCCTTGGTACTGCTTTTTTTAAATGTTACCATTCCCTCTCCAAAGTTACTGTTCACGCAGAAGGAGAAAGCATTTTTAACTACTGTCCATTCATCATATCCAGCCACCGGACTTATCAGAGGAGAGGGAAAACCCGATCTGTTCCAAGAGATAATTATACAGTACGCTCGTCGGAGCCTTCTGGTCCTATTTGAGGGATCAAATCTTGGTTTTGAGAACTTTTGATTTTTGGCTCACTTTGAAGGCACCAATTTATGTTCTTATTTCTACCTTAGTCACTGATTCTGGTTGTTGTAAGACTTGGCTGCCTTAAGTGGTTCGTTTGGGACCTTATTCAGCACACTTGATCCACTTTTGAGGAATATTCGTTAACTTTTGTGGTTGTTTGGCTGTGTTGCTGCATTTCAGACTTTTTTTGTCATACTAGTTGTTGTTATTTGTTCTTTTCTTGCCGGTTACGAATGGCTGAAAAAATCTTTGTTGATTACTCTTTGTGCTTCACTAAGGATGACGTGATTCGTTTGAAGTCTCTACTCGCCTCTCTCAGTAAGCTGCCTAGTTCTCTATCCATGACTGGTATGAGTGTCTGCTCTCAATCTTTTAGTGTTTGTGGTACAATCCCTAAGAATGCTTGGATTCTTGACTCTGGTGCAACTGACCACATGACATTTGACTCCAATTGTTTTTCCTCTTATACCTCCTCTAAGAGGGATCAATATGTTACTGTTGCTAATGGTTCTTATGGTCGTATTGATGGCTCTGGAAATGTTAAATTGCAACCTTCACTTTAATTACAAGATGTGCCGCATGTTCCCACACTCAGACACAACCTAATATCAATTCATAAACTCACTCGTGATCATAACTGCAAAGTAACCCTTTTCACTTCTCATTGTGTTTTTCAGGATCTTGCCACGGGGAAGACGATTGGAGTTGCTAAGGAACAAGGAGGGTTGTATTATTTATCTGATGAGCATGCTGTTAAAAAGGTGTTGTCTTCCGCACTTCAGTCTCGATCAGAGTCTCCCACTCCTACTTCGCAAATTTGGCTTCTACATAAGCGTCTTGGTCATCCTCCTTTCTCATTACTCAGGTCTATGTTTCCATCTCTTTTTGTACAACAGTCTGTTGAGTCTTTTAAGTGTGACATTTGTCAATTTGCTAAGCACCACCGCATTACTTTTCCCTCTAGTGGTACCAAAAGTGCAGAACCATTTGATCTTATTCATTCTGATGTTTGGGGGCCTGCCCCTGTTTCTAATATTTCTGGTGCAAGATGGTTTGTGTTATTTGTCGAAGATTTTACTCGAGCAACTTGGTTGTTTTTGATGAAAGATAAATCAGAGGTATCCCAATTGTTTATTTCGTTTTTTCAATATGATAAAGACTCAATTTGGAAGAGGTATTAAACGAGTTCGTTCTGATAATGGAAAAGAATATGCGAATCATAATCTTTCTGATTTCTTCATTAAACAGGGCATCATACATGAACTAATTACCTGTGTTGACACCCCTCAACAAAATGGGGTTGCTGAAAGAAAAAATCGTCACCTTCTTGAAATTGCACGAGCTCTTCTATTCCAAATGTCTGTTCCAAAATCATACTGGGGAGAGGCAGTATTAACTACTGCATATCTGATTAATCGAATGCCATCACATGGTCTAGGTAATGTTAGTCCAGTTCAACTTTTGGTCTCACAGTTTCCTTCTGTTCCTGTCTTGCAGAGCCTTGAGTCTCGGGTATTCGGTTGTGTGGCTTTCGTCCATGTTCACCCACAACACCGAAGTAAGTTGGATTCTCGTGCAGTCCGTTGTGTCTTTCTAGGTTATCCTCCTAACAAAAAGGGTTACAAGTGTTATCATCCACTAAGTCGTAAGTTCTTTGTTTCAATGGATGTCACATTTCATGGGTATGTCTCATTTTTCACTCGTCCACAGCTTCAGGGGGAGAGTGATTCTAATTCCAATTTGGAATCTGAGTCCGAGCTCGAGTTTCTCTTCCTTGGTCCATGGCAACATGAGTCACCAGTTACAGACTCTGTGTTTCCTGCTCCTTCTCCTCCTTCCACTTCTCCTAGTTCTGTTCATCATGTTCCTCCAGTATCTCCCGTGTCTTCTGTTTTGCAAGAAACAATACCTTTGGCACCAGTGCAGAATAAGGCTTGTGAGCCTACACTGACTTATCAGAGGAGAGGAAAACCCGATCTGGTCCAACAACAACTTCAACCACCTGAACCGGAGGCAAGTACTGAAAGTGACTCCTCAACTTCAGATTCTCATAATTCTGATACCAATGACCCTGATACAGACACTGGTATTGTTGACCCTTGATGTAGATGACTTACCTATTGCTTTGATAAAAGGGAAAAGGTATTGTGCTAAGTACCTATTTCTCAATTTGTTTCTTCTAAGCATCTTTCCTTGCAGCATCAAAGTTTTATTGCAGCTGCTGACTCAGTAAGAATCCCTACATCAGTTCAAGAGGCACTAAAAGATAAAAATTGGGTCCAGGCTATGAAGAGATAAAAGCACTTGAGAAGAATGAAACTTGGGAGATTGTTGAGAAACCAGGGGACAAGAAGCCTGTTGGTTATAGATGGATCTACACAGTCAAGCACAAATTAGATGGTACTCTTGAACGGTACAAGGCAAGACTGGTGGCAAAATGATACACTCAAACTTATGGAATTGATTATGAGGAGACATTTGCTCCTGTGGCAAAAATGAATACTGTTCGTATTTTACTCTCTCTAGCTGCGCACTTTGGTTGGGATTTACACTAGTTTGATGTTAAGAATGCTTTCTTACATGGCAATTTAGAAGAGGAGGTGTACATGGAGATTCCACCGGGATTTGGTCCCACTAATGGAACGAATGTGGTTTGCAAGCTGAGAAAAGCTTTATATGGGCTAAAACAGTCTCCTCGGGGCTGGTTTGGGAGATTTTCAAAGGCGTTGTTGCATCTTGGCTATAAGCAAAGCCAGGGAGATCATACACTTTTCTTCAAACATTCACAAGGTAGTAAACTGACAATATTTCTTGTTTATGTTGATGATATTATTGTTGCAGGGGATGATTTGACCGAAAGGCAATTGCTTAAAGAAAAATTAGCTACGGAATTTGAAATGAAGGACCTTGGAAAACTTAAGTATTTCCTAGGGATTGAGGCAGCCTACACCAATGAAGGCATTTTTATTTCTCAAAGAAAATATGTTCTCGACCTTCTGAAAGAAACTGGAAAGCTTGGATGTAAACCTGCAAGTGTCCCTATTGAACAAAATCACAAACTGAGCACTGAAGAGGAAAGTGCTATGGTTGACAAAATGCAATATCAAAGACTAGTGGGGAAGTTGATCTACTTAGCCCACACTAGACCTGACTTGGCATATGTAGTTAGTGTTGTAAGTCAGTTCATGCATGATCCAAGAGCAAGACACCTTCAAGCAGTAGACCGTGTTCTACAATATCTCAAAGCCACTCCAGGGAGAGGACTCATTTTCAAGAGAGGTGAAAACTTGACTATAGAGGCGTATACTGATGCAGATTATGCAGGCTCAGTGAGTGATAGAAGATCCACCTCAGGCTATTGCACATTTTTATGTGGGAACCTTGTTGCTTGGAGAAGTAAGAAGCAAAATGTAGTAGCTCGATCAACTGCTGAGGCAGAGTTTAGAGCTATGGCACAAGGGATAAGTGAATTATTATGGATGAAAATCGTGCTAGATGTCTTAAAGATTAAGTATGACGTCCCTATGAAGTAATTTTGTGACAACAAATCGGCTATCAGTATTGCTCATAATCCTATTCAATACGACAGGACAAAACATATTGAGATAGACCGACACTTTATCAAGGAAAAATTGGATAGTGGATTGATAATGACAGAATACGTTCCTTCTGGGCACCAACTAGCTGATGTGTTAACAAAAGGCTTACCGACAGAACGTTTCAAACAACTTACTTGCAAGCTGGAAATGATAGATATACATTCACCAGCTTGAGGGGGAGTGTTGTAAATAGTAGTTTCTTTACAATTATTAGTATTCCTTGTACTAGGCCCGTTAATAAGGTCTGTTAGGTTTAATTCATCTTACTTGTCTATATAATGAGATTAGTGAGTATAATTACATACAATTGAAATAATACTTTCAGTATATTTTTCTACATTATCATTTTGATGCAATATTTTATTGAGCATCTTTCCAGCTTGGAAACATTAAAAACGAGCTTCTTATGCAGATTTTCTGCTTCAGATACGAGGTTATTTGGTTCTGACTTGAGTGCTAGGTGTTTTGAGAGTCACATTGATGGTCCATGCATGAATGGATATTAAAGGGGTTGTTGCTGAAATACAAAAGGACAACAACACACCTTTAGTGCGGAATGTCTCATTATATTATTTGTTTTAACCTCATGTGTATCAATACATGCTTATCCAGTTGCACTTGTGGTGTGTCTCATTGGATGTGTGTTACTTCTCTATGTCAGTCGTCGTCATCATCATCATTTTTTGATGCTATACTACCTTTTTTTTATAGTTTATGTTTCGTCAAAAAAAAATTGCTATCGATGAATTGGCCGCTTAATTGGTAATCAAGATCCTAGTTTATCTTGTAGATAATAGGGTTGTAGACGGTACCTGTTGTGTTGTTAAACAATTAGTAATAATGGGCTTAGCATATTGACTGACCTAAGTAGTGTTGTATTGGGCTCTTTG
Organism: Astragalus membranaceus; assembly: GCA_039519185.1. Classification (NCBI taxonomy): domain Eukaryota; kingdom Viridiplantae; phylum Streptophyta; class Magnoliopsida; order Fabales; family Fabaceae; genus Astragalus; species Astragalus membranaceus. The sequence goes on from CM076849.1 coordinate 58,560,045, forward strand.
TATTGTTGTAATATAGTTGGCCTAGATAGGAATTGATACTCATTGTATAAATTCACTGAATCAATCAATGAACTCAACGTTTTCCACAGTTTTACAATTCGTTTTCGGTTACAATTGGTACCAGAGCTCTACGGGCCTGAAACAGGAAATCAAGACCGTAGTTCTTGAAGAAGCGTGAATTCATTTCAATGGCAGGACAAAGAGGAAGAAAATGAAAGCTACGTTCAACTGGCAATACCGAAGCTTGACGGGTATTATGAACACTGGAAGATATTGATGGAGAACCTTTTTAGGTCTAACGATTACTGGGAAGTGGTGGAGAACGGAAGTCCACAATTGGCAGCGAATGCAAGTCTAGATCAGAAGAAGACGTACGCTGAGGCGAAATTGAAAGACCTAAAAGCCAAAAACTATCTCTTTCAAGCGGTTGATCGCAACATGCTTGAGACGATCTTGAAGCACGATTCGGCGAAGGACATTTGGGATTCCCTTAAGCAGAAGTACCTGGGTTCCACGAAGGTGAAGCATGCACAGCTTCAAGTTCTGAGACGTGAATTCGAGATGCTGACGATGAAAGAAGGAGAAGCGGTGCATGATTACTTTGCAAGAACGTTGTCACTGTGAACAAAATGAAGAGTCATGGAGAGACGATGGGCAAGACCGTTGTTGAAAAGATCTTGAGATCGATGACTACAAAGTTTTACTACGTTGTTTGCTCTATCCTGCAATCGAACGATGTGGAGACACTCTCCATTGACGGGCTACAAAGCAGTATCTTGATTGAAGAACAGTGCATGAAGGGACAGAAAGAGGAGGAGCAAGTGCTAAAGGTGAGTGGCACGACAAGAGGAAGAGGAAGAGGACGTGGCGAAGGAAGAGGAAGGGGTAGATCAAAAGAACACATTGAGTGCTACAGATGCCGCAAACTTGGGCACTATCAATACGAATGCCCAAATCTTGAAGGCAATGAAGCAAATTACACAGGTTTCGATGAGGAAGAATAAATGCTCCTAATGGCACTCAGTGATGATCAAGAAGATGGAAAGGAGAGCATATGGTTCCTAGACTCGGGTTGCAGCACACATATGTATGGAATCAAAGAGTGGTTCACTAATCTTGATGAGAATTTCAAGGAAACTGTGAAACTTGGAGATGGTAGGAAGCTGAATGTTGAAGGAAGAGGAAATGTTAAATTGAAGATAGAAGGGAGTATCTGATGTATACTATGTTCCGAATTTGAGAAGCAACCTCCTAAGCATTGGGCAATTACAACAAAAAAAGATGAAGGTGGTCTTTGAGGATGACAAGTGCAAGGTGTATCACAAGGAAAATGGTTTGATCATGACCTATTTCATGGCTAACAATAGGATGTTTGCAATCAAATCCACCCCTGTTGAGACCATTGCAAACTGTATGCAAATTACTGCTGAGGAAGCTACAGAGCTATGGCACAGAAGGTATGGGCACCTAAGTCATAAGGGATTGATGCTACTCAAGCAGAAAGAGATAGTGAAGGGGCTTCCTACATTGGTTGAGACAGAGAGGGTGTGCACATAATGTCAAATTGGGAAACAACACAGAGACAACATTCCAAAGCAGAGCAGTTGGAGAGCTTCAAGAAGATTGGAGCTAGTGCACTCTGACATATGTGACCCTATCACACCAGAATCAAATAGCAAAAAGAGGTATTTTATATCCTTCATTGATGACTTTAGTAGGAGAGGTTGGATATATTTCCTTAGTGAAAAATCTGATGCTTTTGAAACATTTAAACGTTTTAAAACCATGGTCGAAAAGGAGAGTCAGTGTTCTATATTAGTTGTTTGGAAACAGATAGGGGAGGAGAATTTAACTCAAATGAGTTTATTGAATTTTGCTCCGTGAATGGGATTAGAAGACAATTAACAGCAGCCTTTACACCTCAACAAAATGGTGTAGCAGAGAGAAAAAACAGAACTGTAATGAACATGGTTAGATGTCTGTTGAGCGATTCCGAGCTACCAAAGAGTTTCTGACCTGAAGCAGCTAGATGGAGTTTCTATGTGTTAAATAGATTCCCCACTGTGTCTATTAAGGATATCACTCCCGAGGAAGCTTGGAGGGAGTGATATCAAACCCTCAGTAGGACACCTTAGAGTGCTTGGTTGCCTTGCTTACATGCATACCTCAGATAATCAAAGAAAGAAACTAGATGATAAGAGTAAAAAGTGTGTTTTCCTTGGAATACGTGAAGAGTCTAAGGCTTATAGGCTCTATGATCCCCTCACCAAGAAAATAATGATAAGTAGAGATGTGATTTTTGATGAATCAAAGAGATGGAATTGGGAGAATAAGGAAGAATCAGAAAGGGTTAGTGAACCAGAATGTGATTTAGAAGAAAATGAGAAAATAGCTGAAGATGAAATCACCACTATTAGTAGTCAGAACACTGTGGCACCTGGTGGACAAAGTTCTGAACTCTCCCCAAACTTGGATCAAGGGAGGGGAGAAGCAGATGAAAATGATGATTTTGAAAATGATGATGATGATCCAAATTTGTTGGAACCCATAGTTAGAAAGGAACCGACATGGTTCGAGGATTTCATTATTAATAACATGGTGTCTGGAGATCTTGCTGGCAGTAAGGACATGCTTGATGCTAGTGAATTGCATAGCCTTATTGCCTTTGAGAATCCCTCAGATCCATTAACATTTGATGAAGCTGTTCAAAATGCAAAGTGGAGAGATGCTATGAATGTTGAAATTCAGTCCATAGAAAAGAATCAGACGTGGAAGTTAGAAGACTTACCTCCAAATGCTAAGAAGATTGGAGTTAAGTGGGTGTACAAAACGAAGTTTAATGAGGCAAGATTAGTTGCAAAAGGGTACTCACAAAAGGCTGGAATTGACTTTGAGGAAGTGTTTTCCCCAGTTGCGAGATGGGACACTATCAGGTGTATTTTAGCAATAGCTGCTGCTGAGAACTGGAGTGTGTACCAACTAGATGTAAAATCTGCATTTTTACATGATGAATTAGAAGAAACTGTCTACATAGAACAACCTCAAGGATTTGTAAAAAGAGGAATGGAGGACAAGGTGTATAGGCTGAGGAAAGCATTGTATGGCCTTAGGCAAGCACCTAGGGAATGGTACAGTAGGATTGACTCCTACTTTACCAAAGACGGATTCAAGAAATGCCCCCATGAGCACACTCTCTTCACCAAGAGAGATGATGAGAAAGGAAAATTCTCATAGTCAGTTTATATGTTGATGATTTAATATATACTGGAAATGATAATGTGCTGATTGAAAATTTCTAGAATTCAATGAAAGAAGAATTTGACATGTCCGATTTAGGAAGGATGAGATACTTCCTAGGTGTGGAAGTAATCCAAAATTCATTGAGAATCTTCATCACACAACAAAAATACACCAAAGACATTCTAGATAGATTTGACATGACTGATAGCAATGCTGTATGCAGTCCAATTGTCACTGGCTGCAAGCTATCAAAGAACAGTGAAGGCAGCAGTGTTGATTCAACAATGTTCAAGCAGATTGTGGGAAGCCTAATGTACCTAAATACCACAAGACCTGATGCTATGTTTGCAATGAGCTTAATCAGTAGATTTATGGAGAATCCAACAATCCAACACCTTGTAGCTGCCAAGAGAGTGTTGAGGTATCTAAAAGGAACTGCTGAAGCTGGTATTCTGTACAGGAAAGGAAGAAAGCAGGAACTGGTTGCATACCGTGACAATGAATATGCTGGTAGTTTGGATGATAGGAAGAGCACTAGTGGGTACATCTTCATGTTAAATGATGGTGCTGTCTCTTGGTCCTCAAAGAAACAACCCATAGTTACCTTATCTACCACAGAGGCTGAATTTGTGGCCGCCTGCGAATTGTACTTGTCAAGGAATATGGATCAAGCGTATTATAGAAGTGCTAAGACAGAAGCAAAACAACTGTCTCACTGTCATGTGTGACAATAACTCTACAATTAAGCTCTCAAAGAATCTGGTGCTGCACGGGAGAAACAAGCACATTGATGTGCGATTTCACTTCCTTAGAGAGTTAAGGAATTCAAAGCTTATTGAATTGAAGTTCTGTCCCTCACAAGAACAGTTAGCAGACATACTTACCAAAGCCTTGAAGTTAGAGGGTTTCAACAAGATTAAGAAGGATATTGGCATGACAAATTTCAGTGCGGTAAAGAACTGATAAACTAAACACTCAATGTGTTAAGTTTAAGGGAAGAAATGTAGATAATAAGGCTATAGACAGTAACTGTTGTGTTGTTAAAAAATTAGTAATAATGGGCTTAACATATTGACTGACCCAAATAGTGTTGTATTGGGCTCTTTGTATTGTTGTAATATAGTTGTCCCAGATAGGAATTGATACTCATTGTATACAGTTACTGAATCAATCAATGAACTCAACGTTTTTCACAGTTTTACAATTTGTTTTCTATTACATATCTGCAGGCGGTGATGTGAAACAGATAACATTGTGTTTTTTTAGCTATTTTTTCAATCTTTTAAAATTCTTTAGTTTTTGCAGTTTTCTTTGATGGGCTTGCAAAGGTTGTGCAGTTAAGATTGATAATGGTGAGTGTTGGAAGGTATTTTTGAAGGAAAAATCAGACTGGTTCTGGATTTGTGGTGATGGTGTGTGGGGTGGGGAAGATGATATAGAATTCCTTTATTGTATTATATTGTTATCCCTACAGTTACTTCCATGACTCGTTAAAAAATTCAAAATTGACAATCTAATAACCATACTTGCATTTCTACGGTTACTTGCATTACACCTTTTTAGGATGGATTTGCTTTGTCTCCTCTTTGTAGCAGTTCCAAATTAGACAAATGCACACAAATGGAAATAGGTACTGATTATATTGATTCTCTTCAAATATTACAAATGGAATCATGAATTACAATTCAAATATAATAGTGTATGATAGTGAGGTATTGAGGGAATTCGCGACAGAACCTTCCCTGAGTTACTATAGAGAGAAGACGACTAGGAAGAGAGAGAAGAAGAAGACTTCACACGTTTTCCATACCCCTTTTGATTTCACTGTTTCTCATATATACCTAATATTTGCCTTGTTGTCCCATTTCCTTAGTTGTGGGCCTTGGGCTGACTCACTCTTCTTTGGGCTTGTCTTAAATGGCAAGTTCATTACACTCTTATCAATAAGGGTTTTGCTTTTCCCACACCCCCTCCTACTCTTTCACACCCCTTAACAAATTTTATTCCAAAAATAACCTCGCGTGAGACGCTGCGAGGACGTGTTTTATGACTGTTCGAACGACCTTGTTCGAACAGGTTCGCATGACCTCATGCGAACAGTTTAAAAACGCCCAAAAGGGTGTGAAGTCAAAATTTAACACACTCGAACGATGTCGTTCGAATGTGTTCGAACGAGGTCATGCGAACAGGTTCGCATGACCTCATGCGAACAGGTGAAAAACGCCCAAAAGGGTGTGAAGTCAAACTTTAACACACTCGAACGATGTCATTCGAACCTGTTCGAATGCCCGTGTTCGAACAGGTGAAAATTCGTGAAAAAAAAGAGGTTTGGCCTGGCTTTTTGGTCTTTTCACACCCTTATGGGGTGTGTTTCGAGTAGGAGGGGGTGTGGGAAAAGCAATACCCTATCAATAATTTCCTCTTTTGGGACTTCCATTGCAATCCACTGACCATATTTTTCCCTCTTCCAAAAGACCTTTTTGTTTTGGGGTTATTTCCTGGTCACTTCAATGAATTGTTTTTTTTAACATAAAAGCTATTTTATACACCATATTAATCAGATTTTTTTTAATTGGTTTTGTCCGCCAGAAGATGAAAAAATTGGTGTAGTTGATTCACAATGGATTTTTCATCAAGTAATTCCTTCTCTTGGAAACGAGGTTAGTCATTATCACAAACTTATAAGATATTTGTTACCACGTATCAATCTGCTTAGCCAAGCATAGTTGTTGTGTAAAAATTTAGAATTTGATTTCAAGAAATTAAATTTCTACTATGTTCTCTTAAATTAGATTTTGCATTAAAGAATCAAATGTTGTGGGTGACATAAGTAATTAATCTCTCTCGGATGTTATGTTTCTGGAGTTCAATTTGTTTTTATGAAGATGTTACTTTCTTTTGTCTTTTACTTTGTTTACTCCTATTTTTGTTTGGAGGCATAATATCATTTTTAGAGTCTGTTTTTTCTCAATTTGGAATGAAGGTTCTGTAAAGATGTGGATGAAAGAATTGCCAAGGAAGGAATTAAATAGACATTGCATCCTATCAGCCACAAGTTATATGCATACAGGTCCAAAATGCTGAGAAAACCAAGGGACTTGATGCTAAGAAGAGTTTGATAGGTATATAAATAATTATTATATTGCTTCTATTTTCATTGAGTTTTTCTTTACAAAAGGCCTTCTTTGATTTGTCTCCTTCTTGCTTTTGAATTCTCAAATAGGTTGTCTTGCAAGGTGATTTTCATGGTGCAAAAAGGTAAGCTATTCTATAACTCCACGATCCTTATGGTTTGTTTTTCCATTTTTGATTGCATAACACTTCAATATAACTAAATTGTTTGGAGTATGTTGAGTCTCTTGTGATTCTTACAGAATTACATTATCTGTAAATGAGTAATGTTGTTAGCAATTGGTTAACGCCTCAGTTCCATTTTGTAGGAAGGGCATTAAAGATTGCTATGCAGTTTTATGGTTTGCAAAGAATTTTCTAATGCTTCTACTTATTTATCACACCTAAGAAACGACTAACTGGAAGCTTAAATCTCACTAGCGTTTCACTCTTTTTATCGAAAATGATGATCTTCTACTTGCATCTCAGGTATAGTATAGTTACCACTTTTTCACATTATGCAGTGCGTTATATAACTCTTATATTCTTTTAGCACTTGAATGGTCATAGTTTATTATATTAAATATAATAATTAGCATGTAAGTTTGACATGCTTAAATACTCTTTTAGTGTATTAGATGGATCAACCAAACATTAAGTAAAAACATGTGTACAACCTTATAATGGATCTCTTATATTCAATGGAATTTTTGCCTTTTTTTGTGTGTTTCGGAGTGGAATAAGTTGACCCCAGATCTTCTGTTTCTTTAATTGCTGCAAAGACTCATCCTTTTTGGTGGGTTTATAATGTAACTTGGTCATCTTTTTGTTGTTTAAAGGTAGGAGGGGAAAATCAGGTGGAGTGTATTCAGATATGTTGACTTGCATAGTATGGTCAAAGCAACTCAATAATGGATATCCTCACCAAGAAGAAGATGAAGAAGCTGTGTAGACATCAAGCACCAAGCAAGCCATTACGGCTCTCACTGCACATGTAAATTGACAAAACCATTTTATTATATATCCCTGTTTTGGTTTCCGACAAATTCTCTTCAATTATGCAACCTTCATATTTGGATTCTAATTAACTATACTTAGAGAATCACAGCTTTATTATTTTGTTAACATGAAATTTCTCAGTTCTATAGAAGTCCATATTCGGATATTCCCATCCTCTTTGTTCTCTTTCCCCTGGATTTGATCATTTAACATAAGTGTTCTTTTTGCTTTGGTAGATCGATTTTCCTCCTATGTTTGAAATTGTTTGGTCTGTCAACTTTGTTTAAAATGTGGGTTGCATCTAGGCGTGTTTTCCTTATGTCGACCTTCAAATTTCCTCTACAAATGATGGCTTTTTTCTGTTCTTAATAGATGGACTTTGCCCCTTTTCTTGAGATTGGTTCATATGTCAAGGATCTGGATATGCGATTTAAGTCTTTTATTTTGAACTTTGATGTAATTTCCTCTTTTACTTAACATTTTGTTCCTTCCTTATTCTATTTTTGTTTGCATAATTTCCTACTGGTTTTGGTATTCTCAAATTCAAGGAATATGGTTTCATGTCATCTCTATTTTAATTTCTTTTTTTGTTTCCATTTATTTGTTTCTTTTAATTTGTGGTGGTCTCATTTGCATTTCTTATGTCTTTTCTCACCAGCATTTTCCTTCCTTTGCCAGATATTTCTGATAGTCTTGACACCGTGTTATGGATAATCAATCACTGTCCATCCAAGTGGAGTTTCCTGATGCAAATGCTATTTATCCTTATGATGGTGGAAATACCAGCAACCCAATCATTATTTAGTTAGATGATGATGACCAATTTACACTTACTATTGATTTTTGTTCATTAAGGTGAATGTAACATTGGAATTCATTGATTATTGGTTTGCTGCAAACCGGATAAAAGAAGCAGAATCAGTTTTTCTCACATGTTGCAGCAGTGAGTAGAATTGTAGAGTTAGATATCATGGAATTTGCTTCATTGATTATTGGTTTAGACTTATTTTTTATTTTGATGTGACAAGTATTTCTCTTTATGTTTCACAACATGTAATTGTGGCAAATTTATTAAACTTATGTTTCTTTGTTGTGTTTCATTAGTTTTTTTTAATGTTTTTTATTACTTTGCAAATATTTAGGTTCATAAGTAATTAGTCGATAAACAAATTTTCCTTATATATCTCATTATTGTTCCATTAAATAATTTGGTACAATTAATCTTAAAATTCCTCAAGATACCAACTTTAACACACAACATGCTCAAATGGTCACTTTAAGATACATTTCAAAAGGTCTTTTTAATTTATTTGTATTTTTTCAAAACTCTTTTCATTTTGTAATTTAAATGACAAATTTTGGTATCCCGATAATTTTGTGTTAACTAGAGCATTGGTATAAATTTTGTCTCATCCCGATAATTTTGTTTTAAATAATGGTAGAAAAGGTTGGCATTGGAGTTATTCAGTTCCGGGTTTGACTTTTCCCAACCTCTTTCCTACTCACCACCCCCCAATCCTACGAAAGTACCAGAATACCCTTAATGAATCCAAATGTTCCAAGCGTGTCCGTATTTTTTTTCCCGAGATTTTAATGGGTTCGACTAGAGGCACCCGAACCTGTTCGGTTGCCCTCTACCGTACCTTATATATTTTGACACACACCCCCTTTTTTGAAATTTTATGTGCATTTTTTGAAAAATTAGATGGTTCGGCTGTGCGTAACCGAATCCGTTCGGGAGCCCTCAGCCGAACCAGTTAAATAGTCTTCGTCCCCAAATTGGTTCGGTTGCCTGCAATCAAATCGTGCGAAAGTGCAAAAAAAAAAACGAAATGCTCACGAATAAAACGCACAAATGGAAGAATAGGAGAATGAGAGAAGAGAACAAGGTGAGAGTGCGGTTACAGTTTGGTTGTGTTTGGAGGAGGTGAGACTGAGAGGAAGAGTGAGAGCAGGGTTCGGTTGTGGTTGTATTTGGTTGAGAGTGAGAGTGAGAGTGAGGGGGGGGGGGGTGAAGGGGGTAGGGAGGGAAAGTGGAAGATGGAGTGTTTTTAAGTTAGGGGGGTATGTGTTGAGTAGGACCGTAGGAGGGGGTTGGGAAAAGTCAAACCCTTCAGTTCCCACCACCATGTGTCGCCTTTTCTGTCTAGTGGAGACAACAATAACATAACATAACATTGTCCCAACTTATCTTTTTTTTTTATTATTATTATTATTAATTTTTGAAAAGTACGTACCCCCACCACCAAGTACCAACCATTACGTTGAACTAAAAGATTTTTTTTATAAGCAAGTGTTAGTGGGGTGGGGGAATGTTAGTTTCCATGATTTGAACCATTGACCTTCATCATGCAACTCCTTCATGTTCCTTAGCTCGCCAACTGAGCTATCTTCCTGGGACCGTTGAACTAAAGGATGGTTCTCTTCGTTGTTAGGTTAAGATTTACTACCATAAAATATAGTAGTAGGCTAAATATATACTTTTTGGTCCTTATTTTGTGTTTCCATTTTATCCTTCTTTTATTTTTGTTTCAAAATGATTCGTTAAGTCATATTAGCGTAGGCCAATGTTTGTTTCTTATTTTGATATGGTCCATTATTTTATAATAGTTATTTAAAAATAGTCTATTTTATTTAATATTAATATGGTCCATATTTGTTTTCGCAAAAGTTATGTCAATATAGTATTCTTCGTATAATATGTTAAATGAAAATACTATATTAATATTATTTGCAAATTAGGTGACTCTTGATGCACATATTAGGTAAGAGCGGGTTACAAATTCTTGAAATCTTGTTTATGATAGCGAATACATTTATTGAGGTGTTTCTGTAAACGTAGGCAAGACCGAACTACATAAATGTGTGTGTTTTTATTGCTTTTCCCCTTTTGTAGTGTTCTTTGAACGTGTTACATAAAAGATCCTTGAACGCATGGATAAATTGTTATTGTGTGAAATTTTCCCAACAGAAGAATCACTTTCCTCTTGTTAGTCTTCACTCATATTAGCTGCAACGTAGGTCTTTTCTACCAAATCTTTCATGATCATCATCTTTTTCTTTGTTCTGTCAATTTTGGTCTTCCGAGTTCAAGTCACATATGCGCATCAATGGTAGCTAAAAGGTGGCTGAACATTGTAGTTGATATAGCATTGGAATCTTATTGTCACCTTTTGGTATTCTTAAACGTAAGTTAGTAAAGGCAACTCGAAGTAAATCAAACAAAGCACAAGCTACGTTTCAAGAACAAGTCATATTGGATTGCATTGTAAAGATACTAAAGGAGATGAAACACATAAAGGGTGAAAAATCACAGTCCTTTCGTCCGTCTTCACTCATATCTGCTGCAACTCATGTCTTTTCTACCAAATCTTTGTTGATCATCATCTTTTTCTTTGTTCTGTCTATTTTGGTCTTCTTAGTTCAACTCACATATGCGCATCAATGGCAGTTAAAAGGTGGCTAAACAGTGTAGTTGATGACAATATAACAATGGAACCTTATTGTCATCTTTTGGTATTTTTAAACATAAGAAAGTAAAATTGTCAACAAAAAAAACATAAGAAAGTAAAGTTAACTCAAAGAAAATCAAAGCTACGTGTCAAGAACAAGTTAATTGGGATTGCATTGTAAAGCTATTGAAGGAGATGAGACACAAAGAAGTGAAGAATCACATTCATCTTGCCAGTCTTCACTCATATCTGCTGCAACTTATGTCTTTTCTGCCAAATCTTTGTTGATCATCATATTTTTCTTTGTTCTGTCTATTTTTATCTTCTCATTCCAAGTCACATATGCGCATCAATAGCAGCTGAAAGTTGGTTGAACATTGTAGTTGATGACAACATAGCATTGGAACCTTATTGTTAGCTTTTGGTATTGTTAGAAATAAGTAAGTAAAGCCAATTCAAAGCAAATCAGAAAAAGCACAAGCTACGTGTCAAGAAGAAGTCAGTTGGTATTGCATTGTAAAGCTATTAAAGGAGATGAGACACAAATTGTGAAGAATCACTTTCTTCTTGCCAGTCTTCACTCATATATATCTGTGTCTTTTCTGCCAAATCTTTGCTGATCATTACCTTTTTATTTGTTCTATCTATTTTGGTCTTCTCGGTTCAAGTCACTTATACGCCTCAGTGGTAGCTAAAACGTGGCTGAACATTGTAGTTGATGGCAACATAGCATTAGAACCTTATTGGCATGACATCGTTTTAAACTACCTTGAAAAAATTTGCCAAATTTGATAATCTTACTCCTTACATTATGCACGATAATTTGCTTACTACACATTATATTTTCCGTTGTCAATAAGGCTAGGCACGATGAAATAATTCATTCTCTATATATATGATGATATTTATCTTTTTCATAGATGAGTACTCCCTCTGGAACTAATTATAAGCAAAAAAGTGTCTAGTTTTGGTGGACTCAAATATAAGCAAATCTCAACTAACCCACCCATATTTAATGCTATTTTTACACAACTACCCTTAAAGTAGCTCATTAATATTGTGAGAAGATGAATATTAATTAGGGATAGTTTAGTAAATTTATTTGTTTTTTCCATGAATTCAAGGAGACTAAATGCACAAAACCACTATCCTTAATATGTGTGAAAGTAGTTATTTTTGCATATAATTAGGTCCGGAGGGAGTATATGCCAATCCATGATAGCAAACACCTAAAATTAACACATGGTAGTTTTATTAAAAAAGCAGAAAGTAACTACTAGTACACAAAACGTCTAAAATTTTGTGATTTAACATTGATTTTATGAAAAGTCAGTGTTAAACACAAACACGGTGACATTTTTTTGTAAATAAAATGTGGGCTAGATTACTCACGGGGTCCATTAACTTAATTTTAGGTAACGATTTGGACCTTTATCTTTTTCCCCACATCTGTCCTTTATGTTTTAAATTTTTAGCACTGTTAGCCGTGGTTACATTTTTTCGTTGACGTCGTTGGAGTTTTTCCAGTTGTCTGTTAATTTGCTTACGTGGATTCCAAATCACTGAAGTGTTTCATCTTCTTCATGCCTATCATAAAACCCTAGATCTTATCTTCTTTCACCATTGTTGAGTTTCTCAAAAGCTTCAAAGTTGTTGCAACCTCATAAACCTCGAAACACCATAATCATGGCTTCCTTTCGGATGAACGGGTCACACACCAGAAGCCGCAACTCTAGTTCCTTCGTTTCAAGTGGAAGACGTGTCCCTTCTAATGGATTTGAATGCCCATGTGTATCTAGGGATGTCAAAACGGGCGGCCCGGCCAGGCCCCGTTAACGCCTTCAGCCCGCTAAAAATAGGGTGGCCCGGCCCGACCCGTTAACGAACGCAGGCGCAATATTCATGCCCTGCCCGCGAAATGATGGGCAGGCGGGCCAGCGGGCTGGCCTGTCAATTTACACTGAATTTTAAAAAAAAAAGCTAACGAGCGGTTTGGCCCGCCACAGTGTTTAGCTCGCGGGCTGGCGGGCGAAGCGTGCCGAACAACGCGGGCAGGCGGGCAACAATACCTTAGCCCTGCCCGCCTTTTTTTGGTGGGCCAACGGGCCGGCCCGGCGGGCCAAGCCCATTTTGACATCCCTATGTGTATCCAAAGCTATTCTTCGCATCGTGAACAAAGATGGTCCTAACAAAGGCAAGAGATTTTGGGGTTGTAGGCATTTTGCGATAAGCTTGTGGGTTCTCACGTGGACTTTATGTTTCTGGGTTTTTTATAGTACGATTAGGTCCCTTAAGTTTCTCTTTAATTTTAAATTAGTCCTTTATGTTTTTTAACTTAACACTGTTTTGTCCTCTTGGATTTTGTAGGCTCCTGACATAGATTGTGGCTACAACTATTTTTTTTGTGTACTCATATTGGCTTGCTCTATATGTCCATGATGTTGATGCTTATTGCTTAGAGTGTAGCAAAAAGGATGTAGAGTTAACAATGTTGAGGAGGACATTGATGACTATGAATGATGAAAAGAAATCAATGAAGATGAAGCTGAAGATTGTTGTTATATGCTTGGTTTTAGGACTAACTTGTGCAATATTGTTCTTCAAACTTACCAAATTTAAAGCACATGGTGTAAAACTAGGCTTCAAGTGATTATGTTCTTAGCTTTAGTTAGGTGTTGTCTATGCTTACTTTGTGTTTTGAAGTTTAGTTTGTTGTTTCTAATCAAAAGTTTAAAAGTCGTCTATGTAATGGTTGAATATTAAGTTTGGTTGTTGAATATTTAGTTTGATTTGTTGAATACTAAATTTGAATGCTGAAAATTAAGTACAAAAAACAATGGAAAAAAGATCCACAAATTAATTTCCCATTAATATTCCAAAAGGACCCATAAATTAACCACCAACTATTATTCTAACAAATGGCAAAAGATGTCAATCTGGCAATACCATCAACTATTGTTGCAAAAAGGGCAAATAATTGAACATTAAACATTGTTCCAAAATGGGCAGATAATTAACCCTAAATTTTAAACATAAACATTGTTCCTAAATCCGAGGTGTGCTCCTTGTTGGTAGCTCCATTCTAATGGTACTTTTGGGAAGGGCTCGAGGGCTTATTATAGGCGCCAGATTAGCTGAGATAGTTAGTTGCCTTCCTTTTCGTGTTGCTGCAAGGGGTTGTGTTGCTTTAGTGGGTTGCGTTGTTGCTGGGGTTTGTGTTGCTGCAGTGGGTTGTGTTGTTGCAGTGTGGTGTGATGGGGCAGGGGTATGTGTTGGAGCAATTGGGTGTGATGTAGCAGTGGGGTGTGATCGGGCAAGGGTATGTGTTGCTGCAGTTGGGTGCGATGTAGCAGTGGTATTTGAAGGAACATTTGTAACATCCCCTAATTAGCTAATGTAATTTATTTAAATTAGCAAGAAGTCACAATTAATTTATTAAGAAATGTTTGAAATAAATGATTTATTGTGTGTGCATGATTAATACATTATGCTAAGTAAGTTAGCTATGGGAAAATTGTTAAGTTAGAACTAGTTAAATGAGAACTAAGGAGAGGGGCAGAAGAGTCTTTCCCCACTCACTTGAACTCCTTCAGCTGATCCCACACCCCTCACACTTGACAACACTTTCATTTGCAAAATTACAGAAAAAATAGAGTGAGAGGGAGAGAGTGAGGCCGCGAGGAAGAGAGAGAGCTTGGAGGGGAGAGTTGCCATGAAAACTTGATGCATGTTTCATCCAACTTCACCATTCAAACACATTTCTTCTCCTCTACCTAGTGATATCAAATTCAGAACCAATATCCTCCTCTCCATCAAAACTCCATTTTCGCACATCACCACCATTTTGAGAAAAAGAGGAATTTTCTGGCTTGCTTTGGGTTCCCAAAGTGCTCTAGGAGTTGCTGAAGGTGTTGCATGTTAGTTAGAGAGGAAGTTCAGTAGCTGAGATTTGAGTTTGGTTGCTGTTTCGAAGTTTGATCGGGTCCTAGACGAGTCTGTGACACTTTGAAGCAGTTAAGTTCACGAAATTCGGTGTTTGTGCGATTTTCATCGCAATCGGTGAGTTCTATAACTCGCTTAGGGATTGTTTTGAAAACTGAGTCATGATATTTTTGAACCGATAGTTACTGAAATTCGTTTCGCGAAATTGTCACAAAAACCGTTTTCTTAAAAATCCGTTATTTTACAAACTGATCGAATTGATTGAATTATTGATTGGTGATATGATTATATGTGATTTGTGTGCTGTTGTATGATGATTGTCTGGACTGAATTGTTGTTGTTAAGTTAGGATATTGATCGGAATGAGATTGGAATCGAAACGGAATGAAAATTTACACGAAACAACAAGTTTTGGGCTACTGTCAATTACGCACGGATCGTGCCCTCTGGAGCACGGGTCGTGCGTAACCTACGCAAACCATGTTTTAAAAATTTAAGACACGCACGGATTGTGCGCCTATGGAGCACGGATCGTGCATTATGTCCAGTTTCAAAATTACCAAGTGCGTAAGACACGCACGGGTCGTGCGCCCCAGGAGCACGAACCGTGCGTCGGCTTCTGTTACCCTCTTTGAAAAAACACCTTAGTCCATTCCAAATGATTCCAATTCCTTTCTAATCGATTCCCCATGGTTCCCGAATGATAGAAATGAGTTATTATCATGGAGTTAGGTATGTTTGAAAGAAATCTTATGAGTTATGAAATTCAAGAAAAACTGTACTTTAGTAAGACGCGAGTGTACACATGTTAAGTTACGCAAGTCAATACAAGATAAAAGATTGTGAATCAATACAAGTCAAGTTACTTTCCCTTGAGGAAAGGTAGATGGTATACATGTAATAATATGTGTATATCTAGGGTGACGACTCTAAGGATTAGCATACTAGGGGAGGGGAAGTCATGAGCCCCAAAACCTAGGCCCCATGATGTTTGCCCACTAGTGATTAGTGGATTGGGTTCACCAAAAGCCGGAGAAATAACCATGCTAAGGTAGGCTTGAGGTGTTGTGCTAAGTTAAAGAAAAGATAAGACATGTTATGTAGTCGCTTATTAGGGCTACATCAGGAAAGTAATTAATTTAACGAGTAGTCGCTTATTAGGGCTACAAGTTACATGAAGATAATATATGTCCACGTGGTTGCTTATGAGGGCCACGAGTTCAAAGATAAAGCTAATAAACCACTAGAGTTAGTAAGGGGTCTCGATAGGACTCACTGAGATAATGTTTATCTCACCCTTTATATATTGTGGTTTTTACAGAGAAGCAGGGGAAAGCAAAGGCAAAGAAGCACGGTTAGCCGGTGCGACTCATGGAGTCATGGGAGATTTGATTTCCAGTTTAGTCCTTGTATTTCCTTCTAGTTATGTTACCGATTGTATTACTTTCGCTGTATAAGTTGTAAAATCGTTTCCGCTACTTTATGTTTTGAGTACTGAACACCAGGATTGTATAAGTCTTAAGTTATGAAACTTAAGCATTTTCAGGAAGTTAATGAGGTTCAGAGAACCATTTGATATTTATTATCGAAATTTTTAGTTCGTGTTCAATATTCATTAACAGAAAGTTACTCTGATGTATGCCATTTAGTGCATTTCGGTAATTCTACATGTTAGAAATTATCGGAGTGTTACAACATTGGGGTGTGATTTCTTTGGCATTCCCTTCTTCTTTGTTTGTGAAGATTGTGTTGGGGCATTTGTTTGTGATATTGCAGTGGGTTATGTTGTTGCATTTGTGTGTGTTGCTGCAGTTATTTGATATGGGGGATTGGTTTTCTCTGATTAGGATGGTGCAGGTAGAGGACATGAGGCCTTGTTATGGCTTCTTTGTTTGCATCTGCTACACTTGCTTGGTATGCCCTTTCTACTTACTACAAGTGTAGAGTCAGTCCTCTTCTCATTTGCATCTTTTCTCCTTGACTTCTTTAGTCTGCTTGGAGCTCCTCTTAATGGAGGTGGCAAGATGTCTGGGTATGGTGTTTCCTCCCACAAGTTTTGACCATTTATTGGGAAGATGATTGAACTGTAGCAGTTCACGTAGGCCTCTTTTTTGCAATACTCAGGGATTAACTCTTCAGGATCTTGTTTTTTCTCATTAGTGCATATTACTGCATGACAACAAGGTATGACAATTAGCATCCACCTCCTACATTAACAAAAGCCTTCATTCATGTTAATAGTGTATTTGTCTCCACTTTGATTGACGTGCCTAACTTAATATATGTTATCACTAGCAGGTCTTGTAAAACAACAACATAGAAGCAAGCATATACAAAGTCAGACACCTAAACCAAAAACCATAAACCAGAAACAATAAACCAAAAACTAGAGACCATAAACAAGAAACAATATACCAGAAACCATAAGCCATAAACAATAAACTAGTATAAACTAGTAACACATAAACCGTAAATCATAGACCAGAAACAATAAACTGAAAACTAGAAACCATAAATCAGAAATTAGAAACACATAAATCTGAAAACATAAACCAGTAGCATATACACACCTGCAGAACCAATGTCTAGAAACCTTCTTTTCCTTTTCCAACCTCTTCTTTATCTTGGGAAGCACTCATCCTGGATAAGCTTTAATTTTCCTCCTATTTGCTTCCCATCTATCCATTATATATCCCCTTATTTCCTCCAATATGGTGACAATTGTTTTTGCCTAGGACCAACAATCACTAGATTGAAGGTCTCAGACATGTTTACTAGCACTTCACATTTGGGGTTACACTTAAATCTTGACTTGCTCCAATATCTTGGTGGGATCTTCGATAAATCTTCGTAAGCTGGCTCATTTTCCTTCAAAAGCAGAAATAAAGGAAAATCATTAACTGTTGTTGTCTCAAAATTAGAAACAAAAATCAAGACTATAGTCTATTAGAAACAGAGACATCATACCTTTCTTATTTCCCTCATCTCCCTCTCTCATTCTTGTGGATAAGTTGCCTTTGCAGCTCTCCACATCATTTCCTTTAGTTGTTTACTAGGACGTCTCTTCCTAAAGTTATTGTAAAGGTGCCTGACACAGAATATCTAGTCCACACCAAGAAGAAGCTCTTCCATGGCAGGAAGCAAGCCCTAAAACAATGTTTTGTAAAGAAAAAGATATTTAAAAGACAAATTAGAATATCAGAAAAAATTAGAGGACCAAATTGTTAAAAGGTTACATTTTGTTGATTAGATATAGATGTGAGTTCTTTGCACACTTGTGGGCCACCTAAGTCATTCACCAATAGCTCAAAGAAACAAAGCTTATGAATCCTTTGTCTCCCCTTCAACAGTTGCCAATTCTATTGGGAGCATTTGCTCATTGAGATCCTTCCTACTGCTGCAAGTATTTGGCCCCCAAAATACCCCTTTAGAAAGCAACCATGAAGGCCAATAGTAGGCCTAAATCTCAAGAAACTTTGCTTGCAACCATGTAGACTCATATAAATTCTTTTAAAACTAGGTAGCAGTGGCATATACTCAATTTCATCTACATTATCAGTAGGTTGCTGTTGCTCAGTGGACTTCATAGTGAGTTTAATGGTGCTGTTTGGATTTGATTCTAGGAGTTCATGAGCATAATCATATAGTCTAGTATTTTGCTCTTTGCAAGGTTAGTTCTCTTAATTCACATTCTCTATACAATTTTGTTGATTTATTTTAGGGTTTATGACAATGATAATAGCTATATATGTCTCAGGATTTATGGATCCGAATATGTTTTATGTTGAATCTTCTCATTTCATGTTTTAACTTTGAATACTGTTGCGATTGCAATGCCCTTGAAAAATTAGAGAGGCACTTTGAGACAATGAACTTTTCCTATGAATACAAGGAAGTTTTACCAATTTTCTTTAGCCTACCTCAAGATGGTGTGGGAGATCAACCGGAAGAGTATGCTTAGATATACGACATTGCAGTTCCCGTGTACGAAACTGTCAAGGTGGAAGATTTTGATAGAGCTGAAGAAGTTCCATGCGATCATGAGTTCCTTGAGCATGTGGAAAGAAACCTACAACGAAATATATTCAGCTCTTGCATTTTGGAAAGCCCAAATTCACATTAGTAGAAGCATCAATGGGCTGATTGGTGAACTATCACTAATGGTCTGATTAGATAATGACTAAGTCCAATTTTTTCTATTTTTTCCTATCCCTAATGAATTATCTCATTACTCCTACATTTCTATGTTTAGTGACTTTTTGTATTCTCCTAGCCTCTCTAGATGCTTCCTAGTAATGCTCTAAGTTATTAAAGTGGGTAGTGGGAATTCATTTTCATGTTTATGCATATTTTCTAGGTAATGTACACGCAGTTATCAATATACTTAGTAAATGCATGATAGATAAATATTCTTGCACTTATCAATGTATATGGTAAATTCATGGTAGTGGGAATTTATTTCTTTTATTTGAAGGTTAGCCTATAAATAGGGAACTCATGTAAACACGATTAGGTTTTGATATTTTGAAGATTAATAAAATTTGGAGTTTCTCTATTGTGAGAGATTTTCCTTTTTTTCTTGGGTTAAAGAACTTTACAGTGTTGGTTCAATCGACAGTTTAACGAAAAGAACTTTAATAAACTTTGATTGGTGACCACTTAGGACCAATCAAAGTTTTATTGAGTAAGAAAAAGAGATTTAACGAAGAGAAGGGGATGCCCATACTATGAAAATGCGGAAGCTCCTTTACAAACTACTCAACCTCTGAGAAAACGTAGCAATGATGCACAAGGTTCATAATCAGGTATGAAAATTTTGCAAAACTTGCTTATTTCTATATAGATATGCATTCATGAATTGT
This sequence comes from Astragalus membranaceus, assembly GCA_039519185.1. NCBI lineage: Eukaryota > Viridiplantae > Streptophyta > Magnoliopsida > Fabales > Fabaceae > Astragalus > Astragalus membranaceus. Next base: position 58,579,651 of record CM076849.1, read on the forward strand.
CTTCAACAATAATTATATGTTTATAGGGACTATCGAACATAAATTAATATTACAACTTATCAACATAGATTTTAAAAGAAAAGTAGTGGTTATCTATGAGTGAGATGACCAACAATGTAAATTGCTTGATTCACATAAAGTGACCGGAGTTTCTTGAGTATTTCCGAAATCATTGTTTGATTTATTAGACAAGTGTCTAACAGTAAACTCATAGTTAAGATAAGTGTAAATTTATATTGTAACATCCTAAATTTTAGACGTCATAAAGTCTAGAATGTTAACCATTTTAATACAATCAGAGTTGAATCCCTGCTTAAGGATTTAAACATAATCTAACTTAGACGGAATATACCATCTCTTTCGGTTCCATAAGGTAGAAGTACCAAAAGGAAAAACTTAATGACATCAATGAGAACAGATTCCATAAATCATTCATACAATCTAATGTTCATTTCCACAAGTACGGTTTACAAACTTACTAAACTTCGATTACAACAATCAAAAGTTAAAGTCTCAAAATAATATATGATACAAAACTAGGGTAGACTAAGCAACATAAACTTGACCCCTAAGGATCCTTTAAGCTCTTGTAGCCCAGTTCAACAGCTACTTCATCAATATTTACTTGGTCTTGCCCTGCTCATCTGAAAAACACCACAACATATACAATGAGATACAATCTCAATGTGTTCTTTCGAGACCCCTGACCTTAAAACTCTCAATGTTTTTCTTATCTTTTCTCTTGTCTTAGCACAAACTGTGTAATCACTGCACGATTCCCACGAAGAACCCACCCGACAATAGCTATTGCCGATTCAACTTATTCTGGGCCTTGGCTTGGCATGGGGCTCATGACTTCCTTTCACCAAGTATGCTCTTAACTTGGGATTGTCATCCTCTTGGTATCTTATGAAATTACTTAGACTCTTAGGTTTTCCTCACTCGATACACATAGTATACAGTTCAAATTGTAAACCGTCAAGTCAAAATCTTATCATTTCATATTAAAACTTCATACAATAAAGATTACTTAGACTTTTGGTTTTCTCACACGGTAAACGTATCATTAAACTTAATTTAAATACCGTATAACCAACGTTTCGTGTCTCATCATCAAACATACGACAAATTATCTCGTTATTTATTATAGAACATACATGTAAATGTCTCATTCATGATTGGAATACCTTAAGATGGGTTAAGGAAGGGATTGGAGGGGAGTTGGGGGGAAAAGTTGTTTTAAAGTAGGGTGACAGTCAGGACGCACGGTCCGGGCCTCCCAGGCGCACGGTCCAGGCTTCCTGATTGACTAACCACTTTGTCAATCAGTGGAGGCGCACGGACCGGGCCTCCTGTCCCAGCCCCTCCTGTAGTTCATCAAAAACTTTGTTTTCTCATCAAATTGTGCTTCCCATTTGATACCAATTCAACCCAAACTTATTCTCAACTTACAATGCAACATTATTACTCTTAAATTCAATCCAAAACATGTACAAAACAACAATTGCAACACCAATCAAACATGAATTGCTATCCCAATCAATTATTATTCAACAATAATCCACTCAACATGCAACTTACACATATAGCCACTTATTAATCAAACATAACAACTAACCACAAGCCATGCACATTATTTAAGTTCAATAAAAACTCATTTCCTAGAACTCATTTCTCGGAGTGAAATCTTAGTTCGTCTACAATGTGGTTTCCGAAACTCTTGAAATCGACCCCTAAGCATGAACAAGACTCCCATTGCTCCAAAACTCGACTCCAACCCCTATCCCCACTTTTTTGATCCTTGAATTCAGAATGTAGCTTCTAGGGAACTCAATCTAAGCCATCACTTTTACATGCAACCCAAAATGCTCCTAGCTCTCGAACTACTCCCCAAAACTTCCAAGATTTCGAATTCCTTTGCTCGATACCCCCCCCCCCAAGAACAGCTTCTAAACCAACATGTAAGACTGGAAGTAGGCATTGGAGGCTCAAAAATTCACATGCAAACCGAAAGTGGTTCAAAGAATGATGATAATAACAACATAGGAATTTGGCTTCCTCATCTCTCTCTAAATTTCGAAGACGATGATGATAGTCTGGTAGGAGAGGTGTTTTTACTAAGAATGGGGTTAGTTGTTTTGGTTCATGATGAAAGATTCATGGAGGGAAGAAGTTGGAGTAGCCCTCTCCTCTTCTCTTCTCTTCCCTTTTCTCTCTCTCTCTCTCTCTCTCTCCCCCCCCTCTCCCTCTCCCTCTCCCTCTCTCTCTCTCAGTGCTCCCTTTCTCCCTCTCTAACTCTTTCTCTTTTCTCAATTTTCCAAAACTGATTTGTGGGTGTGTGTGTGTGTGTGTGTTGTGTTTTCAGCAAGTTTTAAGTGTGGGAGTGAGCAAATGTTTGGAGAGGAAAATACCTATTGTGCCCTTGCACTTTTCTCAAAATTTCTAATAACTCCCAATTTAAATCAACTAGTAAATAACTATTTACCCTCCAATTCACATACAATCATTTAATTATTCTCACTAAGTACAAATAAATATGCACACCATTGTCAAGTAAACGGTTTTCTACTTTAAATAATCAAAGATTATTTTGGGTGTTACATATATACAATTATATATTGTGTTCTCCTTCGGAGTCAGAATTAGGCATTTATCTTTGCAATCAACTATAGCACAAGAAAATGTAGAGAAACTAGGAGATGAAATCAACTTGTGAAATATAGGTTCATAAATATTTTTGCATTTGTAGTTATGTATTGGGTACTTTATATTGTATACCGATATAATGTATATTATAATAATTTCTGGCAATACACTTGTGGTTATATTGGGCTCAACATTGTTTTCTTGCAATGTTCTCGTATTTATAATTGTGTCCGTACTTTTGATTATAATGTTGAAATCGAATTATGTATTGGGTACTTTATATTGTATACCGATATAATGTATATTATAATAATTTCTAGCAATACACTTGTGGTTATATTGGGCTCAACATTTTTTTCTTGCATTGTTCTTGTATTTATAATTGTGTCAGTAATTTTGATTATAATGTTGAAATCGAAAACTGAAAATAAGTATAATTGATATTTAAAAAAAAAACTTTTAACCCGGGTTTTCATTAATAATCGGATTTAAAACCTCTCCATTGCAAGTTGATTTAATTTTATGTCGGTTGTTCAAAGAGCCGGTGTGAAAAATCCAACTTACTACACTCATGGAAACAACACTGCTCTATAACCGGTGTAGAAAGTCCAATTTAACTGGCGTTGTATCCATTTACTCTACTAGTGTACATATGGGGTTTCAATTTAAGATCATCCAAGTAAGGTTGTAACATCCCGATTTTCGTGTGTTGTGGTTTCTTTAGTATGTGCTTGTTTTATGAATGATTTTATATTGATAAGATTAAATTATTTTAATTTATTGTGTGTTTGAATTATTAAAATTAGTTAAAATCACATTTAAATGTATTTTTATATGCTATTGGTAATATATGATTGTTATTATATATTTATTTTATTTTTTAAAAAATATTAGTTTTTAAAGTAGAATTGATTTTTAAAAGTTATTTTGGGCTACGGAGTTGTTAATATGGTTGTAATGAAAATGGCGTTTAAAAATATTTTTAAACAGATTTTTAAGTATTTTTAATGCTACACCTTCTTGTTTCATGCGCACACCCCTCCTGCTTACCAAATCCAGCCCAGCGCGTTGCCCAGCCCACGAGGGCGCGATCCACGAATCCTGACCCGACCGGGAGCGACATTCTTCTTCCTTGAGCCTGAAATCGCAGAACCAAAAAAAAATGGCCTCTGATTCCGATTATGGCCTTAGTTTGACCGATTGTGGTGTCGTTTGCACACAAGAACCGCGTCTCAGTCACCAATTTTTTTGAGACCACAATGGAAGCTCGCCTTGTTCACGAATCCGACCCCTTCGCTGCTCCTTGATGCTGTTAAAACCACCATGCTCTACGAAGACTACGATTTGGGCTTCGTAAGGACAAACCAGAGGCTTTTGTTCACGAGTTTTGGTGACCCAGAATTCGTTCCCATTTCTTGATGCTTAGATTCACTGTAATTGAGTTGTCTTCCCACAAATCAATTCGTTTTTGTGATAAATCTGTTGGGGCTCCACCTTGACCTCATGTTACACGGTTTCTAGCCACTAATCTCGTTAGAAGCTTAACCCCCACGGGAAAGCCCCTCCATAATCTATTACGAGTTGATGCACCTTGAGTTCTCAAACATTGTTCTATTGGAATTAAATCCGCACCGAGGAACTCGTGATTCGTCTTCACCTATCAAAATGTACTTCGATATCAGGTATGGGGAAGGAGTTTCTATTTTATATGGGGAATAAGGGATAAGACATAAGACTAGAATTGTGTTGATTATCTCTATTCATATTTTGTCTGTATTTATTTATCATAATTTATTATTTATGTTAATTATTCAATTTGAATGATTGTAATTATTCCGGATGATTGTAATAATTTAAATGCCTGTAAAAAATTTGGATTTGGATAACGGTAATAATTTAAATGTCTGTAAATAATTTGGATAACTGTAATTATTTTGGATGGCTGTAATAATTTAAATGGTTGTGAATAGACATGGCAACGGGGCGGGGCGGGGTCGGTTTTTACTCTCCCCGTCCCCGACCCCGCCACACTACCCATTCCCCGACCCCGACCCCAAACCCGTCGGGGTTGAAATATGTATCCCCAACCCCGCCCCCGATGGGTTTCGGGTTTCCCCGCCCCGTCCCCGCCCCCGCTCCACAGTTGAGTAAAACCCAATTTTCATCCCGCGGGGAAAAACCCGACCCCAAACCCGAAATAAACCCGCCACAATATTAAGTACCTGTTTGAAACAGAGATTAATTTCATATTGTCTGTTTCCAAATTGTTGAAACAAAATCATTAAAAACCCAAATTAAGTTAAGCTCCAAAGTTTTTGGTTACAAAATAAGCTCAAATGCTCAATTCTAATTTGTCACCATACAACCAAACCAAGTTCCAAATTATCGAAACAACTAACATTACAAAATAGGGACTAACAAGTAAACTAGTGTTACAAATTAGCATCTTCAAAATGAAAATTATCACCAAAACATCTATCGATCATCTTCATTCTTTAAAATGGGTTATAACAGAGCTTGCAAGTTCACCTGTATTTTGATAAAGACAACAAATGTTAAAATATAAACATTAAACCTTATAAAATTTGAAGCAAATAAAGTAAAGAATACCTTCATCATCACACTCCATTTCATCGAATAAAGTAGCATATGCATCGCATAATTTAGAATTACAACCACCTGTTAATATCAAATATCGTACTTAAATTATATAAAAATGTTTGACATTTATATAGATATTAGAATGAATAATTTAATACATACCCGTCTTTTCAACACTCCATAACCAAC